>WOAB01000342.1:0-1388780 GCA_027886185.1 Rheum nobile | reverse complement strand
TCACAGAAAAGGAGAGAGAGAAGTAGGAAGTGATAGGGTTTACGCATTTATAGAAGTGATAGATGTATCTGGAACCTTCAAGTTCTTTTGTACTTGGGCCTATAAATCCATTTAATTTGACCAGCGTCATTAATATTAATAAACATGTAATGGGCCAAGAAGCCCATTACATGTTTACTTTTGGGCTTAAAAGTATTCAGCATTAAATTAAGGCCATTAAAAGTTACGAGTACAGATATGTCAAAAACTTTAAAAAATACTAATTTGGGTTGCAACTAAAAATTTGTGAATTTTGTAATTGGATCTATAAGCCCAATAACAAATGGGCCAATAAGCCGAATAATACTATAGGCTACAGAAACATCATTTTTTTTCCACAAAGCAATTTTTCAATCAAGTCATGGAAAGAACAGAAGTCAGACTTAATCCAAAAACATTCAACGCAAGAAAAGATCTAACCAAGCATTCATACTCTGCTAAATTTAATCAAGCAATTTTTTTTTCATTTATAAACTATAAAGTCAATGAAACATAAGAAAATGATTCATACAAAAAAGTGAAATATTACTTAATCACTAATTAAAATCGAAATATTTACAGAGAAAGTACAAAAAATAAAAGAAACTTACATTTTTTCGGCCATTGACGAAGGTAGGAAGAGCTATGAAGGTTTATTCTTGAAAGTGGGCTCACGACAACGTTCAGATTCGGACATGTACAAAAAAGTGAAATATTTCAATTTAATCAGTCATTAAAATAGGAATATTAACAGAGAAAGCAAAAAAATTTAGAGGAACTTACATTTTTTCGGCAAGGATGAGCTCTCGAACACCGGATCTGGTTCGTGACATAAGCTCCCTTTTGTTAAGAAGGTCCAGATCACCGATTTTTCCTTTGCATGTTTCAGAAAAACAAAATCTGCAGATTCAACAACACTAATAGAAAGGAGAATCACTCTTTTTTCCAAAGATGAAGATAAATAGAGAATGAATACCAATAGAATTACAAAGAAAATAGAAGTATGACCTTTAGCTAACCTTCAAACAACAGATTCAACAACACCAACGACGGAGTACGAATTGGGACCAAATTCGGCTCCGTGGATTTCTAGGGTTGAAGAAACAGAACAACACCAAAATCAGAGTAGAGACGGTGAAGAGGAAGACCAACCAAAGACTTCGAGTGAACGTCGACCGAACTGGAGCAGCTGCGCATCAAGGGAGGGAGAAATTGCGGGGCTGGAGGAGAATTGCAGGTAGAGACGATAAAAAAACGCTCGGGCTAAGGAAATAATATATATCTTTTTGCTCGGTCTTGTGGATGTCTGGAATATATACATAGGAGAATACAATTTCTGCAGGATGGTAAGATGGAAGGTTGAAATCGGAAATAATTTCTCTAATTTCGAACTGGAAAGTTTAAAAATGGAAACGATGGAAATGGAAGGATGAAGAAGGAGAGAACACAAACAAGGCGCAAATGACTTAGGGAAAATAGGGCTAGGGTTTTTGGCGATGCTTTTATGTGGCTGTTGGTATTGGATGCTTTTATGTGGCTGTTGGTATTGGGCTTGGCCCATATAAAATTAATAGAAGGCCGGTATTGGGATTATTCGACCCAATATTAATTATGCTTTGTAGATGGCCCTAATGAAATTTTAATTAACCGACATTCGGTTTTAAGTAAATGGCCGAACAACCATTATTGGGCTTGGGCCAGCGGTGAGGTATAAAGGAGGCCCATTAAACCAATTAATTTGTTTATTATTATAAATTTAATTGTTATTTTGTTAACTATTAATATAATTAATTTGTATCTAAAATTAGTTAATTATTTAGATTTGTTTAATCATGTATGGGCTTATTGGTACATAATTAAATTTCATGTTTAATATAATTTATTATATTTTACAAGTATTGAAATAAATATGTAGTATGTACATATATTTTATATTATTTTTGTAATAAATATAATAAGTATTTATTATGTATAGGACTTTTCATGATATTTAATAGAACCTAATTACGTCATATGACACTCTCTCATTAAAATCGCCACATGACATTCCCTCATTAAAACCGTCACATGTTATTTTCTGCTTTTTTATTTTTAAAATAAATCTAATTATTAGTTAAAGATTATTATCCTAAACCTATTACTCATTTTTTCCTAATTTAAATACAAATCAAGCACAAATATTACACGTTTCACAAAGATTACAAATCCAAAATTTCTTAATTATATACAAATCCAAAATTTCGTGATTATATACAAATCCAAAATTTCATAATTTACTATATATCTACTAAACTAGAACCTAATTACGCCACATGACACTTCCTAATTAAAATCGTCACATTATACTCCCTCATCAAAACCGTCACATGTTATTTTTTGCTTTTTTCAAAATTTCAAAATAAATCTAATTATAAATAGACAATTATTATTCTAAACGTATCACTCATTTTTTCCTAATAAATAGAAATCAATCACAAAGATTACAAGTTAATCACAAAGATTACAAATTCAAATTTTTTTAATTATATAAAAATCCAAAATTTTCTAATCTACTATATATATACCAGAGTATAACCTAATTACGTCACATGACACTCTCTCATTAAAACCGCCACATGACACTCCCTCATTAAAATCGCCACATGGAATTTTCTGCTTTTTTCAATTTTTTTAAATAAATGTAATTATAAATCAAAGATTATTATCCTAAACCTATCACTCTTTTCTAATTTAAATTCAAATAAATAACAAAGATTACAAGTTAATCACAAAGATTATAAATAAAAAAATTCCTAATTGTATACAAATCTAAAATTTCATAATCTACAATATATCTACTAAACTAGAACCTATTTACGCCACATGACACTCCCTTATTAAAACCGTCACATGTTATTTTTTGTTTTTTCAATTTTTTAAAATAAATCTAAATATGAATAAAAGATTATTATCCTAAATCTGTCACTCATTTTTTTCCTAATTTAAATACAAAACAAACACAAAGATTACAAATTAATGACAAAGATTACAAATCTTAAATTTCCTAATTATATATAAATCCAATTTTTTTAATCTACTTGTAACACCCCCAAATTCATAACCCCTTTGGAAAGGCATTACCGCCAGTGATCTCGGATTTCACCTCCGAAACCACCCAAGGCTAAACCGGATTATTCAAATCATAAATAACATTTATGTAATCCACAAACCATCCATTAAAACATAAGTCAGGGGATTACAACTCAATCCCCGTAGGTTAAAACATTGTTTTCAGAGTAAATAACATAGCGGAAGTCTTTTAAAGATAAAGCAAGTCTTGACTATGGCGATCAACGCCACAGATCTCAACCTGGATAAACTTGTCAAAAACACTTCCCGTCATAGTCGTTCTTTAGCCTTCACTGGGTGACAACTTATCTCATGTGCCGAATCGAACGGATGACACCAGCCCACATGCAGAGAACAATGTTCGTGGGTTAGTCTAATGAAAGACTAGCAAGGGTACAAAGCAGAGTGGTTCTAAGTAGTCGTATTAGGTTAGACTCATCGTTTCTCGGATAATAACCGATAACGATAGCCAACCACCATACTTCTACTGGAATATCTCAAAAGACATGATCAAGAGAAACTCCAACGGAAATGAGTCTTATAGGAATTAATCCAAGAGAAGACTCCAAAAGAGTGAGTCTTATCGGAAGCATGACAATGTCTGGAACCTTTAGTTTCATATTTATATTCATAACGTTAAAAACTGACTGAGATGCTTCGGTTCACGACCAACCTCACCGTATAATGCGAATCACCGCATGATACGACTCCAGATTGGAAAGAGAACGTACTACATTCAAGTCAGGGCGAGTTTCCTAACTGCACTATAACTTAGCTGCACTACTCGCCAAAGGTATATTAATTATGTGCGCTCGGGCACTTATCTTATATAATTCCAAAACGATCATTCACGTTTCAAGCTTTTAGAATCTCATCCTCGGCGGATATTGAGATATAGAGAGTTGGGACTAAATCCCAGAGATTGGCACCAGCTGTTGTGCACATCCCCTATACTCGGATAGGAGAAGGTCATGACCAAAGAAAAGTGTTGGGGCCTGGACATCCCATCCACTTAGTTATAAAGAAACGACTAGTACTCACTGAGAGATACCGAGTAGCGTTCCTACGAATACTCGTTCTAACTAAGCAGTTCAGAACAGTCAATCATAATAAAGCCATTAAGGCCAACATCCTAGATATATTTCAATCTAGATCATATATATATATATATAATAGCGTTGTTCTAACAGATATACAACCTATTATAATATTCATTTTATCTTCCAAAAGTAATTTCATAAAACTATTCCAGACATGAACGATAATCAATCCAAATTAATTAACAATTAAGCAATTGATAATTAATGGAAATATGGAATGATGAGCAAGAGCGAACCGCCACTTGCCTTAGATCCGACGAAAGCTTCGCACGCTTAGAATTAAAGGGTTTCCGAGCCTGGAACGGGAACAGATCCCAAATCGATCCATTTAGCTTTCGATTCTTCTTGGTTCGAGTCTACCACCCTCTTAAGCTACCAACAAGCTCTAATAACCTCCTGAAAACGGATCGAAACACGGTCGAGATGACCACGCAAATCGGGTTCAAAGTTCAGCAAAAGTCACGAAATTCAGAGGTGAAAACAGTGAGCTTCAAGGGTTTTCTTACCAACTTTTGATCGACTTCCACTTTGAATCGATCTTGGCTGATCTTCTCACCCTTTTAAGCTACACCTCACCTTCAAGATGCAACTTCTATCTGCTCGAACGAATGACAGAATCGTCCACAAACGAGGCTGAAAGTTCAGCTCAGAAGCTGATTTTTGGGTTTTTGACAGCAAAAAGGTGGTGAGGAGCTATCTTCTGGCTTCTCCCACGACTTCTCCTCTCCTTTTATAGGCAAATCACGAAGACTAATCTGAAGACAAGTATACCAAGAGGTGTCCAAGCTAGGCCAATAGCCCCGGTGAGTCACCTAAGCTAGTTTGCCAGCCGTGCCAAAATGCTTGCCAGATGCTGAATTTCTGGGCTTTTGACAGAAGAAGATGGTGAGGAGCCGACTTCTGGATTCTCCCACGACTTTGTCTCTTCATTTATTGGCAAACCATGAAGACTAATCTGAAGACAAGTATACCAAGAGGTGTCCAAGCTAGGCCAAGTAGCCCCGATGAGTCATCCAAGCTAGTTTCCAACTGCCTCAAGTTGGCTTGCAAGTTGCTGAAATGTTTGCTGATTTTTGGCTAAGGCATGGGCCGAATTCCCACTTTGCCCTTATTTACCTTAAGTGGTAAATTTTACTTATCCCCGGGTTAAATATATTTGTACGCGAACGACCTTTTAAGCCAAAAATACCTTAACTGTATTTTATATTGCTCAGAAAAATATTACAGAAGCCAAACATTACACAGAATATTCGTATCTCTTCAAAATTAATCTGACTAGCAATATGGCTTAAGAAAAATTCGAAATTTATTCGTACAAATATACGGGATATTACATCACTAAACTAGAACCTAATTACGCCACACGACAATCATGTCAAACAAGGAAGAATATTACATACAACAATATTGGATATACAATTTTGATTCCTCACATGATTATGTCATCATCAGACACTTCATACCCGTTTAAGTTTCAAAATGAAAACAATGTTTCTTGAGTGTCTGTTTTGCTATGAAGATAAACAAGAGCTAGGTTCATTCTATTGCAAATGCCAGTTTGTATCTTTCACGCCCTGTTTTCACTCATGATTAGTTTTTTATTGCATCATCCAGAGTTACTAGCAAGAAAGGTTTGAGATTTTGATTTACGACAAAAAAACAAAAAATATCTAATACTACAATCAATGTAGTATACAAGGAAGTTTTTTTAAATAATTGTTAGCAATTTTGAACATCTTACGATATTTTATGTTAAGATGAACATTTTGATTATGCTTTATCATTTTAGTATAATTGATGTTAGGGATGTGGCTATCCCCATTTCAAAATTACTTAACCAATTTTTACTATTAATAAAATTATAGAGAGTTTTGTATCTCTTTCAATAATATTTTGTCAATTTCTTTAATATTTTGTATTCAATTAGTTTTTTTATATTAGCATTTGTCTACTTCTATAACCGTCACTACCTAAATATTTATATATTAATTAAATATATAATTTAAATATACTATCTTTGTAAATGTAAGAAAAAATAAACAAATCCCGTACAAGACACGGGTATTACACTAGTTTGTACGAAATATCCAGAGGTGTGGTGAATTTCGTACAATATTCATAAGCTTTTCAATTTTTTGTTAAATGCCCTGGCAACCGTTAAATTAATAAAACAAAACAAAGATGAAAAGAAAAAGACGCTCATCTCTTCCAATTCGACCCCAACACTTTGGGCTCGTTCGGTGATAATGGAGTTGAACCCTCACTTTTGCTTCAACCTCAACTTCAACCCCCACTTCAACTCAATTTTTGCCTAATGTCCACCCCCCCCCCCCCCCCCCACATTACCATTTTCCTTCAACTTCAACCCCTTCTTCAACTTCAATCCCTCCTTCAACCCTTCATTCAACCCAACCGAACACAACCTTTGTCTATATCAACCACATAATGTTTCATGTTCATCGTGATAAATATGCCTTTATTCTTAATTAGTCAATTTCATCCCCAAACCAAAACCTAGAATTGAAAAACTTCATTCCCGAATTTCAATTAGTCACAAAATTTATAAATTCACCATTTATATCTATACTAAAGAAGAGACTTAAATCCTACGTGTCGACACCACATTTAATTCACATATTTGTCATCATATATCCAACTATCATCAGACACATCATTCAGCCTTTTAAAAATAATATATTAATATACTTAAATATTTAATCAAATATGCTCATAACTAAGTCATATCTATTAAAGCTAATTTAACATATTTAATTAGATTCATTATCCAGTCTTTTAAAAAACTATATATTAATATATTTGAAGTATTTAATCAAATTTGTTCATATATTATATAATAATTTAAGTATTTAATCAAATCCGCTGATAACTAAATCATATCTATTAAAGCTAATTTAACATTTATAATTAGATTCATTATCCAGCCTTTTAAAAAACTATATATTAATATATTTGAAGTATTTAATCACATCTGTTCATATATTATATAATAATTTAAGTATTTAATCAAATCCGCTCATAACTAAATCATATCTATTAAAGCTAATTTAATATATTTAATCAAATCTAAACTAAAAGAATTACGATATCTATTACCTTCTTTTTATCCTAATTATTTATTATGTTTTGGATATAATTATGCCTTTGTGTATGATATGTCTTCTTTATATTATTTTTATTGTACTTTTATAAGAAACCTAAATTTTATTTTAGTACGTTTATTTTTTGCACTAACTATAATAAACTTAATCTTGATTACCATCAAAGTTAATATTTCAACATGTGATTTAGTATGCAACGGTTAAAACAACTACTCCGTATTATTTAACATAATTTTAAAAAATTAATATGATTCTACGTGTGTATATAATGTTATGTTGCAAAATAGAATTAAATATAAGCCAATCAAAATATCTCTACATACTAAATTTAAGAAATATTTGCTAAACCAAAATTTGAGATTTGTTAAAACAACATATTGCACTTAAGCGTAGGGAATCCAATCTCAATACTTCATTTATATAAATATCAATATTTTTTGTTAAATACGTTTTATCCTTGACAAATTTTTTTTATCTATATAACTATATTGAATTTTTTAATAATTAAATTTGCAGTAGAATATCCTGTAAGTACATTATCTGAATCTTATTTTTTTTTTACTTTTTCAATACTCAGTTTTAAAATCTACGTTTATGTGATTTTCAGCCTTCAATTTTATAAATTTATTAAATAACGGGATTTGTAAAGCATCAAACATTCTCAAAACTCGAATTTATGTTATACTCTCATTTTAACTATATAATGGATTGTCATATCATATTTTCGAATTGTGGAATAATTGATATAAACTCAAACTTAAAGAAAGACTAAAAGTCCCTTCTACTTTATTATTTACTAGATATTCATGCCCGTGCTATGCACGGGATTAATTTTTTGTATCGATATAATTTATAATATTTATTTTGTTTATTTTAAAATTTAAGATTAATTTAAGAATTATTAATGTTAATGTAGCATAGAAATAATCTTCGAAATTAAATATATCTAAAATAGATAAGAGAAAGAACGTTGAATTTTCAAGTTTTATATTAAAAAATGTATGTTTTTGATATATATGAATTTAATATGAAAAAACTAAAATGGAGATTTATATATAACATTCTTTTTTCCATTAAAAGTAATACACAATTTTATAGCTTCAAGGATGTTGAGATGGAAGTATGGAGATTTTTTCCGAAAGACGTCGTCATAAATTATTATTAGCAATTATCTCGTGTATATTTTGACAATATTAAAAATTATAATCTATTTATTTTCATTTTTTGGTGTAATAGAGTTCCTTAAGTCCTTATAATGAAAGTAAAATTAGTCTTTAGGAGCTACACTAATTAACAATTGATATTGGACACTATATCATCATTTACATTCATAATAATTTAATTTTTTATTCGATAAATGATCACAATTCACAATGCAACATAAATAGTAAGTTTGCACTTTCGAACATTATATAAGATGATCCTGAAAAACCACTACGAAATATTTGGCTTAATGTAACACAAAAATTGTAATGGTTTTTTAGTGTGTTACCGTAGATAGTCAAATGCAATGGCTCATGTTAAAATGTAATAGTAGGACCTATTGTAATGGTTGTACGTAACGGATATTTTCAAAGGTAATAGTTGTTATAACAAATGTAATGGTTGTGAAAAATAAAAAATAAAACACCTAGGGTAATGGCTCATGTATAACAAATGTAACGTTGATAAAAAATTGGCGCAAAAATAAAAATTTGGCGGGGACTGATCTAAAATAGAGGGTCTTATCTAATTAAGTAATTATATGTAATTGCAGCAAAGAAATACCAAAATCCCTAATTTGGTTCTTCCATTTCGTCAAGCGATGGTGCGGTGGTACGGTGGATCTCCAACTTCATCTCGGTGGTGGCTCTCCAATTGATTTCATCTTGCTTAATTATCGTGCACCCCTAACCTGCTAATTAACCTAAGAGGCGTGCGATAGTGGCTCAACAACAGTGGATCGGCGTTGCTCAACAACATTTGTCGGTGGTGGCTCAATAGTAGCAGCGGTCTAGTGTGGTGGTCGTGGCTCACTTTCATCCGGGAGGAGATAGCAACTCGGCCGTGAAGGCGGTGGTGACTCACACTCATCCGGGAAGAGACAATAACTCGATCGTGTTGGTTAGTCATCTTACTTTCTTCTTCGAAAATTAGGGCTTATAGATATGATTGTGCTAAACCTAAGAGAAAGAACTGTGTTTGAACAAGGCTGCCAAAATTAGGGCTTGCAGATGAAGGACTATGTTTTTATTGATACTTAATAAATTCTCCTCTATTTCTGAATGGATGTTTATGCTAGTACTTCATAACTGGAAAGAAAATGACTATGGCTAATTCTCCTCTGTTTCTGCGTTTGAACAATGGTGTTTGTTGAATGGTTGTTTCTGCATTTGAACAATGGTTGTTTGTTGATACTTAATAGCTTGTTTAAGTAAACAATGTGTGATTTGAGGCCAATCTCCAACACCAATTAACCTTTTTGCAAAGCATAGAATGACTTGTGATATTACTGATAAGTATATATGTCGATTTAAAATACATACCTGCATAATCACACATTTAAATACTGGATCCTAATTATTGGGCTAAAATTTATCAATTTATCTTGGTGATTAGGTAGGTCATGGATCTTACAGTACAAAGTAAAGCATATATAGGTTGATTAAATTTCATTTGTTTATTTTAGATGTTAAGTGTTGTGCTGTGCTGATGTTAAGTGTTGTGCTGATCAAGCTCCTCTGTTTCTGCTGATACTAAATTTCATTTGTTTGCTGATACTAAATTTCATTTGTTTGCTGATACTAAATTTCATTTTTTTATTTTACAATCACACATTTAACAGTTTAACTACTGGACCTAATTATTGTGCTAAAAATTATTGGATCGATCATTAAAAGGAAGTTAGTTGAATATGTTAATTTATGCGTGCAACTGTGCAATGGAGATTATTCTGCAGTCTTCTTCATCTAAGTTTTGAAGCTGCCCCAAGTTTTTCTTTTTTTTGGATTTCTGTATTTTGTTGTCTGTGATTCAATCAGTTTGTTTGTAATCTGTATACAATGATATTTATATCTATGCAATCCCTACGTTCTATCTATCTGTCTATTTATCTAGTATACCATTGTTATATTTCATTACTTGCTTCACTTTACTGCCCTTTATAGAGGGATGCAGCAAAAGTAAAGATTTTCTTCACTATGTTCTACTATGAGATTCTTATCCAGACAAACATGGTTTGTGTGCTATATCTAATAATATCAGTAACTTGATTAATAGGGTCAAGTGTAATGCATTCTTCCACATGGTGTGATATATTAATAATTGACTTACGATGCACTAATCAAAATGGAATATATATATATATATATCTTTTTCCCTTGTGGTGTTGTGGATTGGTTATTTGGTATTTAATTTATTTTCCAACAAGGTGCTTAATAACTGCAAAGAAAAAGACTATGCATTTTAGGTTTTCTACAAGGTCAGTTAAATATGCAAGTGAATTCGGTTGGAAACCACTTGCATGTCTTTCTCTTCATTTAATTCATTTTCCGGCAAGGTACTTAATAAAATTAACCTTGTCCTCTTCCATTCAAAGAAGTAGATGAAGTGGGAAAAATTCAAAATCAAATCCAAGAAAAATTATCCAAGACAAAAGAGGGAAAAAAGGTTTCTTTTTCAGATTGATGCCGTGTAAGAATTAGGATTGATTTTTTTTTCTAATTCTAATTATTTGTTGTTAACAAGTAAAAAAAATAAAAAAAAAAATCAATTCTCATTTAGCACTATGGAGTTCCTGGCAAATCTTATCTCAATCACTTTTGATATTAGCTTATGCATGATTTATACTTCTTAATATGTGTTTAGGTTTCTTTTTTAGATTGAAAATTATCTTATCTTTTGTTGAGCAGGATTTAGCTTGATGTAGAGATAATTGGCAACCAACTAGTTTGCTTAGTCAACTTTGTTTTAATTACAACAATGGGTAATTGGTATGAGTATCCTCGATGGAGAGATGAATATGAAAAAGGATTGGACGAATACATTGCTGATGCATTTGCGACTAGAGCCCAAGGAGAACAAATATCTTGCCCATGCGAAAAATGTTGCTATCGTTATTGGTTTCGTGACAAGAGTGTTGTGAAAGATCATGTGATTTCAAATGGATTTATTCCTAGGTTAGAACAACAACCAGTTTCACTTGTGAATGTTGAAGTGACAGCTGAAAATGTTGATGAAGTATACGCACAGGATGACATTGATGGATTACTGCGGGATACTCTTAGAAATGATCCAACTGAAGAGACAAAGATATTTTACAAGTTAGTGGAAGAGGGCCAACAAGAATTATATCCGGGTTGCAAGAACTTTTCGAAGCTTTCTTTCACTATTCGATTGTTTCTTTTTAAGTGTGATAACAAGTTAAGTAACAACGCCTTCAATGATTTGTTAGAGCTTTTGAGAGCTATGCAACCTGAAGCTCAGTTGCCATCTTCCTATCATGAAGCAAAAAGTGTCTTGAAGGGATTAGGGTTAACTTACTTGAAGATTGATGCATGTTCAAATGATTGTATGCTATATTGGGAAGATCATGCAGAGGCGACACATTGCCATGTTTGCAAATCTCCTCGGTGGAAAGCAGATGAAAGGACTGAGAAAAATGGCAAACCTCGACAGATTCCATTTAAGGTCTTGAGGTACTTTCCCCTTAAAAAAAGGTTACAAAGATTGTTCATGTGTGCAAGGACTGCACGTGATATGAGATGGAACTCGGACGATCGGCCAAAGGATAATCTGTTAAGGCATCCTGCTGATGGCAAGTCTTGGAAGGATTTTGACTTAACATTTCCTAAGTTTGCCGAGGAATCACGCAATGTCAGGTTGGGGTTATCCACTGATGGTTTTAACCCTTTTAGCACAATGAGCATTTCCCATAGTACATGGCCTATTATATTAATGAATTATAACTTGCCTCCTTGGATGTGCATGAAACCAGAATTTTTTATGCTTGCATTATTCATTCCTGGTCCTCAATCTCCTGGAAATGATATTGATGTCTACATGCAACCATTGATCAAGGAGCTCAATGAACTATGAGAGTTTGGGTTGGAAACCTATGATGCTTCAAGTAAGCAAATGTTTAAGATGCATGCAGCGTTATTTATAACCGTCAGTGACTTTCCAGCTTATTCAATGTTGTCGGGTTGGAGCACAAAAGGGAAGACAGCATGCCCGAATTGCCATTATGAAACATGCTCAAAGTATTTGAACAACAGCAAAAAGCATTGTTACATGGGTCATGACAGATTTTTGGACAAGGACCATCCTTGGAGGGATAACACTAATGAGAGAATAGAAGAGACTCTTGCACCAACTCGCTTGAAAGGTGATGAAATTTTAGAGTTGTTGGCTGATTTCCAAAATGATTTTGGCAAGACAGAAGATAGAAAGAAGAAGGATAAGAGGAGGGTGGATGATGGTATCCCATGGAGAAAGAAGCCAATATTTTTTGAATTGCCTTATTGGAAAAGTATTTCTTGTGCCCATTACCTTGATGTGATGCACATTGAGAAAAATGTATGTGATAGTATACTTGCAACTTTGCTAGACTTGTCAAAAACAAAAGATCACATGAATGCACACAAGGATTTGGAAGAGCTAAACATTATGCCAGAGCTTCATGCTAAGGAATCTGTTGATGGTAAAATGGAAATGCCAAAGTCTAGATTTTGGCTTTCAAAGGATAAAAGGCGTAGATTTTGTGGTGTACTTAAAAGTGCCAAATTGCCACAAGATTGTGGATCAAATATTGCACGATGTGTGCAAGTTGCTGAAGGAAGGATTGGAGGATATAAAAGTCATGATGCTCATCTTATGATGCAACATCTCATTCCAATTGCAGTGAGGACAACATTACCTAAAGATGTTGCACTCCCTTTAATGAAATTGTGTTCTTTTTTCAGGGGAGTTTGTAGTAAGGTTATTAACCCCAAAGATCTGGATAAATTACAATCTGATATTGTTGAAACTCTTTGTGAGCTTGAAAGGATTTTACCACCTGCATTTTTTGATGTTATGGTGCATTTGACTGTGCACTTAGTTGAAGAAATCAAGCAAGGTGGACCTCCTTTTCCAAAATGGATGTACCCTGTTGAAAGGTATCTTCGAATATTAAAGTCATATGTTCGAAATAAGAGTCAACCTGAGGGCTCTATTGCTGAAGGGTACATAGCTGAGGAATGTCTGACATTTTGTGCAAGATATCTATGTGATGATGTACATCCTTCTAACACTGCACAATCTGCATCGAAGGAGTTTGTTGATGATACTGAGATACCACTTCTGCTACCGAAATTAGGTGCCCCTATAATGGGACAAGGAAACAAAAAGAAAGTATATGGTGCTTATAAGATTGATGTTACCACATGGAATCAAGCACACAAATATATCTTATTCAATTGTGATTTGGAGAAAGTTGAGAGATATATCACGTAAGAAATAAACTTACTCTATATTTTTATATATGTATCTTAATTTAAGGATACTAATTATTTCTCTTACAAGTAAGTTTGAGCTTGGTTTTTATTTTAATGCAGGGAACATCAGACAATTGTGAGCCAAAGAAATAAAAGGAAATGGGATAGTACTCATATCCATAGTAGAGATTTTGTTGTTTGGTTTAAGGAGAGAGTTTTTTCTAAGCTTGAGCAAGGTGAAGAAGTGCCTGAGCATATCAAATGGTTATCAAGGGGACCATCTTTTATTGCTAGAAAATACACTGGGTACTCTATCAATGGGTATAAGTTTCACACTGCGGATCGTGATGCTAATTCTGTGACAGAAAATAGTGGAGTAACTTTGACAGCATTAACACCGAGTTTTTCAAGTAGTAAGGATCAGAATCCTATCTTGGGAGATATAACTTACTATGGGTCGATCCAAGAAATCATTGAAATCTATTACCATGGTAATAATAGTGTCGTCTTATTTAGATGTAGATGGTTTCATGCT
This sequence comes from Rheum nobile, assembly GCA_027886185.1. Taxonomy (NCBI): domain Eukaryota; kingdom Viridiplantae; phylum Streptophyta; class Magnoliopsida; order Caryophyllales; family Polygonaceae; genus Rheum; species Rheum nobile. The sequence continues at coordinate 1,374,445 of WOAB01000342.1, read as the reverse complement.
GAAAAAGATGACTATGGCCTTACCCGGATTAATCGTAATAAGTCCATCTGTGAGGAAGAGCCATTCATCTTTATCCCAAGCACATCAAGTCTTCTTTGTAGAAGACCCAATAAAACAAGGGTGGCAATTTATAGTCCATAATCCTCCAAAAGAACTATTTTGATTGTATAGGTAATTAGTAATCTAATAGAATTCTTGTAATCCTAATTCCCCCCAAATTTTATTTTATATATATACTAATTTTCTGTTATGTTTACTTTCTTGTTTACATAAGTATTTCATGTTTACTTTATTAATGGGTAATTATGCATACTTCTGAATGAAACCAAGTTTTTTTATGCAAGGCTAAATTTCTATTATTTTTACTTTCTTAGGTTGACAAATGAAGAAGGAAAAGCCTCAGTCTGGAAGAGTTGTAAGCATTACAGATTATGAGAAACAAAGGCTAAATACGCTCAAGTTGAATGCATCAAGGATGGAAGCAATGGGATTGCATTCTTTGGCAAATAAAAGCATACGTTCTCATATTGATTCAACCGCAAAAAGAATAGCGGAAGAAGAAGACATAGTTTCAGAAGAGATGGATTCAGAAGACATGTTAAATGAAGATAGAGATTATCAACCGTATCTAGAGGAAGATGGTAACGAAGATGAAATGGATCTTGTCCCCAATTTGGCACTCGTTGGAAAGGTATCTTCTAAAATTGTAAGACATTAGGCTATATAAGTTTCAGCATTGGTTATTGAAATATTTTGCACACTAAAATAAAACACCAATTTATGCAATGGAATTGAACTCATTTAGGCTATATAAGTTTCAGCATTTAGGCTATATAAGTTTCAGCAATTTTTAAACTAAAATAAAATAAGAGTTGAACTCATGTCTATGTATTTTAGTGCATGTCTAGGAAGACTAGAAAATGACTGAAAACACCAATTTATGCAATGGAATTATTCATTAATTTTTAACTAATTTTGGCTCCCAAATTCAACATGTTTGATGTCAAGCCTCTAAGTCAAATCATGTGGCAGAAAATGAGCCCTAAATTTGGGCTCGCTCATTACAGAACCGGTCTGAACCAACTTATGACGACCCGTGAAAGTATCCCATTATCTACTGAACTTGCAATTCCTTTTTTGACAGAGTTTCTTAATTTGTTGTATACTGTTTTTGTGATGCATCTAACCAAAGTTGATCTGAAGAGAAAATTCTCATATTCCCCTCTGTTTTTTTCAACTTGTGTTTTTACACCCAAAGTTGAATGTTTAGAGAAGAGTCACTTTGTACTTATCTGATTGCTTCAGGATTTGAAAAATAAAGAGAAAGACTTGCAAGCTAAAGAGGCAGTAGAACTACGAAAAAGGGAACATGTATTTTCTTACCACTCGATTTTGTAGATGATTTTCTGCAAGTCATGTTATGTATGAATGGAAATGGAATAATTTCAGGTTTTTACATTTCCTATAGAATAAAAAATAAATCTTTGAGCCATCAGTAAAGTATGCAAACCTTGGAAGTACAACAATTTTAAATGTCGTTCTTGAGTAGACCATTTTATTATTGGTGCTTTAGTGTCAAAATAATGGACCTTAATGCATCATTTTTTCTCTCTGTGCTAACTACTGAATTGGAGTATGAGAAGTGAAAGTAAGCTATGAGACTTGACATCCTCTCCCTGTCAATATGAAACTATTGGTTTGAAATTCTCGTGAATAACACTTGCATTTGTAGGCTTCAAGAAATGAAATCATTTCAAGCACAAGGGGAGAAAGACTGCCATTACAGCAAACTGTTTCGATGGCTGAATTTGCAAAGGCACAAAATAGAAAGCAATTGGCGCAACATCAACAAGAGCAACCAATGCAAAAAGTACCACAAAACATTCAACACCAACCAAGAGTGCAGCCAGCCGAACACAATAAAAATTCTCAAAAACAGTTACCACGACATCTCGACCTCCAACAAGTTCCATCTCAACATAATAGCAAGCTCCAACCACAAAAACTACAACAACAAAGCACACAACAAGTGTTGGAGAACAAGAAAATGCTGCAAGAACGTCTAAAAAGGAAAAAGTTGCATCGTGACCAATGTTGCTCTCCTGGGTCATTGAATGTTTATAGAAATTTGCGGCAGAAGCAACTAGAGAAGAGTGATGGGCATCTTTCTAGTGTTGAACTACCTCCAACTACTCTGGTACAAGATGAAACTCATGAAAGTATGCTGAATTTCACCCAGCAAGATCAGTCTATGCAAGGCTCACCAAGCCGTACAGTCCTCCCTGAAAATTTAGTTGATGACCAAAATGAAATGGGGCTTGAATGCAATGTAGAAAACCAGGGTAGCACTTCAAGAGGTAATTACTCCTATCATTTGGTTCACTTATGCATTTTTTTTTCTTTCCACTCATTGTTTGGATTTTATAACTATTATAGTTGCTGAAAAAAAGAAGCATCGAGGACCAACACTAATGGTAAAGGTGCATCAATGTACATTTCAAGAACATCAACCCATTGTCCTTAATGCAAAAGGCCAACCAATAGGACCACCGTCTCTTGTTACTGAACTTGCTGGCTTCTTAGGGACAATAGCAAAAGATCCTACACATGCGCCACTTAATATTCTTGATTGGAAAAGTATGCCCACAAAGGAGGATATTTGGAGTTATGTCAAGGTATAAATGAATTTATGTCTTTGTTTTTCTTTCCCGTCATTGCTATTTGCTAACAATGCTAGTTAAACTTGGATGTGATGTGAAGGAAAAATACAAAATTTCAGAACACGGGAAAAAATATGTACTGGAAACCGTCAATGATGATTGGCGTGTTTACAAATCAAGGTTGAAGACGAAACACTACAAGGCATATGCAACTGATGAAGAGAGGTGGAATAATCGTCCTTCCACAATTCCTGAAAATCAATTCAGAGAACTCCTGGATTATTGGGATAGTTCAATAGGCAAGGTATTTTTCATCATCTTGATTTCATAAATTAATCAAACTTTTATGCTTCATCCTAGCACTTATGTAAATAAAATACAGGAAATTGCTCGTGTTAATGCAACTAACCGACAAAAGCATGAAGATGTGCACACCATGGGTCCTCACTCAATTGCAAGGTTACGCCATGAGCTGGTAATGTAATCTATTTATTTTCAGATCATAGAACTTAATTAAACATAACAAAGAAAACCAAACAAAGATAGTTAGCATAGATAAGAGCAAAATTTATTTTCTAATTCATTTTATTATTTCTTACCAGGAGCAAAAAAATACAAACAAAGAGCCTCTATTAGATTCAATGGTCTACAAACTGTCTAGGAAAAGAGATCCTACACGTGCATACAAGACAAATGGTTGTAAGACCAAAGAAAATATCGTAAGTTCCTAAATGTTTCAAGCACTTAATATGTATATTTTTCTTTTAAATGCAGCAGAAAGTGACTTTGTGTAATGTATTACTTCTAATTATATCACTAAGGAAGCAACTATATATATATTTTGCTTCTTTATGCAGGAGAAAATGAATGATATACAAGTGTAAATTGAAAGTGGAGAAAAAGGCAACAACCTAGACCTATATTCTGAAGTGATCAGCAAGGAGCATAGTGGGCGGGCATTTTTGCAAGGGCGAGGACTGAAAATATCTACTTTGAAAGGCAAGGATAAAAAGGGAGGTTACATACTTGACAAGGATTTCTTCCAAAATATGAAAGCAGAATGGGCTGAAGAATTAATTCCGACATTAGCATCACAAATTCTATCTCAATTGAAAGTTGCTAATCCTCATATGAATTTGGTCATTCCGGATTTCACAACTACACCAGAATTTTCAAATCAAGTAATTGAAGAGACAAATCTGCATAATGATGTTGAAATTCATCCTTCACCACAGGTACAAACTTCTCTTTTTCTTTATTCTAATCCTTTGATTTTACTAATGGTGCCATTTGATGGGTTTTTAGTTTAAAGTGATGTGAATGGCCTAAATTGACTTGAGACTATATGAATGTACTGTGTTTTACAATTTTAGTTGGTATGGAATTTGATGCTCGATTGGATTGATCAATTGGGGAAGACAACTAGTTTCTTCAATCAACTGAGCTTGGATTTAGTCTAGTTATATGGGATTTTGCAAATTGATTAGCTTTGAGGTAGTTTGATTAGCTTTGAGGTAGCTTTGAGGTAGGTATGGAATTTTGTAAATTGATTAGCTTTGTAAATTGATTAGCTTTGGAATTTTGTAAATTGATGCTGCTTCATTATTAGTTTCTTTATCTTGGCCATACAAATCATATGAATGTTTTGCTGTGATTTAAAAATTAAGGATCTTTTGACATTTAACAATTATTTCTATAAATTTCTAATTAATATTAGCAAAAACATAGATCTAATCTTTAGTTTTTTTAATTGCAGAATGAAGATGTTGAAGATGTGGAGGATGATAATTGTTTTTGACAGCCTTGATTACAAGAGGCTATTTTTTGGGTTTATATTTAGCTAGTATCACACAATTAGCTAAACATTAAACTACTTTTGGATATATTTTGTATATGGGTTATGGATACTTTTTGGGTATATATTTAGCTATATATGATCATTTTGTAATTAACTTCACTTTAAGTATTAATATAAAACTTTATTTTAAGTTTGTTAATACATGTTTCTAGATATTAATCTCTTGAATATATTTACAATAGGTATCAATATTTAAATTAATCATAGATAATTCATATATATATATTCTATTGTAATAGATATATTGTCTAATGTAACAACTCTTTCTTTCGTAAAATCTATTACAGTAGATGACTATGGTAATGGGTATATGAAATGGTAATGGTTATAACTAAGGTAATGCTTCAATAACTAATGTAATGCTTGAACCAAACGTAATGGTTGTATATCTAATGTAATGGATGCATAGTGTAATGGATGTTATATCTAATGTAATGGTTGTAGCCGAATTTATACATCTGTTACAATAGATTAAACAACCGTTACCCTAAATCTAGGGCAATGGCCTCTATAGTAACCATGTGTAAACCATTACAGTAGGTCTATTGTAATGGATTTTGGCCCTATAGTAATTTTTTTTAGCCGTTACAATAGGCTCGATATTTGGTGGTGAACATATAAATCACTAAATCCGGGTTAACTTTTAACATAAGCGTGGATGTTAATTTTGCAATTTAGATAATTGACCGATGTAACTTCTCCATAAGTTTTAAACATATTCCATTGTAATCTTGTAAACTTCTTATGTCTTTTTTTTTATCATGACTTTTTTTCTTGAAGTAAATGTTGGGCTATTAAATCTCTTTTTAAATTCACAATTGTTATTATTTTTGCAGTTTGTTTCCTTATTGACAAAGAAACTCAATACATAAATGATGTGGAATGACAAAATATGTCGGACAAAGTGGTTAAACACGCATGGTCACTTACATTCAAAATCTAGAAATTAAGAAAATCAGGACCTAAATAATTTAAAATGCAAAATAACTTTCTAAATCGGTGTACCTAATTTTAATTTCAACTAAATAACTAAACTTTATATAAAGTAATCTTAAAAAATTTATAAATTTGGCAAAAGGTAAAACTATTAATTGAAGCAACATATACATCATACAAAATTTGAGCATGTACTATTATATACCGTGAATAGCCGCTTTAACTATTGATTCTAAATTTTTACAAAAAACTATTGATTATAAATAGGATAAAAGTAATAAAAAATTAACATAGATTTTATATCTATATTTTTATACAACCTAACATTATTAATAGAAAATGGTATATCTATAGATAAAATTAGAATTTAAAATTGTTTTGAAAAAGGAATTGATTCCATATATATGTATATCAGTATATGTCTTAAGTCTTAACACATACATGGGGTCAAATCATCAAAGTAAATAATAATACAAAAGAAAATAACATGATCTTATTTGACATTTCTTCTACAATGTTATTTTTATGTTCAAGAAAATCAAAATAATTAATAGTAATCTGGTATTTTAATTGTTTTTTCCTTTTGGTTTATGTTTACTAATTTTAAAATTTTTATTTAATGATCTTTTTCTAATGAAACATTAATAAAAATATATGAGCTAAAAATCATTTTATTACTCTTATGTAAAACTTTACTATGTTTTGTACTATATAGAATAGAATACTTAAATATACTTTAGTATTGAAATTGTAATTTGGTGTTATAATAAAATGAAGTTTGTACCCATTTTATTCTACATTTAATATTTCTAAATCATTTTGAGCAAATCATTTCCATTTTATTGTCAAATTTAGAGGTTTTAACATGGTGTGAATTCAACAATTATACATTCATGATATCATTTTTTATTTATTCGAATATTAACATAATTAAGTAGATTATTAGGCACTATATATACCAAAGTATTTATTAGTTACATGTTTGCACAATTAAGTAGCATATATATGCTAATTCAATGTTTTTCAGTTATTTTTCCATAATTTAATATACGTTAGATTTTTTAATTTTATTAATAGGTTGACATGTTAATGTTATTTTTATATTTGATGAAATCAAAATAATCATGAAACATCCAATAATTCTATAATGTTATTGTGTACCTACTCTCAATGTGTTTGTTAGTTTTGTTAAAGAATTAGTAACTTTAAGTGTCAAAAATGATGGAAGGTAAAAGGTGAAAGCCAATTAAGATTGAAGGTTAAAAAAATAATCATTGATTGTTCAAAAAGTCTTCTTTATATGTTTATAGATAGATATAGATTGATTGTGTACATTAGAATTTGGAAGATTTAACAGATGGATTATAATTGAGAAATTGTGTAATTTGAAGACTAAATAATGAGTTTTTAATTGGACAATAACTTTTATACGGCTAAGTTTTTTTATTGATCGTGTACATGAGAATTTAAAAGATTTAACAAATGAATTGTAATTGAAAAATTATTTTATTTAGATGCTAAATTAACGAGTCGTTAATTGGACAAAAACTCTATTTTATAAGTAGAAGATAGATAGATATATAGAAAGATATAAAGATTTGAGTAACTAATTAATGTAAACAAAAATAATAATGAAAGATAAAATAGTAAAATGAAGTTGTTAAGAATGAGGATTGAACCCTAGATCTCTTGTATTATAAGAGTGTCTTTAACCATTGAACTATATTAGAAGATATAGTTTGTAATGAAAGATCATCAAAAAAATAAGAAATAATTTCTCAAATTTATTCGACATTAATTGCACCCTTAGTCTACTTTATATATTTATAGATTATTATTAAAAAAATATTATCAGTTAAAAGTACATGTTGCTTACTAAGTAAATGTCCTCCCGTAACTAACATATGTTTTTCAATTTGTACATACGTTCAAAATTTTAATTAAGAATAAAAGTAGAGTGCTCTATTTCTTGATCATAACAGCCTTTAGCTTTCTGCCTGTTATTTTTACTCTTTTGCAGTTTCGGAGGGATGGAACTCTTATGTCACTTGCTCAGAGCAATTGAAGATTTATTCTCAATATATGCATTTGTGTTAAAAAGATGCAATATTATCTTCTAAGGTTTGTGTTGCTGATACAATATATTGATCAGTTTGGAGTAAGAGCATGAAGAATTTATAGCTTGAAAGAAAGAAAAATATCCAACAATCAACACTAGGATTAATATAGATGTCCATTGCAGAGCACTTGTCATCTTGGGCTACTTTACAATTCCTGGTTCATGGCTTCTCTACTCTCTTTTTTCCTATACGCATTCCTTAATTAATAATTATAGAAACTTTGCATCTTACATTATATCATTTTGCTCCATCCCAAACACTTGAGTAGAGATAGAACTTTGATATATTATCTTGGTTGTTTATGGAACATCATTATTCCATCACATTCCTTTTTGTTAATTGGGATTGTCAGGTGTATCTCTAAATCATGGTATTTTATCCTACATTATATATAAGTTTGGATTATTAATATGTATCAAGGGGGAAATAAGAAGATTGAGAAACAAAGGTTGAACTTGTATAGTGCTTGATATTCGCAACTCTGTAGTGATTATGTGTGCAAAATGTGACCTTAATTATCAATCACTTGTTTCTCATTGAGCATGATCAGATAAAATCAAGAAAATGGTTCTCTGAAAAGAAGTTTGAATGACACCTCTTCTGCTCTACATGGATCAAAAGTCTAGGCTTCAAGAACATCAGCAACAAAGGTAGGACTACGACTGGAGTGTGAAGGTTCACTGATGTGCAACATTTTATTGCCTTATCATGATTTTGTATTTGTAGCTAATGGATAAAAACCATGTTACACTTTGAATTTGTTTTTGGCCATAATTAGTAAGAATATTGAAAATATATATGCAAGACCCCATTTTGAGGCCCCTTATATACTAAGAATATTGAAAATATATATGCAAGACCCCATTTTGAGGCCCCTTATTGAAAATATATATGCAAAATCCGCCCAAAAGCGGGAGAAGCTAACCTGCTTCTCCCGCTTTTGGGCGGATTCTTCCAGTGTGACCTCTATCTTGTAGGCCGCATCCACATATTGCTCTAATGTAGAACAACCGTGACGTATCATTAGAGGTTTGATTTCTGGATTCATCCATCAATGGAAGTACCAGATCTTTTGCTCTTCACTCGACACTTCTGGTACAGCATATTGCAATAGATGATTGAACTTAGCTGCCAACTCAGTCACCTTCAACCCCTCGGTCTTAGGGTAGAGAAATTCCTTATGCTTTTCCTCCCTCATAGCACAGGAACAGAAACGGTCAGTCATCTTAGTCTTGAACATACCCCAATTCAATCCGGGATGATCAGCTAGACCAGTACATTCAAGCGACCGGCATTGCCCACCAAGTTTGAGAAGTCTGGTCGCGCTAAGGCCGAGACGACTCAGTCTGACTCCGCCAGAGGCTCAGGATGGAGTAGCGGAGTAATTCAATACCACAACTGTGGTGAGGTTGGACATAAAAGTCTTAACTGCCAAAAAGAAAAGAGGGTATGTTACGGTTGTGGGAGGGAAGGCCACATGAAAGCATATTGTAGGCAAAGGGGTCAAAGACCAACGCAGTCTTACCAAGCCTCGAACGTTGGCAATGGGCAGAACCCAAAGCCAGGGATGTCCGCTCCGGAGCAATCTATTGCTCGTAATAAAGGCAAGGCGCCTATGGAGTCTTCAGGTCAAGGGCAACGACTCTTCGTGTTGCGTCAAACCGACGGAAAGGAACCGAGCGGGTAGTTGTAATGTTTGTTGAGTCTTCTTAAGAATAAGGAGCGACGACTTGTGTCGATAGTCTCCATGACTCCATAGTTAGTAATTTGTCTGTTTGACTTTCTGTCAGTGGTTGTAATGTAATGTTTCGAATAATAAAGAAGTGTTTCCCTGTTTCAGAAATTACTAAATTCATTACTATTGCAAATCGTTCGTTCATGCGAAACCCCGCGAGTGCCATAAGTAGTACATGTCATGTGTTAATAAAGACTGTTCGGACTCATAAAGGAGGGGTAATGTATGGATCCTAGGTGTTCGTCCCCTACATGGTTAACACCAGGGGCGACTCTATTACTTGATTCATAGATCCATACTTGGGAATCTCTCTTTATTATTGGAGTAATGTCACATCGGTATGACATTAATTACTCCCTTCGTTGATCTGATGAGCGTTATCTAGTGAGTTGAGTTTTACCAAAATTCCTTAGTGTAAAGGAAACAAATGTGTGTGGTTAATTCTCTATGGGATTAAGAATTTTGTCTCATATGTGTACCCTGAACATTTGTTTTGGTAAAAGTACATAAAAATGAACTATATGAAGTTCAGAATGCCTAGTTGTGAGGTCATACCGTAGTCATCTAAGTGGATAGATTGCTGAGAAGAGAATAAATGTATATAAGAGATAGTTCATAAGGAATTCGTTTCTCAAGAAGGATCGTACTCTATTACGATCTTGAGTAAAACCTTAGAACCCAAGGGTTATGATTAGGGAGTTTGTAAGTGAGTGTGCTCATTGTGGGCCTAATGGTTTAAGATTTCGGAAAGGTTAAGGGTGTGAAGTCATAAGTGTTACTTTGGAAGATTATCTGAGGTTTTGTTACGAGGTTTTCCTAAGAGAAACAATATAAGGACATAAGGAGTATTAAGACGATTACGTCTTAGATAAATAGTGAGTTTCGATAAAGAAAAAGGGTCGCTTGATGATCAGCTCTACTTTGTAATGCTTATCTATGAGTTATTACCGGTGTTTAGGGTGCCATTTGTAGGGATTTAGAGCACAACTGTGGAGTATGTAGTTGGAGAGATGAAGTGTGGATATGGTGGTTTGGAGAAGCTAATTGAAGACATTCAGAAGACGAGGAGAAACCACCTGAGGAGACCAAGGAAATAGAAGGGAGAATCCTCACAAAGAAGGAGAAGAAGGTCTACCGCGACCAACCGCGACCAAGGGCGAAGACACAAGCGGCCGCGGCTAATTCGAGGAGACGGAGCAGAAAAGTCCATTTTCCGCAACCGCAGAAAATATTCCGCGCCCGCGGAAAATCCCCCAGCGCCAGAGTTCGAGAGCAGACTTGATATTTCCGCGACCGCGGATTCTGATTCGCGATCGCGGAATCACACGGCAGGCGGCCCGCGAGAATTTTTCGAAGTTTCTCTGTTTTGCCTTTTCCGATTTTTATTTTCTTTTATTAATTCGAACTTTATATTATTTTACTTTTTAGGACTACTTTCGTTATCTTTTCCTTTTCGTTTTAGGGTTAGGTAATTTAACCTAGTTTCCCATTAATTTGTTCATTATCACGTTTTAGCATTCAGTAGTTTTCCCTTTGAAGTTATTTTGTTTCCAAGAACTATGAGGAGCTAAGCACTCTATTGCTTAGTCCGACAATTAAAGTTTTTCGTATGATTTGATTGTGAGGTTACTTCTCTATTTCTTATTCCTTTGGATTATATCTTTTCTCTTGAGCATATTCCTATTGATTATTATTGATTTGACTAGCTTGATCACCTAGTTGATATTAGTAATTGTCTATTGCTAGGGTTTGGATATTTTGAGTTGAGATTCCTTATCTATTGTAGCATCCATGATATTCTAGGACTAGTTGGACTAGATTATTATGAAAGAGAATTGATTATGTGCTAAATGTTGCGAAACATTGGTGTTATATGTATCCTGGTTTGATCCTATGCTCTATGCTGCTATTGTTCTAAATCTTGATAGTTTCTCATGCGTTCAATAGTAAGGGTTGCTAGGACTAGTTGAACTAGTGACTATTTAAGAATAGGGACATGAATAATCAAAGGAAAAGAATAGAGATAACCTAGGACCGATCATTCATATGAAAAGTGGATATTTGTTTGGCTAAGTGTTTCCCTTTAATTGAATACAAACTCTTTGCTTTGTTTGCTTTGTTTACTTGTTCAACAATCAACAATCAACAATCAACAACCAAAACCTCCCTTGTTACTTTGCATGCTAATTCACATAAAGATAAACAACTCCTCCTTGTGGGATCGACCCTGCTTACCCAGACTACTTGTTTAGGTTTGTTAGGATTTATTTTGACCAGGTAACACGACAAAAACATGCTGTCACTTGATTTGTGATAAGGAATCGTATGAGGACGATTACATGTTTAAGGATTTATGGTGATTAAACAACTCAATTGGTAAAGGTTGTTTTAAATTATAAGGATTTAGAGTACATGATAACTTAAGTGGATGGAATTTTGTCTACGGGATTGGATGAAAAGAGACCTACGTCTATTAAGGTGATCGTATGACACGTTTAGGTAAAACGAGGTTATAATCTGGTGGAATGGATTATTAAATCATGCGGAGATAATCAGACATAGGTTGTGGTGTGATTAATTGTGGAAATATTTAGGGATCATATGCGTAAAGATTTTGAGTGAAGATGTGGCATAAGGGCCAAATTTAATTAAGGTAACCAATGAAATAGGTGAGACGTGTATGTAAGTAGTAAGGCCTTTATGACTAGTGGAGGTACTAAGTTGAGGTATAAGTGAGTTCTACGTATGTACTTTGAGGATCTGATCATCGAAGGGAAGTTAGTAGAAAAATGTTGTATTCTTCTGTTTGAGGACATCAAGGTCTTTATGATGAATAGGGCATAATAGCGAGATTATATTGGAGATTATAATGGATACTCTGAGTAAAGCAATGGTAATCTTGTGGATAATCATATCGATTCTAGCGAGAGTAAGGAATGTAGGCAGTGTAGTAAGTGGAATCACGATCGAATAAATAGTTCGATTTTGGTGATATAGGTTACGAAGACCAAATTTATTTAAGGATATCAACTTAAAGGAGATAAGGTATGTACTCTGAGAGAGGTTTATAAAGGGAAAAGTGAAAGAGGAATGTGTGTTCTCATGCTTAAGGTATAACAAGTCTATTGCGATGGTTTTTGGAGATCATTACCCTAAGTTAACTGTGACTTTGTGGATATAGTCACGAGTTAATACAAGTGTAGTACATGTGGATAGGATATGCGAGATAGTGTTATGGTTGAGGAAACAGATCGTTTTCCTAGGAGCAAGTACAAGGATGAGATGATTAAGGATACTAAGACCAGGTAGTGAGATTATGGTAAAACTGGTCCCTTTAGTTTAGCGATGCTAGTTTTGAGGTCGAAACTATTTTAAGGGGGTAGTAATGTAATAACCCTCATGTTACCATATGGGTAATATGATAGAATGTATGTCTGGTAAGCAAGTTATAGAATTCTCTTAGGTTGGGAAGGGTCTAAATTAATTATGGTTAACCTGACGTTAACTGTAATTTGAACCAACTTATAGATTTTAACCTAGAAATGCTTGAACCAATTTACAAAGTGTTAAATGGGTTAGGCATGGTTAAACTTATAAGGTTGGGTAACCTAGTATAAGGTCGTTGTTCCAAGTTGTGATCAGCCAAGTTTCGGGGTCGAAACTTTTCTTAAGGGGGTAGTGATGTAATACCCCTCAATTTCAGTAAGGGTATTTGGGTAATTTTTCCAACCCTCGTTCTGTAAGCGTGACGCGTTTGGCGTATTCGGAATTTCTGTAACTTCTATAATCTCTATAATAATCCTTTGAGCGTTATTATATACATTCGATGTATTATCGAGGCTTGGAATATTTTTATGGATGCGAGTATTCAATTTGGGGGTTGAATCCGCGAGTTAAACCGCGACCTGGGGTCTCGGACGCGAATGCGGCATTTTCGCGATCGCGGAAACGAGATCGTCGTCTTCTTCCAGAAGCTCACGCGTTTCGTCGTTCCGGCTGCCGTCGTTTCGCCGAGGGGAGGTCGACCGCTTCGCTTGCTCGGCATTTGGATTCGGTGACTCTATAAAAGGGAGGCCTCAGATGGAAGGATTCATCATCCACAATCCGATCTCTCTCTCTCTTGCTCTCTTCTGCCCCGTTTCTGTCCTCGCCGGAATTTTCGTCTCGCCGGAGTTCTTTTGGTGGTCGTCGTGGTGTCCTTGGAGGCTGGTGGAGGTGGTATTGCAAGGAGAAGAGGCTGACTTTGTCAATCATCGTCATCGGTGAGCCTCGAGTCGATTTCAGAGTCGCGTCAGGGGATGATCCGCGACCGCGGCTATGAACACCGCGATCGCGGCTCTGCCCAGAAATCCGCGACCGCAGAAATCCAACCGCGACCGCGGCTTGCCTTAGCAAGCGCGATCGTGGCTTGGACGAGCCCGGTCACGGCTTCGACTCTCGTTCCTTTCATTTCCTTTCGATTATTTAGATTCATATCAATATTCGTATCGAATCTAACCTAGGGTTTCGTCGTTGGGTTGTTGTTGTCGTAGGAATTCGTAACCAGATTCCAGTTTCCAGATCTCGGAACCCGACATCGTTAATTCGTCTAGTTAAGGCAAGTTGCGGTTCGCTCTTGCTTATCATTCCATAATTCCTTTGATTATCAATTATTTGATTGTTAATTAAAATGGGGTGAAGTGTTGTTTTCGTTTGGGAACAATTTTATTAATGATATAATGATTAAAATATGGTATTATTATAGGTTGTATATATTGCTAGAAACAACGCTATTATACTTGTTAATACTGTGATGGTTATGTTGTGGATTTAAATGTAACTTAAATGCTAGATTAGCACGAGTATTCGTAGGAACGCTAATTCCGGATAAGGATTAGTCGTTTCTTTATAACTCGGTATTAGTCGGAATAATCCTCTAATACTTTTAACATCATGATCCTTACCCGTTAAGGATAAGAGGCGTTACGCACAGTGCTGGTGCCATTGGGTTGGCGTATGTCACCCTGTGTTATTCTCGTTGTCATTCGAGATCATATTAAAAAGCTTAAAGTGAATATACATTTTGTAATTGAATAAGATAAGTGCGGTTAGGCACATAATTAATATATCCTCGGGCGAGGAGTACAACGTAGAAACTGCCCAGACTTCGGTTAGAGTAAGTCTTCTTTCCAATCTAGATTCGCATTGCGCGGTGAGGTTGGTCGTTGACCCAAATGATCAAGTCGTTTTTAAAACGCTTGTGTGAAAACTATAACGTTCCCAAACATTTGTCATACTTTCCCATAAGACTCAATTTTTTTGGAGCCTTCTTTCCAGTGCATGTCTAAACTTTAATCATTCCGTGAAAGTTCCGGGTTATATATCGTTCCTTCGGTCATTATTCGAGGGACAATGATAGTAAACGGTTACGATCACTAGAACCCCATTCTGTTTTCACCCTTGCATAGTCTTTCATTAGACTAACCAACCGAGTTTTTATTCCTTGCATGGTTGACTGGTGTCATCCGTCCTATACGGCACATCAGTGGTTGGTTTCCGAAGTCTTGAAGTAACCAGTTGGAGAAGAGGCTTGCAGTTACAGATTTAAGTGTCAGTATTTCAAGGTCGTTAAGTATTACTTTAATATATACATTTATAACCTAGTCATGTAATAGGTTTATTCTTAAAGTCTTCCGCTGTGTAATTTAAAAGTCTTCCGCTGTAATTTAACTCTGTTGTAAAATTGTCACTTCTCATTTTATGAGAAGTCTGTTAATAAAAGGTTGAGTTTTATTTAAATATACATTTTGCTGTTTAAACCTTTCGTTATTTAATATGTTTATTTAAGATTAATTGTTACGATTAAAGCCTAGGGTGACATTGGACAGTAACGTCTGAGGTCACTGGCATGTGGCATTCCCGACAATAAGTCGGGGGTGTTACAATAATTGAGATCTGGGGGATCGTAGGGGGTTGATGTTAGGATTCAAGGAAGGAGATAACTCAACTTTACAACTCAAATCAACATAATCTTATTAATGACATAAGTAGTGTTTATATAACACAATTTCGTGGCCTATAGCCTTGCAAAAGAAGAAAACTACCTAATGCGAAAGATAAAGAAACTAGATAAAAGATAAGATCTTGCTAAAGAAGTAATTAGAAAACCAAACAATCTTGGATCTTAAATCTTCTTATCTAATCCTAAAGAAATAATAAACTAAATAAAAATGATGGAAATAATAAAAATCAAACAAGGAAAAACGGATTAAACTATATCTAATAGAACCTAATTAAGGAAAGTGAATAAATCCGTTAGAAATTGCACAGCTCTCAGTAAAAATCGATTTTGACCATCTTCTTGTTGGAACCTTGATTTGACGTAAACTATGAAGTTGTAGATCTTTGAATCAGCTTTTCAACGCATTTTGAATCATCTCGAGATCAATTTTCTAGCCACAGTAATGGCCGTTTTATCGAAGACTGTCCAGAACCAAACGAGAAGTACCAATTTCGAACTTGCACAAGACTTCACCATTTACTTGAGCCTCTTCCTTAGAGGCCTTTGATTAATTATCCCATGCATGTTGCTATCATGAATGTGAATCCATCTTGTTGATATACCTGCTGTCATTCTACATCATCTTGATTGATATGAGCCTTTGCATTATCTTGTTGTATGAATATCACTTTGGAAGTTCCATCTTGTGGCTATTTTGCCTTGATTGCTGGAATTATTTGATTGATGAGCATGTTCCTTGTCACTTGTTGGTTTACTGATTCAACAATCTTAGTGATTATTGTCCCTTTTTCTCTATTCTTTGATGACCTCTTTGTTGGCTCTTGGTAAGTGAATGGGAAGATACCAATCTTTCCATCAAAGGTACATTCTCCACGTGCATTAAATCTTGGCCTAGCTACCACAATAGTGAACATCACTTTAAGAATGAACTTACTTGAACTGGCTGCTCTGTATTTGCTCTTCTCGTTCTCTGCTAAATAGACTATGTGTGACTTCTTGCTAAGATTAAACCATTTTTCACCTAAGTGAACGAAATCATACATTGAATAGTACTGCCTCTTTATTTCTGGTGTGTCCCCCTGTAGCAGACTTAATATCCATTGCAATCTTGTTTTCTTGTTTGCATCCTTCAATCCTGGATGGAGTGGATTTGAATGTGGCTTAATAACTCCCCTTTTCACCATTCTGTGTATTGAGCTCTTTGAAATGTTTAGCTTGGAAGCTAAGTCCCTAATGCATGATCTGTCCCCCATGTTCATTGCTTTGATTTGATAAGTTGGCACTTGAATCCTCTTTCTTCCAGAGTTATGAAACTTTGTTGTGACATTGTATATCTGCTGAGCATCTCTCTGTTTCTTGGTTGTGTTCCATAATGTACTTATGCACCATCTTGATATATTGAATTCATGTGCAGCAGCCTTGATTGCTCCATACTGAAGATGCCCCTCTGATGCTCTGTTTAGTAGCCACAGTAGTATCTGCATTCTTTGCTCACTGCTGAGCCTATTCCTTGATGGTCGGTGATGACTGTTTGCCTGTGTTTGATGTTCTGTTTCTGTTGATTGTGATGATTGATGATGATGACTGCTTGCTTCTGTGTCATGCTCTGTCTCTTCTGGTTCCATGTTAAGATCAAGAAGAAAGCCTTCTTCTTCCATGTCCTCAGCTGGCTCATTTAGATCAAAAGACATCTCAGTTTCTTCCATTAGAAAATCTTCCTAGATAGCATCATCAAAGTCTTCATCATCTGGAAATCATCCATCATTAAAGTTTAGGTATGAAGTCATTGAAGTTTAGGCAATGATGTTCTCTCTCCCCTTTGTTTTTTTCTGTCTTTGTTTAGCTTTCAGATTGTTTAGGCAATAAATTGGGGAATAATGTTTCCCTTTCTGTATTTAAAGAGCCAAAAAATTGTAGCAAATTTGGCACAATTTGTGTGCCTTAATTTTGCTTAGGATTGATGACTTGACTGACTAAATCATTCTTCTGGTTGTAAAAAATGTGACTCTGTTTCTACAGAGTACAATCTGTACTTATTGTTGGGTTTTCAGCTTCTTTCTTTCCTCTTTAATTATTGTGCAAAATTCACAGTAAATACTATATATCGAGACAGAAAGAGTATAAAAAAGACAAATCTTGTGCGTAGCACGGACATTATTATTAGTATTTAGGGCGTGTTCAGTACGGAGTATCTTGACCCAGCAGTACGGCTAGTAGCAGTATACGTGGCTGCCTGAATTGAAGCCATAAAGGAGACCGCAAAATTGACAATCAAACGAGAGGGAAATAGAGGTTGATGACATGAGTCATCGTCTTCTCCACACCATAGCCACTCCCGCTGCTCGCTGGTCCTCCTTGTTCGCTCTCTCCCTGCCCCCTTCTCGTTCTTTCCCTAGGTCCCTTCTTCCTTTCAATTCTCTCTTAAACCCTTCCGATTCAGCAGCGAATTTTATCCTTTACTTGATTCTGTTGTTGTTGTGATTTTAGGGTTTCGTGTTGTAGTGTAGCGAGCACGAGGAAGAATTCAACAATGGGAGAGGCAATCGACGCGTTGCAGGTTGTGGTCGGTGATCCGGCTTCCCTCGACTTTAAGAAAGCTTCGATTCGCTCTTCCGGCCCCTCCAAGCTACAGGTCCTCTCATTGTAATCCTGCACCGCTTCTTTTTTGTTCTGCAAATTGTTGCCTTTTGTTAGGGAAGATGAAGATTACCGTTTCTACTTTGCATCCTTTATGTAGCCAAAAAAAGGAGAAGGACATTTACTTGTTTTAATTTTTGATCGGTTCAGTGGGAGAATTTTGCGTATTGTAGAGATTGATGCCCTCTCTTTGTTTGTGAGGGAAGTGAAAATCTGAATGAACCATTGCCTGATTGTGGTACTGATGGCTAAGCCGGGTTTGAGTAGTTCTCCAAGATGATTTTTCTCATCTGCCATTTTGTCAAGATTGATGTAGAATTTTGAGCTCAGTGTAGATGCAACTATATGGTGTGCTAGTTTGATATTGTTGATCCTCATGGGCTATAGTATGTTACCTTGCTTGGACAGTTGCACTTTTCTAGTGTCTTTTTGTGTCCTATACTGTTCCTTCTGTGTACTCCAACTAATCATTGATAGATTATGGTCATAGCTCCATTGATTTTTGACATGTTTTGCTTAATTTGAGCATTAGGTTATTGCGGATTTTGATTCGACTCTGACAAAGTATTCTGTTGATGGCAAGAGAGGGCACAGTAAGCTCTTCGTTTCATGAGTTTTGCCACTAAATTTCCTTTCATTGGTTGCCACTTTGATGGGTATGCTCATTTCGTAAATTGTAGGCAGCCATCAACTTTTGCAGCAGGGAAATCCTGAATATGATATGAAAAGGCAGCAATTGTATGACTATTATCATCCATTGGAAATTTCTCCTACTCTTCCCATCAAGGAGAAGGCAAAACTCATGGAAGAGTGGTATGCAATTCTTTTTGTTGACAAGATAGATTCAATATTATCTAGGATATTCACCTTTTTTGGAGAAGAAGAGCTGGGCTCCCAAACTATTTTTGGTGATATTTGTGCAGGTGGGAGAAAACCCACTCTCTTCTAATTGAGGGAGGTCTTACATGTGATGCTATTAGGCAATCTGTGGCTAACTCAAGAATTGCTTTCAGAGAAGGTGTAGTTGAGCTTTTTGAGCTATTAGAGGTGACAATCATATCTCTTTATGACTCTTTTTTTCCCTTTCACTTTTGTAACCTAGTGAAGAAGTCTCAGTGTTTTTGCTAAACAGTTTTACAATCTAGGCTCTTGTTTTGTACCTTAAAGAGATGTCTGCAAAGACTTTTTATGCTCATCCATTATTAGCACGTAAACTTAACCTTTTATTTCTCTGTTTTTGCCTGTCATCATGATCTTTTCCATGGTTTGTTTATGCAGGAGAAAGATGTTCCTGTTCTCATTTTTTCTGCTGGATTGGCTGATATCATCGAGGAGGTATGCCTATTCACTATATTGCTGAGTGCTGACTATTAATGGAGATATTTAAAGCTAATGAAAATGCTCATCATCTTTGTATATAACATAATCAGGTCCTCCGTCAGAAACTTCATAGATCTTTCAAGAACATAAGAATCGTATCAAATCGGATGGTTTTTGATGACGATGGTCATCTACTATCTTTTAAAGGTAAACTTTTGTTAAGAGATATGAATATGTGCAGAATTGATGAACTTTTTAGGGTCTCTCCGGAATGGCTTTAAAATGCATAATGTATTATTTTGCATTACTATAAAACTATTATGCACTCTTTCACCATCCTTCCCTCTCTCTTTCCCACATCCCCTCAAGCCCAACTTAATATAAAACTATAATGCATTCTGTCACCACCCTTCTCTCTCCCTTTCCCACCTCCTCTCAACGCTGCCCACCTTGCCTTGCCGGCTGATCGCCATGCATCCACTGATCTCCTTTGCTGAAACCCCAATCCACAAATTGCACGAGTTTGGAAAAACCCCCAGTTCCAAACACTACACCACACTAGGAATACTAGATATGGTCGTGGGAGCACTTAATTGCTGCTTGTCACCATTAATTCTCGTATCCTATCTTTTTGCAGGAAAAACTATTCATGTTCTTAATAAAAATGAACATGCACTTGATATGGCAGCACCTCTTCATGGTCAACTGGGTGATCCTAATGGAGAAGCTATTGATCATGACTCGATGAGGAAGAGGAACAATGTTCTACTTCTTGGTGATCACCTTGGAGACTTAGGAATGTCAGATGGTCTACAATATAAAACACGAATATCTGTTGGCTTTCTGTAAGCTCCTATAATTTCCTTAATCACCACTCTTTGTTCATAAACTTCATAACGTCCATTAAATCTTCAACACACAGATTGGACTACGTTTGTCTCTTGCTAAGAATCAGCTTGATCTTTGTATAACTGTGCAGAAATGACAAGGTCAACGAGTCTCTTGAGAGCTATCAAAGTGCCTTTGATTTAGTATACTTGGTAAGTGTGAGATACTGTGCTACTTCCTCCTTCCTACCCTCATGAAACTTACCGTCATTCTCGTCTTTGCAGAATGATGCGCCTATGTGGGGAGTCGTAAGGCTTGTTTCCCAGCTCTGTTCTCCCTGAACAGATCAAATGCCCATGAAGCAGAACACACACCAGAGTATCTTCTGCCAGCGACCAATCCAGGTTTATGCTAAATGAAGCTTCAACTGCTGGATCGCCTCACAAAGTTGGTAAGCTTATATGTGGCTTACAGAAGTTAATCTGCAAGATTTATGCAGCTAATTACTCAGCAATCTCCTTATTGATGAGCATGTGGCAACGTTCTCATTTGCTTCTTACTTCATAGTTCCTCTTAGACGTAGTAACTAGTAAGGTAATCAATAATTTATCGAATTCTATTTTTCTTACTATTACTTGCTCTTCTATACGTCCGTAGTTAGCCCATCTTAACCAAAATTGTTAGTTTTTGGGTTTGATGAAACTCGAGCTAATATCATCTGAAAGAAGAATTTTGTAGTAAATACTGGTTTTGCGTCCTTGGTTTTGTAATGCTCACTACAAGTCACAACTCACAACTCACAAGCAAACCCCAAAGTATCAAATTTGTAATATAAGTATGATCCCCGTAAGGCCATATCGTGAATGTTAATGACTCGAAAATAGCCTTAATCTGACTAGATCCAGCCAAAAACATACTGCAATAAGAATTATACTTCAACCAAAATAACTCTAGGCTACTAAACCCTACCCAACATCAAGTTCGGAATACAATTTCATTCCAAGTCATAAGCAAGGGTGTATGTATATTGTATAATATTGATGTGTACATTTTCGTTACACATGTAACCTAAGATCCAAAACTCTTCATAGTTCATAAATGCAATAATCAAAATTTGCAAGGAAAAGCCCCCGTGGGCGTAGTCGAGTGGAAATCCCAGGGGAGTAGAAACATGGGGTGGGCAATCCCCCGTGTTCGAAATGTAGGGATGGAAGCGTAGATAATGCGCCCGCGAATTTAACGCTCATGAGCTGGGGGGTACTTGCGGTTGGGCTCCAACGTGGGCCTGGCAGAGGGGGGACGAGATTAGTGGGCTCACTTCGGTGGCCCGACACCCGGCTCCGGCAAAAAAAAAAAAAATTGCAAGGAAAATCCGAAGTTCAAATGAATATTTCTTGTAAAGAAAATATTCCGCCGGTTCAACTTAGGGTTTGTTTGTTGAGACAAATGATAATGACATTTATTTATAATGAGATTTTTAAAGAAAAAGTATTTTTAATGTTTTGAAATTTATGTAAATTTTAATTTTTTTAAAAAAAAGCCTTTATAAATGATCAAACCAAACAATCTCTTACTTTACTTGATGATCTCTGTATAAAAATATTATTATTTATAAATATCCATTTCACATTTTTTCAAATTATTTTGATTAAAAAACATATTATAAGTAAAAATCAAAAGCCCCATGCGATTTTTTAACATCATTATATATTTTAGATGAATGTTTTCTGATAAAACAATAAACGATTTTTTCGCCTGATATTTCTGAGGTACGGCAAATTTCGCAAAATACCCCAAACTTTGACTCATTTTGTATGGTACCCTCGAGTTTTTTTTTCCGCCAAATACTCTTCCGTTAATTTGACTAACAGAAACGTTACTTTAAAAAAAAACAAAAAAAAACCCCAAACCCCCCAGATATGTCTTCTCTTTCTCCTCGCGTCTCTACTCTCTCTCCTGTATCCTCCGGCGGCGGCTCGAGCCCTCCCTCCACCACTCCGCCTTCGAGCTCGCCTCCCGTCCGTCCGCCTTCGAGCCCGCCTCCCGTCCGTCCGCCTTCGAGACGCTGCCCCGTTCGACAACTCCCTCCGCCTCCGCTGCCCCCTTCGACGACTCCCTCCGCCTTCGCCGCTGCCTTCGACGAAAACAAGGCACGGTTGACAGGAATTTAATTGGTGATGGTGCTACTTCTGATATATCCAAGTCAAGTGATGCAGATATGGAGTCAGTTGAGGATATTGTAGATATCACGATCCCCGATAGTGATTTCCTTGCACATCAAAGAGAGAAGTTATGCATTCGGTGTCTTGATATCCTAGAAGAGTATATTGAGGTTCTTGGACCCGTTCTGCAAGAGAAGGGAGTAGATGTGTGCATTGGGTTATTGCAATGATATTCCAAACTACAAGAATCAGAGGCTCTCATCCTCTTACGAGATGTACTAAAATTAATTTGTGCATTGTCTGCTCACAGAAAGTTTGCAGCATTATTTGTAGATCGTGGTGGCATACAAAAATTGCTTGATGTCCCAAGAGTTTCATACACCTTCTTTGGCCTTTCATCTTGCTTATTTAGCTTTGGTTCTCTTCAAGTAATTAGATTAAGTCATCTTCCTACCCTTTGCTGTTATCTTCATAATAATGACCCCACATTTTAAATCTCGTCTGTTTATTCACTTTCAGGGAGTTATGGAGCATGTATGTACTCTTCCTTCAAATATTGTCCATCAGGTGGTTGAGTTGGGTCTCCAACTTCTGGAGTGCTCATAGGATCATGCCCGAAAAAATGCAGCTTTATTTTTTGCAGTTGTATTTGTCTTCAGAGCAATACTTGATGCTTTTGATGCTCTAGATGGATTTTGAAAACTACTTAATCTTTTACATGAGGTTGCTTCTGTAAGATCGGGAGTTAGTTCTATTACATCAACACCTTCTGTTTCTGTTCCAATTAGAAATGACCGATCTAATGCTGAAGTACTAACATCATCTGAAAAGCAGATTGCCTATCACACATGTGTTGCTTTGCGACAATATTTTAGAGCACAACTTTTTTTGCTTGTGGATTTTATTCGCCGGAATAAAAGTAGTCGTATTGCTGCTAGGAATATTCCAAGTGTAAGGGCTGCTCATAAGCCACTTGACATAAGCAATGAGGCGATAGATGCAGTTTTTCTCTAGATTCAGAAAGATCGGAGGGAGTCGTCGAAGGGGGCAGCGGTCTCGAAGGGCGGGCTCGAAGGCGGACGGATGGGAGGTGGGCTCGAAGGCGGACGGACGGGAGGCGAGATCGAAGGCGGAGTGGTGGAGGGTGGGCTCGAGCCGCCGCCAGAGGACATAGGAGAGAGAGTAGAGACGCGAGGAGAAAGAGACGACATATCTGGGGGGTTTTGGGGTTTTTTTTTTTAAATTTTAAAGTAACATTTCTGTTAGTCAAATTAACGGAACAGAAAAAAAAAAAAAAAAAAACTCGAGGATATCATACGAAATGAGTCAAAATTTGGGATATTTTTCTAAATTCGCCGTACATCACGTACCTCGACGAATTTAGCGAAATACCGAACAATAAATATAAAGTGTAAGGTTTGTATCCGGGCATCTCTCTTTCCACCCAATCCGAAGATGCTGCCAGCTCAACCCGCTACGGCCGCCGCCCAGTGCTCTCCGGCGACGGCTGCGCTGTCGCCACGTCATCTGGCGAAGCATACCTCCTTCACAGTCTCCGCCGTTCCACGCTCCCAGTTTCGATCATTTTCTCTTTCCCCTCGATGGAGCAACCACCGCCTCTACCTCCCATCTGCTTCGCCGGTTGCCGCCAGTGTCACCTCTCTCGATTCTCCGTCTACTTCTTCCACCGATGAAGACGGAAAGAAGCTCCTCCTTGAGGTCAAGGACCTCACCGCGGTGATCGCCGAGTCTGGCGAGAAGATTCTCCATGGCGTTAATCTCTCCGTCTACGAAGGAGAGGTGCGTTTTCATTCGCAAGTTTGACTTTATTTGTTTTATTTGCTATCGTTTGTTATTTTTTTTTGTTTTCTAACTTGCTACTTTCTTCAATTTCATGATACTCTTTACTTCCTGTTGCTTGTGGTCTGCACAATTTGATTCGGATTTAGATTACCAGTACATGATTTCAAAGCTGAGAAAATCTGGAAGCTCATCTGTTGAACTTGCATAATCATTCGAAAACCTTAGTTTCGTGTACAATCTCTTGTCGCTTTACATAATTTTAGAGAATGTTATTTGAGTTTTGTAAGTATAGCTTACTTTAGGACTATAATTTTTTCTAACATCAGAAACACAATGTTCAATCTCAAATTCCACGGTTATGCAACTTTCATTATCAATGATACTCCATTTAGTTGGTAAGTTGCTAATTCTGTGCAGTTCTGTAAGAAGCAGTAAGCTGCAGTATCTTCATCTAACGAGTCTAGAGGAATTAAACGAGTTTTCAATTGATTTATTACTTGGGTATAATATACATCTCATTTAGGAGACCAAATCTCATTTCTTTCGCCCTTGTTTTGCTGATAGTACTCTGATCATTACATGTATAGGTGCATGCTATCATGGGAAAAAATGGATCTGGAAAGAGTACATTTGCAAAGGTAAGTAATTATGAATGAAAGGGAGCATTGAATTTTGTATTCTGTATGCTTATAGTTATAGGTGACGAGTCTGATGACCCAACTACTTTCATTGGTTATATTTTCTATTATAACATTGTTGGTAAAAAGCTTTTACAAAATGCTAGTATTTTTCCAGTGTCACGAATATGTTGAAAAGCATGCTATTTTTCCGCCGCACTTTTCTTTCCATTTGACATAAACATTCTTGTATGTTGGCTTAGCCAACCTTGATCTAAGATTCTCTTACTGATTATAGCTGGTAACTTTGTAAGTCAGTTATTTGTATTCCCTCCTATATTCTTTCCTGTCATAATTTTTTTTCCAGTCACAAGGTTTTCCTAGGATTGGAATCCTACTAAATATTCTGGATTTATGTGGAAATATTCTGTTTGTAGGTTCTTGTTGGCCATCCTGATTATGAAGTTACAGGAGGCATTGTAACTTACAAGGGTGAGAACCTACTTAATATGGAGGCAGAGGAAAGGTCTCTTGCTGGTTTATTTCTGAGCTTCCAGTCCCCTGTTGAGATTCCGGGTGTGAGCAATTCTGACTTTCTGAACATGGCCTACAATGCTCGTCGGAGGAAGCTTGGTCTGCCAGAGCTTGGCCCAATAGAGGTAGTTAAAAAATTGAAATTACGTTGGAATGTTAAAGGTGTAAGCCTGTGGAATTATCTTATATAGTTAACAGCTGCAACTATAACATTTGTTCTGTTTATCCTAGATAGACCATGGAAGGATTTTTATCTATGGTTTTTTTGATGAGGTGTACTCACGCTTGAGGTTTTACATCATGTCGATAGGGTTGGGTAAATTAGTCCGATTAAACCTAAAAAACTCCACTTCGACTCTAGAATTATGTGTTTGTGTGGGTCATGTCTGTAGGATTATGAATTTTACAATCCTAAATCTAGGTCGTTTTCCTTTTTTGGGTTATTTTAGGTCAAGTTGTTTTATGTTCAGGTCATTCAGGAGTTAGATACTTAGATAACTGTAAGCTGGATTTTTTTATATCTTATTCCTAAATATTCTCGAGTTGGCCAAGTTTTGTTTTTGGATGAGGTTATGTTTTTTGTAGGGTCTAATCTTGATGCCCACCTTACATAGAGGGGGGAGCTTAGTTAAATATTACAGTAGCTTATATGGTTAGTAAGATCCCTGGTTAAGGTAATATTAATTTTGTACTTTAAGTAGAAAAGGAGATAATGTTTTGAGGATAGTAGAAGGCACTGATTTGTCTTACTCTTTGTTGTCTGTAGTGTATTTTTTTGCATTCTTACCAGATTTTCTCTTATCAATTATGGCATCAGCATCTTATGTTCATGAAAATATTGTTGCATACTATTTATCAAGCTGGTACTAGGGGCCTTGCAATAATCTTTCCCAAAACAGGGATGCAGACTTGCAGATATTAGTCTGTATACATTTGACCCACCAGTAGTGGGAACATTTTGTCTGTGTATGGTTCTATCCTTGCTTGCTTCTTGAGTTGATCCGTTGATTCCTCAATGAGATTGAGTTGGTACTTGTTATTTTGATGGTTTGGTCTTTTACCTTGCTCTTGCAATGATATGAATTTAGATATCATGTGTTAGTCAGACACAATAACATGTCTGTTATTTATCTTATGCAGTTCTTTGGCCATTTACTAAGTAAGCTCAACCTCGTAAACATGAAGCCTGAGTTTCTGAACCGAAATGTCAATGTAGGCTTTAGTGGTGGGGAAAAGAAAAGGAACGAGATCCTACAGCTTGCGGTATGGCTAACTCTCTTTATTTGTTTTCTAATGATGGTTTACTTGTTGAATTTCGAATGTCAAATTTATAAACCTCAATTGAAAAATGTACTCATCTTAAAATTTGGTTGTTTCATTTGTCATTTCAACTTGATATTGAGGGCATCATTATGATTCTAGGTTTTGGAAGCGGAGATGGCTATACTGGATGAAATCGACTCTGGGCTGGATGTTGACGCACTTCGAGATGTAGCAACAGCAGTGAATGGGCTGTTGACACCAACAAATTCTGTTTTGATGATCACACATTATCAACGCCTTCTGGAGTATATCAAGCCCACATACATCCACATTATGGTGAGTTGTAATCTATGTCAAATGAGGATCTTGCCTGTTGACCTTCTCAGTTGAAGTTCTTTAGTTCATACAGTATGTAACTGAAGCTTCTTGAGGATTCCTCGTGTAATTGACGCGCGTATTTGTGATGTTACAGGAAAATGGAAGAATTGTGAAGACGGGAGACAGCTCCTTGGCCAAAGTTCTTGAGAAAGGAGGCTATAAAGCAATCTCAGATGCATGATACAGTTCATTGTTTAAAATCTTGTCATATGAGACGAATAATTCAAGTACAAATTCTGAGATCTTTCGTGACAACAACCTCCAACATTTTTGGGTGAAGAAAACAGGCAAGTAACATGTACTTAGTAGGTGCAAAGTCAATATTTGCACTAATAATGTGATGTTACCCTAAATTTGGGTAGGAACAAGTGCAAATACTAAAACATCAAGAAAATTGCAATTTAATTAAGTATCCTTGTAGCTAAATATACCCATTGATAAAAATAAATAAATAGATTATCTCCTATAATATTGAATAGACTAAGGTTTGTTTGGTGAGAGTATTTATAAAGACTTTTATGGTTAATTTTTTTTTTTTTTGAAAAAAGTAGTTTTTGAAATCTGAGTATTACGGGAAAGTGTGTAAAGATGAAAAAAAATACTTTTTACAAATAAAGACATTATAAATATTAGGCTAAACAAGGCCTAAAATAACTTTGTGAGATAGAATTTAGTAAATGTGATTAATTAGTTTAACTCTACTAGCAATTAATGTATACTTTACTATAGTCAAATTTCATTAACTATAGAAGCTTATTTTACACAACTAGGCATCATCAAACAATATACAAGACATAATTACGATCTAAATGTATAACTATCTAATTGAAAATTTATCTACAGACCCCTACACGATTCTTGCAAGATAAAGATACAAGATACATGATATAAAAATCCTTACGAGAAATGTACAAGAATTGGGTTTCAAAAGGTGCCGAAATGTGTCAAATGGGTCAGGTTCGGGTTAAACATACCGATCGGGTCATTTATGGGTCGGGTCGATTGCAGGTCAAAATTTACGGGTCAGTTGTGGGATTTGTGGGGGTCGTTACGGGTCAGGTACGGGTTCGGGTTGACCCAGCGGGTCGAGAGCGTCATGTCAATTTTTTTAAAAAATGAATATAAAAATAATATTTCAATCAAAACAAAAAACAAAAAAATTTTTTATTATATAATATTTTATTAATAAAATATATTATAATATTTAATATATAAAATATAAACATATTTATAATGACCCAACTCAAAAATTTTCAAGACTAACGATCGGATCACTTTTAAACCAATACTTCTTAAAATTGGGTCTTAATCCAAAAAAATTAGATCAGGTCAAACTTTGACAGCTCCTATTGTCGTTTAAGTTATGGGTTTGTTGGTAGCTAGGACTACCGATATTTTAGTTGCTAAAAATAGGGAAGAAGACATTCTCCGATTCCGTTGCGTGTCCAAGTCATGGCTGGCGTTGATCGACGATCCACGGCCTCTACAGGGTCGAAGCTCGCAGTTCAAACAATGGAATGAAGAGGGCTGCTACCAGGGAATATGGTGATGGACATCAGGACATGATTACATTGAGAGTTTGATATTTCTCAACTAGCTAAAGTTAGTACTCCGTTCGGGAAAAAAACATCACTTTAGATTTTGACTTTTTTTTTTTTAATTACTAGTAGTATATGCCCGTGCTACGCACATGCTTTATTAAATTATATTGAATTTATTTTATTTGACATTTTATTAATATATATAATTAATATGTCTTAAATATATTTACTTATACATATTAAATCATTATTACATTGTACCTCCTATGATACACATGTTTTATAATATATTAAACTTTAAACTTTATGATTCAATATATAATGTTGAAATTAATTACAATAGGAGTTAGTAGTGTTAAATTTTTAAGTGAAAGTTTTCAAGTTAGACATAATTTGCATATTTCAAAAAAAAAAAGACTCGAATAACAACTTGAATTGACAATTGAATACTTACCCTATGGGCCTATATATAATGGTTAATGAAATAATATTTTATAGTATTTATATTTTAAACAAAAGTATAGATAAATAAAAAGTTAGCATAATGTCATAAGCATATATGTTTGTATGTATTTTGTAATGAAAAATCTAAATGTTACATGTTATCTTTACATAAATCTACATTATTAATTACATTCAATTTTTCATTTTCACCTTAGGAGCTTTTGTTTTGTTTTCTCTTTAAAATATTATGTATGAGTTCAGACGTCATAGTATGATTATATCTTTGATGCTAAAATTACATTGCTCCACCATAGTAAGACATTTTCAATCATATAGTAAGACATTTTCAATCATGTTTTAGTAAGACATTTTCAATCATGTTTTACATATATGAGACTTTTTTTATATTATGGGTTTTTTGTCATTCTTTATTAGATAATTTGTTTTGAATTATAAAAAGTAAATTTATAACATTTATTTTAAAACACAATTTACAATAGGGTCAATTACCGGAAACCACCCTTCCAATATGCCATATTGCCAGAAACCACCCGGATAACGACTATTTACCATAAACCACCCGTATATCCATTTATGTTACACTGTTACCATCCTACCCCACTCTTCGTCCATTAAATCGTTAACTTGCTTTCAGCGGGTGGTTTCTTCATGTATATGTCTATGTATTTAGCCCAAAACCACCCGGATCTTTACCTCTTTTATTTATTAAACCATCAGAATCCCCCCCCCCCCCCCCCCCCACAAATCAAACCCTTAGAACATCGAAGAACACAGAATCTCTGGGAGGTTGGACGAGTTCGTGAGAGATTGAAGTCGAGAAGGTTAAACGACACTGAAGAAGACGAGTTCGTGAGAGAATGGGGTCTTGAAGAAGGCGAATTCGAGGACCATCAAAGAACACATAATCGTCAAATCATTTTAGGGCTTTTGCGAAGTTGAAGACAAAGTGGAAGGATTTGGCTTTCGGAGAGGAATTCGACATTGAAGAAGGCGAATCCGAGTGAAGGTTAGTGTTATTCGATCCCTAATTCGAATTTTCGATTGTGTTTTACTGAGCTAGGGTCAAATTTTTGATTGTATTTTACTGAGCTAAGGTTAGTGTTATTGGATTCCATGATTTTGCTTCGATTTAATTAGTACTTGAATTGCAGGTGAATATGTCAAATTCAAGCTCTTCCTCCTCAGCTATGTCTAACTCAGAACAAATGGTCTGTTATTGTGGTCACTTGGTTAAAGAATCAACTGCACAAACATAATTTAATTATGGGAGGAGATTTTGGGGGTGTCCAATGTATGCCACAAAGAGCAAATGCAACTTCTTTAGGTGGAGGGATGATGAATACAGTGCAAGAGATATATTTGTGATTAGGAAGCTGTTGAAAGATAAGAAGAGGGTGGAACTTGAGAATGAGAAGCTGCAAGAATCTGTTACACTATACCAGATTGAGAATGAAGCCTTGAAAGTGAAGTGTCAAGCATTGATGGACAAACAGAAGCAACCACATAAATGTAGCCTAATAGTTGTTTGTGTGATGTGTTTGTTTTTTGTGAATGTTGTACTTCTGATGTTGTTGATCTAAATTGTTGTAATAGAGATTGTATGAGATTTATGACAATGTGATGAATGTCTTGTGTCTTTCAGTTGGATTTATGATAGCTTGACATGATTTATGACAACTGTTGTGATGAATGTGATTAAGACGAGCTGTCATAAGTTGTGATGCAGGTTTACTGAACTATAGAAATGCTAAGCTTGACAATTTATGAAATGCAACACATATTGACATAAACAAGAGATCTAAAACATTGGTTTCATTCATACAAAAGAGCCATACAGGCTTAAGCATCCATGTGCACACAGTTGAGCATAATTACAACACTGCAGCAAGTCAACATTGTCTAAGAAGTTGCATAGTTTAGCCATCCAGCAAACACCAAACCAAAACACCACATACCAACACTGTCATAAAACAACAATACAAAGGCAAAAGGAAAACCACATATAACAATAAGGTAATAACTTTCTTCTTAAGGAGCAACTGAACTTCCATCCTTAGAAAGCTTCCTTGGTGAACGCCTGACTGCCTGCTTGAGTTGATTCAATGAGGTAATAACTTTCTTCTTTGGAGCTCTTACAGGCAGATATGGCTTGGTTGCATTTGACTGGCTGCATGCTCCAGGAGTGAATGCCAGAGTGCTTCCTCCTTGTGAGCCACCTGTTGAGCCTCCTTGTGAGCCACCTGCTGAGCCTCCTTGTGAGCCACCTGCTGAGCCTCCTTGTGAGCCACCTGTTTACCCTCCTACTTGACTACCACCAGCTTGTGAGCTATCTGCATGGACCTTTTCAAGTGAAAAAAAAAATTAGTAATGTGAAATAGTAAGGATGATAGCCAAGTAGGGTGAACTTACCTTTTTGTTGTACTTCCTTTTTTGGGAGCCAATTATCAACCTATTTGGCTTCTTAGGTCTTCCTCCAATTTTCGTGGATATTGTTGGTGGTGAAGGACCTTTTTTTGGCATTCTTGCACTTATTCTTGTAGTGTTCTTGTTGTCCACAGTTTGAGCAATTTCTAGGACCTCCAATCCTTATTTTCTTTCGTGGCTGCTATTCCCCTACTTCCCTTCTTCTGTTTTTCTTGGGCCTACCAGGTTGTACTATAAACTTAGGTGGTTCTGGATGAGTGTAGTCAGTCTTCTCCCATTGAGATTCACCTGGCATGGCATGGATGATATGGCTATAAGCAAGAAGATATCTCTCCTTAGTGTAGACTGGATCAACAAACTCTTCTATTGGGCGCTTGTCCTTCATTATACAACACATGGCATGAGGACATGGGATGCGAGTGAGATCCCACTTATTACAGCCACAGCTCTTTGTCACCAAGTTAACAACATAAGTCTTTCCAAAGTGGTCAACCTCAAAGCTCTCTCCTCCACCCCAAAATGCAATACAGTTCCTTGAGCCTTCCTGTTTGGCTAACTCTATAAGCTTATTTGCCTTAGGTGTGAACAATCCCACATAGTTGAGCATACCTTGTTTCTTGGTGACAAATCTCTTCATCAAAGCTCTCCTAATCCACTCAAACATGCTCAACACTGACTTCTCTCTAGCAGGCAGTATATAGGAATTAAATGACTCACAGATGTTGTTAAGCAACATATCAGATTTTATGTAATGCTTGAACCCATGCCTAGACCAAGTTTTAGGATCTGACTTCACCAAGTACTCATATGCATCCAGATTCAGTGATTTGATCTCCTCCATAGGCCCAATGAAATCTGCCTCAGTACATGCCCTAGCAGCTGCCCATATTGCATCCTTGATTGCCTTGCCTGCCCATTGGGACCTCATATTCTGATACAAATGCCTCACACAAACTCTCTTCTCTGCCATTGGGACTAGATCATGTAGTGCTTCCATTAAACCCTGCAGTCAAAATAGTCATGTATTAGTCAATTATTCAACACTGAATCAAATTTAAATTCAAGGAATTTTTACCTTTTGTCTATCAGATATGAATGATGGATTGCATACTTCAACATCCCTTAGCAAGAGCTCCAGGAACCATTGCCATTTGTCTTTCCTCTCTGCTTCAACTACAGCATAAGCTATGGGAAATAGGTTGTCATTCCCATCCTTTCCCACTGCAACAAACACTTGTCCAGTGTATGCACCCTTAAGATGACATCCATCAATCCCTATGATTGGTCTACAACCTTGTAGAAAGCCCTTCTTACAAGCTTCCAAGCACACATATAGTCTCTCAAACACAGGTTTCTCTGGATCTTGAGTATCAACCTTCACAAACACTGATGAGCCTGGATTCCACTTTTTCAAAGTTGCTGCATAATCCCAAACTCTTCCATACTGAGCCCTAGCATCACCTTGAGTCATGATCATTTCCCTTAACCTTGATTTCCATGCTTGATTGTAAGACATATGGACATTATGGTCCCTTCTAACAGTATTCATGAAAACTGTAAGCTTCCAATCAGGGTCATCTCTGTAATGCTCAATGTACCTCTCAGCTAGCCACTGGGATGTGAGCTTTGTGTTCTTATGCTGCCATCCACAATCATGCTTCCCTTTCCATGACTTCAATTAAAAACTACTAGCAGGGTCCATCTTCCTAGCACAAGCCCTAAAACCACACTGAATTTTCTTGCACACACACTTCTTCCTAGCATGTTTCATACTGCACTCACACTTATTCTTACAGTATGCAGATATTTTAGTCTTGTCATTGTGAAGGTAATAGTAGTCCCCACCATTTTCTATAGAGTATTGCCTTAATGCTTTTCTGAAAATC
Organism: Rheum nobile; assembly: GCA_027886185.1. NCBI lineage: Eukaryota > Viridiplantae > Streptophyta > Magnoliopsida > Caryophyllales > Polygonaceae > Rheum > Rheum nobile. Next base: position 1,341,277 of record WOAB01000342.1, on the reverse strand, counting down.
TCATTTGATCCAAAAATCATTCCATCCTTGAACTCAATTTTTTTCCTGAAATCTGTAAGAGCATTGAAATGGGGATACCTTTTCCTTGGAGCACCATCAGAATCACTAAGGCTTTTTAATTCATCAGAATCATCCACAGAAATGTCATCATCCACCACCTCTGCATCACCACACCCTAGATTTAAGCTACCATCTCTTAATCCACCTCTTACATCAGACACACTTGGATCAACATTTTGCTCAAACAAGTCATCATCTTCATCTTCACTCTCAACAAATCCAAAATCACTACCTGATGAAGAACTCTCCCTCCCTAGCACATCTCATTCGTCTGAATCAGTGTCTGAATCACCTGATGGATATTGCTCAACAAAGTCATCTGGTTCTAAATCTGCATCTCCCACAGAATCACAATCTCCATCTGAAAGGATATGTAATTCTTCTAAGGGAGTTTGGCGGCTAGTCTCAAGGGAAGGAGTTTGTAGGGTTTCTCTCTCACTTGGTTGAGGTGTGTTGGAGTTTTCTGTGGTCTGAGCATCACTAGGAGGTGGGTTGTATGTAACAACAGACAAAGACATGGGCTATGTACTTGGGCTTTTCAAGTCAGATGGACTAACCTCTTCACCTTGGACCACATACAAGTGCATAATCTGATCTTTCCCAATTGCATCAACACACTCCATTACAGTCCTATCATTATCAAGTAACCTAAGTCCATTGTCAATTTTTTTGCCAGGCTCTAAGAACCAGATCTCCCTAATATTTACCAACCCAACATCTTCCATAAACATACTTTCCATGACTACTTTGGACAAAAGATCTGGATCAACATTGGCATAGGAATGCACCTTTCCTTTTCTGTAGCAGACTTCATTCTTTTTTGATTTGTAAAATGCATCACCATACATAACCCTAAATTTGATGTCCATATCTGCCAGAATTCAATGGTTAGAGATGCACTGATTTGGGTCCCAACTACAACATATAATTGAATGCCCCCACTTCATTTTCCCCCAAAACTAACTTAATGTCCCCACCTCATTTTCCAACTTTTAATATGTAGGAATACCACATATAACAATGCAGAGAATCTTTCCAGTAAAACAAATAATACTATTCCATACAGAGCCAGTTCTGTAAAGCTTTTTCCTACACATGAAGAGGAGATAACATACAAAGCAAAATCATGGGATCCAAAGCTATTCCATACTACCTAAAAAGCACACTTCAAAATCAGAAGAAAAAGCTCCCTAAAAACCCCTAAATTAATCGCACTATAAAGCCCTAAATCCATTAGCTGAAAAGATTAACCTTCAATCCCCCAAACCCCTAGCTCAGTAAAACACAATCAAAAATTCGAATTAGGGATCGAATAACACTAACCTTCACTCGGATTCGCCTTCTTCAATGTCGAATTCCTCTCAGAAAGCCAAATCCTTCCACTTTGTCTTCAACTTCGCAAAAGCCCTAAAACGAGTTGGGGATTCTGTGTTCTTCGATGGCCCTCGAATCAGCCCCCAATCTCTCACGAACTCAGCCTTCCACTTCGTCTTCAACTTCGATGGCCCTCGAATCAGCCTTCTTCAAGCCCCCAATCTCTCACGAAGAACTCAACCCTAAAATGATTTGGGGTGGTTTTGGGCTAAATATGAAGAAACCACCCGCTGAAAATAAGTTAACGATTTAATGGACGGAGAGTGGGGTAGGGTGGTAACAGTGTAACGGAAATAGATATACGAGTGGTTTACGGTAAATAGTCGTTATCCGGGTGGTTTCTGGCAATATGGCATATTGGAAGGGTGGTTTCCGATAATTGACCCTTTATAATATTAAACATATTAATGTTAGTGCCTCTAAATAACATTAATATATTTTTAATGTATTTTCAATTATAAATAGAAAAACACCACGTTAATATATTTGTCAATTTTATACTAAAAAACTTTATGGGCATTAAAAATTACCAGTTTTTGACAACTAAATTATCAATTGTTTCATGGATGAGACATATCTCAAATTTAAATAAATGTTGGTAGTATACAATATGGTGGTGTTTAGTTCCTTTAGTTGTTGCCTGTTTATTTGTATATTATTCATTGTGTATGTCAACACATTTATATTTATCCTCTTACTAACAGTAAAGAAAATATTGGCAATCTTGAACGTTATAACTTAATTATTTTATTTTTTAAGGGTGATTGAGAAGTGACAATTAAGTAATATTCACATTATAATTACAATTATAATAATTTAAAATTGATGACATGCATATTCATTATTTTGTAATATATTGAGATTTATATATGAGTCAATTTCACTTAAAGTACATTATAAATTTGTAATTTATATAATATATTTCAAATTTGAAAAAAAAATCATGTAAATTTAATTAAATTATACAAAACTTATTCAGAGAAGTGCTACTTTAGTATATATGTTTATATATAAATATATAGATGTTTAACTTTTTTGTAATTTTGTAAATATTTTAAACCTACAGTAAATGAGATGGTCATTAATGACCTAAGATTGTATTTTACATTATATATAGATTTTGAAAAAAAAATCATGTAAATTTAATTAAATTATACAAAACTTATTCAGAGAAGTGCTACTTTAGTATATATGTTTATATATAAATATATAGATTTTTAACTTTTTTATAATTTTGTAAATATTTTAAACCTACAATAAATGAGATGGTCATTAATGGTCTAAGATTGTATTTTACATTATATATAGATGGTATATAGATGGTTGAACAGATGAAGTATCTTACATTGCACTAGTATTTATATCTTTGTTAGTCTTGTACAGTCACGGACATAGCTAGGGCCCAGTGGGGGCAGTGGCCCCCACTGGAATTTTAAAAAAAAAAAATTATTATTTTTTTTTTCTAAAATTGCTTATATATTTTTAATTTTTAAATAATAATCTTTTCATTAAAAATTGTTAAATAACCTAAAAGATACTTAAAAATACAACTTCATCTAAAATTTGAACACAACACCTTTTAAAAAATGCAATACCTTTTCTATATGAATTCTTATTTGTTTTAGAATTTTTTTTATTTAGGGTTTATAGATTTAAAATTTTCAAAATCAATTTTCTAATACAAATATGTTGAATTTACGCAGAGATAGTAGTAAATAATGATGATTTTAAAAAAATTGTTTATTTTTTGGATCAATTTTGTGCAAAATTTCATTTTGGTTCGAATATATGATTTGTATAAAATTGGGGTTGGTTGTGTAAGGCAGACGAAAAACTTAGTGTAAACAACGGTATTTTATTCACCGACTAAAATATCTCATTTATAAGAAAAATATAAAATCAATATAACGTGATATAAATTTTTCTCGTTCAAAATGGGCGGGGTAATGAAATTTTCCCATTATTTCTAGGCAATGGCTAAATACACGCGAAATAATGTATATATGTACGCTATTTTACACGCTTAACTTAGGCGCCCGATTTTACACGCTTAACATAGGCGCACAGGGGTATAGTGGGAATTTTAAAAAGACAGATCACGGATGTTTCCAACGAGTAGAAAGCTACACGTTTATCTTAAGCGCATAGGCACACGCTTAAGTTAAGCGTGCTGGTGTAACTGGGCCGGCCATATATGGGCCGTCGTTGCGTTGATTTGGTCATTATACTTACACGCTTAACTTACGCGTGTAAAATTATAGCCGTTGGAAAGTTCCGTTAGAATAATATCGTTGGTGCGCTTAAGTTAAGCGTACTAACAAATCTATTTCTTCCTATTAGTAGTCGAAGGTCTTGCCTTTCCATATCCAAGAAACCGAAATTGTTCTTCTCCCAATTTTAAAGATGTATCATAGTGGTGAGGATAGTAGTGACGAAGAAAATGATTGGGTTCAAAGTGAAGAAGAAGAGGAGGAGGACGACAAATGGATGGAGTCAATTTTTTTCGTAGATGTCGAAGATGACGAAGCGACTGGCGATTGGGACCTTAGCGGCGTATTTGTGGTTAGTGTTAAAATAGTTTTGCTCTTTCCTTCATCGATATTTTAATACGTAATTAGTAGGGCTGTTCAAAATCGGCCTGGACCGAAAAACCGGATCGGAAAAGACCGGACCGGAAAAGACCGGACCGGACCGGTGAAATTCCGGTCCGGTCTCCGGTCCAAGGTTTTCCCTTATTCCGGTCCGGTCCAAACCTGGAAAAAAATCCGGTCCGGACCGATGGACCGGTTTTTTTTTTTTTTATATGTTTTATATATTTTTTGGAGATTTATATGTATTTTTTTATAGATATTTTTTTTAATTTAATAAGTTAGGAGTATATATGTTTTATAGATATTTTTTTATAGATTTTAAATAAGAATTAATTTTTTTTTTAAATAAAGCCCGGTCCAATCCGGTCTTAGACCGGACCGGAATCGGACCGGACCTATTCGGTCCGGTCCGGTCTCCGGTCCACCATTTTCAAAAAATCCGATCCGGTTTGGACCGGATGAACACCTCTAGTAATTAATATCGTAAATATCGCACTTATTTAGGTAGCCAATCTTTATCATGAATTTGTAGTTATATAATTGGAAATCATATGTAGTGTAACATAGTGACGTAGTTATGATGACTTGTAGTTAACATAAACCGCTATATTTATAGGGGAAAGACTATACGGATCATTTTATTACTGACCTAGTGTGGGATAGTAAGGAAGAATTATACGAATGGACGAAAGAAATAGGAAAGGAGCTTGTGATAGCTTTGGTGAAGCGTAACTCAAGTCCGTACCAAATTAGTATAGTGTGCGATAGGTTTGGGCCTTGGAGATCAGGGAGGCCGAAGGTGAACAAAGAGAATCCAGAGTCGCCAATTGTTAAAATCCGAAAGTCGAGATCCAAAAAGTGTGGGTGTAAGTTTGAGATAATGGGTGTTCGCATGAAGAAAGAGGCATGGACGGTTGGTGAAAAGTGGGTCTTGGGTGTGATTGAAGGTCGACACAACCATAAGCTACGAACTAGCTTTAAATGCCATGCATTCATGGGTCGAATGACCGAGGCGGAGCAGCTGTGTGCTAGGAGGTGGGGAGACGGTCGCAAGACGCCGAATCAAATTATTTCGGAATTGAGGCAAAACTTCCTGGGAAATGTGACTTCCAGGAAGCAAGTGGCCAACTTCTTGCAGAAGCTGCAGTACGAGGATCGGGGAGAGTTAACGGTTATGCAGTGGTCCCTAAGATTTATGGTTGAGCAGAAATATGTAGTTCATCCTTTGAGGGATGCGAAGACTGATGAGGTTGCAATCTTATTTTTTGCTAATCCGGAGTCGCTATGGTTGATGAAGAAGTTCTCGTACGTGATAATCATTGACGCGACATACAAGACAAACAAGTAAGTCCTAAATTGTAATAATGTGTAGTTTATGACAAAAATTGTTAAGGTATTTCATTTAAAATTGTGTTTGGTATTATGAAATGTTTTCCATAGATATGGAATGCCACTTGTGGAGATTGTTGGTTTCACCAACACTCATAAGACGTTCAACATTGCTTATGTATTCACCCAGGCGGAAAGGATTTACCATTACACGTGGATAATGAGAAAAGTCTGGGCATTGTGTTTGGATTTGGGAGTGATGCCGACTGCAATAATGACAGATTGTGAGAAGGCCCTCATAACTACTATCCACAGTGTTTTCGGCGCCGAAGTTCAACACCTCTTGTGTTAGGTGCATATAAAGCACAACATCGAGGCATGTGCCTCGTCCATCTTGAAGAATAATGAAAGTGTGGATGCCTTTGCAAACCAATGTTGGGCACTTTTTTGCTCAATCAGTGAAAAAAGCTATGAAGAGAGGCTTGACGTATTACGGACATCGTGGAAGAGAGGCCTTGTCGGATACGTGGAGGACACATGGCTTACTCCGTACAAGACGAGCATAGTAAGGGCGTAGACGGATCATCATCTTCACGAGGACTTCAAACAGGTATGACGTTCACAATATGTTGTTTTTTTACTCATAGTTGTTAATGTCGTAATAACGTCATGTGATTTGACAGGGTTGAGGGGGATGCACAAGGTTTTGAAAGATATTATTGGCTATAGTAGAGGGGGCTTCAATAGAGTGATCGTGAGGATCCACCATGCCATCATCCTTCAAATAGATCAGATTAGGGGGAGCATGAACCTTTCACTTTCCAAACGACCAACGGATTTCGATGATGTATCGATGCCGACAGTTGTACGAGCTACTCTTTCTAGGCTCTTCTACCAAGTGTCGGATAGGTTCTTTGATATGTTGTTGGGCTATTACGGTATCTTGAAGAAGGGGGAGTTCTCAGAAGAATGCACCGACCATTGGGTGAGAGATTGCCTTGGGTTGCCTTGCGTGCACAACATTGCAAGAGCCATCGTTTCAAGAACACCTCTCATTTCGTTAGACGTTCACGAGTTTTGGAGGGACTTGGAATGGGAAGAGACTCCAACAACAACTCCTGGCCCTTCTGTCTATGTTCGAATGGACATTATAGAGACGAGACTTCGTGATATGTTTGCCAGGTTGGAGGTTGGGACATTGAAGAAAGGCACGGCATTCCTACTAGGTGAGTTGTACCACGACTTAGAGCGTCCGGAAGAGAGTACTTTGTTGGAGCCGACGGGGATCAAGGCAAAAGGAAGGCCAAGTAGTGCTAGGAACAAGGAGAAGGTGGATGAGAAGGCGGAGAAGAAGGATAAGTGCTTGTTTGAGCATAGACGGGATGAGCTCCACGAGAATGAGAAGAAGGTGGGGCCGAAGACAAAGGCGAAGGGAAAGGCAAGTGCGAGCACTGGTAGAGGCCCAGGTCGTCCTAAAAATCAAGCAAGTGCATCTAGTGCAGTGGTGATAGACTTTGACGACTTGAAATCCCAACCCCTACTAGAAGAATCACAACCAGAAGATTTGCAGTGGCCTGAAGAACCTAGTATTCCCATTGTTCATATGGGGGTGAACTTTGGGAATGACAATGTGGATGACTTTTGGATTCCGTACATCAAGAATGTTAGAGATGTACGCCCCGACGGACATTGTGGATATCGGTCGATGGCTATATTGTTGGGAAGGCAAGAGAAGGAATATCCCAACATCCAACGCGAAATGGTAGCGGAGTTGCTTGACAACCGAGAGCTATACGAGCTGATACGTTGCCGTATTCGAGAAGGGTCTTGGGATGATCTTATCTTTCAAGTGAACCATTGCAGAAGCCCTTGCTCAGAAGTATACTGGCTTCACATGCCATTGATGGGTTTAGTGTTTGCCACACTATATCAGGTTGGTCTCGTCTTATTAACGTGAGAAGTTCCGACGTTTTGCTTACCGTTGAGGAATAGGACATCAAGCATAGGTCCTCCAGAAAAGATTTTTGCCATGGCACACGTAGGCAATCATGATCACTTCATACCGGTAAAAGTTTCTTCTAATAAAATATTTATGAAATTAGGTTACATTGTTTTCACTACTCAAATAGTTTGTGTGTGTATATGTAGGTGGTGCTTAAGGAAGGGTCGTCAATCAATGTTCTAAAAGTCGCTAGGCAGAAGCTTGGATAGATAAATGTTTGGATTTCTGTGAGTATTTTTTAACAGCAATTGCTAAATATCAAAAGCTTATTACGCGAAATCCTATTTTTTTAGAACGCGTTGAAGGGGTGGGTATTATTGGTGGAGAAGAGGCCATAAATTGGGGGTTGTCAGGACCAATGTTACGGGCGTCCGGAATACAATGGGATCTTCGTAAAGTTGATCATTATGAATGTTATGAAGAATTTAATTGGGAAGTTCAATGGCAGAAGGAGGGCGATTCGTTAGCTCGTTATTTAATCCGAATTGGCGAAATGGTGGAATCCGTCAAAATTATTCAGCAAGCTCTAGAAGGAATTCCGGGGGGGCTATGAGAATTTAGAAATCCGACGCTTTAATAGAGTAAAAGATCCTGAGTGGAATAATTTTGAATATCGATTCATTAGTAAAAAACCGGCCCCCACATTTGAGTTATCTAGACAAGAACTTTATGTAAGAGTCGAAGCGCCAAAGGGCGAATTGGGAATTTATTTGATAGGGGATCAGAGTGCTTTTCCATGGAGATGGAAAATCCGCCCGCCGGGTTTTATCAATTTGCAAATTCTTCCTCAGTTAGTTAAAGGAATGAAATTGGGGGCCTAGCGCCTAGGCGGCTAGGCGGGGGCCTAGGCGGATTAAAAGTTAATGTGTGATCCATGTGATTGACTATGTTCTTTCAAATCCATTAATGTTTATAAAACTATGTTGGGATGAGGTTTGGTTTATAATAATAGGCCTTATTTTACAAAGCCTCACCCAAAACTATGTTCTATGCATTCGTCATCTCCTAAGATGTTGATGCTTCCATAACATCTGATACTTCTTCTCACCTAGGCGGCCCTAGACAGGATCCTACGCGGTGGATGACCTCCTAGCGCCTAGACGGGGCCTAGGCGGGGATTTTTAGAACACTGTCGCCAATACCGCACACTCCTGGTTCGTGGCGCGGAAACGCAGATCGAAACATTTTGTGGTGGACAACAAAGTTTGAGTGGAATTTGAAGATGTATCGAGAGTACCGCATTGCAAATGGTCAGGCACCAGATCCTTTTATGTATGCGGGAGATGTTTCCGTTCATGTAATTGATTGATGATACGAGTATGTAATGTAATATTTAGACGGCTTTGTAATTTCCAACTTTAAGTGTTGTGTTTTACATTACGTTGATGTTGCCCTTGATGTGTCGGATATGTGCTTTGATGTGTTTTACATTACGTCTACATTCGAATGGACATTATGTATTTATTTTACGAGTATTTTCTGCATTGGAACTGTGCACATATGATATCTGATAAATGAACCCATCATATCAGATGTTTACAGTATGTGTTCAAATTCTACATGAAGAGTAAGTAAAGTTAGATCTGACACAAAATTCTGCTTAGGAGCTATGAGGGACTTATGAGGGAAGTCCTACTATAATATCCCTCAATTTTTAGTAAGGGTATTTGGGTATTTTTCTCATCCTTCGTCCGATTAATTATTTCGCTTTCAGTGGAGTTTGAATTTTCCGTAATATTCATGATCTCCGAAATAATTCCCTGAGTGGTATAAAATACATTCAATGTATTTTTGGAACTTAGAATATTTGTTTATATACAAATATATAATTTCCGGGGTTTAAAACTCATACTAATCTTATCCTCCCGTTACCAGTTGTGCCCACTTGATCTCCTGCAATTTTATCACTGTGGCCAAGCCACTTGGGCTCTCCACTTGATCTGTACGTTGTCGGGGGCACATCTGCTATCGGGGCTCCTCCTGTGCTATATGTGGAGCTCGACCAGACTTCTCTTTCTCACCTTCAGCTGCTCCTTCTCCCTCTCCGTTACACTTCACACCGGTGAGCCCTTCCTTGTTCTCCGGCGAGCGCTGTGCGTGCCACTTTACTGTGCTGCTGGTGTTCGTTGCTGCTGTGAGGAGCCGCGCCGAGCTGGTGGCTATACTCGCCGGCGACGAGGTGGCGAAGACGGAGCCGCTGCTGGGTGCTACCGGCGAGCCATCGCTCGTGTTGGTTGTTGTTGAGTGCTACGTGTTGTTCTTGCTGTTACAAGGAGACGAAGACGAAGTGAGTGGGCCCTTGTTGATTTAGCTGTTGTTCATGGTCATTTTTCGCCGTCGCCGCTGGTGCTCCATCCCCGGCGTCGTCGTCAAACCTCCCCAGCCGAAGCCCAGCCGAGCCCCCTGTTCTCCGAAGCTCCGCCTCCGAGCGCGCCGCTCGCGTCGCCAGCTCTCCCATCGCCATATCGGTCGTCCTTTTCCTTCTCCGACAAGCCGCCGTGCGCCGTGCCGCCTTCTCACCGGCGAAGACGCCACCCCGGCGAGACCCCCCTCCAAGCTTCCTCTGTTTTGTTGAAGCGGTTCGTTGTTGTTGTTATGGGAAGGAGGCAGATGAACAGTGGTGGAGTGGGCTCCACTCCTCTGTTTTTGTTGTTGGGCCGAGAAGCCCAGTTCCATTCCGGTCTAGATTTGACCCGAAATTATTCGAGCGGTATAATTTCGATCCCCTTTCGTCCGTATTTTTCTTTAGGAAAATTTAATAAATATTTTTATGATTTAATATCATAAAAAGTTTATTAAATATAATTCTTTAAATTCGTCCAGTCAAATTAATTGATAGATAATTAATTTGTCAGTTAGAACGTGATCTGCTGGATCGCGTGTGGAATCGTACTCTGCTAGGAATAATCTGAAGCTTAAGCCATATCCTCGGAAATGGGTATTTTCGGTAGTCGTCTCGTCCAGATTCATCGCCGAATCTACTCCAGGCAAGTGGCGGTTCGCTCTTGCTCATCATTCCATATTTCAATTATTTATCAATCGTTTAGTTGTTAAATAATTTGGGATGATTCTGAAATATGTTGGGAACTGTTTGTTAGTAATATAATTAAAATCTGATATTATTATTAGGTTGTATATTCTGCTAGAACCGACGCTAGTATAATTATATATATTATGCAGGTTGGGCCGTGATGGCTTGTGTGATGTGTTTGTGTGTTAGACTAATAGTTAGCACGAGTATTCGTAGGGGCGATAGACTCTAGATTGTGGCTCAATCGTTTCTTTATAACAAGTGGTGAAGGGGCATGCTATAAGTCCCTGACACCTTGTGTTGTGGTTGTTGTGGATAAGGTCGTGGACTCTATATGTGGTCCCGTCTCTTCTGATCGTGTTGTGGATAATTAAAAGCTTATAATGTGTTGTGGTTTGTTGTGGAATTAAAACAAGATATAGTGCCTTAAGTGCACATAATTAATGTTTTGGCGAGTAGTGCAGCTAGGAAAAACTCGTCTTAGTTTAGATCGCTTGTATGCGAAGCTGTTGTGTGTTTGCTTGAGTTTCCCAACATTTGTCATATTTTCCTATAAGGCTCATTTCATTTAGAGTCTTCTTTTTGGGATTGATTGCTGTGAGCCTCGGTCTCCAGAATCTTCTCTTGTGCATACCTCTTGTTATTCCAGTAGGAGTATGATGGTTGACTATCGTCATCGGTTATTATTCGAGAAGCGATGGGTCTAACCTAATACGACTGCTTCGAACCACTCTGCTTTATTCCCTTGCTAGTCTATTCATTTAGACTAACCAACCGTAATTATTCATTGCATGGTTGGCTGGTGTCATCCGTTCGATTCGGCACATCAGGTATGTTGTTGTTCCGTGAAGGCTAGAACGACTATGAAAATGAACGGTGGTTTTGGATGTTTTTATTGTTTTTAATCAGGTTAAGATCCTTGGGCAGGTGATCACTACGATCACAACCCTTTTCGTAATATTTTAAAGACTTCCGCTGTAATCTATTTACTCTGTTATTTGTTAAATTCTGTATTACGACTTTCGTTGTCTTTTGTTTAAACTCTGTATATTGTCCTATTCGGGATTGAGATGTAATCCCGTGACTCAAGTTTTGATTGAATATTATTATGACTTTGTATCATATGTGTTTCATGATTATATTTAAACGGTAAAGCCTGGGGTGACTTCGGTGAGGAAAACCGAGGTCACTGACGGTAATACATTTCCAAATGGGTTAAGATTTAGGGGTGTTACAGATTTGGTATCAGAGTCGATTTTTTTTTAAAACGGGTGGGTTTTAAAACATTTTCTAGGAATGAAATTTTTTATAAACCGTTTACTCGTTTGAAACTGAGAAATGTTTTCGAAGGCTCTGAATTTTCAAAATGAAAAGAATTTGAAATATCACCGTTCATAGTCATGCCTTCTTTAATCTGATATGAGAGGTATGGGAGTTACCTCTATATCTAGAAAGACTGAGTTCTTCTTGTTGTTGTAAGACATAGGTATTTGTCTATTCTTTTGAAAGGACTCGGAAGGTGCTGAGATGATTCTATCATTTCTAGTAATGTTAGATTTTCCTGTTTCTCTGAGATATTTCAAGATTGGAAGACCTAGTAGTTCCCTCGAAAGTATCAAGTATGTGCTTCCTGGTAGTACTAATATCCTAATGCGGTAATCTCCGAGTAATTTGGTGTGAACGCTCGGGAGATTAGTGTAGATGAATCTTGTGCTCTATGTTCATAATTCATCTATAGAATTATCAAGTTGATCTATTCTAAGTGATTTTATTACATTGATATATGGGATAATTAAGGAATCACTCTTAAGAGTTTTGAGGTCTAAGTATGATGTCATAGTTGTTGACATTCATTGTTGAGAAAACGAATACGAAAGATTAATGCTCGAGGCAGTCGGGATTTGCCTCCGTATGAGAATTCGTGGGATGAACCTAGGATAGAGCTCGCTGAGCCGTTATGATAGGCCAACGGGATATTGTAATAATGACGTTTAAATGAAAGCGATTTCCAAGGGAACTCTAAGGAAAATCCCGAGGAAAATTCTAAAGAAGATCCCCAAGGAGAGGAAAATCCTAGGGGAGATCCCGAAGAAGATCCTCAGAAGAAGGAAGATCCGGAGGATGATCCTGCGGAAGATCCTTAGGAAGAGGAAGATCCAGAGGAAAACCCCGAGGAAGATTCTCGAGAGGGGGAAGATCCGAGGGAAGATCCGGAGGGAACTCCCGATGAGAACCCGGAGGAAGACCTCGTAAGGCAAGGCTAGAAGAGTTTGATGCCTAAAGTGTTCATTTATGAGTATCTTTGAGGGATATAAGGATTTTAAGTTAGAAATAAGTCATTTAAGACAGTACGAGTCGTTGGACTCAATAAGTGGAATTTTCAGAGGATGAAGAGTTAGGACTCTTGGGAATTGTCAAGGATTGACATCTTGTGAATATGTCATCCATAAGGTTTAAGGTGCAACTCTTTGAAGAAGATTAAGTTATAAAGTTGTTGTGTTAAGAGGTGACCACTTAAATAAAAAGGTTACAGTTTAAGGATAGGATATGTTAATGATCTCGAGGTATTAAAGTTCAGTATAGAGAATTGTTCAGATACGCCTAAAGAGTATAGTGGCAAGCGTTATCTCATACGCTGAGTTCTTTCGAGATTTCTTAAGGTATAAGAATGAATGTGTGATCCGTTTCAAGGAATATAGAGCGTGGTGAAATTGAGGAATCTTAAAAGTTTAAGTTATAAAGTGATTTAAGGAATAGATTAAGTCATTACCGAAATGATTTAAGTTAGAGATTGTTTAAAGGAATGTGTTAAATTATTCTTGTAAGGATTTTAAGTTAGAGATGATGTAAGGTCAGTCTTACTTTAAAATAAATGATGGTTCCGCCAAAGGCTCAAGCTGAATTATCGATGGGATTCTATGCCACCACTGTGGTAAGGCTGGGCATAAGAGCCCTAGTTACCAAAAGGAAAGAAAGGATAACATATGTAGCATAGATGTTCGTTCCCTATATGGTTAACACCAGGGTCGACTCTATTACTTAATTCTAGATCCATTCATAAGATTCTTTCTTCATTTCTGGAGTAGCGATACATCAGTATGACTTTAATCGTTTCCTTAGCTGATTTGGCGAGTGTTATCTCGTAGGCTAAGTTTTACCGGAAAATTTTCTTTAGGGTGGTTGAACAAATGTGAGTGGGTAATGCCTCATGGGATCTAAGGGCTAAAATCTCATACGGGTACCCTGAACATTTGTTCTAATAAAAGTATATAGGGATGAACTATATAGGGTTCAGAATTCCTCGTTGTGAGGTCATGTTGTAGGCATTATTATGGACAGACTACTGAGAAGGGAAATGTATAAGAGGGATAGTTCATAGAGAACTTGTTTCCTCTATTACAACCGGTGTAGGACCAATGGTTAAGGTTGCTTTTGAAAAGCCCAGTGTGCAAAGTCATAGGTATTATTTTGGAAGATCTATTCGAAGTTTCGTTTTGAGGTCCGTTATGAGGTTTCCTTAAGAGAAACGATATAAGGATTAGACAAACAATAATTGATGACTATTATGGCGATTTGGTGTCACGTTTAGGGAAATTAAGTGATTAGGCACAACAATGCTAATCGATTTATTGCGATCTTGTTTCGAGGAAATTAGAGGCCTGAGTTGGCAGTGAACTTTAGGGCCAAATTTAAATGGGCCAAATGATTGAAGTTGGCAAGTTGTCCTTTGAGGGAATAAGTAGTTATGACACTTGGGAATTTACAAAGATTCGATATTTGGACTTTATGCGAATAGGCCATCCATAAGGCGTATAGTACAACCCTTATTGGAAAGATCAAGTTGTGAAGTTACTGTGTAGAAAGAGGCCACTTAAATGGAAGAATTTCAATTTAAGGATCGATCATTTTGATAATTCCGATAAACTAAAGGATTTAGTACATAGATTAAGTTTGTGTATGCTTAAGGAATAAGGTAACACTGTTACTCGTGTACATCTATTGGAAGATTAAGACACAAGTGATTGATTCGGTTGGTAATGAATCATTTAACAATATGATACTTTGAGAAAATAGGAGTAAGATCTCATGTGATGGGTTTGGAGAACATACGAATAAATGTTATGATTATTCTTGGAGAAAGTATATATAAATCTTAAAGGATTTAAGTTAGAAATGGCATAAGGTCAAGCTTACTTCCAGATAAATGATGGAATTGTAAGAGGTACCTTTAAGGAAATTGAGAATGTAATGTTTCGAGGTTACTAAGAGTTGATAATTGGAGTGTAAGGAATTAAGAGGTGTGGGATTTTGTATATAAGGAAATTGGAAGGGAGATGTGTGTTCTCCTATTAAAGGTACAATAATGTCGTAATGATAATTTTGGAGACCATTATTATATAATGGTCAGGATCTTGTGGATATAGTGAGAATGATTACATGGTATAACATATATAGAGATAAGGTTGCGGATGATATCAAATGGACTTGAGGAAAAAGGTAACCCACGTTGGTTATGGTAATCATACAACACGTTCGGGTGAAACAAGAGTATAATCCTATGGAATGGATTAATAAATCATGTTGAGGTAATCAGATTAGATTGTGGGATCTTATGAGTAAAGATTGGGAGATAAAGATATGGCATAAGGGCCGGATATGATTAAGGTAACGAGTGAATCGTTTATATAGGGTATGTATGACATGTGGGGGTACTAAGTTGTAGTACTGTTGATTTCTAAGTATATATTCGAGGACCAGATTGTCAAAATGAGGTTAGTAGAAAGATGTTGTATTCTTCTATATAAGGACATTAAGGTCTTCAGAAGGAAGAGTGCATGACCGCAAGGTTATATTGGAGATTTTTGTAATGGATACTCTGGTTAAGGCAGTGGTAATCATGTGGATGATTACATCTATTCTAACGAGAGTGGGAATGTAAACAATATATTATGGAGACCAAATTGGTTAAGGATACTGACCTAAGGAGGTTTGTGTATATACTTCGAGAGAAGTTAAAGGTAAGTGTAAGAGAATATGTATTCTCATGATTAAAGTATAGCGAGTCTATTGTGGTGATCAGGACTTTGAGAATGGTCACGAGTTAGTATAAGTATAGCATATGGAGATAAGATATGCGAGATAGTAGTATCATCTCTGCCTTTAAGAGAGTGATAAAAGATGAGGTCTCAGGTTCGAGTCTCTTCTCTAACCTACTAGAAGTGGCAAGAATGTTGGGCCATCAGTGATGAGTTGGGATATATGGGCGACGACCCATGTTAACGACTGGGCGGTACCGGAAGGGTGGCTGGCCTAGGTCATTACATTAGGTCTGGACTCAGGTAGTGAGACTGAGGTGATTCCAGTCACCCATTAGTTTATCGATGCAAGTTTCGGGGTCGAAACTTTTCTTAAGGGGGTAGTAATGTAATATCCCTCAATTTTTAGTAAGGGTATTTGTGTATTTTTCTCATCCTTTGTCCGATTAATTATTTCGCTTTCAGTGGAGTTTGGATTTTCCGTAATATTCATGATCTCCGAAATAATTCCCTGAGTGGTATAAAATACATTCGATGTATTTTTGGGACTTAAAATATTTGTTTGGATACAAACATATAATTTCCGGGGTTTAAAACCCATACCAATCTTATCGTCTCGTTACCACTTGTGCCCACTTGATCTCCTGCAATTTTATCACTGTGGCCAAGCCACTTGGGCTCTCCACTTGATCTGTACGTTGTCGGGGGCACATCTGCTATCGGGGCTCCTCCTGTGCTATATGTGGAGCTCGACCAGACTTCTCTTTCTCACCTTCAGCTGCTCCTTCTCCCTCTCCGTTACACTTCACGCCGGTGAGCCCTTCCTTGTTCTCCGGCGAGCGCTGTGCGTGCCACTTTGCTGTGCTGCTGGTGTTCGTTGCTGCTGTGAGGAGCCGCGCCGAGCTGGTGGCTATACTCGCCGGCGACGAGGGGGCGAAGACGGAGCCGCTGCTGGGTGCTACCGGCGAGCCATCGCTCGTGTTGGTTGTTGTTGAGTGCTACGTGTTGTTCTTGCTGTTACAAGGAGACGAAGACGAAGTGAGTGGGCCCTTGTTGATTTAGCTGTTGTTCGTGGTCATTGTTCGCCGTCGCCGCTGATGCTCCATCCCCGGCGTCGTCGTCAAACCTCCCCAGCCGAAGCCCAGCCGAGCCCCCTGTTCTCCGAAGCTCCGCCTCCGAGCGCGCCGCTCGCATCGCCAGCTCTCCCATCGCCATCTCGGTCGTCCTTTTCCTTCTCCGACAAGCCGCCGTGCGCCGTGCCGCCTTCTCACCGGCGAAGACGCCACCCCGGCGAGACCCCCCTCCAAGCTTCCTCTGTTTTGTTGAAGCGGTTCGTTGTTGTTGTTCTGGGAAAGAGGCAGATGAACAGTGGTGGAGTGGGCTCCACTCCTCTGTTTTTGTTGTTGGGCCGAGAAGCCCAAGTTCCATTCCGGTCTAGATTTGACCCGAAATTATTCGAGCGGTATAATTTCGATCCCCTTTCGTCCGTATTTTTCTTTAGGAAAATTTAATAAATATTTTTATGATTTAATATCATAAAAAGTTTATTAAATATAATTCTTTAAATTCGTCCAGTCAAATTAATTGATAGATAATTAATTTGTCAGTTAGAACGTGATTTGCTGAGTCGCGTGTGGAATCGTACTCTGCTAGGAATAATCTGAAGCTTAAGCCATATCCTCGGAAAGGGGTATTTTCGGTAGTCGTCTCGTCCAGATTCATCGCCGAATCTACTCCAGGCAAGTGGCGGTTCGCTCTTGCTCATCATTCCATATTTCAATTATTTATCAATCGTTTAGTTGTTAAATATAACAATAATTTGGGATGATTCTGAAATATGTTGAAACTGTTTGTTAGTAATATAATTAAAATCTGATGTTATTATTAGGTTGTATATTCTGCTAGAACCGACGCTAGTATAATTATATATATTGTGCAGGTTGGGCCGTGATGGCTTGTGTGATGTGTTTGTGTGTTAGACTAATAGTTAGCACGAGTATTCGTAGGGGCGATGGGCTCTAGATTGTGGCTCAGTCGTTTCTTTATAACAAGTGGTGAAGGGGCAGGCTATAAGTCCCCAACACCTTGTGTTGTCGTTGTTGTGGATAAGGTCGTGGACTCTATATGTGGTCTCGTCTCTTCTGATCGTGTTGTGGATAATTAAAAGCTTATAACGTGTTGTGGTTTGTTGTGGAATTAAAACAAGATATAGTGCCTTAAGTGCACATAATTAATGTTTTGGCGAGTAGTGCAGCTAGGAAAAACTCGTCTTAGTTTAGATCGCTTGTATGCGAAGCTGTTGTGTGTTTGCTTGAGTTTCCCAACATTTGTCATATTTTTCTATAAGGCTCATTTCATTTAGAGTCTTCTTTTTGGGATTGATTGCTGTGAGCCTCGGTCTCCAGAATCTTCTCTTGTGCATACCTCTTGTTATTCCAGTAGGAGTATGATGGTTGACTATCGTCATCGGTTATTATTCGAGAAGCGATGGGTCTAACCTAATACGACTGCTTCGAACCACTCTGCTTTATTCCCTTGCTAGTCTATTCATTTAGACTAACCAACCGTAATTATTCCTTGCATGGTTGGCTGGTGTCATCCGTTCGATTCGGCACATCAGGTATGTTGCTGTTCCGTGAAGGCTAGAATGACTATGAAAATGAACAGTGGTTTTGGATGTTTTTATTGTTTTTAATCGGGTTAAGATCCTTTGACAGGTGATCACTACGATCACAACCCTTTTCGTAATATTTTAAAGACTTTCGCTGTAATCTATTTACTCTGTTATTTGTTAAATTCTGTATTACGACTTCCGCTGTCTTTTGTTTAAACTCTGTATATTGTCCTATTCGGGATTGGGATGTAATCCCGTGACTCAAGTTTTGATTGAATATTATTATGATTTTGTATCATATGTGTTTCATCATTATATTTAAACGATAAAGCCTGGGGTGACTTCAGTGAGGAAAACCGAGGTCACTGACGGTAATACCTTTCCAAATGGGTTAAGATTTGGGGGTGTTACACCTACAAACACACGTTATGAGGTGAAACTGCACGCTTAACTTAAGCGTATGACTACACGATGAGCTTAAGCGTGTAGCCATACACTTAGGTTAGGCGTGCAGTTTCACAACCTCATAACGGTCATTTTTCCAACGACTCTATTTCACCCTATAAATACAAACAATGTCATCGGAACCTTATGGACCCTTCTCTTATTGTGTTTTAATTCTCCAAAAGTTAGTATGGCATCTTCGTCGAGTTCGAGTTCAACAACGAGAGAGAGATTTTGCTTTTGTAATTCGAAGGCGATCATACACACTTGTGATCGACAGTTACAGTACGTAAGAAGGTACTAGGGATGCATTGATTTGGGCAGGTATAATGTCCACAAACCTGGTAATAAAGGGGGAATGTGATTTCTTTGCGTGGTTCGATCCACCATACGACGAGAGGGCACATTAGCTCATTATGGGGTTGTGGAAGGAAAAAAACCAACTTCTAAAGCTTAATGAGGGTCTTTGTAGGTATTGTTTAAGGTCAATAACAGATAAACATCGTATGTGTTAGAAAGATAGAAGTAACCATTTGTTATGTTTTGTAGGAGTCAAGCGGAATTAGCGAAAGAGGGACATCGAGAAGGTTAATGTAATTTTTCATTAAATTTGTAAGAAATCGGGAAGGTAACGAGCTTGTACTACTTCGCGCTATTATAGGCCCAAACTAACAATGAAGCGGAATTAAAAAACGAGCTTGTACTACTTCGCGCCATTATAGGCCCAATAGGCCCCTTAAAGGCCCAATCCGTCAAAAATAGCAATAAATCGAGATAAAAAGCGAGATTGTACTATTTCGCGCTATTATAGGCCCAATAGGCCCAAACTAACAATAAAGCGGAATTAAAAAATGATATTGTACTACTTCGCGCCATTATAGGCCCAATCCGCCAAAAATAACAATAAATCGAGATAAAAAGCGAGTTTGTACTACTTCGCGTATTACATAAGTATACTAACATGTACTAAGTTCATATTACTTTCTCGTATTACATAAGTATACTAACATGTACTAAGTTCATATTACTTTCTCGTATTACATAAGTATACTAACATGTACTAAGTTCATATTACTTTCTCGTATTACATAAGTATACTAACATGTACCAAGTTCATATTACTTTCTCGTATTACATAAGTATACTAATATTTTTTGTATAAGTATGCTTCATATTACCTAGAAATAGAGAATATACACTACACGCTTATCGTAAGCGTGTATGAATACACGCGTAAGTTAAGCGCATAACAACACGCTTATCTTAAGCATGTAATCAAACGCTTACGATAAGTGTGTAATCATGCATATACTAACATATTTGAAGATTGTAGTCTTATTTGAAGATTGTAGTCTTATCCTCAACTGTAATCCTGGTCTGTTTCTCCAGAAATATTGCAGCTTATAGTTGCTCATACTTCTTCATTTTGAACGTATTCGTTTTTCAATCGAAGTATACAACTATACATCAGTGGACTATTAACTTTCCATTTTGTACTTATTCGCTTTTCGATGTTATTTGTTTCGTACTTTGTCGTTTTTCTCATAGTTGTTCATACATCCTTTTATCGCTCGGTAAAGTTTTATAAGTTATGTTGTTATTTCGTACTTTGAGGTAAGTATCAAACGACATAATAAACATGAACAAACATACTAAACCAAAAACACAAAATACATAACATTTACAGAAACACTCCCTACAAAAAAAGCGTGTCTAATCCAAACATAAAAACTAATGTGGCTGTGAGTCACTCCCTTCACCAGGTTCCGTGACAGAATCATGAAACATCTGGGACTATTGAGGTGGAGGTGGGGCCATGGGTGGAGGCTGCCCAATCAGCATCTCAAGCCATAATCTCGCAAGTCCCTCGAATGTCTGTGTCGAAGCCTCGGGAGTGCGTAAGTAAGTGCGGATATCAGCAGCAACCACCTGAATGCCCTGTATACAAAATAAGTAAAATTTGTCAAACTATTACAATATATACAATAAGAGATAAAACGTTCAAACAATTCAACAAAAATAAGTGTACCGCGACTGCGTCTACAGCTGGAGAGACATGGATAGGGCCGACTGGACGATCACGTCTGACGGAATTGAGATCGACCAAGGGATGAGAACATTCGTCATACCAATCTAAATAGTCGACATACATGTCCCAAAAGTGAGTCGCATCCAGTCCATGCAGATCAATCAACGGTCTTGGATCTGCATCTCATGCTACTAGAAGCTCATCATCAAAAATGACTTCGTATCCTTTAATTTCCGTATTCCTGACGGCCTTGTACGACTGAATGGGCAAATCTGGGACTGACTGCACTAGCCCAAACTGCTTGAGGACTCGGTCCGGGTGGTACGGCTCCTCAACATCTATAATGCGCAGTACACTGCGAAACCTAGTAGGAGCTACCTTAGGAGGCTGGAAGTCCAACCTCACCCAAGGGGTCCAGGTAACCTGTAAAGTCAAAAAGGCAGAGTCAATACGTATTTTTATAATTAAAGACTAAGATATCGAAAAAAACCTAAACTATTCTACCTCCTCATATCTCATGGCGTCCAGTATGTGGCGTATAGCGATCAAACGGCTGGAATCTCTACTGTTAGGCACCTCCGAGGCACCAAGAACAGCTAGTCCAAAAGCCTGGGGGTTGGTAACATATTGTTCCCGAAAATGTGGGAAATATGCCCAAACCCAACACTGTAAATGAAGAAATAACGCTATTAATGACCGAAGTATTAAAATGTAACTTAATATTTCACTAATCCATCCAATATCTTACCCTAATCAGAATCCCACAAGAAGCAATCCCCTGCGCTCCACGCCTAGACGCCTCTGCCAAGTTGCGGTACACATAGACTAGAATCCCAGCTCCCCATGCAGTGTCTCCAGTACCATCGTGGTCAAACAAAAGCACCACCCACTTGTGCTTCACGACGTTAGTCGACTTGTCCATCAGGACAGTCGAGCCGAGAAGCAACAAGAGGTAGTACGTAGCAATAATGCCCTCGTCACGATCGTCACTCCTCATCATCTCCACCAGTTTACTCTCTAAAAAGGCCAAAGGAATACCGTCAGCTTTGTGCCAGCTCTTCATCTGATCCTGTCCAACTCCCAGATGAGTACAGATACGCTGTCTCACTGCCGCATCACTAAGGTCTGAAGTACAGCTCCTCCCACGTATGGGAACTCGCAAGATCTGGAGAATATCGGCAAGGGTGATGGTCATCTCTCCGAAGGGCATATGAAATGTGTTCGTCTCGGGATGCCATCTCTCCACAAATGCAGAATCCATGTTGTATGCGATGCCAAGTGTGCGTAGACCTGTAAGACCGCTTCGCTCAGCCAGCCTAAACCACGTATGTGGCTTATGGCTAATATAATCCTCGTGGGCAGAACAATGGGTAGAGCGGAAATGGATCCTCAGAGTCTTACGACTCTGAATGAACATAATTTAAGATTAGTATACATTTTCTAATAAATAATATTTTAAAGATTCAACACATAAACTACAAAGTTAAACATATCAAATCCTGCTCCGCCTGACGACGGGCTACCCCGCTAAGACGTGGCTGCTGCTGGTCAGCAATATCAGGAGCAACAGGATCTGGAGGAGCATCGTCAACAGCTGCAGCGCCTCCTCTACGTCTCCGTCTCCTCTGCTGTACGGGAGGTAGCATCTGCGCAACATCCTCAGGAGCGGGCTCGGGTACGGGAAGGTCATATATAGCCCGAACAATGTGTGTCTCGTAGCTAAGGAGAAGAACCTGACACCTTGGGCCTCCAGGCATCCAAGGATGGTAAGTATGTACGGGTCCTACAATAGATGGACCGGAAGGAGGTGGAGAAGAAGGACCGGCAGGAGGTGGAGAGGGGACAGGAGTGGGGACCGACCCAAAAAAAGGGGAATGGGAAAAGGGAATGTCGTCCGTACTCAAATCCCGCGTCGGTAATGTAGGCTCCAAAGACTCCACATAATCTGCCTCATCATCCTGATGCGGCTCCTCAACAGGCTGCACATCAACCGCCATATGCTGAGCTGACATGTCCTCAGCGTCCTCCATGTACTCATCATCAGCAGTCATAGGCGGATGAGAAGATATCCCACTACTCGACAATATATCGGGACTGACAAGACCGGCGCGGCGACGTATAGAATCTGAAACACCAACACGTTGTGTGTGGTCGGCCACTATCGGTGTCGGCTCTGTACGCCCTGTAGGGGTGAGGGCCGCCAGTATACTCTAATTTTTTGGAAAATTATTAGATTAGTTCCTTATATATACATTCTAAATTCATTATATACTACTTCTAAATAAACTATTTAGTACTTTCTTATTTACAATTCATAACTATTTTTAGTTATGAAAAATTCATAACTATCTATTTTGATTTTTTTTTAATAAATTTTTTACTTAGTAAGTAATTACTAACATTATTAGATTAGTTCCTTATATGATTCATTTTAAAATATTTTGGAACATTATTAGATTAGGGCCTTATATGATTCATTTTAAAATTTACTATACTTATACATTTCGGTATATCACTTTTGCATTTGTATTAGATTTCATTTAACTTTTTAAATTTTATTTTATCTATTGTATATATAGTTTTTATAATGGTTTAGGTACTAGTTAATTTCTAAATAAAATGTAAATATACGAGCCGATAATTCTAATCCATAATTAATCTATAACTAATCCGTAATTAATAATTAATAACATTAAATTCTAAATATATGTTAGCTAATACAAAAATTAATAATTAATTCTAATCCATAACTAGTCAATAACTATATTATTCTAATCCGAATTAATTCAAAATCTAAACGATAATGCATTCTAATCCAAATTAATAATTAATAACATTAAAATCTAAATATATGTTAACTAATACAAAAATTAATAACTAATTCTAATCCATAACTAATCAATAACTATATTATTCTAATCCGAATTAATTCATAATCTAAACGATAATGCATTCTAATCCAAATTAATAATTAATAACATTAAAATCTAAATATATGTTAACTAATACAAAAATTAATAACTAATTCTAATCCATAACTTTATTATTCTAATCCAAATTAATTCAAAATCTAAACGATAATGCATTCTAATCCAAATTAATAATTAATAACATTAAAATCTAAATATATGTTAACTAATACAAAAATTAAGGCATAACTAATTCTAATCCATAACTAATCAATAACTATATTATTTTAATCCGAATTAAATCATAATCTAAATGATAATCCATAACTATATTATTCTAATCCAAATTAATTTATAACTATATCATTATTTATTTTAAATCAAATCTTAATAAATATATTTACGAAAACAATTACGAAAATAAATCTAAATTTAAGATTTTTAAAAAATACCGCTCTGAGACCAATCGGACTCGATACAGGCGCTATCGGAGTCGTTTTTTACTCAATCGGAGTCGCCCTCGCTTGGGCTCGGGTCCTAGCTTGACCTCCAATTCCACCTCGGGTCCGAGCTCCGCCGGAAACCACCATGGCCACCTCCTCCTCCTCCTCCTCCTCGCTTTCCACCTCCACCTCCACCGCCAGCCAAGGGCTCCTCTAGCCACCACTCGCACCGCCCGCCGTTCCCACTGCACAGTCGCCGGCTCCATCTCCGTCACCGATTTCGGCCCGTTCTCCGCTGCCAATCGGGTCGCCCAATCCACCCAAACCCAAATCCATGGCTATTTTCAACAATTGAAGCAAGGGGGAAGAAAGATTTAACGAGGCGAATTTGAATTTTTTTTAGGTTTGAGAGCTCAGCGGGAGGAAGAAGACGCCTCGTCTTCTTAAGCGTGTAACTGCACGCTTAAGATAAGCGTGCAATTTTTTGCTAGCTCATGGGCTAGTTATTTGGCCCGCCCAAATACCTCATACCACTACACGCTTAACTTAGGCGTGCAGGTACACGCTTAACTTAAGCGTGTAGGTCATACCTGTATTTTCAAAATATCCACAATACCCCTGCACGCTTACTTTAAGCTCACAAAACCTTACGCTTACCTTAAGCGCATATAATAGCGTACATTTAGACGTAGAATCGCGTGTATTTAGCTTTTTCGTATTTCTACAAGTCTTTACATAAAAGTTCAATGATATTAGGTACACAAAATAGTTTGAACGTATATATTTTACTATTTGAAATTTTAACCTCCACTAGATTAAAATCTTGCGTCCGTCTCTGTCTTGTATGATACTTCTTTTAGTGGGTTATTTGTTGGTTGAACATCTTACTACTAGTACCAATACCATGATTAGGGCTGAGCATGGGCCTAAACTCGACCCGAACCCGAAAAGCCCGAAACCCCAAAACAATGGGATCGAAGACTGAACCGAATGTTCGGGTTCAGTTCGAGTTCGGGCCAAAACAACATTCGTACATAAAAACACACTAAAAACCGAACCCGAATCGAACCCGAAATCCTAATAAATTCAGACCGAAACCCGAACCGAAGTCATGTGGGTTCGGGTTCGGTTCGGATTTTTCGGGTCGGGTTCGGTTTTCTCAGCCCGTGCTCAACCCTAACCATGATATTGTTGCCTTAAGATTTGGATGTTTTAGTATTTTTGCACTTGTTCTTATAGTCTGACCCAAGTTACCCTAATTCCTAAAATTCGTCCCCGCGTTTTTCTTCGAATATTTTGATTGAGAGTTTGACATTGCTCTACGTTGTATTTGGTGGGATTAACCAAGGCTTTGTTTGACATACATTAGTTTTTGTTTATAAATAATTTTAAAAAAAATATATATTTTTATATGTTTTGGTAAAACGTATAATAAAATTATTTTATTTTTTCATCCATTATTCACATTTTTTTAATAAAAAATACACATTCCTATAAAAACCACATTTTTATAAAATATTTTTTTATACAATCCTATTTATTTATTATTTATAAATAAAAAATACTTTATAAACCCCATTACCTAACAAACCCCAAAATTGAATCTTGTTCCTTGTTCTAATCGATTGATCTCCGACTGCTTTATAATTTACAATAGTCACCTCATTGTCGACGAGCCTCTCTAATTCAATCCAAATTCTTCTGCAAACCCTCTTTCTACATATATTCCCTCTAGAAAAGTCGATCCAAACGTAGCACAAACATACGGAAAGAATTGTTGTAGCCGTTTTTCGTTTAGATATGTTGTTTTTAAAAGCGTCAATTATCGGAAACCACCAGTCCAATAGGTCATATTGTCCAAAACTATTCCTAAAAATCGATATTATCGAAAATCACCCGAATAACGTACGCCGTTACAAAATCACCACTCATTCCCCGACTCTGTCTAAAATCCATTAAGCCCAGACCCACGTGTATTTTTTTCTGATTTTTTAAGTCATTTTTATACCCGAAATGACAAAAATACCCTTCTTTGCCACTTAAAATTTCAAAAGTTGTCATTAAAACATCCAAAATACCATGGATTTCTGGTTTCTTCTTCTTCTAACTTTCTTCTCACCTCTCCTCTTCTTCCTCCTCACTCTCTGGCAAGTTCGAAACCGCAACCTCCGGTCGTCGCCATCCTTCTCTCTCCCGGTGCTCGACAACCTCCACCTCCTCTCCCACCCCGTCTGCTACTCCCTCCACCGCCTCTCCATTTCCCTCGGTCCAATCTTATCCTAATTTGGCTCCCGCCTTGTCGTCGTCATCTCCTTCGCTTCCGTCGCTGAATACTGCTTCTCTAAGAACGATGACGCTCTCGCGAATTGCCTCACCTCCTCTCCGACGTCATCGTTGCCTACAATTTCTCCGGATCCCGGTGGCGATCTCTCCGGAAGACTGCACGGCTCATATCTTCTCCCTCACTCCGAAGATTTTGGATTGATTTGATTATAATTGATTTTGGTTGCTCTCAGAAAAAAATTGATTTGGGAAAGAAATGAATTTAGGTTTTTTAATTACTTTATTTTTATTTCAAATAAAATATTCAAAAAAAGGACGTGTGAGACCGGGTTTAACGGATTTTAGACGGAGTCAGGGGATGAGTGGTGATTTTGTAACAACGTACGTTATTCGGGTGATTTCCGGTAATATCGATTTATAGGGGTGATTTTGAGCAATATGGCCTATTGGACGAGTGTTTTCCGATAATTGACCCTTTTTAAAAGCTAATTCCTAAAAAAATGTTAAAATCCTTTTAAAAAAATTTCACTAAAATAATAATATTTAGCCACATTTTTAAAATAAAGTGCTTAATTTATTGGGTTAATTACCGAAAATCACTCGTACAATAGGCCATATTGCCAGAAACCACCCGGATAACGACTATTTATCGTAAACCACCCGTATATCCATCTCCGTCCAACACGTACCACCCTACCCCACTCTCCGTCCATTAGATCGTTAACGTAATTACAGATTTAAGCCAAACTTTTTATTTTCATTCAATTTCTCCACAATTTCAAAACTTGGGTAAAAATTGTAATTAAGCTAAAAATTATTAAAATAGAATTATTAAAATAATTAAGTTTGGGAAAGTTTGGATACTTTTTTGTAATTTTTCAAGAATTATGCAAGGGCATTTTTGCCCCAACTTGGAAAGTTGGGGCCAAAATGCAATTAAGCCAAAAGTGAGGGGCCCCGATTGGCACTATTCATCAACTTCTTCCTCCAGCCAGCCGTGAGCTCCTCAAGCTCTCCAATGGCGGTTTTCCGCCGAATTCGACAATTAACCATTGGGACTTTCCTTCTGGGGCAAATACGATCTCATCCCGGGTTTATTCTTCCCGATTTCACAGAGATTTCGGCATCCAATTTCATCCTCAAAGCCCCGAACCCTAGAAATATTGTCGTGACTCTTCTTCGTCAAATTCCACCCACCACCGACTCCACCTCTGAAATTGCCGCCACCACTAGCACCACACCCTTAATCCCTCTTCAAAATACTCTTGTCTCCGACTTCGGATATGCTCCGACGTGCCCCAATTTGCCCAGTTTCCGGCCGGTGCCAACCCCCAGATTTTCTTTCCTTCTAGGGCAAATACGATCTCGTCCCGGGTTTATTCTTCTCGATTTCACAGAGATATGACGCGTCTGGATCTTATCTAAAAGTCCCAATGGTTAATTGTCGAATTCGAGCTCGAATTTGGTCCGAATCCGCCATTGATGGAGCTCGGTCGAGCTTGCGTGTGAGGATGGCTTGGCTGGAGGTTGAAGATGACACTATTTTTGGATTAATTACAATTTTTATCCAAGTTTTGAAATTGTGGAGAAATTGAATGAAAATAAAAAATTCGGCTTAAATCTGTAATTACGTTAACGATCTAATGGACGGAGAGTGGGATAGGGTGGTACGTGATGGACGGAGATGGATATACGGATAGTTTACGATAAATAGTCGTAATCCGGGTGGTTTTTGGCAATATGACCTATTATACGGGTGGTTTCCGGTAATTAACCCTAATTTATTCCCTAAGAAAATCCTTTTTATAATTATCTATCACATTTTCTCCATTTTTTTTTAATCCTTTTATGGGCCAAATGGGCTTAATGATCCATGGTCTGGCCCATGTAAAATGGACAATTCAGGGAAAAACAATTCCGCTTCCTCTTCGATTGGATTCCCAATTGATTAGAGTTGGATTCATATTCCTCTTCCCCGTTGATTACAGAGAAGAAATATTCGTAGCTAGAGATTGTTCTCTCTTTCGAGATTCGACTTGTCGAGTGCTGATCATAACCGATTTCAATTGTTATCGCTTCATTACATTCATATAGATTATATGCTTTCAAATCTTCGCTGTGGTGTCCAGATAATAGTTTCAGCACCATTACCTTCCAGGTACACAAGCTTCCGTTCTGTTTATCGTTTGGGAATTCATTACATAAGATTTGTTCTGTTATTTAACTAAGCTTAAATTGGTGGATGAATGGGGTAAATGGGCTGTTCTTCTTGTTACTTTTTCCTATCTTAGGAATGAATTTCCATCATTTCTCATTATATTTAATACTCTGGTCCAGTTATTTTGCTATATTTTTCATTGGCCGAAATGCATATTTTTCGTCTTTGCTAGATTAGGTTTTGTCGAACAATTTTGATTGCAAGATAAGACAAATTCACTTGATGTTATTTTTCATAGGCCTGTGTACTTTGATATATAGACATTTGGGATAACTACAGTCTACAGGTATATGATGTATTTGGAGTATCATAAATCACAACTGTGTATCACTCGATTCAAACATTTCTCCCATTTAAAATATAAAACATGTTATCCAATCCATATAGGCTTAATCAACATATTCTTGAGGAACTAAACGAAGTCCTATGAATTTAGTTATTATCATTTGATACAAAATTTTCTGTTATCTGCTTATCATGCCAAATAACAACAGTGCAGGATGTCAATTTGCACAACTTCAATTGAACAAATATCATTACCATATTTATGATGCAGCAAACGTTATCTGCTTCACGAAAATCTTAGATTTCCCTTACAATTTGCTCTAAATTTTATGTTCAATCAATGAAACTATTGCAGCCTAGTACAGGCCCGTTACTATAGTATGGAACGCCTCAACTGTGCTGCACGCCTCATGCTAGTTTCAGATCTTGACTACACAATGGTAAACTAATTTGCCTTTTTTATTATCTGAAATGTCCTTGTCTTCTTAGTTAGATTGGTGACTACTCCTGTAGGTTGATCATGATGATGTTGACAACTCCGCTCTTCTCAAGTTCAACTCTCTATGGGAGGCATTTTACTGCCCTAACTCCTTACTGGTTTTCTCAACTGGGAGGTCTCCAATCATGTATAAGGAGTTGAGGAAAGAGAAGCCATTGTTAACTCCTGATATAACGGTCATGTCGGTAGGAACTGAGATAGCTTATGGTGATTCACTGTCCACAGATGAAGAGTGGGAACACTTGTTGAATCAGAAATGGGATAGGAATACCGTCACAGAAGAAACTTGCAAGTTTCCTGAGCTTGTTTCACAGGTGTTTGTAGTGCTAATTGCTATAGCTATTGACCAATTGATGTATGTTAAGTAAAACTTAGGAGTTTTACTGATTGCAGTCAGAGGCAGATCAACGGCCTCATAAAGTCAGCTTCTTCATTGACAAGCTCAGAGCCAATAAAGTGATCAATGTTCTTCAAGAACGGTTAGAACAGCGTGGGGTTAGACTCCTTATCTATTTGTAATTAGACATGCTTCAGCTGATTTGTTTATTAGAATCTTGATTTGATTCTCTATTACTGGGCAGTTGGATGTTAAAATTATTTACAGTGGTGGAATTGCCTTGGATGTGTTGCCACGACGCGCTGGCAAAGGGCAAGCTCTTGCTTATCTGATGAACAAGTTTGAAGCTATTGGTAAAGTTCCTGTGAGTACCCTGGTTTGTGGTGATTCTGGTAATGATGCTGAACTCTTCACTGTCCCTGGAGTGTATGGTGTGATGGTTAGTACTCTTCACTTCATATGATACTGGATTTGTACAACTGTACAAGTCATAGCTGGCAATCATGGATCCTTGTAAATATATAGGTCAGCAACGCACAAGAAGAGTTATTGGAATGGCATGCACAAAATGCAAAAAACAACAATAACATCATTCATGCAACAAGACGGTGTGCTGCTGGAATTGTAGAAGCCATAGACCAATTTAGGCTTGGCCCTTGTACACCTCCTAGAGAAATTACTGAGTTGTTGGAGAGCAAGGCTACAAGTCCTGGATATGAAGTAGTAAAGTTTTACTTGTTGTATGAGCAATGGAGACGAGCTGAGATTCAGAAGCCAGAAAATTCAATGAAGCTAATGAAATCAAACTTTGTAAGTATGATATAAAGCTATTTTCTTTCATTGAGTCATTGCAGTACCTTCAATATAGCTGCTTTATTGGTTTTTTTTATGATTCCTTTTGCATTTTCTGGATTTAGCATCCCACCGGTACCTTTGTCCATCTTAGTGCTGTTGAAAAGCCTCTCCATGAGTGTCTTGATGCTTTGGAGAAGTGTTATGGAGACAAGAAAGGGCAGAGATTTTCGGTATGGCTGGACAAAGTCACCTTTGCACAGATCAGTTCAGATTCATGGAAGGTCAAATTTGACAAGTGGGAGTTAGCAGGTACTGTTCTTCATGTATGATAGTTTGATCAGCTTCTCGGTATGCACTAGTTTTACTGATTTTGAACTTCACTGAGATGGTGAATCAGGCGAGACTTGTGTTGGATGCTCAACTACGGCTTTACTGATATCAAAGGTATGGATTCATCCAAATACCATAGCTTGAGGCTTGAGTTGTGCTCGGCATTTGTTGCATTGCTATGAATTTAGACTCGGGTTTTCTCTTATGGAGTTCAGGAACCAGATGGATTCATGTGGATGCATGTACAGCAGACTTGGCTGAATGGATCAACAGATGAAAACCAAACTAACAACTGGATCATCTAGAGCCCTTACAAGTCACAACTGCATTTCGTCCCCGTTGACTCCCTCCAGTGTATCTATTTAGTAAAAAAGATTGTCTATCAGTTTACTCGTAGCTGTTTGTGTATCTTGTAGGAATGTAGGGTTAAATCATGGAACCATGACCGTAGTTGAGCATTTGTATTCCTCAGCTAGACATCTTATCAAGCTAGTTTTCCAATTAAACAGAGATGCAAAATGAAGAAGGATTTCTTCGTCAGCCTTCTCAAAGTCTCAACCACATAAGACTCGTTTGGTTTACATGCATTACAATACAATTTGGCATAGTCCAGTTCCAGTATTCCCTCTTTAGTCTTTTCATCAACAAACAATTTTCTCATTTTTTGTTTGGCTCCCCACAAAACAAAACGATTCTGAATGAATCATTTTCATATCCATGGCATATGAATCTGAAAAGTAGAACACTTTACACCAAGCGAATATATATAGAAACAACCTCGCCCATTCAGGTGAGCAGGTAATCAAGGGTTTGAAACATATTGTCTATGGAAGATTTGGAAGGAATGACACATTTGAAATTTGAACCCAGAAAAAAAAAACAGAAGAAATTTAAGAATTAAAAAAGACGCCGTTGCCGGGGATCGAACCCGGGTCACCCGCGTGACAGGCGGGAATACTTACCACTATACTACAACGACTTTGCTGTTTAAGCATAACTCTATATTGTATAAAATATATTCTAGAGGGTTGTATTTTCTGATGCGGATAAAGCCCCTCCTACACTACACGGCTACACCTACGAGCATTCTCAGTTACGGAAGAACACCATTTATCCAAAAGTTCTGGGCACCTAACCTCTCTGCATCTCATTCTCATCCTTCTCTTTTCTCTGGTAATTGTTGCTCATTAATTTTAGTTCTCTTATTCAATTACGAATCTTTCTGAATTTTACTAGTTTCGTATATTTTGTGTGTGTTGTTGATAGGAAATGGCGACTTCCCAGCTTGCAACTGGTTCGTTTCTATCAACCAAGACATTCAATGGACTTCGACCCTGTTTAGGATTCTCAAATCTCAGCGTCTCAGTTTGTTCTTCCCCAAAGTCTTTCAAGGCTGCTGTTGTTCTTAATGCCACCACTGTGGCTGCTTCCAAGGTTTTCTAACCCCCTTTTTTTTGGGTTCCAAGAGAATTATTGTGGTGTGTTTGGTTCCAATTTGCATCTCGATATGAAATTAGAATTGGGTTTGAAAATCAAATTGTAACCATATCCAAAACCTTCATTTTGGCTAATTGAAAGTTGGGTTAGGGCTTCTCGAAAAAAGCAATGGTATTGGTATGAAATTTGGGTAAGTGCAAAATAGCTAAATTATGCAGGTTGCTACATGCAATTTGTGTTCAGTTTTTATCTGAGTTTTACAATTATGTTGGCTTATTAACTCAACTAGTCTTACTTGTCTTGTCTCATTTGCCTCTTATTTCTTGGTTTTGTTGTGTGATCACACAGTACACTTCAATTAAGCCACTGGGTGACAGGATATTGATTAAGACTAAGATTCTGGATGAGAAGACTGTAGGTGGCATTTTGCTTCCTTCAAGTATTAAAACAAAGCCACAAACAGGTGATGTTGTCGCTGTGGGGCCGGGTAAGAAAGTTGGCAATGATAGATTGCCTCTTAGTGTCAAGGTGATTCTTCACTCTCACTCTAATGGTTTATGCTTTGAAATCTCCATGTATGGTTTTGGCTTAACTGACTAATGTGCCTTCTCTTTACAGACTGGCAGTGGAGTTATATACTCAAAGTATGCAGGAACCGAAATCGAGCTAGATGGACTGACTCATCTTATACTGAAGGAGGATGACGTAATCGGCATCCTTGACACAGAAGATGTCAAGGACCTCAAGCCTTTGAATGACAGAGTCCTAATTAAGGTTACTACTAACCTGCATACTTGTCATGCTTCACTTGAAAAATTGCATGTTACCTTGTAGAAGTTATAGTATAGGGTTAGGGTTGATCGGCTTTTGGACCCATAACTCCAACGTCAGCTATATACAAGTCTGACATCAAGTCTCTTTTATGTTGAGCAAATCTACTATTATTCTTTATGGTCACATAAATGTCTGTACTTTTCTGGTTTGAATCGATCAACTTATGGAAGAAAAAGCATCCAATGCTTGCTCATGTTGTTGTTGTTGTTGGAGTCGTAAATCATATAAAACGATGAAGTTTGTTTTGCTAATTTGTATAGCTAACAAACATTACCATAGACCCTTGATTTATATACAGTACAAACCATCACTTACATTATAGGATTTCTGTTATTTATTCAGGTGGCTGAAGTTGAGGAAAAGACAGCAGGGGGTTTGTTTCTATCTGAGGCAGCCAAGGAGAAACCTTTCATTGGCACGGTAATTCGAGATATGCTTCATTTCTAGACAACCGACTTTGTGTTATGTTTCTTTTTGACCTCATACATTTGCCTTAAACAAGGCGACTAATCAATCATTGTTTTGCTGTCTACGCAGGTGGTTGCTGCCGGCACAGGGATACTAAACGAGGAAGGTGAGAGAACTCCATTGCCAGTGTCCGTTGGCAACACTGTCTTATTCTCCAAGTACGCGGGAAATGACTTGAAGGGTGAGGATGGATCAGATTACATTGCTCTAAGAGTGTCGGAAGTGATTGCTGTTCTTTCGTAGACAAGTTTTACCTTGGAGAGGCAGAGCAATTAGTTGAAGGATTGAGGTTATGCATTCATCTTTTGTTAGGTTTCACATGTTGTTCTCTTCCTATAAGTCTAGCTCAATATGGATGTAGTACTACAAGTGGCTTATATTTTGAAAACTGTCAGCTGCTAATGTAGGTGCCAGATTTCTGATATTTGCCACTACTGAAATTCTCATCACTTTTGAAGTATCCATTTTTTTCAATATGAAATTGTGCCAAATGAGAAATAAAATTGGCTATGTTTACTGGTATGATATAAAACAGAGGACATGCTTCCAAGTTACACAAAAAATACTTAGCAATCTAAACAAGGGCCTGAAATTTTACTTTATCCAGCTTTGATCAACAACACTGCTGGGCTAGTTTTACTTCAACTTCAAATTGTGATGCAGATTGAAGAATGAAACAAAGATATCCTGACAGAGGAAATTAATGAGTACCCAGAACATACTAATATATGAGTAGTCAAAGCAGACCCAACTGCATTTTACTAATTCTGAGCTTCTCATTATTAGCCTCGTTCAAAATTACCCCCCTTTTCCCACCTACATCAATTTGAATCAAGCTAGCCGTACCAATACACAACCACCTTATAGAAGAGCTACCCTAAACTCATCTCCCTTTGCTTCACAAATCCCAGCCCCTGAAAACATGGAAAGTAAATCAAAGACGACGTCGCCCTGCTTCAGATTACTCCTCCTGGTGCTAGTGCTCCTTCTCCTTCATCCTCCAAGTGCAAGCAGTAAAAGGAGTAAGGAGAAGAAGCAAAACAGGAGAAAGCTGTTCGTGTTCGGAGATTCGTATGGGGACACCGGAAACTGGAAAAGGGGAACCGGAGCTAGCTGGGAGCTTCCATATGGCTCCACTTTTCCCGGCAAACCTACCGGCCGTTTCTCCGACGGCCGTATCCTCACCGACTTCATAGGTTATTTTCTCCATGCTTTTTAATAGCTTTCACATAATCTCATGTAATACACACAACTCATTGTGTCTACTTTCTGATTAATGTCAAATTTTGTGCAACCTATAAGCTAAATTTACTTAACTTGTTTACTTATCTATAAATGGATGCTTGATGTTTTCAAATTTAAAAAATGATGTCATTTAATGTGAGGGTAGCTATGGTGTGAATTTAATAGTTTATCTATAGGATAAATATTATACTAAAAATGTTCACGTGAGAACGAGTGCATAGATTTATATATGTATGTGCATTACTTTAATAGGTGAAAATTCATACATATAGACACTTTTAAAATTTGTATAAATTTATGTATGTATGTGCATATATTTTTTGGATATATATACATAATTATATATAAGTGAAAATTCATGTACATACGGATATTTATAATTTCAATTGTCTTAAATTATGTAAGATTGAATGTTTCTGCGTAGCAGCTTCGTACTTTGGAATAAGGTCACCGGTGCCTTATACTCAAAGAAGATCACCAAGTTCAGCAAAAAAGCTCAAGTTTGGTATGAACTTTGCCTATGGAGGGACAGGCGTCTTCGACACCGACGTGTCGCAACCAAACATGACTGCGCAGATCGATTTCTTCCGGAATGTTCTAGAATCAGACAGCGGCTACACCCGCCATGATCTAGAAACTTCCATTGCGCTCGTCACTCTTGGTGGGAATGACTATGCCAGTTTCTTTAGAGCTTCCTCCCATCAGGTGAAACTTGTCAATTTTTAACCAAAGAAATTTACAAAAAGAGCCCTCATATATTCACAAATTTTCAACAGGAGATAGAAAGATTCACGAAATCTGTAGTGGACCAATTAGTATCCAACCTGAAGAGGATCCACGGCTTAGGCGTTCCGAAGGTTGCCGTGACGGGGCTGGAGCCGTTAGGATGCTTACCAGCTGTCACCTCCTCCACGTCATACCGTAACTGCAGTAACAGGATTAACGGCGTTGCAGCTCTCCACAACCGGATTTTGGAGCAGAGCGTGACGGCGTTAAACAAGCAAACAGGGGAATTATCCCCTACATTCTTCGTGCTCGATCTCTACGCTGCATTCATGTCTGGGCTAAACACGCATCCACGCCTTAAAGGTAACACCTTTTATATTGGCTCCCTTTTATTATTTAATTTGCTAATATATATATATATATATATATATATATATATATTATAAATTCGTATTTGATTTATTAACTTGTTTTGTGTGAAAAATGCAGGGAAGGTAGAGGGTGAAAGTGGTCTAAAACCGTGTTGCGAGGGAGTGAGTGGAGGATATGGATGTGGAAGCAGATCGGGGAATCAAACCAAATACAGGGTTTGTACGGAAACCAGCGAAGCCTTCTTCTGGGACTCCGTTCATCCTGCGCAACGTGGCTGGCAACTCGTCTTCTTGTTCCTTAAATCTTCTCTCAAACTACTCAACTGAATAATCAAATTTATGTGACTGCCTATTTTAGAAATTCGAATTCTGATTTAATTTGTATAGATACATTGTATGTGATTGAGGGTATCTGATGAGGAATCATCCCCGCCATTAGTGCCAACCTTTGATGGATCGATTACTAGGTCAAGATTGAAGGAACTACGTCAAGAGCTGGAGACGTTTATGGTACATGATGTATCACATGACGAAGAGGACAAGTCCAAAGTCAAGGCGTTGATTTTATTGGTCAACGTTACATATGTTTAATCTTATTAATTTCTGCGTTGGATATTTTTAGGATTATTATTTATTTATTTTCAGCTTTCTATTTTCGGGTATTTTTGGAACAATTGTAGCCCGTTTTAGGAAGCTAGGGCCGGCCACCTCTTAGGTATTTAAGGCGTCCTTGTCTTCTTCATTAGTTAGATTTCTCATATTGTTAAAACACAAAAACAGAGCTTGGTTTTTGCTTTGAAAACTCGGCTCCCCGTGAGAGTCTCAATCGGTTGTTCTTTCCTGCTTAGTTGTTTTCGTCTTTGTCAAGTCCCTCTGGAGTTGGTGATTTCGTTCATCATAAGCAATCCTCTCCGTGCTCCAAGTTCGTCAGCGATTCTTGGTTGTGTGGCGTTGTAGAGACCGGGTTGGTAGATCGTTCGACAAGGTTCCTTGCTATCAAGCAAGCGGGTTTTCTCATCGTTTCTATTGGTTCTATCTATTATCCTTTCCATTAGTTTCACTTCCGCCATTGTTCTAATCTTGTGTTTTCTTTTGTTTTGAGATCCGTTGCCTAGATCCATCTTCTACACGGCTAACCCCGTATCAATTGGTATCAAGAGCTTTGCGGCTTCAGATCGCCTTTGACGGTTCGAGATTCATCATCAAAAATTGGATCTTCCTTTTTTCAATCGTCAATTGAATTTCTTTGTTTGAGTCACATTAGTGAATTGTTAGTCTGACTGATTGTTTGCTCTTGTTTGTCTTGGAAAAGAGTTCGTTGCGGTTGATTGTGACTACGATGATCCACAAAAACATACCAAAACCGTCCACAAATCACCAAAAAAATTTCGCCCCCCCCTTCCTCCATTGTTGTTCGAACCCTAGCTTGGCGAGCAAGACACAAAGGCGTCCAGGTTCGTGATCGCACCAGAGATCCGGTTGTTCAATTTTGGTAATCTTCAAGATACTTGCTTGATTTTCTAGAGATTTTATTTTATCTTTATGGTGTAGTATCCCAGGAAAAACAAGTTGCCTAAAAGAAAATTATATCAAAAAAAAAAGGGGCATTATCGAAATTCAAAAAAAAAATTAGAGGAAAAGGCATCTGGGATTTTTGATTTAATTTTGTCTCTACGCGATTTTTGTTAGGTTACCACACACACACACACACACAAAAAAACCAAAAAAAAAGAAAGGGAAATTGTTCCCGCAACTGTTCACGGACCTCTCTTTCAGCAAAAAAAAAATTTAAAAAAAATTAGGGTTCCGTTTCAGATTTTTTTTTCGGACCTCTTTGCCGCCGCAACAGTACCCGACCACAACCCGACCGGGTCCCCACCGGGTTGCGCTCAGTCAGCCCCACCCGACCCCAACCCGACCGGGTCCCACCCCGGGTTGTTCTCAGTCCACCCTATCCGAACCCCCCGACCCGGCCACAACCCGACCGGGTCCCCCACCGGGTTGCGCTCAGTCAGCCCCACCCGACCCCAACCCGACCGGGTCCCACCCCGGGTTGTTCTCAGTCCGCCCCACCCGACCCCAACCCGACCGGGTCCCACCCCGGGTTGCCCTCAGTCGACCACTACCCCCTCTTGCCCGAACCCCTTCTCCCTTCCGTTCCCTCGGGTCACTCTCGGCTCCAATTGGCTTCGTTCTGAGTCGACAAAGGTACGTTTTTCTGACTTGCAATTCGCATTTTTTGAGTTCGAAACACATATATAGCCCCATCTTTAGTTGCATTTCATTCTTGTGACTATAGTTGTGTCGCTTTCCTTGTTGAGTCGTTCTCTAGTCTCGCTTTTGTTTGAGTCATTTTTCGTCGTACATCTACTTGTCTTGTCTACTACATCTCTGCTTGACCTTGATTTGCTGCGTATCTTGAGCACATAGAGAACTTGTCATTTACGAGCCTAACTTTGCAGGTTGTACAATCACCGAGTGCACACACTTGAGAGTTTTTTGGTTTTCCTAACCTTAACGTCTTTCTGTGCTCGTCTAAGTGGTGATCATGACAGGTTCCGGTGATGAACAGGTTACTGCAAATGGTTCTCATGTCGATATGCAGGCGATGCTACAACAGTTGGCTTCTACAGTCGCGCAGTTGTCTGTGAAGTTTGACTCGTTGGAGACCCGCTCCAACCCACTCCCGGCTGCGCAGGAACACATTGGTCCATCGCATAGCGCACCGCTTCCCGCCACCGAGCCCTTGGTCGACCAAGCCACGGCCTACCAAGCGGCGATGGACGAGCATCGCCAACCGAGAGCCACTGGCACCGACCGCATACGCCCGATTCGGCATCCCGCACCTCGTGATAGGCCTGAGTCCCCTCCTATGTCGATACGTTCTAGTTTATGGGGTGATGATGATATGCAGGACTATGAGCGCGAGGAGCGTAATGAGTGGCGTCCTTACCGCCCCCGGAATGACCGCAGACAGCCCCGCCGCCGTGAAGCCGAACAAGACGGCGTTGGACGGATCAAAGTGAAGATCCCGGTTTTTGATGGAAAGTGTGATCCAGACGTCTACCTTGAATGAGAGACGAAGA
Organism: Rheum nobile; assembly: GCA_027886185.1. Taxonomy (NCBI): domain Eukaryota; kingdom Viridiplantae; phylum Streptophyta; class Magnoliopsida; order Caryophyllales; family Polygonaceae; genus Rheum; species Rheum nobile. The sequence continues at coordinate 1,302,501 of WOAB01000342.1, read as the reverse complement.
TTGAGCAGATTTGGGGTTGCCACAATTTCCCTGAACATAAAAAGGTACAACTCGCTGCTCTTGAATTTACTGGTTATGCTTTGGTTTGGTGGGATTCTGTTGTGAAGGCTCGAAGACAAGCCATGGACCCTCCGGTCAACACATGGAACCAGATGAGAGCTATGATGAGGGCCCGCTTCGTTCCCCACCACCACAATAGAGTTCTCTGCAACCGTTTGGAGACTATGAGGCAAGGCTCTTTAGGTGTTGAAGAGGTCTACAACAATATGCAGATAGCCATGGCACGCGGCAACGTCATCGAAGATGAATAGGCCACTATGTCTAGGTATCTACGTATCTTGCATCCTCATTTAGCTGACACTATAGAATTGTATCCCTATTCTACCATGACAGATTTGCTACACCAAGCAATTAAAGTGGAGAGACAATTCAAGTCCAGCTATACCCAACAACACCGCACGGTGCCACAACGCCAAAGCTGGCATCCCGACCAGCAGCAGGGCCGCACCGGACACCAGAGATCCCGCCCAGCAACCGGTCCGCCTCGCGGCAATGAGTAGAATTCCTGTGGTGCGCACCCCTCTACCTCCACCGCACCACAGCAGCCCACACGGCCCGCCCCTGCAGTTACACGAGGTAACCCTGCTGACCCTCCTCCTAGAGCTAGAGATATCACTTGCTTTAAATGTCAAGGAAAGGGTCATTACATGAAGGATTGTCCTAATACTCGTGTTTTGATGATTAATCATTTGGGTGAGTTAGAGTCTGAGTCTGACACTGAGCATGAAAATTTAGTTGCTAGCCATGATATGAATGAGCATGCCAATGATGATGATTTGGATTTTATTGAATATGAGTATGGTGATTCATTGATTGTTAGGAGGACTTTGCATGTTAATCAGGCTCCTTGTGATGATAATCAGCGTGAGAATTTGTTTCATACAAGATGTCTTGTTAAAGGGAAAGTTTGCAACATGATTATTGATGGTGGTAGTTGTTGTAATATTGCTAGTGTTGAATTAGTTAATAAACTGCAAATCCCTACTTTTTTGCATCCTAGACCTTATAGACTTCATTGGATGAATGATTGTGGTGAACTCAAGGTGAATAGGCAAGCTAAGATTACACTTAAGCTCGGAACTTATGAGGATGAAATTTTATGTGATATTGTTCCTATGCAAGCTTGTCATATTTTGTTAGGTCGTCCTTGGCAATTTGATAGACATGTTATTCATGATGGACGTACTAACCAACATGCCTTTGAGTTTCGTGGTAGGAAAGTGGTGTTGAAACCGATGACGCCGCTTCAAGTGGCTGAGGCGTATGATAAGAAAAGAGAGGCCGAGCGTAAGGGTAAGTCCCCAGCCGAACCATCCACTGCCTCCACACGGACCAACCTCACCCTCGCCTCTACCCCTAGCCGAGTGCTCTTAGCATCCAGCAGAGACCACCTGGTAGATTACCTTCCCCCGGACGTCGCCCTCATGTCCCTTTGTCAGGCCTATACCCTGTTAGGTGACGACGATCGAGCTACACTCCCAGCTGCTGTCCGGACCCTTTTAGCTGAGTTCCTTGATGTTTTCCCGGCTGAGATACCCCCTGGCCTACCCCCTATTAGAGGCATTGAGCACCAGATAGACCTGATTTCCGGTGCTACCCTACCCAACCGGCCTGCCTATAGGATGAACCCTACTGAGACCCAGGAAATCCAGAACCAAGTCCAGGACCTTCTAGATAAAGGGTATGTTAGAGAGAGCCGATCCCAGTGTGTTGTGCCTGTCTTACTCGTCCCCAAAAAGGACAATACTTGGCGTATGTGTGTTGATTGCAGGGCTATTAATAACATCACGATCAAGTACAGGCACCCGATCCCCAGGCTCGATGACATGTTGGATGAGCTCCATGGCGCCTCCACCTTCTCCAAGATCGATCTTCGCAGTGGATACCATCAAATCCGGATGAAGGAAGGAGACGAATGGAAGACAGCATTCAAGACGAAGTTTGGTTTGTATGAGTGGCTTGTTATGCCTTTCGGTTTGACTAATGCCCCCTCTACTTTTATGCGTCTTATGAATCATGTCTTGAGATCTTTTATTGGCAGATTTGTTGTAGTTTACTTTGATGATATTCTGATCTACAGTAAATCTTTGGAAGCACATGCAGAGCACCTCAGGGAAGTTTTATCCACTCTCAGAGCTGTACCGTTGTATGGAAATCTGAAGAAGTGTGATTTTTGCACTGACAGAGTTGTGTTTCTTGGTTTTGTAGTGAGTGCTCATGGACTGCAAGTGGATCAAGAGAAGGTACAAGCCATCCGTGACTGGCCGACCCCGAGGAACCTAGGTGACGTGCGCAGTTTCCACGGCCTGGCTGGCTTCTACAGGAGGTTCGTTCGAGATTTTAGCACCATTGCAGCCCCGCTGACAGAGATCACAAAGAAGAATACTCCGTTCCATTGGGGTGAAGCTCAAGAAAAGGCGTTCCAGACTCTCAAGGATCGTTTGACACACGCGCCATTGCTGGTTCTGCATGACTTCACTCGCCCCTTTGAAGTAGAGTGTGACGCCTCTGGCATTGGTATTGGAGGAGTCCTCATGCAGGAAGGTAAGCCCATTGCCTTCTTTTCTGAGAAGTTGAAAGGTGCATGCTTGAATTATTCTACTTATGATAGGGAATTATATGCCTTGTTTAGAGTGCTGAAAACTTGGCAACACTATCTTTGGCCTAGAGAATTTGTGCTTAAAACTGATCATGAGTCCTTAAAGCATTTTATGAGTCAAGATAAGTTGGATAGGAGGCATGGTAGGTGGATGGAATTCATAGAAACATTTCCCTATGTGATTAAGTATAAGAAAGGAAAAGATAATGTTGTAGCTGATGCCCTTTCTAGGAGACATACACTCTTGACTACTTTGGATGCTCGGGTCCTTGGATTCGTTTATATTAAGGAGTTGTATAATATGGATGCTGATTTTGGAGTGATTTATAAGCATTGTGTGGAAAATGGTTCATTTGATAAGTTTTTCTTGTTTGATGGATTCTTGTTTCGAGTTGATAAGGTGTGCATTCCTGTTTGTTCTCTACGGTTGTTACTTGTTGATGAGTCCCATAGAGGTGGATTGATGGGTCATTTTGGTAGAGATAAGACTTATAACATGTTGCATACTCATTTCTATTGGCCACACATGCTTAGGGATGTAGAGAATTTTATCAAACGCTGTGTTGAGTGCTTACAGGCTAAATCTAAGGCAAAACCGCATGGTCTTTATACTCCCTTGCCTATTCCTTGCTTTCCTTGGGTTGATATTAGTATGGATTTTATTGTTGGATTGCCTAGGACTAAGAAGGGGAGAGATTCTATATTTGTGGTTGTTGATAGATTCTCTAAAATGGCTCACTTTATTGCATGCCATAAAACTGATGATGCTAGGAATGTTGCTGATTTGTTCTTTAGAGAAATTGTTCGGTTGCATGGTGTACCTCGTACTATTGTGAGTGATAGGATGTCAAATTTCTGAGTTACTTTTGGAAGACTTTGTGGGGTAAACTTGGTACTAAGTTGTTGTTCTCTACTACTAGTCACCCCCAGACAGATGGATAAACTGAGGTCACTAACCGTACATTGGGTACTATCCTTAGGGCTGTTATTAAATCTAATCTGAAAAGTTGGGAAGAAGCCTTACCACATGTTGAGTTTGCTTATAATAGAACTATTCATTCTTCTACTAATATGTCCCCTTTTGAATGTGTGTATGGTTTGAATCCCCTAACCCCTTTGGATCTTAAGCCGTTGCCTTTACCGGAACGAGCAGACTTTGATGCTGATAGACAGGTTGAGTTCATGAAGGAGCTGCACGAGCGGACCAAGGCTCGTTTGGAAGCTACTGCAGCGAAGAACGCAGCCCGAGCTAATCACGGCCGGCGTCAAGTGTTGTTCGAGCCCGGCGACTTGGTGTGGCTACACCTGCGCAAGGAGCGGTTCCCGGAGCAGAGGAAGTCGAAGCTGTCTCCCAGAGGTGATGGACCGTTCAAGGTGCTGAAGAGAGTAGGCGACAATGCCTATGTGTTGGAGCTGCCCGATGACTATGGCGTGAGCCCGATATTCAATGTCGGTGATCTTACCCCTTATGCAGCCGCTGATGTTGATGACTCGAGGACGAGTCCTTTTCAAGAAGGGGAGAATGATGAGGAATCATCCCCGCCATTAGGGCCAACATTTGATGGACCGATTACTAGGTCAAGATTGAAGGAACTACGTCAAGAGCTGGAGACGTTTATGGCACATGATGTATCACATGACGAAGAGGACAAGTCCAAAGTCAAGGCGTTGATTTTATTGGTCAACGTTACATATGTTTAATCTTATTAATTTCTGCGTTGGATATTTTTAGGATTATTATTTATTTATTTTCAGCTTTCTATTTTCGGGTATTTTTGGAACAATTGTAGCCCGTTTTAGGAAGCTAGGGCCGGCCACCTCTTAGGTATTTAAGGCGCCCTTGTCTTCTTCATTAGTTAGATTTCTCATATTGTTAAAACACAAAAACAGAGCTTGGTTTTTGCTTTGAAAACTCGGCTCCCTGTGAGAGTCTCAATCGATTGTTCTTTCCTGCTTAGTTGTTTTCGTCTTTGTCAAGTCCCTCTGGAGTTGGTGATTTCGTACATCATAAGCAATCCTCTCCGTGCTCCAAGTTCGTCAGCGATTCTTGGTTGTGTGGCGTTGTAGAGATCGGGTTGGTAGATCGTTCGACAAGGTTCCTTGCTATCAAGCAAGCGAGTTTTCTCGTCGTTTCTATTGGTTCTATCTATTATCCTTTCCATTAGTTTCACTTCCGCCATTGTTCTAATCTTGTGTTTTCTTTTGTTTTGAGATCCGTTGCCTAGATCCATCTTCTACACGGCTAACCCCGTATCAGTATCCGTATATAATCTCATAATTAATACGGAGTATAGTATAGTGATCAAAATGATACAGTAGTATTCCCCCTTTCAAATTTGTCCCACATCGGTTGTAACGTTCTGCTGTAAAGGATATTGAGTCTATAAAAGATGAGTGTCGCAGTGGTGAATCAATCTTCAATTCATTCATAGCAACAACATACACTCATCTCATATATAAAAGTCAAAGTTGGTAGAAGAAGGGAAAATGTGTCAACCCTACCCTGATCCGCTCAAAGGAACCGTGAGGAGGACCACCATATTACAGGAAAATGTCAAGACTGATCCTCCTGTGTATTGTTACCCCTATAGAGTATGTCAATGCCACTACCTTGCTTAATTGGGTTTTAATTAATCTACTTGTTTGATGAATGAATTTCAGTGTCCATATTATAATTAATAATTACGATCCCCTCGATCGTATTGCAGGCTCACAAGTACCAGTTGTTTGATCTTGTTGATATGAAGATCCCTCAACAACCAAATTTCCCGGTTTCTTCTAAGCTGCACAAGGTATTAATTAATTAATTAATTAATTATATGATATCCTTGCATTTTCTTAAAAACAAAATAATCTTTCATATTGGTGGGCTATTTCTGTTATAATTGTTAATATATGGTTGTATGTTAATTTTGTAGATTGATGAAACTGTGTTGGAAGGGGATGAGTACGAGGATGAGGAATATTTACCGACTTATGTGGGTATACGACCTGAAGAGGTCCCACCGGGCACCCTTCCTGTTCCAAGACTCCCTAGGATGCCATGCGAGCATCACTATAGTCACTGGTACAGGGAAGAATCAACAGTTATAATCAAGGATTATGACGCACCAAACGACCCACCAATGACGTTTCATCCAATGTTTCATCGCGATTGTGAATACTATTCAAGTGGGATATCGGCTCTTACTACTTTGAGGCATTATCTTTATGATTAGTACGCAAGCTTCATAGGTCCATTATAGCTTGATTGGGATTAATAAGTGGCATGCCACATATCTTATAAGGATAGTTTTGTGTGTTGTCGACTGTCTGAGACAAATTCGGGTTCGCCCGGCCGGTGTCAGATTTTAAGTGTATGTTTTATAACTTCATTATATGTTTAATTTCTTTTTTTTTTTCGGGTCGGATGTATGCTTGATTTCTTATCTATATGTGTTTTGACTCACTAGTCAGCCCTTATTTCACATTCTGATTAATAAGATTCCAACGTAATGTTAATGAGCTACTCTTGTTAGTTTCAGCCATATTAGTTTTTTCGGAAGTAGTATCCTTAAATTTAAATAATTTTCACTATCTTACGAAAATTGCTTAAATTTAAGGATATTACACAAAATTTACTTTTTTTTTAATGTCAATTTTACTAATATTTTGTTACTTGTACGTTTGACTTAAAAACAATGCACGTCAACTCATCCCAACAAATTTTAACCCAAAAAAAAAAAAACTCATCCCAACAAATGATGGTTTCTTTTTAGTATAAGCTGAATTTTTATTGATAATGGATGCGTGGTCAACGCATATATATAAGGGAGTAGTATGTAGGGATCCGATGATATGGAAGCTAGGCTACAAGTATGTAACCAATTATTGATTAATTCAATTACGTATATATTACGTAATGAGTTAACTAACTAAGTAGCTAGTCCAGGCGCGCGGCCCGCAGGGGGCACAGGACGTCTGCAGTAGCCTCCAAAGTAGAAGTAGAGGTCGTTGGGAGACTGGGCGGTGGCGCGAACTGGGCTCAGCTTTATCGGTTACCGTGTCCTTGAAGCCGGTACGAAGGTCTGGAAGCACCACCCTAGGCGTGCGGCCATCGAAGTAGCCTACACTCGAGAATTTCCCCATAAAGCTCCCTTCAACGCCGTCGTGCACCGGGCTCCCACTTCCCATCTGTGTCTTGGTCCGCGCACCGGGCGGGCCCCACGTCACTTCCCCGCCCCATTGCACTCGAGTTGCTCCGGTGGAGAGTCCCCGGAACACAGAAGCTTTCCAGTATCCCACCTTTGCACCATCAATGTAAAGAACCCAATCCCTACTTCTCGGAATGTCCTGAACGTACGGTATATATAAAATTATAAACATATAAATTTATATTTCATTTGTACGTACGTACCTGCGTTATTTTAAAACGTATTTGTTTGCGAAGCCCCGTGCTGATGCTAGAAGGGTTGCTAATTACGCCACCGAGTTTCAAATCGCTCTGCCCTCCCACCCACACGAAACCAGGACAGCTCGCGTTCAAATTGTAGCACACTACTTTTTTGATTTTTTTTACCAAAATGGGCATTATTATAAAACTTATTCTGAAAATACTTTTGTTTATAAACTTATTACCAAAATATGCTGGATTTAGTAGATTTGGGGTAAATCGCTGGTTAGTACAACGACTCACCTCAGCAATTTTCTCTGAACCACAAATTATTATTATTTTTTTTTAAAAAAAGGGAGAGTCGCTGCATGGTGCAACGACTTTGGTTTTAAATATTCAAAGTAAAAAAATAAAACTAAATATGAGTCGCTGCACTATGCAGCGACTCAAATTTTTATTTTTTATTTTTTAGGAAATTAATTATTTTATATAGTTTTTACTCCTTCAAAGGAGTCTATTTTGCACAGCTCGTTGATGAATCAAATGATGTCCAAATGGGATATGATTAGCGGCTATGGGTTCGTGTCGTCGCAAGGATTCATTGAATGTGAGTCGCAAAAGTTGTACCCTTTCTCTGGAAGCACACGGGTCGCGCGAACATGGTTCAAGGCGCATGCTGGAACATGGTTCAAGTAGACTCCTTTGAAGGAGTCTACTTTGCGCAGCTCGTTGATGAATCAAATGAGGTCCAAATGGGATATGATCAGCGGCTATGGGTTCGTGTCGTCGCAAGGATTCATTGAATGTGAGTCGCAAAAGTTGTACCCTTTCTCTAGAAGCACACGGGTCGCGCGAACATGGTTCAAGGCGCATGCTGGAACATGGTTCAAGTAGACTCCTTTGAAGGAGTCTACTTTGCGCAGCTCGTTGATGAATCAAATGAGGTCCAAATGGGATATGATCAGCGGCTATGGGTTCGTGTCGTCGCAAGGATTCATCGAATGTGAGTCGCAAAAGTTGTACCCTTTCTCTGGAAGCACGCGGGTCGTGCGAACATGGTTCAAGGCGCATGCTGGAAATACATATAACAAAGCACCCTTGAACCATGTTTGCGCGACCCGCGTGCTTCCAGAGAAAGGGTACAGCTTTTGCGACTCACATTCGATGAATCCTTGCGACGACACGAACCCATAGCCGCTGATCATATCCCATTTGGACCTCATTTGATTCATCAACGAGCTGCGCAAAGTAGACTCCTTCAAAGGAGTCTACTTGAACCATGTTCCAGCATGCGCCTTGAACCATGTTCGCGCGACCCGTGTGCTTCCAGAGAAATGGTACAACTTTTGCGACTCACATTCGATGAATCCTTGCGACGACACGAACCCATAGCCGCTGATCATATCCCATTTGGACCTCATTTGATTCATCAACGAGCTGTGCAAAGTAGACTCCTTCAAAGGGAGTAAAAACTATATAAAATAATTAATTTCCTAAAAAATAAAAAAATAAAAATTTGAGTCGTGCAGCGACTCATATTTAGTTTTTTTTTTACTTTGAATATTTAAAACCATGCAGCGACTCTTCCTTTTTTTTTTAAAAAATAACAATAATTTGTGATTCGGAGAAAATCGTTGAGTGGTATAGCGGTTTTTTTCAGGTGAGTCGCTGTACTAACCAGCGACTTACCCCAAACCTATTCAATCCAGCCTATTTTGATAATAAGTTTACAAACGAATGTATTTTCAGAATAAGTTTTATAATAGTGTGGTAAAAAATTCCTACTTTTTTATACTCATCTGTCTAAGAAATAATAATAATAATAATAATAATAATAATAATAATAATAATGTCATTTTTTTAAATTTGATGAGTTTAAACAAGTCAATACGTACATATATAATATTATATATGAATGAAAACAAGAGAAGCAGCTCGCACTCACGGTGTAAAATGTGAAAAGATGGACCTCGTTGTCCATGTAGAAACGTGGATACACCTACATATACGTACGTATTCATATATATATTTGTGTTAATCGATCAATATTCTTAAGTACGTACGTACGCGCTCTATATAGTAAATAAAATGGACTACGTACCTAAGTTCATGTATATGTACGTGGTCGACGATCGATGATAGTAATAATTAAATTGCGTACATAATATATATATATATATATATATAGATACGTACCATCCATCCTACTTCGATTGTCTCGAATAGGCCAGGGGAGTCACTGACGAGCCAGATCTGAGCCAGACTAAAGTCGTTTGGCTGCGTGAATGGTTTCCACACACTTATTAGCGCATTCGCTCCATGAATTTGGCACCTCCTATCCACATATTCCTTGGTCGCATACTGACCAAATCAATATAATTAATCATCAAATATAATTGACGTTCGTAATCCTTAATTAATTAGCCAATATATATATTCGTCAAGAAGCCAAAAGCATGCAGTGAACAAAATACTCGTAATATATATAAGATAAAGATTAGTTAATTCGATCAAGAGAGAGAGAGCTAGCTAGCTACTGAAGCATACTATATGGGATGGTCCTTTTCCAACGCCTTTGGTGTCATTGGTAAGAAGAGCGTGAGTGCTCTTCACTCCAACCACAGCTTGACAGTACACTAGTACAATAATCAATGAGATCCACCACAACCTTAGCGCCATATATGGTCCTACGTTGATCGCTCACCACCGTACCTACGTACATATATCGATCTTAATTAGCTAGTTAGAAATAATATTAATTGCAACTAGCTACTCATTTAATTAAAAGAGAAACCAATTAACAGCAATGCTCACCGACTATATGAAGAGATCGATTGTCTTTCGTTAAACCTCAGATTAATTAAGTACGTGAGCTATACTATGAGTTGTGTGCACACAACACTCCCACCAATGCTTCACTATTTATTCTCAAAAACTTACCAATTTTGGAGGGAGATTCTTAGATATTAATGGTCGTATATTATTATACTAATTATTAATTTGCAATCCAATCGATCAAGTAGTAGCTAGGCCGGCCGGCCATGAGCTAGGGTGCATGGACCACATAATTAAAATTATATCGTTTAATTAATTATATGAACTTTGCAGACCATAACTACTATCACGTGCATGAAAGTATAGTTATATATATAAATTATAAACGTACATTAGAATATATGATTAGGGTTTTATTTAAGAGACAACGTACGTTGCATGCATGTACTATATGCACACAACGTACGTTGCATGCATGTACTACATGCATGATATATCACATATATATATATATATACGGTACGGCCGTGGTATATTAGCAAAGCAGTTTAAAAGTATGGTATCCGATATATGTCTAGCTTAGGCAATCGATCAATCATATCATGGCCGGAGTTGACCAACAACGTACTAGCTAGCTACTTAGTAAATAACTCCTCAGTAATTACTAATATTATACATTCACCATACATTTCAATAATGTGTCGTCGACAATTAATCTTTGATCAATAGATAATTTTGTTGACAATCAAAGACACAGAAATATTAAAAATGGAACTGGGTTTGAATGTGACTTGAAACTGACGAACATTTATAGTAAATAGAATCTTCCTTTTATTGCACTCAATTATTCCATCTTTAATATGTTAAAAAACATTTCACTATGGCTAGTTTAATTTGCATGTCTGGATTATACGTACGTCAGTCACCATCATCAATTAATGGAACATTGGATCGAACCCGAAGCAAGCATATGCGTGGAGTAAGAGAATTGAATTTAAGCATATATACCAGAGTAGCTAAATTTGTGTGATGTTCAACAGCTGAGGAATCGCTGACATGAACAAGATCCGTGTTCAAAGAGGCATGCCCTTTACGAATTTAAACATATTCGATCAGCAAGAGGCTAGACCTGTTCATATGCGGGTCAGCCCGCCCGGCCCGGCCAACCAGCCCAGAAAATAGGGCGGGTTTGGACAAGAGATTTATCCCGTATACCCCGGTCCGGCCATCAATAAAATGGGACGGGTATGGGTGAGGTGTATGTCTCGTCGGGTCGCCTGGCCTGCCCATATTATTTATATAATAAAATTAAAATATATTAATATAAGTCAACAGTCATATATATATATATATTATAAATTGTATTATCTTAACTTAATCAATTTGTTTATGCTCCGTCGTTGTTAATTTGTAAAGTTCAATTGGTATAGGGGCAACTGTATGTTATTAATATATGAATGATCTAGATTTTTTTAGCCGAACTTTATTTGGGTGTGTTTATGTAATTTAATTTACATTTTTCATATCTTCATGTATATGCTCCATGGTTAAAACTAAATGGAAAATAAGTAATTCTGATTTCTATGAAACGATTCATATATGATCCACATCTTCATGTTTATATGGTTAGAAATCAAGTTGTGCTACACATTTTATGAATTCTGAAATTTCAAAGTATGAGTGGAAGAACAAATAAACAAACCTAAATCAGTGTTGATTTTCATGCGAGTTGGCCCGACGGACAGCCCAGCCCGCCCTAAAGGGAAGATATGTACAACAAATATAATCCATTTTTAATGAACGGGCTTTGCCCGACCTAGATATTTGAACAAGAAATATAATTTGACTTGGCCCGTGTCCAGCCCAAACCCACGTTTGAACATGTCTAAGGCTAGTATATCGATCAATTCAATCTACTATATATATACTAAAGTAGAATACCTACTACGCCACGTGGCGTCCCCAGAATGAACCAAAATTTTATGCCGCCACGTGGCATCACGATATTGAATTTGTCACGTGTTAAGCTCTCATTTTTTCCGTTGGTTTTTCAAAAATAAAATAAAATCAAAGAAAATAAAATAAAATATCTGCCCATATTAGCCGGGTATGCATACAATATGCATATTTTGTATAATTTATTCGTTCCAAAAACGTAGCAAATAATATTCTCGGCCATATATTTTTTGTACGTAATCTAGTATATATCTACTAAAGTAGAATACCTACTACGCCATGTGGCGCCCCCAAAATGAACCAAAATTTTCTACTGCCATATGGCTTCACGATATTGAATTTGCCACGTGTCAAGCTCTCATTTTTTTCGTTGGTTTTTCGAAAATCAAAGAAAATACAAATCTCCGTCCATATTAGCCGGATATGCTTACAATATGAATATTTTGTGTAATCTATTCTTTCAAAAACGTAACAAACAATATTCTTAGCTATAAATTTAAAGAACCAACTTGTACTTCACGAAGCTAAGAAGTTAGTTAAAGACAATAAACATTTCACTTTGATTAAAACTATTATGTAATATCATATAGATTTTTATATAAAATTAGTTTTTTGTAAAAATTATCATAGAAATAGTTCATTTTTTTTTCTCGTTCGGATAACATAATATGACTTCTACTTAACATTCAACTTTGGTTTGGAGAACTATAGTGGTTCGATATTGGTTTTGATTGTTATTTTTTTTCCTATAGTATGATGTTTTTTTATGAGTATTGATGTATAAAAATTAATCATCTATAAGTACCATCATATTTGACTCTATAAACTCTAATGCCATGTTACTAAAAAAAATTAATATTTCGCCACCATTAATTCCTCTTATTTGTGAAAATATTGTAAAGTTCTTAATTTGACAAGAAACACATTGATTCAATAAGGTACATCTGATTATGATATCCAAAAAGCAAATGAATTTTTTGAATATGTATTAAGCATGAGTGATGGTATTTATGAATAGTTTCGCCTATCTTTCGATAATATTTTGTTAATCTCTTTAATATTTTTTATTCAGTTAGTTCTTCTTTATATTATCATTCATCTACTTCTATAACAGTTCTATATCGATTAAATATATAATTTTGATATACTATTTTTTTAAATATAAAAAAAAATAAACAAATCTCGTGCAAGACACGAGTATTACACTAGTTTGAGAATAAAAGAGAAACTAAAGCTTGTATATGGTCTTTTATTTTCAAAGAAAACATAGGCGTATTTCAATCGTTCCGTGGTAGTTGTCGTTTGAGGTAAATATACGTTAAATAAGACAAAAATAAGTTTGTATGAACCCTTTCTTGCAGTTACAAATTATAATTGTACAGTTATTTTCCATAAATTTGCTTTGATGATTGTACATATCTTCTATACTAATATAAAAGTTAACATATTATCATTATTAATATTCTCACTTAAAATAATATAAAAGTTAACATATTATCATAATTAGTATTCTCACTTAAAACAATAACAAGTGATTATAAATGTCATATTTACTCAAATTAATTTTGTTAAAAAATAAATCTATACTAATATAAAATTTGTTATATGTCCCCACTTAAAAGAATAACAAGTGGTTATAAATGTCATATTTACTCAAATAAATTTTGTTAAAGAAGAAAATATGTAAAATCTATAAAATTTAGAATTCCAAATTCTAAAATTAAAAAACCATTTCATAATTGTATATCTTCATAATATTTTTATTGTAGTATTTTGTTAGAGTATATAAGCTATAAAAAGGTATATAACTTAATGACATACTCAAATATAAATTAAAATAAAATACAACATTTTGTCCATATCTACATACATCACAATAAAATTTACTCTTAAAATTAATATATGTAAAATATAATTATGTTATACAAAATTAATGAAAAAACTTCTGCAAGAGTATAACCGACCATCTAAACAACCTAACTTACATGTACAACTTAGGTTCTTAGGTCATTTAAAAAAAATGTTTCAACAAACACTACTACAATATTGAACTAATGCAACGGTTAGGTGCAGCGATTTAGGCAAATGAAGCGATTTTTGGAAGCGGTTTCACAATTGCAGCGGTTTTTGCAGCGGTTTCTAGCTGTTTAGCTTGAAGCAGCGGTTTTTGCAGCGCTTTATCTATACACAGTCAAATGCAGCGGTTGCTAATACCTATTGCATCGGTTGTTGAAGTGGAGATTTTTATTTAGCGCGCTTCTAAATTTTCCGGCGCCATATTATTCTTTTCTTGAACCCCGCGCTTGAACCTTCCCGCAAGAGCAGCCATGGGTTGCCCTCTCCACACCGTCCTCTTCCTTGCGAGCCTTCAGCTCCCATCGCCGAAGAAGGCCGCCACCTCACGCACACCTGCTCCCCACCGGTCCTCCTAGTCGAGCCACCCTGCAGCCAGTCGCGCAACACGCTTCTCTGTGTAGCGGCCAGCAGCTGGCCACCCGTACAGCAGCTCCGGCCTCCTCCCCAGCTGGTCGTGGTCGGGAAGCATCCCTTGGACCTCCACCATCCCTTGGACCTCCACCATCCCTTTTGTGAACCCAATTCACTCCATTAAGGCTTGTGTGAGTTTTTCCCAATTTTCTTAAACCCTAGCTTGATAAATTTAGGTGTTTATGTTCAATTGATGAAGTTAGGTGTAATTGGTTCTTAATTAGAGGTTAATGGATGCTTTGGATGCATTAGGTTGATTTGATTTGAAGCTTGAAATGGTTAGATTGAGATTTGGGGCATTTCATATACTTGCTGAAAAATTCTGGGCACATTTCGTAAATTCTGGGAATTTGTGGCTGAGATTATAAGATGAGGAATTCTATCACGAGTACGAGGAACTTTACGGATCTTGATTCCGATATATATATAAAAAGTTATAGCCAATTTTGTATTGTAAAGATCTCTGCTTATGTCTCCTCAGACTCACCATATTGTATGTTGTCTTCCTTGGTTTTGGGCCTTGCAAGATTGATCGTTCCTACTTGCTACATTGTGGCTATGAAGAGACACTTAATTCATTTGACTTGGCTAATAAAAATTATGCACCTCCTATCACCATAGCACAAGAAAATGGGTTTGTTGAGCAAGATAGCTTGTATGCTTGAAGGCAGAGAAAGACTCTTCATCAGGTAGTTATTTATCTTTGGCTATTTTTCAAATATATTATTTATACCAGTGTGACAAGGATTGCGCTTTAATTCTTGAATCATAAAAATGGAGACCCGTATTTATTCTATTGTGTACAATCTATCAAGTGAACTGAATTCTGTATATGGTTCCAGGAAGCTTTATCCCTTCTCCCATAGTACAAAGCATCGTTCTTCTAGCTTATAATGCACTCCACGATTCAAGCATCCTGCTATCTGCATTTCCTGTGATTATGGTTTATGCTTTTAGATATTTTAATACTTGGTTACAGTTTTCAGTTTCATTTATAATTAGATCTTATATCCATATGTTCCTTGACATAGAACCTCTTACTTTCTTGTGTTTGCACTTTCAGTTTCACATATATAACATGTGAAATATGTTTGCATTGTACCTCTCCTTTTTATGGTTATCATTGCCTTTTTTTTGTGTACTAACTTTTTCCCCTTCAATATCTCTTTGATTTTATCCAACCGTGAAGCTAATCAAGAGTGGAAACATTGACAGTGCATTTGACAAACTCCGTCAGTGGTATCCTCAGATTGTCCAGGTGTGCCTTTTATGCTGTGTTAGTGTTAGTTCGGTCACTGTTGATGTCTATATAATGCATGTTGTCTATATAATGCATGGGATCATTTGATTTTGGAATTAGTCCTTTACTGAAGTGTTTCTTACTTGGAAATATCAGTCTAGCAGAATAGTTTAGTTCAGACATAGTGTCATAGCTACGAAGTCTGAATGTTGCTTTCATTATACATTGTAGATGGCTTGCATCTCTTTTACCTTAATTTTCTCATGCAACTGTCATGGGATTCATCATTTCTGATGACATTATCTTGTGCAAAATTTAGCTCAAGGAGCTTGAGAAGTTGGGGCCTAAGAAAGGTGTGATTAGTCAATCAGTGAAAGATATTATTCAGAGTCTAGTTGATGATTACCTTCTCTTGAAAGATAAAGTAGGAAGTTCGGTAAGCATCTCTTTGTATGAAGAAATAATGTAATTGTTGCTTGATTTACTATGAAAAACTAATCTAGCTTTTTTTTTGGTTTTGCGCATCCGGTACTGTGTATATTTTGCACTAAATTTGAACTCGGTTTTGGTGGTTGTTTGAGCTGTGTACTTGTGTATATATATAGTTACTGTTTGTTGGAAAGTTATAGTTATATTGATCAACCTTAGTGCAGAGCCCAGTAGAAAAGAGGTAGCTGACTTTGGCATGGCCCGACTCTTCCTTGAGGATGCATCACTTGTAAACACACGTGTTGTTGGCACCAAATACGTCTTTTTCCCTGTTTCTATCCTATTTATTATCTCACTTTTCTTTTCTTGGGTTTTTTATTTGATATTATTTGATAAAGAACATTTACAGTGGATATATGGCTCCTGAATATGTAATATATGGAGATCTATCAATGAAGGTTGATGTTTATAGCTTTGGAGTTTTGATGTTGGAGTTGGTTAACGGTCAAAGGAATTCTATATTCAACAACCTTGATGCTAAATATCTACTTGATTTGGTAAGGTATTCTTTTCTTCTTCTTTTTCCCGTCCTCATACTTCCCAAGTCAGTGTCACACTCCCCGTGTTTAAAGTGTACAAATTTTATAGCTATACACAAGTTGTCTGATATTGATAGACTATCATCAGCCTTTAAGGGATTTTATTTTACAGATTTAGGCAATTTTTTGCATGACAATGATGCGTTATAAGGGCATCCTTATTACTGTGCTATCACCCTATGAATTACCTTAACATGACTTATCAACTAGCTTATTATAAGACATAGTCAACAAAAAACTACTTAATCCATGCCTTACCTTAAACACCCTTAGATTGATGTCATTTCACCCAAAATGCAAATTGACTCCTTTCTTATATGAAGTTTCCTTCTTTTCCTTAACAAGTTGTTCTGCAGTGCACGGTCAATTGTTACAAGTAGGAACCATTTTTTACTGTTAAGATGTGAACACCCACAAGAGCAATTGAGTTATATTCATTGTCATACTCAATAGATGATGACACAAGTTGGGTTCGGATTAGGAAAGTGGGTTTTGTTTGTGAGATTTCCCATGTTATGAGTAGTATTTGTTTTTGCTCGCTAGTACACTATTGTTACTTCCTTTTGCATTGTTTGAATTAATTTAGCATTAGTTTTTTTTGCAGGGTTTTGATTTCAGTGGACAATCAAGAATATATGAGCATTAGTTATATAGGATTGAGTGGACAATCAAGAATATATGAGCATTAGTTATATAGGATTGACTGCTCTATATTTACAGCCCTAGCTAGCACTTTGGTATGTTAGAACAATAGGACTTGGTATTAAGTATAACAAACAATTGGGCAAGCTGTGAACTTGGAATTTTGTTAGCATAAGTTTCTTGTTTAATGAATGAAGATTATCACTTGATGGCATTATTTATTTCTTCTTTGTGAACAAGAAATTTTTTTATATATATATATTTCACAAAAAACAATTACAGATATATATATCCACAAATATAGAAAACCTCTCCAAAAATAATTCTAAAAATGTACGAAGACCGCTGCAATAGGCATCAAAACCGCTTCAAAAGATAAGTAAGAGTAAAAAATAGAAATTGTAAACCACTGCAATAGATTTAAAAACCGCTGCAATTTATTTATAAAACCGCTGCAATAGGTAAACTACCGCTGCAATAGAGGTGGTAGTAAACCGCTTCATTAGATTCCAAGTCAGCGGTTTTTTGTTCCTAATGAAGCGGTTTATCATCAATAGCTTAAACCGCTGCATTAGCTCATAAAAACCGCTTCATTAGACCTAATGCAACGCGAGCAGATGAAGCGGTCGAAAACCACTACAATAGATAATATGAAGCGGTTTTTAGACTAAATGTAGCGCTTATTGACCGCTTCCTTAGCCCTTTATTGTAGTAGTGAAAAAATCCCAACTAGCATCATTTAAAAATTCATCAAATATATATGATATATTAATAATTATATATTAGTAAGGAAGCGATTCGGGTACGAAAGCCTCTTAGAATACAAAATAAGAAAGAATCCTAGCAGTCCACGGTGGCCAGATCTACGGCTGGGGAGAATATGAAAAAGGAGCTTTATTTAGTCAATTAAAGATGAACGCGCTATGGAGGGAGTGATCCACACGCGCTCTATTAGTTTCAAAAAGCAGGCAAGCGAACCGTCATCGTTACCTTTGTGTTTAGAGAGTCTGCTTCCACTTTTCTTCTTATTTGTTTGCACTTTGTTTGTGTTTGCTTGCACACTCTGTGTTGTTCGCTCGCCTTCAAATTAATCTTTTTACACTAAATACATAAGTGCAAGCGAATAGAAAGAAAGTGAAAGCTGTTAAACAGAAGTGTTTATTTTACATTGCTTGCATATATTTTACTTTGTGTTTTATTTGCTTGCACTTTATGTTATTTTGCTTACACCTTTTTCTTATATGCTTGCACTTTATGTTTTTCTGCTTACACTTTTGTTTATCTGCTTGCACATTGTGTATATTCGAATGCACCTTATGTCTATATGCTTGCATTTTACGTTTATTTGCTTGCACTTTATGTTTGTTTGCTTGCACTTTGTGTTTATTTGCTTGCACTTTATATTTTTTTGCTTGCACTTTTTTCTTATATGCTTGCACTTTATGTTTTTCTGCTTGCACTTTTATTTATCTGCTTGCACATTGTGTATATTCGAATGCACCTTATGTTTATATGCTTGCATTTTACGTTTACTTGCTTGCACTTTATGTTTGTTTGCTTGCACTTTGTGTTTATTTGCTTGCACTTTATATTTTTTTGCTTGCACTTTATGTTTTTTGCTTGCACTTTTTTCTTATATGCTTGCACTTTATGTTTTTCTACTTGCACTTTTGTTTATCTGGTTGCACATTGTGTATATTCGCATGCACCTTATGTTTATATGCTTGCATTTTATGTTTATTTGCTTGCACTATATGTTTGTTTGCTTGCACTTTATTCTTATATGCTTGCACTTAATATTTTTCTTCTTACACATTGTGTATATTCGAATGCATTTTATGTTTATTTGCTTGCACTTAATGTTTTTCTTCTTGCACATTGTGCAAGCCAATAAAAAGAAAGTGCATGGAAATACAGAGTAAAGTACAAGCAAGTGAACAGAAAGTGCAAGCCAATAAGAAGAAAGTGCATGAGAATAAAGAGCAAGTAAGTGAACAGAAAGTGCAAGCCGATAAGAAGAAAGTGCATGAGAATAAAGAGTAAAGTGCAAGCAAGTCAACAAAAAGTGCAAGACAATAAGAAGAAAGTGCAAACCAATAATAAGAAAGTGCATGGGAATAAAGAGTAAAGTGCAAGCAAGTGAACAGAAAGTGCAAGAGATTAAAAAATACTTAAAATGCAAGCTGTTAAACAGAAGTGCAAGTGGTTAAAGAGGAAGTGCAAAGGAATAAGAAAAAGTGCAAGGGATGAAACAACAATCAAATTACAGTGTGAAATTCAAGTACAGTGTGTGAAATTCATGTACAATCCAATAACCTAACACAAACAAACAAGTCGATCATCAAAAACTAGATCTACGTTTAATCGATCATCAAAAAACGAGATCGAAAATAGTAATGGAATCGAAAATAGCAATCGAAAATAGTAATCGTATACCTGGATCCATGTTCAATACTAAGATTTGGAGAAGAAGATGTGAAGCATAAGAATAAGATTTGGAGAAGAATAAGGCTGGAGCGAAGAAAAAAAAGAATTAGAAAGCGCGTGTATGAAACGCTCTTAAATCCAGATAAAACAGTGCAAAAAGCTGGAGCGTCCGATTTGCATAGATCGGACGGCTAGGATTCTTTCTTATTTTGCACATTAATAATCTTTCGCACCTGACACTTTTCCTATTAGTAATATTCTATAACTATTGTCTGCATAAAGATGAAATATGAAAAGACAAAATTTTGAATCATTCCAAATCATATTTAAGACAATACAAATGACATGATAAGCTCTACCCATATGTTTTAACTTTCTAATTAATTACTGAAAGTCTTGAAGTGACTAGCTTGGAAGCAATATCTGTTTATATATATTTCTATAGTAATTTTCTAATTTAAAACAATTAAGTATACTATCTTCTATACTACATAAAAAGTTATATTTGTTGTCTCAATAAATACTTTCAATTTGATAAAATTCTCTCTCTTTCCACCCAAAATCACACAATTAATGCATTTTCATTATTATTATTATCACAATCATAATTTGTATATCTATCCTAAATATAAAGTAATAGTTTTTTAAAAAATATCATATATTATTATGTTTATTTTATTCAAATTTTTGTCATAAAATAAACTATAGTCCATTTTTAAATTTTAGTATATTAATTTAATATTGTAAAAATTTCACATCTTAATGTTTTCTATTATAAAACAAAATAAAATTTACTCTTTATTTGAAGTACATAACATAAATACTTTAGCAAAATTATTAGAAAATCATCGATATAAAGATAAAATCAATTTTTAAGGAACAAAATCAAATACTCTATTCAATATTAGTCACAGTTACAAACTAAATTATCAAATCACAAATTATTAACAAAATAGACCCTAAATCTTAGAGAAAAAATAGATAATCTCTTATAAACAAAAAACAAACACACACTAATGCAACCTTATCGTTTATATATTATAAAAATAAAATAATAATATATTTTTTCATCTACGAAGCACGGGGTCAACCATCTAGTTTCAATAAAAAAAACTCTTTAGGTTCCATTTTCTTCATTGATTATAACTTCTTTATTAATGGATCGTTACTCAAAAATTTCAACATTCTTTTTTGGTTAAAGGAAAAGCGACACTCTCGCACGCTTTATTGAAATAAATGACAACTATTTAATCATACGGAGTCTAGCCACTCCCCTTACATCATCTAATAATAAAGAACAAATTCTACTAATATGTTAATTTAAAACATGAAAGTCGATATTAAGAAAATCAAAAACAACAGAAGCGAGGTGATCCGCAGCACGGTTAGTCTCACGAAACACATGACGAAATTGGATAAGCCAATCTCTATTGATAAAGCTTTGTCACGAGCGCACCATCTAGCTAAGGGGTGAGAGGGAGATAGATGTTTGCGTAAAAAGTCAATAGCCAACTCTGAGTCTGACTCCAATGGTATAAGAACTTCTATGACCCATGAAGTAACATAAGCATCGCTAGCATAGCAAGCAGCTCCTCCATATAGGGTAGCATTAGAAGTAGTACTTACATGTAAGGATGGGCATCCGGTCCGGACCGTAAACATTTTAAAGTATTGACCGTGGACCGGACCGGAAAGACCGGATTTTATATTTTTCGATATTTAAAGGGTTTGATTACGGTCCGGACCGTAAAAATTACGGTACAGACCGGACCGTAAAAATTATGGACCGGATTATAAAAATTATGGACCGAATTTTTTTAAAAATCTTTTTTATAATTTTTATGAAGACCGGACTATAAATTTCCGGTCCGATCTATTTTTGTTTACTTACATGATAAACATGGGGAGGCATTGCAGAAAACGAGCTAGGCACGCCGAGAAGAGATAAGGAACCAACCAATATTTGCTCTGAAGAAGAGCTTTGTCCTGGCACACTTGGAACAAGACGAATGCAATGCACACCGTATTTACCGCATGTGCCATGTTCATGGCAGATTATCAGACCTTACATTTGTTGGGATTTAAGATGCGTAAAGCTGAATTTCAAGAAACGTTTTCCTAACATCTAACCAAGGATCTCATGCATAAACCAAATAGATCATAGATAGGAAGAATTAAATACTTATTTGATGCGTGTTTCAATCTGCTGGAATGGAGAGAATAGAGCCTCACGTGTGACTCCTCTATTTGGTCCACCCGAGTTTCGATCTGGATCACCTAGGACTCGGTTGCTAGAGCGAGGAACGAAGGCGAACGAGGGAGAGAAGCAGTAGGAGGGGCGGCAGCCTTGCAGTAGAAGGAGGTTAAGGTTTTCTCTTAGAAATCCCTCCTTTTATAATGTCATGAGTAGATATATTATTTCCTAAATAAATATATCTTTTATTATTAATAATAACTCTTTATTATAACAAACCTTATATCTCAAGTCATATCATATATAACTTTATATCATATACTTTATATAATATGTCTCCCATTAAACTGATCCAGTCCAAACTCTAAGGGTGTGACCTCATAGGACCCAGTAACAATAGCAATAGACTTTATGACATACTTTATAACATATAGTCTATAAATCATAGTTGGCTTCTAACAAAGTACTATGACTACCTAAAATCACCGGATTAAATATCTCCATAAATGGTCTCACTTCATAATTAGTAATTACACATTTGATTAAAGGACACAATTCCTTCAATCTCCCACTTGTCCTTAAAACAAGTGTGCAATGTTAAAATTCCTTTGTCACTTAGTGTCTTATTTGACTATATGATGAAACTCATCTTTACCGCCAAATGTGTTTCTTGAACTCTTGAGATCAAACTGTCAGTACAGATGATTACTAATAATCCATCCGAGCATGGCCATGCGTTTTCACAGTTCTCACTCTTCAAGTGGCCGAGACACCAATCATTTTCAAATGTATCGTGGTATACACGGAATAGGAGGACATATTCAATCTTGTAAGACTACAGCTCCCACTCAACTTTTGGCAATCCCAATCACTGCTTTTATAACTGCCTGTTACGGTCAGCGTTTGACAGCGTCAAAGACATACCAGCAGTCAAATGATAACTATATCATACTCATGTCTAAGGAACTCACTAATCATGAATAATCCTAGAACTCCGCAGTAAAGCCCCGAGGAGTCCTAAGATCGGTCTGTCCGATATGTATCGGTATACACATCTATGTAATCGATTAGACATCTCTATGTCCCTATAATACATGAAACCCGGTGTTATCAATCAATCTCACAATATGGTCTTTTGATTAAGTCATTTGTATCCAAGTTAACGACTTAGACCACGAACTTCTAACAATTTTATAATTTCAGTTCACTTAATGGGATTTCATTCACCAAAACAGTTTTGATGAGCCCATTTGATAATTATTAAACTGTTTGGATACTTTATCTAATCCCAAGCAATGATTAAATAATAATATGAAACTCATATATATATAAGTCAAGCATAAATGTCTGTAATAACAATAAACATGGTTTATCATAAAGCAAACAATGTCTCAAAAGAACTCTCTAATGTGCTTGAGTCCCTTGGCCCGAGTGTGACTATCATGCTTGGGCCTAGACATGGGCTTGGTCAAATGATCTGAAATGTTGTCGTCTGTGTGCACCTTGCACATCCTCACATCTCCTCTATCAACATGGTGTCTGATCAAGTGATACTTCCGCAGAACGTGTCTGGACTTGGAGCTAGAGCTAGGTTCCTTGGCTTGAGCAATGGCGCCATTGTTGTCACAATAGACGTCAATAGCTCTAGAAGTGCTAGGAACAACACCGAGCTCAGCTATAAACTGCCTAATCCAGACAGCCTCCTTAGCTGCTTCACCCGCAACAATGTATTCTGCCTTCGTTGTAGAATCTGCTACTGTCCCTTGCTTCAAGCTCTTCCAGCTTGCTTATAGGTCGCAGGCTCGCCGTTCTCTAAAAGTAGAACGTCAATGCTAGCAGTCAGGACGTAATCCTCATAACGTCTAGGCTGCTGCCTTAGCCTGTCTGATCTCCAAAGTGGTCCAACAATAGGAGAGACTTCAACTGAAGGGTTGACCACATCTGTATGCGGGACCTCAGGTGCTTCATCTACTTGAGGAATTACATCTTGAATCTGGGCGGTTTCCCTTTGAGAAGGTACGCCTCCAAAGTCAAGTTCCTCAGTGACATCGTCTATGTCCTCGTGTTGTTGGGTTTGTTGCTCAGCTTGAATCTCATCAAGCTGAACATTTCTCCCACTTGGCTTCTTGGAAAAGAAATCATTTTTCAAAAAAGACACTATCCCAAGCAACAAACACTTTGTTCTCAGCGGGATTGTAGAAATAATATCCCCTTGTTTCCTTGGGGTAACCTATAAAGAAGCATTTGTCTGATTTGGGTGCTAGCTTATCAGATAATAAACGCTTTACATAAGCCTCGCATCCCCAGACCTTCAGAAATGACAAGCTAGGAATTTTTCCATACCATATCTATGTGGTGTCTTGTCAACTGATTGTGACGGAGTCCTGTTTAGTGTGAACACAGCAGTGGTGAGGGCATATCCCCAAAAGGATATAGGAAGATCAGCAAAGCTCATCATTGAGCGGACCATGTCTAACAATGTCATGTTTCTCCTCTCAGATACGCCATTCAGCTGTGGTGTGCTTGGTGGAGTCAGTTGTGTCAAAATGCCACAACTTCTCAAGTGATGGTCGAATTCTTGGCTCAGATATTCACCCCCTTGATCTGATCGGAGTGCCTTTATCTTCTTGTCAGTCTGTGTCTCAACCTCATTCTGGAATTCTTTGAACTTTTCAAAGGAACCAGATTTATGCTTCATTAAGTAGATATACCCATATCTACTAAAATCATCAGTAAATATAATGAAGTATCGATAGCCTCTCCTAGCTTCTATGCTCATAGGTCCACACACATCGGTATGTATGAGAGCTAAGAGCTCAGTAGTCCTCTCACTTGTACCAGTGAAAGGTGACATTGTCATCTTGCCCATCAGACACGACTCACATGTTTCAAATGATTCTAAATCAAATGACTTTAGGCTACCAACTGTTTGGAGTTCCTTCATGCGTTTGATACTAATGTGACCCAAGCGACAATGACATAGATTGGCTTCACTTATATCATTCGACTTTTGCCTCTTTGTATCAACGTTATAAATTTCAGATTTGAGATCCAGTATGTATAGTCCACCACTACTCATATGGGCTCGAGCATAGAAAATATCATTCTTATAAATGGAAAAACAATCCTTAATGACAAAATCATAACCCTCAAGGTTCAAAACTGAAATTGAAATCAAATTCTTAGTAATAGGAGGAACAAAATAACAATTATAAAGTTCTAAAACTAAGCCAGAAGGTAGAGGTAGACTATAATCTCCAATAGCAAGTGCAACAACCCTTGCTCCATTTCCTACGCGCAGATCTATCTCACCCTTCTGCAACCGTCTCCTATTTCTTAGTCCCTGCACATTCGAAATAATGTGTAAACCACATCCGGAATCTAATATCCAAGAATGAGACTTTGTTGATAAGATTTCAGTAACGTAAATACCTGAAGTGGAAACTGCTCCCCTCTTCTTGTCTTCCAGGTACTTGGGGCAGTTTCTCTTCCAGTGCCCCTTATCCTTGCAGTAGAAGCAGTCGTGTTCAACAACCACTTTCACCTTAGGGGTGTTCCCCTTGAGTTGTGCAACTTGCTTGTTCTTCCCTTGGTGTTGTTGCTTCTTCTGGGGCCCTTTCTTAAACCATTTCCCTTTGACCATTAGAACTTCCTTCAAAGGGTCAACCATGACGTTCTGCTCAGCAGTTTTGAGCATCACGTGTAGCTCGTTGAGAGTCTTGTTCATGGCTCACATGTGATACATCTGCCTAAAATGGGCAAATCCATCATGCAGGGAATATAAGATCATATCTGTAGCCGTCTCAACATTGTAGGGGTTACCAAGTCGATCCATCTTGTCAACCAAGCCTATCATGTTATAAACATGTGGCCCAACTGGTTTCCCTTTCTCGAGCCTACATTGCAATATGGACTTGAGGGTCAAGTACTGCTTAATTTTGGCTTGCTCCTTAAAGAGATCTCTAAGATTTCTCATAATGGTATGGTGATGCGTTCCTGCCTTTGAATGTCAGATCAAGATCTTGGTGGTGAGTCACGCGTGTCGATTCCAAGGGGAAATGGGTGGAATGCGGGGTTGTCGCCTTGCGTGAGTAAGTGAGCGCGATGATGGTATTGGCTCGAGAGACGAGTGAAGTCGTAGCATCGGCAATGGAGGATATAGACTCGAGGAACTCAAGTGGGTGTCCGTAGCGTCGGAAGCAGAGGAATGGGGATGCGAAGTAAGAATTGAGGTGACGCCGATCTAAGAGATTGGAGGAAAAAGCTCTCGACAAATGGTCTTAGATTAAAATGAAGCATAACCTAATACAAAAGGCCGAGATAGCCTTTTATAGGAGTTAGCAGGGCTCGGATGGGCCGAGTCTCGCTTAATGGGCTAGCCCACGCGACACGCGTGGAACACACACCCAAAAGAAAAACACCGAAAATATTAATGTTCTAAAATAACAAAATAATCAAAGATCACAGTCAATGATGGTGGAGAGGATGTTGAAATAGAACGCGTTCTCTGGACTTGGCTGAAGGCGCTTGAGGGAGAACGCGGTCTCTTGCGTTCCTTGGCTAGCGATGATGCGCACAATCAATGATTGTGTCGCGTTGGCGATGGCTTTGGCACATGATCTTGTTATAGGGCCTTGTGAGCGAATGCTCATAGCTTCCTCTTCCTCTGTTGCAGTCATGGTGGCTAGGGGCGCATCACCCTCCCCCACTTGGCTGTGAAGCATCCCCGCTTCACCGTCATCGAACTCTGTCTCCACATAAGGCTCCATGTCGGCGACGTTGAAGGTCGCGTGGACACCGTAGTCGGGTGGCAGCTCGAGCTCGTAGGCGTTGTCCTCAATGGCCTTCACAACACGGAAATGACCATCACCGCATTGCGCCAGCTTTGATTTGTGCCTGGCTGGAAAATGGCATTTTCGAAGATGCACCCACACCAAGTCTCCTGGGGAAAAGATAACGCGGCGGCGCCCACGGTTGTGCTGTGTGGCATATTGAACAGCGCGTCATTCCAGCTGCTCCCGCGTGCGCTGATGCAGATCCTGGATCATCGTGGCACAGTTGGCCGCACTAGTGTGCTCATTGTCCTTCAGAGGCTGCGGTAGCATGTCGAGTGGTGTCATTGGGTTTCTTCCATAGACTACCTCGAACGGGGTGAGCTTTGTCGCGGAGTGCCTGGACCTGTTGTAAGAAAACTCAACAATAGCAAGTAAGTCTTTCCAACGCTTGGGGTTGGATTTGAGCATGGTCCTAAGTAGGGATCCTAGGATTTGATTGGTGACTTCTGTTTGGCCATCGGTTTGGAGATGGTAGCTAGTGAAAAACAAAAGTTTTGTACCCAACTTTCCCCATAGTGTTCTCCAAAACAGCCCCACAAATTTGGTGTCGCGATCACTCACAATAGACCTAGGGATCCCGTGCAAACGTACCACAGAGTCAAATAACAACGCGTCGATTTCACTAGCAGTATTGGTAGTCTTACACGCAGTGAAATGGGCCATTTTGGAAAACCTGTCCACAACAACAAAGATGGAGTCCTTACCCCTACGAGAGAGAGGCAAACCTGTGATGAAGTCCATGGACAAATCTTCCCAAGGGCCTAGAGGGATGGGCAATGGCGTGTAGAGGCCATATGGATTGGAACTAGACTTTACGCATTGACATGTGACACAACTTTTACAATATCGCATCACCTGGGTGGTCATGCGCGGCCAAAAGAAGTGCTCGCGAAGGGCAGCTAGTGTTTTGGTAACCCCAAAATGACCTCGCCCTTCATGGGCTTCTTGAAGGAGGAGCTTCCTAATGGGTGAGCTAGGAATGCACAGGCGACCAACTTTGTAAAGGTACCCCTCATTGAAAAAGTATGTCTCAAACTCACGGTCCCTAAGGCATTGTTCAACAATTGGCTTAAAGAAGGGATCAGTCAAGTACAAATCTTTAATTAACGCAAAGCCAAGAAGTTTTGTTTGAAGATGAGTAAGGAGGATATACCTGCGAGAAAGGGCGTCGGCGACCACATTCTCCTTACCTTTCTTGTGCACTATGACGTAGGGGAACGTCTCTATGAATTCCACCCAACAAGCATGGCGGCGGCTGAGGTGGGCTTGGCTCTTCAGATAGCTAATGGCCGCGTGGTCCGAGTGGATTACGAACTCCCGTGGCCAGAGATAGTGTTGCCATGTCTTTAGCACGCGGACAAGAGCATAGAGCTCCTTGTCGTAGGTGGGGTAGTTCAAAGTTTCCCATGTGAGCTTCTCACTGAAGAACGCGATGGGCTTCTTTTCCTGGTGTAGGACTCCACCAATGCCCACATTTGACGCGTCACATTCAATTTCAAAGTGCTTGTTGAAGTCTGGTAGTTGGAGCAGTGGCCCGTTGCACAAGGCTTCTTTCAACGCGTTGAACGCGTGTGCGTGGTGATCCTTCCAATTCACCGTGGCGCCCTTTTTTGTGAGCTCATGGAGAGGCGCGGCTATGGAGCTGAAGTCGCGAACAAATCTCCTGTAGAATCCCGCCAAGCCAAGGAAGCTTCGAACCATTGTTGGAGTGGTAGGTGTGGGCCAATCCCGGATGGCCTTCACCTTGTCTTCATCCACGCGTAGCCCATCTTTGGAGACCACGTAGCCCAGAAAGGTGGTGGTGTCTGATGCGAAACGACACTTGCCAAGGTTGGCATACAAGTGCTCGCGGCGCAAGCACTCTAACACAAGCCTAAGGTGCTCTACATGCTCATCTAGACTACGCGAATACACCAAAATGTCATCAAAGTACACTACACCAAATTTGCCCAGAAATTCCCTCAAAACATGGTTCATGAGCCGCATGAACGTACTTGGCGCGTTGGTGAGACCAAACGGCATGACTAGCCATTCATAAAGGCCATATTTGGTCTTGAACGCGGTCTTCCATTCATCACCCTCCTTCATGCAAATCTGGTGATAGCCGCTCTTCAAGTCAATTTTGGTGAAGTGGATCGTGCCGTGTAGCTCATCGAGCATGTCATCAAGGCGCGGGATTGGATGCATATACTTAACTTTAATTTGATTGATGGTGCGGTAGTCGACACACATGCGCCACAAGCCATCTTTTTTTGGCACGAGGATCACGGGGACCGCACAAGGGCTTAGAGATTCCCTTACGTAGCCGCGATCCAGAAGTTCTTGCACCCGGCGATGTAACTCCTTGGTTTCCTCTGGTCCAGCGCGATAGGCAGCGCGATTTGGTAGAGAGGCACAAGGCACCAAGTCAATTTGGGGCTCAATGCCTCGTAATGGGGGAAGGCCTTATGGAAGCTCCTCTGGGAAGATGTCTTTGAACTCATCGAGCAATGCAGTGATGGCGCTCAGCAAAGCTTCCGTGATGGGGTTCTCTGGAATGCAAGGCGTTGGCACCAATAGGAAACATGGTGCCTTACCGCTCAAGGTAGCAGTGAGGTCGCTGGGTCGGGCAAGAAGCAATATGTGCTCACAGGTTTCTTTTAACACAGTCTTTGCACCGTCCTGGCTACGCGGTCGATCATTGGGATCTTTGTCGTTGGAAATGCCTTCATGCCTTTTGGAAGAATGCGTTCTCCTGCTACTTGGGGCTGGGGTGGTGGAAGCATCTTCAGTATCTTGTTTGGAATGTATGGGCTTCGACGCGGTCTTTGCTGCTTCCAAAGCCTTTTGTCGATCACGCTCAACCTGATCCTATAAAATCTCATGGGGAGACATGGGTAAGAGCGTGACGCGTTTCCCGTGGTAAGTAAATACATAAGTGTTTAAATAACCATCGTGAAGAACGCGCATGTCGAATTGCTATGGGCGTCCCAACAAAAGATGTGTGTCGTCCATTGCAATGACATCACAAAGGACTGAATCTGAATAATGGCCAATGGAAAAAGAAATAAGGCATTGTCGAGTGACAGTGTTACCAGAACTCGATGAAATCCATTGTAGGCCATAGGGTTGTGGGTGAGGAGTGGTTGGTAGGTTGAAATGGTTGACCACCTTTTCATTGATGATATTGCAGCAGCTGCCTCCATCGATGATGACACTCAAGGACGCTGTCTTGACCAAGCAACGCGTGTGGAAGAGATTATCGCATTGGTCGACAAGTGTGGCCTCCTTGACAGTGAGAATACGGCGCGTGACAAGACTCAGAGGTGTGCCATCATTTAGCGCGGTGGCTTCACAAGTGTAAGCCTCCTCGTTGTCATCTTCGAATCCTTCCTTGATGGTCTCAAGGGTCGTGTCCTCCTCCTCATAAGATTCATATCACGCGGCGATGCTGGAGAAGAGGACTTTCTTGTTGTTTGGACAATCTCTCTTGTAGTGCCCTCGTCCTCCACACTTGAAACACTCCAAGTCACACGCACGCTCATGAGCTGGTGATGAGCCCTTTGTAGGCGTCGTGCGAGGAGCATTGGTGGTAGATGTCGCGGTCTTCCCCTATCGGCCTTGATTTGACACGGTGGTTCCTGTGGATGGACCACGCACATTAGTAGTAGGGGATTGACCAGAGTTAGAATCATACCTTCTTTGACCTGGGGTTTGCCAAGAGGATTGCCGGCGACGCGATTGTTGGTTGTGTATTTGCATCGCGGTGTGAGTCAAGGTATTGAGATCCTTGATTGGCAAAATCTCGAGTTGTTCATGGATTGACACATTCAAGCCACTCAAGAACTTTGTCCGCGGTGTGGACGGGGCGACACTGATGATGGCCTTGTAGTACATGTCTTCCAACTGAGAGAAGAACTCCAGAGGGGTTTTGGCACCTTGCCGCGCCATTGCGATCTCCATTCGCATATGGTTTCTATAGTCCGCGGGCACGTACTTATGTGTCATGACATAGACAAGTTGGTGCCACTCCGTGATGGGGGCAAGGTGTCGACGAACGCGGTCGTCCACGAACATGTGGTACCAAATGCGTGCAGCGCCTCGGAAGTGTAGCATTGCCGCGTCAACATGCTCTTTTGTGGGGACGCGACAATATCGCAAAGTATACTCTGTAGCCTACACCTACTCAAGAAACACATCCGAATCATATTCGCCAAAGAAATGCTCAATTTTAACTTTTACCTCGTGGCGGCTAAGCCTTGGTGTGTGTTGAGCAGGTTGTGGTGCATATGCGCATTGTGCAGCTTCTTGAGCGCGATGATGAAGACGGCGAGCTTGGCCAGCCTAGATATCTTCAGCGACGAAGTCCCCAGGTGGCGCGTTGTACTCAGCGCGTCGTTGTCGTCGTCGTGGAACAGGGGCATCGTGTTGGCGATGAAAGCCACGCGCCATGTCCTCGTGGTGTTGGCCACGAGTGTCATGCCTATTATCGCCGGCAACGCGATGTTGTGGTCCAACTAGATGAAGGGGGGGCAGAATCCAATACGCGGGCCTATCTTGGAGCTCAATTGGATCACCAAGAGGAGGATGGAACGAGCCTGAATTGATCACCCCCCGCGTCCCCCATCTCCTCGTCGTCAAACTCATTGAAGTCATCATGGATAGTCGGCGTCGTCGATCCATAGCCATCGGAGCCATAACGCGGTGTACGCGCGCTTTGATGGCCAAGGTGGTCGTTGACGTCGAATGGCACTGGAGTGGGATCATGGTGACGCTGATGCGGCTCAATGTCTGTGGCGCGATAGGATCTACGCGGCAAACCTGAGTCGCGTTCATCTCGTCGTGCGCGGTCGGCAAGAAGCGTTGAAGCAGCCTCGCGGCGGCGTCTTGTTCCTCTGGCTTCATACCTGCCATGGGAATCATTGTCGCGGTCGGAGCCGCTGTCGTAGCCGTCTGGGGTTGCTCGTGGTGCATAGCGTTCGCGATGCGACACATAGCCTTGGTGACTCTCTATGACTGAGTGAATCCGTTGGAGGCGTGGTTGCAAGTTTGAGGTTGAGGGCATCAACCTTTTTCCATTGTCCACGCGTTGACTTGGCCCGACTTCTGTTTGACGTGGCACGGCCAGTGTGTCCATAGGGATCATCATAGTCTGTGTGGGAAGTACTGGCGTAGCGCGTTGCATGGCCTGCAGTTGAGCAACTTGGCGCCTGAGGTCTTGTATCTTGCGTTGTTCATCCGAGAGCTCCAGAATGGGATCTTGTTGGGAAGGGTTGGCGAGAGGGACAACTTCATGTTGGGCAATGTTTTGCGGTGGGGGTGGTTGTTGCCATCTCCATTGGGATGAGTAGGGGTGATCATGCTTCCTATGACAACGTGACCAGACATCCAAGTAAAAATGAACAAAAGACAAGACAACCAATAATCAAGCAATCACTTAACATGTAACACCCCCAAAACTTAACCCTTTTGGAAATGTATTACCGCCAGTGACCCCATTGTTCCTTACCGAGATCACCCAAGGCTTTACCGTTTAAATACAATTTAAGAAATACAAATGATGCATAATGATCAAATCATTCAATTCCAAAACATAACATTGTCAAGGAACAAGAGTTACGGGATTACAACCCAATCCCGAATAGGATAATACAGAGTTTAAACCAAACACAGCGGAAGTCTCATAAAACACCTTACAACCAAAGTCATTGTCCAAAAGATCTCAACCTGATTAAAGAAATAATTAAAACGTTCAAAAACCACCGCCGACTCCATAGTCCTTCTAATCTTCTGAGCTACTTTCGATCTGATGTGCCGAATCGAACGGATGACACCAGCCAACCATGCAAGGGAAAATATTGGTTGGTTAGTCTAAATGAACAGACTAGCAAGGGTACAAAGCAGAATGGTTCGAAGCAGTCGTATTAGGTTAGACTCCTCGTCCCTCGAATAATAATCGAGTACGCTTGTCAACCACCATACTCGTACTGGAATAAACAAGAGGTATGCACAAGAGAAGATTCTGGAAGACTGAATCTTCACAGAAATCGACTCGAAAGAAGACTCCAACGGAAATGAGTCTTTAAGGAAGTATGACAATTCTGGAAAGTTACAGAATCATACAACAATGATTTAAAACTGACTGAGATGCTTCAGTCAACGACCAACCTCACCGCCTTTCAGCGAATCCAGATCGGAAAGAAGACGTACTACATTCAAGTCAATACGAGTCTTCCTAGCGGCACTATCACCTAGCTGCCCTACTCGCTGAGCGTTCATTAATTATGTGCGTCAAGGTAGCACTTATCTGATTATGTTTCAAAAACACACATCACATTATAGACTTTTACATGTGTACCCCACCAATGGGACGACACATCTTAGTATACGTTTCTTCGAGAGTGACGTACACCGAAAGGTTTATGACACCAGCTAAGTGTCCTATCTCTACACACTTGTAAAAGAGACCGATCATGATCTTAGAATAGTACCAGATGGAGACGAGCCACCCCGATACCAGATTATAAAGAAACGACAGGACAGAGTCCGAGTAACGTTCCTATCTAACAGTGCTAACTAAACAGTTATAGCACAATGACAGTTATAGGATAAATCCACATAAAGGCCCGAAAGGCGATCACAGATAATAGCGTTATTCTAACAGATATACAACCTATTATATGATTTCCAAAACAGTTTACCAAAACCGTTTCCAGACAAACAGAGTATTCATTCCAAATTAATTACTCAGATAAACTACTGATAATTAATGTAAATATGGAACGAATGAGCAAGAGCGAACCGCCACTTGCCTTAATCCGCAGAATAGTCTAACGACGACAACTGGATTCTGGGCTCGACACGGGTATAGTTTCGACAGCACAACAACCTTCGAGTCGACCCATAAAAGGAACCCTAAGTTAGATCCGACATAACAACAGTACGAATCTAAACACGGCGAAAGAACACGAAAGGAAAGACGCCACGACGACAACCAACCAAGCCAAAGCCACGAAGGCATTCTGGGCACTGGCGGCGGTCGCCGTTCTTGGCGGCGGTCGCCGCATTCATCACGGCGGGCGCCGTGAAGAACACAGCGGTCGCCGTGAAGAACACGGACGACAGAGACGAGAGAAATCTCACCAAAACGATGCGCGTTTCGACCCCTTTTCTCCTTGCTTGGTTTCTGACCTCCAAAGGCAACCAAAAGGCTTATAAAGGACTTCTGGAAACACCACCAAACGACACCGACAAAAGCTTCAGAATTTCCAACGAAGGCACAAACTCTGGCGAGAGGAAAATTTGGCAGAGGTTCGGTGTTTGGGATGGCTCAAATCTCTCCCCCAACACCTCCTTTTATAGCCAAAGCATCTGGAGCTCCAAAACAATGGGCCTAAAGCTAGTTCGGCGCTCGCCAGAAATCACGCCGGCGACCAACGGGCAAGGACTACCGGACAACGAAGGTGGCAATTACGGCGGGCACCGTAATTTACGGCGGTCGCCACGGTCTGGCACACCAGCTGCCACCTCGAGCATTGGGACGGCGGGCGCCTTGACTTTACGGCGGTCGCCGTGCTTGGATCTCACGACGGCGGTCGCCATGACTGTACGGCGGTCGCCGTGACAAGCTTTTCCCGCCCGTTCAGCTTCGAACGAACATGACATTAAACCGGGATAAAAATTATCGTACGCGAACGACAATTAAAATCCAAGGCATGTTGTATGTATATTATTTCACTGAGAAAAATATTACAGATACATAGCACATTACAGAATGTCTCAAACTCTCTGTATTAAATCCGACGTACACAACAGGTACTCGGGAAAATTCCAAAATTCCCAAAATAACCTTACAAAAATACGGGGTATCATATCTCCTCCCCCTTACAAGAAGTTTCGACCCTGAAACTTAGGTCGAGAATAACTCGGGAAAACGCCTGAGCATATCTGACTCGGTTTCCCACGTCTCCCAAGTAACTTCTTCGGTCCTTGACTTGGACCACAACACTCATACCAACGGCACGATCTTGTTACGCAAACGCTTCTCCCGACGCTCCAAAATGTGCACGAGCAACTCTTCATAAGTACCATTAGCTTGAATCTCGATGTCCTCATAACTAAGCACATGAGACTCATCTGGCACATACTTTCTGAGCAAAGATACGTGGAACACGTTATGCACCGGGTGGGCCGATGGCGGCAATGCCAAGCGGTACGCTAGAGATCCTACTCTATCCAGAATCTCGAATGGTCCCACGTAGCGAGGGTTAAGCTTCCCACGCTTACCAAATCTGAAAACTCCTTTGGATGACGATACCTTGACAAAAACCTTGTCACCGACCTCGAACTCGACAGTCTTGCGCTTCCGATCTGCGTAGGACTTCTGTCGACTCTGAGCGGTCAACATCCTTTGTCTGATCAAAGCAATGTCTGAAGCCGTCCTTTCGACCAACTCTGGTCCAAGCAGAATTTTGTCGGCATTATCATCCCAACAAATCGGAGATCTGCATCTGCGACCATACAAAGCTTCAAACGGAGCCATCTTGATTGTAGCATGTCAGCTATTGTTGTACGTAAACTCAATCAAACTCAAGTTGTCCTCCCAGCTAGTCGGACGATCGAGCACACAAGCTCTAAGCATATCCTCCAGAGTCTGGATGGTCCTTTCAGACTGGTCATCTGTCTGAGGATGAAACGCGGTGCTGAAGCTCAACTCGGTTCCCATAGCCTTATGAAGTTCCTTCTAGAACCTTGACATGAAACGACAATCTCGGTCCGATACAATGGTCTTAGGAATGCCATGTAAGCGGACAATCTCCTCCTGTTAACTTCTGTTAACTTCTGGGTTTCCCATGTGGTCTTGATGGCTATGAAATGAGCACTCTTCGTAAGCCTATCCACAATTACCCAGATAGCATCTCTCTGACTTCGAGTCTTGGGTAGCCCAGTAACGAAGTCCATGGAAATATCCTTCCATTTCCATTCTGGTACGGGGAGAGGTAGCATCTCACCACCTGGCCTGCGGTGTTCGATCTTGACCTTCTGGCAAGTTAAGCACTTTGCCACAAAGTCTGCTACGTCCCACTTCATGTTTGGCCACCAAAACTTCCTCATGAGATCCTTGTACATCTTGCTAGAGCCAGGATGCACAGAATAAGCAGATGAATGAGCTTCTCTCATCACCAACTGACGAAGACCTTCTGTGTCAGGCACACAGATCCGATCTTGAAACCAAAGTGATCCATCATCCTGAACCACAAAACTGGGAGCTTTCTCATCCATCACTTCACTGCTTAACTTCACCAAGATGATGTCATCGACTTGCTTTTCTTTGATCTGATCCAGCAGTGTAGCCTGAATTTCCATCATACTCAGGTACCCTCTACGCTGGTCATACAAGACTTCAATGTCGCATGACGCTTGGTTTAGCTTGGTCTGAGCAGTAAGTAGAGCAACTACAGTCTCGTGCGTTGTCTTCCGGCTTAGTGCATCAGCTACTACATTAGCCTTGCCCGGATGATACAGCAACTCCATGTCGTAGTCTTTGAGCAACTCTAGCCAGCGGCGTTGTCTCATATTTAGCTCCTTCTGAGTAAATATATACTTGAGACTTTTGTGGTCAGTGAAGACTTGGCATCTTATACCGTAGAGGTAATGCCTCCAAATCTTCAGCGCAAAGACAACCGCTGCTAACTCAAGATCGTGTGTCGGATAGTTTTCTTCGTACGTCTTGAGTTGCCTGGATGCATAAGCAATAACTCTGCCCCTTTGCATCAAAACACAACCAAGACCACACTTAGAAGCATCACTATAGACCATATAATCGTCTTTCCCCTCTGGGAGTGCTAACACGGGTGTCGAGGTCAACCGTCGTTTCAACTCCTGGAAACTGGCCTCGCACTTGTCATTCCAGACAAACTTCTTGTGGACCTTGCGGAGTAGATTGGTCATAGGTAGAGCGATCTTTGAAAATCCTTCTACAAACCTTCTATAATACCCGACAAGTCCAAGAAAATTGCGCACCTCCTTCACGTTCTGGGGCTGTGTCCATTTAGCCACCGCTTCAATCTTTTGGGGATCAACCATAACCCCATTTTTATTGATCACGTGGCCTAAGAAAGCCACTTCTTTTATCCATAATTCACATTTAGACAATTTAGCATAAAGTTGATGTTGTCTAAGGATTGACAAGGCAATCCGTAGATGTTCCTCGTGGACTTCTTCATCCGGAGAATAGATCAGGATGTCGTCTATGAAGACCACCACGAACTTATCCAAGTACTGGTGAAAACATCGGTTCATCAAATCCATAAAGACAGCTGGAGCATTTGTAAGCCCAAAAGGCATCACTACGAACTCGTAATGACCATATCTGGTCCTAAACGCAGTTCTAGGAATGTCCTGCTCACGAATCCTGAGTTGATGATATCCAGATCTC
This sequence comes from Rheum nobile, assembly GCA_027886185.1. Taxonomy (NCBI): domain Eukaryota; kingdom Viridiplantae; phylum Streptophyta; class Magnoliopsida; order Caryophyllales; family Polygonaceae; genus Rheum; species Rheum nobile. The sequence goes on along the minus strand of WOAB01000342.1, from coordinate 1,265,469 downwards.
AGGTCGATCTTGGAGAAAACCTTTGCTCACTGCAACTGGTCCAACAAGTCATCAATCCTAGGCAAAGGATACTTGTTCTTGATCGTCACCTTGTTCAACTCTCGGTAGTCGATACAAAGTCGAAACGATCCGTCCTTCTTTTTGACGAACAATACCGGAGCACCCCACGGCGATGCACTCGGCCTGACATAACCTTTGTCAAGAAGATCTTCAAGTTAATTCTTCAATTCTTGCATCTCAGCTGGAGCCATCCGATACGGTGCCTTAGAAATTGGCGCGGTACCAAGCTCGAGATCAATTGAAAACTCTACGTCACGGTTCGGGGGTAATCCAGGAATTTCTTCCGGAAAGACATCCGAAAACTCCCTAACTACAGGAATATCAAGAACCTCAGGTCCATCCTTCGCAGGCGAATCCAAGTAACAAAGGTACCCGACACATCCTTGTCGTAGTAGCTTAAACGCAGCCATCGCATTGATCAGCTTGCCGTTATCAGCGTCATTTCGACCTTTGAACTTGCACACGAACTGGCCCCCAGATGACACCGTCACCGTTCTTGAACTGAAGCCGATCACCGCCTTGTGACGCGTTAGCCAATCCATACCGAGGATAATGTCGTATGGAGCCATGGCTATACAGATTAAATCTGCCTCGAATTCCTTACCCTGAATGATAATCGGAAAGTCGGACAGATGCTTGGTTCCCACCAAACGTTCTCCATTAGGAAGATTAACGACAAAAGGGTCGCACGAATCATTGCACACTAAGTCTAACTTGCTAACACAACTATCCGAAATAAAGGAATGCGTAGCACCAGAATCAAATAGAATGCACACTGAAGTAGAGTGAAGGTATAAAGTACCTTGAGCAATTAAAGCATTGGGTCCATCTGCTTCACGCATCTCATACAAGCGTTGTCCCTGACTTCCAGAAACAGCTGGGGCCTTTCCCCTGTTCTGAGCAGTCGTCTGGACCGAAGGGCTAGGAGTCTCGGCATGCTTGAATCTAGGTCAGTTGCTCTGATGAACTGACCCTTGCTGCGACTCTACTCCCTTCTGCTTCCCCTGCTTGCAGAACTTCTACAGATGACCGTCACGTCCACACCCAAAGCACAACCTCTTCTCCTTCTGACACTCATTGCTCTTGTGCCCAGCAGTACCGCAGTTATAACACTTAACTGAACTCCTGGTCTGCCCTGACTGCTGAGTCGATCCTCCTTGCGTCATCTCCGTCTTAGCTCGGCCAGACTTGGCAAAGTTAGACGGTGGCGCAGGGCGCTTAAAACCACCTCCCTGGTTCTGCATCGACTTCTGTCGGTTGCACCTCTTGGTCGACTCCTCAAGAGTTACTTCCAGCTTATAGGCACAATCCACATACTGCTCCAAGGTAGAGCATGTGTGGTGTACCATTAACGGCTTTATATCCGGGTTCATCCACTCGTGAAAGTACCAGATCTTTTGGGCCTCGCTGGTGATCTCGGCAGTGGCGTACTGCAAAAGATGATTGAACTTAGACGCCAACTCGGTCACTTTCAGACCATCCGTATTTGGGTACAAGAACTCTTTATGCTTCTCCTCTCTCATAGCATGAGAGAAAAAGCGATCAACCATCTTGGTCTTGAACATCGACCAAGTCAACACTGGGCTCTCAGCCAAACCTGTGCTCTCCCACCACTCGCTAGCCTCCTCCTTTAGCTGAAGAGAAGCGATATGGACCTTCTCGGCCTCAGTACACTCCACGTTCCGAAACAGCCTCTCCATATGGGAGAACCAATGAGTCACTGCTACTGGCTCCCCTTTCCCGTTATAGCAATCGGGCCTCATGGAAGTGATGGTCTTAAGAGCGCGACCATAGCTGTCTCTAGCCCTGACGGCATTCTCCTGAATCACAGGGTTTCTGGGTTCCACAACATCAGGAACCGCTGGGTGAGTAGGCACTTCTTGCGCTTGAGGCGTACTGGGTCTCAATACATCCGCAATTGCCTGCATCACAATCCCGCGAATCGCCTCAACAGCGGCGGCGTCAAACAGCGCTGGCGCTTGGGTCTGATCCTGACCTTCACGCCTCTGCTGGACGCGAGACTCTGACTCGTGCTCATCCTGAACACCTCTCCTTGCTGGCCTGGGATCTTGACTAGTCCCAGCACCGGCTCGAGTCGAGTTCCTCGTGCTTCTTGGGTTCACCATCTATTTACCGATCAAATTCCAAGCATTCAATACATTAATATTATGCAATATACTTATGCAATATACCAACGTAAATAAATTACTCAGAATAGATCAACTTGGCATTTTATAGATGAACCTTCGAACTGTTACACAAGCTACACATAAGTCTATCCTTCGAGCGTTAGGACAACAATTGCTCGAAGATAAAGTATTTCACAGAGTACTTGCCACAATACTGAAATATTACACAAAGTACAACTTGGAATACTAAGAAAGGAAACTAATGCGATAGGCAACGCCAATCCTTCTCAAGCCGTTCCAAAATGTCTCCCATAAGACTGGCTACTCGTGCATGGTCTCTTCGGGCTAGGCTCACCATCGAGCTCTGGCGATGGGTTTCGCACCCTGCTTGACCCTGAAGCACATGGTCCTATCTCAGTCATCGTAAGGTATGGGTCATCCATGACTGGTCCTCCTATTCCAGCCCTCCTCTGAGTACTGGCGATCAGTTCATCCCTCTGACGCTGCTGCTCTGCAGAGATTACCTCGCTCTGGCGGAGGATCTCCTGTAGCTCGGATTCCGACCTCCTTCTTCTTGGAGTAGGGATAGGCTGAGATTCCCTGACACTTCTCCTAATACCGTACTCGGTGTATAGTGCCTCCCAATCAGCTTCTTACATGGGTGCGTACTCTGGCACTGGTGGCAATTCTGTACCGGGCTCCTGATTCTGCCCTCCAAGGTCCAACTCTGGGTCCTCCTCTGGATCATCCTCTATGGGATCCTCATCCTCGGGATCATCCTCGATGGGATCCTCATCCTCGGAATCATCCTCGATGGGATCCTCATCCTCGGAATCATCCTCAATCATATCCTCGTCCTCGACAAGATCTAGCTCAAGTATCTCCTCATCCTCCTCCTCGTACTCGATCTCCTCTGGAATTGGTCCCAACAGAAAGTCGTCTTGGTAAACCCCTTGTTCATACCTTGATAACTCATCTTCCTGCTCCTATTCCTGTACTTCCTCCACCCTTGGTGGCGGCACAGGTTCAGGCTCAGGGACCATAGCATCCCTAGCTACAAGGACAACCGACTCGGAGAGAACGTGCTTGACGTCTTCGGGCGGGCTACTCGGGCCTCCAACCTCGAAACATCGCTGAGGTAACGAAAAATCTAGCCTCGACTGGTCCGACTTGGCGTCTTCCGACCCCCTACCAATAGAAAAGCAGACACCCATCCTATCGAACAATAAGGAAGGAATTAGTCTTTCTAGACATAGAAGCAAGCTTACTACATCAGACTATAAAGAAGACACGACTATGAATGGTGTTTTTAAATTCTTTTCAGTATGAAAATTCAGAGCCCTTTTTAAAGCATTTTCGAAAACGGATAAATGGTTTATAAAAATTCCAAACCCGTTTTAAAACCTCGCTCTGATACCACAACTATAACACCCCCAAAACTTAACCCTTTTGGAAAGGTATTACCGCCAGTGACCCCAGTGTTCCTTACCGAGATCACCCAAGGCTTTACCGTTTAAATACAATTTAAGAAATACAAATGATGCATAATGATCAAAGCATTCAATTCCAAAACATAACATTGTCAAGGAACAAGAGTTACGGGATTACAACCCAATCCCGAATAGGATAATACAGAGTTTAAACCAAACACAGCGGAAGTCTCATAAAACACCTTACAACCAAAGTCATTGTCCAAAAGATCTCAACCTGATTAAAGAAATAATTAAAACGTTCAAAAACCACCGCCGACTCCATAGTCCTTCTAATCTTCTGAGCTACTTTCGATCTGATGTGCCAAATCAAACGGATGACACCACCCAACCATGCAAGGGAAAATATTGGTTGGTTAGTCTAAATGAATAGACTAGCAAGGGTACAAAACAGAATGGTTCGAAGCAGTCGTATTAGGTTAGACTCCTCGTCCCTCGAATAATAATCGAGTACGCTTGTCAACCACCATACTCCTACTGGAATAAACAAGAGGTATGCACAAGAGAAGATTCTGGAAGACTGAATCTTCACAGAAATCGACTCGAAAGAAGACTCCAACGGAAATGAGTCTTTAAGGAAGTATGACAATTCTGGAAAGTTACAGAATCATACAACAATGATTTAAAACTGACTGAGATGCTTCAGTCAACGACCAACCTCACCGCCTTTCAGCGAATCCAGATCGGAAAGAAGATGTACTACATTCAAGTCAATACGAGTCTTCCTAGCGACACTATCACCTAGCTGCCCTACTCGCTGAGCGTTCATTAATTATGTGCGTCAAGGTAACACTTATCTGATTATGTTTCAAAAACACACATCACATTATAGACTTTTACATGTGTACCCCACCAATGGGACGACACATCTTAGTATACGTTTCGTCGAGAGTGACGTACACCGAAAGGTTTGTGACACCAGCTAAGTGTCCTGTCTCTACACACTTGTGAAAGAGACCGATCATGATCTTAGAATAGTACCAGATGGAGACGAGCCACCCCGATACCAGATTATAAAGAAACGACAGGACAGAGTCCGAGTAACGTTCCTATCTAATAATGCTAACTAAACAGTTACAGCACAATGACAGTTACAGGATAAATCCACATAAAGGCCCGAAAGGCGATCACAGATAATAGCATTGTTCTAACAGATATACAACCTATTATATGATTTCCAAAATAGTTTACCAAAACCGTTTCCAGACAAACAGAGTATTCATTCCAAATTAATTACTCAGATAAACTACTGATAATTAATGTAAATATGGAACGAATGAGCAAGAGCGAACCGCCACTTGCCTTAATCCGCAGAATAGTCTAACGACGACAACTGGATTCCGAGCTCGACACGGGTATAGTTCCGACAGCACAACAACCTTCGATTCGACCCATAAAAGGAACCCTAAGTTAGATTCGACATAACAACAGTACGAATCTAAACACGTCAAAAGAACACGAAAGGAAAGACACCACGGCGACAACCAACCAAGCCAAAGCCACGAAGTCATTCTGGGCACTGGCGACGGTCGCCGTTCTTGGCGGCGGTCGCCGCATTCATCACGGCGGTCGCCGTGAAGAACATGGACGACAGAGACGAGAGAAATCTCACCAAAACGATGCGCGTTTCGACCCCTTTTCGCCTTGTTTGGTTTCTGACCTCCAAAGGCAACCAAAAGGCTTCTAAAGGACTTCTGGAAACACCACCAAACGACACCGACGAAAGCTTCAGAATTTCCGGCGAAGGCACAAACTCCGGCGAGAGGAAAATTTGGCAGAGGTTCGGTGTTTGGGATGGCTCAAATCTCTCCCCTAACACCTCCTTTTATAGCCAAAGCATCTGGAGCTCCAAAACAATGGGCCTAAAGCTAGTTCGGCGCTCACCAGAAATCACGCCGGCGACCAACGGGCAAGGACTGCCGGACAACGAAGGTGGCAATTACGGCGGGCGCCGTAATTTAAGGCGGTCGCCGTGGTCTGGCACACTAGCTGCCACCTCGAGCATTGGGACGGCGGGCGCCGTGACTTTACGGCGGTCGCCGTGCTTGGATCTCACGACGGCGGTTGCCGTGACTGTACGGCGGTCGCCGTGACAAGCTTTTCCCGCCCGTTCAACTTCGAATGAACATGACGTTAAACCGGGATAAAAATCATCGTACGCGAACGACAATTAAAATCCAAGGCATGTTGTCTGTATATTATTTCACTGAGAAAAATATTACAGATACATAGAACATTACAGAATGTCTTAAACTCTCTGTATTAAATCCGACGTACACAACGGGTACTCGGGAAAATTCCAAAATTCCCAAAATAACCTTACAAAAATACGGGGTATCACATAACAAGACACAAGTGTTCACGTAGGAAGGCTAGGACTTTAGGTCGTGAGGGCAGCTAAGGCAAACACAAAAGAAGTGTGATATGCAAGCACAAAACCAAACGAAACCAAGTGTTTAAAGTCTTAACATGTTACGTAAACACACAAACACACAAGAACCAACCTTCAAGGTGTTAACCTAGATGGTGGAGGGGTAAAGAGATGAGCCTAGCCGGTGGTGGAAGAAGGTTGCCTTATTTGGGCTTTCCTTCTTCTTCTTTTTTAAATTAAGTCGAGTTTTTTTTTTAATTCGACTTTGACTTTTGAATTTTGAATTTCAAATCCGAAATCTTGTCTTTGACTTTTGATTGATTCGGATAAGATTGTAACAGTCAAAATAAAATAAAACGGCTAAGTAACTTAAGGAAAGAAATCACGAAAATCGCGTGATAGGAGAGAGAAGAATATTTTAGATTTGTAACGGTCAATCAACAAGAAGATATAACATTTATGGCATGCGAAATTCACGCGATTAATTAAGGAAATTAAGTAAATAATTTCGGAAGATTTAATGCAAACAAATCACACAAATTTCGCGAGGGGAGTAACCACGGATTCGGTCAAGGGCTTGCCTTGTGCAACCGATGGACATACAAGTGTTTGAATAAAAAAAATTGTAACAATGGCGGAAGCAAGTACGATGGGGAAGAAAAAAAATCCGTGAACAATTGAAAACTTGACAAGCGACTTACAAGATCAAAGGCTCTAATGCCAGTTGATGCGTTCCTGCCTTCGAATGCCGAATCGAGATCTTGGTGGTGAGTCACGCGTGTCGATTCCAAGGGGAAATGGGTGGAATGCGGGGTTGTCGCCTCGCGTGAGTAAGCGAGCGCGATGATGGTATTGGCTCGAGAGACGAGCGAAGCCGTAGCGTCGGCAGTGGATGAGATAGACTCGAGGAACTCGAGTGGGTGGCCATAGCGTCGGCAGCGGAGGAATGGGGATGCGAAGTAAGAATTGAGGTGACACCGATCTAAGAGATTGGAGGCAAAAGCTCTCGACAAATGGTTTTAGATTAAAATAAAGCATAACCTAATACAGAAGGCCGAGATAGCCTTTTATAGGAGTTAGCGGGGCTCGGATGGGCCGAGTCTCGCTTAATGGGCTAGCCCACGCGACACGCGTGGAACACACACCCAAAAGAAAAACACTGAAAATATTAATGTTCTAAAATAACAAAACAATCAAAGATCACGGTCAATGATGGTGGAGAGGATGTTGAAAGAGAACGCGTTCTCTGGACTTGGCTGAAGGCGCTTGAGGGAGAACGCTGAAATACCCCAATATATATATCTATAAGGGTATGATGGTCATAATAAATAAGAGGAGCAAAATCATAAATTGGGGCATAAAATCCCCTTCGGTCTTCTTCGTTCAGATCGCCCTTACCTTCTTCTCCATGTGAGCTGCTCGTTCCCGCCGGTGGACACCACCTCTGAATCCTGGCGGTCACCACCTTTGTAACACCCCCAAATATATATCCTTGAAAGGCATTACCGCCAGTGACCTCAGACGTTCTGTCCGATGTCACCCAAGGCTTAACCAGTTTATGCAAATCATAAAACAACAGTTATAATACAAATATCATAACTTTCGATTAAAATCACTGTCTCGGAATTTCAACATAATTCCAAATACATCAGAAATACAGCGGAAGTCTTTGTAAAGTAAATGACATAAAGTCTTGATCACAGCGATCATCGCCAAGGATCTCAACCTGGACAAAACTCTTAAAAACTCTTTTTGCCTTCATAGTCGTTTCCAGCCTTCCCAGAACTGCAGTTTATCTGATGTGCCGTATAGGACGGATGACACCAGCCAACCATGCAATGGAAATAATCGGTTGGTTAGTCTAATGAAAGACTAAGCAAGGGTTAAAGAAAGAGTGGTTCTAAGTAGTCGTATTAGGTTAGACTCATCGCTTCTCGAATAACAACCGACGACGATAGTCAACCACCATACTCCTACTGGAATATACGAAAATGCATGATCAAGAGAAGATTCTAAAAGACCGAGTCTCACAGCAATCAACCCAAAAGAAGACTCCAACGAATTGAGTCTTATCGAAAGCATGACAAATGTTGGGGAACATTATAGTTTCATACAAGCGTTTAAAACGACTTGATGTTTCGGTTCTCGACCAACCTCACCGCACAATGCGAATCCAGATTGGAAAGAGAACCTTACTCTGATCAAAGTCAAGACGAGTTTTTCCTAGCTGCACTACTCGCCTGAGGGTATATTAATTATGTGCGACAACAGCACTTATCTCATTTGATTCCAAAACGCGCATCACGTTATAAGCTTTTAAATATATGTTTCACCATGAGGGACATATATTGATTATATGTTTCGCTATGAGGGACATATATCGAAGGGAATAAATCCCAAGGTTTGTGACACTAGCTAAGTGCACCACCTCTATACTCGGATAGAGGACGGTCATGACCTGCAAGATGGTGTTAGGTTGTCCTAACCACCATGGTTATAAAGAAACGACTGGACCTCGCAGGGCCCCAGTAGCGTTCCTACGAATACTCGTGCTAACTAAACAGTTCAAGTACACAATAGTCCACATCAATGCCCTCAGGCAATCATCATACATATGTATCTATAATAGCGTTGTTCTAGCAGATATACAACCTATTATAATATCATGTTTTAATCACATCATTTATCAAAACTGTTCCCAACGAAAACAGTAAATCATCCCAAATTAATTAACAATTGATAATCAATATAATTATGGAATGATAAGCAAGAGCGAACCGCCACTTGCCTTAGATTTAGACGAAGCTTGAGACAACGGGTTTCCGGGTCTGAAACGAGGAAGAACTCGGATTATAATCTCCTACGGAATGACCCATAACGAAACCCTAAGTTAGATTCGACAATCAATAGTACGAATATAAAGAAAAATGAACGAAATCGAAGGAACGAAAGTCCCAAACGAGATCACAAAGCCCAAGCCACAACCACACACGCCCAGGCCCACCGCGGGTGCGGCGAGGCTACAGAGGCGAGACGACGACGACGACAACTCACCGGGGAAGACGATGGGGGCTCGACTCGTGGTGGCTTCGACTTCTAGATTCCCTGGACTACCCAAGAACCACCTCGAGATCACCTCCTCCTCCTTTGGTAGTTTCGGCGACGACCTTGAAGAACTCCGGCGAAAGCTTGCAACACCGGCGACAATGGAACGAGAGAGAGAGATTGGAGAGAGAGAGATTAGAGATGTCTTCCTCCTCCAAGCCTCCTCCTTTTATAGGCCAAGCAAGGAGCCCAGCTGGTACCTCCCTCACCGCCTCAAAGCCGATCGAAACGGCAAGCAGCTCAGGCGACGTTCGGCAGAGCAGAAAATGAATCATGACGGCGCGGGTGCGGTGGGTCTTACCGCGGGGTGCGGTGGCGACCAATTCCTGACCGCGGGGTGCGGTGGGTATGACCGCGGGTGCGGTCAAGGCAATTTTTGTGCCTTTTGCCCATTCTTTGACCGGGAAGCCCACTTTTGACCGGGAATAATTATGGGTATGGGTTTTAACCCCGGGTTAAATATATTCGTACCCGAACAATTATTCTAAACCCCAAAAATACGTCGAATGTATTTTATTTTTACTCAAGGAATTATTACGGAGATCAAGTATTTTATAGAAAGTCTGAACTTCTCTGAAAATAATTCGACTACAATACGAGTGTTTGGAAAACTTACCAAAAATACTCTTTACTAAAATGAGGGGTATTATATCACCTCCCCCTTACAAAAAGTTTCGACCCCGAAACTTGGCCGAATAAACCAAAGAAAAGCGAGGCGTTACAACACTACCCCCTTAAAAAGGTTTCAACCCCGAAACTAGGCCGAAAATAGCTCGGGAAAACGTCTAAGCATATCCGCCTCCATTTCCCAGGTTTCCCAAGTAACTTCTTCAGTTCCTGACTTGGACCACAAAATCCGTACCAATGGTACCACCTTGTTCCGTAACTGCTTCTCACGACGTTCGAGAATACGCACCGGTATCTCTTCATAGGTACCATTTGTCTGAATCTCGATGTCGTCATAACTCAGCACATGAGACTCATCTGGCACATGCTTCCTTAACAAAGATACGTGGAACACGTTATGCACTGGATGTGCTGATGGCGGCAATGCCAAACGATACGCTAGAGACCCCACTCTATCAAGGATCTCAAACGGTCCCACGTAGCGAGGGCTAAGCTTCCCACCCTTGCCAAATCTAAACACACCCTTTGATGGCGATACTCTGACAAACACTTTGTCACCAACCTCAAACTCAACATTTCTGCACTTCAGATCTGCATAAGACTTTTGTCGACTCTAAGTGGTCAACATCCTCTGTCTTATCAAAGCAATGTCCGAGGCAGTCCTTTCGACTAATTCTGGTCCGAGCATAACCTTGTTGGCATTCTCGTCCCAACAAATCGGAGATCTACACCTTTGACCGTATAGATCCTCGAATGGAGCCATCTTAATGGTAGCATGCCAACTGTTGTTGTATGTGAACTCAATCAGACTCAGGTTATTCTCCCAACTAGTCGGGTGATCGAGTGTACAAGCTCTTAGCATATCTTCCAAGTTCTGGATGGTCCTCTTAGACTGTCCATCCGTCTGAGGATGAAACGCAAGTGCTGAATCTCAACTCGGTTCCCATGGCCTTATGTAGTTCTTTCCAGAATCTCGACATAACTCTACCATCACGATCCGATACAATGGTCTTTGGAGTACCCTGCAAACGGATAATCTCGTGTAGGAACACTTCCGATAGCTTCCGGGTTCCCCATGTTGACTTAATAGCCACGAAGTGAGTACTCTTCGTGAGCCTGTCAATGATTACCCTTATAGCATCCTTTTGACTTTGAGTAGCTCTAGCCAGCGACGTTGTCTCATATTCAGCTCCTTCTGAGTGAACACGTACTTGAGACTCTTATGATCGGTGATGACTTGGCATCTCAAACTATAGAGATAGTGTTTCCAAATCTTCAATGTAAACACTACTGCTGCTAGTTCCATATCATGCGTCGGATAGTTTGCTTCCTAGGTTTTCAATTGTCTAGATGTGTATGCAATAATCTTGCCTCTCTGCATCAGGACGCATCCTAACCCACTCTTCGAAGCATCACTATAGACCACATAACCATCATTCCTCCCGATAGTGCTAACACTGGTGCAGAGGTCAGACACTGTTTCAATTTCTGAAAATTGGCCTCGCACTTGTCATCCTAGACAAACTTCTTATGGACTTTGCGGAGCAAACCGGTCATAGGTAGAACGATTTTAGAAAATCTCTCCACGAACCGTCTATAATATCCAGCAAGTCCAAGAAAACTGCGCACCTCCTTCACATTTTGAGGCCGCTTCCAATTTGCTACTGCTTCAATCTTTTGGGGATCAACCATAACCCCATTCTCATTGATCACATGGCCTAAGAAAGCCACTTCCTTGATCCAAAAGTCACACTTAGACAACTTTGCGTACATCTGATTTTGTCTAAGGACTAACAAGGTAATCCGAAGATGTTCCTCATGAGCTTCCACGCTCGGGGAATAGATCAAAATGTCGTCGATGAAGACCACCACGAACTTATCCAAGCACTGGTGAAAACATCGATGCATGAGATCCATAAAGACCGCTGGAGCATTAGTAAGTCCAAATGGCATGACTACGAACTCGTAGTGACCATATCTCGTCCGGAACACAGTCCTCGGAATATCTTCCTCACAAATCCTGAGCTGATGGTAACCAGACCTCAGATCGGTTTTGGAAAAGACTTTGGTTCCCTGCAGTTGATCCAACAGATCATCAATCCTTGGCAACGGATACTTATTCTTGATCGTGACTTTATTCAACTCACGATAGTCGATACAAAGTCGAAACGATCCATCCTTCTTCTTGACAAACAAGACCGGAGCACCCCAAGGTAATGCACTCGGCCTTATATATCCTTTCTCAAGAAGGTCCTCGAGTTGCTTCTTCAACTCTTGCATCTCAACAGGAGCCATCCGGTACGGTGCCTCCGAGATCGGCGCGGTACCAGGCTCAAGATCAATTGTAAATTTCACGTCACGATACGGGGGTAAACCAGGAATATCTTTCGGAAAGACATCCGAAAATTCACAATGATTGGAATATCAAGAACTGAAGGTTCATCTTTCATGGGCGGACCCAGGTAGCAAATGTACCCGACACAACCTTGTCGAAGTAGCTTAAACGCAGCCATCGCATTGATGAGCCTATCGTTATCAGCGTCATTCCGACCCTTAAATTTGCATACACACTGGCCCCCAGATGACACCGTCACAGTCCTTGAGCTAAAATCGATTACCGCCCCATGACGCGTCAGCCAATCCATACCGAGAATAATGTCGTATGGAGCCATGGCTATACAGATCAAATTTGCTTCGAACTTCTTACCCTGGATGGTAATCGGAAATTCTGACAGATGCTTGGTACCCACTAAATGTTCACCATTAGGAAGATTCACAACGAAAGGTTCACAAACCTCGTTGCATACTAAGCCTAACTTACTAACACAATTCTCTGAGATAAAAGAACGGGTAGCACCCGAATCAAAAAATATACATACTGAAGTAGAATGAAGGTATAAAGTACCTTAAGCAATTGGAGCATTGGGTCCATCCGCCTCACGCATCTCGTAAAGGCGTTGACCTTGACTTCCAGAAGCAGCTGGGGCTTTCCCCTTGTTCTGTGCAGTTGTCTGCATCGAAGGACTAGGAGCTTCCACTGGTTTAAACCTGGGTCGATTGTTCTGACTAACAGACCCCTGCTGTGATTCAGCTCCTTTCTGCCTTCCCTGCATACAGAATTTCTGCACGTGCCCTTCATTTCCACAATTGAAGCATGTCTTCCTTTCCTTCAGACACGCATTGCTTTTGTGTCCTGATGCACCACAATTGTAACATTGGATCGGATTCTTGCCCTGACCCGAAAACTGCATAGACCCTCCTTGAGTCATATCCGTCTTTGCTTTGCCAGACTTGACAAAATTAGACGGTGGCGCGGGACGCTTAAATCCACTCGCCTGAGACTGGTTCTGCATTGACCTCTGGCGATTGTGCTTCTTTGTCGACTCCTCCAGAGTCACTTCCAGTTTGTATGCAGCATCCACGTATTGCTCCAAAGTAGAGCATATGTGACGTACTATCAACGGCTTAATATCTGGATTCATCCACTCATGGAAATGCCAGATCTTTTGCTCATCGCTGGACACCTCCGGCCCAGTATACTACAGTAGATGATTGAACTTGGCCGCAAGCTCAGTCACTTTCAAACCATCCGTCTTTGGATATAGAAACTCCTTCTGCTTCTCTTCCCTCATAGCTCGGGAGAAGAAACGATCAGTCATCTTGGCTTTGAACATCCCCCAGTTCAAACCAGGGTGATCGGCTAAACCAGTACCTTCCCATCACTCACTAGCCACTTCCTTCAATTGAAGGGAAGCAATGTGCACCTTCTCAGCTTCAGTGTACTCGACATTGCGGAACAATCGCTCCATGTATGAGAACCAATATGCCACTCTGACTGGCTCTCCTTTCCCATCATAACAGTCAGGCCTCATAGAGCTTATGGCCTTTAGTGCTTGGCCATAGTTGCCTCTATTCCTGACAGCATCTTCTTGAGGTACAAGAATAGCTGGCTCCTCGAATCTAGGAACCGCTGGAGGAATTGGCACAGCTTGTGCCTGAGGCTCGTTTGGTCGCATAATGTCTGTGAATGCTTGCATCACAATTCCCCGAATTGCCTCTATTGCTGCGGCGTCAAATACCACTGGAGCGTTGACCTGAGCTTGGTCACTGCCTCCAGGATTGTTGTGAGAAACCGACTCGTGTTCCTCCACAGGGTTCGCAGTGTTTCTCACATTTGGTCTAGGTTCATTGCTTGGCCCAACACCAGCATGAATGGTGTTTCTTGTGTTCACCATCTGTTTACCGATCAAATTCCAAGTATTTTATTACATTAATATTATTCCAATATACTCAATGTAATAAAATCAACTTAGAATTGATCAAACTTGGTAATTTTCATTGATGAACTCAAACTGAGTTACTAGGTTCTACAAAAGGGATCTCCTGAGCGATAAGACAAAATTGCTCGGAGATTACCGTTCCATCAAAACGAACACTGAAATACTAGGAAGGAAACTGCTAATTCAGCATTGGCCCTAATCATGGCGCCCTGAAACATTTCCTGTAATCTCAACTCCTCATACACGGTTTCTTCGGACGGGATTTATCATCGGAGTCTAGCGATGGACTTCTCACCCTGATCGGTCCTGGAGCACACGGCTCATCCCTTGGTCCTGGTGTCTGTTGGGCTTGGATTCTCCCGAGAAGACAGATCGAGAGGACCGAGCCCTAGCCCACTGCAAATCGGGAGAATGGCAGATGAGTTCAGAGGAGTCGACAAGGCTTCTCTGGTCGAGCGACACCCGACAAAACCTCTCCAGTCAAGAGTCATCCGACAAGATCGCGGAGATCTCGCCACGCATTTAATACTCAGATCATGCAACATCTGCAATGTTCAAACACCTTAATTTCCAGTAATTCAACGGCGAAATCCTTGCCATTACACTCGGTATTGAAGATAAAAACATAAAAACGGTGCAACGGCCACATGAGTAAAGGGACTTACCATATTTGGAACGACGAAGAAGATAAGATCAGGGAACTCATAACTACGCAAAACTCACGCATTCTCACTTAGCAAACTCACTAGAATAGCACTCTCGCTCCCCATCTAGCTCTCCAAACAGCTTCCTACGCCTGACCCCTGTCGGTCACCACTCACAAGTCACCGGTCGAGTCTCACTCGATCTCTGATTTTATTACGATAAGTTGTATTGCGATCTAATCTGATTCACACGATATCTAATAAAATCATCTTGCTATTATATATTTATTTCTTGTTTACCTATTATTTGCTTGGTTTGGATTATTTCCCATCGTCCGATCGACTAGTTACCCCGTCTAAGGCGATTTAGGTCGTCCGATCTTTTCGTCCCAAAACAATTTGGCGCCCACCGTGGGGCAACTTGCCGATCACCTTTCCGGAATCTTCCAACCATGGCTATTGATCCCCCTATTGATAACCAAGAACCACGTCTCGAAGACGAAACCCAAACCACAGAAAACCCAATCGAAAATCCTACTCCAACCCAGTTCCAAGAACTCTCTCAAAAAATGGCCGCCCTTCAAGAGGAACTAGCCCAGCAACGTCAGAAAACCAAAGCCCTAGCCGCTTTGTCAACCCAATCTGAAGCCGAGATCGCGCAACTAACCCGTGAGAACGAGTCTCTTAAGTCGCAGGTACAATCAGTGGCCTCAGGATCTCGGAACGCGCCCGTCCACAACGGCGCCCAAACGCGCCTCAACATGGACAATATCGAGCCAACGCCTCCCAGCATACGACGTCTCGGACACACTGAGGGTACGTCTTGAACTCCTTTCGCTAGTCCATTCTCGACTAACCATGTCACCTTTCCTACACCGATCGGGTCTGTTGGGACCCGAATCGACGAAACACAGGTTGCCAATCCGCCAGATGTCATGGCCCTTTTTCAGCAAACGCTCGACCGACACATGAAGGCAATCGACGATCGTTTCAATAGGCTCCCAGGAGTCCCGCAACCGATCGAGAGAGAAGCGTCCGACGGATTCGAAGAATCCCCGTTCGTCGAAGAAATCGCAAGGGTCGAGATCCCCAAGAAGTTCCATCTCCCCAACATGGCGACATTCGACGGCACCACCGATCCAGATGACCATATCTCTCTCTATAAACAAAAACTAATGGCTGCATCTGTTTCAAGGGAGAGTCGCGAGGCTGTCATGTGCAAAAGCTTTGGCATGACCCTCGCGGGCCCCGCATTAACTTGGTTTATGCGTTTGCCTCAGGGAACGATCACATCATTTGCGGATCTGGTCAACTCTTTTAAGAGCCAGTTCGCCAGCAGTCGGAAGCATGAGAACCAATCGAGTGACCTCTACCGAGTCACACAAAGGTACAATGAACCTCTCCGAAATTATCTTAACAGGTACAACAAAGAGAAAGTGGGAATCCCCCACTGTGACGTCACAACGTCTATCGAAGCATTCCGACAAGGCCTGGTCAAAGACAACAATCTCTACGACAAGATTACCAAGTATCCCTGCAAAAGTTTCGAAGATGTTCAGGCCAAAACTATGGCCGAGGTAAGGCTGGAAGAGGACCGTGAGTCGCGTAAAGCCTCGCGCGGACCCGATCCATCCGATCGCAAACATTCCTCCGACAATCGTCGGGACAGACGTCCACATCCCTATTCTCGTAATCGAAATGAAGCAAATCAGGTAAATTCTTTCCAAGACAGGTCACAAGAATGGAGAGACGGTTCTGTGTTGCCTCCTAGGGTCCAGTCTTATAACTTCAACGTTTCCGTGTCGGAGCTCGTCAAGAGTTTCGACAAGTATGGAAAAGACGTAAGATGGCCCCTAAAGAGCGACCGACCGGACGTCAAGAAGGACATGAGTCGATGGTGTGAATTCCACGGCGACCATGGTCATTCGGCCGATGAGTGTATCGCCCTACGAAAGGAGGTCGCTAGGCTGCTATCACAGGGGCTGTTACGCGACGTCATCTCGGAATGGGCAAAAGCCACCATGGAACGCCGAGATCAGGTAAAACAGAACAAACCCCCATCTCCTATCCATACGAAAGTTGTCAATACCATTTCAGGTGGATCCGACATATGCGGGAACACGTACTCCGCGGCTAAGCGACACGCCAAGGAAAGCAAAGGCGACAAGCCCGAAGCATCGGAATTCAAACCAAGGAGGGCATCTAACCTTCCGACGGTCACATTCGACGAATCCGACTCCGACGGGTCGGATAGTCACCATGACGGTCTGGTAATCTCTTTATCCATTGGTAATTGCTTAATCCGGAGAGTAGTAATCGATACAGGAAGTTCGACAAACCTCTTGACCCTCGACGCTCTCAAAGAAATGGGTCTGACTGAGAACGACCTAATCAAGAAATCGACCCCACTGGTCGGGTTCAGCGGTGAGGTTAAGCACACGACTGGCGAAATCATTCTGACCACATACGCTGGAGGAATCAACCGACAGGTTAAATTCTTAGTCCTAGACTGTCCGTCTCCCTACAATTGTATTCTTGGCAGGCCGTGGATACACGCTATGAAGGCAGTACCTTCAACATATCATCAAGTCATCAAATTCCCCGCCGAGTGGGGAGTCCAAGAAATCAAAGGAGATCAAAGGACCGCAAAGGAATGCTATGTCGCTTCCATGAAGAACGCGGTCGAACACAAGATCGCATAGCAACCACAGATTGGCGAAGGGCCTAGTCGATACGTTGAACCAGAAATGGAAAAACTCGACGAGATCACACTAGACCCTTCAAAGCCAAACCAAATGGTAAGGGTCGGGTCGGACTTGGACGACTTGACCAGACAACAGCTTCTCGACTTTCTCAGGACCAATGCCGACTGTTTCGCATGGTCACATGAGGATATGGTCGGGATATCTCCCAACGTTATTACTCATAAATTAAATGTGGATCCATCTCATCCCCCTGTCAAGCAAAAACGCAGGAAATTCGCCCCCGAGCGGAACAAAATAATCGACAACGAAGTCAAAAGCTTATTGGAAACCGGAAAAATCAGGGAAGTCCACTACCCTGAATGGCTGGCCAACGTGGTCGTGGTCCAGAAGAAGAACGGCAAATGGAGAGTCTGCATCGACTTCACAGACCTCAACAAGGCTTGTCCCAAAGATTCATTTCCTCTACCTCACATCGACGCTATGGTCGACGCCACAGCAGGGCACGAAATGCTCACCTTCATGGACGCCTTCAGTGGCTACAATCAAATCCTTATGGATCCCGACAATCAAGAAAAAATAGTGTTCATCACCAGTCAAGGTATCTATTGCTACAAAGTAATGCCCTTTGGTCTGAAAAATGCAGGGGCTACATACCAACGATTGGTCAACAAAATGTTCAAAGACCAAATCGGAGACACAATGGAAGTCTATATCGACGACATGTTGGT
This sequence comes from Rheum nobile, assembly GCA_027886185.1. Classification (NCBI taxonomy): domain Eukaryota; kingdom Viridiplantae; phylum Streptophyta; class Magnoliopsida; order Caryophyllales; family Polygonaceae; genus Rheum; species Rheum nobile. Next base: position 1,247,330 of record WOAB01000342.1, on the reverse strand, counting down.
CAAGTCCAAAAAGAAAGAAGATCACATCGACCACCTACGCGACAGCTTCGAGGCACTCAAAAGGTACAATATGAAACTAAACCCTACTAAGTGCTCCTTCGGAGTGTCGTCAGGGAAGTTCTTAGGATATATGGTGACACAAAGAGGAATAGAGGCCAGCCCGGAACAGATCAAGGCTCTCATCAACCTCCGATCCCCCCGATGCATCAAAGACGTACAAAAGCTCACAGGTCGGATAACAGCTCTGAACAGGTTCATCTCCAAATCATCCGACAAGTGCAAACCATTCCACGACGCGCTCAAGAAAAATAAGTCCTTTCAATGGACGGAGGAACATGAAGCAGCATTTCAGAACCTCAAGGACTATCTAGCTAGTCCTATGTTACTAACCAAACCTAAAGGCGACGAGCCTTTATTTCTTTATCTTGCAGTGTCGGAATCGGCCGTAAGCGGTGTATTGGTCAGAGAAGAAGATGGCAAATAGTCGCCAATATACTATGTCAGTCGGACACTATTATCAGCCGAAACAAGGTATTCGTCACTTGAAAAACTTGTATTATCATTAGTAATGGCTTCGAACAAGCTCAAACCATACTTTGAATCCCATACTATCACTGTGCGCACTAATCATCCCATGAGGGCTATCATGAGGAAACCCGAGTTCACAGGAAGAATGACAAAATGGGCCATACACCTCAGTGGTTACGACATCGAGTACGAGCCGAGGACAGCGATCAAGTCGCAAGCATTAGCCGACTTTGTGGCCGATTTCAGTCCAACCCTAGAGCAAGAAGCCGCAAAAGAAGCAAATCAACTACTCGCGATAGACGAGACAGGTACATGAGAGCTCCACACAGATGGGCATCGAACGCCAGAGGATTGGGGCTTGGGGTCGTACTGAAATCGCCACAGGGGGACAAGATAGCCCAGGCTGTCAGATGTGAGTGGGATGCGACTAACAACGAGGCTGAGTACAAAGCACTCATATTCGGACTCATCTTGGCTCGCGATCTGGGAGTCTAAGAGATCGAAGTCGTTTGCGACTCCTTACTGGTCGTAAACCAAATACAGGGATCGTACAATGCCAAAGACACCAGAATGATAGCCTACCTGGAGGTAGCCAAGAAACTGATCGGACAATTCCAAACATTCAACATCCGACAGGTGCCCAGGGATCTTAACTCCCAAGCCGATGCGCTCGCCAATCTGGGATCCGTCCTAGACCCAAAAGAATTTCCACACATACCATTGGCCCACGTTATGACGCCGGCCGTCCCAAAGACATCCGCCGAGTTGACAACACCACTTGAAGAACTCGTCGCCATGGAGATAGGCGATCGACCAGAAGAAGACATCGTCGACACCAATGACGACTGGATGCTACCTTACATCAAGTGGCTAAAAGATGGTATTTTACCAGACGACAAGACAGAAGCAAAAAAGCTTAAGGTACAAGCACTCTCTTACGATATTATTGACAACATCTTGTACAAAATATCTGTTACAGGGCTACTCCTATGATGCCTTAAGACTCCAGAAGTCGGACGTATCTTACAATCATTACACGAAGGAGAGTGTGGCAACCACACCGGCGGACGAAGCCTCTTGGTAAAGGCCCTACGAAATGGGTACTATTGGCCAACGATGAACAAAGACGCCATGGAATACACCAAGAGGTGCGACGCCTGTCAGCGGCACGCACCTGTACGTCATCAACCATCAGAGCTCCTCCATCCGACCCTAGCTCCATGACCCTTTATGAGATGGGGAATGGACATCGTCGGAAAGCTCCCTCCCGCGTCGGGTCAAAGAGTCTTCTTCCTCGCTATGACAGACTACTTCTCTAAATGGATCGAAGCCGAAGCCTACAGAGAGGTAAAAGATCAACACGTCATTTCATTCATAAAACGCAACATCTTGTGCAGATTTGGCGTCCCATCCGAAATCGTGTGCGACAACGGCTTCCAATTCATCAGTCATAAGACTCGAACCTTTTGCGACCAATGGAACATCAAATTGGTTACATCTACACCTCGGTATCCGCAATCCAACGGACAGGCCGAATCCAGCAACAAGATCATTATCAACAACCTCAAGAAACGCCTCACAGGGGCTAAAGGCAAATGGGCAGACGAGCTCTCACTCATTCTCTGGTCCGACAGGACCACTCCAAAGAATGCGACTGGGCAATCGCCTTTCTCTCTCGTCTACGGAAGCAAAGCAGTCATCCCGGTTGAGCTACTGGTTCCGACCGCTCGTTGCAACCTCCAAACAAAGGAACAAAACGACATCGAACTAGCACATAATTTCGACACTGTGGACGAAATCAGGGAGAAAGCTCGAATCAGAATGGTCAAGTTCCAACAACAAGTCGTGAGGAGCTACAACAAGAACGTCCGGATCAAGACATTCAAGGTCGGAGACTGGGTCCTAAGGAAGACATTCCAGAACACCAAGAACCCATCCGACGGAAAGCTAGCACCACAATGGGAAGGACCTTACTTGATCACCGAAATGGTCGGACAAGGAGCATATCAACTAGAAGACAAATACGGACAACCAATCCCGAGGAGTTGGAACGCAGCACATCTTAAGCTCTACCATTTCTGAACCAATAAGGTAAAAACATCACACAAAACTCTATGCATCGCATACATATCGCATGTTATCGCATGTACATTGCCACATGTCGCATACATATCGCATGTTATCGCATGTACTTTGCCATCTATCGCATATGTATCGCATGCTATCGCATATACATCGCCACTTTCCTTCATATATCATCGCCTTGACACCAAGCGAGGACTTCCTCCTTACAAAAATACAAATGCAGAACAGCATTTACATTGGACCCAGTCGTCCGCAAATGGATCCTGTCATCCGCATATAGTGCTTACATTACACGATCGATCGGATTACGGGGAGATGACAACACAGGCACGTCGGCACACCGCCTGCCTTATATAAAACATAAGGTACAACACCTTATTACATTCACGCAATTAAACATAAGGAACAAACACCTTATTATATATTGCTTACCTCCCCGGCATAACGTCATGACTAACACATACACAAACACATCGCAGGCCTGCTCTATATACATACATACGGTGAAACCCCACTCGACGGAGCACGCGGGCGAAACCGACATACACGACATACTAAACGTCGTCGACAACTTGCTATCTATCGCAAACATATATGAAACACGCTAGTATACAATTCTACGTATAAAAACACATTTTTGCATCGAAATAAGAAGCATTTTCTATAAATACGCGACCCGCGATGGTGGACGGGTCGCCAAACCATAATTGTCTGCCTACACATCTGTAGGACTTCGTCAAACAGAAACATCTTGCGACCCGTGATGGTGGACGGGTCGCCAAAACATACAGACACCAAATGTTTAAAAACCCAACACAAAGGGGACAAATAAGTCAAGCATCAGACACACCAACATTATCTTCGACGGGGGCTGGCTCCAATGGGGTTGTCTTGTCGGCCGGCTTGGCATCATCAGAATGAGCTTCGTCCTCATCGACACCTTCATCCACCGCCTCCTCTCCGACGCCGGCTAAGCAGAACAGCTCTTGACCAGGGTCGCCTTTTGGGAACATGGAGTCCAAAGTCTCTCTCTCCGCCTTCAGGTCCCAGAGCTCATGCTTTCCCTCATTGAATTCTTCAATCATCTCAATGCGCGACTTCACAGCATAGAAGGCCCCCACATCGCCAGCAATCTGACCGTCGGCAATCCTAGCTCGCTTCACTTCCTCCTCAATGCTTGCCCTGCACTCCTCAAACTTCCTCTGACATGCAGACAGCTCCCCTTGGCAGCTCTTCAGCTCCCTGGTGAGACGACGCTCTGTCTCTCGACATCGACTCTCAGCTCCCTCCAGCTTGGTCCTTAAAGAGGCGAGGTCGGACTCTGACCTAGCAGCCATGTCCTCAGCCTTAGCAAGCATTGCTTGGACACCGGAATAAGCTCCCAAGAAATACTGAAAAGCCTGACAAAAAGGCATACGACAACGCAAATACACAACTCAGAAAGCGAAGTCGAAACAAAAGAAATACAAAAACGCACAAGACAAGGGCCAACATACCCTCCACGCGGAACTGCCTGCTTCGCCAATGCAGTCCAGGGGAGAAACATCCTTAACCTCCGACTTCAAAGTCGGATCTTGAGCACGGAAGAGATCAACGATCGATGGCCCAACGACACCAATCTTGTCAACCCCCTCGGCAGTCACGCCTCTCTTCTTAGGGATGTCCTCCACCTTAGCATCGTCGGAACGAGCGCTCATTTTTCTCTTAGAGCCAGCTTTCGTCGCAGTCGACAGGTCAGTCAGGACCGGCTTACTCGACGCCGCCTTAGCTGCAGCTTTCCTTTGCTCGATCAAACCTTTTCCAGACGCCACTCTCAGTCGAGCACTCGACCGACCACCAGGGGAACCTGACACGACAGAGCATCAAAAAGGGAGAAATCCTAAAATACACGACAAAGCGAAAAACAACAAAAAGATTCCTAAAGCCGAAAGTCTACCTTTCGCACGGGATGAAGAAACATTCGACATATCTTCCCGTGGAGGAGGAGTTGGCGCCAGCAAATTGACGTTGACAAATTTCCTCTCAGACGCGAGAACTTCAAGCACAATCTTTGACAAAGCCTCCGATCGGCTGTTAGCTTCCAATTCTTCCGGTTCAGGGACTACAAAAAGGGAAAGTTAAAAACAGAGTGTTAAAAACGCATAAACGCATGAAAGAGAAAACAAAGTACATACTGTCGATCCGCCACTCCGACAACAGAAAAGGACATTCTCATTCCTTCTCCAAAGAAGATCGTTTGACAAAAAAGTATTTCGACCCCCATCCACGGTCGTTCACATTGGGAGTTTGCACCAAAGGCTTTCGACCTCGTCGGGCACGCAGTTGCACACGGGAAGAACTCTTCGACCCGATGAAGTAATTATACCACAAGGCGTCGAAATCAAAACCAGCACCAGTTTGCTCATTCACTAAGTCTAAAACCCTAAGGACTCTCCAAGCTTGAGGCATCACTTGACACGGCGCTAACGCCAAGGTAGCTAGAAAATCTCTAACAAGAGGAGAGAATGGGAACTTATGCCCTATCCTAAACGGGTACACATAGAAGCAAATCCACCCTTCGTAGCGCGCATCGGCCCTCTCGTCCGGCTCAGGCAGCATAGCAATCATCTCCGGAGGAAAGCCCCCGACTTCGAGGACTTGGACCAGCTCTGCCTCCGACAAATTGCTAACCAGCGCGTCCGACTCCGTTAGGAGGAAATGAGGAGAAGTATCGCCCTCTCCGACATCGAAAAGAGTCTTCGACGACTCAGAAGCCTCGAGAGAGACCATGTCGAGAATAGAGAGGGGAGGAAATCGGAGAGCTATGGCTAAGAAAATCAGAAAGCAAATGGCAAGAGAGACCGAAAGGCTTACCAGAAACTTGCAAAGGAAGGAGATGAAGACTAATCGCTCCCCCTGCTCAGAATTTATGGAAGGAAATCATGATCTGCAGAAGATGTCGCATCGTGCCCTAATCGCGCGCCACGTCGACCTGTGTAACCGCGCCAAAAAGGACGGTGAAGATCGTGTCCAAGGAAGTTGCCATGGATCCCGGTCTACTTGCCTAAACCGTAAGCCCATAGCAACTTGGGGCTATTGTTGGGCCTGGATTCTCCCGAGAAGACAGATCGAGAGGACCGAGCCCTAGCCCACTGCAAATCGGGAGAATGGCAGACGAGTTCAGAGGAGTCGACAAGGCTTCTCTGGTCGAGCGACACCCGACAAAACCTCTCCAGTCAAGAGTCATCCGACAAGATCGCGGAGATCTCGCCACGCATTTAATACTCAGATCATGCAACATCTGCAACGTTCAAACACCTTAATTGCCAGTAATTCAACGGCGAAATCCTTGCCATTACACTCGGTATTGAAGATAAAAACATAAAAACGGTGCAACGGCCACAGGAGTAAAGGGACTTACCATATTTGGAACGATGAAGAAGATAAGATCGGGGAACTCACAACTACGCAAAACACACGCATTCTCACTTAGCAAACTCACCAGAATAGCACTCTCGCTCCCCATCTAGCTCTCCAAACGGCTGCCTACGCCTGACCTCTGCCGGTCGCCACTCACAAGTCACCGATCGAGTCCCACTCGATCTCTGATTTTATTACGATAAGTTGTATTGCGATCTAATCCGATTCACACGATATCTAATAAAATCATCTTGCTATTATATATTTATTTCTTGTTTACCTATTATTTGCTTGGTTTGGATTATTTCCCATCGTCCGATCGACTAGTTACCCCGTCTAAGGCGATTTAGGTCGTCCGATCTTTTCGCCCCAAAACAGTGTCCTCGGCCTTACTCTAGGCACGGAAACACTCTGACCAATCTCATCAGATCCCGGTGGGTAGCAAAACTCCTCCAGAAATCCTGGTTGAAAGTCTGCCCTATTCGTCTCACACAAAGGATCGAGTAGCAATTTTGCTTGGCGGATGTATTCCTGGAGTTTGCGGACGTCCCCAATCATTTGGGTGAGACCGACCTCAGTCTCAAAGGTCCTCACCTCCATGTCGTTTAGGGCGTTCGACCACTCCTCCAGTCGTCCCTCCTGTAATTGGGGTCCGAAACGACCCATAACGAAACCCTAAGTTAGATTCGACAATAAATAGTACGAATATAAAGAAAAATGAACAAAATCGAAGGAACGAAAGTCCCAAATGAGATCACAAAGCCCAAGCCACAACCACACACACCCAGGCCCACCGCGGGTGCGGCGAGGCTACAGAGGCGAGACGACGACGACGACAACTCACCGGGGAAGACGATGGGGGCTCGACTCGTGGTGGCTTCGACTTCTAGATTCCCTGGACTACCCAAGAACCACCTCGAGATCACCTCCTCCTCCTTTGGTAGTTCCGGCGACGACTTTGAAGAACTCCGGCGAAAGCTTGCAACACCGGCGACAATGGAACGAGAGAGAGAGATTGGAGAGAGAGAGATTAGAGATGTCTTCCTCCTCCAAGCCTCCTCCTTTTATAGGCCAAGCAAGGAGCCCAGCTGGCACCTCCCCCACCGCCTCAAAGCCGACCGAAACGGCAAGCAGCTCAGGCGACGTTCGGCAGAGCAGAAAATGAATCATGACGGCGTGGGTGCGGTGGGTCTTACCGCGGGGTGCGGTGGCGACCAATTCCTGACCGCGAGGTGTGGTGGGTATGACCGCGGGTGCGGTCAAGACATTTTTTGTGCCTTTTGCCCATTCTTTGACCGGGAAGCCCACTTTTGACAGGGAATAATTATGGGTATGGGTTTTAACCCCGGGTTAAATATATTCGTACCCGAATAATTATTCTAAACCCCAAAAATACGTCGAATGTATTTTATTCCACTCAAGGAATTATTACGGAGATCAAGTATTTTACAGAAAGTCTAAACTTCTCTGAAAATAATTCGACTACAATACGAGTGTTTGGAAAACTTACCAAAAATACTCTTTACTAAAATGAGGGGTATTACAACCTTCCATCCTTGGTTCGGGTCGCGACGAGCTGGTGCGAGCCGCGGCGAGTGGTTGAGCGAGACCGTTGTCACTGCTGTGCGAGGGTAGTTTATGCGCGGCCGGTAGAGAACCGCCAGCCTCTGTCCGTTGTCGATGTTGTAACCCCTTCCCGGCGACAAGGCGAGCCACTGAACGAGGCCACGAGCTGTTGTTGTTGCCGTGTGTTGCTGCTGCTGTTGTCCCGTTTTGTTGCTGATGTTGTCGCGTGCTGCTACTGCTTGCTGGTGCTGCTCCTCCGGCGACAAGAAACCTGATTCCGGTGTCGGAGGCTAGCCACTGACGAAGGTAACCGCAGCTGTTGTGTGGTCTTGAATGGTTGATTTCCTTCTGATTTTGGGTGTTAGGTTAGAAATGTTTTGATGTCAATTTTGAGCATAAATGAATTGTTGACAAAATTGGATGATTTGGACAGATTCTGGATGCTTGTACAGTGGAAATTGCAGCTCTGGTTGGGAATTTCACAAGAATTATGGACAGTTAGCATTCTGATTTCTGTCTTGAAAGATTGGTACGTATTTGGGTTGATTTGTGGGGGTTTTGCTGAAGTTGGTAAATTGAAGGTTTGATTTTAGGGGGCTGATTTGGGGGTTTGTTAGTAGTGGTTTAGTATGTGTTGATTTAATGTAGGAAATTGTTCGGCTTGTCATTGCAGGTTCGTTCCGGATTGGTTGGCGAAGTTGGTGAAATTTCTAGGGTTATTGCCGTTAAGTTTAAGGCAAGATGATTCTTGCTTATTCTTTACTTATCTCGTTTTAAAATAATTATTTTCGTATATTACTATTTTCAGCAATGATTTATGCACATGTCCGTTAAACTGATCTAGAATTGTAGGCATAGAATGATATGGTTGAATGTGCGGATATTGGTTTTGCTATTTGATAGGGTTGAATGTGTGGATATTGGTTTTGCTACTTGATACGGTTGAATGTGTGATTATTGGTTTTGTGTTGGATGATGGTTGTGTGCTTGATTATTGGCCTTGTGTTGGATACTGATTGTTTGATTGGTTGTTGAATGGTTGGCAGATATTGGTTATGTGCTGGGTTATTGGTTTTGTGTTGAACATGGTTGAATGTGTTAGTTGTTGTTGCCTTGTGTTACGATCGATTGGATGTTGGTGTGGTAGTTGATTGTAGCTAGTTGTGGTTGTTGATTTCTGCTGGTTGTGGTTGATTGGTTGTAGTTGGTTTTGGATGGTTGATTAGTATTGAATGATTGTTGATGGTTGTTAGTGGAGTCAGGGTTGATATGCGTATCACCCGACCACGTAGGGTGTGACCTGCGTTGGTTAAGGCTAGGTCGGGGTGATGAGTGCCTCACCCGACCACGTGAGGGTATGACCTTACGTTGGTTCAGGGCCACAATTGGATGGTGAGTGTCCCATCATAAATCTTGTTTGTTTGTTTCAGTTATAAGGGGAGGGCATGACTCCTTATAGTTGGGCCAGGGTGATGAGTGCCTCATCCGACCACGTGAGGGTGTGACCTCACGTTGGTTCAAGGCCTCAATTGGATGGTGAGTGTCCCATCGGTAGTCTATCCATGGATAGTATGTTGTAGGGTGATGAGCGTCTCACCCGTTTATGTGTTTGCTGAGGCAAAGGTTGGTATGGTTAGGGTGATGATCGTCTCACCCGTGTATGTGATAGTATGGTTACTTAGAGTGATGATTGTCTCACTCGTGCTTATGTGCTCACTGATGCGAAGGTTGGATTGGATGTATTAGTACAGTAGTGAGTTCGATATAATTGGTTAGCCTTGGTTACGTGTTAATAGTAGTATATGTATATATGTTTTGTAGTGTTGTTAGTTGTCGTGTTGCTAGTAGAAAAGAAAGATGGATTGAATGTGTTAGTAAAGTTGGACTGGATCATATCACCCGTTTATACTCGTTGTGAGGTTGAGACTGGATTGAATGAGGTTAGCATATTGAAGAGTTGAATAGGAATGGTTGAGTAATGGTTGTGATAGTAATAGTATAGGGTGATGTGTTGTTGTTTGGCGTTGGTTGGATGGTATGATAATTCTTTCTTGTGTTCTACTGTTTTTGCTTGATGATTCTTGCTAGTCTTTCATTAGACTAACCAACCTCGGTTTATGTTTTGTGGTCGGCTGGTGTATCGGATCCACCAGTCAACTAGTCTTTGCAGGTTGGCAGTAGCAAGGGGGGTTCTGGATCACAGATTTGTCTTCACGGTTAAAGATTTAGTTTTGCAACGGATTTGAAAAATGTTGTATTCACTACCCGTTGTTTTGGATATAAAGTGATATATGGAACTTGATGCAAGGTTTAAGTGTTGTTTCAAATTTGAAACAGGGATTTGATGTTGATAACTTTTGTGTAATTGAAAGTACTTTGGGGTTTTCTTTTTTTTTTTAAATCGCCTTATGGACCTTCGGGTCAATGGAACTGTAATACCCTGGGTCGGGGTGTTACAAATGCGGTCTCTTGCGTTCCTTGGCTAGCGATGATGCGCACAATCAATGATTGTGTCGCGTTGGCGATGGCTTTGGCACGTGATCTTGTTATAGGGCCTTGTGAGTGAATGCTCATAGCTTCCTCTTCCTCTTTTGCAGTCATGGTGGCTAGGGGCTCCTCATATGGGCATCCTGAACTTCAAACCTCTGTTGAAGAGCAGGTTCCATAGCAGCCAGCATCAAGCAAGTGACGTTCATTGCCCTCTCGCATATTGTCTTGTGACGTGCCTTCTCCTCATCAGATAAGGTGGCAGTCAGCTCTAGGATGGGGGTTTCAAGGACATCCTCTTGTCCCTCAAATCTGAGAATAATTCTCAGATTCATTTCCCAATCAAGGAAATTCTTGTCGTTCAACTTGTTTTTCTCAACGACTGAGCGGAGAGTGAATTTGAGGTGTTCAGAAGACATAGTAACTACAAAAATGGAATAAAACATGCAGATAAGTTATGCTTGACATGCAAGAACTTAAAATTTAGACAAGCTATAAAATAGTAAGTTTTTGCCCATTCTACTCAATTAAATTTTCCCTTGTGAGTAAAATGTTTCCAAGATCCTATCTTAGATGAAACTCGAGCGTACTAAGGCACTTCCCCAAGTCTCATGTAATCAAGGTAAGTAAACCCGTTACTAATTATAACACCTTATAATTCTTGGTTGATGGTCATATCTTATGTAAGACTCATCCTTATGCCTCAAGATCCAAAACTGAGCATTTTGGTCTCTTGTTGAGTGTAACCATATCAAGGCAACATGCCCCTATTAGACATATCCGCACTATCCCAAGGTCAAAGAAGGACATCTCGCTAGGGCGAAAACTATCCAACGAATTCCAAGGGCCTCATTGTTATGACATGGAAAGGAATTACCTCAATATTCTTTTAAGGGACTTAAGCATGCAATGGTTGTCTATCTATAAGTGAACTAAATAGCATCAACAGACAAGCAAGCATGCAAACTGGGAAATAGTAAAGCATTCAAGTAATGCAATAATAAATAATTAAATTTGTGATCCTAGTATGGCCCCTAAAGAGATCTAATCTTCAATAGTCTTGACCTTCTTGGATCATTTCCTTCAGTCTTCATAGGATATTCTTCTTCTTGTCTTACATATAATTGAAATAAACTCTCGTGCAGAAATTTAAATTACAAAAAATACATAACGATACGCAGATCGTGTACAAGAAAAACATAATGATACGCAGATCGTATTTATCTATCCTATTGTGGGTCATACTAGTCACCGCATGCAATAATATTAGAATAAAATAGACATGCAATTATAATATCATATATTATATAGACAATGATTAAACGATTTAAAATACCCAATATTAAATTAATTAAATCATCTCATGATAAAAATAATATAATATCATTATCTTGATTCAAATAAAATTAATATGTAATATTAATCATAATTAATCATTAAATTGAAATATTGGATAAGATATGCATCAATCAAGGTAAGATATCAAATATCCTAATTTAATAAAGTGGGAATCTTTCCTAACAAATTTTAGGAAGATATATTTTAGACAATATCATATATTATCTAATAAGACAAATAAGATTTTATCTAGTTCTTTTAGGACAAAATCATTTATTGTAAAATCTACCCAAAATAATTTTACCCTGCGTATCCGAGTCAGGTTACCTAATTAGCCTGGCATGGGTTTGGATCAAACATTTGGACCCAAACCCGAGCCAACTCGATCAAGTGAACCCGACCCGCACCTGTTCATGCCTGAACTACCAAACCGCACTAGACCGGTTCACGGCCGAGCCATGTGGACCACGTCAGAACGCGATCCGACCCAGCGCGAGCCACCGGCCCAGCCCGTCAATCCCTCGGCTAGCTCCACCCGAACCGAACCCAGTTCAGATGCGAGCCAGTCGAGTCCAGGCCGGTGCGGTCAAACCGAATCGGGCCATGGTTCTCTCGGCTGGCTCCAGACCCGGATACGGCCCCTATTGAACCGGTTCGGTCTTACCGAACCTGTTCTGGGCCGATCCATACCGATTCGAGCATGGGCTGGTTCGGCCTTGGTCGGTTCAGTCATATACCGAACCGAGCTGGTCGATGCCACCCGTGTCGAACCGAGCCGTTTCCGGCGAACCCGTAACCGCGACCGCGGGTACCTTAGCCGCGATCGCGGGGGCCTGACTGAGGCAGGCTTCTCAATTAAGCGCAGAACCGTGACCGCGGTTACCTTAACCGCGATCGCGGGATCCCTCTCACAGCATTGTTTTCGGTAATTGATGAAGAGTTATTCGTTCGATCCGAATCGAATTTGGTAAAATTCAGAATTTTATGTATGGGTAAACATTTACAACTCTTTATGTAGAACAATTTTACATGGATATTCATATTGAAAGTTCTAGACTTTGTTAATCCAATCGATCAAAATCTAAATTTTTAATCATGCAAATTTAATCTACATATCAATTTTCCATCTAATTGAATCAAAGTAATCATGAACATGCATCAAAATTTAAAAAACTTGAAATTTGATCTAATCAATTTATGCAAGAGGTAACTGATACCACTGTTGGGATTTTAGATGCGTAAAGCGGAATTTCAGGAAACGTTTCCTAACATCTAACCAATGATCTCATGCATAAACCAAATAGATCATAGATAGGAAGAATTAAATACCTATTTGATGCGTGTTTCAATCTGCTGGAATGGAGAGAATAGAGCCTCACGTGTGACTCCTCTATTTGGTCCACTCGAGCTTTGATCTAGATCACCTAGGACTCGGTTGCTAGAGCGAGGAACGAAGGCGAACGAGGGAGAGAAGCAGTAGGAGGGGCGACAGCCTTGCAGTAGAAGGAGGTTAAGGTTTTCTGTTGGATCGTTAGTGTTACGTCTGAGGGAACAAATGTATATATGTTGCATCAAATTGTAATTGCTAATGCATAGGTTAAGAACCTTAATTTAGAAAGTTGTGGTTAGGTGTTATCATTTTAGTAAGTTAAATTTTTTTTAGATAGGTTTAAGTATTCTCTTTTAGGGAATAGTTTCCAAAATAAAAAGGATTAACCTATGATAGAAAAACCATTCTTAAAAATATATATATGTTGCCTCAAATTGTAATTGCTACGCACACATGCATATTAATCAAGGATAGGAACGCTCTCGGGTAATTTCGTAATTACTTGCAACTTCACAAGAGGCGGTTGAGTTCCGTACCGCCCAAGCTAGGGCTTCCGCCCCTTTCTCTAGTGGCTGTGCCGTCGCTTGACATCGCCGATGGTTGTGCGAGGGCGAGGGGTGATGATGAGAAACACTAGCAGAGGAGGAGGTCGCAATTCTGGCCGGAAAGAAGATCAAGGAAAGAATCAGGAGCGTAATCTGGAAATTATCGCAGAGGATGAGGAATTGAGCAATGTTGTGGTAGCGAAGGAGATCCGACCTGGAGATGGTGAAATTGTGACTCCGATGACTAATTCGAGCATGTCTGTTGCTCATGGGAAGGGGAAAATTAGTGTGAACATATCGGAGGAACAAGTCGGTGCGACGGGGAAGTACAACTTTGTTTCCTCTGATCCATCTAGCTCTGAGAAGGGGAAAACTAAGGTTGATGAGAAGTTGGACATTCCAGGTATACATTCTAGATCCTTTGTGGATGTTGTAGGTAAAGGATCTCCTAAACCTGGATTTGAAAAGCTTGAACATATTCCTAACATTGATAAGGAAAAATATAAGTTCACTAAAGCTGAAGTGCAAGAGAAGGAGGCGGAGTGGGAGGCAACGATGATTGGAGTAATCATGGGAGATCATTGCTCTTTCTCTGCATTCATGGCCTTTGTTAGGAATAACTGGAAAATTGTTGAGCCTAGAGTTCATATGAAAGCTAATGGCATCTGGTTGATTCAGTTTAGGAGCATTGCTGATTTGGAATGGGTGCAGTCGAGTGGTCCCTGGATGCTTGCAGGATCTAGGCTTTTGGTGCTCAAGCAGTGGCTACCAAGTATGGCTCTCGATTGGAGTAGCTTTGGGACTTTGCCAGTTTGGATCAAGCTACATGACATAGCACCTATATTGTATTCAAACCATATGCTAAGTGTCATGGGAAGTATAATTGGGGTGCCAATCTGTCTGGATGAAATTACTAGCTTGCAGGCAAGGATGTCTTATGCAAGGATGCTGGTGGAGGTCACAGTACAAGAAACAGTGAGGAAGGAGGTGCTCTTGGATGGCTATGATGGTAAGAACTACTCACAGAAGGTGGAGTATGAGTGGCTCCTCACATATTTTTTAAATGTATGCAATTTGGCCACTCCTTTACTATGTGTAGTAAGGGTAAGGAAGTGAGCAAGGAACCAGTTCAGAAGAAGGTTGGGAAGGCTTCTACTAAAACTAAGGCCAAGCCTAAAGAATCATCTAAGAGTGATAGTTTGAATGTGATACAGAACTCTATTCTCCCTGCTTCTACCTTAGTGGCTGAGCAGGAGGGTGTATCCACTAAGGAGAAGAGAAAGGAAAAGCTAGAATGGAGGGAAGTTGGGAGGAGAAAGAGTAGATCTGCCTCACCTAGTACTATGAGGAACTGTCAAGGAGAGAAGGAGAGCAATACTGATGCACCTGCTATTCACTCTCCTAACCAATTTGCAGTCCTGAATGATGACAAAGGGAGTTGTAACAGCTCTTTGATTGTGTGTAATGGATAAGATGAAGTTGTGTGCATGGAACTCCAGGGGTTGCAATGGAGTTAATGCCGTTAGAAGGATAAATAAATATGCAGCCAAGTTGAATCTCTCTGTCTTTGCCTTGTTGGAAACGAAGATTGAAAAGAATAAGGAATCTCTTATTGCTGGTAAAATTCTTAGTAGATGGGATTATGTTACTAATGCTACAGATACTTATAGAGGAAGGATTTGGGTCAGCTGGAATCCCAACCTTGCTCTCTTGAGCTGTGAACAAGTTGGAGCTCAGTTCATTCATTGTAAGATCAAATTGAAGGGTTTCAGTCAGCTGCTGGCTATAACTTTCATATATGCAAGCAATCATAGGCAGGAGAGAATGCTCCTGTGGTCTGCCTTCACTGCTATTGCTAGAACTTGTTCACTTCCTTAGGTTGTTATGGGAGATTTCAACTGTGTTTTGGATGAGAATGAGAGGATTTCTCAGCACTGTCTTGCACCATCTAGCTTTCTGGAATTGGAAATTGTACTGAATGATTGTGAGCTCTCTGATTTGGACTTTGCTAGAGCAAAATTCACATGGGATAATCAGAGGAAAGGCAATGAGAGAGTAGCATGTAAGCTTGACAGGGTGGTGATTAATGAAGATTGGAGAGATTTGATCAGAAATTCAAGTGCAGTATTTGATCACCCTGATGAGTCTGATCACTCCCCAAGCCTCCTTCTTATTGATAATTCTAATCCAATAAGGCTCATCTCATTCAGATTCAGGAATGCTTGGACTAGGGATGAGGAATATGGGTCTATTATTAGGGAGGTGTGGAGTGAGGCAGTGAGAGGCACCCTCCAGTTCCAACTTGCTCAGAAGCTTAAGAGGACAAAGGCTAGGCTCAAGATTTGGAGTAAGCAGAAATTTAATGATCTTGATGGATTAGTTGAGAGCAGTGAGAGAAGGTTGGAGCAAGTGTTCTTTGAGCTTCAACAGGATTTCTTCTGCATTAGGAAACAGAATGCAGTTAGATCAGCAAGAGATGATATGATTCAGAAGAGGAAAATGAAAGAAGATATGATCATTCAGCAAGCCAAGGTGGATTGGGTGCAGTTTGGGGAAGAAACATCATCTATCTTCTTCAAGAATATCAAGGCTAGAAGAGCCTCTAATGCCATACATCTTCTGCATGACTCGCTTGGAAAAGTGCTTGAAACCCAGGATGATATTGCTGCTGAGATAGTTGGTTTTTATACCAATCTTTTTGGTAAGAAAGCTGTGACAGAATGTCCTAATTTTGTAGGACTTGAGGGAGAGGTTATTAGAGATATTGATCATGATAGTCTGTGTTGTATCCCATCTGTTGAAGAGATGAAACAGGCTCTTTGGAGCATTCATAATAATAAATCGTCTAGGCCTGATGGATTCAGTAGCTTGTTCTTCAAGGCTGGATGGAATGAGATGAAGGAAGACTTCTGTGGTGCTATAAGAGAATTTTTTGTGTCTAGTGTCCTTCTGAAGCAACTGAATGTTACCTTTATTACTATTGTGCCTAAGGTTTCCAAGCCTCTTCTGGTCAAAGAGTTTAGACCAATTGCTTGCTGCAATGTTCTTTTCAAATGGATCACCAAGATCATTACAGACAGGATCTGCCTTCACCTTGGTGAAGTGATTTCATTAGAGCAAGGAGCTTTTGTCCCTAGAAGGAACTTAGATCATAACTCCATCATTGCTCAAGATCTGATTAGTGGCTATCTCCAAGCTGATAAGTATCCAAGATGTATGATAAAAGTTGACATAATGAAGGCTTATGATTGTGTGAGTTGGGAGTTCTTGGAATATTCTCTGAGATTTCTCAATTTTCCTACTAAACTTATCTCTTGGATTATGAGATGTGTTAGAACTCCTATGTTTTCAATCCTTGTCAATGGAGAACCCAAAGGTTTTTTTCCTGGTGAGAGGGGCCTTAGGCAGGGAGACCCAATGTCTCCTTTCCTATTTGTTGTGGTTATGGAGATGCTTTGCAGGAAACTCAAAAAAAGGGGTAGAGAGACTTCTTTCAAGTATCATCCAAAATGTAGGAGGCTTGAGCTGGTGAACCTTGCTTTTGCTGATGACCTTCTGCTATTCTGTAAGGCTGACCTCTCTTCTGTTATGATCATCAAGGCAGTTTTGGATGAATTTGGTGATGAATCAGGGTTGAGAATCAATGAATTCAAGAGTGATGTCTTCTTTGGAGGTGTTAAAGAGGCAATTAAGTTTGAACTTGCCTCTGCTTTGAGGTTTAGCCAAGGTACCTTCCCCATCAAATATCTTGGGCTACCTCTTCATCCTAAGAAAGCTAAGGTTAGTGATTATGCTGGTATGATTAATTGTATTGTGGGAAGGGTCAAGAGCTGGACTTGCAAGAATCTTTCCTATGCAGGGAGAATGCAGATTCTGAAGTCAGTAATAGGAGGCATGCTTGGCTTCTGGTCTCAAGCCCTCTTGTTTCCTAAAGAGGTTGTGGAAAGAATAGTTGCAGCCTGCAGATCTTTTTTATGGTCAGGTACATGTGACAGTAGGAGGTGCCTTGTTGCTTGGGCTAGAGTGTGCTTGCCCTGTGAAGAGGGTGGCATTGGTATCAAAGAAATTCTAGCCTGGAATAAATCACTGCTCTTCAAGCTTATCCTGGAGATTCAAGATCAAAGGGTGAACTTGTGGACTAAGTGGGCTAGGATCATCCTGCTAAAGGATTGTGATATGTGGCACATGCAAGAGAAACAAGGAGATTCTTGGATTTGGAGAGTACTTTTGAGAATCAGGGAAGAAATGAAGCCTTTGTTTTTTAGTCATTCTGTGCTGGTGAATACTATCTCTGAGAACAATGTGTCTCTCTCTGATCTGAGGACAGCACAGGGAAAATTTGATTGCCAGATTGTGTATGACAGACTTAGACAACATGGTGTTCCTGATGCAAGATGGAAGCTGATCTGGAGAGGTTTGCAACCCAGGAAGTGGATCTTTCACATGTGGCTTGCTATGTTGGGAAGGCTTCCTACAAGGAGTAAACTCCATGGGTGGGGGATTAATGTCCCTGAGACTTGTGTCTTCTGTTTGAGGTCCCTTGAGACAGAAGACCACCTCTGGTGGCAATGTGAGTTTTCTTGGAGAGTCTTGGAGGATTTACTGAAGTGGCAGAAGATCAGTGCAAGGAGGACCTTAAGGGCTTGGCTTTCCTGGCTTGTTGCATGAAGGAGCCAGAAATCTCCTAGGCTGCAGGGACTTTTGCTTACTATCAATGGAGGTACTTACTTCATCTGGCAGCATAGAAATGAAGTAATTTTCAAGGAAGCTAAGCCTAATGCTTGTAAATGTGTTAAGGATGTCATTGATACTTGTAAGCTTCGGCTGAAACTCAAGTATAAGGGGACTACTAGGAGGGAAAGAGACTTATGTAGATTGCTTTGTCTTTGCGTGTCTTGTATGGTTGTAGTGTCTCCTTGGGGTTTTGAGAAGTCATTGCTTGACTTGCTCGTGGGTGTACATACTCCCTTTTGTTAATACAATTTACTATTAACAAAAAAAAAATTGTAATTGCTAATTCTAAAAAGTAATACAAATTGT
Source organism: Rheum nobile (assembly GCA_027886185.1). Lineage (NCBI taxonomy): Eukaryota > Viridiplantae > Streptophyta > Magnoliopsida > Caryophyllales > Polygonaceae > Rheum > Rheum nobile. Next base: position 1,229,012 of record WOAB01000342.1, on the reverse strand, counting down.
GATGAAAAAGAAGAAGAAAATGGGTAGTTTGCTGACATTGGAAATTGCCAAATTGGTAAGAAGAATTGATTAAACAAATTGGAAAGATGAAGTAATTAAAACGGGGTTACCAATTCTAGAACATTACTTTAGAACTCCCGTATTAACTCATAAAAAAATTAATTAATTAGTGAAAAATTAAGTATACTTGATAAAAAGATGAAGGTCTTATTAAATTTTGTGGCCCTGAGCAAGGGCTCACCTTACACTTGCTCAGGGCCGGTCTTGACTGAAAAGTCTAGATTGATAATGAATAAATGAAAAGCCTATTATGTAAACATAAAGTGTATACTTATCAAAAATATGTATTGTAAACTACATATATTAAAATTAAATCAAAATTACAAACCGATAGTGGAAAAATACGTAAAACAACATGTACGTCAAATACACAAATACATAATTGTATGTGTCAATAAGGGCCAAAACTACATCTTATATATAGAATTTGACCTAAGAAACTTATATATAAAAGCATTTTCTTATCATTATATATGTTTAGTTTTGAACCATATATGATTCTTGTAATGATATTTGGTCATGTTCACTTTAGTAATTAATATGACTAAATGTGTAAGTTTAGCTGAACAAAAAAAAACTCATAAATGTTTAATCGAGGTAAGAAAATATATGCACATAAAAATTTAGATAAAGAGTTGAATCTTTATCAAATATGCAAAATGTAATATAAGAGGGTGGATCATGTGAGAATGGGTGCTTAGGTGCAAACGTGCAAATAAACACATATATGCAAAATTCATGTATATACATTCAAAAATTTGTGCACATTTTAAAGGCGGATAATTTTTTATTTGTATGTGCACGAGTTTTCACTTCACACACATAGTAAAAAAATATATGCATATACAGACACAAACTTATACACATTCTAAAAATGCTTATAAACGCATGAAGTTTCACTCACTAAAGTCATACACATACAATAAATTTAGAATATATATGATATATATATCATTTTTTTCAAACAATCACTTTTTTTTAAGATATGACATAACATCATCAAATCAAGAGGCTTGCTTGATCATGAATGAACTTTTACCTTGCAAATCGGGACCCAAACCAATGGGAGCATAATCCAATAGTCAAAATGTTAAAATAGTGGCAACTTTTAGATTACGATCAATAATCAAGATATTGTGCATGGTAATGTAAGTTTTAATTCAACAAATTCGAGTGCCGGTTATAACTTAATTTAGTTATTTGTACTCTAGTCGTAGTGTAACTTATAATTTCAAGTCATCGTTAAGCTAAAGAAATGCCATGTTCACGTACAATTGGTACAAACAATAGAGAGGTATTGTAATAGCTTAATAAGTATGTAATGCCATGTTTCGTATTTATCTGATAATATGAATCTTTAGTAATATAGATTTAGGTAATGTGATAGTTTAATTAGTGGAGTGGGTTTCACATACATTTGGTCCTTATTGTACAACATACGAAATATTATGGGCCATTGGATTAAAGAGATGGAGGGCTGAGATTAAAAGGGGTGAAAAATAGTGAATAGTGACGCGGTGGTATAACCGTAAATACGATGAACTTTTTTTCTTTTTTTTTCGGCCAACAACTTCTTCTTTTTTTATATATTTTTCGTCTCTGATCGGTTTGGAATAGACAATTATTGACGTTCACATATAAGTACTGCATATTCATTTTTCTATACCGTAAGGTTCACATATAACATATTCATGTTCAAACACATGTATTTGCACATTTAGTGCTTATTTGTGAACTTCAGTGCACAAATAAGTGAACATTAAGAGCTTATTTGTGAACCTTCTATATAGGTTATTCCAGAATGATTATGGGACGTTAAGAGTTTTTTTTTATATTTTTCGTCTCTGATCGTTCTGGAATAGACAATTATTGGCGTTCACATATAAGTACTAAATGTTCATTATTCTATGCCGTCAAGTTCATATATAACATGTTCATGTTCAAACACATGTCTTTGCACATTTAGAGCTTATTTGTGAACTTCAGTACACAAATAAATGAACGATAAAAAATTATTGGTGAACCTTCTATATACGTTATTCCAGAATGATTAGGGGACGAAAACAAAAAAAATTGACCAAAAAAAAAAAGACGGTCGAGATCGCTTCGCATTTCGCACAGTAAGAGGCAAGGGTGAGCAAAAGTATCTGATCCGGCCGATCTGATCCGATAACCCGCAAATCTGAACCCTGAAAGTCTGTATCCGAAAACATCCGTTTAATTTTTATCCGAATTCGATCCGATCCGGGTGATTTTTTCCGGATACGGATCGGGATATTTTGCTTATCGGATATCCGGAAATCCGGTACTATTAATATATAAGATATATATGTTTTTATAACTAATATACAATGTTTAATTAGTTTAGAATGATCTCAAAATGGTGCTTGTACATTTTTAAGTAATTAAACCATTTCAATTCTCCAATACAACATTTCTTATTTTATTCATTTTAATAAAATACAACCTTGATTATTATTCTTATAAAATTAAAATCCTAAGTCATGTACTAAGTGTCGCCTCATTAAACAGAGCAAATATGTTTTTTTTGTCAAGATTGAGTGTTCATCATTGATCTGAATTTTGATTATATAAGTTAAAGCTACAATTTTATATATACTTGCCAATTCCTCTTGTTATATAATATATACGTTTATGGTTCTCAATCTGAAAAGGTTGACAAGTTTAATTGTTTGAAAACATTACAGGGAATTGCAAATAGTGCTGATATTTGACATTTAGTTGCACTTTGCGGATTGTTGGTTTTGATTGAATTAAAAAAAGTAATATTTTGATTTAATTTTTAATAGGTTTTCTAGTAACCGGATAATTTGGATATCCGAGTCGAATATCCGATCTGATCCGGATAATATTTACCGGATACGGATAGGAGTAGTGTGAATATTTTTTTCCGGATATCCGACATACCAGACCGGACCGGATATATCCGTTTGCTCACCCCTACTACTAAGAGGTTGTTGCACGAGAACCCAAATCTTAATTAGTGATATGTAACAATTACTCATTCGAATAGGTATATTATATTCATAGATTTTATTAATTTCACCAAAATAAACCTAATATGTACCCTAGTGGGTAAAAAATTGAAAAGTGATAATCCTGCATATTTTAATATAGCATATCAAGAAAGTAAATTATTAGACTATCTTATATTATATTTTATTAAATAGATTCCTTATAAAATATGATTAGTTATTGTAAATTATAGAAAAAATAAAGGGTCAAGAAGTAAATAAACATTTAAATTTGTCTATGTACCTAATCCACAGGGCGATACGGAGAATAGAAAATTATGGCATTAATTGTAATAACCTCTAAAAGTCTCGAACTGTCGTTTTGTAAGAAAGACGTGATGGGCAATTTATGTAGTCTCTGTAGTAATCTTTTGAGCGTAATATTATACGTTTAATAAGATTTTGGGTCGTAAAGTATTTGGGAGTGCTAAAAATATTAAGATCAAGCATGACCTCGAGCGAGACCCGCGACCAAGGGCCATGAAACGCAAACGCGGCAGATTCGCGACCGCGGTTTGAATCTGCGGGCGCCGTTTCGCCCAGAGCCAAACCGTGATCGCGGCTCTGAAACCACGACCGCGGAAATCCCTGTTCGTCTTCTTCGTCGGCTTCTAGAAGATCGTCGATTGGCTTGCTCCTCGCACTCCTAACGTCGGGGGGAAGCTGGAACGGTTGGTTTGCCGGTGGGGGGCAAACTCCTGCTGCTCCTTGGCTATAAAAGGAGGTCGGGGGCAGCCTTCTTCTCCATCCACAGCTCCATCCCTCATCTCTCTCTCAAGCTTCGTCGCCGGAGTTTGCAGTCGTCGTCAAAGTGTCGCCGAAAGTTGTTGGTCGTGCCTCGTGAAGCCCTTAGAGTGGTGGTGATACGCGGTGGTGAAGCAAGTGGCATCGTCGTTGGTAAGCTAGAGCCCACCTCCAAGCCGTCGTCTGGATGGGCATCTGCGGCCCATCAACCGCGACCGCGGCTCGGCCCAAAAAACCGCGACCGCGGTTAGGCCAACCGTGACCGCGGCCTTGCCCAGCAAGCGCGGTCGCGGCTTTGACAACCACGGCCGCGGCTTAGGCCATTTGTCCCTTCGTTCGTTTCGTTCGTATCGTATCTAACTTAGGGTTTCGTCTTATATCTCGTCGTCATTGTAGGAATCCGTACTCAGATTCCAGTCTCCAGATCTCGGAACCCGACATCTTCGATTCGTCTAGACTAAGGCAAGTGGCGGTTCGCTCTTGTTTACCATTCCATGTTTCCCTTAATTATCAATTACTTGATTGTTAATTAAATTGGAATAAAGTGTTGTATTCGTTTGGGAACAGATTTTGATAAAAACAAATGTGTTAAGATGAATTTATACTAGGTTGTATATATTGCTAGAAACAACGCTATTATATAAATTCCTTATATTATGTCCGTAAATGGATTTTTGTGTGTGGACTTATATGCTTAGTTAGCACGAGTATTCGTAGGAACGCTATGTATCTCATTGCGAGGTCCATTCGTTTCTTTATAACCGTGGTGTTAGGAAGTAAGTGCCCTAACACTCTTTTGGTCATGACCGTCCCCTATCCGAATATAGGGGTGGTGCACTCAGTTGGTGCCGAAATTCGGGATTCGTCCCATATTATATATCTCAGTACGAGATTGGTGTGGATTAAAAGTCTTAACGTTAAATGTACGTTTTGTAATTAAATAAGATAATTGTCGTTTTGCATATAATTAATATACCCTCGGACGAGGAGTATAACGTGGAAACCGCCCAAACTCTTGTTAGAATAAGTCCTCTTTCCAATCTGGATTCGCATTACGCGGTGAGGTTGGTCGTGGATCCAAATAATCAAGGTCGTTTTTAAAACTTGTGTGTGAAAACTTAACATTCCCAAACAGTTGTCATATGTTTCCTATAAGACTCAGTTCCATTGGAGTCTTCTTTTCAATGCATATCTTCTTCTATAATTCCGTGAAAGTTCCGGGTTATGTATCGTTCCTTCGGTTATTATTCGAGGAACAATGATAGTAAACGGTTACGATCACTAGAACCATTCTATTTGTGCCCTTGCATAGTCTTTCATTAGACTAACCAACCGGTTATTTTCTCTTGCATGGTTGGCTGGTGTCATCTGTCTCATTAGGCACATCAGGTAAGTTTCCGCATCAGCAAAGGCAAGGGCTCGACGTGAAGGCAGTTGGCGTTTTTCTGTGTTTTTCCAAGGTTGAGATCCTAGGCGTAGGATCGCAAGGTCAAGACCCGTTGAGTCATTTTATTTCAAGACTTTCGATGTAACAAATATTTATATTCAATTTTGTTGTCAAATCGTAATTACATCATTTGAAATAAAATATTATTTGGGCAATTATATGTCATTTAAGAAAGGTTATATTATTATACGGCTCGACGTGAAGGCAGTTGGCGTTTTTCTGTGTTTTTCCAAGGTTGAGATCCTAGGCGTAAGATCGCAAGGTCAAGACCCGTTGAGTCATTTTATTTCAAGACTTCCGCTATAACAAATATTTGTATTCAATTTTGTTGTCAAATAGTAATTACATCATTTGAAATAAAATATTTCATGTGATAATACTTATATCCTATAGTTATTCTTTATATTTCATGTGATAATACTTATATACTATAGTTAATCTTTATATTTCATGTGATATAAGCTTATATCCTATAGTTATTCTTTATATTTCATGTGATAATACTTATATACTATAGTTATTCTTTATATTTGATGTGATATAAGCTTATATCCTATAGTTATTCTTTATATTTCATGTGAATATACTTATATCCTATAGTTATTCTTTATATTTCATGTGATAATACTTATATACTATAGTTTTCCTTTATATTTCATGTGATAATACTTATATCATATAGTTATTCTTTATATTTCATGTGATAATACTTATATACTATAGTTAATCTTTATATTTCATGTGATATAAGCTTATATCCTATAGTTATTCTTTATATTTCATGTGAATATACTTATATATTATAGTTATTCTTTATATTTCATGTGATAATACTTATATCCTATAGTTATTCTTTATATTTCATGTGAATATACTTATATACTATAGTTATTCCTTATATTTCATGTGATAATACTTATATCATATAGTTTTCCTTTATATTTCATGTGATAATACTTATATACTATAGTTAATCTTTATATTTCATGTGATATAAGCTTATATCCTATAGTTATTCTTTATATTTCGTGTGAATATACTTATATAATATAGTTATTCCTTATATTTCATGTGATAATACTTATATACTATAGTTATTCTTTATATTTCATGTGATATAATCTTATATCCTATAGTTATTCTTTATATTTCATGTGAATATTCTTATATCATATAGTTTTCCTTCATATTTCATGTGATATAAGCTTATATCCTATAGTTATTCTTTATATTTCATGTGAATATTCTTATATCATATAGTTTTCCTTCATATTTCATGTGATATAAGCTTATATCCTATAGTTATTCTTTATATTTCATGTGATAATACTTATATACTATAGTTTTTCTTTATATTTCATGTGAATATACTTATATACTATAGTTATTATTTATATTTCATGTGATAATACTTATATACTATAGTTATTCTTTATATTTCATGTGATATAAGCTTATATCCTATAGTTATTCTTTATATTTCATGTGATAATACTTATATACTATAGTTATTCTTTATATTTCATGTGATATAAGCTTATATCCTATAGTTATTCTTTATATTTCATGTGAATATACTTATATACTATAATTATTCCTTATATTTCATGTGATAGTACTTATATCCTATAGTTTTCCTTTATATTTCATGTGAATATACTTATATCCTATAGTTTTCCTTTATATTTCATGTGATATAAGCTTATATACTATAATTATTCTTTATATTTCATGTGAATATACGTATATACTATAGTTATTCTTTATATTTCATGTGATATAAGATTATATCCTATAGTTTTCTTTTATATTTCATGTGAATATACTTAATATACTAAAAACTGAAAACAAAATACCATAAATATCAACAAAATACCATAAACATCAACAAAATATTTCATGTCATACGTAACAGTTTAGGTAATATACATATTGTAACTAGTCTTCATCTGCCTGTCGCCCGCTACCAGATCCCTCCTCGTGAACCGAGTCGTGGAATTTCTGGGACGCACGTGGAATGGGAGGGGCCGAAGGCGTCACGTCACCCGTTAGATACTCGATCCAACGGATCATCTGATCTGTAAGACGGGGATGCGTATCCTCGTACTAGGCCAGATAAGCCGTCATCTCGTTGGCCACCAGCTGTGAGCGTTGTATTAAAAAAATACATCAAAATAAACATAAATAAAATACATCAAGATAAACATAAGAAAATGATGGCATACCATGACAGCGTGTTAGGAAACGGAACTCTGGAACTTTGGTTCCCCTGAGAGTTCTTTTCCTCAGTTTCTCTACTTTTGAAGATGACAAATATTTTGATACTAATGTTTTATCTCAAAGATGTGTGTTAAGGAACCACAAGACAATTGTCGAAACCTTGGAAGCCAAACAAGACAAAAGAACCAAGCAGCAAGCCAAAGGAACTCAGGTGTGCCCAGAAATACAACACGTGATCTTGCGTTTTCCGAGAAATCTGGGAACACTTATAACCAAGCAGCAAGACCCGTTGAGTCATTTTATTTCAAGACTTTCGCTGTAACAAATATTTGTATTCAATTTTGTTGTCAAATCGTAATTACATCATTTGAAATAAAATATTATTTGGGCAATTATATGTCATTTAAGAAAGGTTATATTATTATACGGCTCGACGTGAAGGCAGTTGGCGTTTTTCTGTGTTTTTCCAAGGTTGAGATCCTAGGCGTAAGATCGCAAGGTCAAGACCCGTTGAGTCATTTTATTTCAAGACTTCCGCTGTAACAAATATTTGTATTCAATTTTGTTGTCAAATCGTAATTACATCATTTGAAATAAAATATTATTTGGGCAATTATATGTCATTTAAGAAAGGTTATATTATTATACGGCTCGACGTGAAGGCAGTTGGCGTTTTTCTGTGTTTTCCAAGGTTGAGATCCTAGACGTAAGATCGCAAGGTCAAGACCCGTTGAGTCATTTTATTTCAAGACTTTCGATGTAACAAATATTTGTATTCAATTTTGTTGTCAAATCGTAATTACATCATTTGAAATAAAATATTATTTGGGCAATTATATGTCATTTAAGAAAGGTTATATTATTATACAGTTTGTTATAAAATGATTAAGCCTTGGGTGACCCCAGATGTGTAATCTGATGTCACTGGCGGTAATATTTTCAAAGGGTATTTTGGGAGTGTTATATTAATAATAGTATATAGATATATAAATATAGATATAGATAATACTTAGTATTACTTTTCTTTTTAAGTGAAAAGGTGGTAATACAATTAGATTAGCTCCCTCTAAATTCTGAAGTGGTATTCGCACACCAAAACTCCATATTCTCTTATCGAATTTGATGTAGCTATCGAAGTGATAATACAACTAAGCAGGGACGGACGCAGGATTGTAGTCTAGTAGGGGCTAAAATCTTGAAGAGTAAAATATTATCGTCTACTTTACACAAAATTCTAAACCATAATTTTTAATTCTACCATCTATTTTACACAAACAATCTCAATTTCAAACAACAAACTCTATATCCAAACTTCAAATTAAATTTTACTCAAAATTGACCAAAAATTACACAAATTAAACAAATTTCATCATTACAAACTACTTTTACTGCGTAATCTCAACAAATTTGTATAAAAATTAATTTGTAAAATTTACAAATCCATAAACCCTAAAATTTGAAAGTTTTAACACAAATAAGGATAAATATAGTGAAAATATTACATATCTTATTGAAAAATTGTGTGCAAATTTGGATAAATTTTAGTATTTTTGAGAATTATACATAATAAATCCTATGTAAAAAATATTTTTAAAATTGGAAAACTACAAAAATTAGTTTGAAATTTTTGAAGAAATATTTGGGAAAAAAATAATTAAAAACTTTGGATGAGAGAAAAGAAATCCCATATAAATTTAAAATAAAATAAAAAAAATTCTTTCAAAATTCCAGTGGGGGCTACAGCCCCCACTGGGCCCTGTGTCCGCCTATGCAACTAAGGGTTTGTTCGGCTATCACCTATTATTCATTATAATATGTTTATTTTAAAAAATAAATTGTTTGAGTTTTGAAAAGAGAAAAATCTAGAAGAACATAATTAAAGTGACATGTAAGAACAAATTTAAAAAAAAATAGTTTGCTGGAACTAATTCACTGACACCAATTTCTATTTATAATATATTATAAGGATACAGATCCGGTGAAAAAATGACGCTTAGGTGAGAACATGACAATACGCATATACATGCAAATATTCATGTACATTACAAGATGTGCATTGAATTTTTGTTTGTATGTGCATGAATTTTCACTTATACATGGTTAATTAGTCAAATATATAGTAAAAAATATATGCACATAGTGTGTGTGCGCGTGAGTTTTCACTTAATAAAAATTCATTAACATAGACCCATACATAGTAAAAAATATATGCATATACATGCAAAAATTAATATGATGCGAACAACTCATGAAGTGTTGTCTGCAACGCAGGATTTTGGATTCCTCAAGCTTGAATTCGAATTCTTCTCTTTCGTAGCCAAAGTGATGGCTTTCCTAGGGTTAAAGAGATAACCCTCAAACGCGTCAAAGAGATGACGAATAGATCAAAGAGATGATCACAACACCGAAGAGACGATGAACAATTGCTCGAAGCGATGAGCTACGGGATAGATGATCTGTGGGATCGAAGAGTTGACGTTGGAACTCAAGAGAAGGAGCGTACTCAACTTTACTACTCAAATTCAATGTAAGGTTACAAACTAGGGTTTTCCAAGTTTAAATAGTGTCAAAATAATATTTCCTAAAAGAAAAAAGATCTCGAAAAACAATTTGCGCCGCGTCTGGGCAACCGCACGGTTTGTTACAAACCGTGTAGTACAACTGAAAGCATTATTCTGGGCAGGTGCACGGTTTGATTGCAACACTGCACGGTTTGCATCAAACCATGCAGTTCAACTGGGAACACTAAATTGTGCTAGTGCACGGTTTGCATGCAACACCGCACGGTTTGCAGCAAACCGTGCACTTCCACTAAACGGCGTTCTGATGCATTCTCGTCTGGCTCTCCTGCATTTGGCCCTCTTCGAGTGCACTCCCATTGTTCATTCTTCGTCCTTCGCTGTCATCGAGGGGGTCATGGAGCTATCAATCTCCCCTTCTTGGCTGCGAAGCGTCCTCGCTTCGTCCTTGTCGTCAAAAGCAGGAGGCGTAGAAGGAGAAATAACAGCGATGTTGAACGTAGGAGGCACACCATAGTCATTTGGTAAATTCAAGCGGTAGGTGTCGGCACCAAGGCTTTGTAGCACCTGAAATGGACCATCACCTCTAGCATCCATCTTGTGGCGTCGCTTGAATGGAAAGAGATCGCGACGCAAGTGCAGCCATACCAAGCCTCTGGGCCCAAACTCCACGGTACGCCGACTTACGTTGCGTTCCTGCAAAAGAGTAGACACCGTAGGGGGTAAATCATCCAAAGCCGTAACATTTAAGTGACACGCTAAAGGAACAAGTAAAAAGCAAGGAAGACGTCCTTGAAGTATTGGAGAGACATCCCGGGACCGGGCTAAGGGCAGCCGAGTCTCGCAGTTGCCGTGAATGTCGGGTTGTGGGGGCGTCTCAAACGTGAAATACGGGATCACCTTTGTATTGATGATGTCGCGGTAACTCCCACCATCCTCGTTGGTGGTAATAACGCTGCGTGGAACCAAGCCAATAGGCACGTTGTCGTGCTCATCCATAGAGATGCATATGTATTCATCCATCTCCTCCTCCTCATCGTCGTAGATGTCAAATATCGGACCGGCTGCATAGGTGTCCTCGTCAAAAGACTCGTAGCCGGAGGTGTTCGACATTGGGTCAGCCGTGGTCAACCTGAAGTCACTCATGGCCAGACGATGTTGCGCAAGCTTGGCAATCAGCGCGGCATGCGAAGCTTGAAGAACGGCATGTGAAGCTTGAAGTTGGTCAATTCGCGCACAGACGGAGGCCATGTGTTGGGGGCTGCGGTGGCCCGTAGAGTTCATGTCACTTATGGTCCGACGAAGGTGGGCAAGCGCGGCAGCATGCACGGCGAGTTGGCGATCGTGAGCTGCACTCAGTGCACGAAGGGCGGCAATTCACTCAAAGACGGAGTCCATCTGTCCGGGGCTGCGGTTGCCCGTAGAAGGAGAGTAGTTTGTCGTAGGAAACTCCATAGTACCTATAAGAAGCATACGACACAAGAAGTAAGTTGCACCAAGCAAAAGAACAAGTCCAAGCCAAGTCCTTGTCTCAAAAGTGAATCAAGAAATTTTCCGCTGGGTGTACTAATTTTGGTTGCTCGTGAGGAGGGAGAGGCTTGAACGGAAGGCAACAAAGCAAGAACTAGCAAATCAAGTCCCAAACAACACACAAATTTCCAAGCGCAAGTAGATCAAATCAAGTTTCTCAGAATTAATCACAAGAGAGTTGAAAATTTTTCTTTGTCCTTTTCAATAAGAGTTGCATAGAGACATGAAAGAAGAGAAGATGGAGTATGACCGTATGGTGCGTTCTCTGCCTTTTCTTTTGTTTTTGAGGCTTCCGTCTTCCCAAACCTTTTGTTTTGTTTGATGGAAGGTGAGAATAGTATGTTTGTTTTTGTTTATACGGTCACACTGTTTTTTGTGATTTTGTTTGATATGATTGAATCAAGCAAGAAAGAACCACACAAGCAAGTGTAGGAGAAGAAAGAAGAGACAAAGCAACTATGGGGGAATAAAATCGAACAACTAATCTAGCAATTAATCCAAAGATGAAGCAAGACTTAAGCAACAAGAAACAAGGAAATCAAGTATGCAAATAAGGGAACAAGATAGTGCTAGAAGGAAAGAGGGTAGGACTGTTGGAAAAGTAACCAAAACCTAAGGGAAAATTATGGTTTACAGCCGTGAGAGGGAGGGAGAGTGGTGGACGGGGTGGTGGTGGTGGTGGTCACGGCGGGGGAAATTCCGGCAAATAGTGGTGGTGAGAAAAAAATTCTGGGTTTGCGAGCGGAAAATTTCAAAGAATCGCAATAAGAGAGAAGAACAAACTTAGCTTGGATAGGCTCTGATACCAGTTGATGCGAACAACCCCTGAAGTATTGTCTGCAACGCAGGATCTTGGATTCCTCAAGCTTGAATTTGAATTCTTCTCTTCCGTAGCCAAAGTGATGGCTTTCCTAGGGTTAAAGAGATAACCCTCAAATGCGTCAAAGAGATGACGAATAGATCAAAGAGATGATCACAACACCGAAGAGACGATGAACAATTGCTCGAAGCGACGAGCTACGGGATAGATGATCTGTGGGATCGAAGAGTTGACGTTGGAACTCAAGGGAAGGAGCGTACTCAACTTTACTACTCAAATTCAACGTAAGGTTACAAACTAGGGTTTTCCAAGTTTAAATACTGTCAAAATAATATTTCCTAAAAGAAAAGATCTCGAAAAACAATCTGCGCCACGCCTGGGCAACCGCACGGTTTATAACACAACCGCACGGTTTGTTACAAACCGTGCAGTACAACTGAAAGCATTATTCTAGGCAGGTGCACGGTTTGCTTGCAACACTGCACGGTTTGCATCAAACCGTGCAGTTCAACTGGGAACACTAAACTGTGATGGTGCACGGTTTGCATGCAACACCGCACGGTTTGCAACAAACCATTCACTTCCACTGAACGGCGTTCTGATGCGTTCTCGTCTGGCTCTCCTGTGTCTGGCCCTCTTCGAGTGCACTCCCATTGTTCCCTCTTCGTCCTTCGCCGTCATCGAGGGGGTCATGGAGCTATCACAATACACATAAGTTTTTACTTACACATAGTCACCATATAGTTATAAATTTATGCACATATAGTCGTAAATCTATACACATATGATATTCTCACGTTCTCATCTCTCATCTAATTGCTCATTTTTAGGGGTGAGCACGGTTCGGTTTAACCAAATTTTTTAACCGAACCGGACCGGAAAAACCGATCCAAACCGAAACCGAAATAATTCGGTTCGGTTTATGTATTTTGGGGGTTCGGTTTAATTTCGGTTCAGTTAAACCGAAATTAAAAATAAATGGATTGCATTCCTTGCTTGTTGGGCTGGTTTAGGTAAAAAAAAAGCAAGCCTGTTAACTTTGCAATCATTCTGTTGAATGAATCTTGCTAGTTGCCCGCCTCCAGCCTCCAAGCAGCAAGCACCAAGCTCCCAGGAGTCCTAGGAACCGTCTTGCCGAGTCGCCGTCCCCCGCCCTGCTTGACGACACCGTCTTGCCGAGTCGTCGCCGTCTTCCCCCAGGAACCGCTGCGGCGCTGCTTGACTTCGCCAGGAACTGCTGCCCCCACAGCCAGGAGCTTCACGCCAGAAACTTCACGCCAGAACTGCTCGTTGGAGTCGTTGTTGCTGCTTGACGCCGCTGGTGGTGGACTGCGTCCCCTGTCCCTCGAAGCTCCAACCCTTCGGTGTATTGTTTCTGGTGAGTCGTACATGCCTTTGAATTAATTGAATCCTAAACCCCCTCGAAGCTCTATCTTTCTACTGTCTTTCTGCGTCCCCTGCCCCTCGAAGCTCCAACCCTATATCTACTGCATGTACATAGCTATAGATATTATAGAACACTACACTAGTAGTGTAGTGTTCTTTCTTATATAATATACATGCATGCTATAATTTGGGGATAAGTGTTGTTGAATTGAATGTATCAGACTAGTGAGTTATAAGCTGTATAGTTTGAGTGTTCTGTGATTTGGCTATTGTACATCTAGTTGCGTGTTAGTGTTGCTGACATAGAAGTTAGTCTTACAGTAGTTAGCTTAGCATATATATAGCCGATCTAACTATTAGCAACTAATTGAATGTATTCTCACAAATCACAATGATGATTATAGAGGAAATTCCCAGCTTAGAGTCCACATCTGTGAGAGAGAGTTCTGAGTGTTGGTCGATCTGATCAAGACTTTACTTGATTCATTTTATCCTTGTATTTTTTAAAGATTGTCTTAAATCTGTCTAAATTGGTCTTTTACTCACTAAAGACTTGTATCAATAGTGTGTTTAGTTCTTTGCTTCCAAGTGTAAGAAGTGTTGATTTGAACCCTCTTTGATGGGGGGGGGGGGGGGGGGGGGGGGAATGTTTGGACTGATATATATAGGGATTTTATTTCATCTACTTGTATATATGCTTTTTAAAAGCTCCAAGTTAATGGAATGTTTCCAATACGTTTTAATCATAGTTGGAATTGGGTGTTACTTTTATGGTTGTGTGAATAGATAGCTTTAATAGTATCTGACACTACACTTTCCGAGTATCAGATTTTGCAAGTATATGACTGGGTTGTAGTACTGAGACAACAGTCCTCGTTTAGAGATTTATCTATCGAATGAACTTAACACTCGAAACATTTTTTTTTTGTAATCTTTTGATATTTGTTGATTTGGAATGATGCTGGGAGGACCCGTTCGATTTCTTGGTGTGGATAGATGAGACAACAGTCCTCTAGTTATATAACTTATATTAATAATTTCTTAATATGTTATAATTTCAGTTATCTTGGATTCTTGGACATAAGTGTTATGAGATTGTGAGATTGTTAAATACAAAACAACGGATAGACTTTCATCAAATGTAAGTATCGTTTTATCTTTACTCTTTATGATTTATTATTTTCAATGTGTAAACTTATTTCTGCTATTTTTTTGTGTAGATGTCGAGCTCTCAATCCAAAAAGAGATCTAGAGTATCTACTAGAGCTACAACTAGCACGCAACCGGAGTCTCAAGATTTGATACGATCAATTGCTTCAGAAACTTCACCAGAGCATGAAATAATGGATCCTGACAATGTAGTGAAACATTGAATTTACTTGTTATTATGTTGTTTTGGATATTTCTGTATGTACATGGGTAGCGTGAAACTTTATTATTTTGTAGATCAAGTCGAACTTTGAAAGTCGAACTTGATATGTGAAGTAGTTAAACAGTTAAACTATAGGCTTTTGGGATTTTAAATTTATTATATGTTAAATTATATATCATATATGCAGGTAAGAAGATGAAATTGGGCTAGAAGTAGTAAATTCGGTTTTTCGGTTTTTTAGCCGAACCGAACCGATCCAATATAATTCGATTCGGTTTTTGGTTTTTTCGGTTCGGTTTCAGACCGATGTTCACCCCTACTCATTTTCATATTTAACTTTTTTCATATTATAATATATAAATATGTTAACACCGAACGAGGCCTAACTATTCTATATCGATAAATTCAACCGCTACAACTTGTAAGCATCGTCATATTTATATGACAAACACATTCTTTGTCTTATATATAAAAAACCTGATTTTTTTTATTAACCTAGAAAAATCAAATAAGATAAAGGACGACTACCTTTTTTAAATATTATTTATCTGCACCAATCTACAGCTGAATCGGAGACAATAAAAAAAGACCCAATTTTTTATTAATAATATCTGAAAAACCTCTAACAATAATCAAATATATATTCTTGACACTTACAATTAATACTAAAACTTAATCACTGATAACCAAACGGTCTATTCTTTCTTCCCCACTCTCCTATGAACATCTTAGACATCTTCCTCTTCTCACCATCCATGGATTCTCACCGCCGCCTCTTCCTCCTCCTCGTCTTCTCCTTCGTCTTCCTCCTCTGCCTCGTGAAGCGGTTGCTAAGGCC
The DNA here is from genome assembly GCA_027886185.1 of Rheum nobile. Classification (NCBI taxonomy): domain Eukaryota; kingdom Viridiplantae; phylum Streptophyta; class Magnoliopsida; order Caryophyllales; family Polygonaceae; genus Rheum; species Rheum nobile. Next base: position 1,213,041 of record WOAB01000342.1, on the reverse strand, counting down.
CGTTTGGTGCAAATGTGACAATTGCCAAGCTTACCTCTCATCAAGCTGAACCTCCCGCTTCCACAACCTCTCGGATTGGCACGCCCACCTTCTCTCAAACTCCCCCACGCAGACGATCCACGTACACGTCACTAACAACACCATTACCGCCAACCCGAAGAACGTCGAGTACATTCTGAGGACTAACTTCGACAACTACCCCAAGGGGAAGCAGTTCTCCGCCATCCTTGGAGATCTCCTGGGGAAAGGGATCTTCAATGTCGACGGCGAGCTTTGGGGTTTCCAGAGGAAGATTGCAAGCTTGGAGCTCGGAAGCACAGCCTTCCGATCATTTGCTTTCGATGTAGTGACGGCTGAGATCACTACACGTCTCCTTCCCCTGTTTTCATCTGTTTCTGAGGCAGGGGATTCCCCTGTTTTGGACTTGCAAGATGTGTTCCGTAGGTTCTCCTTTGACGTCATTTGCAAGCTTTCTTTCGGGTTAGACCCCGGTTGCTTGGAATTGTCGCTTCCATTGTCGGAGTTCGCCGAATCGTTCGATTTGGCCACGAGATTATCCGCCGAGAGAGCGTTGACTCCTCTGCCCTTGATTTGGAAGTTGAAAAGGGTTTTGGGGTTAGGAAAAGAGAGGGAACTGAAAAGGGCAATTAGCAAGGTTAATTTGCTAGCTAACGAGGTTATAAAACAAAAGAGAAAATTAGGGTTTCAATCAAAGCAACAAGATCTCCTCTCGAGATTTATGGGTTCATTAGATGATGAGAAACATTTGCGGGATATAGTAATAAGCTTCATCCTAGCCGGGCGTGACACCGTTGCCTCATCGCTCACATCCTTCTTTTGGCTCGTGTGGAAGCACCCACACGTGAAGCAGAACATTCTAGAAGAACTGGGACATGCCAAGAAACGCAGCGTTTTGGGGTCATTGGAACAAGTTAGGAGCATGAGTTACCTCCACGCAGCGGTCCACGAGAGCATGAGATTATACCCTCCCGTGCAATTCGACTCGAAATTCGCCCTAGAGGACGATTTCCTACCGGACAAGACGTTCATAAGAGGCGGTACGAGGGTTACGTATCATCCGTACGCTATGGGTCGGATGGAGTCCATATGGGGACCCGATTGCCTCGAGTTCAAGCCCGAAAGGTGGCTAAGGAATGGTGTGTTTTGTGCAATGTGCCCGTTCAAGAACCCGGTGTTTCAGGGCGGGATCCGGATATGCTTGGGTAAGGAGTTGGCACTGATCCAGATGAAGTGCACGATCGTGGCGGTGTTGGAGCGGTTCGATGTGGACGTCGTTGGTGCGGAGTTGGAGCCCCGGTTCGACCCGGGGCTGACGGCTAACCTCAGGGGAGGGCTTAAAGTTGCTGTGAGGGAGAGGCAGGGGAAGTGATACCAACGCGAGTATCACATGGGAATGTGCGCAAGTAACGTAGTGTGTTTTCTGAAGGTCCCTTTCGATCGCTTTCCAAAATCGTTTTTTGATGAACCTTTCCAAAATCTAGTGGTCCATGCATGGGCAGAAAACCAAATAAGCCACCGACTAGTTCCTTCGTTATATATGTACGCACACTTTGAAATTAGTGGGCCGGTATCAAATTTAGGCTCATGTCATATATTTTGGAAAGATTACAGTATTACACTTTGAGATTTGATAAAGTTTCATACATGAGTACCATGGTTAATTGGATCATTAATTCGACTACTTAAACAGTTTTTTTTTCCAGTTCACCGACGTTGAGTACATATTTGTTTTCTGGTTCTTTTTTATTAATTTGTCATGATACCTTCAGTTAATCTATTTCTAGCTCCATATCATTCTCTGTTCTTTCTTAAATTCAACTTTGGTTATATCCTTCACCTCCATATATCATTAGATAATACTCTTAGCTAGGCTCTCATGATCTGGCTGCATGGTGATAGCAAATTCACTTGGAAAAAGATGGATGATTTTTTTTATTAAATTAAGCATAAAGATAATTTAATTACAAACAACTTAAAATAAATGGTAATTTTAGGGAAAAATAAAGATAAGGGGTGATTAATTAAAAAACAACTTAAAATAGAGAGTAAGGTGGGTTTTTCCTTGTCTAGCCTAGTGATAGAAGAAAGGGGTTGGAGCACGGAAAACCCTACTGGAAAAAACTCCCTTTTACCCCAAAAACTAAAACCCTTCCGCCTCCTCCTTACTTCTTGAATACCCACTAACCCTATACTCCCTTCCACCGGAGTTGCACCATATTCAGTCCTCCCCATGTCGATACCGGCACCTGTGAATCTGTGATGGAGGCTAAGTCGATCCCGTCACCAACATCACCCTCGACATCGCAGTCCGACTTGCAACTCCCTATGTCAAGCTCCCCTCGCTCGACGAACACCTTTGGCGGCGGATCTATGCTCCAATTTCAGATCGATCCCGCAAGCGCTCCCATCTGCTTCCCCCAAAAATCCTCTCAAATCCAACATTCCCATTCAAAAGGAAACCCTAGATCTAACCCCTCTCCTAAGAGCTTTCATTTATGGATCATTATTATTCTCTCCCTCCTTCAGCTAGCCACGGATCTCACACATCTCGACGAACTAGCAGGTGTTCCGTCCTTGACCATTTCTGGCATTCAACTGTCCAAATAATCCCCAAATGCGTTTTTGTTGGGTATGGAGCGACCCGTACAAAAGGCATGCTTCATATGTTTCTTTGGTTCTTCTATCCCTGATCGCCAAATCTGTATACGTGTTCGTTACATTCTTTTTAACCCAACAATTTATTTTAAACTTTAAAAATTCATTTTATTGATGAATAAAGGCAAGAAATCTGTTGTGGTATCCATTCTCTCGGTGGCTTTACAAGCCTTGTCCGGAGAAAACAAGAAAAATCTTAACAATATCTTTGAGATCATTCCATTTTTTGGAATGTACACTCATAAAGTAGAGTCTTTGAACTCTAAAACAACTAATTAACCTGATATGAAAACGTGAGGATTATGGGTTGTGCCTACACCTAACTCTGTTGAACATCATAACATCATGAACCCTGACTGATAGAGCATTTTTTGATTAAAAAGGGTAAATTGGTAATCTTAGACTTTAGTATAAATTGTACCCTTAATTTTTTTAATAGACGGGACTTCATCTTCTACAACAGGAGAAAGAGACCATTTGAGGGCTGGAAATTGGTTCTTCAAATCATTCCCAAATATCAAATTAAATATCGTTCAACTTCCAACAACGACATTTGGCGCCGTCTGTGGGAAAGACTCGAACGATTTGAGCCCGAAAATGGCGGAGGGAGCATCGTCGGAGGCCGAAACCCTAGCTGCGGCGGTCGCTAGGCTCTCGGAGTGGGAGGAAGCGGTTCGAGAACGCGACCTCTGAACCGCCGCCCTGAAGCAAGCATTGGCGCGCAAACCAGTAGAGGAGTGGCCGGTGGAGATGTCGTCGGTTCGGAGCAAAGACGGGCGGAGATCTCGAGGGGGAAGAAGCCCGTCACCGTCGACGACTCTAATGGAGCCACGAACGGCCGGCGCCGTTTGTCCAGCGTACTCGAGATGCCAGGAGAAAGCCGATTCACGGCAGGGCAGAGCCATGGGGTGGCATCGGAACACGATCCAGCGCCAGGAGGGGAGATGCATGCACGAAACCCCAATCCGGGTCACCAGAGGGCGCCTACGCAGCGGGTTCGTGGGCGACCGCGAGACCGGAACCCAAGCGGTGGGTCTCGGTGGCTGGCGGATCCGGCTCGGTCACCGGCGCATCGGTCCAGGAGGCGAAGGAATAGCGCCGAATCTGAAGAATGTTCGGGATCCGACCGGCGGAATCCGCGCACAGCCCGTCGTTCGCGCTCATGTTCCCCGATGAGGTATTCAAGGCCAACCTTAAGCTCCGAACACCGCGCCTCTTCGCGAACACAGCTTCGTCACCCCTTGGATTCCACCGCAGGGAGCTCCGGTGAAACACGAGAACGAAGGAGGACACCGATTCACACAAGGATCGAGCGTCGGGAATCGTCTGATCGTCACGTTCGTCCCACGCGTTCAGCAAGGGACGAGCGTCAGCGGTCCACTTCGATTAACTCATCTCGTAGAGAGGATCGACGAACTCAGCAATGCCAGGGAGGATCGATGCTCGATAATCGAGAGCATGCAGAAATTCGACTGTCCCGGATGACGTCCACTCCATTTGTTCGCTCGATCCGCGAACAGAACCCTCCAGCTAAGTTTTCATCTCCCTCCTTTGAATTATATGATGGGAAGTCTGACCCTGTATTGCATGTCGCGTCTTTTACGCATAAAATGGCCTTATGGACTGAGCATAGCGCTTTACTGTGTAAATTGTTTCCTGCTAGCTTAGGAAAGACTGCTTTTAATTGGTTCCATTCATTGAGGCCTGATTCTATTAACTCATGGGGACAACTAGCTAGAAAATTTGTGAATCATTTTGTGGCTAATAGCAGGGAGCCTATGTCTATGGGCAGTTTGTTTAAGATTAAAATGCGCAAGGATGAGTCTTTACGTCAGTTTGGCCCGCGGTTCATGGAAAAGTATTCCGATATGGATCGTGGAGACGAGCTAACAACTATAGAGGCCTTTCAGCAAGCTTTGCCTGCAGGTAGCATATTGAGGGAGAGTATAACTCTCAAAGTTCCCCGTAGCATGATTGAGTTGCAAGACAGGGTCAGGCAATATGTGTTACTAGAGGATAATCGCAAGGCAGCCAAAGATGGGCAAGCGTCTGCTTCGCCGGTCAGGCGGGGTAGATCAGAGGCCCCAGCAAAGAAGAAAGAGGAACGTAGAGCAGGTAAAGAGAGAGGGTTGTTACCAGCTGATCCTCCTCAAAAATCTGTCTACTACAACTACAAGATCCCGATCCAGCGTATCTTGCCTTTCATCAAGGACAAGCCGTTTTTCTATTGGCCCAGAGAGCAGCAGAATGCATCGAAGGCCAGAGATCAAACGAAGGAATGTGAATATCACAGGAGTAAGGGCCATCTCATTGGTGACTGTTTCTCATTGAAAAGAGCTATGGCAAGATGGGCAAGAGAGGGGCACTTGGACGAATACCTTAGTGCAGATGGGCACGGCGAAACAGAGCAGGAGGAGCGTGTGCCTCCTCCGGCTAACGCTCCTAGGAGAGTGATACATGTCATTGAGGTTGCAGTAAGACAGTCCAATGAGAGCAGACACAGTTACAGGAAGCGTTGTCACAACTTGGAGGTTCTACAAGTTGACAGAGGCTCTACGAAGAGACCCTGCAGCTCAGTGGGGCAGGATATAATCTTTTCTGACACTGATATGATGGGCTTGCAGCAACCGCACAATGATCCTCTAGTATTGTCTTGCGCTATCGGAGAGTTTGACATCAAGAGGATACTAGTCGACTCCGAAAGCTCAGTTGAGATCATGTTCTATAGCATGTTCAAGAAACTGGGCAAGAAGCAAAAAGATCTGATTCCAGTATCCACGCAATTAACTGGCCTTGGGTCTTATTCTGTGTGGCCTCTAGGCATGTTGCGTGAGACGATCGTTCTTGGTGGTAAGTCAGTCGAGACGGAGTTCCTGATAGTCAACGCCCCATCCTCATATAACGATATTCTTGGGCGTCCTTGGCTACATCTCATGGGAGCAGTGCATTCCACCTTGCATCAGCTGATAGTTTTTCCTCATGATGGAAAGGTGATGCGTATTAAAGGAGATCAAAGGGCGGCCAGGCATTGTCTCAGTGTTGAAAGCTCTGTCCAGGCTGTGTTGACGGTACATGAAGATCCCCAGGTGCTGGACGAGGTCGGGCTTACACCAGCAGAGCGATCGGTCGAAGCACTTCATAAGGTCCAGGTTAGTGATTCTGAACCCAATAAATATTTTTTGATTGGTGAATATGTTGTAGGTGATGAGTTGTTGTCCCTTGTGGGTTTGCTGAGACGGAATAGGCAGGTGTTCGCCTGGACACCGTATGAGATGCCAGGGATCGACCCCAGTATTGCTTGTCATCATCTGAATGTGCGGGATGAGGCGAAGCCGGTGGTTCAGAGAGCCAGGCGATCGTCCATTCAGCATACTGAGGCAGTTCTGAAAGAGTTGAAGAAGCTACAAGAGGCCGGGGTAGTAGACGAGGTCAAGTTCCCAACCTGGTTATCCAACCCGGTCGTAGTTAAGAAGAAAAATGGAGAATGGAGAGTCTGTGTGGATTTCACAGATCTGAACAAGGCTTGTCCCAAGGACCTGTTCCCCCTTCCAAAGATCGATCAACTAGTGGATTCAACGGTCGGGCATGAGAGAATGAGCTTCTTGGATGCCTACAGGGGCTACCATCAGATCCCCCTATCAGAGGAAGATCGAGAAAATACGGCCTTTCTAACTCCGCACGGTGTTTACTGCTATCGGGTGATGCCATTTGGTCTGAAAAACGCTGGGGAAACTTTCCAAAGAATGGTCGTAAGTTTATTTAAAGATCTCATTGGTGACAAAATGGAAGTTTATATCGACGACATGGTGGTGAAAAGCAAGCTGCAGAGTTCTCATATGAAGGACCTACAGTTGGTGTTTGACATACTACAGAAAGCAGGGCTCAAATTGAATGCGGCGAAGTGCGCCTTTGGAGTCGGCTCTGGCAAGTTTCTGGGGCATTTGGTCACCAGGCGAGGCATTGAAGCTAGTCCGGATCAGATTCGGGCTATATAGTCTATTCAGAGCCCTAGGAGTGTCAAAGGGCTTCAAAGGTTGACAAGCATGGCAGCTACTCTTAACAGATTCATCAGCAGGTCATCGGATAAGTGTGGGGCGTTCTTCAGATTACTTAAAGGGGACCGCATCTTCCAATGGGACGACGAGTGTGAATCTGCTCTGGCGGACTTGAAGAAATACTTGCAAGAGCCTCCCATTCTGATGGTACCTAGCGCATGAGAAGACCTGATCTTGTATCTAGCTATCTCCGGGCGTACAGTAAGCGCGGTTTTGGTGAGAGGAGAGAAAAGACAGCAAAACCCAGTTTATTATGTCAGCAAAACACTTTTAGATTCAGAGAGCCGATACCCACCATTGGAAAAGCTGCTATTAGCCCTGGTTATGGCTGCTAGGAAGCTAAACCACTACTTCCATGCACATCCTATTAAGGTAATGACTTCACACCCCTTGAAGTCGCTATTAGCTAGCGCCGACATCTTTGGGCGAATCGCAAAATGGGTAGTGGAACTGGGGCAATATGAGATAGATTTCGTCCCGAGAACAGCTATCAAGGGGCAGATTCTGGCAGACTTCGTCGCTGAATTCGTTCAGGAAACCCCAGAGCTGTCTGCAGATATCTGGAATGTGAAGATCAATCAGCATGATACCTGGGAGCTACAAGTTGATGGCGCGAAGAATCGGAGGGGTGTTGGGGCAGGCTTGGTTCTCATTTCCCCAACCGGCGAGGTCATCAAGACCGCTATCAAGTTGGGGTTCGAAGCCACGAACAATGAGGCCGAGTATGAGGCCTTAATATTGGGCTTGATCGCAGCGAGAAATCAAGGAGCTAAGTCAGTAATTGTGCACTCAGACTCTCAGTTGGTTGTCAATCAAGTCACGGGAGAATATGGAGCCAAGTCAGTTAGAATGCTAGCATATCTGGAAAAGGCGCACAGTATCCTTGCTGGCTTCTCCGAGTTCAGAGTACAACAGGTCCCCCGCGATCAGAACGAGATGGCCGACACCCTTGCTACTTTAGCATCGTCGAGCTCGCCCGGATCTGACTCGGTGGTGCTGATTAATTGCTTGGACATCCCTAGTATATAAGCCGAGGAGGCGTGCCCTGTGGATACCGAGCTTAGCTGTATGGATCCTATTGTTGACTTTTTAGCTCGAGGAATACTCCCAGACGACAGGAAAGAGGCCAGGTTGATCAGATTAAGAGCATCGAGGTTCTGGATGTCGCCTGAGGGGATCCTACATCGGAAATCTTTCACGGGACCCTATCTTAGGTGATACGGGGTTAGCCGTGTTAATGATGAGGAATCATCCCCGCTATTAGAAACGACGAGATCTCAAAACAAAAGAAAACACAAGATTAGAACAATAGCGGAAGTGAAACTAATGGATAGGATAATAGATAGAACCAATAGAAACGACGAGAAAACCCGCTTGCTTGATAGCAAGGAACCTTGTCGAACGATCTACCAACCCGATCTCTACAACGCCACACAACCAAGAATCGCGGACGAACTTGGAGCACAGAGAGGATTACTTATGAAGTACGAAATCACCAACTCCAGAGGGACTTGACAAAGACGAAAACAACTAAGCAGGAAAGAACAATCGATTGAGACTCTCACGGGGAGCCGAGTTTTCAAAGCAAAAACCAAGCTCTGTTTTTGTGTTTTAACAATGTGAGAAATCTAACTAATGAAGAAGACAAGGGAGCCTTAAATACCCTAGGAGGGCCGGCCCTAGCTTCCCAAAAACGGGTTACACTTAATCCCGAAATATCCGAAAATAGAAAGCTTAAAACAATTAAATAATAGTCCTAAAAATATCCAATGCGGAAATTAATAAGACTAAACATAGGTAACGTTGACCAATAAAGTCAACGCCTTGACTTTGGACTTGTCATCTTCGTCATGTGATACATCATGTGCCATAAACGTCTCCAGCTCTTGACGTAGTTCCTTCAATCTTGACCTAGTAATCGGTCCATCAAAGGTTGGCACTAATGGCGGGGATGATTCCTCATCATTAGGTGCGTACCTCCATCGAAGGTAGAGAATACCTTGTTCGAGATCCATGAAGGGGTATGCGGTGTTCATGCGGCCAGTCGTACAATGGCCAACATAGCAAGATCCCAAGGTTTCTGGTGGCCTTACATGCAGAAGGCGGACTGTTATGTCCGGAAATGCGAGAAATGTCAAAAGTTCGCTAAGCTGGTGCACCGGCCAGCAGGGGATCTGCATCCGCTAACTAGCCCTTGGCCTTTCGCTCAGTGGGGCCTAGACATCGTCGGTCCTTTTCCTAAGGCAACTGGGAACATACGCTTTTTGGTTACAACAACTGACTATTTTACGAAATGGGTTGAGGCGAAACCCTTGGCAAACATCAGGGATACGGACATCACTAAGTTTGTCTGGGAGTTTATTATCACTCATTTCGGCATTCCTTTTGCTTTAATTTCTGATAACGGAACTCAGTTTAGCAGTGCCGCTTTTAAAAGTTATTGTGCAGGTTATGGAATTAAAAACTTTTACTCATCTGTAGCTTATCCGCAGGCTAACGGACAAGCTGAAGCAACCAACAAGGCAATTCTGGACGGGATCAAAAAAAGACTAGACCAGGCTAAGGGCAGGTGGGCGGAGGAACTCCCCGCAGTCCTCTAGGCTCACCGAATAACGCCCCGACGCTCTACATGAGAGTCTCCTTTCACGCTGACATACGGTACTGATGCAGTCATCCCGTTGGAAATAGGCCTTCCTGGTGTGCGCACCACAGCCTTCCAGCAAGGCGGGAATGATGAGGCTCTCGGCGTCAACCTCGACCTCCTGCAGGAGAGAAGAGACGCGTCAGCAGTTCGGATGGCGGCCTACCAGCAGGAGCTGATCAAGCTCAATGGCAAGCACATCAGGCCACGCCCGATCTCAGTGGGAGACTTCGTACTCCGGAAGGTCCTAGGTAACACAAAGGATCCGACCGAGGGAAAGTTCGGTCCTAACTGGGAGGGGCCATATAGAGTTGTAGCAGATCTTGGAAATGGCTCATTCAAGTTGGAAGACATGGACGGAAAGGAGATTCCGCGGGCATGGAATGTCTTCAACTTAAAGAAGTTCTACATCTGAGGCGATGCAGGGGTACTCTTTTTCCTCTTCGTACGGTTTTTTCCCATATAGTTATCCTGCGAAGAGGTCTTAACGAGGCCCCGGGGGGTTCACCCTTGAACAATCTCGTCTTTTTTCCTTTTCTGCTCTGTTTTGAATGATTGTGCACGTTTTGCTGATGGTTTAGTGTAATCCAGTGTTGTACAATTGCTTTTCTTTTTTATGCAGGTTATGTATTTCGGGTAGGCTTAGGAGGCAGGTAACCTCATGAGCGTTCCATACGCCTAGGGAGGTTTATGCCGATAGCCTACCAAAGCCGTTTGAGTTGAAGAATAAGTGATGAGACCGGGGCATAACGATTTCACGCCGGTGTCCTTGACAACCGGCGGAAGCGTCAGCCAGGGAGATCTCACATCATGTTCCCAACTAGAATAACTATAGGCATCTATAGCGACGTCGTTTGTCAAGCCTTAATAAACCCAAATCATGTAGGGAACTAGACATGTTTCGTAAACTGATCTAGAACTGATAAAAGCTTAAAGCGAAATAACAAATTCGCACTCTAGATATTCGAACTCCCGGATCCGGATTGGATTCGGAAATTCGAGGGGCAAATTGATAGAGCATTTTTTGATTAAAAAGGGTAAATTGGTAATCTTAGACTTTAGTATAAATTGTACCCTTAATTTTTTTAATAGACGGGACTTCATCTTCTACAACAGGAGAAAGAGACCATTTGAGGAATGGAAATTGGTTCTTCAAATCATTCCCAAATATCAAATTAAATATCGTTCAACTTCCAACAACGACACTGACCAAAATCTACCATTTATGGATCCCTGATTGGATCAAAGGTACAAAACAAAGATACTGGCACCCTAGTTGAACCACACAAGAGTTGATGCTTCTTCGGTTTTCACCAGTTATTGGGAGATTTGCAGATTGCTTCCAATGAACCAACGACAATCATCCATAACTAATTGTTACTCTATCAATTCTGACAACACCATTTTATTTGTGTTGTTAAACTGCTGTCTCTTTGTTATCAAAGCTACTCTGATCGAGCCACCAGGTATTTTGTCGTCGAGCTTGTTGTGCAAGCTTTGACCGTAAAAATCCATTAAAATCAATTCAGCTTGCTTTGCAACCTACTCAACTTAAAGAAGAGATAAAAATAAATTAGAATAAATGCATTGTAATGGGCCTTTGATTTTAGATCCGATCCATATTTGGTCTGGTCTCCGGCCCATTAACCAACCACAACAATTACTCACTACCAACCCTAATATCATTAACAAATATGTTTTTATCAATGTTATTCTCCACTAATAATAGTAAACCATCCTTTCTTTTACTTAAATGGGCCTTAAAGCCCATTAATCAAATTTAACTCTTTGCCTTTTGAATATATGCATTATGAGTTCGCATATTTCAAATTAATAACTTATTCACCCTTTAATGGGAAACTTTACATGTTGAGATATATTCATGTGCTGATGTGTAGCTGATTGTAGGTTTGGATTGAGATTGTTGTTTCGGGCAAGAGATCAATGATGTGGTCGTGCGATTCCTGTTGGCTTCTCGAGACGAAGCGTGATCCAGGTGTTACATTCGCACCTTCAGAGTGTGTCTTTTGATCTGCTTCCCGGCTGTTGCATCGCCTTGTTGGTTTCCTCCAACCCGTGTTGCGCCCTTCTCATCCGTTTTGCCTATTTTTCTAGCTCCTTTCAGTTTTGTTTCTCTCTCTCTTGTATTGTTTTGTTGTTTTTGCTCTCTCTAGTCGGTTTGTTCTGACTGCCGATTCTTCGGCCTCTCGAGAATCCTTGTCAGGTGTGATTTGAATTCTCGAATTCTTTTCTTATAAAAAAAAAACTTAAAATAGAGAGTAGTTTTTCACAAAAATTAAAATGAAAGGTGATTAAATGTAAGAAAATCCAAAATAAAGGATGATTAAACACACCTATCATATGCGCTAACCGGCCTTTCCCTTTGCCAAACATGGGCTAACCGGCCCATGCCAGATCTTTCTGTTTACAGTAGTCGCTTCTTATTTCACAGTTGACGTTTTCCTCTTCCCAACCGATGCCCGACGCCCAGATCACAAACCCTCATCACAGGCACAATCCCGCTTGTGGTGATCATCAATACGGTTTTACTGAGCTGCGAATTCACTCGCGAACCTGTTGATCTCCCTCTGTGTCCGCGCTTCAGTTAGGTTATACGCTCCAATTTGGGGTTTTCCGCTCCATAGCTAGCGATAGATTGTCATATTTGCAATCTCCCAAGGTAGAGTTACAAACCCTAATTTGGCTTCCCGATTCAATTTTGTTTTTATCTGTGTGAGATGCGGGAGTTTTGTACTTGTTCGCTTCAAGCTTCTGTAAAATTGGTTGCGCAAATCTGGTATTTTCAAGCCCGTGCTTCAGATACCAAATTTCTAGCTATGTTAGGGTTTTCATTTTCTTGTATGTTTATTTCTTTCTACTTGTATAGTCTAATGCTTGTTCTTGTTATTTGTTTCCTAGTTTCGCACACCCCATTAGTGCGGGATAATAATCTGCTATAATAATACCTATTATTGGTTAATTCTTGTCTTTGAAGTGGTGAATGCGTTAAATTTGATTCGATCCGAAGTAGAAGTTTTATTCTCTTTTGATCATATGGAGCAGCAGATACTTTTGGACTTCAGAATATGCAAATAGGGTTCTTCATGCGCTGCTAAAGTGGGTGGCACGGAAGAAATTTAACTGCTTTTAGCTCGGTGGGGGACATTGTGATGTAATTTAAACATACTATGAAATTAGAAATTTGTTAGGACTTGTGCATCTATACAAGTTTCAATGGAATATCTGTGCTGTGTAAGTCTGTATAGATCTGATATATATGCAATGAAGATTATTGCTGAGGTGCAGTTTTTGGAGCTTGACAGTTTAGATTTGATTGGTTCCTATGTTTTCTGAAAGAGAATCTGCGGGTAAGGAGGGTTTTGTTGGATATGCAGCTGAGAATCTGAGATAGTTGATATCTTGATGAAGTGCAACATTCTTATCAGACCTTAAATAGTTTAAGTACCTCCACTGATTATATACAATGCCTAATCTGTCTAGGGAATATATCACCTCCACTGATTATATACAATGCCTAATCATTTTCTACATGATTCAGTTTTGGCAGGATGCTTTTTAAGATAGCATGACTTGCATGATTAGCATCTGTTACTGATGGTCCTTGTATAGCAAGGTGTACAAATAGAAGAATGTAGTTTTAGCACGATTAATAAATTATGTCGTTTCAACTTTCTTTTTATGGATTTAATTTTTAGGCAAATCCAGTGACTTAGTAGATCCCTATACACTTGGAATGGCATTCTTCCTCTATTCAAGTTATACAACTGAAGCAAAATATTTTTGTCTTGTCTTCACGTGGAATCTATATGGTCAATAAATTGCAGCCTACACCCGAATCTCCCTCAAAAGTATATGTGGAACCTGATTACTCTAGAATAAGCATATCTTGCAGGTTAACATTGTGGGCTTGCACCCTTACATTTAAACATGCCAGTTCGATGTGCACATGCATATACATCATTCATTCCTATGTGCGAATGTCCGATTTTGCCTTCAAATATATATCATTCCCTTGAGTCAAGGCGATTTTTCTTGAGATACTACTGTTTGCTCAAACTTTTTGTTTTTCTAACTTTCCTATTTCTCTATATGAGATTTTTAATAATAATTCTTTTTATTTGTAATACTATTACAGACATGTATAACAATATTGGAACTCAGCCAGGGGTTCCACAACAACCTTTTAACTCCCGACCTAGTCCATTCGGGAATTCGTTTCCTGGTCCTGGCTCAGGATTTATTCAAAGTGGATTAGGTGCTTATGGAGAGAAAATCCTTGGATCCAGTTCTGAATATGTTCAAAGCAATGTAAGTGAAATATAGCTGGTTCTTTCTTTTAATTTGCAAGCTTGCAATATACATAATTATGTAAGTGTTTATGAAAGGCATTTTGAGCACTGAGACAGGTGCAATTCTTGAAAGCGGAAATAATGATAGTCATGTCCTTGATATACATGTCAGAACTTTTAACTACATTATAATTTGATACATCTAGCTATTATAAACATGAAAATTTAAATATTTAAGACTTAGTTATGTTTAAATGGAGAAATACATTAATGTTATTTATAAGAGTTAATAAGTTATATGACTATAGATATAGTACAAGCTTAATAATGAGCATAGAGAAATGTAGTTGATAATGCATCAGGGGAGAGGGACAAAGGCTTTTGTACTAGGTGATGGAGCATGTCTCGAAGCATCACTGTCCCTTACTGCCCAAACTTAGAGTTCTAATTTCTTCCACATTTATGACAAATGTTTTTTTGTTTGTTTTGGTATTGGTGACTGTAGTGAATATTGTGGTCATCTTATTATTTTATGAGTAAGAGCCACGTCTTTCATCTCTTTCAGAAGGTGTACATTCTTCATTGTCTTCGTCCTGTTCAGATTTCCGATCCTGAGCTTTTGCTAATATTGTTTTTATACAACATAATACATGTGGGGATGTTTGTTTGTTTGTTATGGTGCCCTCTTATTGAAATTCCCTCATGTTTATATAATATATGGCTAGAAACTTGCATACTATAATTGTCACCTTCTGTGTATGGTCTGTCAGATGATGAACCACTTGTTTATCTAATGATTAATATACTTGTTCTGTCAGATAGAATCTATTCTTTTGTTTTTCCTAGTCTACGCCCTTGAATGTTTTTTTTTTTTAATAGCAAGTGCTATTCTTACTTGACCTTGGCTGCATTATTTTCACAGATAAATAGGTACTTTGCAGACCCCCAATATTATTTCCAGGTGAATGCTGACTATGTGAGGAATAAACTGAAGGTTGTGCTGTTCCCTTTTCTTCATAAGGTAAGCTTCCCCATGTACATCTTCTTCTTGTTTGTTCTCGATGTTTCAGACTTGTGATTTTCCTTTTTTTGTCTCAATTTTTGAAGGGTCATTGGACTAGGATAACTGAACCTGTGGGGGGTAGGCTATCCTATAAGCCTCCAATCTTTGATATTAATGCTCCAGACCTTTACATTCCTTTCATGGCGTTTTTCACGTATGTTGTTCTTGCTGGGCTGATCCTTGGACTCCACGGAAAGTAAGTGTTTCCTTCAGCTGAAATTTGTCGTATTGGAATAGTCCCTCATGTTTTGTAACTATATTCTGACATAGAACCTGGGTAGTGTTCACCAAGTACTTAAGTACGTGATCAAGCTCATTCCTTTCCAATAGGTCTCTCTTAAGCAGAGGTTTGGCCTTCAAAAGATCAAAGTGGTCCCATAATCTGTTCTCTAGGAGGATAAACAAAAAAAAAATACATGTTTTAAGATCAAAGTAGTTGTAAAATAACCTCCATAAACAAAATAGATGTAAAATTCATCTTACACCTGTCCTTGATGAAAACTGATTGGTTATCCTTTGAAACCTCTCCAGGTTCAGTCCCGAGGCGCTCAATTGGTTATTCATGAAAGGATTGGTAGGATGGTTCCTGCAAGTGATGCTTCTGAAGCTGTCTCTACTTTCACTGAGCAGCGGTGAAGCGCCACTCTTAGACGTGGTGGCATTTGCAGGGTATGCGTTTGTGGGGATCTCTTTGTCCATCCTCGGTAAGATGCTATGGGGCTACTCCTACTATGTGTTGATGCCTTGGACCAGCCTTTGCATGGGCATCTTCCTGCTGAGGACCCTGAAGAGGGTACTCTACGCAGAGGTCAGAAGCTATGACTCGAGAAGGCATCATTATCTCTTGCTCTTTGTTGTTCTTGCTCAGTTTCCCATGTTCGTTTGGCTCGGAAACATCAGTGTTCATTGGCTGTTTTAGGATGAGCTTGCTTGAACTTAACTTCAGTTTGTCCGGATGGGGTCTCCAGCCTATATGTTTGGTTTGTTTGTCATTTCTAGTCCTTCCATCAAGTTTTCCCGTTCAATAGGGCATTATCTAGCACTCGTGGCGTCTTGGTATGAAGACACATCAATTTCACCTCAGCTTATTTTCTTTGGGTCCAAAATTCAACCCAACTTATTAACACTCGTTTAAAGGCTAAGGGTCTGTTTGGTTCGCGTATTCAGTTGATTTAATTGGATGTTTGCGCATTCAGTCGATTTAATTGGATTTAACTGTACTCAAGTATCCAAATAAGTCTCCATGTCGAAAACTTAAAATGACTTGAAAGACTTAAAGTAGTTGAACTTAAGGTAAAATTTTAAGATGGAAAACTTGACTTATCTCTAAAACTGAACTTAATTGAAAAATTCTTCAACCTTTCCATTTGAATTTTTTATTGAATTCAATCATCCATTTTAGTTTCAGTTTCAGTCGTCAATTTAAATTTTATCCTATAATTTTAGTTCAGTACCTAGTTCAATTTTACTTCAGTTCAGTTTTTACGAACCGAATAGACCCTAAATAGACAGAAGGACTAATTTTGAAACAAAAACAGTAGTAACTGGAGCCTAAATAGGACAAACGGCTAGGGATGGCAAAGGGACGGGGAGTACTCTCCCCGTCCCTGTTTTTTGCCCCCATCTTCGCCCCCGTCCCCGAACGGGGATCAAAAACTTCCCCCGTTCCCGTCGGGGATCCCCGTTCCCATTTTACTACATATAATTTTTTAAATTATGTTTTAATTTATGTATTATTAAGATTTAGGATATAAATGATTTGATATTTATAATTTAACGTCTAAAGGGTATAAGGTTTAGAGACTAAATAATATAAAATTTAGGATTTAAGGTTAAGAAAATCACAAAAATAATGTATTCGGCGGGGATCCCCATTGATTTCCCCGCCGGTGACGGGGCGGGAAACGGGATGGGGACCTCTATCCCCGTCCCTGCTCGGGTTTAAATTTTTCCCCCATCCCCGTTTAAACGCCCCGTCCCCGTAGCTGGGATTTTCCATGAGGAATGAGAAATCTCCGCCCCGTTGCCATCCTTACAAACAGCAAAGAGTTGGTAGACTTATCCGTACTTGTAGATGTGTATAGGCTTCATAGTGCTGAAAACTCCTATTTTGTATCGGAATTCGGAAGTAATGTATCAACTTTTGGTTAAAATGGTCCGGTGTTGTGCCTTGCTTGTGACGTTGGCTTAGAAGGGTCAAAATATTTATCTACATAAGAATGTAAATTGTGTCATGTGACTCATGCCAAACCTTGACACCTTGTGCAACGGGTTTCATAACTTGAGTTTCATATAGGGATGGCAACAGGGCGGGGAGTACTCTCCCCGTCCCGTTTTTTGCCCCAATTCCCGTCCCCGAACGGGGATCAAAATCTTCCCCCGTCCTCGTCCCCGCCGGGGCCCCGCTCCCCGTTGGGAATCCTCGTCCCCGTTTTACTACACATAATTTTTTTTATATTTTGTCTAAATTTATATATTATTACGATTTATGGTATAAATGATTTGAGATTTATGGTTTAACGTCTAAAGGGTATAAGGTTTAAGGACTAAACAATATAAAATTTAGGATTTAAGGTTAAGAAAATCACAAAAATATTGTATATGGCGGGGATCCCCGCAGGTTTCCCCGCCGGAGACGGGGTGGGGACCTCTATCCCCGCCCCGCTCCCCGTCACCGCTCGTTTGTTAAGTTTTCCCCCTCCCCCTCCCCCATCCCCGTTTATTCCCGTTTAAATTCCCTGTCCCCGTAGCGGGGATTCTCCACGGGGAATGGGGAATCCATGCCCCGTTGTCATCCCTAGTTTCATATTCACGTTTTTATTTTTATTTCTTTCCTCCACGTCATGTAAAATAAGTATTTGACTTATTTTTCTTACGGTTTTTTCGCTTGGTATCTCTGACTTAAGGCGAAATTCGCGAGGTATCTCAAAGTTTTACCTATTTCGTGTGGTACCCCCGAGTTTTTTTTCCCCACCAAATACCCCTCCGTTAATTTTTTAACGGATCCGTTTAAAAAAAAGAGAGAAAGAACAAAGGAGAGGGGAAATCGATTAATCTGTCTTCCTCTTCTTTTTCTATGTGAGATTGATTCGGAGTTCGCAGAAGATAGAGTTGATCCAGATCAGAAAACAAAAGCATATTATTTTTGAAGCAAAACAAACGCAACATTTGATAAAGCAGAGAGATTATCCGGTTCGCTGACATTATTTTTGCAAACCAGAGTGGTGAAAATTGCATGTTCCGGTGAGTGCACTTTGGAAGAACTATTCAACTTCAACCCTGCCTTCATCGGGAAAATTTTCAATTTGCCTTTTCAGTTCCGATTGTGTGTTCTTTTGTCTTCGTTTCTTCCCTAAGACAGTTTCTTTGTACACTACAAAAATTGTCTTCGTACACTACAGTTTGAAACGCGAAAATTTTGCTTAAGCGATATACCCGCGTTTGATTGTAAATTGTACCCAGAAACTGAGTTCCTGTACTAGAAAGCAAAATACCTGCGTTTCAAATTATTATTTTTTTAAAAGTGAAACGCAAGATCCTTGCTTAAGCAAGGATCTTGCGTTTCGCTAATGGTAATATTGTACCCAGAAACTGAGTTTTTAGTTGTTTTGAAACGCAAGATTAGTGCTTAAGCACGATTCCTGCGTTTCAAAAAAATAAAAATTTTGAAAATATTACCGTTGTGAACCGCAAGATTCCTGCTTAAGCAGGATTCCTGCGTTTCACAATGGTAATATTTCCAACGGTCGAATTTCAGCCTTCTATAAATACTCCCCATCACTTGTAGGTTGGATACACCACCACAACCGAGCACAAAATCATTACGAAAATGTCTAGTAGTGAAGAAGAAGCGGATTATAGCACCGAAGAAGAGTTCGAATTTGAGAGCGACCGCGAAGATGAAAATTTGCCGGATGGCAAAGACGATCCGATATTTTAAACTTTTCGGTTAGTAATGCATTTTATTTATCGTTATATTATAGAAATGTGTTTATAGTTGGAGTATATAGATTTCGATATGAATATTAGAATAGGAAATAAGTTTACATAGTAGTTGTACATATGAATGTTTACTTTTGTAGATACGAATTCGTATTTGTAGTAGATATGATCTTGTATTTGTAGATTTAGATATAAATATTAAAGTTTTTAGATATTTCGATATAATAGTTAATTTTTGTTTGTGTATGTTTAAGCATTAATTAAATGTTGGAAATGGATAAAATAACAGGGGAAATTTTATGGAAAGGAATTTGCCACTAATTTGAAGTGGAACAGTCGAGATGAGTTGGTTGACTGGGCTAAAAATTTGGGAAAAGACTTGATGACGTGTTTAGTTATTAGGCGAAGTAACGTGAGGCATGTTAGTTTGACTTGTGAACATTTTGGGAAGCAAAGATTTAGAAAGGAGAAATGTGATTCAGAAGATGAGGAGGCTCGGGAGATTGATGTTGCTAGGCGTCCAGGAACAAATTCGAAGAAGTCAGGATGCACATTTGAACTTATAGGTGTCCCGGAGAAGAAGAAGAAGTATGAGACAGAGAGTCGTAAATGGATATTGCGTGTATTGAGTAGTGTACACAACCATAAGTTTCCGCTTAGCTTCGATGGTCATGCAATCATTGGTCGATTAGCCGAGGTAGAGAAGACTTTGGTGCAGAGTTTAGGTGAGTCATTTGTCCCCCCCCCCTCTGCTATTTGTAAAGCGTTGAAAATCTCCTTCCCGGGAAATGTGACATCGGCAAAACAAGTTTCCAACTACCTACAAAAGTTGTAATTCGAGGATCGTGGGGAATTGACGGTCACCCAATGGACACTCAATTTTATGAAACAACACAAATATGAAGTGTTTCCATTGAGGGAGAAGTTGACTAATGAGATGGATGTCTTATTTTTTGCCCACCCTGACTCATTGAAGCTTCTTAAGAGGTTCCCGTATGTTATCATCATCGACGCCACATACAAGACGAACAAGTATGTAACTTATTGAAGTAATAATTTTAATTATGAATATGCTAGGAAATTTGGATATGCTCTTATATTTTGTTGCCTTTGTCGTTAGGTATAACATGCCTTTGGTGGAGATTGTCGGTTGTACGTGTACTCACAAGACCTTCAACATCGCATATGCATTTACGAAGAAAGAAGAGATTGTGCATTACACTTTCATCATGAAGAAGCTGCGTTATTTGTGCGAGGAGGCCGGAGTCATGCCAACGGCGATAATGACCGATCGAGAGAAGTCCATATCAATGCAATCCATTTGATCTTCCCGGAGGTTAAACACCTTTTGTGTTGGGTGCATATAAATCACAACATCGAGGCTTATAGTTCCCTTATTTTGAAGAGTAAAGTAAAGGTAAAAGCTTTTTGCGGGCAATGTTGGGGACTCTTTTGCTCAACCACGGAGGAAAGCTACCAAGAGAGGCTTGAAGCATTGAAGAAGTCATGGAAGAAAGGGTTGCTTAGATATGTTGAGAAGCAGTGGCTTACACCTTACAAGGAAAACATAGTTAGAGCGTGGACGGACCACCATCTCCACTTTTTCACAAGGACATCCAACAGGTATCCCAACTTCAAATCTTATATATATTTGCATAAGTGATCTATAACATATTAACCTCATTGTTATATGATTTGAAAGGGTTGAGGGTATGCACAAGGTGTTGAAGAAAATTATGGATTCAAGTATAGGCGGATTTAACCGAATGTCGGTGAGGATCCACTCAGCGATTGAGAGCCAAGTTTGCAAGGTTAGGGCAAGCATGGAGATGTCACGGCTCAAGATGCCCACATGTTATAACCGGATGGATCCAATAAACCGGATTGTGTTTTCTAGGCTATTCTACAGAGTGTCGGATCGGGCCTTGAGGAAGTTGTATGTCATTTATGAGCTGCTACTGGACGGTGATTTCAAACAGGAGTGCGATGATTTCTGGATGAGAGAGTGCCTTGGCCTACCGTGCCTCCACACAATTGCTTTTTCTATCATTGATAAGAAGCCAATCATGCATATGTCTTCTGAGATACACCGCTTTTGGAAGCAGATTGAATGGGATAGGATAGTCCGTTTCGACGCAGACGATGTTGTTGGTGACAACGTTAATATGACAGTTTCAGAGATGAGGTGCAACGACTTTTCCCAGAAGTTGCAAAGGGGTGAGCTGAAGAAATCAACAATAGATCAGATGGCGGAGGTTTACACTGACTTGGAGTATCCGCATGAGTCAACCCTGCTACAACCCACAATGATCAAGGCAAAAGGAAGACCGCCAGGGTCGTTCAAGTATTCCACCGAGAGAGATCCGATTAGGGTTGAGTACGCAAGGGCGGATCTTGATAACCTAGAGAAAGAGCAGGAGAAGGGCAAGCAGAAGGGAAGCCAAGGAATAAGTCGGCCTAGAAAGGGCCAAGAAGAACCTGTTTTTGTTGATGTAGAAGAACATGTTCATGTTGATCAAGAACCATGTGGATCACAGTTTCCCGGGGAACCCATCAGTCATATGGGAATGGACTTTGGAGTCAACAACATTGACTACTTTTGGTATCCGTTCATTAGGGAGGTGAGGGATGTAGTTGGAGACGGACATTGTGGCTACCGCTCACTATGTGTACTGTTGGGCGAAGACGAGAGGAACTACAAGAGGATTCGATTCAATTTGGCATCTCACTTGGTCGACAACAGAGTCTTGCACGAGCCCGCGTTGGCAAGACTAAACCCGGGGAAGTCATTTGAGAGTTATGCAGTTGAGGTGAACTACTTCTTTAGTCCTTACGGACCGAGGTTCTGGTGCGACATGCCCATGGTCGGTCTAGTGTTTGCCACGGTGTATCAGGTTGCTTTGGCATTCTTGTCTTGGAATGGTCCGTGCTTATGCTTTCCAATGATGACATCACAAGCAAGTCTCAACGGTGATGGGCTACGGATATTGACCATGGCTCAAGTTGGAGCTCGAGACCACTTCATACCGGTATGTCTTATTGTTTTAAGCTTCTTTACTTACTTATATAAATACGCTTCTTTACTAATCTTTGCATTTTTTGATAAATGAAGTTATGGCTCAAGGATGGAAGTCCTCTGCCTCCAACTCCATATGCTTGGCGCGAATTCAAACAAATAAGTGTCGAAGGTTCGGATGCACCATTTGCCTCAAGGATTTCAATGTTTCGGGAGTTTCGCATAGCATATGGTCGTTCACCCCATACTATGGCTTAGGGATATGTCATGTGATATGAGTTGTGATTGTAATATTTTAGTACTCTAATTTATGCATATGTGACATTGACAACATCTCAAAAAACTAAAAAAATTGGGCCCAAATAGGAAGGATTATAGAAGAAACGGGTGAAAAACTAAAAAAACTAAAAATTGGGTCCAAATAGACCCAATAGAAAGGATTATAGAAGAAACGGGTGGAAAAATGAAAAAACTAGAAATTGGGCCCAAATAGGCCCAATAGAAAGGATTATAGAAGAAACGGGTGAAAAATTCAAAAATATAGAAATTGGGCCCAAATAGGCCCAATAGGAAGGATTATAGAAGAAACGGATGAAAACTCAAAAAATTAGAAATTGGGCCCAAATAGGCCCAATATGAAGGGTTATAGAAGAAACGGGTGAAAACTGAAAAAACTAGAAATTGAGCCCAAATAGGCCCAATAGGAAGGATTATAGAAGAAACGGGTGAAAAACTCAAAAAACTAGAAATTGGGCCCAAATAGGCCCAATAGGAAGGATCATAGAAGAAACGGGTGAAAAACTAAAAAAAAACTAGAAACTGGGCCCAAATAAATAGGCCCAATAGGAAGGATTATAGAACAAACAGGTGAAAAACTGAAAAAACTATAGTTTTCCTTTATATTTAATGTGATATACTTATATACTATAGTTTTTCTTTATATTTCATGTGATATACTTATATACTATAGTTTTTCTTTATATTTCATGTGATATACTTATATATTATAGTTTTCCTTTATATTTCATGTGATATAAGCTTATGTACTATAGTTTTCCTTTATATTTAATGTGAATATACTTATATACTATAGCTTTTCTTTATATTTCATGTGATATAAGCTTATATACTATAGTTTTTTTTATATTTCATGTGATATACTTATATACTATAGTTTACTTTTATATTTCATGTGATATAAGCTTATGTACTATAGTTTTTCTTTATATTTCATGTGATATACTTATATACTATAGTTTTTCTTTATATTTTATGTGATATATGCTTATGTACTATAGTTTTCTTTATATTTCATGTGATATAAGCTTATGTACTATAGGTTTCCTGTATATTTCATGTGATATAAGCTTATGTAATATAGTTTTCCTTTATATTTCATGTGATATACTTATATACTATAGTTTTTCTTTATATTTCATGTGATATAAGCTTATGTACTATAGTTTTCCTTTATATTTCATGTGATATACTTATATACTATAGTTTTTTTTATATTTCATATGATATACTTATATACTATAGTTTTCCTTTATATTTCATGTGATATAAGCTTATGTACTATAGTTTTTCTTTATATTTCATGTGATATACTTATATACTATAGTTTTCTTTATATTTCATGTGATATAAGCTTATGTACTATAGTTTTTCTTTATATTTCATGTGATCTAAGCTTATGTATTATAGTTTTTCTTTATATTTCATGTGATATAAGCTTATGTACTACAGTTTTTCTTTATATTTCATGTGATATACTTATATACTATAGTTTTCCTTTATATTTAATGTGATATACTTATATACTATAGTTTTTCTTTATATTTCATGTGATATACTTATATACTATAGTTTTCCTTTATATTTCATGTGAATATACTTATATACTATAGTTTTTCTTTATATTTCATGTGATATACTTATATACTATAGTTTTTCTTTATATTTCATGTGATATAAGCTTATGTACTATAGTTTTTCTTTATATTTCATGTGATATAAGCTTATGTTCTATAGTTTTTCTTTATATTTCATGTGATATACTTATATACTATAGTTTTTCTTTATATTTCATGTGATATAAGCTTATGTATTATAGTTTTTCTTTATATTTCATGTGATATACTTATATACTATAGTTTTTCTTTATATTTCATGTGATATACTTATATACTATAGTTTTTCTTTATATTTCATATGAATATACTTATATACTATAGTTTTTCTTTATATTTCATGTGATATACTTTAATACTATAGTTTTCCTTCATTTGGGCCCATTTGGGCTATCTTACGCCATTTGTTCAAAAATATGAATTAATTACATTACAAAAAAGACATCCAAAATACATACAATTCACGTGTCCTACGTAAATACTAATCTGCCTGAGGGCCGCTATCTCCAGGCTGCTCCTGTGCCCTACTACCAGATCCCTCCTCATATACAGAATCCTGGAAAACAGGCTCAGGAGGAGGAGGAGGAGGCGCACCACGTGGAATGGGAGGAGGACGAAGCGGCCTTGCACCCACCATACACAACGCAAAATCCATTAGCTCCTCTCGTACGTCCTCAGGAAGGCCAGCTCTCTCTAGAGCAGTAGTAGAGCATACACCCTCAACTCAGCTGATACCACCTGGTTACACTATTTTCAAATAAAAAATGTTATTAGATACACATATGTAATGACATAGAGAAATTAATGCAAAATAACATACCGTGATCAGGTCGCTAGGAAGCGGTGGCGGAAGAGGCACGTCATCGTCTACTGGTGCTGGTGCTGAAGGATCATGCCTCGGTGATCGATAATCTAGATATGGATGAGACATCCGCTCCCACCAATCCAGATACTCTGGCTGACAATCCCAAGGGAAACCGGCGTCAGGCATGTCACCGAGGGGGCATGTTGTCCGTCTCGATAATGGGTGGCCCCTCTGCCTCAGGTGGGGGAGAAGGTGGCTAAGAAGTCTGCGTCGCAGGAGGAGGGGGCATGTTGTCCGTCTCCATAGCATCAAGTCTATCAGCGTCTGTGGAGGGCTCGAATGTCTCGTGCCAGCCTTGCTCCGTCGCCACAAAAACTGGGGAACGAGTGTACTCCTCCTCGCCAATATCAACCTCGTCGTCCGAAGATGACGACTCAGACTCGGTCGGATGATCCTCGGGCTCAGCAGACTCGGTCGGATGATCCTCGGGCTGCCCGACATCTCTCCGTAATGCAACGTCTAGCTGTCTACTCAGCTGAGATGGAGAACTGCATCGTGCAGAAGCTATTTGTTTTTATATAGACAATAATTTCGATTGGACAATAATCTTCATATTCTTTATTTTGACATTTATTTAATTTCTATTCTAAATAAATTATTTTTTAAATTAATTGTCAAATTTCCCAAATCATATCGTTATCTTCGGACGACAAGGTTTTAATTTCTAATTTTTATTTTTATTTCGATTGGATCCCTCGTTATTATTTCATATTTTTATGTTTTAATTATTTGTTAATTCTTAATAATTCTTAATAATGTTTTAATTTCTAATTCTAAGTGTTTTTATATAAACAATAATTTCGATTGGACATTAATATTCATATTCTTTATTCTGAAATTTATTTAATTTCTATTCTAAATAAATTATTTGCTAAATTAATTGTTATTTTGGTAATTGTTATTTAATTTCTATTTCCTAAATCATATCGCAGAATCATAATATTTTGGTAATTCATGCGTTATTTTCCAGACTAAATCCATGCATTTCATATAATTCATGCATTCGATTAATTCATCTTATCATAAATATGCAATATAATTCATACAATATTAATTCATGCATTTCGATATAATTCATGCTATCAAAATCATGCATTCGGTATAACTTATGCGATCATAATATTATTTAATTTATATCCTTCTAAACACATTTTAAAATTTATTTAAAATTTAAAATTTATGCATGCATTATATATAATTTACGCTATCATGCATTATATTTTAAAATTTACGCTATCATGCATTCGATATAATTCATGCTATCAAAATCATGCATTCGGTATAACTTATGCATGCATTACATTTAATTTACGCAATCATAAATCATGCATTCGATATTTATATCCTTCTAAACACATTTTAAAATTTAAAATTTACGTGTCGAATATTAGGTACGGTAGAAGAAGAGACTACCGGCGCATCTGGTACGGTAGACGAAGAGGCTACCTTGCGCTGCTTCCGAGACTTTACCGCATCGCCGCCTTTCCCGCGTTTTTGGGTAACCGGAGCAACAGTTTTTCCGGTGCTATTTTTTCCGGCGACCGAAGCTTTTCTGGCGGCGCCATTTTTTTCGGCGACCGAAGCATTTCCGTCACCTCCAGTAGACACGCCGGAAAATGATTCCAACGTCATCCCTACCGCCTCAGTCACTGCCTCGTCGAGCTTCTGCCTCTCCGTCTGCTCCAGAACGTCGGCTCCGACATCCGCGACTCTGTCAGCCCCGCCGCCGCCAGCCAAGCTCGCGTCTGCTGCCGGCGTATCTTTGGTCGACGCTAGAGGAGCGGAAGCCGGGTTTGTTTCCGCCAGAGAAGATGATGAAGGAGACGCCGGCTGTCTTCGTCTCCGGCCACCGTCTTCATCTCCGACACCAGATTTTTGCCCCAAATCCATTGTTTAGATCCAAATAGAGGAGCGGGGATGAATCAAAATAGGAAGAAGAAGAAGAAGAAGAGGAGGGGGGGTGAATCGAAATCTGGGTTTAGGGGCGGCGGCGGCTAACCTAGAAGAGGAAGAAGAAGAAGACCAGACGAAACGAAACGCGCAGCGTTTCACTTAAAGCAGACGAAACGCAAGATCCTTGCTTAAAAAAAAAAAGCGAAACGCTGGATCTCTACTTAAGCAGGGATCCTGCGTTTCAATTAAAATAAAATAAAAATGAAACGCATGTATTAAGCAAAATACATGCGTTTCAGTTTTAGTGCCAAAACTCAGTTTCTGGGTACAATTTACACTCAAACGCGGGTATATTGCTTAAGCAAAAATTCTGCGTTTCAAAGTATAGTGTACGAAGACAATTTTTGTAGTGTATAGAGATCCTTCGCTTTTTAGTCTAGCTGTGTTGCTTTTAATTCACAACTATTTGGCTACTTGCTAATTAAGTTTAATTTTAATTTAATTTGGAATTTTACTGCCTGTTGGTGTTCTTGCTTCTTCTTTTTGTATGTGTGTGGGGGTTAGAGGGTTTGGAGGTGGAATTACAGTTTTGAAGTAGAAGAAACTTCAATCTTTTTGTTCTTGTTTTATAAAATCGATTTCTTGAGGTCTTTAGATGGATATTTGGGGATTTGAATTTTGTTCCCGAAATTAAGTAATATTGTCATTTTTTGTATCTATTTATGAGGGTTTGTGGCTAAGATTGTGAGATATTTTTGAGTTTACTTCTCAGTCATCACCATCATCTGGGTTTTGTACCTTGCAGAATGTTTGGAGGCTCAACCGATCCAAGGATTCCTCAACTTTCCAGATGTATGCTTGATGCTTCTGCGTGGATTGCTCACTTGATCTCACCGCTTGCGCTGTAGAATGTTCAGTACAAATCCGCTTTACTTGGCTCTACAATCCACATGTTTTCTTCCTTGTGAAGGTCAAATTTATGTGGTCAAACAAGGGTCCTTCTGCTGCTCTAATTTGAGGAAGACAAAAGCGATAGATTAATGGATTTTCCCTCTCCCTTGTTCCTTTTTTTTTAAAACGGAACCATTTAAAATTTAACGGAGGGGTATTTGGCGAAAAAACAAACAAATTCGAGGGTACCGCGCAAAATAGATAAAACTTTGGGGCACCTCGCGAATTTCGCCTTACTTCAGGGGTATTAGGCGAAAAAACCGTTTTTTTTATTATAAAAATCTTACTTTACTTTTTCTTTTCTTCTTAGAAGTGAGGTTCATTTTCCTTGGTAAAACCTTTTTTTCTCGTGTGAAACTTTCCATCATCAATTCAATTAAAAAAATTATCGTACAAATTGTTTATACTATGGGAGCTAGAATTGGGCAAGTGATGCCCACGCGTAGGATCAGTTGCAAACTAGGGTTCAGATTTGAGCGAGCCATATCTACGCGTAGAACGAGCTGCTAACCGCCAAAGCCCCACCGTGACCATGGGCCGTGTTAAGCCGAAGGAAGGCCCATTAGAAAGTAGGAAAAGCCCATAAAGAAAAGAAGAGAAACCAACTGTAGAGGGACACGTGGAAGTCAAGAAAGAAGAGGTCTACCTCTATAAAAGCCATGAAATTAATTTGGAGAGAGAAGGGATTTTTTTTTGGGCAATTCAGTTAGAGGACTGAGAAAGCGAGTTAGAACACCCCATTGCAGCTCACTTTTTGTAACACCCCCAATTTATACCGGAGATATTACATACCAGTGACCTCAGACTTTACCGTCCAAAGTCATCCCAGGCTTTTTCAGAACAATTAAGCTTAAATACATAACATAATTACATATTAATGGAAAGATTAAACAACGGAAGACTTTAAATTACACAGCGGAAGACTTTAAAGAGCCAACTTATAACATGGCTAAATTATGAAGATACATTGAAGTAACACTTTAACAATCTTAAAACACTTAACAGCTTAAAACACTGACTTTTAAATCTTCGTCTGTAAGCTTCTTATCCTTCAATAGGTTACTTAAACTCCGGGAATCAACTCCTGATGTGCCGAATCGGATGGACGGCACCAACCATGACGATGCAGATAACAAAAATACAGCGGGTTAGTCTACTGAATAGACTAGCAAGGGTACAAAGCAGAGTGGTTCGAGTGATCGTGACCGTTTACTATCATTGTCCCTCGAATAATAACCGAAGGAACGATATATAACCCGACACTTTCACGGAATAACAACAATTAGATATGCACTGAAGAGAAGACTCCAAAGGAATTGAGTCTTATAGGAAATTATGACAACTGCTAGGGAACATTAAAGTTACACACACCAATGATTTAAAAGTCGACTGAGATGCTTCAGTTCACAACCAACCTCATCGCATATAGCGAATCCAGATTGGAAAGAGAACGTACTATGATCAAAGTCGAGACGAGTTTTCCTAGCTGCACTATAACTTAGCTGCACTACTCGTCGAAGGTTTATTAATCATGTGCACTCGGGCACATATCTTATTTAATTACAAAACACACTTTACTGGAACACGTTAATGTTATTAAGAGCGGCACAAAGCTTAAATCTCAGGGTGACAATCATGTCGACCCAAATTAACACAACACACAAACACACACACGAGACTTAACATTATTCCGAGAACAACAGAGTTATTATTACACAGGGTGATCTTACGTTCACCCAGATTGCACTGTCACAGTGCTTACACTTTAATTTACAGGGTGACAGTTACGTCCACCCCAATTGCACTAGCTAAGTGCTTAATACACAGGACTGCAATTATGCTCATCCAATGGCGCTTGCAAGGCGCTTAAAACACTTCAAATCCTTAACGGTGGATAAGAAGCATAGGTCATGACCCTTAAATTATTATCCGGAAATTAACCCGAGGAGTATTATGATTTAAAGAAACGATAAATCCTTACTTGGATTAGCGTTCCTATGAACATCAAGTTATAAAGAAACGACAAATCCTTACTTGGATTAGCGTTCCTACGAACACTCGTGTTAACTAAACAGTCTAACACAACAATTAATCACATTAAAGCCATCCAGGCAATCAACTTAAACATAGAGATAATAGAAACAACGAATTCTTACTTGGATTAGTTTTCCTATTAACCCACATGCTATTCTAGCATTAAGATTAATTTCACAACAATACCATTACGGTAATTATCACATATAATAGCGTTGTTCTAACAGATATACAACCTATCATAATATCACGATTTAAATCACCTTATTTATGAAATTAGTTCCCAAGCCAAAACAACAGTTCACTACAATTTAATTAACAATTAAATAATTGATAATTAATGAAACATGGAATGATTAAGCAAGAGCGAACTGTCACTTGCCTTAGTCCGCAGATCTGGAACAAAGCAGAGACAACGGGATTCCGAGCTCGACACAGGTATAGCTCCGACAGCACAACGACCTTCGAGTCGACCCATAAAGAAACCCTAAGTTAGATTCGACAAACAACAATACAGATCTAAGAAAGAACGAAACGAATCGAATGAAACAAAACCCGAACGAAGGCCTCGGAAGCCAACACATCAACCCGGCCAACAACAACTTCACGGCGGGCGCCACAACAATCACGGTGGGCGCCGCCTTAAATGCGACGGGCGCCGCCTCGAGCACGGCGGGCGCCGCTCCTCCACGGCGGGCGCCGCTCATCCACGGCGGGCGCCGCCTCATGGCCTCCATCTCCGGCGGTTGAGCAAGATCATCATGGCGGTCGCCGTTCACCACGGCGGGCGCCGTTCCTGGCGGCGGTCGTTGTCTCCCTGGTGGCGGTCGCCGTCTCCCTGGTGGCGGTCGCCGTCGCTGAACAGAAACTGAAAATACGAGGGGAAATCTTACCCGCGATGCTCGACTTGGCTCGTCTTTCGCCTTGCTTTGCTTGTAAGCGTCCGAGGGTCTCCAAGGCTTCACTTGGCCACCGTAAACGACACCAAACGAGCCTCCAACGATCCACGAGCCTTCCCGGAGAGAGCATTTTCTTTGAGAGCGTTTTTGAGAGTCGAGAATTTAAGAGCGCTTCCGCGTCTTTCGCACCCTCTTCCACCCTCACCCAACACCTCTATTTATAGAAGAAATTAGGTTTCCTTGCCTCTTGGACAATATCCAAACCCTTTTTCCCCTTGGACAATGGCTCTTGGACAAAAACCTTTGGATAAAGAATCTTGTACTATTGCCCATTAGATAACAACTCTTGGGCAATAAACTTGTACCCATCTTAATCCGCGTTAACAAAAGTCGTACACGAACGAGTATAAACTCCCAACACACCTCGACTATATAATTCTTCACTGAGAAAAATATTACAGATACAGAGCACATTACAGAATGTCTTAAGCTCTCAGAATTAAATCCGACGTACCAAACGGACGTTCGGGAAAATCCATAATTCCCAAAATAGCCTTACAAAATTACGGGGTATCACATCACCTCCCCCTTAAAAGAAGTTTCGACCCCGAAATTTGCATTAAGCCAATGAGGGTCCTGCCTCAACACCAATTTTACCACTTGGATTCAATATCCTTATCACTTCATCCTTGAAATGGATCACCAGAGATATTATTCTTAATTCCTTAGGACATCATACTGAAAATGATTCGCTCATCTCGATGCTTATAACACAACTCACGCATGAGAGATAGCTCCTGATCTCTCTGAACAAAACTCTACAAGCTCATTCCCTTTCCTTAAGAAATCTCGGAAGAACTCAGCATATGAGATAACGCTTACCACAGTACTCCTTAGATGCATAGACAATTCTCTTTACGGAATCTTTAATACATCGGGATCATTAACATATCCCATCCTTAACTTCAACCTTTCCTCTCAACATGACCGCTCCACAACTTAATCTTCCTCAAAGAGTTGCACCTAGCCTTGTAGATGACATACTCTATGTATGAAGAAGAATCTTAGGAGTGGATTTAGATTTACACAACAGAGTCGACCTTGGAATTAACCACATAGGGGACGAACATCTAAGTTGCCCACAAAACTCCACCACCATAAGTCCGACAATCTTTATCCTTACTTGGCATAAGCTGTTCTCGACACTTACGGGGTTTTGTATGAACAACTAATTCGTACTGATAACGCATTCAGAAATTTTCCAAACAAGGAAACACTTCATTAAACATTACATTACCGACAAAAGTTGAACAACCAGTTCATGATACTGCGGAGATTACCGACACACGTCGTTACTCCTTAATCTTATAGAAAGACTTAACACAAATACAACTTAAGGGGTCAAAGTTCTTCTCCGTTGGCTTGGCTCATTACAAAGAGTCGTTGCCCTTGGTCTGAAGACCCCATAGGCGCTTTGCCTTTATTACGAGCCATAGACTGCTCAGGAGCAGATACCTCTGGCCTTGGGTTTGGCCCACCTCCAACATTTGACGCCTGATAAGACTGCATTGGTCCCTGACCCTTCAGTCTGCAGTATGTTTTTATGTGGCCTTCTCTTCCACAATTATGACATACTCTCTTGTCCTTTTGGCAATTAAAACTTTTATGCCCAACTTCCCCACAGTTGTGGCACTGAATTACTCCGCTGCTCCAACCTGAGCCTCTGGCAGAGTCAGACTGAGTTGTCTCGGTCTTAGCACGACCAGACTTCTCAAACTTGGTAGGCGATGCCGGTCGTTTGAATGAACCAACCTGACGATCCTGTTGCCCACCCTTTCCCTTAACTTGCTTCTCCCGCTTGGTCCCTGACCCTTCAGTCTGCAGTATGTTTTTATGTGGCCTTCTCTTCCACAATTATGACATACTCTCTTGTCCTTTTGGCAATTAAAACTTTTATGCCCAACTTCCCCACAGTTGTGGCACTGAATTACTCCGCTGCTCCAACCTGAGCCTCTGGCAGAGTCAGACTGAGTTGTCTCGGTCTTAGCACGACCAGACTTCTCAAACTTGGTAGGCGATGCCGGTCGTTTGAATGAACCAACCTGGCGATCCTGTTGCCCACCCTTTCCCTTAACTTGCTTCTCCCGCTTAAGGGCAGACTCCTCCAATGTGACTTCTGTCTTGAAGGCTGCATCCACATATTGTTCTAACGTAGAACAACCATGACGCAACATTAGAGGCTTGATCTCTGGATTCATCCATCCATGGAAATACCAGATCTTTTGCTCCTCGGTTGACACCTCAGGTCCAGCGTACTGCATCAAGTGATTGAACTTAGCTGCGAGCTCAGTCATCTTTAACCCATCAGTCTGCGGGTACAGAAATTCCTTATGCTTCTCCTCCCTCATAGCTCGGGAAAAGAAACGGTCAGTCATCTTTGTTTTAAACATGCTCCAATTCAGCTCGGGATGGTCAGCCAGACCGGTGCTCTCCCACCATTCGCTAGCCACATCCTTGAGTTGAAGGGAGGCGATGTGCACTTTCCCAGCCTCAGTGCAATTAATGTTCCGGAGCAACCGTTCCATATGTGAGAACCAATATGTCACCCTGACTGGTTCTCCAGTACCGTCATAGCTGTCAGGCCTCATTGAACTCACGACTTTTAATGCTTGCCCGTAAGTTCCTCTGTCCCTAACAACATTTATCCGAGGTACTTGCTCCACTGACTCCTCGACTTCAGGAGTAGCTTGAGGAACTGGACCACCTTGTGCTTGTGGTGCAACTGGTCGCATAACATCTGTGATTGCCTACATGACAATTCCTCGAATTGCCTCCACTGCTGCAGCATCAAACAACATCAGAGCGTTGGCCTGAGCTTGGCCATTGCCTCCCTGGTTATTGTTAGAAGCAGCCTCACGCTCTTCCCCTTGATTAGCGGCGTTTCTCATAATCAACTTTGGTTCAGCACCAGCATGGGTTGTGTTCCTTGTGTTCACCATCTTCTAGTCAATCATAACGTTACTTTAGAACTTATCCAACTTAATTTTGACACTATAGTCAAATACGTCATGATACGAATTATAGGGGTCCAAACTAATAACTTTATATTAGTCTGACTATCCTTCACTGTTAACTGCAAGAACGACCTTCTTCTGCATACTAAAGACTGAGAACCTGGGAGAAATGTCAACCTTTAAATGACATCAATCCCTAGAATAGACAATATTCCTAAGAATGGATCTAAGGAATAAGTAACACTTGAAGCTTGCAGAAGTTTGAAACCACTTATTAACAACCTTATTTCGAACTTCAAACCTTTAAACTTGCTTATAACACAACACTTTTATAAACCAATTTATGAACAGCATTTGAAATTCAAAATGCTAAATCCTTTAATATTAAATCACCGAGTTACTTATAACTCTTAACATTGAAATTCTCAAAATTTCTTTTAAAAAAAAAACTAGGCTTGAAAACAGTTTCAAAATTAATTTTCGAAAATTCTCAAACCTAACAATAGGCCAAGAATTTTAAAACCATTGCTCTGATACCATAACTGTAACACCCCCAATTTATACCAGAGATATTACATGTCAGTGACCTCAGACTTTACCGTCCAAAGTCACCCCAGGCTTTTCCAGAACAATTAAGCTTAAATACATAACATAATTACATATTAATGGAAAGATTAAACAACGGAAGACTTTAAATTACACAACGGAAGACTTTAAAGAGCCAACTTATAACATGGCTAAATTATGAAGATACATTGAAGTAACACTTTAACAATCTTAAAACACTTAACAACTTAAAACACTGACTTTTAAATCTTCGCCTGCAAGCTTCTTATCCTTCAATAGGTTACTTAAACTCCGGGAATCAACTCCTGATGTGCCGAATCGGACGGACGGCACCAACCATGACGATGCAGATAACAAAAATACAGCGGGTTAGTCTACTGAATAGACTTGCAAGGGTACAAAGCAGAGTGGTTCGAGTGATCGTGACCGTTTACTATCATTGTCCCTCGAATAATAACCGAAGGAACGATATATAACCCGACACTTTCACAGAATAACAACAATTAGATATGCACTGAAGAAAAGACTCCAAAGGAATTGAGTCTTATAGGAAATTATGACAACTGCTAGGGAACATTAAAGTTACGCACACCAATGATTTAAAAGTTGACTGAGATGCTTCAGTTCACAACTAACCTCATCGCATACAGCTAATCCAGATTGGAAAGAGAACGTACTATGATCAAAGTCGAGACGAGTTTTCCTAGCTGCACTATAACTTAGCTGCACTACTCGTCGAAGGTTTATTAATCATGTGCACTCGGGCACATATCTTATTTAATTACAAAACACACTTTACTGGAACACGTTAATGTTATTAAGAGCGGCACAAAGCTTAAATCTCAGGGTGACAATCATGTCGACCCAAATTAACACAACACACAAACACACACACGAGACTTAACATTATTCCGAGAACAACAGAGTTATTATTACACAGGGTGATCTTACGTTCACCCAGATTGCACTGCCACAGTGCTTACACTTTAATTTACAGGATGACAGTTACTGTAATATCCCGTATTTTATAAGGGTATTTTGAAATTTTATTTTTCTTATGCCCGAATTGCTAGACGGATTTAATTCAGAGAAGATAGGACATTATGTAATATGTTCTGAGCTCTGTAATTTTTTCCGAGCATTGAATAATACAGTTGAAGTGTTTTCGGGGTTAATGTATCGTTAGTGTACGAATATATTTAACCCGGTTTAAGGAAATTAACCCAAGTTGAATTCGGATAAGAATGGGTGGTTTTGGTCTTGACCGCACCCGGCGCCAGGAGCCACCGCACCCGTGGCGAGGGCCAATTTATGGAGTCGGTAGCAGCATCGGTCACCGCACCCGGCGCCAGGAGCCACCGCACCCGCGGCGAGCGTTGACGACAGGGGTCGTCGTCTTCGCGTTGATTTTTCTGAAATTCTATCCTTTTGGCCACTTGCTCCACTTGGCTCTTTGCCTTGTCCCCTAGCTTGTCCCCTTTGAGGAGGCTCGGATTGGGGTTATAAAAAGGAGGTGAAACCGAAGCGAGCTCGTCTTCTTCTTCTTCCTCCTTTGCTCCTCTGTTTTCCCCTGTTTTCTCCATTAAAACCGAGCTTGTGAGCTTCGTTTGAGAGTGTTAGGAGTTCCCTTTGATTGGTCAAGGTGCTCTTGAGTGGTGTTTGATGATATAAGGAGGTTAGAGATCGAACCCCAATCGAATCGAGGTCTAACGGATCGAGTTGGGTAATTTTATTTTCCCCCATGGCTGTCGCTCGAGCTTTTCTCTGTGTCGTCCACCGCACCCAGCGGCAAGTCCCACCACACCCACGGCGAGGCTTGTCCGAAGGTGTGTTCTTGGAGTTTTGGCTTGGGGCTTGGCTCGATTCCTTTGATTATTTTCGTATTCTTTTAGATTCATATATAAGTATATTGAATCTAAGTTAGGATCTTGTTATGGGTCGTTCCCTTGGGAGTTTTATTCCAGATCTGTTCCAGTTTTGGACCCAAGAGCCGTTGTCTCTAAGCTTTGCTTAAGCTTCTGCGGATTCAGGCAAGTGGCGGTTCGCTCTTGCTCATCAATCCATACTTTCATTAATTATCAATTGTTTGTTGTTAATTAATTTGGGATGATTCATCTGCTGAAGTTGGGAACAGTTTTGATAAATTATTTGATAAAAGAAATGCTGTTATAATAGGTTGTATATTGCTAGATACAGCGCTATTATGTTCATAATGGTTTTGTTGTGGATTTTAAAGGTGAACTTCATATAAAAAGATTATAATAGGTTGCATATACTGTTAGTAGCAACGCTATTTTGATATATATATATATATATATATAGATTGATAGATCTATGATGTTGGCCTTGATGGCTTTGTTTTGATGTGATATATGACTGTGTTGAACTGTTTAGTTAGCACGAGTATTCGTAGGAACGCTATGTACCTTGTGGGGGTTTAGCTGTTTCTTTATAACTAGTACTTGGTGGATTTTTCCCCAGTACTCTCTAAGGTCTTGACCATGCCCTTACTCAGGGTGGTGCACTTAGCTAGTGCCAAATCTTTTGGGATTTATTCCCTTTGGTATCTCTTGTGAGGAGATCTGATATCTCTTGTGAGGAGATCTAATATCTCTTGTGAGGAGATCTGATATCTCTTGTGGGGAGATTTAAAAGCTTATAACGTGATGTGGTTTGGTTTTGGAATTAAATCAGATAAGTGCCTTTAGTGTACATAATTAATGAACTTTGGCGAGTAGTGCAGCTAGGCTCTAGTGCAGCTAGGAAAAGCTCGTCTTAGCTTAAATCGCTTGTATGCGATGCTGTGATGCTGTGTTTGTGTGTATATTATAAATTAATGTTTTCCAATATTTGTCATATTTTCCTATAAGGCTCATTTCATTTGGAGTCTTCTTTTGGGATTGATTGATGTGAGATTCGATCTCTAGAATCTTCTCTTGTGCATACATTTTCATGTATTCTAGTAGGAGTATGATGATTGACTAGCGTACTCGGTTATTATTCGAGGGACGATGAGTCTAACCTAATACGACTGCTTCGAACCACTCTGTTTTGTACCCTTGCGTAGTCTTTCATTAGACTGACCAACCGTTATATTCCTTGCATGGTTGGCTGGTGTCATCCGTCCGATTCGGCACATCAGGTATGTTGCAGATCTCTGAAGGCTAGAGCGACTATGAGGATGAACGGTGTTTTCGACAAGTTGCTTTGTCGCATTGTTTACAAGATTTCCGCTGTGCTATTTTGTATTTTGTTAAAGACTTTCGATGTTGTATTTCTGATTAATTGGGTCGTTTTTGGAATCGTGTAATTCCGCGATCATGTGGTTTAATAAAAGTTATGATTTTAGTATTGTAACTATGTTTAAGACAGTTATGTCATTGGAAAAGCCTAGGATGACTTCGGGGTTTACGTCCGGAGTCATCGACAGTAATGCTTTCAAATAGTGTGAAATTTGGGGGTGTTACAGTTACGTCCACCCCAATTGCACTAGCTAAGTGCTTAATACACAGGACTGCAATTATGCTCATCCAATGGCGCTTGTAAGGCGCTTAAAACACTTCAAATCCTTAACGGTGGATAAGAAGCATATGTCATGACCCTTAAATTATTATCCGGAAATTAACCCGAGGAGTATTATGATTTAAAGAAACGACAAATCCTTACTTGGATTAGCGTTTCTATGAACATTAAGTTATAAAGAAACGACAAATCCTTAATTGGATTAGCGTTCCTACGAATACTCGTGTTAACTAAACAGTCTAACACAACAATTAATCACATTAAAGTCATCCAGGCAATCAACTTAAACATATAGATAATAGAAACGGCTAAACCTTACTTGGATTAGTTTTCCTATTAACCCACATGCTATTCTAGCATTAAGATTAATTTCACAACAATACCATTACGGTAATTATCACATATAATAGCGTTGTTCTAACAGATATACAACCTATCGTAATATCACGATTTAAATCACCTTATTTATGAAATTAGTTCCCAAGCCAAAACAACAGTTCACTACAATTTAATTAACAATTAAATAATTGATAATTAATGAAACATGGAATGATTAAGCAAGAGCGAACCGCCACTTGTCTTAGTCCACAGATCTGGAACAAAGCAGAGACAACGGGATTCCGGGCTCGACACAGGTATAGCTCCGACAGCACAACGACCTTCGAGTCGACCCATAAAGAAACCCTAAGTTAGATTCGACAAACAACAATACAGATCTAAGAAAGAACGAAAGGAATCGAATGAAACGAAACCCAAACGAAGGCCTCGGAAGCCAACACATCAACCCGGCCAACAACAACTTCACGGTGGGTGCCACAACAATCACGGCGGGCGCCGCCTTAAATGCGACGGGCGTCGCTCCTCCACGGCGGGCGCCGCTCCTTTACGGCGGGCGCCGCCTCATGGCCTCCATCTCCGGCGGTTGAGCAAGATCATCACGGCGGTCGCCGTTCACCACGGCGGGCGCCGTTCCTAGCGGCGGTCGCCGTCGCTGAACAGAAACTGAAAATACGAGGGGAAATCTTACCCGTGATGCTCGACTTGGCTCGTCTTTCGCCTTGATTTGCTTCTAGGCATCCGAGGGTCTCCAAGGCTTCACTTGGCCACCGGAAACGACACCAAACGAGCCTCCAACGATCCACGAGCCTTCCTGGAGAGAGCGTTTTCTTTGAGAGCATTTTTGAGAGTCGAGAATTTGAGAGCGCTTCCGCGTCTTTCGCACCCTCACCCAACACCTCTATTTATAGAAGAAATTAGGGTTCCTTGCCTCTTGGACAATATCCAAACCCTTTTGCCCCTTGGACAATGGCTCTTGGACAAAAACCTTTGGATAAAGAATCTTATACTATTGCCCATTAGATAACAACTCTTGGGCAATAAACTTGTACCCATCTTAATCCGCGTTAACAAAAGTCATACATGAACGAGTATAAACTCCCAACACACCTCGACTGTATAATTCTTCACTGAGAAAAATATTACAGATACAAAGCACATTACAGAATGTCTTAAGCTCTCAGAATTAAATCCGACGTACCAAACGGACGTTCGGGAAAAATCCATAATTCCCAAATAGCCTTACAAAATTACGGGGTATCACACTTTTCTTCTTCTTCTCCAAACAACCGAGGCAAAACCAAAGAGAATTGTGTGAGATTGAGATTGGAGCAAGCTTCATTTCTTCCCTTCTTATTGTTTTCCTACGCTTCTTTCCATTTCGTAAACCACTTGCTGACTTGAGCGTCGGAGAGCCCGCTCCCGGAGAAGCCACCTCCGGGGACCTTTTCAGGTGGATTCGACGCTTGTAGGAGCAGTAGCGGCGAAGAAGAGGCGATTGACATCTAGGAGGCCAAGACGGAGGAAAAACCCTGCAGTCGAAGACCAAGGTTCGAAGCCTAGGACCCTGTCCAAAATGAAGTAAAGTAGCGGAGCACCAGTGCCAAAGGTTAAAGCCAATAGTTGAAGATCTCACGCCACGCGAGGCCGAAGTTCGAAGAGTTGGACATCCCCAAAACAAACAAATCACCAACAAACCCGGGTCAAGGGTGTGTTGACTCTTGGCACCTTCACGAAGTTGAACCGGAATTCACAATACTCACGGTAAATACCCTAGATATGAGTTGGATCACCAATGTTTATTGATCTGTTGCATCTCCACAAAAGAAGATAACATAATGTCTCTGGATCCGCTTTCCTCTTTCCAACCTAGTTCATGTAGATGCGTGTTGACTGAATTTGGGCTTTTTTCTTATGGTCCAACTATTAAAAATAAATGTTCATCTATCCATTTTAAGGATATATTTATTTAATACAAGATAATGAATTTTAATTGGAATTTGAAAAGATTCTAAACCTTCAACATTCCATCATATTTTCCACCAAAAGTGGCTGCATTTTTTTTGGAAGAAAAACCAATAAAAACCAATTCACAGTGAACAGAAAAAGAAATTCACCTTTTTCCTTGGTGGATAAAGAAAAAAATTAGCAAAAATGGAAACAAATGCTCACATATATATTTTACAGTTTTTTTTTTCGATGAGGAAAGGAATTAGCCTAGCCTATCGTCTTAACGTAGGCCAGTCTAGAGCATCATGCCGGATGAAAACACGAAGTTCTAAATCAAGAGTGAGATCAAACATACGAGATGAAAAGCTGAGTTTAGCAATATGATCAGCGGAACGATTCACCTCTCGAAAGATATGTCTGGTATAGACATCTTGGAAAGAATGGAGGTCAAAGAGGATATCTGCGACAACCATTTCTATTTCCCCAGGACAAGCCCAAATGGCTTTAAGGGAGTTAATAAGGCAAAGGTTGTCTCCTTCAATTTCAATTAAAGATAGGTTAAGTTGTTTAGCTTTAGTTATGCTTTGCCTGAGAGCCAAAGCTTCAGTCATTAAAATGGTATTATAGCCACAACGGTTTTTATCCATGTGTATTGTTTCTGCTTTATCATTTCTAATAATGAATCCCAAACCGGCTTCTCCACTATTTAATTTAGATCCATCAAAATTAATTTTATAGTAATTTCTTTGGGGTTTAGTCCATTTTAAGTTTCTTTTTTCCTGATTATTCCATTATTTTTCCTAGGTTTAATAATATGTTCGTCATCAATGAGTTTTATTTTTTTCCAGTTTAAAATGAGATTATGAATGTAGTTCTTGATATTTTGATTTTATCCGCAGTAGAGTAGTTGAAAATAGTTTGGTTTCTATTGATCCAAAGTCCCCACCAGGTAGTGGCAAGACAGATAATTTCCTCCCTAGAAAGTGATTGGTTGATTTCATTTATTAAAACTTTGGGTGTTTTGTTGCTTATGTTGATATTCGTAATTAATGTTTCAATATGACTATTTTGTAATTTGATGTGTTTGAGGGTGAAAGGACATTGGAGTAGAAAATGAATAATATCTTCGACAGGGTTGTTGCAACAGCCACAAACAAGTGGAACTGCTACATGTTTTTGTGTTAATCTAAGTTTGGTTGGTAATCCGTCATGACATATTTTCCAAAGAAAGTTCTTGACTTTTGGATAAATGTCAAGTTTCCATAACCAAGAATATTCATTTGATGGATGGTTTGCTGTTTGGTTATCATTTCAAATGCTGTTTTTTGTGGAAAATCATCCGTTAATACTAGGTTTTCAATAAAGCCTATCAATAATATCATTATTCGGTATTGGGATGTCCATAATTTTCTTGATAGTTGAGGTATTAAGAGTATTGATTAATTTAGTGTGATCCCATTGTTTATTTAAAATGAATTTACTAACAGTTGCATTTAGATTTGGTACAGTGTTTGGTAAGCGTTCGTTTAGTAGATGAATATCATTAAGCCAATTATCTTGCCACAAGTTAATAGCTTTTCCGTTACCTACCAGTCATTGAAGACCAGTTTTGAATTCAGTTCTTAATTTTAGTAGTTGTGACCATTGCCAGGAGAGATTGCCCTTTTTTCATAAAGTAATATGTTAATATTTTTAAGATACTTTTCATTAATAACTTTAACCCAGATATTGTATGGTTCAGCAAAGACTTTCCATATGAGTTTCATCTATAATGCTTTGTTCATATCTTGGGTTTTCCTAATACCAATACCACCATTGGCCTTATTTTTACATATTTTATCCCATCCTATAAGAGGTTTATAACTTGGATCTTTGTTCCAGAGAAAATTTCTATTTGTTTTTTCTAGTTCCTTGTGGATGTGAGTTGGTAGCATAAAACATTGTATAAGATAATTTGGTTTAACAGCTAGATTTGATTTAATGAGAGTTGCTCTTCCTTCAAGAGATAAGGAATTTGCTTTCCATTTGCTAAGTTGGTTGGTAGTATTAGTCACTGTATTTTGAAAAGTTTCTCAATTAACTTTGCCATTAATAATTGGGCAACCCAAATATTTTTCAAGTGAGGTGGTGCTAGGTATGTTGAGTATAGAATGTATAATATTTTTTAGGTTGCTAGGCGTGTTACTAGTGACTTGAAAGGCTGATTTATGGTAATTAACACATTGACCTGAAAAGTCACAATAGCTTTCAATAATTTGTTTAACTTTGGTACAAGCGGTTTGGTTTGCTTTAGCAAAGATTAGGATATCATCAGCAAAGGCTAGAAGTGGAATATTAGTACCCATTCTAGAAATTTGGAATCCAATTTGATTGCGGTGAAGGTTACCTTCTTGTTGTAGTTTTCTTGCCAAAACTTCAGCTCCAAGGATGAATAAAAAGGGGATAAGGGATCTCCTTGTCGTAGTCCTCTTTGAGGGAAGAAAATGTCAGTTGGTCCATTGTTAACTAAAACTGAAAATGATACGGCTTCAATGCATTCTTTGATCCAACCTACAAACAGGTCAGAGAAGCCAAACTTTTTTAGTACTGATAGGATGAAGTGTCATTCTATTTTGTCATATGCTTTTTCCATGTCAAGTTTGATGGCGATCCATCCTTCCTTTCATTTCTTGGCCCGGAAGGAATGGAAAATCTCACGAGCTATTAAAATATTATCTTGAATGGCACGGTTAGCGACAAAAGCTCCTTGTAAGGGGTGAATTAATTTGTTTAGGATTGGTTTCATTCTTTCTGTTAATATTTTTGAAATTGTTTTGTAGATGGTGGAGCATAAGCTGATGGGTCTGTAATGATTGGTAGAATTAGGGTTGTCGCATTTAGGAATTAGTGTAATAAATGTATGATTAATTTGTTTTAAGATTTTTCCAGAATGGAAAAAGCTTTTAATGGCTTTGATAACCGTTGGACCAACAATATGCCAATATTTTTGGTAAAATAAAGCAGACATTCCATCTGGTCCTGAAGATTTATTGCTACCAATGTTGAAGATAACATTTTTAATTTCCCCATTTGTAATTCTTTTGGTGAGTTCTTCATTTTCTTGATCCGATATTTCATTTTGAATATTCCCAAGATAGTCATGTAGAATATTTTGATTGATAGATCCTCTTTTGAATCTTTTTTCAAAATCGTTTCTGATTCCATTTCTGATATTTTCAAGACCGATGATAATCATTCCATCTTGTGTTCGGATTTCTCGGATGATTTTCCTACTACGTCTGCCATTTGCTATTCTATGAAAGTAGTTTGTATTAGAATCAACTAGTTTGATATGTTTGGTTTTGGCTCGTTGACTCCAGTATTTTTTCTGAAAGGATAGTAAGTTATCTTTTTTCCAAATAAGTCTAGATTGTTTGGTTATAAGATAAGGAGTAGGATTAGCGAGAATATCCCTTTGTATTTTAGATAGATCCTCTTCAATTTTTATGAGTTGTTTAAAAATATTATCAAATGTTGTTTTATTCCATTTTTTAGTATTGACTTTAAGGGCCATGGTTTTCTTAACAAGATTGTACATATGTGTTCCTTTAGT
This sequence comes from Rheum nobile, assembly GCA_027886185.1. NCBI lineage: Eukaryota > Viridiplantae > Streptophyta > Magnoliopsida > Caryophyllales > Polygonaceae > Rheum > Rheum nobile. The sequence continues at coordinate 1,169,802 of WOAB01000342.1, read as the reverse complement.
CTCTATGCTTGTTTGACTATATTTTCGAAGTCTTTTTTTGAAGTCCACATTTTTTCAAATTTAAAAGGTTGTGCTTTAAATGGGTTAGGGTTTTCAAATTCTAGTGAAATGGGACAGTGGTCAGAGGAAGTGAATGCATGGTTTTTAGTAAAAATACCTGGGAACCATTGAAGGATTTGATCATGAATAAGAACACGATCTAGTTTTTCATAGATATTATTAATTTCTGTAAATTTTTTCTTCCAAGTAAATTCTCCTCCTTGTGAAGGAATTTCTAGTATATCACAATTATTTTTGAATTGATGTAATCTTACAAATTTAGAGGGTAATGGGTGGTTCCCTCCTTTTTTATCAGTGATGTTACTAATTTCATTCAGATCTCCAATAATAACACAAGGTAAATGCGTTTGGTTAATAAAGTTTGTTAAAATAGTCCAAAATTCATCTTTTTCATTTTCTTTTGGTGGTGCATATGCAAAAATTAGCATCATACAATAGTTTTTATCTATAATTTTGTATTTAATTACTATAAATCTTTTATCCAAATGGGTGAGTTCGCAAATTTTGTTTTGCAACTGATAGGATTTCCACATAATGCAGATACCTCCCGAGAAGCCAGATGATGGTGAGAAATGGAAAGTATCGAATCCCGCTTTTTGCCATAGGAATTGTTTTGGTTCTCTCTTGATTTTTGTCTCAACCAAGGCCGCCATGATTTGAATTTTTTCAATTTTGTAAAAAGATTCAATATCAGTCGACGGATACCTCTGTAGTTCCAAAGACTTATCTTCATTAAAAACTAGTTATATATTTCGCAAGTATTATTAGTCTTGCCTTTTCAAGATTAGAAATTTGGTTATGATTAAAATTAGATTGGTTTGTAAAATAATCTTTTTTTATAGTATTTTTCCTACTTTTTTGTACTTTTATTTTGTTTGCTGAAAATTTTAGAATTACCATACTGATTGTCTCTATCATTATAAACTAAAGTATATATTTTACAGTTTAGTTTCAGTGGACTTGGATATAATTGAAAAGATACTGACGGTTAAATAAAAAATTAAAATTATCTTATTCCCTCCATATCTATATATAATTTCTTGTAACGAGTCTATTTTCTTCTTTAAGATTATAATTACCTATAAAATTTATTTAAAACTGTTGTAAAGTTTTACCACCCGGAGGTACCGGGAATGAACGCCAGTCCATCGCCCAGTTCAACATTTTTTATCCTTCCTTTTATTGCCAGCTACTTTGAAAGAGCCTCAATAGTACGAAAAGACAGAACCACCCCGATTCAACAACCTCTTTAACGTCTATTCCTTCCTGGACGTGTGGTCACGTTAAAGGACACTATCGTCAATTGAGAAAAAGAAACGTCACCTGGAATCTTTACAAAAAATCTCTCTCCTCTTTCTTCCACCACCACCCCCTCACTTTACTTCTCTCCCTGCTTTTCTCAGTGTCTGTAACGTCTGTACTCTTCACCTTGGAGCCATCGAAATCCAAATTATATTTTATTATATGTTTTGGTCCTCAATCTAATCTCGATCGTCGGTTATCTCCATCCGACGGCTCTTATAAGTCGGCTAGTTGCTATTCGCTGGTTTCTATCATAAACCCTAGATTGATGGTTAGTTAGCCCTCATTTCTCCCGCTTCTTCTCTCGTTAGCGATCTCCCGCGCCTTTTCTCTTCTTCTCTACTTCTCTCTTGAAAACTCTCACGAAATTTCTCCGATCTCGCCTCTAATCTTACTTATTCGTACGTTTGACTACGCACAATTGATTTTCTTCTATCCCCATTTTCGACCAGCAGAGGAAGAAAGAGATTCAGTTTTCTCTTTCTTATGACAGTTAGGCATTCAGATTTATGATTTTGATCGCTAGACGGTTGACGATGGGCGGTTAATTTATGAGATCGGGGTTTTTTACAGTCGTCTGACTCGTTCCACTTACTTGGAATCGACGAATTTGACTCGGAGAGTTAAATCGCTGAGCCTGTCTCGCCACCAAAGACTTCCGCCGATGCCGTCGGTTAAAATGAGACGCTCGACGAGAGTTTTCGTGCCCAAGACGAAGGACGGAGAAGGCGTCAGAGTCTTGAGGTCCGGGAGGAGGCTCCGGGTGGAATCTGGTGCGGCCAGGATCAGAGTATCAGTACAAGGATCCGACGGTGAGGATCTGTTTCGCCTGATTGACGACTCTGATGAGGCTTCTTTGGCTAGTGGGTGGCAAAATAAAGTGGGAAAGGGGAGGGTATTGGATGCTGCAGTGGTCCTAGGAGACGATGAGAAAGCTGAGCCACCGTATCCTTGTGTAGATAAGAGGTTTGGGTTTGTGTATAGTAGGAAGAGGAAAACGTTTGTTCTGAAGAGGAAGAACTCAGATTATGATAGGAAGTTTGGATTGCATTTCTCTCGTAGGCAGCGGAGAAGAATTGTTAATGGGGCTGGAGAAAGTAAGTTTCGTTATCTTTCCGCTGTTGATTCATCTTGTGGGTTTGCTGGTGCTCTCAGTACTGTTTTAAGGTATATGTGGACGGCCAAGGTGGGGCTTGTTGAGTTGTCTCAGTCTCAACTAGTTAGTTGTGTATTTGCTTCTTGCGGCGTTCAATTCTTGCGGGTATGTTTTCTTTCTTTGTTCTCTCTTTTATTAGTGTGTTTTATTGTTGTGTTCTTTGGGTTGGATGGACTTCTGAAAGCTCTGAGGTAAATGAAAGTTTATAAGCGACTTGATTGATTAGCTGAATAAAATTGAACTTCAGTAAGAAGTTGGGGACTGCATTTAAGTTTGATTAGTTGTGGGTATTCACACCTTGCTAGTTTGTTTTATTTTTTCTAACTTTGCATACATGGATTTCTCATAGGAAATGTTTATTGAAATGTCAAATGCTAACAGTATAACTTTGTTTATAAATTATGGTTAAGTTTGAGATATTTAGATAGCTTTTCGACCGTTTGAAATACTTAACATTGCCATTTTTTAATTCACTTGGCAGTATTGTCCATACAACAGAAGTTCTGGGTTCTGCAAGATATATGGGGATAGGGAGTTTATACCTCTGTTTGATGTCGACTTCGCGTCAGTTCCTCTTTGTTTTGTTCGTTTGCATGCGAGCATGTGGTTCAGATCTATGCTTCTCTCATCGACGATTCTTACAAAAAGTAATGATCCACAAGATGAAGATGACTCCGACCCTGATGCTATATATGTCATCTCTAAGAGGCATCCCTGTCAAAGCAGTTCTCTTGGCAATGTATGTAGTGAAGTTGAGGATTCAAGGACCTTTAGTAAACGAGTTTCGAGATCAACGGGTCGTGTTGCACCCAACAGGAATGGCATAGCCACTCAAGCTTGCAACAGGAATAGTGTAACCATTCGATGTTGCAACAGGAATGGCGTAACCACTCGAGCTTGTAGTAGGACTGGTGTATCCACTCGATCTTGCAACAGGAATGGTATAGCCAGTCGTGGTTGTCATAAGAGGCGTAAGAGGTCTCTTCGGACAAGAAGAGCAAGAAACCCTTCATTGTTTGGTGTGCAGAGGGGAAGTGAATCTTCGGTTCTTGATTTTGGCATTAGGAAAAGTGCTGTACAACTCACTTCAGCATTGCATGTCAATGAGGCTCGAAAATTTGTTCGAACTAATTCTTCTACTGATGACATGAAGTTACAGAAGTCTTCCTTGCTTGCCTTGGGTAAGGATATAGGCACGGTTTCTTGCTCGGCAAATCTGCTGGTTGTTGAGTCAGACAGGTGTTATAGGGAAAGTGGAGCCTGTGTTACGTTGGAGCTATCTACTTCTAATGAATGGCTTTTGGCTGTGAGGAGAGATGGATTGTTAAGATGCTATCACAGGCCTGCAAAGGGTAATGAAGTAAAGCCTAATTCTACCAATCGTTACACTTGCGCTATTATATGGTGTGTGGAATCGGGGTGGAAACTGGAATTTACTGAACGCAAAGACTGGGCTATTTTCAAGGAGCTCTTTAAGGTTTGTGGTGACCGTAACACCCCACTTTGCTTTACTAAAGCTATCCCAATCCCTGGCATACATGAAGTATCAGTTTGCCAAGTCTCCAATGATGCTCCTTATTTTAGGCCAGAATCATACATCAAAATGAATGATGACGAACTGTCTAGAGCCTTGTTGAAGGAAACTGTGAACTATGACATGGATTCAGAAGATGAAGAATGGCTGAACACATTCAACAGTAGAGTGGAGGATTCTAAGATTGATGTTTCTGTCCAGGTCACTGAGGAGAGTTTTGAAATGATGCTTGATGCATTTGAAAAGGCTGTCTTTTATAGTCAAGATGATTTAATAGATGACATACCACCAGCCAACCTGTATTTCGACCTGGCCAGAAGAGAAGTAGTAGAAGCTGTGTATAGTTATTGGACAAGGAAGAGGAAACAGAAAGGTGTACCTCTTCTTAAAGTATTCCAGGTATCATCCATTATTCCATTTATATTTTCTGCATGTCTTTATGCTGGTATGTATCATGTATAGTGGATTTTGTTCTTGTATAGATCTATGAAATGTGGCAGTAGTAGTAGCTTGTGCTCGTACCATCATAGTCCAGTGCTTTTACTTCTTCTTTGTGAGGATGCATCAGCTTCTTTCTTGTTAATTTACATTTTAGTCTTATATCACTCTCGGTCTCCCTCTAACTTGCTAGATCACTCTTCATACTCCGCTACTCCCTCACTGAGCAGATCTGTGGACCAAGTGTATGTATTAAAAAATGGATGTGAGGGGGAATGCTACAGCTGTTTAACTTAGTATTCGAGTTACTAGCTGCATCCATTCTGATGTAAATAAGTTTGGTCTTCATCAACCTTTGGCTCAATTATTTTCTCAAGAGTACGAGTTTTGTGCATAAAAGTTCTGGTTTAGTGATATGCTTGTGCATTAGACTAGTTGTAATTGTAAACTCAATGTTGAGAGTAGATAGAAAATGATGTCTTATATTTTGTAATGATTGAGTACATTGTATTATGTGCAATGATTCACAAGTATTGACTCCTTTTCATTGCCAACGAGTCTGCCTGTATTTTTTTTCTTTTCATTTTTGTCATGTCACTTGCTTTATTCTCATTGTGGAATCACACTAAACCTTGTCATTTGCTTTTGGTAGTTGAATGAACCCAAGACCCCTTTCGTTGTGAAACGAGTTTTGCGTAAGAAGAGGTCGATCCAGCTGCGACATACCACAAAGGCTGCTCCAAGTGGTAGAGGGAAACAACTAAGCGTTCTGCAAGGTAATATTGTAAACTAAATGCAATTGAATGAACAAGCTTGTTAAATCTGTCAATGCCAGATCAATTTCCATCTGTGCTGTTTTTGATGCTGAATAACTAGTGACCTTAATGCTTCAATTTCGTCTATCCAATCTTTTTTGCAACACTTTTCCATTCTACTTGTTGACTGTCTGAGTTGTGTGATGCTTGAATTGTAGCTATGGCAGCTGGACGATATGGCATTGAAGAGAAGAGGGCGATGCTTGAAGTAGAGGAAGCGAGAGGAGCTGCAGAAAGTGCATTGGAGGTTGCAATAATGAAGCGCAGGAGAGCGCAGACTCTAATGGAAAGTGCTGATCTGGCAATGTACAGAGCCTCCATGGCAATTAGAATAGCCGAAGCAGCCCAGGTGGCCGAACCAAATCAGGTGGGTGCTCATTTCCTCGATTGAGGAAAGATGGCGAATCTGACGAACAAAAGATACCTCTCGCTGATGCTATTTTTTTTTCTGATATGAGGAGGATTATTTGATTTACAAAAAAAAAGGAATGGAGACCTGACTTTTCCCCTTTTTTTTTTTTTTTTTTTCTTGAATGAAGCCTAGAATGCACTATGCGTCCTTTATGAAGGTAAGCCATCTATGTAAGTAGCCATGTATAGTTTTTTTCCCTCCCTTCTTTTGGTCAAGTGGTATATATTCTGTAAGTTTATGTTATCAGATACATCCTTCTTATCTATGTACTGTGTACTTTGGGTTGATCCATGCCGTTAGAGAAAAATGAGTCCAAGGAATGGAGAATTACAATAAAAAAGAATTCAGCAGACGAGTATATTGGAAGAAAAATGTCCAGTTGATTGTGTGATTTATCTAGTTTCTGTTGGGATAGCACTCTGGACACATTACAAAAGGGGTGGCAGCTTGCATTTTATCATACAATAGGTACAAACAGACAAGACTTTAGCACGCCAAAATGTGATAAAAACATACTAAGGACTGAACGACTATTAACGCAATTTGCTTGTTGAGTCTGTCTAACTAACAAGTATTTCAACTAGGCATTTTGTCGTTAAATTCATTCGCCTGGAACGAACATAATCATCAACGTTTCATAGCTTGCGGTTAACCACCTCTATAAACCCTTATTTTTTCCCTTCTGATTTTCACTAATAGTTTGATGCAACTGAGGAAAATAACCTGAGCAAAAATAGCAGATTTTGTTTCGGAAGAGAAAGCACAGCAGATCTAATACAAACACAGAGACTCGAGAATGGGATTATCATACGATGCAATTGCTAATTACTACATCAATGCTTTCTTCTTTTTCCCTCAAATTCATAGTATCAAACCCAGTACAGATGAAGTCAGGTTGAAGCTCTTCAAACTCTCAATGGCTTTAACCCAAGCTCAGCTCGAAGTTTGTTTGCTGCTGCAATCTCAGGATCTGGGTGGTCTGTCCCGTCCTCCTTCTTTTCCTTCTTCTCCTTCTTTTCCTTCTTCTTCTTCTTGGGCTCTTCCCGGCCACCATTTTCGGCGTCCTCTTCTCTTCTAGGGCTTGCGCTGCCACGGGCATGCCTCTTCCTCGGTTCACCCTCGCGCTCATTTCGATCTCTGCTCCTACTCCGGCTCCTTGATGGACTGCGCCTCCTCCTCCTCTCCCTTTCCCTGTCTCTGTCCCTATCTCGCCTATCCCTTTCTCTACCACCTTCTCTTTCCCTGTCCCGACCATAATCCTTTTCTCTGATTCGGTATCTGTCCCGATCTCTGTCCCTCTCATAGTCTCTGTCTCTCTCTCTTTCCCTCCCTCTTCTACGGTCCCTATCATAGTCTCGCTCGTCTAGGTCCCTGTCCCTGAAAGACGAACACATAAAATCATGACTTGCATGAATATCACAAGCTATGCATTTGAAATGGACACAATTAGGATGGATATCTTCAGATCAGTGGAACTGTAATTTCTAGCATGGGGACTACTAGGACAAGGACTAAAAAGGGTAGAACTAACTCTACTCCCACCATGCTTATATCCTCATAGGAGTGTAATCAGGGCAGGGATCCCCCACTTCTGAAACAGGGATGGAAAATCCTTAAACTAGTTGAACAATTCTTATTTCTTGAAATTTTGAACATACAAAACCCGTCTTCACATCAATCTAGCAAATCGGTCATATTGAACACTCTAATTACATGTTCATGTAAGTCATAAGTATAAAGAATGAAAACATACAATGAAGAATACAGAACTAATTCACTGATAAATTCAACCCAAACCTGTATCTGTGACTGTCGCGCTTTCTTTCTCTATCTCTTTCTCTATGGGGACTGGAACCACGATAGTGATCCTGTAAACAAATGGATTAGAATTTTAGTCACGCTAACAAAACAAATTATGTTGAGCAAAGAAGACTGATAATTTAAACCTTTTCATGTTCTTCAGCATCAACATCCATCTCATCTTCTTCTTTTTCTTCTTCCTCCTCAAAATCATCTTCAAGAGCACTTCTTCTAAGCTCTAGTGAACCATTAGACTCCAAATGCCATCTGTTTACAACAAACACTTCAGCACTTTTTAAATGATAAATTCTAGTCGGATACTTGATAATCTAGCAGGTGTATTGTATTATCTACAGAATAGTTGAGTCCTAGAAATGCTTAGAACTAGAAGTTATAAATCTCACTGAGACATGGACATATATTAACTGTTTGTCAACATAACAACGTGACATGCTATCCAAATCTTATGTCCATGGTGAAAGTAAAATCTCTGTAGGTAACCCGCAATGAGAACAATATTGACCTAGATCATTATATGACAAGATTTCAGAAACACATAAATCAGACATGGATAGGGACCTGGATTTGATATATGTTAAGGTACACTGAAAATCATTTCAGCTACTAAAGTACTAAGGCAGTACTGTTTATTCTAAAAAAATTGCACTGACAAAAGGACTAATAATATATCAATTAACAGATTACAAATCCCAAATGTCTGTCCATTTGTTTTGCAGGTAAGGTCAAGTATCAACAACATTACTGGCAACACTGTACCAAGGTTCGTTGATACATGTCAAACAACCATTCACAACTCATAACTATAACACCTCGGTTATTGAAACAGAAGCCCGATGGTATGACTGCTCACAATTACACATCTAGAATCATCCAACCATAAGGGCCGTGCAATTAGGATAATGCATTTATAGAATCACATTAGGACCAGAATAAAATCATATAGAATTGTGATAGAATCATCGAACCATAAGGGCCATACATTTAGGATAATGCATCTACAGAATCACATTAGGATCAGAATACATAAGAAATGTGATAGAAGTTATAGAGCCACTATATCATAGCATGTCCACACCATTTTGGCCATTTGTTACCAACCACCCTATCTACAAACAAGATCCAACATACATAGCCCATTCAATGACCTCCCAAACTTCAACAAAAATCTTCTTTGGCTTTTCAGAAAAAGTTTGATTAAATAGTTTATAACTTTTGAGGTAATGTAATATAATGTAATATTGTAATCTTAATGCATTTATTAGCTTTACTTCAAAGTTCATACTTGACTTTTACTGTAATTTTATTTGTGTTGTGAACATGTCACAATTATTGAGTACGAGTACATGAGAGATGAAACTGAGTTGCTAGTGCATTTAAAAAAATTCAACTATATTAAACATTATTCATTACTTCCTATGATCATATAATCCACAATCTGATTCTTAAGATTGAATTTCAATGATCCCTGACAATTGACAATCCAACCGTAGGATTTCATTCCAAGAAAATTGGCTAACACATTACTGAAGGCTAGACAGCAGACACCAGAGATATTATCAAGAGGATGTTACCTTTTCTTGATGCGGGGCATAGCAATGTCACAGCAATAGTCCGTTGTCAAAAGTTCATCAATGAACTCATCAACATGAGTCAGCACATACCCTGTTAAGATACAAAGAAATAAATTATAAACTGATGAAGAAGACTTTGAGAAAAATCAGCATTGCACAGAAACATACGCCCATCTTGCTTCTTCATCCTCAATTTCCTGTAGTCATTGTATAATGGCTCCAAATACAGGTATACATCAGTGTCTGTTCCAGTCAAGCGCAAGTAAAAGGCACCAAGAATCCGAACATACCTACAATGAGAAAAGAAAGATGACAAGTGCTAAGTCCTAACCACCAAGAAGCTTCACTTTATAGAGGATGGACAGCCACATTCAATGATAAGCAAAACAATTTTTAGTCCCTTCTTAACTTCAATTCCACTACTATCCGAGACCAAAAGCAAGATACTTCATACTTCAATTTGCATTACAGTTTCCACATTAATCTGAAAATAAAGCCTATGTGTGACGTCAATGAATAACTGGCTTAGCTCATACCTCAATTTGCAACCTAAGAAACAAAAATTCATCTAGTCTGCATAAATTTTACCAGAAACTGATACAACAAGAACAACCAATGCACGGGAATAATGGAGTCTTACTTGTAGTCCTCGTTTTTGATGAACTCAACGACGATATCTTTCTCAGGCTGAATCTGAAGCATCTTCTCGACGAGGCACAGAAAAGGAGTTGGTTTACGGTTGCCGCCAAAGGTGCCGCCTACATGGTCAAGCTCCATGGCCTTGTCAACGAGTGTCTCGGCAGTGAGACCGAAGCACTGCTCCTTCCAATACGTATTCTGGTAGATCTTCGCCCTGACTATCTTCTCCACCAGGTTTTGAGGATTTGTTCCCCTTATGCTCCTCGCCGTGGGGTCCGTACGGTTCGCCATCGTTGGGCGAATCTATGAAACCCTAATCCCAATCCAAGGGAGAAAAAAATTGAAATCGGCGGAGGAATTGTCCAACAGACGGTGAGTAAGAGGAATTCCTCCGCAGGATGAAGGTGAAGCAGCGGTGGACGAGTACAAAGAGGTGCGACGAGATTGAAATTAGGGTTACGGGGCCAAGAGATCGACCGAGACCGAAACCGACCCCGACAAAAGGGCTCAACAAGGAAGTTCAGCGCAAAAAAAACATCGGTATTTTCGACTGGTATGCCTGAGGTATGGCGAATTTTGCGAGATACCCCAAAGTTTGACACTTTTTGCTTGGTATTCTCAAATTTTGTTTTTTTTTCGCCAAATACCCTTCCGTCAAATATGTTAACAGAACCGTTAAATTTTTTTTAAAAAAAAAACACACAAATTCTCGTCTTCTTCGATCAGACTCGCAAGCCCTGCTTCACCTCCCTCCACCCCGCTCTCCTCCACTTCTTCTTCGTCGGCGGCCCTCCACCCCGTTTGATATTGAGGTTGTTTTTTTTTTTTGACAAAGTTTGATATTGATGTTAGATACAGTTATATTCATTTTTTTTTTTACAGAATCATACCCATATTTATATCTATGACTCGTATCCATATCCATATTCAATACATTAATATTATTGATATACATATCTTGATATTCATATCAATATCTGAACTCAATATCTCATATATTTGACATCGATATCAAGCAAGCTCTTATGTTTTGATAAGGAAAGGAAATCGATACACACCTGATAAATTGAGAGGCTGAGAAACACTCGGTAGGCGAACAAATCGTCATGAAAAAAAATAAAAGACAACAAAATCAAGTCAAATAAGAAACTATCAATCCAGTCAGAAAGTTCTAAACATAATGAATAAAAAAAAAAACACGAACACGTGTTGCATAAAGGCCAATAAAGGTGTTGTGTCGTCAGAGAGCAGAGAACAATCATTCGTATGAAAGTGCGATGCAAGCCCTTAAGTTGTCTTATCCTTACAACACACAAAAATTAGACGCCAAATATGTATTGTATATTTTTTTTATAAAGTTTTATGCTACTATATACTTAGTTGATGCCTACTATGAATCTATGATAGTTAAATAAAAATTATTGTAATGTATTAAATAAAGTAAAAGAAATCTAAGAGTTTCTCGTACGAATAAGTATGTTAAACTTATAAAAAAACATGTTATGAAAAATCAAAATTGAAAAAGTATTTATCTTTTATGATAATCTTATACCTTAGGCCATGCACAAAGGTAGTACTCATGGTTTCTTAAACTTCAAAAAAAAACTAATTAAAAATAGCAGGAGAAATCACCCTTGGTCCTTGGGCCATTTCTTCTTCAAGAAACTTGATTCTCTAAATGGTGTTAGTCTTGCTACAATTAAGCACTCAACTACCCTGAAATTGTTTGTTGTTGCACATTTTTTTAGTAGCATTCATTTTGTGTGTGATGTACTGATTTTTTTTGGGTGTACGATGGTCTTAGAAGTTTTTTTAGTACATTCTTTAGTAAAGAGTTTGTACTAGTTTTTTTGTTGTTGTATGTTGTTGCTATAAGTTTTAGGGGATTTTTTTTTTACTTTTTTATAATCAATATTAAAAGTTATACTAGTATTTGTTTTTTATATTATTTATTTTCATAATTAAGAAAATTAATTAACAATAGATTTATAAATATTTAATAGTATATAAGTATAATAAAATGATACAAGCATAACAAATAAAAAAGCTTCGTATGAATTTATAGATTGTGAAAAAATAAGACAAGAGTCTCTTAAGGTGATGTGACACAAAGAAATAGTTGAAAAGGAAAGTAAGAATAACAATTTGAGTTTATGTGGTTTGGATTTCATTCATCAGCCACCGTTCACTCACTCTAGCACTTGCCTTAGCCATGGTTTTAACTTCCTACCCTGTCAAGGGCTCGGTCTTCTGCATTGATTGTGCACTCTTTGGATATAAGAATCTGCTAACCCAACAAGTTCACTCTTGACATAATCTTTTGTGTAACATGTACGTTGCAACGGACATTAGAGTTGTGGTTAGTTGTGACTTGTGCCCACATAAAGAAGCCTATAGCAATGACAACAACTTAAAACAGCCGGCTCCTTCGAGTCCAAGCCAGCACTTCCACCACCTTAGCACGTCCAAGGAAGCTTGGAAAATGTGGCGGAGAGTTGGGGTCTTCAAAGACCGTGGATATGCATGTTCCTCCGGAGTATGGACTGGTGCTTTGCATTATAGGCATACCCTGATCCTCAATATGATCGAAGAAATGTGTCATGTTCTGTTCTAGCTGTCTTATAAATTAGGTTGTTTCTAGTGTATGTCCATAAACACATTCTAATAACTTTTTTTTTTAATAATTATTAATTTAGTCATTAGTTTAATCTTGTTTAATAAGGATTAATCAATTCTCTATTATGGAATATTTTAGAGATAAATTTTCTATTTAAGTTTGTTAGCATGTGTCCATCGACACACACTAAAAAAACCGTATAAATTATAATGAATGTGTGTGGAATATATATGGATAGATACACGAATAATCCTTGGCCTTGGTTTAGAAACCAAAGTTAGGGTACACTGAAAATCATTTCAGCTACTAAGGCAGTACTGTTCATTCTAAAAAAATTGCATTGACAAAAGGACTAATAATATACTCCCTCCGCCCCTTTTTATTCTTCCTGATTTGACATGGCACACTTGTCGAGATAAATTTTATATCATTAATATCTTTAATTATATATTAATAAAAATTATAATTTTTTAATATTATCAAAATATTTATTAAGACGAATCAAACAAGACCCTATATGACTATATTTTTGCTTATATATTGGAAGAAATTTCAAATATTCTCTTCAACTATAAATAGTATATAAAAACGAAACAGAAAGAAAAAAAAAGGGAGGGAGGGAGTATCAATTAACAGATTACAAAATCCCAAATGTCTGTCCATTCATTTTGAAGGTTACAAGGTCAAGTATCAACAACTTTACTGGCAACACTGCACCAAGGTTCAGTGAATACATGTCAAACAACCATTCACAAATCACTATAACACGTCGGTTATTAAAACAGAAGCTCGATGGTATGACTGCTCACAATTACACATCTAGAATCATCGAATCATAAGGGCCATGCATTTAGGATAATGCATCTACAGAATCACATTAGGATCAGAATAGAATCATATATAAATGTGATAGAAGTTATGAAACATTAGAACCACTATATCATAGCATGTTCACACCATTTTGGCCATTTGTTACCAACCACCCTACCTACAAACAAGATCCAACATACATAACCCATTCAATGACTATCTTCTTTGGGTTTTCAGAAAAAAAGCTTCATTAAATAGTTTATAACTTTTGAGGTAATGTAATTTTAATGGATTTATTAGATTTACTTCAAAGTTCATACTTGACTTTTACTGTAATTTTATTTGTGTTGTGAACATGTAACAATTATTGAGTAGTATATGAGAGATGAAACTGAGTTGCTAGTGCATTTAAAAAAAAAATCAACTACATTAAACATTATTCATTACTTCCACATGATCATATAATCCACAATCTGATTCTTAAGATTGAATTTCAATGATCAAAGACAATTGACAATCCAACCGTAGGATTTTATTCCAAAAAAATTGGCTAACACATTACTGAAGGCTAGACAGCAGACACCAGAGATATTATCAAGAGGATGCTACCCTTTTCTTGATGCGGGGCATAGCAATGTCACAGCAATAGTCCGTTGTCAAAAGTTCATCAATGAACTCATCAACATGAGTCAGCACATGCCCTGTTAAGATACAAAAAAAATATTATAGACTAATGAAGAAGACTTTGAGAAAGATCAACCTTGCACAGAAACATACGCCCATCTTGCTTCTTCATCCTCAATTTCCTGTAGTCATTGTATAATGGCTCCAAATACAGGTATACATCAGTGTCTGTTCCAGTCAAGCGCAAGTAAAAGGCACCAAGAATCCGAACATACCTACAGTGAGAAAAGAAAGATGACAAGTGCTAAGTCCAAACCACCAAGAAGCTTCACTTATAGAGGATAGACAGCTACATTCAATGATAAGCAAAACAATTTGTAGTCCCTTCATAACTTCAATTCCACTACTATCCGAGACCAAAAGCCTATACACTGACGTCAATGAATAACTGGCTTAGCTGATACCTCAATTTGCAACCTAAGAAACAAAAAAATAAATATAACCTAAAAAATACATAAAAAATAATAATTTACCGCTAAATACCAAAAAATAATTTAAATATAAGTTATATGTCATGCGGGCCGGCCCAGCCCGCTCTTCCGGGCGGGCCCGGTTAGCCCCTTGGGCCCGACAAACGGGCCCAGATTTTGGCTAAAGCCCGGACCCAGCCCGGGCCCGCGTTTGATCAAGTCTATTTCTATGTCATCCAACAAGTAGTGAAGAAGAGTTGCGGTTCTCACTTGTTGGGGAGATGACAGAGTAGCGGTACTACGGAATGGCCCGAGAGGAGAGGTCTAGAGTGTACCGTGGAGAAACTATGGGGAGAACGGTTGAACATGCCCAACCAAGAAGAAGAAGCCATGTGAAAGGCAAGGTTGCAGATTTGTAAACTGGATGTTAGCACATTTAGTTTAAGGGGGATGTTAAGAGTAGTGTTAGAGTCTGAATAAGGTCCAGTTGATTTAGTCAATATAGTTGAGTTAGTGGCTGCTATTAGTTAGGAGTTTAAGGTATTTGATTAAGTCTTAGGATCGTGGGTTATGGAGCCACAAATGTAGGAGGTTTAGTTGGTCAATGAATCTTTATAAAGAGTTAGTCTGTCAATGTAAGGCACACTTTGAAGACCAAGTTTACAGTTTACCTCTTCTCTAATTCTAACAGAGCTATGGGAAACTTCTGACAAGACAAGACCGCGTTGTTCTCCACCAAGGAGGAAGTGTAGTGACTCGAACAACTCTGGTGAGATTGAGGACGAGTTAGGTGTGGATTTAGGCTTTGCAAGGAGGAAACAAGAGGAAGATCATCATCTTAGAGAGACTTGCTTCTGATGCACAGAAGCTTGCAAGCCTGCAGATTTCTGTGCAAGAGCTTAGAAGGAAAATGGAGATGAACAAGAAGAGCAAAGCAGCCAAAGACATTGAGTTCAAGAGCTTGAAAAGCCAGATTTACAGTGTTGAGAGTTCTGTTGTGCAGCTAGTCAGCATGAACACTGAGCTGACTAAGACTGTTAAGGGAAGCGCGTCGTCTTTGGATGCTGCACAGTCGAGGGAGCTTGCTGACGTGGAGCAAGCACTGGGGAGGAAGATGCTAGAACAAGCCAGACGAGACTCCGAAAGGATCGAAAACTTGCAGGTGGAGATGCAGAAGATGGAATCTTCGTTACCCTTTTTAATAATTATTTTTAATTAAATTTAACTTATTTTAAAGGAAAAGAGGATGGAGGGGCATTTGGTGAAACGAATCAAAAACTCACGAAATTATCAAAATCTGAATTTTTTTTAGGAAAAAGTAAAAAACTCAGGAACGAAATTAATATAAACACACGTACTTCCCTAAAATAAAAAATACAGTAAATATACACAGACAGACACGGGTTCTATAATTGAATTATTTGATCGCGTTTACCCTCCTCTATAGTCTATTCCATCAAACTTATTGAATGGAGTCCCTCCAGAAATCAGCGCGCTTGAAATTGAATCCGAACTCGAAGTCAGCAGATTCAATCGAAGATTTCTGGCAGGATATCTTCCTAAGATTACCGGTGGAAAGCCTATGCCGATTCAGAAGTCATTCTTCATCAACCTCCACCACTCATTCACACGCGCCACCGCATCCTCTTCAGAGGTCTACAATCTCAGACACGATCTGCACTTTCCGTTTGAATTCCACTGTGACGTAGTCGAAGACGACAATATTCTCTTTATTCAAGTCGTGGATGTCGTTCATGGCCTAGTTTGTATCTCCTATACCTTGGATTCCACTTTCGACTCCACCATTATCTGGGAAGATCGTATCGATCGAGTTGTGGGTGATGAAGGAGCACGGCTTGCCAAGCACGTGGAACAAGCTGTTTACAATGGACAAGGATTGTGATGTGTTGAGTCTGTACCAGCCTTCGTTTCTGAAGATGGCTCCTCATGGTACTAAGCAGTGGATCAAGTTCGATTACCATGTTGATAGGTTTCGTCAGGTGTATGGTTATGAGGAAACCATGTTTTTTGTTGGATGATACCGAAGCCAAGTCTTACAAAGGCAAGATGATAGTCGAAATCTTCATCACAACAGCTATGTAGATATCTTTTAGATCATTGCACTGGTATCCTTGTTACAATCGACTTCCAAACGATGGTTCATCTGTACACAATCGCATCAATCAATATTGGTTACTTGGTCTTGTGTTATATAACAAGTGTATGATTGGGTTTGAGACTTGAGTAGATAGGTTATGTAAGAGTACGCGCCTAGCTGTGAGAGCCAAAAGTGTATCAAAGGCTTTATAAGTTTGAAGTAGAACTAGGAACACCATAATTAATCTCCAATTCATCAAAGTTGGACCTAACTAATATCAACTTATGTGCAACAGAGTATCATGTTTCCATAACTTGTAATATGTACAAAAGTACTCCTTCTATATAATGTAATCCTAGAGGCTAGTATTTACACTGGTTACAACTATACCCAACAACCTGTGTCAGAAACTGGGTCTCCTCTATTCATTGTGCTGTGTACACACCCTCTGCTATTTAATAGGCTTCACTAGCTCTTTTCTAATCTTCATCTCTATCCCAATTCCCATCCATTCGTAGTGCAATGGTGCTCCGTTCACTTACTCTAGCACTTTCCTTAACCATGGTTCTAGCTTCCGTCAGCACCGAGGTGACTCCGTCCTACTCCGCCAAGGGCTCGGTCTTCTGCGTTGACTGCGGCCTCAAGTACGATTACTCAGGTTAAGTACCACTCTTAGGATAAGCTTTACTCTTGACATATATTTTTTTGTGTGTAACGTACATGTACGTTGTTGCAACAGGCATAAGAGTTGTGGTTACCTGCGACCACATAAAGAAGCCAATAGCAACGACAACAACAACCAAAACAGACGGCTCGTTCGAGTCCACGCTACCGCTGAACCATCCTTCCTTGGCCAATTGTCAAGCCAGGCTCTTAGGCGGTCCAAAGCAGCTCTACGCCTTACAAAACAACATGGTTTCCGACCTCGTTGAGGTCCGGAACCAGGACAACACTTTCACCACCTTAAAGTTTGCTAGCGCTTGTTCGACTCTAAGAAAGGTTGGAAGATGTGGCGGCGAGGTGGGGTCTTCGAAGACCGTGGATCTGCCTGTTCCTCCGGAGTATGGCCTGCCGCCTACGAGCTACTACGTTCCGGTGCTTCCCATTATAATTGGCATACCGTGATCCTTAGTATGACGAATGGTGTTTGTTCTGTTTTAGCTTTAAATATACATGTAATATGAATAAGTTCTTACAAGACAATATTTGTTGTAGTTACAACTTATAATGCATGTTTCGGATTTCACAGTTTGTTGGTTGTAGTGTATTGCATAAATCTAATATATTTCATGTTTCGGATACATAGTCTATTCAATCTTTTCAATGCTATTGGTAAGAACATCAATTGGATGTTTACATGGAGTTTAGATTAACAGAAGTGTACGGGGGGCTATACTGACAAAGAGAAGTTGAATGAGCAGCCTAGCCTGCAGTCATAAATTAATCTAATAAAAATATAAATTTCAACAATCCCGTGTGCCAGATAGAAGCCGCTGCATGGTCGATCTGGATGCATTTGAAATTAATTTTCCAAAGTCGCACTCCCTAGTGGTTGGAATATATGATCAATGCATATCTGAAAATGTGAAATTCTGAATGCGATTAACAACCATAAGAAAAGCTAAACTTAAAATATTTGTAGCTTAAGTAGTGCATTTAAATTATTTACTAAAAAATATTTCTCTTATAGGAAATTATTATCTTATGCTTTATATTTTAAAATAAATAATATCTAATAAAAAGGTTTCTAAAAAACAATTCTTAATTTATGCTATTTATCTCGAGATTAAATTTTCTATATCCCTTTTATCTATCCTATAGATTAAATATGTTTATTTTATATCCTAAACCCTAAAATATAACCCTATATCCTAAATTTTAAATCTTAAACCCTATACCCTAAAATCCTATATCCTAAAACTCTAAACCTTAAACTATAAACTCTAAATCTTAAATTACCCTAATTTAAGATTTAAAATATAAAACAAATAAATAAAACATAAAGAATACCTAAAACAGTTTTTCTAGTGTATGCCCATGGGCACACTCTAACAAGTTAAAGTATGAACGGTTTTTTCGCCTGATACCCCTGAGGTAAGGTGAAATTCGCGAGGTACTCTAAAGTTTTACCTATTTCGCGCGGTACCATCGAGTTTTGTTTTCTTTTCGCCAAATGCCCATCTATTAATTTTTCAATTAAAAAACCAAAAAAAAAATTAAGAATTTCATCTTCTTCAACATCAAGAAGGCGTCCACTGTAGACACCATGAAAACGAAAATTGAAAACACTCTCTTCAGCCTTGAACTCCAAACCCTAGTTATCCCAGCGCTGTCACCGGTGAACCTTGACAAACTTCCCTCCGAACCCCTGGATCTCCACCTCCTCAACCAGGATCTTGAGCGCAGTAAGCTGGATCGAGAGAGCCCTTCGAATCCGTATGCAACCGCTGCGTGGAAGAAATGTGTTTCTTCTCTAAAGGTGAACATGTGCTCTCCCACAATCGACTCCTCAACCACTTGCAGTCTGCAACTCGCCTCCGAGAATGCAAATTCTCATCGTCCTCCTCTCGGTCCTCTGGGCGACCGCATGTTGCAATGGTGATGGTCGGGCGATGCTCATCTGAGTCGTTTGGAGGTGGAGCTTCGGCGCTACCTACGACCTCGGGTTCTCGTCACTGTTGCCCGAGAATGGATCTGGGGCAGCTTTCAACTTCTTCCCTCCTTTGCGAAGGGATCTGCGACCCAGGGTTACAGAGACAGTTTCCTGGAGCCGGTCTGGGATCCGGGCTTGCTAAAGGCTTGGATTGCGGTCGCTGGTGTGAAGAAAGATGACTCCAAGCCATCCGTGATGTCCATGCCCTCCGCTGCTGCTTGGAGGGGTTTGGCCTCTGGGACTGATTCCCTTATCTAGGGGTCCGTTCCCAGCTCTCAAAGCAGGTGGCAATGCGGTGGGGTAGCTGTTGGTGTTCTTCGCTGCCTCACTCATCTACGGGTGTTTCAATCCGCCAACCGCCATTCTAGAAGACACAGGTGTTTTTGTTCTTACTCTAACTCTCTGTTTCTTCTCTCTTACTTATGTTTCTCGTATTTTTTTATATGTATGGTGTCTGGGTATTGTTGTTACTCTATGCAAGACTCTGTGACTATTACCTCTTACTCTTTACATGTGACCAACCTCTATCTGAATTATGATGTCATTGTTTCCTTCATGAACCCTTGTTCTTTGATATGGATATATGACATACCTCTTTAAGGTGTCACCTCTGCTGGCCCTTCCTCTGATATTGGGAAGGATAACCAGACCTGTAACTCGAACTGGAAGGAAATTTTATCCCTGGGAAGTGTGGAATGGATCTCTTGCCTCTTTTTGATCATCTACACTGGTGGTTATAGCCAGGAAAATGATACAAGGAGGCAGAGAGATATTCTAAATCTAAAACCCCAACTCTTGAACAAATTAGTTTGGAGTTGTAACTCCAAGAACAACCTTTCTCTTAACCTTTTGAGTGCTTTGAACACTATAGTTGCTCCTTTTGTAGCTATTGTGCCACCTCTTTGGAGGTTTGTTCAAGAGTACCTGTCGTTCCCCCTCAAGGTTTTTTATGCCTTAATGAGAAACCATAGCTATTATTGTTTACACGTGAATATGAATAATCTGTACTTGCTTTGCTTCCTATTGTGTGCTGAGCCTTTCATTTATGATTATGCATACTTGAGCAATGCTGTGTCGTTGAATCAGAACTCTTGTGACTATAATAACTCAACCTCGTTTAGTAAGTTTTCTTTGAATACCGACATACATGATTTTGATTGGTTATGTATGTGTCACCTGCTGCTTTACCATGACAAATTTCAACATGACTCTATGATCTGCCAGCTTGTCTACAAAGATTTGGGTTTTTGCTTCCTTAAGCTTAGCCTTGGGTTGCATTCTGCTCTGAATACTAATCTTCCTAAATATGCTCATTATTACTTGGTTTCTCTGATCTGTTTCCAAGATTTCCTGTGCTACCTCTTATCACAAACCAAGTATTCAGACAATGGAGAATATCTTCAGCCTGTCTACAAGCTTATATGGAGTTTTAACTCCACGAAAAAACATTCTCTGAACCCTATGTGCACTTTACACAATTTTTCAACTATGTATGATGATTCTTGGAACAAAACTTGCCATATACTGGCCTCTTACATCCGGAGTCCTTTTTGGATACACCAGCAACTCGGAAAGCATTCCTAGAAATGGGCAGTTTGTAGACCGAGAAAAAAAGTTCTGAACAAACACAATTTGAACAAAATTTACTACATAACTATATCATTGTTACACGAACAATTAGGTTTGTTGTTCATATTGTGTATGTGTACTTACTCCCTGATGAAGGGCCCCTACAACTGCATGAAATATAGAAAAGAATCAAAAAAATATATACCTCATTATTTGTATCTCAAGTCTTTCAACTTGAATTCAAAGCACTGGGATAGGTATATAGAAACGACACAATCCTATGTACCTATTTCTCTTTATATTGATTTCCTAGTTGTTAGGTTTACCTTACATCAATGGGAATCCTCAATAAAGAACAAGAGAACACACAAACATCTTAAGAACAAAACGCTTAGTCCTCTGAATTCTCTCATGACTATGGGTAAAATAATAAATAAAAACGGTAATAGAAACGACAATAAGACCCCTAAATGTCCTAGGATATGGGGAAACAACACAGATAGGTTTTTATGAAGATCACAACCTGGAATTGCCGCGGAATCGAAAAGAAAACCTTTTGGACGGATATTGAGTCTTTCTGCAAAATCGAACGAATATAACTTCTTGCACTTTTTGAAACAAGAACAAACAAAAAACTAAATGAAAAAGATTGGAAGAAAGCAGGGTTTGATCAATTCTATTGTGTCCCTGCTACGGGTTTCGCATGAGGCATTTGCGTAATGTGGAAGACATACCAACTTACAAACGAAATCCTTGAAATTGAACAAATTGAAACAAGATTCATTAGTATTAAGTATACAAATTTGCTCACGAACAAAAAACTTATGCTAATCCTTACTTACGCCCCACCAAATGAATCTGCAAAAAATGTGTTCTGGAACGAATTCATCTCCTACATTAAAAATGTTTCTCTTTCGTGTATTATTATGGGAGATCTGAACGAAATTCAAAACCCCTCTGAAAAATTAGGCGGGATTATACCGCCTTTATCGAAATTTGCAAGACTACTTCATTTAAAAAATGAATGTGAACTCTTGGATACGCCTATCCAGGGAAACACCTATACCTGGCGAAAGAACAACACAGAAATAGAAAACATCTATGAAAAACTAGATAGGGTTCTTATCCACCACCAGATCCTTCAATGGTATCCTGATATCTGTACTATGCATTATGCTTTTTCCAACTCAGACCATTGCCCCATCTCCATCGAGCTAGATTCAGCCGTGCCTTTTAAAAACCAGCCGTTTAAATTTGAAAAAAATTGGATGACTAGAAAGGATTTTAGAAACGTGGTAAAACAAGCTTGGAGAACAAACTACCATGGATCCAGATTGTACAATCTGGTATCCATAACAAAACTACTCAAAAAACATGCTAAGCTCTGGAATAAAAGTATATTCGGAAATATCTTCACACAATTACAAACTATAGAAAAACAACTTTCTGAAATCCAAACTGACATCTGTAATCACCCTATAAACGACATCATTAAAAAACAAACTAGAATCATAGAAAAAAGGAAAAACTTCTGTGTTTCCAGAAAATTTACTGGAACCAAAGAGCTAAGGTAAAACACATCAAATATAATGACACGAATACTAGCTATTTTCATAAAATAGCAAGTGGAAAAAGAAACAGAAAAATTATAAAAGAAATCAAAACCCTTCTGAACAAGCATCATTGGTGAAGAAAACATCAGAAATGAAATCAGAAATGATTTCATAAAAAGATTCAGAAGTGAGGATATAAATTAGAGACTATTTCAGGAAAACCTTGAATTAATCCAACCTGAAATCTCTCTAGAGGATAATATGGAATTTATAAAAAAAATATATCCAACGAAGAAATTAAAAAGGCGGTCTTTAACATTGGCTCGGATAAATCTCTGGGGCCGGATGGCATGACAGCAGAATTTTACCAAAAGTATTGGGACATCGTAGGCCCTTCTGTTACTCAAGCAGTTAAAAGCTTTTTCCTTTCTGGGAAACTACTTAAACAAATAAATCACATATTCATATCCTTAATCCCGAAATGTGACAATCCTAACGATACAAATCACTATAGACCCATAAGTCTGTGTTCTACTATCTATAAGATCATCTCGAAGATTATAACAACTAGACTCAAAAGAACCATGGAAAAATTGGTACACCCCCTTCAGGGTGCCTTTGTTGCTAACAGAGTCATTCAAGACAATATCTTAATTGCACATGAAATCTTTCACTCTTTTAAGTCGAAAAAAGGAACTGAAGGATTTATTGTCTTAAAACTAGACATGGAAAAAGTTTATGATATAATCGAATGAGATTTTATTATAAAAATAATGAAAAGGTATGGAATCCATGAAAAATTTATCAACTGGATAAAAGAATGCATTATAACGGTATCGTTCTCGGTACTTGTTAACAATGGACCCACAGAAATATTCAAACCTTCAAGAGGACTTCGACAGGGAGACCCCCTCTTGCCCTTCTTGTTTATTTTAGGATCTGTAATCCTTGCTAGAAAACTCCAAAAAACCTCAGATCGAACTCGAAATCCCCTAGGATTTCAATTCAATCAACAAGGAACACGAATTCCGTTTCTGGCCTTTGTAGATGACATTGTGATATTTTCAAAAGCTAAACAGGAAAACTGTAAAGAAATCAAAGTTATTATTGATGACTACTGCAAGATCTCAGGACAAAAAATAAATTTTCATAAACCGGCCTTTCAAGTTACAAAAAAGGTCACCAACCAAAAGAAATTAGCTCTACAAGGCATTCTCACAATTACAAACATGATATCTCTCGAAAAATACCTGGGGTGCCCTATCATCAATGGTAGAGTTAACTCGAACACCTTTGCTGACCTCTTAGTTAGCACCCAAAAACAATTATCTAAATGGAAAACAAATTCTCTTTCCCAAGCAGGAAGAACAACACTAATAAAAACCAATCTGGCTTCAAGACCCAATTATCTTATGCAAAGTTTCATGTTACCTATACACACATAATGAACTTGATAAGCTAAACAGATCTTTTTTTGGAACAAAGACAACTCCTATAAACCTCTTATAGGCCGGGAAATTTTTTATAAACCAACTCATCAAGGAGGTCTTGGCTTGAGAAAAGCTAAAGATATGAACAAAGCTCTTTAATTCAAATTACTTTGGAAAATCCTAGCCGAAACAAAGCTCTTCAATTCAAATTACCTGAAAACACAACATATACTTCACTACGAGAAAAAAAGAAACTGTTCCTGGCAATGGTCCAAAATGATTGAACTGCCTGAGTTCAAATCTGGACTAATTTGACAAGTTGGTAATGGAAAAACTATCAAATTCTGGACGGATAACTGGGCTCTGAACACCCCCATATGTGATAACATAAACCCATAGTCAATCCTGAATAAGGATGCCCTGGTAGCTGATTTTATGCTGCCAAATAAAACCTGGAGCAATGACTTACTTGATCAATACTTACCAAATGATTTAACCGAAAAATTAACCTCGATCCCAATACCCTTAAATGAGATCCATGATAGAATGTACTGGAAAACGAGCAAAAACAACTAGTTTTCTACTAATTCTGCTATGAAACTAATTAACAAAAATAAGAGTTTTACTGCTTATGATTCCTCTTGGATATGGAAAATGGACATGTATCCCAAAGTTAAAAACTTTGTCTGGAAAATAATAAAAAACAGAATCCCAACTAAAGCTAGACTGGCAGAAAAAGGAGTTGCAACCCCCCGGGTTGTATACGCTGCAATGCTCAGTTGAAAGATTTGAACCACCTCCTCTTCCAATGCAAGCATACCTTAAAAACAATAGAAAAATTGAATCATGACACTTTTGACATAATCACATCCCTAAACATAGGAAACAAAAAAATTAATGAAATCATTAAAGACATTCGACAAAAAACTGATAGATCACAATTCTTAGAATTAATGGTCTCTTGGTGGAGCATTTGGTTTTATAGAAACCAACAAAGCTTTGGTAGAACACATGATGATGTCGAACCCATTAAGGATGTACCAATTTACATTAAGAAACAAATGGAGAATTGGAATAAAATAAAAAACTGGAACCCTGACTGTCTAACAGAAGACAATAAAAAAACTCATAAAACGAACATTGTAAGATGACCAGTAAAGAAATGGAAAAAACCTCCGGATAACATAATTAAAATCAACACAGATGGATCCACCAAAACCAATGGTGAATCTAGTTTTGGCTATATTTTCATAAACAACACGGGAAAACCACTTTTCCTCTATGGGGATAAATGTGGTATTTCAACCCCGCTTAAAACAGAAATACTGGCAGTAAGGAATGCCCTGGTGAAGGCTTATGACTTAGGCTTTACCAACATTGATCTTGAATGTGACAACCTTACCATTGTGAACGTCCTCAAACAAATCTGGCACTGTCCATGGGATATTGAAATGCTAATTTCTGATATCGTGTGTATTTTACAACTGTTTTCTTCAATGCAGATTTCTCACGTCTTCCGAGAAACCAATGTCGTAGCCGATTTCATCGCGAAGAAGGTTCACCAGGTTTCCTTGAAAGACTTTAGAGATAGTCTAGAATTTGTAATTTTCATCCGTAAGAATGCTATAGATTGAGAAACCGACTCTTATGTGGTCTCCAATCTAATTTTTACCTTATCAAAAAAAAAGGGAAATTCCTGTTAGTGCCCCTGTATTTAGGGTTATTCCTGTTGGTGTCCCACAATTAAGTTTTTTCCTGTTGGTGCCCCTAAGGTTTGGGTTTGTTTGTTTCGTAACCAAACGTTTTCATGTTTGTACCATTCTAGTTCAAATTGATTAAATCCAAGTCTACCATTGTGTTCCTCGTCCTCAAATTAGTAAGATTTGACTCCTAAAATATCCAAATTCATGTCCGAACCATGTCGATTTGAATTCCGAAGCAACAACCCGTTTCGACCTTAAGAATTCAAATCGGAATGGTTCGAGTATGGATTTGAGTGTTTTAAGAGTCGAATCCTACTAAGTTGAGGTCAATAAACATAGTGATGAGCTTCTATTTGATCAATTTGAACCTAAATGATACGGATATGAAAAATTTCGATTACAAAGCGAACAAATCAAAACCTTAGAAATATCAATAAGAAAAAAACTTAATCGTGAGACACCAACAAGAATAATCCTAAACTCAGAGACATCAATATAAATTTCCGACAAAAAAAAAAAAAGGCGTCCACTGCCCCTGACGATTTTGACTCTCCAACTTCACTTCAACTAAACCCAAGGGAGTGACGTGATTCTGATAAAACCCCTCTTATCAATCTATCATCGCACCTCTCGATCTGAATTTTGGTTTTAGGAGAAGAAATTTTGAAGAAATTTCAAGTTTGATGGGTGAAGCTGTAGAATTCCAAACCACAGGCGATCAGTTGACACAAAGAATCCATAATTCCATACTCAACAGGTGTTCTTTTCTCATCTTTTATTTGTTCATACAAGGTTTCAATTTGCTAATTTTTTTTTTGAGAATTAGAGCTTGTCGGTGGCCATAACATACCCATGTTGATTTGTTTGTGGTGTGATTCAAATAAGAAAAGAGTTTTTTTGTGGGTGTTGAATATCAATCTGATGGATATTCCGAATTTCCGATTGATATGTCAATTTTGCTTATGTGGTGCAATTTTGCTGATATCTGATTTGTTTGGGATTTGTACAAAGAATTAGAGAAGAAATTCATAGAATTTAACAATACACCAAATGCCGTCAAGTATGGCTTGTCTTTTACCGTCGCCACCAGCTGGCCGAGATCGACGGCGTTTCGGCATCCGAGGCCGTAGTCTCTCTCCAGCGCCGCCAAGCAGCGCTTGATTCCGACGCCGACGAACGAGAGGTGCGGCATGTCGAGGAAGCAGGCGAGCGAGGAAGGTATGGAGTTGAAGCGGAGGAGCTGGATCACAAGGCATGTTCGGGCGGCGCAAAGCTTTAGAACGGCGACTTTGGAAGATGGATGTGGAGAAAAGGCGTAGACTATTTCAATGTCGAGGCCGATAATGCGCTTGATCTGGCAGTCGGCGGAGATGTATGAGAGGAAATCGGAGAGACAAGAGGACATATCTGATTTGGCGGCGATGACGTCGGTTTTGACCTCTTTGTTCTCGATTCTGAACTTGTAGGTGGAAAGCGGAGGAGGTGTCGGCACTGGTGGTGGTGGTGAAAGATGAAATTTTTGGGATTTTTTTATTAAAAATTAATAAATGGGATTATGGCGGAAAAAAATACAAAACTCGAGGATATCGCACAAAATAGGTAAAATTTTGGGACATCTCGCGAATTTCACCTTACCTCAAGGGTATCAAGCGAAAAAACCAAAGTATGAAATTATTTATAAAATATTCTCTTTTAGATAATGGATAAACTCTTTAAAAAAAATAGCTAAAAAAAATTATTACTATAAATATACTTGTTAGAGTGGACCCGTAATCTATCTCAGTTAAAGACCTTTTTAATATGTTTTGAAATAAATTAGGAAAGTGCCAAAGCAGTATCAAATTTCAATTTGTACTTGGATATACAAATTGAAATTTGATACTGCTTTGGCACTTTTCTAATTTATTTCAAAACATATTAAAAAAGTCTTTAACTGAGATAGATTACGGGCCCACTCTAACAAGTACATTTATAAAGAATTTTTTGTTTATAAAGAGGTTTTTTGAAAAAGTGATATTTAAAATTTAAATTTTAGGTGTTATAGAAAAATGTGAAGGGAGAAAAAAACATGAATACGAAAAGAAATCCTAAAACGCTCCCTTTCTCTAACCAGAAATCGATCCCTGAAACCCCTCTTTTTGCTTGGCCGCCGCCGAGCTCTGAAACCTTATGCCTCTCCTTGCTCCCCCATCTCAAGCCTGAGCACGATTCCTTTTACCAATATGTCACCCTTGTTTCTCTTTTTCTCCAGATCGCTGCAAGAACCGGTCTCACTGAGAGAGAGACGAAAACCTGGGCCGATCTGGGGAGTGAACTCAACCTTCCTTGTGCTAGTGTTGAGTTTTGCGGCTACCTGGCCCCAAGTTTAAATCGGTGGATTCGTTCGCCCCTAATCCACTCTTCACCGCGCTTTGGTTGTTGCTTCCTGGTTCTGGCCTGGGATCCTGGCCCTTGGGAGTGTTGGTCTGAAGCGGGTGAAGGTTATGACCCCCCCTGGTGCGAGAAAGGGAAATTCCAAGCACACCTTGCTGTCCAAGACCGCCGCTACTGTTAGGAGGGTGATGACTCTTTGGGGTGCTCCCCTTCTTTGGCGCCGGCTGCAGGAGGAGCCTTGATGTTGCTCGACTGCCCACGACCTAGCCCCTGCTGTGCAGGATTGGATCTGGAGGAGGTTTCCTTTCAAGCCCTTGCTCCCTGAAGCTTCGTGGAACCTGCTTTCCAGGTATGTTCTTCCCTTTCCCTTGTCTCTTTTTGCTTTCCTCGCATTTTTCTTGTTTGCAGAACTTAAATCTTATTATCTGAATCATTGTTACCTGAATAATACTTGCTCACTCTCGATCCACATAGGGGAGATCCAATTTCACTCTTCTACGTTTAGATTTGGGGGTAGTATTGTTTACCCTTTTGCTGTCCGGGTGAACCCCTTGAACAACATTGTGTCCTTTAGGATTATGTGTTCCTTCCACATTGAACATTTCTGTTGGATAGATCACAGGAAAAAATTAAACACTGAATGCTTCTCTGACACTGAGAACCTGCCTTTTTGCTTGATTCTCATGGCTGTTATTACTATGCCTTCTTGCAGGTTTTTGGCTTGTGTAACCCACTCTTGGCTCAACAACCCTTTAAAGGATATGCTTAGCTTTATCAACTCACAAACTATAATCTCAACCAAGAGAGATCCTCTTCAGACTGTGAACAATCTGGCCAGGCTGAACAAATGTTACTCTTTGAACAATCATACCTTGAGCAAAACTCACTACGATCTCTTTTCCACGAAT
Source organism: Rheum nobile (assembly GCA_027886185.1). NCBI lineage: Eukaryota > Viridiplantae > Streptophyta > Magnoliopsida > Caryophyllales > Polygonaceae > Rheum > Rheum nobile. The sequence goes on along the minus strand of WOAB01000342.1, from coordinate 1,141,246 downwards.
CATGACCTTGTCTCTCTGAGAAGGATGAAAGTTTTCAATGAACAAACACATTCGTTGCTTATGTCTCATGAATGTCTTTTCCCCCTGATCAAAGGCCTTGTTCATGTTACAAATGTGTCTGTAGTTTTTATAAGATCTTATTTTGTATATGAAATTTTCCTGTCTTCAAGGCTGAATAAATGCAATTGGTTGTTTCAACCTTGGAACCTTATGATTAATCTGAATTTGAACTTTGCAAACTATAATTTCTGTGATAAATGTGTTAGTAGAGTTTTTAGCTCTACTTGCTTTATTATCTCACAATCATTTTATGTTTGGATTCTTTATTGCTGCTACGAAAGTGGGAGTTTGCTTCACTGCTTAACCTGGGGTTCTGAAACTGTTTTCCTTTGTGCAGTTAGTGACTGTAAAACCCTGAACAAAAATAAGCTTTTCTTAAACAATCAATTGTGGAAGTCTGGAGTTGGCTCCTAAGCCAATGAACCAGGAAAATGTGACCCTCTGAATACCAAACAGAATATGGCAACATGTTCCAGGAATAATCTCTTATGGAGGTCGACCTATATGACCAATTATGATTTATATTTGAGCTTGAGCAATTTTTTGTTCACTGCTGAGCCAAGTGACAAAATTGTGCATTTATCTGCTAAGAATGTTTTGGATGATATTTTTGGAACTAATGCATGTGTACATGAAACACTGAGATTGTCAAAACACAAAGCTATTTATCATAGCCTCATCCCAGAATACATTTCTGACTTCTTTTTAGGGGAGGATATGTACTTTTCCTTATACAATCTAAAACCTACTAAGAACAAATCGGTATACTTGTATGGATGTCTACGTTACCTCTTATTGAAAGGAAGGAATGACACCTCTCGAACAAAAATAACATGTTTGAACTATGAAAAAATATCAAACAAATATATATCTCATTACTTATGTCTCAAGCCCCTTAACTTGGAAGTTATGTATGGAAAAAAATCCAATAAGATGGAAGAATATTTGTTATGAAACCATATCTATAAAGGATGAATACTATAAATATCATCCTGAACATAGACACAACCTTGATAATTTACTTATAAGTAAAGGATTGTTTTCTCCTTTCTTTAACAAGTCCACAGAAAACATATCACTTCTCAGAAATGATTACAAGTCCCCTAAATGTCTTATGATATGGGGCAAAATCATTATGAGTTTTTTATGAAGATTACGACCTGGAATTGTCGTGGTATCGGAAAGAAAACCTTCTGGACGAATGTTGAATCCTTCTGCAAAATTGAACGTATCCAATTATTTGCACTCTTTGAAACTAGAACAAATAAAGAACCAAGTGAAAAAGTTTGGAGAAAAGCAGGCTTTGATCAATTTTACTGTATCCCGACTACGAGATTCTCGGGTGGTATCTGTGTTATGTGGAAGACCTACCAACTTACAAATGAAATCCTTGAAATTGATCAAATTGATACGAGGTTTATCTCGGTCAAATATACCAATCAAATCTCGAACAAGAAACTTATGTTAATCCTTACTTATGCTCCTCCGAATGAGATTGGAAAAAATGTATTCTGGAATGGTCTCGCCTCCTTTATTAAAGATTGCTCCCTTCCGTGCATTGTTATGGGAGATCTGAACGAAATTTAAGACCTCTCTGAGAAATTAGGCGATTTATTATCACCATTGACCAAATTCGCAAGATTACGTCATTTTAAAAATGAATGTGAACTAATAGATACCCCTATTCAAGGAAATGGCTACACTTGGCGAAAAAACATTACAGAAATTGATAACATATATGAAAAACTGGATAGGGTACTCATCCATCACCAGATCCTTCAATGGTACCCGAATATCTGTACCAAACATTTTGCTTTTATAAGCTCAGACCACTGTCCCATCTCTATTGACTTGGACTCAGAAACACCCTTCAAAAATCAGCCTTTCAAATTTGAGAATGTCTGGATGACCAGAAAGGATTTCAGAAATACTGTAAAACAAACCTGGAGAACTAACTATCACGGATCAAGATTATATAATCTGGTATCCAAAACAAAATTATTAAAGAAACATGCAAAGATCTGGAACAAAAGCATCTTCGACAATGTTTTTACTCAATTACAAAACATAGAAAAACAACTTTCTGAAATCCAAACCGAGATTTGTAATTCCCCTACAAGTGACCTTATCAAGAAAGAAATTAGAATCATGGAAAAAAAGGAAAAACTCCTCTGTTTCCAAAAAATCTACTGGAACCAAAGAGCAAAAGTTAAACACATTAAATTCAATGACACAAACACAAGCTATTTTCACAAAATAGCAAGTGGAAGAAGAAATAGGAAAATCATTAAAGAAATCAAAACACAAGAAGGAACCAGTATAACTAGTGAAGAAAACATTATATTAGAAATCAGAAATGATTTCATCAAAAGATTCAGAAGCGAAAATATGAGCCAAAGACTTTTTCAAGACAATCTGAAACTAATTCAATCTGAAATCTCTAACGAAGACAATCTATAACTAATCAAGAATGTAACAAATGAAGAAATAAAAAAGGTTGTCTTTAACATTGACTCGAACAAATCTCCGGGCCCAGATGGTATGACAGTAGAATTCTACCAAAAATATTGGGATATTGTAGGCCCATCTGTTATCCAAGCTGTTAAAAGCTTTTTCCTCTCCGGGAACCTGCTCAAACAGGTTAACCACACATTCATCTCCTTAATACCAAAATGTGACAATCTGAACTCCACCAATCACTATAGACCAATTAGTCTATGCTCCACAATTTACAAAATAATCTCTAAGATCTTAACAACAAGACTTAAAGGAACCATGGAAAAATTAATTCACCCCCTATAAGGTGCGTTTGTTGTAAACATGGCAATTCAAGATAATATCCCAATTGCCCATGAGATCTTTCACTCCTTCAAATCGAAAAAAGGCTCTGAAGGCTTCATTGCGCTTAAATTAGATATGGAAAAAGCGTATGACAGAATTGAATGGAATTTCATTCTGAAAACTATGGAGAAATTTGGATTCCATGAAAAATTTATCAACTGGATAAGAGAATGTATAACCACAGTCTCTTTTTCGATGCTTGTAAACAACGGACCAACATAAATTTTCAAACCGACAAGAGGACTCCGACAGGGTGACCCCCTCTCCCCTTTCCTATTTATTTTGGGATCGGAAATCCTTGCTAGAAAACTACAAAAAGCCTTTGAAAGACCTCGTAATCCTTTGGGATTCCAAATCACTCATCAAAGATCAAGAATCCTTTTCCTAGCCTTTGCTGATGATATTATGATCTTCTCAAAAGCTAAACAAGAGCACTGTAAAGAAATAAAAGACATTATTGATGACTACTATAAAATCTCAGGACAAAAAGTGAATTTTCACAAATCGGCGTTTCAAGTCACTAAAAAATTAGCAATCAAAAGAAAATAGCTATACAAGGTATCCTCACCATTACAAATATGATATCCCTTGACAAATACCTTGGGTGTCCTATCATTAATGGCAGAGTCAACTCGAATACGTTCTCGGATCTTCTACCCAGTACACAACAACAACTCGCAAAATGGAAAGCAAACTCTCTGTCTCAAGCAGGCAGAACAACTCTGATCAAAACCAACCTGGCTTCTAGACCAAACTTTCTTATGCAAAGCTTTATGCTACCTTCACACACACACACACACACTGAACTTGACAAGCTAAACAGATCCTTTTTTTGGAACAAAGATAGCTCCTATAAGCCTCTGATAGGCTGGGAAAAAAATTGTAAACCAACACAACAAGGAGGCCTTGGCCTGAGAAAATCCAAGGATATGAACAAAGCCCTACAATTCAAATTGCTATGGAAAATCTTAGCAGAACCAAACAACTATTGGGTTAGAGTTGTTACTGAAAAATACCTGAAAACAGTCCATATCTTTCACTACGAGAAAAAAAGAAACTACTCTTGGCAATGGTCTAAAATGATTGAACTCATTGATGAATTCAAGTCTGGACTAATCTGGCAAATTGGTAATGGCAAAACAATCAAATTCTGGCTTGATAATTGGGTTTTCAGATCCCCGTTGAGTGACTCCATAAACACACAAGTTACCTTGAACAAAGATGCTACGGTAGCCGATTTTATGCTACCAAATAAAACCTGGAATAAGAACCTAATAGAACAATACTTACCCCATGACTTAGTAACAACGATTACATCAATCCAAATTCCGCTGAATGATATTCATGATAGAATGTATTGGGAAATCAACAAGAATGATTCGTTTTCTACAAACTCTGCCATGAAACTAATTAATAGAAACAAAAGATACACTGCGTATGACTCCTCTTGGATCTGGAAAATGGACACTTACCCTAAAGTTAAAAACTTTATTTGGAAAATACTGAAAAACGGATTACCAACAAAATCAAGACTAACAGAAAAAGGGGTAGCAATCCCCCAAGGATGCATCAGATGCAATGCGCAATTGGAGGATTTGAACCATCTCCTATTCCATTATAACCATACCAAGAAAACAATAGAGAAAATGAACCGATCCACATATGGTATTATTACTTCCATAAACATAGCAAATAAACAAATCAATGAAATCATTGATGAAATTCTATAAAAAACTGATCGCTTGCAGTTCATAGAATTACTGGTTTCTTGGTGGGGAATCTGGTTCTATAGAAACCAACAAACCTTTGGAAGCCCAAATAATGATGCCAACCACATCAAGGATGTTCCGATTTATATCAAACAACAAATTGAGAACTGAAATAAGACAAAAACCTGGAATCCTGACTGCCTAGCAGATGACAGACCTAAGCCTCATAGAACTAATAACTTCAGACGACCAATAAAAAAATGGAAAAAACCTCCACATAAAATTGTTAAAATCAAGACTGATGGATCAACAAAAACGAATGGGGAATCTAGTTTTGGCTATATTTTCCGGAACAACAAAGGTGAACCTACTTTTATCTTCGGGGATAAATGTGGTACCTCAACCCCATTAAAAACGGAAACGCTCGCGGTAAGAAATGCCCTGGTAAAGGCCTATGAATTAGGCATTACCGATATACAACTTGAATGCGATAACCTGACCATTGTGAATGTCCTGAACCAAATCTGGCACTGTCCGTGAGATATTGAAATGATTATTTCTGATATCATGTGTGTTTTATAACTTTTCTCCTCAGTGCAGATTTCTCATGTCTTCAGGGAAACAAACGTGGTGGCCGACTTCATCGCTAAGGAGATCCAACTTAGTTCCTTGGAAGACATTCGAACTTGTTTAGAATTTGTAATTCTCATCCGAAAGGATGCTATAGACTGAGAAACCGGATCTTCTGTGGTTTCCAGTCTAATTTTTACTTAATAAAAAAAAATCAATTTGTACTATTTGTCCTGCTATCTATTTCAGCAAAAGACCCAACCGTTGTATGGAGTTTATACCGTTTGTATTTAGCATAGGGTTTGTTTGATAAATGTGTTTATAAAGAGTTTTTTGTTTATAAAGAGGTTTTTTGAAAAAGTGATATTTAAAATTTAAATTTTGGGTGTTATAGAAAAATGTAAAGGGAGAAAAAAAAGTGAATATTGTTTATAAATGGTTTATAAACTAATTGCCAAATAGACCCATAATTGCATTGTTTAGGGTTATAGATTTCTGATTTTGTATTATTAGTATAATTTCCGTGCCAAACACAAGTTTTAAGTCATATATATTAAGCCAATAATATTAATAATTATTAAAATCAATCTATGTTGTAAAAAACAGATCTAGATAATACTGATATTAAAATCAATTTCGGATTAAAATTTTGTATCTCAATCATCCATATAATTAAGAAATTTTGGATTTGTATATAATTAGGAAATTTGGATTTGTAATCTTTATGATTAACTTATAATCTTTGTACTTGATTTGTATTTAAATTGGAAAAAAATGAATGATAGGTTTAGGATTATAATCTTTGATTTTATAATAAGATTTATTTTAAAAATTTTAAAAAAACAAAAAAATAACATGTTGTGATTTTAATGAGAGAGTGCCATGTGACAATTATAATGAGGGAGTGCCATGTGGAGTAGTAGATTAGGAAATTTAGGATTTGTATATAATTAGGAAATTTTGGATTTATAATCTTTTGTGATTAACTTGTAATCTTTGTGCTTGATTTGTATTTAAATTAGATAAAAATGAGTGATAGGTTTAGGATAATAATATTTGATTTATAATTAGATTTATTTTAAAAAATTTAAAAAGTAGAAAATGACATGTGGCGGTTTTAGTGAGGGAGTGTCATATGACGTAATTAAGTTCTAGTTTAGTAGATATATAGTAGATTATGAAATTTTGGATTTGTATATGATTATTAAATTTTGGATTTATATATAATTAATTTTTTTTTGAATTTGTAATCTTTGTGCTTGATTTGTATTTAAATTAGAAAAAATGAGAGATAGGTTTAGGATAATAATTTTGATTTATAATTAAATTTATTTTTAAAAATTAAAAAAAAAAGCAAAAAATGATATATAACGATTTTAATGAGAGAGTTTCATGTGACCATTTTAACGAGGGAGTGTAATGTGACGTAATTAGGTTATATTTTAATATATTCGTTTTTGTTTATGAGCTTGAAAATTAATTTTTTATTATTATTTGCGTTACAGTGTTTGATTGGGTCGCTTAGTCTGCTCCCACACGCGTAGCACCAGATCTCAAACTCCTCCCTCTGTCAATTCTCATACCTAACATTCACGCTTCTTCGCCGGTTGCCGTACACTCGCCGGCAATCCTGAGCCCTAGCGGACGCCGCGCTCCAGAGCTTCTCTAAATACCGCCAAAACTTCTGAGACGAAGTTGAATCTCGCGATCGGCTCTCGCTTTGCGGCGAATGGCGATCTTTTACGCGGTGGTTGCCAGGGGGACCACCGTGCTCGCTGAGTTTAGCGCCGTAACCGGAAACACCGGTGCGGTGGCTCGCCGGATTCTGGAGAAGCTTTCTCCGGAGGCCGATACCAGGCTCTGCTTCTCTCAAGATCGATACATATTTCATATTCTTAGAGTGGATGGTCTTACTTTTCTTTGTATGGCCAACGAAACTTTCGGAAGTATGTCGTCTTTCTATCTTCTACCCTGAGCTTGAGAAATCTTTTTAGTTTGTTATCTGTACTTATTCAATTTTGGTGTTTCTGATCATCACCTTTGACTGTTAACAATATTGCTAGGGTTTGATTGGAGGTACTAGCTTGAACATGGTATTAGAATTCTAGATCGAATTGTTTGTAGATGACGTAGCCTTGTAGGTCATGACATGGGTTGGAGGCTTGGGCATCAGAATTGCTTGGGTTTGGCAAATTCTCTATCAAACTGGAATTGTCGTGATTGAAATATGAGTTCTTTTATGTTCCTGATCGTTTTTATTGTGGAAAAATAAGCTTTACAGTAATAAGAGGAGAAATCTACTAAATTTTCTTACCTATGAGAAAAAAGCAACTAAAAACCATGTAGAAATGAAAAGCTACTATCCAATGGAAATGGATGAAGGGTGCTTATGCCTACAAATTTTTCATCTTTCATACCAGATATGATAGGTTGTGAAAATTAGAGCCTTTCTATACTAGTGTAAAAGATTCGTAGATTTACGTATCTTTTACCCATTTCAAAGCAGAATAAAGGTAACATCTAAAGGAGACCAGTAGTTATTTTCCTGTATATGATAATCAGCTTCTGTTACCTGCCTTTTGGGCATAAGAAGTTTCAAATTCAGATTTATTATGTAGTTGTGTAATGATGTGGCACCGGTTATGTAGAGCTGAAGTGCTAATATCTATAGAAATCGAATTGGTGGGTCTTCCATAAAAATAAAACTGAGCAATTGAAACTCCGAATTCTGTTACGGTGTTCAGTTGAAGCTATTGTGTTCATATTCTTTCTCTCTGGATAATGTTCAGTATGTCATTTTCATGTGTACTCTTCCTTCATGCCTCCATGTATTGACTAGTGCTAATTGATGGAGAAAGCAATGTTATAATGTATGATCTTCATCAAACTTTCGGTTCCTGGTCATGATTTGTTTATCAATTTGTTTTTTTTGATGTGGTTGCATCTAAGTTGAATATATATGTTTGTGTGTTATATAGGAAGAATCCCATTCTCATACTTGGAGGATATTCACATGCGGTTCATGAAAAATTATGGGAAAGTAGCAAAGTTGGCACCTGCCTACGCTATGAATGATGAGTTCTCTAGAGTTTTACACCAACAGATGGAATTCTTTTCTAGTAACCCAAGTGCTGATACTCTCAATCGTGTTAGAGGGGAAGTAAACGAGGCAAGTGTTGTCTGGAATATTGCGTTATGCTTTATTTTTTTGCTTGTCTTGCAATTTGGAACTTGATTATGCTCAGTGTCTTTAAGACTTCCAGTGATTTGGTATGTTAGGTTTAGTTGCGTGCAGTGCTGGTGCTTCTCGTTGCTTTATTTGCTTCCTTATACATGTTATCACTTTTTATGCTGTTTTCCACCCTTGATTCTCAATCTGATGACTCAATAAGTACCCATGTGATTCTTTGCGCTGGACTTGGTTGAAGTATGAAAAGGATCAACTAGTAGAACAGTTTGATTTTGATGGATGGATTGTCCGATACTCTCCTATCATATAGTGCATTTGCTTCTGCCGACAATATGAGTTTGACTTTGTATCAACCTTTTGGCATGAACTATCATGTTACATGTGTAACTGTTTTCCTGGATTTAAATCTGCCCTTGTTGGTTGTTTCATTTCCAATCACCTGAAATGAATTAGATGCATTTGTTGGATTCTGATTTTTGCGTCAATAGGTCCCTTATATCATGTCAATTTTACTTCTTGCTTGCCCTTTTACTGCTACAGTTATAGTAGTGTAATAGTGTTTACTCTTCTGTTAACAAAATTTTCACAAGGGTTTTATCACTGCATCCAGATCCGCACTATCATGGTTGACAACATTGAAAAGATACTGGAGAGAGGTGACCGGATTGAGCTTCTTGTAGATAAAACTGCAACAATGCAAGATAGTGCTTTTCACTTCAGGAAGCAGTCTAAGCGCTTGCGCCGTGCACTATGGTTAAAGAATGCTAAGCTATTGTAAGCATCTATATATTTAAGAACACTTGACAGTGTATCTTCCAAACATAAATAAATGCATGAAGAATGTATTCTTCCCAAATTAAATCCGTGTAGATCACAAGTGCCAACTTGAAAATGAAAATCATCTAGCATTTTGAACAAGAGACTTGTTAAACATTTGGACTCTGATTTCATACTTGAGTTTCATATTTTTCACAAACAGTCATACAATCTTTGAAGTGTTTGACATGAACTAGTGGAATTGCAAGTGATGTTTTTATTCCTAATACGATTTTAAACTTTCTATATGTCACTGTTAAAGACTCTCATGCTATAAGAACTAACCATCCTGTAGGGTTTTGATTTTTGAACAATTTAGCAAGTCTGGATTTATTCTTTGATTTCTAACAAGCTTTTATCGTTTCTTGACAGGGTTTGGTTGACAATACTCATTGTTGTAGTGCTGTACATAATCATCGCTGCTTGTTGCGGAGGCATTACATTACCAAATTGCAGATCCTGATTTGTTGCTTCATGGACTTAAAATACGAGCAATTTTCTTCCAATTCTGTCATATCCTTCATAATGGACTGGTGGAGGACCAGAAGCTGCTTTTAGCATTGGTCGTTTGTGGAGTTGAGAGTAATTATTCACATGTTCAAAATTTTCCAGATCATTGTTACCATGTCTTTCACTGTTGTCATGCTTTCCGAGTACTCTTCTACATTTCCATGATGGATAGCTTTCCTGTCATGGTGAAATCATTGTATGTTGCCTGTATATTGCTTAAATTTCTTGTGTAGCATCTTGCAATTATCTTATAAAAGCTCTTGTTTTGGATGATAGCACAATTGTAATGCAAGCTTTCTTTTGATTTACCTCTGTATTTAAGACTCCCCTACGCCTCATGTTTCATCTCTGTTCAGTCCTTGTTGCTTGCGATCAATGGATTCTTTGGGTTGATTTGTTAGCTCTGTGAAACCTAGATGGTGTTCTTCAGTCTTGACATGGCACTTGAACTGAAGAACAAAACTATACATGATCTTATGAGGAGCACATTCTCCGTTTATGTACCAAGTTTCAATGGTGTCAATTTAATTATCAAGTGCTTGTTTTCATGGGTTCAAGTCAGGTGTTGTGGTGTCTAAATGTAGCCTGTAAAAGGTCATGCTCCATCTGGCGTAGCTGTATTTGTATTAAGGACAGAGTCACAACACACATACTCTATAAAAATAGACTTGAAAACGTTTGATAAAACATTATAGAATCTGTGTGGAGCAAGTGAAGCAACCACTCCTCTCCTGATATTCCTTCAATTGTTGATGCAAATTGCAAAGCACCTACTACCCTACAAAACAGAGCTAACCCATTAGCACAAACTGCTACATTCCATATGTATATATACACACACTTCTAAACCAACATTGCATCTCACATCTCTCAATCCATCTTCTCCAATTGACCTTTCCCCTAATCTTTTGGAAACACATCTTCAAAAATGGCACATGAATCAATCACTATCCAAGAAGCAAAGTCTGCAGCCACCACAAAGGGAGCTCTTATGAGGGCAGGAGGCGGAGTAGGCCGAGGAATTGCCGTCTTAGACTTCATACTGAGGCTTGGTGGCCTTGTAGTTGCTCTTGCTGCAACTATCGCCATGGGCACGACTGACCAAACCCTGCCCTTCTTCACTCAGTTCCTCCAGTTCCAAGCCAGCTACAGCGATCTCCCTGCTTTCTCGTATGCTTTACCCAATCCCTTTCTCTACTGGAACTCAAAGATCTTGTTGTTCATATATATGAATTGTCCTTCACTGACTAAAACTGAAACTCTTCTGCAGGTTCTTTGTGGTTGCAAATGGAATAGCTAGTGGCTATCTTGTCCTCTCCTTGCCATTCTCCATAGTCACCATTGTGAGGCCACATCTCGTAGGAGTGAGGCTTCTCCTCCTCATCTTGGACACGGTAAGCTCAAAACACGTCAAAACAAGTGGGTGTATATCTATGCCTAGTACATCAGTTTAGTGGATTACTCCTTCTATTGACAACGGGTTTTAGACCCTATGTTGTTTAATCTCCTAAGATGCCAAAAAAAGGTTTTCTTTTTTGTGTGTGATAAGAACAAGGCCAACCAACCAAGCATTTGTGTATACTCTGCAGGTTGCAGTGGCTCTAACCACAGCGGGAGCAGCCTCAGCAGCGGCCATAGTGTACCTTGCACACAAGGGGAACGCCAACACCAACTGGCTCGCCATCTGTCAGCAGTTTGGTGGATTCTGTGAGCGTGTGAGCGGCGCAGTGGTGGCTTCCTTCATTGCAGCTTTCATCTTCATCATCTTGGTCATCCTTTCTGCTGTGGCTCTAAGAAGAAACTGATTGTCTCTTGGATCCCATATTCACCATGGATGGTTGCAAGGTTTCTCAACTTTGATGAATGTAAAAGTTTGTTTCTTTTTTATGTTTTATGCACAGGCCAGGCCACATTGTGTAGCTCCTTACGTTTTGTCATGTTTCCTTCCATTTGGCTAAATGCAACAAGTTTCTCAATTTGTGAAACTATTAAAAATTTCATCCGTTGATCAATTGCTTATCTATTCTATGGACAACATTGTGATGCTTCAATAAATTTTGCATATTTAACAATAATCTTTTTTAGTCACTAAATTAACTTTTTTTTAAAAGGGTTTTACCATGAATAGGTTTGGAAATAACTTATTAACATGTTTCCACGTACGAGCACAAACTAGAAAAACCAATTATAGTATTAATGGTTAAATACTCTGCATATAATAATAGACTACTGATGCAAGTAAAACTGCTATTCATAAAACTAAGTTACATATAATTTCCAAACTGAAGCTAAGAAATATGCATCTAATTACCGATTAGTTTGACTTTTGGAATGAAGATATCAACTATTTCCTTGTCTGAGTAAGACTTGGCTTCGGCATCATCCAACAAAAACATGGTTTCCTCATAAGCATACACCTGAGGAAACCTGTCGACATGGCCACGATGATCATGAAACATGATCAACTGCTTAGGAACATGAAAAGATGGTCGGTCCAAATTCAAGAGCTTGCTCCACGTGCTCGGCAGGCCGTGCTCCTTCATCACCCACAACTCCACGCCAACTCCCCAGCGCACGTGCACCGACGCCGCCAACATCCCACCGTACTCCAAAAGCTCCGCCTTCGCGTAGATCTCTTGTGGTAAATCCATCGTTGTCAACTCTTCTCTCTCGCAATCAAACACGAGCACGCAATCCACGCGCGCGTCGTACGACGATACCACCCAATGAATCGCCCCGTTCACGAAACAGCCGGTTCGAGTCGATGAGAATCTAAACGACCAAGATTTGATGGAATCAGCAACCGCCATCCTCCACGTACGACCTTGTCGAGTTGAGTACACCTCGTACGTGGTTGGAATAAATCCGACACGCTGTTGTATTAAAGCACGACTCACCCAGACTCTGACTACCTTCAAATCGTTGGTCAATGGGTCGTATCCGAAGCCTATACCGTTGGAGTAAAGGCGCGCAAATTCTTCGACATCAGAACGCGGAGCGACACCGGAAGTTATATGCGACGGAAAATTAAGGTGAGGGAGGGTCAAATAGGTGTGAATTGTGGGGTTCCAGATAATGGTGTAGTCGAAAGTGGAATCGACGGTACATGATATACAAACCAGGCCATGAACGACGTCCACGATTTTGGTACAGTAAGAATCGTCGGCATCGCGTGTATTGCAACGGAATCGAAACGGAAAGCGCACGGTCTGTATGAGATTGGAGAGCTCTTCGGAGTATGCGGTGGCGCGTGTGAAGGAGCGATAAAGGTTGACGAAGAGAGACGAGGAGATGAGGGAGTTCCATGACTTGCAAACGCTTCTCAATCGGAAGAGGCTTTTCACCGGCAATCTCAAGAACATCTCCAACAATAAATCTTCACTCAAACCCGACGACGACATCAGATTCGCTGATTTCTGGAGGGACTGCATTCTCAAATTGTATGAAGAGAAAAAGGAAGGATTTTTTAGAGGATGAAGCTAAATCTGCAGCGTAAGTATAAGAAATTATACTAGTATGGTGGTGTTTAATCAGTTTCTAATTTTAATATAGAAACAATTAAAAAAAATAAGATCATATCGTTAAGCTCTAATCTAAATATATTGCCTCAAGTTTAATTCATTTTGTGTTATTATCACGTTCAATTTATCTATATGTCAACTTTTGAGATAAGTCACGTCATTTTTCACATTGATATAATAACTTTTTAATTATATTACTATAATTTTTTTAAAATATAGTTATTATCATGTTATCCTTACTTTTTTATTCTTGAATATATGTTTAAATATAGATTTTATCATGATTTTTTTAGAATTAACTTGATCGATTTAAAAATTAGTTAGAGAAGTAGATCAATATATTGAATTTGTTAAGATATCACAACCCAAAATTCCTCATCATCTCAATCATATTAAGCTTTTTCAAACAATATAAAAATTTAGTTAGCAAAGCACGTTATGATTTAGATAATTACGTATCCCAAAATATTTAGGTGTCAAACTTTTGATTTTTTATGGAATAATTTGGTAAAATCTCTACCTTTAATTATATTGTTATTATTGTTATACAATTCTATATAAAAGATATGCTTTCTCAATTTTTACATGTTATGGCTTAAACTACCCACAAGAAATTCATTTTAATTTCAGTTGAAAATATTATTTAGTGTATTAATTTAGTTTGATATGATAGAACGGGTGTTACAAGTACATTTTATACCCAAAACAACTAATTAGTCAAAGGGAAAGTGTCATTTTGAGAATATATAATAGAGTTAGAAATGAGAATAGATCTTAGTTTTTAAATGATAAATAAACTAAAGTCTAGAATTAAACTTTTATTAAAAGGTCATGTGTTATGCACATGATCTAATTTTTTAAAGTTTGACTGGTCAACATGACTGGTTAAACCAGTCACTGTCGGAGCTCTGGTGGTCAACGTTGACTGCCGACGTTGACCGATCAAAGTTTTTTTTCCGGCCATTTTTTTTTCCAGGTACGGTTTTTGGCTTGTGACTACATGTGCATTGAGTTTTGCTTGTATGTGCATCGATATTGACTTGTATATGCATTGATATTGCATAAAATTTGTATAGGATTTATTACTATATGTGTGACTTTGTATATGTGAAAACTCATGCACTTATTAGCATGTGCATATGTTTTAGCTTGTGTGTTCATAGATTTTGACATATATTTGTATCTAAATTCTAATTTTGTGCATTATTTTCTTAGGGTTGAAATATTCATGAGTTTTGGCTTGTATGTACAGACACTTTGAAGTGCATGTCTTTTTTTGTTGTATGTCCATCTAAATTTCATAAATTCTGTATATGGTTTTGACTATATGTGTACTTTGTGTATGTGGAAACTCATGCACATATGTAAAAACTTATGCATGCATTTCACAGAATGTGCATATGTTTTGGCATGTGTGTGCATAAATTTTGACCTGTATGTGCATCTAAATTCTACTTGTGTGCGTTGTTTTCTTGGGTTGAAATGTGCATGAGTTTTGGCTTGTATGTACATACCCTTTGAAGTGCATGTCTTTTTGCTTGCATGTGCATGTAAATTGAACTAGGCGTATAGGTTTTGTCTTGTAAAATCTTATATACTTTACATAATGTGTATAGGTTTTGTCTTGTAAGTGCATGAATTTTGAATTGTATGTGCATCTAAATTTTACTTGTATGCATCGTTTTTTTGGCTTGATATGTGCATGAGTTTTTGACTTGTATGTGCATACCATTTGAAACACATGACTTTTTGCTTGAATGTGCATATGTCAAAACTTATGCACATACAATGTACAACTCATGCACTTTTTCTCTAGAAAACAGTGCATATTTTTTACAATCTTTAGATGCACATACATGTCAATATTGATGCACATACAAACCAAAATGCATACACATGCCATCTCAAGCAAAAAAATAGTTTTGAAAAAAAGTTGGGGTACGAAAAATTGAATGGAAAAAATGGTCGGACAACACCTTATAAAATTTTAATGCACATACAAGTCAATATTGATGCACACACAAGTAAAAAATGGTGCACATGCCAATGCAAGTAAAAAGTAGACCCGAGAAAAAAAATGGTTCGGAAAAAAAACTTAGGCCGAACAACGCATTATAAAATTTTGATGCACATATAGGACAATATAGATACACACACAAGCCAAAATATATCCACATGCCATCTTAAGTCAAAAAGTGGCCCCGAAAATAAAAATGACCGGTCAACGCCAACTGGTCACCGGAGCTCCAACGTTGACCGACTGATGACCAATTTGATCGGTTACTTATCCACTTAAGTGGTCACCACTTTTTGACTTAAAAAATCCAAAAGGCTAGGAGGTATTATCAATTCTCACCCTAATGTTCATTCTCACCGGATCCGCACTCTTAGTAAAAAGAGTACGTAGATGAATTCATCTATATTCTATTCTATTATATATATTTATACTAAAAGAGATGTCTAAATCCTATTTATCGTCACAATACACGTTCAATTCGCCTACGTGTCATTACTCATTCAATCATAATACGCCACATGATTCAACCTTTTAAAAAAAATTATAGCAATAGATCCGGTTTAATTATATATAAAGTTTATTTAATTAAAAAAATGTTAAAAAAATTCAGCCAACTTACGTTCCAAAAAATATTTATAAAATATTTTTTTGATAGATTTATTAATTAAGATTTAGATCATAAAATTAATTAATACATTTTGTAATATTACATCCCCTTATAATATAAATTTGCTCTTTATATTAAAAACGAGATTTGTTTTTTGTCTATCAATTGTTTTTTTTATTAATTTGTTTAAGTTTGAACGATGTTTGTTAAAAAAATTACATATCAAATACTTATATAAGTGGATATGGGAATTGAGATAGATAAGATAGAGTTGTCTTACATAAGTTACACCTACGTAGACCTGAGCAAACGCGGGCCGGCCGGCCCGTCCGCCAAGCAAAACGGGCTTGAACAAGGGTTTAAGTTCGAACGGGCCGGTTGGCCTGGCCCGTTCGGGCTGGCGGGCCGGACCCGATAATAGGCCAGGCCCATACGGGCCGCTCGGCCCGGTCCGCAGCCCGTATAAAATTTAAATTATATAAAAATATATTTAAAAATACATTAAAAAAATAAATAAAACCTAAAAAATACATAAAAAATAATAATTTAACGGGCCGGCCCGGCCCGCTAAATACCAAAAAATAATTTAAATATAAGTTATATGTCATGCGGGCCGGCCCGCTCTTTCGGGCGGGCCCGATTAGCCCCTTGGGCCCGATAAACGGGCTCAGCCCGACCCCGCAAAAACGGGCCCAGATTTTGGCTAAAGCCCGGCCCGGGCCCGCATTTGATCAGGTCTACACCTACGTAAAACAGGAGTAATATATATAACACACGGACTCCCCCCCCCCCCCCCCCAAAAAAAAGCGTAATTATATATGGGAATTAAGATAGATAAGATAGAATTGTCTTACATAAGTTACACCTACGTAAAACAGAGAGTAATATATTACACACGGACTTCCAAAAAAAAAGTACTATATATACAGACAGACACGGGTTATATAATTTGATCGCACAGTACAGATTTAGGTTTATAGGGCGATCCCTAATTGTGTATTCCTCGATCAAAGCCCTCGTTTCCTATCGAATTCCACTTGTCCTTAAAACAAGTGTGCAATGTTAAAATTCCTTTGTCACAAAGTGTCTTATCTGACTATATGATGAAACTCATCTTTACCATCAAATACGTTTCTTGAACTCTTGAGATCAAACTGTCAGTACGGGTGATTACTAATAATCCATCCGAGCATGGCCATGCGTTTTCACAGTTCTCTCTCTTCAAGTGGCCGAGACACCAATCCTTTCCAAATGTATCGTGGTATACACGGAATAGGAGAACATATTCAATCTTGTACGACTACAGCTCCCACTCAACTTTTGTCAATCCCAATCACTGTCTGTTACGGTCAGCGTTTGACAGCGTCAAAGACATACCTGCAGTCAAATGATAACTATATCATACTCATGTCTAAGGAACTCACTAATCATGAATAATCCTAGAACTCCGCAATAAAACCTTGAGGAGTCCTAAGGTAGGTCTGTCCGGTGTGTATCGGTATACACATCTATGTAATCGATTAGACATCTCAATGTCCCTATAACACATGAAACCAGGTGTTATCAATCAATCTCACATATGGTCTTTTGATTAAGTCATTTGTATCCAAGTTATCAACTTAGACCATGGACTTTTAACAATTTTATAATTTCAGTTCACTTAATGGGGTTTCATTCAACAAAACAGTTTTAATGAGCCCATTTGATAACTATTAAATTATTTGGATACTTTATCTAATCCCAAGCAATGATTAAATAATAATATGAAATTCATATATAAGTCAAGCATAAATGTCTGTGATAACAATAAATAAGGTTTATCATAAAACAAACAATGTCTCAAAGGAACTCTCTAATGTGCTTGAGTCCCTTGGCCCGAGTGTGACTGTCATGCTTGGGCCTAGACATGGGCTTGGTCAAATGATCTGCAATGTTATCGTATGTGTGCACCTTGTACATCCTCACATCTCCTCTATCAACATAGAGTCTGATCATGTGGTACTTCCGTAGAATATGTTTGTGTGCACTTTGCACATCCTTGCTTCGAGCTCTTCTAACTGACGGCTCCTTCATTCAGAATGAAGACATATCCAGACTAAGATTCAAAAAAATCATCTCTGTCTGTCTGGAAACTCGCATCAGTATAGCCCTTGACGACCAGCTCGTCATCACCTCCAAATATCAAGAGATCATCCCTAGTCCTTCGTAAGTGCTTCAGGACGTTCTTGGCTGCACACCAATGTGCATCACCCGGGTTTGATTGGTACCTGCTACACATGCTCAAAGCAAATGCAACATCTGGGCGAGTACAAGTCATTGCATACATGATGGATCCTATGGCTGAGGCATATGGAATCCTGCTCAACCTCTCAGTTTCACCAGGTGTCTTAGGACATTGGCTCTTGCTGAGATGTAAGTCATGCTGCATAGGCAAGAACCCTTTCTTAGAGTTCATCATATTGAATCTCCCAAGGACCTTATCTATATAAGTTCCCTGACTCAGACCAATAAGTCTCTTAGATCTATCTCTATAGATCTTAATGCCTAATATGTACTCAACCTCTCCCAAGTCCTTCATTGAAAAATACTTAACTGTCTCCAACATAGGAATGTCATTCCCAATGAGTAGTATGCCATCCACATACAGAACTAGGAAGGCCACTTTGCTCCCACTAAACTTTTTGTAGACACAGGGCTCTTCTTCGCATCTGACGAAATCAAACTTTTTGACCACTTCATCAAAACGAAGATTCCAACTCCTGGATGCTTGCTTAAGTCCATAGATGGACTTCTTAAGCTTGCCTATTCTCCTAGGATTTGTCAAATCTCATAATCATAATAAGCGGCAATCGCTAGGAGTCTCCTAATGGACCTGATCATAACGACCGATGCGAACGTTTCATCATGGTCAGTACCATGAACCTGTCTAAATCCTTTGGCAACTAGTCTTTCCTTATAGACAGAAACGTTTCCATCCTTGTCTGTCTTAATCTCAAAGACCCATTTTCATCCAATAGTCTTGCCTTATGGGACTTGATTCTCAGACATGGATTCCATTTCGGATTTCATGGCTACCAGCCATTTCTCGGAGTCAGGGTCCGCCATCACTTGCTTATAGGTCGTAGGCTCGCCGTTCTCTAAAAGTAGAACGTCAATGCTGGCAGTCAAGACGTAATCCTCATAACGTCTAGGTTGCTGCCTTAGCCTATCTGATCTCCAAAGTGGTCCAACAATAGGAGAGACTTCAGCTGTTGGGTTGACCACATCTGTATGCGGGACCTCAGGTGCTTCATCAACTTGAGGAATTGCATCTTGAATCTGGGCGGTTTCCCTTTGAGAAGATATGCCTCCAAAGTCAAGTTCCTCAGTGACATCATCTATGTCCTCGTGTTGTTGGATTTGTTGCTCAGCTTGAATCTCATCAAGCTGAACATTTCTCCCACTTGGCTTCTTGGAAAAGAAATCATTTTCCAAAAAGACATTATCCCGAGCAACAAACACTTTGTTCTCAGCGAGATTGTAGGATTAATATCCCCTTGTTTCCTTAGGATAACCTATAAAGAAGCATTTGTCTGATTTGAGTGCTAGCTTATCAAGTAGTAAACGCTTTACATAAGCCTCGCATCCCCAGACTTTCAGAAGTGACAAGCTAGGAACTTTTCCATACCATATCTCATGTGGTTTCTTGTCAACTGATCATGACGGAGTCCTGTTTAGTGTGAACGCAGCAGTGATAAGGGCATATCCCCAAAAGGATGTAGAAAGATCAGCAAAACTCATCATTGAGTGGACCATGTCTAACAATGCCACAACTTCTTAATTGATGGTCGAATTCTTGGCTTAGGTATTTGCCCCTTTGATCTGATCGGAGTGCCTTTATCTTCTCACATGTTTCAAATGATTCTAAATCAAATGACTTTAGGCTACCAACTGTTTGGAGTTCCTTCATGCGTTTTGATGTTAATGTGACCCAAGCGATATTGGCATATATTGGCTTCACTTATATCATTCGACTTTTGCCTCTATGTATCAACGTTATTAATTTCAGATTTGATATCCAGTATGTATAGTCCACTACTACTCATATGGGCTCGAGCATAGAAAATGTCATTCTTATAAATGAAAAAAAAAACAATTCTTAATGACAAAATCATAACCCTCAAGGTTCAAAACTGAAATTGAAATCAAATTCTTAGTCATAGAAGAAACAAAATAACAATTATGAAGTTCTAAAACTAAGCCTGAAGGTAGAGGTAGACTATAATCTCCAATGACAAGTGCAACAATCCTTTCTCCATTTCCAACGCGAAGATCTATCTCTCCCTTCTGCAACCGTCTCCTATTTCTGAGTCCTTGCACATTCGAAATAATGTGAGAACCACATCTGAAATCTAATATCCAGGAATAAGATTTGGTTTATAAGATTTCAGTAACGTAAATACCTGAAGTGGAGACTGTTCCCCTCTTCTTATCTTCCAGGTACTTGGGACAATTTCTCTTCCAGTGCCCCTTGGCCTTGCAGTAGAAGCAGTCGTGCTCAGCAACCACTTTCACCTTAGGGGTTTTCCCCTTGGGTTGGACAACTTGCTTGCCCTTCCCTTGGTGATGTTGCTTCTTCTGGGACCCTTTCTTAAACCCTTTCCCATTGACCATTAGAACTTCCTTCAAAGGGTCAACCATGACGTATTGCTCATCTGTTTTGAGCATCACGTGCAACTCGTTGAGAGTCTTGCTCATGGCTCCTATGTAATACATCTGCCTAAAGTGGGCAAATCCATCATGCAGGGAGTATAAGATCATATCTGTAGCTGTCTTAACATTGTAAGGGTTACCCAGTCGAGCCATCTAGTCAAACAAGCCTATCATGTTGTAAACATGTGGCCCAACTGGTTTCCCTTTCTCAAGCTTGCATTGCAATATGGACTTGAGGGTCAAGTACCGCTCAATTCTGGCTTGCTCCTTGAAGAGATCTCTAAGATTCTTCATAATGGTATAGGCATCCTGTTCTTCAAACCTCTGTTGAAGAGCAGGTTCCATAGCAACCAGCATCAGGCAAGTGACTTGTATTGCCCTTTCGCATATTTTCTTGTGACGTGCCTTGTCCTCATCAGATGAGGTGGCAATCAGCTCTGGGATGAGGGTTTCAAGGACATCCTCTTGTCCCTCAGACTTGAGAATGATTCTCAGATTTCTTTCCCAATCAAGGAAATTCTTGTCGTTCAATCGGTTTTTCTCAACTATTGAGCGGATAGTGAATTTGAGGTGTTCAGAAGACATAGTAACTACAAAAACGGATAAAACATGCAGATAAGTATGCTTGACATGCAAGAACTTAAAATTTAGACAAGTTATAAACAGTAAGTTATTGCCCATTCTACTCAATTATCTTTTTCCTTGTGAGTAAAATGATTCCAAGATCCTATCTTAGATGAAACTCGAGCGTACTAGGGCACTTCCCCAAGTCTCATGTAATCAAGGTAAGTAAACTCCTTTACTAATTATAACATCCTATAACTCTTGGTTGATGGCCACATCTTATGTTAGACTCATCCTTATGCCTCAAGATCCAAAACTAAGCTTTTTGGTCTCTTATTGAGTGTAACCATACCAAGGCAGCATGCCCCTATTAGACATACCCGCACTATCCCAAGGTCAAAGAAGGACACCTCGCTAGGGCGAAAACTATCCAACGAATCCCAAGGGCCTCATGGTTATGATATGGAAAGGCATGATCTCAATATTCTGTTAAGAGACTTAAGCATGCAATGGTTGTTTATTTACTAGTGAACAAAATAACATAAACAAACAAACAAGCATGTAAAGTGGGAAATAAAGCATTCAAGTAATGCAATAATTAAATGTGATCCTAGTATGACCCCTAAAAACCAAAATTAAAGATCTAATCTTCATGGCTCTTGTTACTCTTGGATCTCCATCCTTAGTATCCTCCATGGATCTCCATCCTTTGGTCTTCTTATGATCTTCTTCTTCTTGTCTTACATATAATTGAAATAAACTCTCTTACAAAAATTTAAATTACAAAAATACATAACGATACGCAAATCGTGTACAAGAAAAACATAACGGTACGCATACCGTATTTATCTATCCTAATGTGGGCCATACTAGTCACCTCATGCAAGCAATAATATCATAAAACATGCATGCAATAATAATATCAATTATTACCAATAATATTAATCTAATTAATAACATTAACTAATTTAACTAAAACCATATCAAATTAAATAAATCATCTCATGACATAAATAATTTAATATCAAATTATTAATTCAAATTAAAAATAATATATAGAATTAATCATAATTAATCATTAAAATGCATTATTGGATAAGATATGCATCAACAAGATAAGATATCAAATATCCTTATCTAAATCTAGTGGGAATCTATCCTAACAACTTTTAGGAAATTATATAATTTAGATGATATCAAATATTATCCAATTAAATAAATAAGATCTTATCTTATAGTTTAGGAAATTATCCTAAAACGCCAAATCTATCCAACCGGACCGAATCGCGTCCGAGTCAAAACCGGACCAACCCGCTCCCACCGAAACACGCAGCCCCTACGGGCAGACCCGGGTCCGACCCGAACCAGCCACCGTAGGACCATGAGCCGAATATGCCGTAGAATCACATCATATGAAAATTCGTTAACAATTCTTGAAAATTCGTTAACAATTCTTGAACAATTTAAAGCCCAACATGCCGTCTTGAACAATTCAAAGCCGAACATGCCGCAGAATCAATTCGTTAACAATTCTTGAACAATTCAAAGCCGAACATGCCGCAGAATCAATTTGTTAACAATTCTTGAACAAATCGTTAACAATTTAAAGTAGAATTTGGGTAGTTGATTCATCTTATAAAAATTAAATCTTTATCTAATGATTTAAAATATACTAAAAAATCATATTTCTTGCATAAATAAATCACATGAATCAAATATGTGTAGAATAATCAACTTTACTAATCCAATCAATTAAAATCATAATTTTAATCATGCAAATTAACCTATATATCAAATTTCCACTTAATTTGAATCGAGACAATCATGAGCATGCATCAAAATTTAAAACTCTAAATTTGATCTAATCAATTTATGCAAGAGGCAACTGATACCACTGTAGGGATTTTAGATGCGTAAAGCGGAATTTCAGAAAACGATTTCCTAACATCTAACCAAAGATCTCATGCATAAACTAAATAGATCATAGATAGAAAAAATCAAATACCTTTTGATGCGTGTTTCAATCTGCTGGAATGAAGAGAATAGAGCCTCACGTGTGACTCCTCTATTTAGTCCACCCGAGCTCGAATCTGGATCGCCTGAGACTCGGTTGCTAGAGCGAGGAACGAAGGCGAACGAAGAGAGAGACAGGGAGAAGGAGGCAACCGTACTTCTTAAAGTGAATTAGGGTTGTGGGCTTTTTCTAAAAGCCATCCTTTTATATTGCCATATGTAGATATTTTATTTCCTAATAAGTATTTCTTTTATTATTAATAATAACACTTTATTATTAACAATCCTTATTTCCCAAGTTATATCCTATATAACTTTATATTATATACTTTATATAATATGTCTCCCAATAATCTGATCCAGTCTAAACTCTAAGGGTGTGATATCGTAGGACTCGGTAATAATAGCAATAGACTTTATGACATACTTTATAACATATAGTCTATAAATCATAGTTGGCTTCTAGCAAAACACTATGACTACATAAAATGACCGGATTAAATATCTCTATAAACGGTCCCACTTCATAATCAGTAATTGCACTTTTGATTAAAAGACGCAATTCCTTCCGATCCGTCACTGAATCCGGTGAAGGCAGAGCTTTTGTTGTACGGTGGGATGTTGTCGGCGTTGGTGCACCGGCGCTGGGAAGATCGTATCGAGTTGTGGGTGATGAAGGAGCACGGCTTGCCGAGCACATGGAATAAGCTCTTTACGATGGACAAGGATTGTGATGTGTTGAGTCTGTACCAGCCTTCATTTCTGAAGCTGGCTCCTCATGGTACTAAGCAGTGGGTCAAGTTCGATCGCCATGTCGACAGGTTTCGTCAGTCCTTTCCGAATTAAATATTTGTGAAGTATCGAGTTTTTTCATTCCTTATTTGAATGGAAACGCTTATCTTGTATCCTTGTTACAATTGACTTCCAAAAGATGGTTCATCTGTACACAATCGCATCAATCAATGTTTGTTACTTGGTCTTGTGTTATATAACAAGTGTATGATTCCTTTTGCAACCACAAAGAACAACAAGATCTCTGAGTTCCACTAGAGAAGGGATTATGAGAAAGCACTTGGAACTGGAAGAACTGAGTGAAGCCGGCCACCAAGCCTCAGTATGAAGTCTAAGACGGCAATTCCTCGTCCCACTCCGCCTCCTGCCCTCGTAAGAACTCCCGTTGTGGTGGCTGCAGACTTTGCTTCTTGGATAGTGATTGAAGATGCGTTTCCAAAAGATTAGGGGAAAGGAGAATTGGAGAAGATGGATTGAGAGATGTTATGAGCTATGAAATATGACCCTGTCCCTAATACAAATACAGCTACCAAGCCATTACTTTAGGCATTAAACACCTGAGACTTTGAACCCATGAAAACAAGCACTTGATCAGTAAATTGATACCATTGAAACTTAGTACATAAACGGAGAGAGTGCTCCTATAGTTTTGTTCTTCAGTTCTAGTACCACGTTAAGACTTAAGAAGATCACCTAGCTTTCACAAAGCTAGCGAATCAATGCAAAGAATCCAAAGACCACAAGCAACAAGGACTCAACAGAGATCAAACAAGAAAAGGGTAGAGGAGTCTGAAATACAGAGGAAAATCAAAGAAAACTTGCATTACAATTGTGCAGTCATCCAAAACAAGAGCTTTTGTAAGATAATTGCAAGATGCTACATGTTGAGTAGCTGCGGAAGCTTCAACTAATATGGAATAATAAAAGTTGTATGAACACACAAGAATTTAACGAGGTTCGGCAAATTGCCTACGTCCTCGGGGTGATACTGTCTTTACTATATGAAGGAATAAACCAACGACTTGTACAAACCACAAGTTCGTTGTAGAAAAGAGCTTATCCTCACAAAGAAATATAACATCTCTTTGTTTTCCCTCTTGATGAAGAAGTATTATTTTCTCTCATCTTTTGTGATTTCCTGAAGATGATTTTTTTGATGATATCTTCTTCTCTCTTTTCTTTCTTATATATTAGTGATTACATCTTTAATCACCATCCACAATAATAGAAAACTCCATCCACAATAATAGAAAACTCCTATCATTGGAATTGCTCTTTCCACCGATAATGAATAAGAGATCTTTTCCTATTTTGCTGTTTGCTATTTTCTACAATTCTCCACCTCGTACACAATTTGAAAAAACTCAAATTTTGGACGATTACGAGAATAATCCGTAGCATCCATAATATACTTCATCATCTGGGCTGCATCATTTTAACCATGACTGCCTACGTACCCTTTGACCGGGATCAAGCCAACCGTAGTTCTACCTGTCCTCCACATAGTCTCCACCTCACCCCATACAGCCCCGAAAGGCCATGCCCTCATTGGGTAAACTAACACAGGCCAATCTTGAGCAAGTCCAAGCAATGCTGAAACTTGCTACTTGTCACAACTTTAGTCAACATGTCTGCTGGATTATCTTTTGTATGTACCTTCAGTACACAAATATCTCCATCCTCGATGACATCTCGTACAAAATGATATCTTACATCAATATGTTTTGTACGAGCATGATGAACTTGATTCTTAGCCAAGTGAATGGCGCTTTGACTATCACAATGCAAGTTCACAGAATCTTGTTGAATACCCAAATCATCTAGTAGACCCTTCAACCACAATGCCTCTTTTACTCCTTCAGCAATAGCCATATACTCAGCCTCTGTTGTGGACAAATAAACTGTAGCCTGTAACATCGATCTCCAACTTACTGGAGCACCGTATACATTAAAGACATATCCAGTAGTAGATCGTCGTCTATCTAGATCTCCAGCGTAGTCAGAATCAACAAAACCATTTAACTGACATGTATCTCCACCAAAGCACAAACCCATGTCAACAATACCCTTTAAGTACCTTAAAACCCATTTCACAGCTTCCCAATGTGCCTTTCCCGGATTCGCCATGAATCTACTGACAACACTAACCGCTTGTGAAATATCTGGCCGTGTACACACCATGGCGTACATTAAACTGCCAACTGCACTAGCATAAGGTACATTTTCCATGTATGCCTTATCTTTCACTGTAGTGGGAGACTGTCTACCAGAGATCCCAAAATGTGGAGCCAATGGGGTCACCACTGACTTTGCACCTTTCATCCCAAACCTTTCAATGACCCGCTCAATGTAGCCTTTCTGGCTCACGAACAACTTTCGGTTTGTCCTCTCTCTTCTTATCTCCATACCCAGTATCTTTCTAGCAGCATCCATGTCCTTCATATCAAACTCTTTACCAAGTTTGACTTTCAGCTTATTTATCTCCATCACGCTTCTTGACGCAATAAGCATGTCATCCACATACAACAAGAGATAAATAAAATTACCTCCATGAAGCTTTTGAATGTAGACACAACAATCATAATCACTTCTGGAGAATCCATGTTTTAGCATGAAAGAGTCGAATCGCTTGTACCACTGTCGAGGCGTCTGTTTTAATCCATACAAGGATTTCCTCAAGCGACATACTTGACCCTCCTTTCCCTCTACTTTGTATCCTTCTGGTTGATACATATAGATTTCCTCATCTAAGTCTCCGTGCAAGAAGGCTGTTTTGACATCGAGTTGTTCCAACTCAAGATCACCATGTGCAACAATGCTCAAAAGCACCCGAATAGAAGTATGCTTTACCATAGGAGAAAAGATCTCATTGTAATCCACACCTTCTTTCTGTGCAAAACCCTTGGCCACTAATCTTGCCTTGTATCTTGTACCACTTGGCTCAGATGAATCTTCTTTTCTCTTATACACCCACTTACAACCAATAGCAGTCTTTCCCTCGAGCAATGGGACTACCTCCCATGTCTTGTTCTTATGGAGTGATTCCATCTCTTCCTCCATAGCAACCAACCATCTCTCTCTATCAACATCTTTGATAGCTTGTTTGAAGGTGAGCGGCTCATCATCCTCCGTCAAGAGAGCATATTCTAACAAGTTTACCTACCCGTAATGTTTTAGAGGCTCATCGGATCCATACCTCTGAACTGGTTTAAAATTCCGCCTTGGCCTAGTGGAAGCCAAGGTCTCCTGCTGTTGTTGTTGTAGTACTTGTTCATTTTCTTGCTGAACCTCCTCATGTTCAAGCTCATCATTTTCTTGACAATATGTGTCACCATGAGATGCCTCTTGATCATGACTAGAATCTGGTTGGTCTTCAGATTCTTCTATCTCAACTACTTGAGATTTTAACATTGCACCATCACCACCTTTGGTCACATCCGCTTTTGTTAAAGCTGCCATGGAGTTCTCATCAAAAGTAACATCCCTCCTGATTACAAACTTAGAATCCTCTAAACACCAAAGACGATAGCCCTTGACTCCTCTTGCATATCCCAAGAAAATTGCCTTCTTGGCCCTATTATCAAGCTTGTTATCCTTGACATGATAATAAGCGATGCATCCAAACACTCTAAGTCTTCCATAATCTGCATGTTCTCCTGACCACACCTTAAAAGGAGTGTCTCCATCTAATGTCGAATGTGGAGACCGGTTTACAATATAAGCAGCTGTAGCAACCGACTCCGCCCACCATTCTCGACCCAACCCAGAATTGGAGCGCATACATCTAGCCTTCTCAAGTAGTGTACGGTTCAGTCTTTCAACGACTCCATTCTGTTGTGGTGTGTCTCTAACTGTCCAATGTCGAACAATGCCTTCTTCATCACAAAACTTCTTGAAAGCGCCATCTGTGTACTCTGTACCATTATCAGACCTCAGAGTTTTCAGCTTCCTATCCGTTCTGTTCTCGACCATTGATCTCCACTGTTTGAATGTCTCGAATACCTCATTCTTATGCTTAAGGAAATACACCCAAGCATACCTTGAGTAGTCATCTACAAACGAGACAAAGTACCTGGAACCACCTTTGGAAGCAACTTTAGCCGGACCCCAAACATCAGTATGCACGTAGTCTAATATCCCTCTGATTTTATGGTTACTTGTTGAGAATGAAACCCTGTGTGCTTTTCCATACACACAATGCTCGCAAAACTCCATGGAAGGCTTCTTCATGTACTTCAACAAACCTTTCCTACCAAGCAAATTTAGACCCTTTTCCGACATATGTCCAAGGCGCATATGCCAAAGCCTAGTATACTCTGTTGGATTTCTCTTACTTCCACCAGTTCCAACCGCTACATCACCTGTAACTGTATTACCAACAAGATGATACAAGTTCCTATGACGAACTCCCTTCATCACTATCAAAGAACCACTGACAACTTTTAGAACCCCGCTCTCGCCAATTAGCTTGCAACCTTTTGATTCTAAAACACCCAGAGAAATCAAATTTTTCCTTAAATCAGGGACGTGCCTTACGTATGAACACACAAGAATTTAACGAGGTTCGGCAAATTGCCTACGTCCTAACAACACCATCATGCATCTTGATTCTAATTGTACCAATGCCCACCGTCTTACAACCATGATCATTACCCATCAAAACGGTTCCACCATCCATGGCCTTATAAGAAGTGAACCACTTCCTGTTTGGGCACATATGATAAGAGCATCCAGTATCCAGAATCCAATTGCTTGAATATTCAGATGTAATAGAATAACATTCTGCGCCCCACTCATTTGAAGCGATGCTAGCTTCGTGCTTCACATTCTGATCTCCCTTATTCTTGTTGTTTTTGTTCTTCCATTGTACCCTCTTATTAGGACAATCTTTCTTCCAATGTCCAAGCTCACCACACTTGTAACAAGGAGTTTCTGCCAGAGATCTAGATTTTGATCTAGACTTTCCCCTCTTGCTATTGCCTCTGTCATTACCCCTTCCTCTCGCAAACAAACCTTGTGCTTGTTCATTGCTCGCACCATCACTCATACCGCTAGTTGCCACTTTCCGTAGGTCATCTGCCAGAAGCGCCGTTCTAGTCTCGTCCATGGTCAGTGTATCACCCACAAGCATCAATGTTTGTACAAGATTCTCGTATGATTTTGGCAAAGAAAGCAAAAGCATAAGAGCTTCATCTTCATCTTCAACCTTTACATCAATATCCTTCAAATTTGAAATTATCCTATCAAATTTGTTGATGTAATCACGGAGTGAAATCCCTTCCTCCATCTTGCAAGTATACAACTTAGACTTGAGATAAATTCGATTTGTTAGAGTCTTCGTCATGAAGTTTCCCTCTAACTTTGCCCAAACACCTGACGCCGTTTCCTCGTCATCCACCATGAATGCAACATCTCTTTCGAGACATAAGATTATAGCAGCGCGTGCTTCTATATCGAGCTCCTACCAGTCACCATCCTTCATATCAGTAGGTTTCTTGTCCTTGCCCAACAACGCCTTGTGCAACTTTTGAGATATGAGCAGATTCTTCATCTGCATCCTCCAATAGGAAAAATCATTTTTCCCATTGAACTTCTCAATTTCATATTTCCCAACTTTGACAATTCCACTGCTTGAAGCCATTGTTTCCAAAATCAAACTTTCACCGCCTTAGATCTTGATTTGGCTCTGATACCAATAGTTGAGTAGCTGCGGAAGCTTCGACTAATATGGAATAATAAAAGTTGTATGAACACACAAGAATTTAACGAGGTTCGGCAAATTGCCTATGTCCTCGGGGTGATACTGTCTTTACTATATGAAGGAATAAACCAACGACTTGTACAAACCACAAGTTCGTTGTAGAAAAGAGCTTATCCTCACAAAGAAATATAACCTCTCTTTGTTTTCCCTCTCTTTTCTCTCTTGATGAAGAAGTATTATTTTCTCTCCTCTTTTGTGATTTCCTAAAGATGATTTTTTTGATGATATCTTCTTCTCTCTTTTCTTTCTTATATATTAGTGATTACATCTTTAATCACCATCCACAATAATAGAAAACTCCATCCACAATAATAGAAAACTCCTATCATTGGAATTGCTCTTTCCACCGATAATGAATAAGAGATCTTTTCCTATTTTGCTGTTTGCTATTCTACACTACACAAGAATTCCAGCAATATACAGGCAAGATACAAAGATTTCAACATAAAAGCAAAGCTATCCATCATGAACTCTTTTTAAAACTTCTTAAGTTTGTTAATAGAATATTACTTTTGTTAGAATTTGCTTTTTTTTTTATACCTTTTGTAATATTCTATTCAAGTTTTAGACATTGAGATGATATTATTGAAAATAAAATCATATTAATTTACTCATTGTTTTATTATTATATATATGTTGGGCACTTATATTTATTCGTAATTATTAATATACTAAATTAACTCAATTGGAGAATCAAATAAAACCCAATTGAATCATATTTCATACATATATTTTATTCATCATCAATTATTTCAAGTTCATAAATAATTTGTAATTAAATCTTGAAATCAAGTGAATATTTTATTGCTATCAAATTTACGTGGGTTTATTTAAATTTCAAAATGTGAATGCATTGTAAGTAAATAAAAATCATTTAAAAGATATGCTATCTAAAGGTTGTTACTAATTAACTTACGTGGGTTCACTAATTTTATTGCTATGTCAATATACTAACTAACTTACATGGGTTCATTTAATTTGCTAATAGTTTGTCACTAATTCGTGATATTTACCAAAAAAATCATTAAAAGATATGGTATCTAAAGCTAAGTATAAAACTGACAATATTTAATATTTATATTAAATAATTAAATAATTTTTTGATGATGTTAAATGTCAATTAATATTATTGTTGCATTAACAAAAATATATGTATCACATTTACATTTCCGTCAAATAGAAAATTACGTTAACATTTATTGCAAAAAGAAGTTAGTTTGATGAGATTTTGGTCAAGATTTGATAAGATTTTAAAATTTAGAGCTAATTAATTTGCAAATCTTGTTAAGGTCTTTTTGTTAATTTATATTTTGTTGATTATTTAATATAATAATAAATAGAAAAAAGGAAAAAAATAAAATCTTAACAAATTAGGCCTAAAAACACTCTGATGGCTTAAAAAGAGTCAGATTTAATATAGATATATAGATTGATGGTTAAATTTATTTAAAATATTATTTGTCACTTTAAAGTTTGATTGATTTTGGAAGTAATTGTAATCTAAATATTTACATATAAATTTTGATTCGATAAACGGTTTTTATTTAAAGTGATTTTTTTTTTTTTAAAAAGGAACGAATGAGAAAATGACATGTAGATATGATGAGCCCAGAAGCGTTCTATGAGCTCAAAAAGAGAGAGTTTTAATATATATAGATATGGAATGAATCATGTGAGAATGATTATTACGGTGTAAAATGAGAATGATCCTATAGTCCTTGGATGAAGACAAATTCAAGGGTTTGGATCAAACTTTCATAAAAAGGGGGCATATGCTATGCACATGACCCCTTGGTCAAACCTCTCATTGTCGGTCAACGCCAGCGTTGACCGGTCAATTTTTTTTTTCGGGTCCAAAATTATTTTTTTGTAGCGAAATTTTCATTTTCTGGGC
This sequence comes from Rheum nobile, assembly GCA_027886185.1. Lineage (NCBI taxonomy): Eukaryota > Viridiplantae > Streptophyta > Magnoliopsida > Caryophyllales > Polygonaceae > Rheum > Rheum nobile. The sequence goes on along the minus strand of WOAB01000342.1, from coordinate 1,109,689 downwards.
CAAAATTTTCTATGCACATTCTTTGCCAAAGTTATGAACATTCCATCATAATTTCATGTACTTTTGAAAAAAACCCAATACATGTTAAAAAACTAAATGAATTTCACATCTAGTATAAAAATAAATGCACATGTATGCAAAAACTCATGCACTTCAATACTCATTCACACACGGTCTAAAACTCATGCATATTTTCAATACAAACCCGATACACCTAGTGTAAATTAGGTGCACATACAAACCATTATTCATGCACATATACGCATAGACATATGCACAACACACGTGCACTGAATGTGCATGCAAATTGGCTTGAATGTGCATAATATTTGCATTGTATGTTCTATTACAAATTATGTGCACATACAAGCCATTATTCATGCACATGCATGCATAGATGTATGCACTTCACACGTAATCCACTAAATGTGCATGCAAACTGGCTTGAATGTGCATAATGTTTGCATTATATGTGCTAGTACAAATCATGTGCACATACAAGCCATTATCCATGCACATATATGCATAGGCATATACACTTCACACATGATGCATTGAATGTGCATGCAAAATGGCTTGAATGTGCAGAATATTTGCATTGGATGTGCGGAAAAAAAATATGGGCCCCGAAGTGAAACATTTTAGGAGGAAAAAAGCTTGGACGGTTAAAAGTGCATGAAATCTTGTGTGAATGTGCATAAGGTTTGCACTAAATGTGCATATATTTTTTTTGGCCCGGATACAAAAAAGCCCAAACGAAAAAATTGGTCCCGTAAAAAAAAGTTGACCGATTAACGGGGGTCAAAAGTGCATGAAATTCTATTGGAATGTGCATAACTTTTGTAAGGAATGTGTATATAAAATTTTGGCCCAGAAAATGAAAATTTCGTCCCAATTTTTTTTTATCTTGGGTCCGGAAAAAAAAATGTTGACCGATCAATACCAGAGTTGACCACTTAAATAAATCTTTTATCTCCATCATTGGATAGAAGTCCATCCACTTAAATGAACCTTTTTGGTGTTGTTGCATCGGAGTTGAATATATATGTTTCCCATTCTCATACTTGATTTGTAAGGTTCATGAAAAATATAACAAGAGGCTTGCACCTGCCGAGTGCAGATACTCTCAACCGTGTTAGAGGGTAGATGCATTTTTCTGCATTCTGGTATTTGGCTGAATAGGTCCCAATTATCATGTATTGTTTACTTCTTGCTTGCCGCTTTATTACTACATTTTTACTAGTGTTTATTCTGTTTCAGTCCTTTGCATGTTATGGAAACATGATACTCTGTTTCAGTCCATTTTCAGGTTTGGGTCATGCACTATATATTGCACATTAAGTTGATATTAGTTAGGTCCAACTTTGTTGAATTGGATATTACTTTGCCTCTCATAGCTAGGCGTACTTTTACATGGCATTGGTAGGTAGATAACAACAACATTAGTTAAAATAACTTGGATCGGATTCGGCTAAAAAATTTACGTAATCCATTTAAGTTTTCTTGAATAGAATTATTGATTTAAAGGGTAAGGTATGTCGAATCGGATATTTTGCTCACCCCTACCTGACCTCCTACATCTACATCTTGTCATTTGTGATGTTTCCTTCCATTTGGCTAAATGCAAGAAGTTTCTCAATCTAAGTTGTGAATTAGAAAATTGAACAAAAGTTGTTACATCACATATCTACTCAAACCCAATTCCACACTTGTTATATAACCGAAGACCAAGTAACCAACATTAGCATACACTTGTTATATAGCAGAAGCCCAAGTAACCCACGTTGATTGATGCGTACAGATGAACCATCTTTTGGAAGTCGGCTATAACAATGATACAAGATAAGCGTTTCCATTCATTGAATTTCAAACAAGGAATGAAAAATCATATTATATCAAAACCCAATACTTAACAATTGTTGAGAAAAACAAGTTAAACGACACAAATTTTCTTGATTGGGAAATAAATCTGAGAATCATTCTCAGGTTTGAGGGACAAGAGGATATCCTAAAAACTCTCATTCCAGAGTTGACTGTCACCTCATCTAATGAGGATAAGGCACGTCACAAGGCAATATGCGAGAAGGCAATGAATGTCACTTGCCTTATGATGGCTTCTATGGAACCTGCTCTTCAAGTCCATATTGCAGAGCAAGCTAGAGAAAGGGAAACCAGTTGGGCCACATGTTTACAACATGATAGACTTGTTTGACAAGTTGACTAGACTAGGTAACCCCTACAATGTTGAGACGGCTACATATATGATCTTATACTCCCTGCATCATGGATTTTCCCACTTTAGGCAGATGTATCACATGGGAGCCATGAACACGACTCTCAACGAGCTACACGTGATGCTCAAAACTGCTGAGCAAAACGTCGTGGTTGACCCTTTGAAGGAAGTTCTAATGGTCAAGGGGAAATGGTTTAAGAAAGGGCCCCAGAAGAAGCAATAGTACCAAGGGAAGGGCAAGCAAGTTATCCAACCTAAGGGAAACACCCTTAAGGTGAAGGTGGTTGTTGAGCACGACTATTTCTACTGCAAGGCTAAGGGGCACTGGAAGAGAAACTGCCCCAAATACCTGGAAGACAAGAAGAGGGGAACAGTCTCCACTTCAGGTATTTACGTTACTGAAATCTTATCAACCAAGTCTCATTCTTGGGTATTAGATACCAGATGTGGTTCTCACATTATTTCGAATGTGCATGGACTAAGAAATAGGAGACGATTGCAGAAGGGTGAGATAGATCCGCGCGTTGGAAATGGAGCAAGGGTTACTGCACTTGTTATTGGAGATTATAGTCTACCTCTATCTTCTGGCTTAGTTTTAGAACTTTATAATTGTTATTTTGTTCCTTCTATTACTAAGAATTTGATTTCAATTTCAGTTTTGAACCTTGAGGGTTATGATTTTGTCATTAAGGATTGTTTTTCCATTTATAAGAATGATATTTTCTATGCTCGAACCCATATGAGTAGTAGTGGACTATACATACTGGATCTCAACTCTAAAATTTATAACGTTGATACAAAGAGGCAAAAGTCGAATGATATAAGTGAAGTCAATCTATGACATTGTCGCTTGGGTCACATTAGCATCAAACGCATGAAGGAACTCCAAACACTTGGTAGCCTAAAGTCATTTGATTTAGAATCATTTGAAACATGTGAGTCATGTCTGATGGGCAAGATGACAAGGTCACCTTTCACTGGTACAAGTGAGAGGACTACTGAGCTCTTAGCTCTCATCCATACCGATGTGTGTGGACCTATGAGCACATAAGCTAGGAGAGGCTATCGATACTTCATTACATTTACTGATGATTTTAGTAGATATGGGTATATCTACTTAATTAAGCATAAATCTGAGTCCTTTGAAAAGTTCAAAGAATTCCAGAATGAAGTTGAGACACAGATTGGCAAGAAGATAAAGGCACTCCGATCAGATCGAGGGGGCGAATATCTGAGCCAAGAATTCGACCATCACTTGAGAAGTTGTGGTATTTTGACACAACTGACTCCACCAGGCATGCCACAGCTGAATGGCGTATCTGAGAGGAGAAACATGACATTGTTAGACATGGTCCGCTCAATGATGAGCTTTGCTGATCTTCCTACATCCTTTTGGGGATATGCTCTCACCACTGATGCGTTCACACTAAATAGGACTCCGTCATGATCAGTTGACAAGACACCACATGAGATATGGTATGGAAAAGTTCCTAGCTTGTAATTTCTGAAGGTCTGGGGATGCGAGGCTTATGTAAAGCATTTACTATCTGATAAACTAGCACCTAAATCAGACAAATGCTTCTTTATAGGTTACCCCAAGAAAACAAGGGGATATTATTTCTACAATCCCGCTGAGAACAAAGTGTTTGTTGCTCGGGATAATGTATTTTTGGAAAAGGATTTCTTTCCCAAGAAGCCAAGTGGGAGAAATGTTCAGCTTGATGAGATTCAAGCTGAGCAACAAACCCAACAACACGAGGACATATACGATGTCACTGAGGAACTTAACTTCGGAGGCGTACCTTCTCAAAGGGAAACCGCACAGATTCAAGATGCAATTCCCCAAGTAGATGAAGCACCTGAGGTCCCGCATACCGATGTGGTCAACCCTTATGCTGAAGTCTCTCCTATTGTTGGACCACTTTGGAGATCAGACAGGCCAAGGCAGTAACCTAGACGATATGAGGATTACGTCTTGACTGCTAGCATTGACGTTCTACTTTTAGAGAACGGCGAGCCTGTGACCTTGTAACACCCCCAAATTTGTAGCCCATTTGGAAAGGTATTACCGCCAGTGACCTCGGTTTCCACACCGAAGCCACCATGGGCTTTACCATTGAAACACAATTCATAAAGAACAATTATGATACAAAATTACCATAACTTTCATTTAAAACATAGTCGCGGAATTTCAACACAATTCCAAATGCGACAAAATACAGAGTTATTACAATACAGCGGAAGACTTAAAATAATTTACAAGAGTATTGACCTCAGTAGTCAACGCCCAAAGATCGTAGCCTGATTAAAACATTTTCAAATACCGTTCATCCTCATAGTCGTTCTGGCCTTCTCAAATCCTCAACTCACCTAATGTGTCGAAACGGGCGGACGACACCAACCATGACGATGCAAATAACAAAAGAAATACATGGGGTTAGTCTAAAGAATAGACTAGTAAGGGCACAAAGCAGAAGGTTCGAAGTAGTTGTATTAGGTTAGACTCATCGTTTCTCGGATAATAACCGATCACGATAGTCAACCACCATACTCCTACTAGAATATATGAAAATGCATGATCAAGAGATGATTCTGGAAGACCGAGTCTTACAGCAATCAATCCGAAAAGAAGACTCCAACGAAAATGAGCCTTATAGGAAACATGACAAAGTCTGGAACATTAAAAGAATCACAGAAATATAGAATCACAATATCGCATTCGAGCGACTAAAAGATACGACGAGCTTTCCTAATTGCACTAGCGCCTAGCTGTACTACTCGTCCGAGGTATTTTAATTATGGGCGAACCTACGGCCCTTATCTTATTATATTCCAAAGCACGCATTACGTTATAAACTTTTATGATCAGCTCGTCCCGAGACGAGAGATCTTTTGGGAACAACTCCCGAGATTTGTGACACTGGCTAAGTGCACCACCTCTATACCCGAGTATAGAGGTTAGTCATGACCTTCCAAAATGGTGTTAGGTTCTCCTAACCCCCATGATTATAAAGAAACGACTGGACCCCAGGGTCCCAGTAACGTTCCTACGAATACTCGTGCTAACTAAACAGTTCAAGCACACAATAATAATTCACATCAAAGCCCTCCAGACTATCATCATAAATATATATCTATAATAGCGTTGTTCTAGCAGATATACAACCTATTATAATATCATATTCTTTTCCACATAACATTTATCAAAACTATTCCCAACGAAAACAGTAAATCATCCCAAATTAATTAACAATTAACCAATTGATAATTAATGGAAATATGGAATGATGAGCAAGAGCGAACCGCCACTTGCCTTAGATCCGACGAAAGCTTCGCATGCTTAGAATTAAAGGGTTTCCGAGTCTGGAACGAGAACTGATCCTGGATAATAAATCCATATGGAACGACCCATAACAAGACTTCATTTTAGATTCAATATCTACATATACGAATCTAAAGGAATAGGAAACGAATCAAAAATCCGAGCCTCGATCTATGTCCAAATACCCAAAACAAACCCTCGGCACCATGAACTACGTTTACCGCGGGGTGCGGTACTTGCACAGAGGCGGAGATTCGAGAGCGACAATGAGGGAAAACTCACCCAAATCGATCCCTTAGGCTTCGATTCTTTCTTGGTTTTGATTCCCACCTTGTTAAGCTACAAACCAGCTCTAAGAACCTCCTGAAAACGGATGAAAACAAGGCCGGAACGACCACGCAATTTGGGTTCAAAGTTCAGCAAAAGTCATGAATTTCAGAGGGAAAATCAGTGAGCTTCAAGGGTTTTTCTTACCAATTTTCGATCGACTTCTACTTCGAATCGAGCTTGGTTGATCTTCTCACCCTCTTAAGCTACATACCACCTCCAAGATTCAACTTTTACTTGATCGAACGAATGTCAGAATCGTCCACAAACGGGACTCAAAGTTCAGTTCAGGATGCTGATTTCTGGGTTTTTGACAGCAAAAGATGGTGATGAGCTATCTTTTGGCTTCTCCCACGACTTCTCCTCTCCTTTTATAGGCAAACCACGAAGACCATCCTGAAGAGAAGTACCCCAAGAGGTGTCCAAGCTAGGCCAAGTAGCCCCGATGAGTCATCAAGGCTAGCTGCCAGCCGTGCCAACTTGCTTGCAAGTTGCTGATGTTATTTGCTGGTGTGGGCTAAGGCATAGGCCGACTCCTCCTCTTTTGTCATTATTTACCTTAAGTGGTAAATTTTTACTTAACCCCGGGTTAAATATATTTGTACACGAACGATCTCTTAACCCAAAAATACGTTAACTTTATTTTATATTGCTCAGAAAAATATTACAGAGACCAAACATTACACCGAATATTCGTACTTCCCTGAATTTAATCCGACTTGCAATACGGGCTTAAGAAAATTCGAAATTTATTCGTACAAATATACGGGATATTACATCACTCCCCCTTAAAAGAAGTTTCGACCCCGAAACTTAGGTCGCAAACATCTCGGGAAAGCGTCTACTCATATCCTCTTCAGTTTCCCAAGTCTCCCAGGTAACATCCTCGGTTCCTGACTTGGACCACAAAATTCGTACCCACAGTACGACCTTGTTGCGCAACTGCTTCACACGACGCTCCAGAACGCGCACGGGTGTCTCTTCATATGTACCGTCTGTCTGAATCTCAATATCTTCATAGCTCAGCACATAAGATTCATCTGTCACATATTTTCTCAACAGAGAGACGTGAAACACATTATGCACATGATGTGCTGATGGTGGCAACGCTAAACGATACTCGTTCTAGCCGAAGTGTTTGAACCATTGGTCCTACATGGGTCATACTTACTTATGATCCCGACCATCATAACTCCGGATTTCACAGTCTTACTCAAGATCGCAATAGGGGAAACGAGTTCTTATAGAACTATTCCCTTAATCAACTTATTCCTTCACAATACTTTATCCACACTAATGCCTACAACATGATTCCACAACTAAACATTCCGGACTTTGCACTAGTCCATCTCTATATACTTCTAGTGGAACAAAAAAAATCTCAAGTACACAAGTGAGATATAACTCTTAATCTCATTAACTCCACATAACCTATATCTCTAAATACTAGGAATATGATGTCTCAAGAAGAAACAAATCTTTCCATAACTTCTCCCAATATACTTATTTCCTAAAAGATACTCATAAATGAACACTTTAGGCATCAGACTCTTCTAGCCTTGCCTTACGAGGTCTTCCTCTGGGTTCTCATCGGGAGTTCCCTCCGGATCTTCCCTCGGATCTTCCCCCTCTCGAGGATCTTTCTCAGGATTTTCCTCTGGATCTTCCTCCTTCTAAGGATCTTCCGCAGGATCTTCCTCCTCTAGAGGATCTTCCTCCGGATCTTCCTTCTTCTGAGGATCTTCCTCGGGATCTCCCCTAGGATTTTCCTCTCCTTGAGGATCTTCCTCGGGATTTTCCTTAGAGTTCCCTTGGAAATCACTTCCAGTTAAACGTCGTTATTACAATATTTCGTTGGCCTACTTTAACGGCTCAATGAACTCTACCTTAGGTTCAACCCACGAATTCTCATACGGAGGCAAATCCCGACTGCATCGAGCATTAATCCTTCGTATTCGTTTTCTCAACAATGAATGTCAACGACTATGACATCATACTTAGACATCAAAACTCCTAAGAGCAATTCCTTAATTATCCCATAAAATCACTTAGAATAGATCAACTTGGTAATTCTATAGATGAATTATGAACAGAGAGCACAAGATTCATTTACACAAATCTCCCGAGTGTTCACACCAATTTACTCGGAGATTACAGCACTAGGATATTAAGTACTACCAACTCAGGAAGTACATACTTGATACCTTCAAGGGAACTACTAGGTCTTCCAACCTCGAAATATCTCTGAGAAACAGGGAAATCTAACCTTACTAGAGATGATAGAATCATCTCGGCACCTTTCGAGTCCTTTCAAAAGAATAGACTAACCTATGTCTTACAACAACAAGAAGAAATCAATCTTTCTAGATATAGAGGTAACTCTCATACCTCTCATATCGGACTAAAGAAGGCACGACTATGAACGGTGATATTTCAAATTCTTTTCATTTTGAAAATTCAGAGCCTCCGAAAATATTTTAAACGAGTGAAAATATTTCAAACCGGATCTGTAACACTCCCCAGGCCAAGCTACCCCAGCCACATCACACACCCAGCCACCCAACGGTGCCGGTACTGGTGCCGCCTGTGAGTCCACTAGAGCCGTTTGACAACATTTTCAAAAACGAGTAAATGGTTCATGAAATCCCAAACCCGTTTTAAAAACTTTCGGCTCTGATACCAAATCTGTAACACCCCCAAATCTTTAGCCCATTTGGAAAGGTATTACCGCTAGTGACCTCGGTTTCCACACCGAAGCCACCCTAGGCTTTACCATTGAAACACAATTCATAAAGAACAATTATGATACAAAATTACCATAACTTTCATTTAAAACATAGTCGCGGAATTTCAACACAATTCCAAATGCGACAAAATACAGAGTTATTACAATACAGCGGAAGACTTAAAATAATTTACAAGAGTATTGACCTCAGTAGTCAACGCCCAAAGATCGTAGCCTGATTAAAACATTTTCAAATACCGTTCATCCTCATAGTCGTTCTGGCCTTCTCAAATCCTCAACTCACCTAATGTGTCGAAACGGGCGGACGACACCAACCATGATGATGCAAATAACAAAAGAAATACAGGGGGTTAGTCTAAAGAATAGACTAGCAAGGGCACAAAGCAGAAGGTTCGAAGTAGTTGTATTAGGTTAGACTCATCGTTTTTCGGATAATAACCGATCACGATAGTCAACCACCATACTCCTACTAGAATATATGAAAAGGCATGATCAAGAGATGATTCTGGAAGACCGAGTCTTACAGCAATCAATCCGAAAAGAAGACTCCAACGAAAATGAGCCTTATAAGAAACATGACAAAGTCTGGAACATTAAAAGAATCACAGAAATATAGAATCACAATATCGCATTCGAGCGACTAAAAGATACGACGAGCTTTCCTAACTGCACTAGCGCCTAGCTGCACTACTCGTCCGAGGTATTTTAATTATGGGCGAACCTACGGCCCTTATCTTATTATATTCCAAAGCACGCATTACGTTATAAACTTTTATGATCAGCTCGTCCCGAGACGAGAGATCTTTTGGGAACAACTCCCGAGATTTGTGACACTGGCTAAGTGCACCACCTCTATACCCGAGTATAGAGGTTAGTCATGACCTTCCAAAATGGTGTTAGGTTCTCCTAACCCCCATGATTATAAAGAAACGACTGGACCCCAGGGTCCCAGTAACGTTCCTACGAATACTCGTGCTAACTAAACAGTTCAAGCACACAATAATAATTCACATCAAAGCCCTCCAGGCTATCATCATAAATATATATCTATAATAGCATTGTTCTAGCAGATATACAACCTATTATAATATCATATTCTTTTCCACATAACATTTATCAAAACTATTCCCAACGGAAACAGTAAATCATCCCAAATTAATTAACAATTAACCAATTGATAATTAATGGAAATATGGAATGATGAGCAAGAGCGAACCTCCACTTGCCTTAGATCCGACGAAAGCTTCGCACGCTTAGAATTAAAGGGTTTCCGAGTCTGGAACGGGAACTGATCCTGGATAATAAATCCATATGGAACGACCCATAACAAGACTTCATTTTAGATTCAATATCTACATATACGAATCTAAAGGAATAGGAAACAAATCAAAAATCCGAGCCTCGATCTATGTCCAAATACCCAAAACAAACCCTCGGCACCATGAACTACGTTTACCACGGGGTGCGGTACTTGCACAGAGGCGGGGATTCGAGAGCGACAATGAGGGAAAACTCACCCAAATCGATCCCTTAGGCTTCGATTCTTTCTTGGTTTTGATTCCCACCTTGTTAAGCTACAAACCAGCTCTAAGAACCTCCTGAAAACGGATCAAAACAAGGCCGGAACGACCACGCAATTTGGGTTCAAAGTTCAGCAAAAGTCATGAATTTCAGAGGGAAAATCAGTGAGCTTCAAGGGTTTTTCTTACCAATTTTCGATCGACTTCTACTTGGAATCGAGCTTGGTTGATCTTCTCACCCTCTTAAGCTACATACCACCTCCAAGATTCAACTTTTACTTGATCGAACGAATGTCAGAATCGTCCATAAACGGGGCTCAAAGTTTAGCTCAGGATGCTGATTTCTGGGTTTTTGACAGCAAAAGATGGTGAGGAGCTATCTTTTGGCTTCTCCCACGACTTCTCCTCTCCTTTTATAGGCAAACCACGAAGACCATCCTGAAGACAAGTACCCCAAGAGGTGTCCAAGCTAGGCCAAGTAGCCCCGATGAGTCATCAAGGCTAGCTGCCAGCCGTGCCAACTTGCTTGCAAGTTGCTGATGTTATTTGCTGGTGTGGGCTAAGGCATAGGCCGACTCCTCCTCTTTTGTCATTATTTACCTTAAGTGGTAAATTTTTACTTAACCCTGGGTTAAATATATTTGTACACGAACGATCTCTTAACCCAAAAATACGTTAACTGTATTTTATATTGCTCAGAAAAATATTACAGAGACCAAACATTACACCGAATGTTCGTACTTCCCTGAATTTAATCCGACTTGCAATACGGGCTTAAGAAAATTCGAAATTTATTCGTACAAATATACGGGATATTACAGACCTATAATCAAGCAATGGCAGACCCCGACTCTGAGAAATGGCTGGTAGCCATGAGATCCGAAATGGACTCCATGTCTGAGAATCAAGTCTGTGACTTGATATATTTGCCTGATGGGGTAAAACCCATTAGATGCAAATGGGTCTTTAAGATCAAGACAAACAAGGATGGAAACGTTTCTGTCTATAAGGCAAGACTAGTTGCCAAATGATTTAGACAGGTTCATGGTACTGACTATGATGAAACGTTCTCACCGATCGTTATGATCAGGTCCATTAGGATACTCCTAGCGATTGCCGCTTATTATGATTATGAGATTTGACAAATGGATGTCAAGACCGCTTTTCTAAATGGATATTTAAAAGAGGATGTATACATGATGCAACCAGAAGGTTTTGAGGATTCAGAAAATCCTAGGAGAATATGCAAGCTTAAGAAGTCCATCTATGGACTTAAGCAAGCATCCAGGAGTTGGAATCTTCGTTTTGATGAAGTGGTCAAAAGTTTGACTTCATCAGATGCGAAGAAGAGCCATGTGTCTACAAGAAGTTTAGTGGGAGCAAAGTGGCCTTCTGAGTTCTATATGTGGATGACATATTGCTTATTGGGAATGACATTCCTATGCTGGAGATAGTTAATGAGTGGCTTAAGAAGTATTTCTCAATGAAGGACTTGGGAGAGGTTGAGTACATACTAGGTATTAAGATCTATAGAGATAGATCTAAGAGACTTATTGGTATGAGTCAGGGAACTTATATAGATAAGGTCCTTGATAGATTCAATATGATGAACTCTAAGAAAGGGTTCCTGCCTATGCAACATGGCTTACATCTCAGCAAGAGCCAATGTCCTAAGACACCTGGTGAAACTGAGAGGATGAGCAGGATTCCATATGCCTCAACCATAAGATCCATCATGTATGCAATGACTTGTACTCACCCAAATGTTGCATATGCTTTGAGTATGTGTAGCAGGTACAAATCAAACCCTGGTGATGCACATTGGAGTGCATCCAAGAACATCCTGAAGTACTTGAGAAGGACTAGGGACGATCTTTTGGTATTTGGAGGTGATGACAAGTTGGTCGTCAAGGGCTATACTGATGCAAGTTTCCAGACATACATAGATGATTTTGAATCTCAGTCTGGATACGTCTTCATTCTGAATGAAGGAGCCGTCAGCTGGAAGAGCTCGAAGCAAGGAGATGTGAGGGTGTGCAAAGTGCACACAGACGACAACATTGCAAATCCTTTGACCAAGCCCATGCCTAGGCCCAAGCATGACAGTCACACTCGAGCCAAGGGGTTGAAGCACATTAGAGAGTTCTTTTGAGACACATTGTTTGTTTTATGATAAACCCTGTTTATTGTTATCACAGACATTTATGCTTGATTTATATATGAGTTTCATATTATTAGTTAATCATTGCTTGGTATTAGATAAAGTATCCAAACAATTTAATAATTATCAAATAGGCTCATCAAAACTGTTTTGGTGAATGAAACTTCATTAAGTGAACTGAAATTATAAAATTGTTAGAAGTCCATGGTCTAAGTCGTTAACTTGGATACAAATGACTTAATCAAAAGACCATATTGTGAGATTGATTGATAACACCGAGTTTCATATGTTGTAGGGACATAGAGATGTCTAATCGATTACATAGATGCGTATACCGATACATATCGGAAAGACCTATCTTAGGACTCCTCGGGACTTTACTGCGGAGTTCTAGGATTATTCATTATTAGTGAGTTCATTAGACATGAGTATGATATAGTTATCATTTGACTGCTGGTATGTCTTTGACGTTGTCAAAGACATACCAGCAATCAAATGAACGACATCCACGACTTGAATAAGGAAAATATTGCCAAGGTATAGGAGATACAAACTAGGCCATGAACGACATCCACGACTTGAATAAGGAAAATATTGCCGTCTTCGTCTGCATCACACTAGAATTCAAACGGAAAGTGCACATCGTGTCTGAGATTGTAGACCTCTGAAGAGAATGCGGTGGCGCGTGTGAAGGAGTGATAGAGGTTGATGAAGAATGAAGAGGAGATGAGGGAGTTCCTTAGACATGAGTATGATATAGTTATCATTTGACTGCTGGTATGTCTTTGACGCTGTCAAAGACATACCAGCAGTCAAATGAACGACATCCACGACTTGAATAAGGAAAATATTGCCAATGTATAGGAGATACAAACTAGGCCATGAACGACATCCATGACTTGAATAAGGAAAATATTGCCGTCTTCGTCTGCATCACATTGGAATTCAAACGGAAAGTGCACATCGTGTCTGAGATTGTAGACCTCTGAAGAGAATGCGGTGGCGCGTGTGAAGGAGTGATAGAGGTTGATGAAGAATGAAGAGGAGATGAGGGAGTTCCATGACTTGCAAACACTTCTGAGTCGTCATAGGCTTTCCACCGGTAATCTCAAGAAGATATCCTGCCAGAAATCTTCGACTAAATCTGCTGACTTCGAGTTCGGATTCGATTTCAAGCGCGCTGATTTCTGGACGGACTCCATTCAATGAGTTTGATGGAATTCGATGGAATAGACTATAGAGGAGGGTAAACGCTATCAATTGTATTTTTTATTTTAGGGAAGTCCGTGTGTTTATATTACTCCTATTTTACGTCGGTGTAACTTACACAATTCTATCTTATCTATCTTAATTCCCAGATAGATTATATATAATACTTTTGGTTTTACTGAACATTGATTCTCAATTATATTATTCATTTTGGCTTTTTCGAGTGCATTCATAGATACACAATAAAAGTTAAATTTAACAAAAATATTTTTTTTTATTAATTAATCAATTCCACTTGAGGGAGTAATTTAGGAATAAAAAATTCAAATATATTTGTCAAGAAAAACCGAATTCTTTTTCATAATTTTACTGTAGGATCGTACGTGTTAGCAATCAAAGAGAACTGGGAGTCCAGTTCCTTAGCAGCGGAATAAGTAAACAATAACAGAATCAAGACTAGTTCCTTAGAGTGGAAACCTTTGATAACCAACTAGTTATGCAGGATAAAATCCACTACCTCTCTTTCAAGAGGATTTCAAAGTCTACTTCTTGTATTAATGCTTCGATTACAATCAACTAGAATAGAACACACAAATTAAAGACTTAAGACACACTTAAGACTCTCTACCTAGTTCGACCAAATCAAGCAAAAAACAAGCAAACAACTTACTCAGTTCTTCTTCAAAGAACTTGGCACATTTTCTTCTCAGCAATCGTTATCCGTGAATGCGTAAATGAGAGAGAGTTTTAACTATTCTATTTGCATGATTTAATTGATGGAAGAAGCGAATTTCCAACAACCATATCACATAAATAAAATAATCAAAAAGTAATCGGAAAGATATTATTTGTTACCAAATATAATCTTCCACGATTTTACATGTTTTGTTTTCATAAAGATATACTTTTGACTCCTAAAATATATGGAAACAGGATAAGATGTTGGAAATATATTATTTGTTACCAAATATAATCCCTCTTGTTACCAATTACGCTACAGCGTAATTGGTAACAAGAGGGCGTTGAACTTCTTGTTAAAGCGTGAGGTCTCGAGTTCGAGACTCACGAACAACCTCCATGGTGTGGTTTTCTGCCTTAAGGGTATGGGCCAACATGGGATGGGTTGGGGTATATGGGCTGCATCCCTGTGATGGGCCGGCCCAATGTGGTGTGGGTATTACAATCCTTCGGGTACCAAAGACATAGGTCGTCAGTTCCCTTGAGATAGCGAAATATACGCTTCACTTCAGATAAGTGAGATGCTCTTGGATCTGCTTGGAACCTAGCACAAAGACAAACAACCAACACAATATCTGGCCTACTAGCAGTTAGATACATCAAAGAACCAATCATGCCACGATAAAGTTTCTCTTCCACTTTCTGTCCGGTATGATCAGCGGTGAGGAGAGTTGCCGGGGAGATGGGTGTGGAGATGGCTTTGCTGGAATCCATCTTGAACTTCTTCAGGAGTTCCTTCAAATATTTATGTTGATGGATTTGAATGCCATCAACCTTTTGAGTAACTTGCAAACCCAAAAAGAAAGATAATTCCCCAATCATACTCTTCTCGAACTCGCTGCTCATGAGATTTTTGAACTTTTCTACAAGAGCCAAGTTAGTGGAACCAAAAATAATATCGTCAACATAGACTTGGACCACTAGAATTTCACCTTTAACTTCCAGAAGGAAGAGGGTCTTGCCGATCACACCACAGCGATAGCCATTAGATGTTAGGAACTGGGCAAGGCGATCGTACCAAGCACGAGGGGCTTGCTTTAGACCATAGAGAGCCTTGTCCAAGAAATACACGTGGTCAGGGTGATCATCATCCTCGAATCCTGGAGGTTGCTTGACATAAACTTCCTCTTGAAGAATGCCATTGAGGAATGCAGTCTTCACGTCCATTTGGTACATCTTGAACCATTTGTGAGAAGCATAGGCAATGAGCAATCGTATGGCTTCCAATCTTGCCACAGGGGCGAATGTCTCATCGTAGTCAATTCTTTCTTGTTGGTTATAGACTTGAGCAACCAAACGAGCTTTGTTTCTTGATACAACACCATAATCATCCAGCTTGTTGCGAAACACCCACCGAGTTCCTATGATGTGTCTGTTCTGAGGACGAGGAACTAGTCGCCAGACCTTGTTCCTCTCGAACTGGTGAAGTTCTTCTTGCATGACAATGATCCAATCAGCATCCTTCAATGCCTCCGTGATGTTCTTGGGTTCTATAAGAGATAGAAAATCCATTAGATGTTAGGAACTGGGCAAGGCGATCGTACCAAGCACGAGGGGCTTGCTTTAGACCATAGAGAGCCTTGTCCAAGAAATACACGTGGTCAGGGTGATCATCATCCTCTAATCCTGGAGGTTGCTTGACATAAACTTCCTATTGAAGAATGCCATTGAGGAATGCAGTCTTCACGTCCATTTGGTACATCTTGAACCATTTGTGAGAAGCATAGGCAATGAGCAATCGTATGGCTTCCAATATTGCCACAGGGGCGAATGTCTCATCGTAGGCAATTCCTTCTTGTTGGTTATAGACTTGAGCAACCAAACGAGCTTTGTTTCTTGATACATCACCATAATCATCCAGCTTGTTGCAAAACACCCACCGAGTTCCTATGATGTGTCTGTTCTGAGGATGAGGAACTAGTCGCCAGACCTTGTTCCTCTCGAACTGGTGAAGTTCTTCTTGTATGACAATGATCTAATCAACATCCTTCAATGCCTCTGTGATGTTCTTGGGTTCTATAAGAGACAGAAAATCATTGAATGCATAATAGGACATATCTTCAAATTCATACCTGACTGGATGCTTGGTGGTTCTTTTGTCTCTGTTGGGAACTAGAAGATCAGTTCCCGGAGCCTCCACGTCAGTGGGATCAGTAGCCGAAGAAGAGGCTATATTAGAGTTAACGTCTGGAGCAGATTCCGTTCCCTGAGAGGTAGTGTCGACTTCATTCGACAGTTGAGAGGGAACTTGAGCCGTAACATCAACATCTTGATGGGTTGAGGGAACTGGAGAGCTGTCTGTGGAAGTTGATTCCTTGGGCTCAACCGGAGAAGAGGGGACTGTGGGTGAGGATGAGCTGGAGAGCGTAGGATAGGATTTACGCTTGGGAGGAGCTTCATCATCAGAATCTTCACTTGGTCGTTGAAATGGATCCTCCGAGGGAACTGAGAGATCCTGCACAGACTTTGAAGGCAATTTTTCATTGAAAACAACATGAATACTTTCCTCTACCTTTTTAGTCCGTTTGTTGAAGACCTTGTATGCTTTGCTACTGGAAGCATATCCGATGAAGATCCCTTCATCACTTCGTGGATCAAACTTCCCTAGATTGTCCTTCCCATTATTGTGAACAAAACATTTGCAGTCGAAGACTCGAAGATGAGCAATGTTGGGAATTCGGCCTCGAAGTAGCTCATAGGAAGTCTTCTCAAGCATGGGGCGTAGCATAGCCCGATTCAAAATGTAGCACGCTGCATTAACCGCTTCTGCCCAGAAGGATTAAGATAGACCGCTAGAGATGAGCATGGTGCGAGCCATATCTTCCAAGGTTCTGTTTTTTCTTTCAACAACTCCATTCTGTTGTGGAGTGTAGGGAGCCGAGAAATTATGATCAACTCCATGTTCCCTGCAAAAGGTTAGAAAATCTCCATTCTCGAACTCAGTTCCATGATCGGAACGAATGGCACGAAGAGAGACATTCAATGATTTTTCAAGCAAGGGAACTAGCTCACTAAACCTATCAAAGACTTCACTTTTAGATTTTATAAATAATGTCCAAGTGAATCTAGAGTAATCATCAACAAGTACCAGAATATACCTGTTTCCACCAATGCTTTAAACTCGCATAGGACCACAAAGATCCATGTGAATGAGTTCCAGAGGTTTAGAGGAACTCACTAGTGTTTTGGACTTGAAGGAACTACGAACTTGTTTCCCTTGAACAAAGTCAGAGCAGATTTCTGACTTTTCAGCATTTATTTTGGGAAGACCATGAACAAGTTCCTTTTGATGCAACTTGTGAATAATCTTGATGCTTGCATGACCAAGTTGTTGATGCCAGAGGTTTGTTTGGTCGTCAATGGTTGATAGACATAGCTTTTCTTTGGGAACGAAATTCGGATCAATGATGTAGACGTTGTTGAACCTTTTGCCCTTTAGGATTACAGTTCCCTTTCTATCTTCCACGAAGCATTCTTTAGAGGTAAAGCGAACCTCATTTCCCCCTTGATCACACAGCTGTGACACACTAATTAGATCAAAACCTAAAATTTCAACAAGGTTAACATTGTTTACTTTGATGTGATCAGTGAGATTCACACTGCCAATTCCACAGATTTTTCCCTTTCTCTTATCTCCGAAGGAAATGGTATCTCCTTGGTGTTGCTGAAGTGACGACATTCTTCTTCTATTTCCGGTCATGTGGCATGAGCAGCCACTGTCTATGTACCATTTGTCTTGTTGTCGCACTTCGTCTTGCACAAGGGAACTCAACCTTTTGGAACCCAGCAAAGCTTATCTTTTCTGGGAGAATGAGGTTGGTATCTTATATGTGGGTTAGAAGTAGGAATAAAGTAATAAGGATCATTCACATCATTTATAGTATGCATCTTTTTCTTATGATGTGTTTTCTGGTTCCTTTTCCTAGCATTTTCCTCAATTTGTCTTTTCTTGTGAATGCATTCATGAATATAGTGACCATTTTTGCCACAATGCCATCATAACCGATTGTAGACAACATGACCATACTTACCATGACCTGGTCGGAATGGTCTTTCTTGCTTTCTCTGCTCAAAATTAATTTTCTTACCTTTAGTCCCTTGAGCTTGATCGATATACATCTTGTGAGCATTATGGCCATTGAACCAAGTTTGATTCTCTTTTGGATTCTGTTCAAGCACTTTTACCTTTTCTTCTAGGAACTGGGTTTTGTCACAAGAATTTTGTAGTGCGTAATTAAGGGTTTCATTTTTCTCAACCAGTTCCCTTCGAAGTTTCTCGTTCTCAGCAGAGCATGTTTCCTTAGAATCATTTTTACCAGAGTAGCCGAGACCATATCATTGCTTAACAAAAACAGTTTGATTCACAGTTTTCTCATTTATAGAGTGAGTGAGATGATCAAGTTTGTTCATTATTTCAGTAAGCATAGATGCATTTTGATTTTCATGATCTGTGGAAGGAACAGTAGAATTGTCATCATGCATGGGTTCCTTTTTAACATTGATGCAGGAATCACACTTTCTAAGAGGATTAGCAAGCAATTTTTCAGTTTCCTCAAGTTTCTTACTCCATACAGAGTTTTCAGTGGTTAAGCATGAAATCTCATCTTCATATTCTTCCAGTTTCTCTTGGAGGGAACTAGTTTTCTTTCCAAGTTTCTTAATTATCTTGATCAATTGTTTTTTTATCATATTCAAGAAGAGACTTGGTAAAGTCAGAAGAAGATACCTCGGAGTCATATGATTCAGTTGAATCTTCCTTGGCCATTAAGCATCTTCCTCTAGAAGTTCCATTTGTATCCAATTCCCCTTCAGAGTCTTCTGAGTCATCTCCAAAGGTAGCAAAGAGGGTCTTCTTCTGCAGAGGCTTGTCATCTTCATTTGTGTTCTTAGGACAGTTCCTCGCCATGTGTCCTCTTTCCTTGCATTGATAGCAAGAGTATTCAGAGAGATCCTTTTTCTGGAAGTTTTTCTTGAACTTTCCTTTGATGAAGTGCTTCCTGATGTGTTTGGTAACCAAGGCTATCATCTCATCATCTTCTTCTTCAAGATCGAAGTTTTCTTCCTCCATTTCCAGCCTGGAAAATGCCTTTGATATTTTTAAGGCAATTCCTTTCTCCATCTTCTTGGCAGAACTTGTTTTGAGTGCCTCCCTTTTGTCAACTCCAAGTTTCCCTATGATTTGAGTTAAGGGAAGACCTTGAATACCAGGAGTAGTCTTTAGTACTCTTTTGATAAGACTGAATTTGGAGTTGAGTCCATTGATGATGACAAGGGATTTGGACCATTCATCGAGCGTTACTTTAGCATTTGTGAGTTTGGTGACGAGTCTGGTGAATCGAGAGTAGTATTGAGAGATATTCTCAGTTTCCAGCATCTCGAAAGTGTGGTATTCTCCTTCCAGAGTGAATTTTTTGTTTTGCTTTAGTTTGCCACTTCCTTCATGCATCTCCTTTAGGGCAGTCCAGATGCCCTTAGCAGTTGGGATTCCAATCACCTTGTCCATGTCCTCCCTTGTTAATCCATTGAGAATGAGTTGACAAGCTTTGGCATTCTTCTCTTTGATGGTATAGTACTCAGGCTTCCAGTCAGCTTCAGCCAAGTCCTTAGGAATAACTCCATCACCATTTTCAACCACGAGCCAGCACTGATAGTCTATGGTTTGGATGTGGTTGGTCATGCATTTCTCCCACCATTCTTCTTCTCCCTTCTTACGGATGTGGGGCTTGTTGATGGATATTCCCAAACTGAAGTCGCTTGAACTAGTCATCTTGAAGTCTGTAAACTAACACAAATCTAGAGTGCCTGCTCTGATACAAATTGTAGGATCGTACGTGTTAGCAATCAAAGAGAACTGGGAGTCCAGTTCCTTAGCAACGGAATAAGTAAACAATAACTGAATCAAGACAAGTTCCTTAGAGTGAGAACCTTTGATAACCAACTAGTTATCCAGGATAAAACCCACTACCTCTCTTTCAAGAGGATTTCAAAGTCTACTTCTTGTATTAATGCTTCGATTACAATCAACTAGAATAGAACACACGGATTAAAGACTTAAGACACACTTAAGACTCTATCTAGTTCGACCAAATCAAGCAAAAAACAAGCAAGCAACTTACTCAGTTCTTCTTCAAAGAACTTGGCACGTTTTCTTCTCAGCAATCGTTATCCGTAAATGCGTAAATGAGAGAGAGTTTTAACTATTCTATTTGTATGATTTAATTGATGGAAGAAGCGAATTTCCAACAACCAGATCACATAAATAAAATAATCAAAAAGCAATCGGAAAGATATTATTTATTACCAAATATAATCTTCCACGATTTTACATGTTTTGTTTCCATAAAGATATACTTTTGACTCCTAAAATATATGGAAACAGGATAAGATCTT
Organism: Rheum nobile; assembly: GCA_027886185.1. NCBI lineage: Eukaryota > Viridiplantae > Streptophyta > Magnoliopsida > Caryophyllales > Polygonaceae > Rheum > Rheum nobile. Next base: position 1,089,043 of record WOAB01000342.1, on the reverse strand, counting down.
CACGTTCTCTCTCCAATTGAAGATCTACCCTAATCAGCTCGCCGCCGCTCTTCATGTCGTGTTCCAAGTGATTCCAGCGTCAGCAAGCTTCAGTTCCTTACGCCAGTTCCCAAATCTGGCGTCTTCGTCTCTGTCTTGTTCTTTTCGAATCCAGAGTTCCTTGTTTATCACACTCAAGGAAATATTAATAGCAATGATGTTTGTCATTATCAAAACTAGGAAAACTGAGGAAGTGAACTAGGTAGGGAACTAGGGTTCCCAAAAGTTCACTTCCTAACATTTACAAGAGTAATATCGGAGTACTGCTAACAATACGTGGAATCTCAAATGCGGGGAAGATGTAGTAAGAGGTTAGACTTTCTCTCTCAAACCTTCCCGCCTCTCAATTTTGTCTTTCTTTGTTCGTGCTCTCTATATTCCTTGTTATCCTTTTCTGTATAAATTTTCTTTCTTGCTGCAACATGAATCCAAGTATGACACTAACTATGAAAACAACAATGAACAACATTATCAAAGTTTTATCAGCATGAAATCTATCATTTATTGCAACACTTGGATATATGTGAGAATATGTGTTCCTCTCCTCAACAGATACCATTAATTCACACTCCTCCTCTCTGCAATATTAAATCCAAGTTTTCCTTCCCCATTAGCTTTTGCCACAGATCCCCCCCCCCCCCCCATTCATCTCCCTCAGCTGCATATATATTGCGGTTTAATGTGCTCTAGAATTTGCCACCTACCCACATAAACCATAATACATGTCATGCCCCTACATATCTTGTTACTACTTCCTTCACCCATTCACGTGACACATGTCTAAAACTCTTTCTTTTTCTGTCTTTTACTTATACATTTTCTATCTCACCTCCTTGCTTCTTCATCTGCTCACTAACATTAATTGCATCCCCCAAATCTCTTCTGCCCCCTCACAGATCTCGGACTAAGAGTTTAACCTACCACTCCATCATTCTCTCTCTGCAAATCTATATTGCTGTTTTTGGCTTACGTTACAACCCCCCTCAACCTCTCTCTCCTCTGCTCATCACAGACTCTCCCTTTTCCTCCATGTATGTTATACCGAAGCTACCTATTTACTTCTATTACAACATTATCTCTCCATATCTCTCTAATCCCCCCCCCCGCTGTCAGTAGATACTCCAAATCTTACTTTACCACACATCTCCTCCTTTACTCTCTTTTTTATTTTTATTTCCTGTTAGGAAGTGAACTTTTGGGAACTCCAGTTCCCTTCCTCAGTTTTCCTAGTTTTGATAATGACAAACATTTTTGCTATTAATATTTCCATAAGTGTTGATTAACAGGGAACTCTGGAATTGGAAGCACAAGACAGAGACCAAGATGCCAGATTTGGGACCTGGCGTAAGGAACTGAAGCTCGCTGACGCTGAAAGAGCTTGGAACAAGAGATGAAGGGCGGCGGCGATCCGAATAGGGTAGATCTTTACTTAGAAGAAGAAGTTAAAGATTATCCTATTTCCATATTATCTTAGGAGTTAAAAGTATATCTTTTATGGAAACGAAAATTGTAAAATCGTGGGAGATTATATTTGGTAACAAATATTATCTTTCCGATTACTTTCCGATTATTTTATTTGTGTAATTCGGTTGTTGGAGATTCGTTTCTTCCATCAACTAAATTACATAAATAGAATAGTTGAAACTCTCTCATAATGACGAATTCACGCACATTGCTTACAGAGAAGAAAACCGAGCCTAGTTTTTTGAAGAAGAACTGTAAGTCGATTGTCTTGTTGCTTGCTTGATTTGATCGAACTAGGTAGAGAGTCCTTAGTGTGTCTAAGACTTAATCTGTGTGTTCTATCCTGGTTGATTGTAATCGAAGCATTAATACAAGAAGTAGACTTTGAAATCCTCTTGCAAGAGATGTAGTGGGTTTTATCCTGGATAACTAGTTGGTTATCAAAGGTTCCCACTCTAAGGAACTAGACTTGATTATGTTATTGTTTACTTATTCCGCTGCTAAGGAACTGGACTCCCAGTTCCCTTTGATTGCTAACACATACGATCCTACAATTAGTATCAGAGCAGGCGCTCTAGATTTGTGTTAGTTTACAGATTTCAAGATGACTAGCTCAAGTGAATTCACTCTGGGAATTTCGATCAACAAGCCTCACATTCGGAAGAAAGGAGAAAGATGTTTAATGGCTAAGGAGGACTCAAAGAAATCAGATGACTCTGAGGTATTCTCTTCTGACTTTACTAAATCTCTTCTTGAATGTGATAAGAAGCAATTAATTAAAATTATTAGGAAACTTGCAAAAGAGAACAGTTCCCTTCAGGAAAGACAAGATTGATGTGACCCTACCTCCCATGACGGCCCAAGACGAGAAAGAAGCCATGAGCCTACGCTCAGAGGGACCAGTGACAAGGTCTAGGTCCAAAGCCATCGCCGCCGCCATCACGTCACTTGTCGCACGCATCGTCGCTGGACAAGGAAGCCCAGACGCCAACCCAAGACTCGTCGTCCTCTCCACCATCGGCATCGAAACAACGCTTATTCGCTGTTCCTCGCGGTGTTGGCACTCATTCAACGCGTCGTTTCATAGTTTTGAAACATTTTCTATATTTCATATTATTGCTTATTTTAGAACGTTTCCTTTTATAGTCTTTTCTATTTTTGGGTTTGTGCCTTTTTGCATGCTTGCATGAGCTAGCCCATAGGTTCGTCTCGGTCCAAGTCCATTAGGTATTGGCCGAGTTTCTTTGGCTATTTAAAGCCCCCATTGTTATTCTTATTTCTCACGTTCAATTTAATTCAAGGTTTCAAGTCGAGTGTTTATCCTCCTTCCCTTGATCGGACGTCAAAACCCTCTATCTTCGCATCTTCTTCACTCCGCCGCCGACGCTAAGGCAATTGCTTGAACCCTCAAGCCAAATCTTCCTTCGCATCTCCCTTCATCCGCAGTCGACGCTACGACACCAAGGACTTGTCTTTTCAAGTCATCTATCCCTCATCAAATCGGTTCCGCCACCGCTATCCATTCACCCCATCAATCGCTGCCATCGCACCAATCATCGCGATCTCTCGCTCGCGAACCGCCACAAACACCGCGTTCCACGGCAGGCTTGACAACGCCGAGTGACTTCCCAACCAAGACTAGATCCAAAGGTGTCACCTTTGACAATTGGCTTGTCATCGGAGGCAAGAACACATCAACTGGCATCAGAGCCCAGCAGTCTTGTAAGTCACGAACTCAAGTTTGCATCTTGTTCACAATTTTTTTTTCTTGACCCCCAACTTTGCTTTCGTAAGATCTCGCGAGAAAAACCATAATTTTCCATCTTTGCAACACCTATTCGGTTTCTACAAGATACTATCTAGGCCAAAAAAAATTCCTTGATCCCTAAGTTTTGGTGTGTTAGGTAATTTGTTATCTTGCATGCTAGAATATTTGGTTTCCTTATTTCACGCGTGGATAGAGTTTCCTTGTTTGCTAGATTTTGCTTTTTAGTTAAGTTAGCCGAATTTCCTTATACAAGATATCATATCAAATCTTATCTTCTCTCTCCTATCTCTAAAGATCACACTTGTGATATTCTAGTTACTTAGACCGTTTTGCTTTTTGTTTGTTTTCTTTTACAAATCCGAAAAGATCAAAAGATAAGATCTCGGATATTAAAAAAAAAGATATCACAAAGATATTCAAAAAAAAAAGTTACCAAAGTTAGGTAAAGCCAAAATAAGGCAACCCTAACCCACTCGCGGTCTAAGCTCATATTCTCTATCTCTTTGCCGTCTAGGTCAAGCTTCCTAGAAGGTACTTTCTTGCTTATTAGGTTGCTTTGCTTATGTTTGTTTTAGGGTTTCAATTTGTTCTTGTTTGTTTGATTGCAACTTGCTTGATACACCATCTCTTGTGCAAGCCAAGCCGCCCTCACGGCAAGCCCAAACTAACCCTACCTTCGTGAACTTTGTGACTTGACTAGTGATTTTCTTGGTTGTTGTGCTTCGTTGTCTTTTGGTTCGTTTTTACTCCCATGTCTGGCCATATTGTTATAGGTACCATGACGATAGAACACGGTGAAGAACAACTTGAAGTCGACCACACCAACCCACATCAACAACCGGTTGACCCCCCACAACAAGATCCACTCATGGAGTTGTCCGAGGAGCAACGAGAAATCAAAGCTCTTCGTCAACGCGTTGCTCAATTCGAAGCCAGAGAACGCGCGGCACAACTCGTACCCACTCCAACACCCCTGAGTACTATGGACGCGCCAGCTCAACCACGAGCCACCGACGCCGGTCCATCGAAGACAAGAGTCGACAAAGGCAAATGAATCATGCCTTCGACATCTCATCCTCAACCACAACTCAATCGTATGCAAAGTGTCATAGAGAGTCGCCAAGGCTTTGTTTCGCACACGGATTGCTACATCCCCAGAAACACCCCGGCAGGCTACGACACCGAGTCCGACCACGAAGCCGCTGACACTCAAGGTGAGTTTTCTAAACCATACAACTTTGATGATCGCTATGCCACTAGGAGAACCCAGAGACACATACCGGGATCAATACCTCGCGAAGGCCGCCCTCGCCGAGCCGAGCAACCTGATGCGACGCCAAGGAGACCCAGTCGTCGACCAAGTAGGCATACGCGACGCGATGATCAATTGAGGACACCAACTACCCAGCCACAGAGCCATGATGTACGTGATCACCTTCGACACCAAAGTGTTCGGACGCCGCGTTATGGATCTGACGGCTACGCGTCGATCACACCCAATGTCCGCGACGACTTCGTCGAGTATGATGACGAGGAGATCGAGGACTCAGGTATGGTCAACCCTAATTTTTTTCACCCCCCTCTTGGAGATCCACTTGAATTGCAGGATCACCCTTCGGATTGGATACCTTCACTGCGTCTCCAGCCCCAAGGAGAACGCGTTCGTGACATTGGCGGCGAGCGCCGCGATGTTATGCCAAGAGACATTCGCCACGACAACTACGATGCCCAACCGCGAAGACGCCAACGCGATAATGCCTATGCGCCAAAGGACGAGTTCGTCCGCGAAGATCGCCAAGAACGCGATAGACGCCAGGTTGGACGTGATAGACCACATGGAGTGTGCGCCTTTGAGAACCCTCTCTACGACGCCGCGCCAAACAACGCATTCAACCAAGCACCTGCCCAGCCTCGATTCCAACGACACCAAGTCAAGGTAAAAATCGAGCATTTTTATGGTGAATACAACCCCTCTGTTTTTCTTGAATGGGTGCAGGCTACGGAGTACACACTTCGATATTTTCGAGTGCCCCCTAAGGAGCATGTCAACGCCGCGACACTTAATTTCCGTGGAGCCGCGCGAGTGTGGTGGCATCGCTTCGAGGATGACTGCGTCCGACGCTAGAGGACACGGGTCATGGAGTGGCACCAACTCGTGTACGTGATGACAAAGAAATATGTGCCTCCAGAATATAGGAATCAAATGAGAATGGAGATAGCCATGGCTCGCCAAGGGTCGATGTCTCCCCTCGAGTTCTTTTTCAAGCTTGAAGACATGTATTACAAGGCAAACATCTCTGTTGCACCATCGACTTTGAGGACAAAATTCTTGAGTGGCTTGAACACCAACATCCGTGATCAACTCGAGATTTTGCCCATCAAAGACTTGAACACACTCACCCACACGGCGATGCAAATCCATGCACAAATCTCTCGCCGAAAGTCTTACACTTTTCCAAGTGGCCAACAAAAGTATTCTTCTAACCCTAGTGGTTTATCTTCTACTAAACCTCGCCCTAGTGCCTCTACCACATCCGCGTCGAGCCAAGCCCCCAAAGCAAAGCCTTCGATGCCAAGCATCGCGCTGCGCCAGAACGCGCCCTGACAAGCTCCAGTGGGCCTAAATCGCGCACGAGACGTTGAGTGTTACAAATGTGGTGGAAGAGGCCACTATAAGAAGGACTGCCCCAATACTCGCAAGGTGTTGTTCTCCACCGCGACCGCCGGCTATGAATCTGTCGACGACAAGATGCCAACACTCGAGGCCATCAGTGAAGGCATCGAAGAGGAGGATGCCTACGATTGCGAACCTGCTTCTCTGCACGTGGGCACACCATTGAGCTTGGTAACGCATCGGCTCCTCACAGTCAAGGAAGCGAGCATCCACGACCAACGCAAGAACTTGTTCCACATCAGGGCTCTTGTCCAGACGGCTTCCTTGAGTGTTATAGTTGATGGAGGATCATGTGCTAACATTGTCAATGAGAAGGTCGTGACACACTTCAAGTTGCCTACGACGCCTCATCCACAGCCTTATGCCCTCTAATGGATTTCTTCCAGTCCAGGTAACACAGTATCTCGCCAATGCTTAGTTACTTTTTCCATAGGGCCATACTGTGATTCTATACTTTGTGATGTCGTTGCTATGGACGCCACCCATATTTTGCTTGGGCGCCCATGGCAATTCGACATGTGCGTGCTCCATGATGGCTATTTGAACACTTATGTGTTCAATTACCACGAGAAGTGCATCACCTTGCATCCGATGTCTCCCCATGAGATCTTGCAGGACCAGGTTGAGCGCGATCGCCAGAAGGCCATTGAGGCCGCGTCTACTAGGTCTGACGAGTCCCCAGAGGCACTCCAGAGGCAAGACTCTTCCAATTCTGGAAAAAATTTGTCTACCCCGGGCACTGACAAGAAGAGGACCAACGCGACAAGTGGAACACCAAATACCCGTCTGGATCGTCATGGTGCCGTTGCTGGTGCCGCTGGGAAGGCTAAAAAAGGCACTCCAGAGGCTTGGCTAGGTTTTTCCAATTCTGGCGTGAGAAATGGTCCACATATGCCCAATGCCCAACAAAAATTGATCAGCGCCTCGTCATCGACAAAGTTGGCCGCGCCGTTTCCGCAGACGTGTCCTTTGCAAGGAGAATGTGAGCGACGCGTGCTTTTGGCCAGGCCCAGTGACCTCACTGCGTGTTTGACTGGCAAAGCACCATATTTTCTGCTTGTGCCAACCCCATGCATTCCTGCTTCGTCGAATGCCGCGTCCTTTCCGCCAGCCATCGCGGCCTTGCTCACCGCGTTCGACGATGTCTTCCCATAAGAGTTGCCACCAGGATTACCTCCACTGAGAGGAATTGAGCACCAGATTGACCTTATGCTAGGTGCCTCCTTTCCCAATCGCGCTGCGTATAGAGCTGGCCCAGAAGAGACCAAAGAACTGCAGCGCCAAGTGCAAGAGTTGTTAGATCGCGGCTACGTAAGGGAATCTCTATCCCCTTACGTTGTGCCTGTGATCCTTGTGCCCAAGAAGGATGGCACATGGAGAATGTGTGTTGATTGCCGCGCGATAAACCAGATCATCGTCAAGTATAGGCATCCTATTCCACACCTCGACGATATGCTTGATGAACTTCATGGCGCCACACTTTTCTCCAAGATAGATTTGAAGAGAGGTTATCACCAAATCAGGATGAAAGAAGGTGATGAGTGGAAGACCGCGTTCAAGACAAAATATGGGCTCTACGAGTGGCTTGTCATGCCATTTGGGCTCACGAACGCGCCAAGCACCTTCATGCGCGTGATGAACCACGTCTTGCGAACCTTCCTTGGCAAGTTTGTCATCATTTATTTCGATGACATCCTTGTGTATTCACGGAGCCTGGAGGAGCATGTCGATCACCTTCGCCAAGTGCTCGAGTGCCTTCGACGCGAGAGCTTATTCGCCAATCTGGCCAAGTGCTCATTTTGCTCTGCGTCCACAAATTTTCTGGGCTATGTCGTGAGTAGTGATGGCATGCACGTTGATGAAGGGAAGATCGCGGCCATCCAAGAGTGGCCGACGACTCCAACGCAAGTGCGAAGCTTTCTCGGCCTCGCGGGATTCTATAGGCGCTTTGTCCGAGACTTCTCCTCCATTGTCGCGCCATTACATGAGTTGATGAAGAAGGGATGCACCATTTTCTGGCTTGAGTCCCACGAAAAGGCCTTCTCGGCCTTGAAGAGGGCCTTGTGCAACGCACCATTGCTCCAGCTCCCAGACTTCGCCAAGACCTTTGAGGTGGAGTGCGATGCCTCAAACATAGGCATTGGTGGTGTGCTACACCAAGAAAAGAGGCCCATTGCATATTTCAGTGAGAAGCTCACATGGGCCACACTCAATTACCCCACCTACGACAAAGAGTTATATGCCTTAATCCGCGTGCTAAAGACATGGCAACATTACCTTTGGCCGCGTGAATTTGTCATCCACAGCGACCATGCCGCGTTGAGCTACTTGAAGGGCCAAGCCCACCTCAATCGACGCCATGCTCGTTGGGTGAAATTCCTTGAGACGTTTCCTTATGTCATGGTCCACAAGAAGGGAAAGGAGAACATTGTCGCCAACGCGTTATCTCGCAGGTATGTTCTCTTGACTCATGTGCAAACTAAAGTTTTGGGCTTTGCTTTGATTAAGGAATTATATGCTAGTGATGCTTCTTTGCCCCTATAGTCGAGCATTGCCTTAGATTTCGAGAGTTTGAGTCCTATTTCCTTTCTGAGGGTTATTTATACAAGGCTAGTCGCCTTTGCATCCCTAGGTCCTCCATTAGGCTCCTTTTGATTCAGGAAGCACACGAGAGTCGTGGACATTTTGGGATTAGGAAAACCTTAGATGCGCTTAGAGAACATTTCTTTTAGCCTAAGATGACCCACCAAGTGACTAGGTTTTGTAGAAGTTGTGTGACTTGCCAGAGAGCCAAAGCTAGGTCCAGCCCTCACGGCCTCTACACACCATTGCCCATTCCTAGTGCCCCCTGGGAAGATTTGTCTATGGATTTCATCACAGGTTTGACCCTCTCTAGATGAGGTAAAGACTCTATTTTTGTGGTCGTAGATAGATTTTCTAAGATGGCACATTTTATTGCTTGTAAGACAACCCATAGTGCTAGTGAGATTGCCGATCTATTCTTTGAGCATGTGGTGCGTCTTCATGGATTCCCACGTACCATAGTGAGTGATAGGGATTCTAAGTTCATTGGTCATTTTTGGAGAACTCTTTGGGGAAAGCTAGGCACCAAACTCCTATTCTCTACTAGCTATCACCCTCAAACCGATGGCCAAACGGAGGTCATAAATCGAACCCTAGGAGCTCTCCTTCGCACGATGCTTAAAGCCAACCCTAGGCGTTGGGAGGACTTACTATCACTTGTTGAGTTTTGTTATAATAGATGCAGGCACACGGCGACCAAGTTGACACCGTTCGAAGTGGTGTATGGCATGAACCCCTTGACACCACTAGATTTGTCGACGCGACCACTATGAGACCCAGTGCATGTCTCTGTCGCCAATCGCGCTGAGCACGTACAGGAGCTCCATCGAAGAACCAGAGACCAATTAGAGAGAAGGGCCACGCAGTATGCCTCTCAGAAGAACATTGGCCGATGCCGCGTTGTTTTTGAACCTGGGGACCTCGTCTGGGTGCACATGCGAAAAGAAAGGTTCCCCTCGCGGCATAAGCACAAATTGGCATCACGTGGAGATGGCCCATTCCGCGTGATAAAGGCCATAGGTGACAATGCCTACCAACTCGAGCTCCCACCAGATTTTGGAGTCCACGCGTCCTTCAACGTGGCGGACTTGACACCATATATTGAGCCTGAGTTTGATGATGGTGAAGCGGGGACGCTTCACAGCCAAGTGGGGGAGGGTGATGTGACTCTGCCTCCCATGACGGCCCAAGACGAGGAAGAAGCCATGAGCCTACGCTCAGAGGGCCCAGTGACAAGGTCTAGGTCCAAATCCATTGTCGCCGCCGTCGCGTCACTTGTCGCACGCGTCGTCGCTGGACAAGGAAGCCCAGACGCCAACCCAAGACTCGTTGTCCTCTCCACCATCGGCATCGAAACAACGCTTAGTCGATGTTCCTCGCGGTGTTTACACTCATTCAACGCGTCGTTTCATAGTTTTGAAACATTTTCTATATTTGGTATTATTGCTTATTTTAGAACGTTTCCTTTTATAGTCTTTTCTATTTTTTGGGTTTGTGCCTTTTTGCATGCTTACATGGGCTAGCCCATAGGTTCGTCTCGGTCCAAGCCCATTAGGTCTTGGCTGAGTTTCTTTGGCTATTTAAAGCCCCCGTTGTTATTCTTATTTCTCACGTTCAATTTAATTCAAGGTTTCAAGTCGAGTGTTTATCCTCCTTCCCTTGATCGGATGTCAAAACCCTCTATCTTCGCATCCCCTTCACTCCGCCGCCGACGCTACGGCAATTGCTTGAACCCTCAAGCCAAATCTTTCTTCGCATCTCCCTTCATCCGCATTCGACGCTACGACACCAAAGACTTGTCTTTTCAAGTCATCTATCCCTCATCAAATCGCTTCCGCCACCGCTATCCATTCACCCCATCAATCGCTGCCATCGCACCAATCATCGTGATCTCTCGCTCGCGAACCGCCACAAACACCGCGTTCCACGACAGGCTTGACAACGCCGAGTGACTTCCCAACCAAGACTAGATCCAAAGGTGTCACCTTTGACAATTGGCTTGTCATCGGAGGCAAGAACGCATCATAGATGAATGTGAAGAAGAAATTTCATGCTTATCTACTGAAAATTCTGTTTGGAGCAAGAAACTTGATGAAACTGAAAAATTGCTTGCTAGTTCCTCTAGAAAGTGTGATTCATGTACTGCTCTTGAAAGGGAACTAGCACAACTTAAATATTCTACAAGCATGTCTAACGTTTCCGATGTTTCATGTGATAATTATACTGCTCTTGAAAAGGAACTTAAGCATGCTAAGAATTGTCAGAGTTTCCTTAGTCTAGAAAATGATTTTCTTGTTGAGATCATAGATAAGCTTGATGTGTTGACTACTTCTATTAATGAAAAAAACTGTCAATCAAACTGTCTCTGTTAAATCTAGATATGGAATTGGATATGGTGATGAGGATTCTGATGATAGTTGCTCTTCTACTAGAGAAAAACTGTCTAGGGAACTAGCTGAGAAAAATGACATTCTTGATAAAACTCTTCAAACCTATCGTGATAAAAAAACAATTTCTTGAAGAAAAGGTTAAGGTTCTTGAACAAGGACCCTCAAAAGTAAGGATTGGTTTCATGGTCAGAATGCTCATCACATGTATGTTAACCAAGCCCAAGGGAACTCAAGTAAAGGAATTGACTTTCAACGGAGAAAAATGGAGAATCCCTTTAGACCTAGTCGTGGAAAATATTGTCATGTTGTGTATAATCGTGTTTGTTGGCATTGTGGTAAAAATGGTCATTATATTCATGATTGCATTTATAAGAAAAGACAAATTGAAGAAAGTCGTAGGAAAAGGAACTTGGATGCTGAGATTGGTGGTCATGTGTATTACCCAGCTAACCTGCAGGAGCAAAGGAACTCGTATTCCCACAAACCCAGAAAAGCCAAGCTTGTGGGTGCGTAAGTCTTAATTGAATTGTAGGTTGAAGTGAGGTGTCTAGTTCCCTACAGAATGAGAATTGATGATTGGGACGCAGAATTGAAGATTTGATCTAGCTCATCTCACTTCAAAGGAATAACAAGGGGAATATATCCTTTGTTAAAGAAAGATTTGTATGGAGGGGCAGAAAACAATGAAGAGAATTCCAATGTCGAGAGAAATGATCGAGAGTCACAAGTTGGTGACGTTAGTTCCCAATGATAATATCAACGGAACTACAAGCATTAGTAGTCAATGATTCAGGGGGAACTGACGTAAATGAGGAAATTCGTCACTTCAGCTGCTTATTGTTCCCAAGTCCTATTGTTGGAGCAACATCTTGGTGGTTAAGGTATGTTCCTTTGACACTATTCTTATCATGTGTGATGTTTCTAGTGCCTTTAACTTTGTGTAGTATTCAGTTCCCCATGCTAGGACCAAACATATAGATATAAGGCATCATTTCTTGCGTGATCATGTTGAAAAAAGGAACATTTTGCTAGAACAATGTAGGACTGAGGATCAAATTGCCAATATATTCACCAAAGCATTGAATCGGGAACCGTTTGAGACCCTAAGGTTGCTTCTGGGAATGGTTTCCCTAAACTAGTAGTTCCGGTTGCTTTTACTAGTTCCCTTGCTTTGACTAGATTTGATATTTTCCATGATTTCATTGACAATATTGATGATATTTGATCTTGTGATGGCCTCGCATGTCCTGTAATAGTTGTTCTAAAGCATGATCTTAATTATCTTGCATGATTTTATGGTATAATTGAACATTGATTGCATTTCTTTGTTGGCCTCATAGTAGTCAATTTGATCACATCTATCCTTCATTATAAGCCGACATGATAATTGACTACAAACCGTCCTAAGCCTGACTGTATTGCATAATTCCTTATGATCCATCTTTCGTCCACAACTGGGAATTATCTTTGTGGTGTCAAAATTACCTTCCTAACTTTATGTATATGGGTATGTACTTTTTCTTGAGTGTTGCTTGGTTCCCTACATAAATGTACCCATATCTATCATGTTCCGTGTCATAAATTGAGGAAAAAAACTGAGGAAAGGAACTGGGATTTGCTCTCAACGTCCAAAATTCAAATCTGCTGGAATTTCGCTGCTTCCTGAGAAAAATTAATGCAAGTATAGTCGTTGAAGATCTTATGAACGTTGGAGTGCTGATTTGGGTTTCCTATTCTTAGAATAAAAAATTATGCGAGTTCCCTTAGTAAAAAAAAAGGTTGAAAGAAAGAAGCCATCTGTGCAGTCCGAAGAGAAGAAAATTGAGGAGGAGCAGAAGCCTGATGAGTAGTTCTCCTGGTTCCCTACTCAGATGACACGAAACCCTTAGTTCCCTTAGGATCCCTCTTCCATATTATGATCTTTTTTGTGTGTATCTGAGTGTTATCCGTTGTTGTGTCATCTTTGTTCTTCTTATATTTAATGAAATATTTTGATGTCCTTGTGTTGTTAAGTCTTGCCTTCAACTTCTATTACAGTGCCATTTCTCTAGAGTTCAGAATAAGTAATTGGTTCTCTCTAAATTTTCTTTGCTTATCATCTAACTGTTTTTTTCCGATGATGTCAAAAGGGGGAATGAACTCTGCAATCTGGAACTAATAGGATGAAAGGAACTCTGAACTGTTTGTTCTCTTAAGGGGGAATTAAGGAACTTGGGTTAATGTTAAGGGGAAATATGCAATTCACTAATGATTATTCTATATCTAGTTATGTTCTGTTGTTCCTCATATATCAGTCATGCCTATTTTAGATATGTCAGGTTCTACATGTTTGTCATCATCAAAAAGGGGGAAATTGTTAGGAAGTGAACTTTTGGGAACTCCAGTTCCCTACCTAGTTTCCTTCCTCAGTTTTCCTAGTTTTGATAATGGCAAACACTTTTGCTATTAATATTTCCATAAGTGTTGATTAACAGGGAACTTTGGAATTGGAAGCACAAGACAGAGACCAAGATGCCAGATTTGGGAACTGGCGTAAGGAACTGAAGCTCGCTGACGCTGAAAGAGCTTAGAACAAGAGATGAAGGGTGGCGGCGATCCGATTAGGGTAGATCTTTACTTAGAGAGAGAAGTTAAAGATTGTCCTATTTCCATATTATCTTAGGAGTTAAAAGTATATCTTTTATGGAAACGAAAAATATAAAATCGTGGGAGATTATATTTGGTAACAAATATTATCTTTCCGATTACTTTTTGATTATTTTATTTGTGTAATTCGGTTGTTGGAGATTCGTTTCTTCCATCAATTAAATTACATAAATAGAATAGTTGAAACTCTCTCACAATGACGAATTCACGCACATTGCTTACAGAGAAGAAAACCGAGCCTAGTTCTTTGAAGAAGAACTGTAAGTCGATTGTCTTGTTGCTTGCTTGATTTGGTCGAACTAGGTAGAGAGTCCTTAGTGTGTCTAAGACTTAATCTGTGTGTTCTATCCTGGTTGATTGTAATCGAAGCATTAATACAAGAAGTAGACTTTGAAATCCTCTTGCAAGAGAGGTAGTGGGTTTTATCCTGGATAATTAGTTGGTTATCAAAGGTTCCCACTCTAAGGAAGTAGACTTGATTTTGTTATTGTTTACTTATTCCGCTGCTAAGGAACTGGACTCATAGTTCCCTTTGATTGATAACACGTACGATCCTACATATCCCCTCCATTCCGATACCTCCCCATGCATGCAAAACTCTAGTTCTTTCCCCTGTGTGCCCTATTTATTATGCACTCTTCTCCGGTGATACTCCTCATCATCACATCTTCCACACATCATCATCTTCCTTTCACCTTTGCTTTCTTCCCATGGATAACTCATCGCCTTCATACTCCCATGCACTTGTCAACTTTCCCCATGATCATTCGCCCGAGGATATCCCATAAATCTCTGCTCCTAGCCTCCACCAAATGGCCTCGACCTCCAATCCTACTCAGACCTCTGTAGGAACGCATATACGAAATATAAACTACAATAAGAAAGCATACAATAACGAAACGAAATTATACCAAACAGAATTACGAAGCAGAGTCGAGAATGATATCTCTCTCCTTAATTCTGAAAACCCCCGTATTGCGACGGTTGATGGCGTTCCGAATCCCAGGATACAACTGCTTGAACAATTTCGGACTTGCGCAACCAAAGGACCGAAGGCTACGAACCGTTTCTGTAGAGCACTCTCAGACTCGATTTTCGGAAAACAGAGAGGAGGGAGGAGGATAGCTGTGTTCGATGTGTGTCTTCTGAATGAGAGGACGCTCGCTCTTATATAGAGCTTGGAAGAGGAGCCGTTACAGATCTTCTGCATTCATGGAGGATCACGTTGTGACCGTTGCAGATCTTTTGCATTAGTGGCGATGGACGTTACGGATCTTCCAGAGTAATTGCGAAGATCTCCGGTATTGATGGCGGAGGATTTGGTCTGTAGCCCAAATCAAAGCCCATTCCCGAAACGGCCCAGCTGGCTTCCAAAAAGAAGCTTAGTTGCGGCTTGGGCCTTCGGCCCATTCCACAAGCCCATAAGCCCCGGCCCCGACCCCGGCCCCGACCAGACCGGATCGGACGGACGGCGCGCGTGAGTGGTCAAGCTCTTCTCTCCATAGTCACCAAGTTCTTACCTTGGCTTGGGTGATAGTGGTATATAAACCACTAAATTCTACTCCCACATTTCCGATGTGGGATGTAGAATTGCACCTCAAACTCCATTTGGGTGTTGCAACCAACCACCTTTGAGTCCTCATTTCTCATTCAAACGGAACCCGAATTTATCGTATGAGCACACTTCGTTGTAGAGCTCGCGGAGACGAATCCAACGCTCCCATAATCCGGCACAACCGGTGACCGGAGCCCACCGAAAAAGTGCCCGGAAAATTTAGTTCCAACAATCCCCCACATGAATAGAAATGATTCTAAACATTGGTTTTTTTTTGTTTTTTTTTTTTGAAAACAGAAAAAACTTTTGAGAGTACATTCGAAAAATCACTGCATCTGGGCTGGTAGCATTTTTCAGCCTTGAACCACCCATAGTGAGTAGCTATCGGATTTACTCGACCAGGTAGTAAACTTGATGTCTTGAACCACCCGAGCTTTGATGTAAACCGAGACAATAGCTATCACACAGTTTCATCTTCTCACAGAACTAGGTTCTCTTGTTGTGTTCATTTTGGCCTTGAACATCCCTGGTTATTCATGAGTGAACTTGGAGAATTCAGCCTTTCTTAATTCTCCTAGAAACGGCCCCATTTCACACTCATAAGGTGATTGTCATGAAGAGTATCCTGTCATACCCCACTTTTATTTTAAAGCTATGGAATCATTAAAAGCCAAGCTTAACCTTAACTCATACAGATAGCACTGTTCATCATCCTAGGAACTGGGATGAGACTTAAGTCTCCCAATGCTCATCTTGATTCAGCTTGATTTAGTTTTCTCTTTGAACCTACTTCTTGGGATCTCCAGTCAGGTAGGTAGGGTTAACCATCAAGCATCCTCTTTAATCATAGGCTTTAA
Organism: Rheum nobile; assembly: GCA_027886185.1. NCBI lineage: Eukaryota > Viridiplantae > Streptophyta > Magnoliopsida > Caryophyllales > Polygonaceae > Rheum > Rheum nobile. Next base: position 1,073,067 of record WOAB01000342.1, on the reverse strand, counting down.
ACTCATTCCTCTTGATGATTTAACAACTTGATCTCGTGACAAACCTTTATTAAACGGATCCGCTAGGTTGTTAGCCGACTTTGATATAATATATTGATATTATACCATGCGAGAGTAGTTGTGTAATGGTTTTATGTCATCTTCATGACTTACCATTGTACAGACGACTCAGTGCCTGAGCTATAGCCGATTGACTATCACAGTGTACACTTACTGCTGGCACTGGTTTTGTCCCACATCGGGATATCTTCCAACAAATTCTGAAGCCATTCAGCTTCCTCAGCTGCTTTGTCTGAAGCAATGAACTCAGATTCCATATTGGATCTGGCCAATAGTGTTTGTGTGAAAGATTTCCATGATACTGCTACACCACCAAGTGTAAATACATATCCACTTGTGGATTTTGAGTTTCTGGAATCGGATATCCAGTTGGCATCACTGTATCCATCCAAAATTGCTGGGTATTTCCCATAATGCAGCCCATAACTTTGAGTATAGCGCAAGTAGTTCTATACTCTAGCTATCCCTTTCCAGTGTTTATGTCCTGGATTACTTGTGTAGCGACTTAGTACATTTACTGAGTGCGCCAAGTCTGGTCTTGTGCAATTGGTCAAGTACATGAGACTTCCAATCACACGTGCATACTCCAATTGTGACACTGTATCCCCCGAGTTCTTAGTCAAATGAAGATGAGGGTCTACGGGACTCTTTGCAATCCCGCTTGAATAGTTCTTGAATCTCTCAAGTACTTTTTCAGTATAATGAGCTTGAGACAGGATTACTCCTTCAGAATGTCTAGTGATTTTAATCCCTAGTATGACATCTGCTAATCCCAAGTCTTTCATGTCAAACTTCCCACTAAGCATGTTCTTAGTTCGGTTGTTCATGTCCTTATTGCTTCCAATAATGAGCATGTCATCTACATACAAACACAACAAGATGTAACCATTTGGTGTGTCTTTGAAATAGATGCATTTGTCACATTCATTGATGCTGAAGCCATTTGACATCATGACATTGTCAAATTTTTCATGTCACTGCTTTGGAGCTTGTTTGAGTCCATATAGAGACTTCGCGAGTCTGCACACTTTGTGTTCATGTCCAGGAACCACATAACCCTCAGGTTGTTTCATGTATATCTCCTCTTCTAATTCTCCGTTTAGAAAGGCAGTTTTCACATCCATTTGATGGATTTCGAGGTTTCGTAATGTTGTTATTGCTATTAGCATTCTGATTGAAGTTATTCTCGTAATTGGAGAATAAGTGTCAAAGAAATCATGGCCTTCTTTTTGCCGAAATCCTTGCACCACAAGCCTCGCCTTGTGCTTATCTATTGAGCCATCGGTTTTCAATTTGGTTTTGAAAATCCATTTGCACCCAAGTGCTTTACACCCTTGTGGCAAATCAACTAACTCCCATGTATGGTTCTGCATAATGGAGTCGATTTTGCTTTTTACTGCTTTCTTCCATGAAGGTGCATCAGGTGTAGACATGGCTTCTTTGAAAGTTCTAGGCTCATTCTCTAAGAGAAAGGCCGTTATGAACTCTTACCCATAGGTTTTTTCCTTTCGAGCTCTTTTGCTTCGTCTAGGTTCAACCTCTGGTTCATTTCAAGCACTCTTGCTCTGTCTAGGTTCATCTTCTGTTTCATTTACAGAAGTGGTTGTGTCACTTTGTTCACGAGTTCGCTCGGATGTTCTTTATCCTTGCACGGAAACACGTTTTCAAAGACATACGCATTCCTTGATTCCATTATTGTATTGACATGTATATCTGGTATATCAGATTTATGTACCAGAAACCGATAAGCACTACTGTTATGTGCATATCCTATGAAAATACAATCAACGGCTTTAGGTCCAATTGTGACCTTTTTAGGAGGTGGTACTGTCACTTTTGCTAGGCACCCCCACACTTTGAGGTATTTGTACGAAGGTACGTTACCTTTCCAAAGTTCGTATGGCGTTTTGCCAGTAACTTTATGCGGTATCTTGTTGAGGATATAGTTGGTGGTAAGCAGCGCTTCCCCCCACATGTTCTGGGGTAACCCAGATTCCTGCAACATTGCATTCATCATCTCTTTCAGAGTTCGGTTCTTGCGTTCCGCAACTCCGTTAGATTCTGGTGAGTAGGGAGCAGTTGTTTGATGAATAATCTCGTGTTCTCTACAGAACGCGTTGAAAGGTTCATCATACTCGCCTCCTCTATCACTTCAGATAATCTTTATGGTTTTACTAAGTTGGTTTTCAACTTCCAACTTGTATTCCTTGAACTTTTCCAAGGCCTCATACTTGCTTCTTAGCTAGTATAACTAACAATATTTTGTGCAATCGTCGATAAAAATCACGAAATACTTTTTACCGCCTCTAGTTTGCACTTTAAATCACACAAATCTGTGTGTATTAAGCCTAGAGGTACGGTTGTTCTCTCTACACGTGGGGATGGTGTTTTTGTGAGTTTGGCATGTACGCATACTTCACATTTGTCTTTACTTGATTTGCATTTTGGAATCAGGTTCATGTTCATTAGTCTTTGAATAGACTTTTTATTCACATGCCCTAACTGTTCATGCCAAATATTAAAAGACTCAACGACATAAGCAATAAGATTATTCTTATTCATTGAAACATTGGATACAACAGAGTTTGGATGACTGTCATTACATTCAGTTTGACCAGTCTAACCCTTACATAACCCTTGCCCAAATACACCACATTCTTAGAAAGAACTAGTTTGTCAGACACGAACTTCACAGCGAAGCCATTCTTGCTCAGCAAAGTGCCGGAGATCAAATTCTTCCGTATATCTGGCACATACATGAAATTGGTGAGAGTCTGCTCCTTCTCGGAAGTCAGCTTCAACACCACTTTGTCGTGACCATCGACCTTGGATGTGAACGAGTTTCCCATAAATAGATGCTCGTCACTCTTGCTCTTCAGATAAGTGGTAAACATTCCCTTATCAGAGCAGATATGTCTGGTAACACCTGTATCGTACCACCATTTCATTGGATTGCTTCCAATCATATTGACTTCAGACGTCAAAGCACACAGATCTGCATCCGTGAGCCTGCCTTCAATCATGTTGACTTGGAATTTCCCCTTGTCCTTACGTGGATCAGCCTTGCTACGACATGCGGCATCCATGTGACCCATTTTAACCACACTTGTGGCATTTTCCACTGAACTTCTTAGCTCGTTGCTTATTGAAGTTGTTGGAGCCTTGGGGTTGAAAATTTCTTTTCTTCCCATTGTCCTTGTGTTTGGCCAAGTTGACCTTCGGGTTCAGTACCTGACCACCCTGTGTTTTGTGGTAGGTTGACTCAGTCTGTAGCCTGACAATCAAGTCTTCAACAGTCATAGCTTTTCACTTGTGCTTTAGATAGCTCTTGAAATCCTTCCAACCTGGAGGGAGTTTCTCTATAAAAGAAGCAACCTGGAACATCTCACAGATAGACATTCCTTCAGAGATGATCTCATGCGTAAGGAGTTGTAGCTCTTCGACCTGTTTCATGATGGGCTTAGAGTCCACCATCTTGTAGTCCAGAAACTTCGCCACGGCGAACTTCTTCGAGCCTGCATCCTCAGACTTGTACTTCTTCTCCAAAGCAGTCCAGAGCTCCTTGGAGGTCTTGACCTTGCTGTACACTCTGTACAGTGGGTCTATCAGGCGGCTTTGAACCCAACCTTTGCACATGAAGTCTGCATGAGTCCATGCCTCAACACTGGCTAGCAGATAAGCATCTGTATTGTCAGGCGATAGCACAGGCTTGTCATCAGTCAGATACTTCTCAAGCCTTAACGTGGTCAGGAAGAAGAATATCTTCTGCTGCCATGTCTTGAAGCCAGTTCCATCGAACTTGTCAGGCATCAAGCCAGCGTTCACAGCCCCAGGCAAATGCATCGTTGGTACAACAGTCTGTAGAGCAGCTAGGTGGACAGTCTGACGGACCTCAGAATTCCCAGCCACTACGGGTTGCAGATTAGCAGCAGGCATGTTTGCATCTTGCAGATTAACTGCTTGCACATGCCCCATTGGCAAACTCACTACTGGCAGACCACTCCCAAACTGAATTTGGGGCGTCGACTCAGACGAGTTCCCATTGCCAGCTCCAGCGATCTCGGTGTTATCACCCATGAAAACAGAATTTGTTCACAGAAACGCAACCAGAAGTCAGTAAATGAAATCTCGAATTACTTTGAAAATTCAAAATAAAATATATTCAGATATGGTTTTTCGAAATAAATTCGAATGGCCAAAAAGGATTCGAAAATTAATTCGAACTAAATTCCTGAAGCGATAGCTCCTGCAAAACACGTTAGAAAAATACAGATATGGAGAATTGAAATTATTCTTGCACAGAAAATATATAGAACTGCACAGAAAATCAGAATTTAATATTTCTGCACAGAATCCGCACAAAAACTCACAGAAAATGCAAACAGAAAAATATAGAAATGAATTTCTGCGCACAGAAATAGCAAGATTTGCAGCGAAACGTTAGTATCTACACAGAAATATATTCGAAATTAATTTCCTGCAAAAACGAATTAGAAATCTGCACAGAAATGACAGAATATGTACAAAAATACAGAAATGAAATTTTCCTTCACAGAGAAATACAAAATCTGCAGCAAAAATTCAAAAACTGCACAGAAAATTCAATATGTATAGGAAATATGCAAAGAAATTCATAATTGAATTTTCCCTACACAGACAAATCAGAACTAAAAATTTCCTGAACAGAAACGGATTAGAAACAACGCAGACAGAACTCGGATTTGATTATTTTTTCCTGTGCAGAAACGAATAGAAGTTCGTTGCAAAAGTGCACAGAAAATTTCGAAAATGGAATTTACAATAGTTCCTGCGAAACCGAACTCAGAAAAGCAAGTTTCGTTAGTGCGACAATGCAGTTTAAACGTTTTTCAGAATTAAGACTGTAGGAACGCATATACGAAATATAAACTGCAATAAGAAAGCGTACAATAACGAAACGAAATTATACCAAACAGAATTACGAAGCAGAGTCGAGAACGATATCTCTCTCCTTAATTCTGAAAACGCCCCGTATTGCGACGGTTGATGGCATTCTGAATCCCAGGATACAACTGCTTGAACAATTTTGGACTTGCGCAACCAAAGGACCGAAGGCTACGAACCATTTCTGTGGAGCACTCTCAGACTCAATTTTCGGAAAACAGAGAGGAGGGAGGAGGATAGTTGTGTTCGATGTGTGTCTTCTGAATGAGAGGACGCTCGCTCTTATATAGAGCTTGGAAGAGGAGCCGTTGCAGATCTTCTGCATTCATGGAGGATCACGTTGTGACCGTTGCAGATCTTCTGCATTAGTGGCGATGGACGTTACGGATCTTCCAGAGTAATTGCGAAGATCTCCGGTATTGATGGCGGAGGATTTGGTCTGCAGCCCAAATCAAAGCCCATTCCCGAAACGGCCCAGCTGGCTTCCAAAAAGAAGCTTAGCTGCTGCTTGGGCCTTCGGCCCATTCCACAAGCCCACAAGCCCCGGCCCCGACCGGACCAGATCGGACGGACGGCGCGCGTGAGTGGTCAAGTTCTTCTCTCCATAGTCACCAAGTTCTTACCTTGGCTTGGGTGATAGTGGTATATAAACCACTCAATTCTACTCCCACATTTCCGATGTGAGATGTAGAATTGCACCTCAAACTCCATTTGGGTGTTGCAACCAACCACCTTTGAGTCCTCATTTCTCATTCAAACGGAACCCGAATTTATCGTATGAGCACACTTCGTTGTAGAGCTCGCGGAGACGAATCCAACGCTCCCATAATCCGGCACAACCGGTGACCGGAGCCCACCGGAAAAGTGCCCGGAAAATTTAGTTCCAACAATCCCCCACATGAATAGAAATGATTCTAAACATTGGTTTTTTTGTTGTTTTTTTTTTTTTGAAAACAGAAAAAACTGTTGAGAGTACAGTCGAAAAATCACTCCATCTGGGCTGATAGCATTTTTCAGCCTTGAACCACCCATAGTGAGTAGCTATCGGATTTACTCGACCAGGTAGTGAACTTGATGTCTTGAACCACCCGGGCTTTGATGTAAACCGAGACAATAGCTATCACACAGTTTCATCTTCTCACAGAACTAGGTTATCTTGTTGTGTTCATTTTGGCCTTGAACATCCCTGGTTATTCATGAGTGAACTTGGAGAATTCAGCCTTTCTTAATTCTCCTAGAAATGGCCCCATTTCACACTCATAAGGTGATTTCCATGAAGAGTATCCTGTCATACCCCACTTTTATTTTAAAGCTATGGAATCATTAAAAGCCAAGCTTAACCTTAACTCATACAGGTAGCACTGTTTATCATCCTAGGAACTGGGATGAGACTTAAGTCTCCCAGTGCTCATCTTGATTCAGCTTGATTTAGTTTTCCCTTTGAACCTACTTCTTGGGATCTCCAGTCAGGTAGGTAGGGTTAGCCATCAAGCATCCTCTTTAATCATAGGCTTTAAACCCATTCCTCTTGATGATTTAACAACTTGATCTCGTGACAAACCTTTATTAAACGGATCCGCTAGGTTGTCAGCCGACTTTGATATAATATATTGATATTATACCATGCGAGAGTAGTTGTGTAATGGTTTTATGTCATCTTCGTGACTTACCATTGTACAGACGACTCAGTGCCTGAGCTATAGCCGATTGACTATCACAGTGTACACTTACTGCTGGCACTGGTTTTGTCCTACATCGGGATATCTTCCAACAAATTCTGAAGCCATTCAGCTTCCTCAGCTGCTTTGTCTGAAGCAATGAACTCAGATTCCATATTGGATCTGGCCAATAGTGTTTGTGTGGAAGATTTCCATGATACTGCTGCACCATCAAGTGTAAATACATATCCACTTGTGGATTTTGAGTTTCTGGAATCGGATATCCAGTTGGCATCACTATATCCATCCAAAATTGCTGGGTATTTCCCATAATGCAGCCCATAACTTTGAGTATAGCGCAAGTAGTTCTATACTCTAGCTATCCATTTCCAGTGTTTATGTCATGGATTACTTGTGTAGCGACTTAGTACATTTACTGAGTGCGCCAAGTCTGGTCTTGTGCAATTGGTCAAGTACATGAGACTTCCAATCACACGTGCATACTCCAATTATGACACTGCATCCCCCGAGTTCTTAGTCAAATGAAGATGAGGGTCTACGGGACTCTTTGCAATCCCGCTTGAATAGTTCTTGAATCTCTCAAGTACTTTTTCAATATAATGAGCTTAAGACAGGATTACTCCTTCAGAATGTCTAGTGATTTTAATCCCTAGTATGACATCTGCTAATCCCAAGTCTTTCATGTCAAACTTCCCACTAAGCATGTTCTTAGTTCGGTTGATCATGTCCTTATTGCTTCCAATAATGAGCATGTCATCTACATACAAACACAACAAGATGTAACCATTTGGTGTGTCTTTGAAATAGATGCATTTGTCACATTCATTGATGCTGAAGCCATTTGACATCATGGCATTGTCAAATTTTTCATGTCACTGCTTTGGAGCTTGTTTGAGTCCATATAGAGACTTCGCGAGTCTGCACACTTTGTGTTCCTGTCCAGGAACCACATAACCCTCAGGTTGTTTCATGTATATCTCCTCTTCTAATTCTCCGTTTAGAAAGGCAGTTTTCACATCCATTTGATGGATTTCGAGGTTTCGTAATGCTGTTATTGCTATTAGCATTCTGATTGAAGTTATTCTCGTAATTGGAGAATAAGTGTCAAAGAAATCATGGCCTTCTTTTTGCCAAAATCCTTGCACCATAAGCCTCACCTTGTGCTTATCTATTGAGCCATCGGTTTTCAATTTGGTTTTGAAAATCCATTTGCACCCAAGTGTTTTATACCCTTGTGGCAAATCAACTAACTCCCATGTATGGTTCTGCATAATGGAGTCAATTTCGCTTTTTACTGCTTCATTCCATGAAGGTGCATCAGGTGTAGACATGGCTTCTTTGAAAGTTCTAGGCTCATTCTCTAAGAGAAAGGCCGTTATGAACTCTTACCCATAGGTTTTTTCCTTTCGAGCTCTTTTGCTTCGTCTAGGTTCAACCTCTGGTTCATTTCAAGCACTCTTGCTCTGTCTAGGTTATATCCTGGTTGATTGTAATCGAAGCATTAATACAAGAAGTAGACTTTGAAATCCTCTTGCAAGAGAGGTAGTGGGTTTTATCCTGGATAATTAGTTGGTTATCAAAGGTTCCCACTCTAAGGAACTAGACTTGATTCTGTTATTGTTTACTTATTCCGCTGCTAAGGAACTGGACTCACAGTTCCCTTTGATTGATAACACGTACGATCCTACATAACCCCTCCACTCCGATACCTCCCCATGCATGCAAAACTCCAGTTCCTTCCCCTGTGTGCCCTATTTATTATGCACTCTTCTCTGGTGATACTCCTCATCATCACATCTTCCACACATCATCATCTTCCTTTCACCTTTGCTTTCTTCCCATGGATAACTCATCGCCTTCATACTCCCATGCACTTGTCAACTTTCCTCATGATCATTCGCCCGAGGATATCCCGTAAATCTCTGCTCCTAGCCTCCACCAAATGGCCTCGACCTCCAATCCTACTCAGACCTCTGTAGGAACGCATATACGAAATATAAACTGCAATAAGAAAGCATACAATAACGAAACGAAATTATACCGAACAGAATTACGAAGCAGAGTCGAGAACGATATCTCTCTCCTTAATTCTGAAAACGCCCCGTATTGCGATGGTTGATGGCGTTCCGAATCCCAGGATACAACTTCTTGAACAATTTCGGACTTGCGCAACCAAAGGACCGAAGGCTACGAACCGTTTCTGTGGAGCACTCTCAGACTCGATTTTCGGAAAACAGAGAGGAGGGAGGAGGATAGCTGTGTTCGATGTGTGTCTTCTGAATGAGAGGACGCTCGCTCTTATATAGAGCTTGGAAGAGGAGCCGTTGCAGATCTTCTGCATTCATGGAGGATCACGTTGTGACCGTTGCAGATCTTCTACATTAGTGGCGGTGGACGTTACGGATCTTCCGGAGTAATTGCGAAGATCTCCGGGCCCATTCCCGAAATGGCCCAACTGGCTTCCAAAAAGAAGCTTAGCTGCTGCTTGGGCCTTCGGCCCATTCCACAAGCCCACAAGCCCCGGCCCACAAGCCCCGGCCCCGATCGGACCGGACCGGATCGGACGGATGGACGGCGCGCATGAGTGGTCAAGCTCTTCTCTCCATAGTCACCAAGTTCTTACCTTGGCTTGGGTGATAGTGGTATATAAACCACTCAATTCTACTCTCACATTTCCGATGTGGGATGTAGAATTGCACCTCAAACTCCATTTGGGTGTTGCAATCAACCACCTTTGAGTCTTCATTTCTCATTCAAACGGAACCCGAATTTATCGTATGAGCACACTTCGTTGTAGAGCTCGCGGAGACGAATCCAATGCTCCCATAATCCGGCACAACCGGTGACCGGAGCCCACCGGAAAAGTGCTCGGAAAATTTAGTTCCAACAACCTCCTCTACCTCCTTGACTTTGGTCAGCTCCGAGCAGATAAAATTTGCAGAGATTATGCATGAGCAGCTTCAACAACAACTCAGCTCCCCGAAGGCTCATTTGCATGTCCTGCCGCTTAGTGAAGATTAAATTTTCTACACTACTTATGTGACCCTGGCGGATCAAGTTCCTGCTCTACCTACCACTCTACCCAACCCGCTTCAACTTCCCTCGATTCAGAACGAACTGGCTCATCTCACTCACTTCTTGTTGCTCCTCCGCATGTCGAACACTTTCATAGCTACCCATACCATCACTGGTCACCTCAAAGAAGCTTGGAAGGGTGTCAAGGGCGACATTGATGTGCATGAAATTGGCAACCAATGGCTCCTCTTTGTCTTTGCCAACAAGGAGACACGTGACTGGGTCTGGCATAATCGGCCATACCATGTTCATGGTCTGCCTTGTTGTGGTTCTTCTTTACTACCCAAGTTTTCAACCTCTCAATGAAAACGTGTTCAGAATTGACATTTGGCTTCGTATCCCGCTGCTCCCATTTTATCTCTTCAACGCTCATGCCTTGGAGTACATTCTCCGGGCCAACTGCTCTCTTTTCTTCTCCTGGCCCTTCCACATCAATCTTTGCCCCAACACCCCCGGACCTGATATCTCTCCTTGCTAACCCTCATGTACTTTCTGCTATTTCTCAGCCGTTCATGAACCAATCTATTCGTGACCAACTCATCACTACCATAGCTAATATCCCTCTTAGCACCCCTACTTCTAGTTACCATGCTTCCCCTTCTTTCCCACCTTCCATGGCCTTCCCCCTTTAGGGATACTCGTCTATCTATCCTTACGGCTTTACAACTCCCCAAACCCTTGATTCCCCTTACCACTCTGCGCGATCCAACACCACTATCAACAGGCGCATGGGTGGTATTGAAATTCACTCTCGAGAAGGCAGATCGAATTCTGGCCCATGATCCTCTCCCGACAAGGAACCCGCTTCCACTACCCCTGCCACAACTCCTGTCACAACTGAACCTGCAACAACTAACTCCAACAGAAAGCGCAAGACCCGCGGGAAAGGCAAGATAACTATCATTTGATGCGGATCACCCCAATGGTTCTGGTTTCTCTCCTCTTGGGACTTGATCATCAACATATCTCCTTTTTCACTATCCAGTATCATGTCTGCATTGTCGCTATAATCTACCACTATTGCGACTTCATATTTCCTACAGGGGACATTTTGTTGTTCTATAACCCTAGGCCCCTTTATTATGTAGTATACTTATAATATCTCTTCCACCGGGTTTCATGATGCTATCTTATTTCTCTTTTGTATAGATGACAGTACACACCACATGTGGTGTGGTTCTCCTACTTATGTATGTGTGTATGTCTCCCACTCTTGGGATCCTTTTATGAATGTTGACTTACATCCACCTTATATTACTAGTTTGCCTATTTTACATACTGTCTTTCAAACTCAATCGTCTATATTCCACCACTTTCTTCTATTGTTAATCATTTCCTTACATTACTGTTTTTACATACTCTGTAAACAGTTTTCTCGAAGTGGTTTTTGAAATGTTTTCTATCGCCTTCCCAGACTTTTCTGGTTTACCGGTGGCAATATGCTGGTTTTTACTAAATGCTGACAACCCCAATTTTGGGCCTATTATTGTAGGCTTCATTATTGGGTGCTCGATTTTCTAAATCCTCCTTATTCTCATGTTTCCTTCTGTTTTATCTTTGATGGGCCACGGCCCATAATTTTTTTAAGAACCATAAACATGACCATCTCAATGACACATATCATGAAAATGCAGTAGACAAACATTTGTTCATTAGCAACTAATTCTGATTTGATACACACCTATCATCAACTCTTCATGCCAAAACCGGATTTTGATGATAGTTACTGTATCAGGCATACATTACCTACCCATATGCAACAATTAACCAAATCTTCCATATCACGTATACAAATTGGTTACATAACTCTAATACGTTTTCATACAGTTTATTACCAATACAAAGTACAACAAATGCTCAAGACTATCTCTCGGAACAATTTGGTATACCTTATTTACGGTGTAATTATGCATTTTTGGAACACTACCAACCCCCACACATCCCCCACTACTACAATTAATCAATTACACATAACTCCTAGAACATTTTCTGTACTCATAATAAAAGGTTAATATGAAAATAGGATACTGGAACTCGCGGGGTATCCGCCATCCACACTTCTGGACAAAAATTGTATTCTTAAAATGATTGAACCAACTTGACATGTTATTCTTGGCCGAGACAAAAACAAATGAGACACTGAGTCTGAATTTTTTGCATAAAATCGGCTTCAAATCTTTAACAATTTTTCCGGCCCAAGGGTCACGTGGTGGACTTTGGCTATTTCTCAATGACTCACTACACTTGCATGATACCTTAGTGTTATTTAATGAATCAAATATTATTCTTTTGAAAGTACAACTTCCAAGCCTTACATTTCTCCCTTCTTCGTATATGCGCCTAGTCGAGAAGAGTTAAAAAATGATTATTGGAACAAAATTGGTGGTCTAATTACCCATTATCAACTTCCAATTTGTATAATGGGAGATTTCAATGACATTCTGACTCCTTCTGATAAACTTAGGGGTCTTTACCCAATCACTCCAGATTTAACAGATTGAACTCATTTTTAAACGACTTTGGATTAATTACTGCAAATTTCTCTGGCTTTCCCTTCACAAGGCGCAAATCCTCTATTTGCTTCCGACACCATCCATGAAAGATTAGATCGCGTCCTTCTTCACCCAATTTTTACAGACACCTACTCCTCCTAGGTACAACATCATCCCTTCAATACATCGGACCACTGTATCATCACCATTACTTTAGACCATTACCAACCCTTTCGCAAATACCCTTTCCGCTTCGAGAATGTCTGGCTTGCTGATCCTACCTACAAACCACTAGTTCAGAAGGTCTGGAAATATAAGAACATCGGCTCATACATGTTTAAGTTCTACATGAAACAAAAACTTCTTAAACGCTACTCTAAATCATGGGCCAAAATGAAACACCGCAACAATTTCGAACAACTCAAAGCAACAACAACAACTAAATTACAGGAATTACAGGAAGCCATTTTGAGATCTAACTACTCTCATAACATGCATACCCAATACCAACGCCATCTACTGAAATATAACAAACTTTTAGAATTTCAACACACATTCTGGAAACAACGAGCAAAAGCCCTTCATCTTCAAAATGTGGACAAAAATACGAAATATTACCAATCCTTAACCAAAATCCGTATCCATTGACAAAAAAAAATATCCACTTTCCAAACAAAAGATGGATGTATTATACAGGATCACCATTTAAATCAACAAGCGATATCCTCTGAATTCAGTATTGTTTTACTCCTTCCACCAATCATATGCTATCCGCTCAAGACTTCATCATCATTCCTACCCTTATCACCCAACAAGACAATCTTCAATTATTAGTTATGCCAACTTATAATGAAATAAAAAAAAGTGGTGTTTGACTTGCCCTCTAACAAAACACCGGGACCTGATGGCTTTCCAGCCAAGTTCTATCAAAACTATTGGTCCATTGTTAACAAATCACTCACTCCATCCATACAAGTCTTTTTCCACTCTGGTCAAATGTTAACTGAATGTGCCTATTCATTTATAACTCTTATCCCAAAAACCGATAACCCTATCACTATTAACCATTACAGACCAATTAGTCTCTGTAACACTATTTATAAAATTATCACCAAAATCATGGCCAACAGGTTAAAAACAATACTACCTAAACTCATTAGTCCCTTTCAAGGAGCCTTTGTGGAAGGACGATCAATACAGGATAACATTCTCCTAGCGCACGAAATTTTCCATTCTTTCCACACTAAAAAGAAATGTAAAAATGGATGGATGGCTCTTAAACTGGATATGGAAAAGGCTTACGATAAACTAAACTGGAATTTCATCAAATACATTTTGCTTAAATTCGGATTTTCTCCGACATGGGTGACTAAACTCATGACCTGTATCACTTCGACTCCCTTTTCAGTCTTGGTCAATAACCAGTGGAGGAGCTACGGGGGGCTAGGGGGGCTGTCGCCCCCGCTTACCTCCGGCAGAACGCCTAGCCGGAATGGTGAGCCCCTGCGCCGGCCAATCAACAGCTCCCCCGGAGAAGTCGAGTCGCCACTCCCACTCGCCATAGCCATTAACGACTTGTTGTGTTTATGCCCAGAGGCCAGATCTGTTTGAAGAAGAAGATGACATCGTCGCTTCTTTTTTTTTAAAGTATCAAAATGACGTCGTTTTGTTAAAATTTTAAAACGCAGTTTTTTTTTTTTGAATTAACCTCTTGCTTTATTTTATGAGGTCAAAGACCTCTTATGCCAGCCCGATGTTCTACAGCGGCCGTCAACCCTCCCCCAACTGGAAACTCAACCCAAATTCTAATTCCGGCGCCGCGCGGCCGCTCCACCGCCCTGGTCCGTCGCATTCTCGCCCGACGCCCACACCGGCCACACGTCCGTTGTCCGCTCGAGTGGCTCGATTTCCACATTTCAATGGTAAGTTTTATTTATTCTAGGGTTTAAGTACAATTTTAGTATGGATTATATTTGCTAAAAAATTGCATTAATAAGTTGTAGAATTTATAATTCTAGTTAAAATGTTTGTTTATAGTTATCTATTTAGTAATTAATTAGATAGATTGAAATGGACCAAATGGTGAACTTTGGTTGAACATTGAAATGTTGAACATTGATTGAATTATTGAAATGTTTATATTGAATTGTTTATGTTTAGGAAAAATGGATAAATATGTTATCCAGAGTAAAAGTGTGTCAATTTTAAATTCAAGATGGGAGATGAGTTTCTCACTGAGAAGCATTGATAATGAAGTTATCATTCAACATTTTCAGACCATGAGAACCCGTAGGATGGATTTACCGCCTTTGTAATTTGAAGAGTCAGAAACGATAATTTTTTGTAATGAGTTTTTTGTATCGCTATTTTTGTAAATCTCAACTAATTATATTTAAGTTTTCTTTAAGTCTATAGTTTCAAGAGTCCGAAGCGACAAATCATGTAATGAACTTCTTGTGTCGTTATTTTTGTAAATCTCAACTAATTATATTTAAATTTATTTAAATTTTCATTAAGTCTTTGAGCCTCCCTTATAAGGTTTTCTGGCTCCGCCACTGTCAATAACGAGCCTGGACCTGTATTTAAACCCCATTGTGGCATACGCCAAGGTGACCCTATTGCTCCATTTATCTTTATTATCACTATGGAATACCTATCGCACATCTTATCCTATGAAGCTCAACAACCAAATCGGAAAGTTGGAATTCAACTAACTCGTAATGGAACGTGTATTCTATTTCTTAACTTCGTTGATGACACGTTTATATTTGCTAACGCCACTCAACAGAGTATGCATTACATTCAGGATATCCTAAACACCTTTAGTCGTATATCCGGACTATCCATCAACTTTCATAAAAGCTTCTTACAAACATCGTCCAATATCCCTACTCATCAAACCTTCTCTCTTGCTTTTATCCTTAATTTATCGGTAACCAAATCCATGGAAAAATATCTAGGCATTCCTATTGTTAGAGGTCGTGTCAAAAAAGATATTTTTGACAACTACATACAAAGCCTTAAAAAACAATTATCCAAATGGAAAGTCAATTCTTTATCACAAGCTGGACGCATCGTCCTTATACAATCAAACCTTTGCCCTAAAGTTAATTACCTAATGTAAAGTTTTTAATCCCAAAGTCTGTCTGTGATGAAATGGATAAGATTATTAAAGACTTATTCTGGAACAAATACCTTCCCAACTATCGGCCCCTTATTTCCTGGACCTCCATCTGTTAACCTAAATCAGTGGGCGGTCTTGGCCTCCACACCACCCAAGAAACAAACAAATCCTTCCAGATGAAATTATTATGGAAAATCCTAACCGAGGCCAACAATCTATGGGTTCGAATTATCACCGAAAAACATCTCACGTTCACAAATCTTTTCTCTTACCGCGAGAAAGCTAAACAATCATGGCAGTTCTCACGTATGCTTCACCTACGCGATGAATTTAAAAAAGGGCTTGCATGGGAACTCGGAAATGGTCATACAATTAAACTTTGGTCCGATTCCTAGATTCCAAATTGTGATCTTTCCCCATATTTTCACAACAACACTGCACCAGACATCATGGTATATGCGTTCATTACCTCATCTTACCAATAGGACCTCCCTTATATACAGACTCTACTGCCTCAAGACATCATTAACAAAATAACTAATATCCACATCCCAGTAACACCGATGGAAGATCGACTTGTCTGGAGGTTTAATATTGACGGCAAATTTACCGTCTCATCCACATACCAGCTAAACCACCGTGACATTCTCAATCCCCGACCACAACCTTATTCTTGGATTTGGAAACTTAAGATCCCCCCAAAGATTAAAATTTTCATTTGGAAAACGGTCAGAGATGGCCTTCCTACTACGGAACGCCTTAACCGTCATCACAACTCGGTTTATTTGACTTGTCAACTTTGCCAAGCCACAGATGAGGATACTAACCATATATTCTTCACCTGCCCCTTTACTTAATTAATGATCTCTAACCTTGAATCAAAACTTCAGCCATTTTTCTCTCTACAATTTAGTTTAGATTTTCAATACAATTTTGATTATTTCAGACAGTCCAACACTAATCTTGTTCCTTTACTATTTCTCTGGTGGTGCATTTGGAATCACCGCAATAATCTCATCTTTCGTCAATATTCTACCTCACAAAACTCCAATCCCTCAGAACAGGCCTGGCGATTTCTCCAAGACTGTACATTATCCAATGACTCCACATAACCAATAACCATCAGAAGAAACCGTGAACTAGTTACCAACCGAATTTGGAAGAAACCACCTTCGGCATGGATAAAACTTAATTTTGACGGTTCAAAAAGACATGATTGTACTTCACACATTGGATATATTCTCCGAGACCATAATGTAAAAACTTTATTTTTCCATCGAGAACAAATCCCTTCAACTTCTATACTTCGTTGTGAAGCTCTAGCAGCTCTTTCATGTATTCGGTTTGTTGTTGGGCATAATATTACTCAACTAATTATTGAATGAGATAATTTGTTGGTCATTAATTCCATTCGACGCACCTGGAAAACCCATTCCATTATTATGGATATTCTTGCTATTTTGTCTTCCTTTTCTTCTTTGCAAGTTTTCCACTGCTTTAGAGAAGCTAAATGCGCAACTGATTTCTTGGCCACATATCACATCCCGCAACACGCACTCCAACAATTTCAACATCTTCTTTGTCCCACCGATGACCATCATCATACTCCTCCGATTACTGGTGACAGATATGAGTTCTTACAATTGAACTCTACTTTTCATTCTTTTGGAACTCAACTTATAAAGATCATTCATTCGGATGATTTAGGGCAACCATCTGTTTAGGTGGGCCCTAAGGTTTGCCTTGTATCAAAAAAAGTATATGTGGAATCTGAAACACGCATTATAAGTTATAACTAGAACAAATTGGAACTTCTAACACAGAACCCACTTTGGTTTCTAAACCAAGGCCAGGATTATTCATGTATCTATGCATATAAATTCCACACACATGCATTATAATTTATAAGCTAGCTAGAACAGAACATAACACACTTCTTCGATGGTATTAAGGATCAAGGTATGCCTATAATGCAAAGCACCGAAAAGTAGTAGCTCGTAGGCGGCAGTCCATACTCCGAGGAACAAGTAGATCCATGGTCTACCTGTTACTTTAAAAGCTCATTTCGCACGTAGTCGTAACTCTGTTTCCCCAAACCTAACAATACAGACAAGGACGGTACCCACAATGACCGTCACCTAGTACGTCTTGTACTCGGGTGATGTAACCGAACATGAAAGGGTCAACATTTGACATACCCCGATCAAAATCGAGATGAATAAAATTTTTCGGGTTTTTTGGATCAACTTCAATTTTGGGCGAGATCAACCCAATGCCACTCTCTTTGGCGTCTGAAACTCCGTTGGGGCCTCCATCATGCATCGGAGACGGTTCTGATCCGACGGACGATTGAATGCTATCTGACTTCCTATTCTTTTGCTCATCCTTCTTCTTCTTTTCCTCATCCTTCTTCCTCTTCTTTTCCTCATCCTTCTTCTTTTTTTCATCCTTTTTTCTTATTTTGCTCGTCCTTCTTCTTTTTGTCCTCCTTCTTTTTTTGCTCCTTCTGCTTGTGCTCCAACCAAGTGGGTCCCTCTTGGTCGAGTCCTTCTTCTTCTTAGGTCTCCCCTTATTGGTATCTCTGCACGGGGGCTCCTCCAAAGTAGAAGTGTTCGGGTGATGGTAGTCATCTTATCTTGTCGTGAGGCTCTATAACAGCTCGTCGGGCATTTCGTAGTCTTCAAAGTCTTTATAAATCTTCTTCATTAATACAAATTGTCTTGAAATATGCTCACCATCGTCACAATAATTGGATTCTATTTTATTATTATATGTCGATTATAGTTCAATACTAGCATGTGTCCCCGTGCCTTGCACGAGTATGGCCATATATTTTAAGAATGAATTTAAATTTGTTTATTGTATGTAAAATATAAAAGAGACTTATATTAGAAAATTAACATGATGTATCGGAAATATAATTTCTTTATTGGAATAATCTATAAGGTGTATTGTATGATGAAAATTGAAGGTAGAACTGTGAATTTATTTTAGTAGAAAAAATATAAATTAGGAATTTATATAATTAATAAAAATAAGACTACACTCAAATAAAACTGCATATTGTATTCTTTATAATGGAGTTTACGGACAATCTGTTCACCCTTATTAAATCATAAACACTAATTAAGTACGATAATAATGTTTTTGGTAAGTGCACAATTATATGTATGTTGGTGGATTAACCGTATAACGTTAACTATTTATGGATCATCTATCTATATACATATCTTTAAAATGGAATTTACGGACCATTAACATACATATTATATTATGGACACTAATTAAGTATGATAAAATATTTTTGGTAAGTGCAGAATTATCATGTACAATGAAAAATATTATGGGGTGGTAATTTAGAAAATTTGTATAAATAAAAGATAAAACAAATTGTAAATAGGTGAATAGGTAAATATACATAATTATTTTATGACGTGACATACTTAGATGAACGACACGTATGAGAGATAATTTCAGCTTTAGTAATAGTATATAGATAGATGACACTTGGATTGGACCTCAAATCCTAGGCGAGCATGAGTCCGGTTTCAAAAAATTCAACAACAAATTAAAAATAAGGTGGAACCGGTTTTGGTGTCAGGACCGCCATTTTCACCCGGTTTCATTCTGTTTTTTTAGAAGAAAAAAAAGGGGTTGGAAATGACGGTTTCGAACAGATTTCACGGATAGTAACATGTGGAATCATGATATTAATTTATACAAAATATTTGTCAGGATGGTAAGATGTGGCAATATAGTTAGGATAACAACTAAGTCATGTCAGTATTGTTTTCTACACATATATGTGTTCAAATCTCATATTGTCTTTGACAGGATGGTGACAGGTGGCATGGATATTCTAATTCTCACGTGTATAAATACTTGTATAACACTCCGGGCCAGAGGTGTCACAGTGTCATAGACTCGAAGGTCTATAAGGCGATTTTTAAAAGAAAAGAAATCCAAAACTCTTCCAAATACTCAAAAGTTATCAACATCAAAATCTTTGTTCAAGTTTGAACCAACATTTAAACATTTAATCCAGTTCAGTGCATCAATTTATATCCAAAACAACAAGTATATAATGCAACAATTTCAAATCTGATGCAAAACTAAATCTTTAACTGTGAAGACACATCTGTGATTCAAAACCCCCTTGTTGCTGCCAACCTGTAAAGACTAGTTGACTGGTGGACCCGATACACCAGCCAACCACGGAATATAAACCGAGGTTGGTTAGTCTAATGAAAGACTAGCAAGAATCATCAAGCCAAAACAATAGAACACAGGAAAGAATTATCATGACAAACAACCAATGCCAACAACACATCAAAACAAAAACATACACTATCACAGAACCATTACTTAACCAATCCTGTCCAGATCTTCAATATGCTAACCATCTTTCATCCAATCTCAATCTCACACGAATATAAACGGGTGGGACGAACCAATCCAACCTTACTAACACATCCAATCCATCTTTCTTTCCTACTACCAACACGTCAACTAACAACCCTACGAAACATATACATATTATTACTAACACGCAACCAAGGCTAACCAATTATAACGGACTCAAAACTGCCAACACACACAACTGCTAACACACACAACTGTCAACACACACAATTTAACACACACAAATGTCAACACACACAATCCAACACACACAACTGTCAACATACACAATCCAACACACACAACTGCCAACACACACAAATGTCAACATACACAATCCAACACACACAACTGCTAACACACACAATCCAACACATACAACTTCCAACACACAACTGTCAACACACACAATCCAACACACACAACTGCCAACACACACAAATGTCAACACACACAATCCAACACACACAACTGTCAACACACACAAATGTCAACACACACAATCCAACACATACAACTGCTAACACACAAATGTCAACATACACAATCCAACACACACAACTGCCAACACACAAATGTCAACACACACAATCCAACCTCTAATCCAACCCACCACCGGGTGAGACCATCATCACCCAAACACACACTATCCATGGATAGACTAAGGATGGGACGCATACCATCCTACCCTGGCCTTGAAACAACGTAGGTCACACCCTACGTGATCGGGTGAGGCTATCATCACCCCGACCCACCTTAACAAACGGAGGTCACACCCTCTGTGGCCCTGAACCAACATACACCTTCCGAATGGGACTTTCACCATCCAACCATGGCCCTTAACCAACGTAAGGTCACACCCTCACGTGATCGGGTGAGGCTATCATCACCCCGGCCTTGCCTTAACCAACGGAGGTCACACCCTCACGTGGTCGGGTGAGGTCACACCCTCACCCCGGCTCCACAACCAACCAAAAACAATCCACCAACAACCCACCACCTCCAACTACCAACAATCAACTACCACACCAACATCCAATCAAACACAACACAAGGCAAATACTAACACACACACACACACATTCAACCATATAATTCCACAACCAATAATCCAAATTAACATACTCAGACAAGGGTAAAATCAATTACTGAACAAAGATAAGATGCAAAAGTAATTTATAAAAATATACGAAAGGTTAGCAAGAATCCTCTTGCCTCAAGCTCAACAACAACGACCTCGGAGATCTCCAACCAAACTCGAACGAACCTGCAACAATAATCCGAACAATACCTGACATTAATTAACCCATACCAAGCCACAACTAACAAACCCCCAATTCAAACCCTAAATTCATACCTCAACTTCCAATTCAACAAACCCCCACAAATCCACCTAATTGCTCCAAAAACAGAGTGTGGGCTGCACAGATTCAACAAAATCAGTAAAACAGTTTTAATTACTGTCCAATACCCTTACAATTCAACCAAATCTGCACAAACAGAATTCAGCTGCACTCGGTTGCCCTAGAAAATCAGATTGAAGAACCCCCCACACTTACCTCATCGTCACCTTGCTCTCGCCGCCGGGATGGGGCTTCTCGTCGCCGGAGGAGCAGCACCAGCAGCAACGACTCAGCTACAGCAGCAGCACCTCGCGACACAGCAGCAGCAACACGCAGCAATAACAACAACAGCTCTATGACGCGATCCGAACCAGGGGAGTGAGGGCACAGCAGGTGGCAGCTGGGGTCGTGCTCTTCGGCGGGAGTCCGAGCTGCTGGAGATGAAAGGTAGGAGGAGTCGGTGGTGTTCTCACGAAAGAGACGAGGGTTTAAGTCCAACTTTTCTGCCCCTCTTTTGCTGAGTTTTGTCCCTAAAAATCTGCTTTTGTTGACTTAATTAGACATGGTAATAATTTACCATTTTGCAATATATATAACCTTTGGGGTATTTCATTCTCCCTCCCTTATAGGAGTTTCGTCCTCAAAACTAAGAACAAACAGGTTTGGATATCTGTCTCGCATGACTGACTCTAATTCCCAAGCCTCTTTTGTCGTTCCGTGCTTAGACCATAAGACTTTCACCAAAGAGATGATCTTATTCCCTGACTTATTTTGTTCAACAGCAAGAACTTCTACGGATGATTCTTCAAATGTGCCATCAGGTTGAAATTCTATCCCCTCAAATCTCAAAACATCAATCAGGTGATACTCGTATGTCCTCAACTATGACACATGAAGCACATCATGCATTCCACTAATTCTTGGCGACAACGCTAATCGGTAAGCTTACGAAGCCAACTCTCTTCAGAACTTCAAAGGGACCAACATTACGAGAACTCAACTTCCCTCATTTCCCAAATCTGAACACTCCTATATTCGGTGAGATTTTAACAAACGCGTGGTCCCCAACATTAAATCCTAAGAGTCATCTACGAATATCTGCATACAACTTATGTCGACTTTGAGCTGACAACAATCTCTGACAAATCACTACAATGTCACCTTAGTCTTTTGCAAAAGCTCGGGGGCAACTAGAACGGCATTAGTCATATCGTCCCAACACAGTGTCGATCTACATCGAAGACCATACAAAGCCTCATAAAGTGCCATCTGAATCAACGCATGCCAACTATTGTAGTACATAAACTCCACCAGATGTCGTTTGTCCTTCCAATTTCCCGCCCCTCCAAGGCACAAGTTCACAGCATATCTCGGTAGTGTCCCTGTTGCCGTATGCAAGGACTTCTCTCTGGGTCCCAAGTAATCTTGATGGGCTCAAAAATGCATAGATTTCGTTAACCGGTCCATAATGACCCATATAGTATCGTTTCCTTTCGTGCTCTAGGAAGATCAACAACAAAGTCCACTGTGATGTCCTTCCACTTCCCTCCAGGGATGGGAAGCGGTTGTAGTTCTCCCATTGACCTCTGGCGCTCAACCTTAACTTGTCGACACGCCAAACACCTCGACACGTACTCAGTAACTTCCCGCTTCATGTCACTCCACTCGTAACTCCGTCTCAAGTCCTTGTACAATTTACTGGCTCCAGAATGTACAAATATGATGAAGAATGACCTTTCTTGAGAATCAACTCTCTAAGTTCCTTGTCAGCTGGCACACATAACCGATTCTGAAATCGTAATACCTCATCCTCATGAATGAGAAATCCGGGTGCCTTTCCTTGAGCAACTTCACTGCATAACTTATTTAACACAGGATCCTGAGATTGTTTCTCCTTGATCAACTCTACTAACGTCGATTGAACTTCCATCACATTCAGCTGCATCCGTTCCTTCTCAGACCAAATCTCAATTTCACCCCTCACAAACTCTTGTTGCAATTCTGACTGAACTTTTAGGCAAGCAACCATATGTGCTGGAGTCAACTTCCTACTCAAGGCATCCGCCACCACATTAGCCCTTTTTGGATGATAAACAATATCTATATCACAATCCTTAATCAATTCTAGCCACCGTCTTTGTCTCATGTTCAACTCTCTCTTATATAGTTGGAGCTGGCTAAAAACATACGCAATGACCTTCCCATTCTGCACTAGAACGCAACCCAGACCTTGCTTAGACGCATTATTGTATATGACAAACCCTTCTGTTCCCTGCGGTAAAACTAACACCGACGCACTAGTTGACTCCAGCACATATGGTAAAACTAACACCGGCGCACTAGGTAAAACTAACACCGGCGCACTGTCAACATACACAATCCAACACACACAAATGTCAACATACACAATCCAACACACACAACTGCCAACACACACAATCCAACACACACAAATGCCAACACACAACTGTCAACACACACAATCCAACACACACAACTGCCAACACACACAAATGTCAACACACACAAATGTCAACACACACAATCCAACACACACAACTGCCAACACACAAATGTCAACATATACAATCCAACACACACAACTGCCAACACACAAATGTCAACACACACAATCCAACCTCCAATCCAACCCACCACCGGGTGAGACTATCATCACCCAAACACACATTATCCATGGATAGACTAAGGATGGGACGCATACCATCCTACCTTGGCCTTGAATCAACGTAGGTCACACCCTACGTGATCGGGTGAGGCTATCATCACCCCGGCCCACCTTAACCAACGGAGGTCACACCCTCCGTGGCCCTGAACCAACATACACCTTCCGGATGGGACTTTCACCATCCAACCATGGCCCTTAACCAACGTAAGGTCACACCCTCATGTGGTCGGGTGAGGCTATCATCACCCCGGCCTTGCCTTAACCAATGAAGGTCACAACCTCACGTGGTCGGGTGAGGTCACACCTTCACCCCGGCTCCACAACCAACCAACAACAATCCACCAACAACCCACCACCTCCAACTACCAACAATCAACTACCACACCAACATCCAATCAAACACAACACAAGGCAAATACTAACACACATACACACATTCAACCATATAATTCCACAACCAATAATCCAAATTAACATACTCAGACAAGGGTAAAATCAATTACTGAACAAAGATAAGATGCAAAAGTAATTTATAAAAATATACGAAAGGTTAGCAAGAATCCTCTTGCCTCAAGCTCAACAACAATGACCTCAGAGATCTCCAACCAAACTCGAACGAACCTGCGACAATAATCCGAACAATACCTGACATTAATTAACCCATACCAAGCCACAACTAACAAATCCCCAATTCAAACCCTAAATTCATACCTCAACTTCCAATTCAACAAATCCCCACAAATCCACCTAATTGCTCCAAAAACAGAGTGTGGGCTGCACGGATTCAACAAAATCAGTCAAACAGTTTTAATTGTTGTCCAATACCCTTACAATTCAGCCAAATCTGCACACACAGAATTCAGCTGCACTCGGTTGCCCCAGAAAATTAGATTGAAGAAACCCCAACACTTACCTCATCGTCACCTTGCTCTCGCCGTCGGGATAGGGCTTCTCGTCGCCGGAGGAGCAGCACCAGCAGCAGCGACTCAGCTACAGCAGCACCTCGCGACACAGCAGCAGCAACACGCATCAACAACAGCAGCAGCTCTCTGACGCGATCCGAACCAGGGGAGTGAGGGCGCAGCAGGTGGCAGCTGGGGTCGTGCTCTTCGGCAGGAGTCCGAGCTGCTGGAGATGAAAGGTAGGAGGAGTCGGTGGTGTTCTCACAAAAGAGACGAGGGTTTAAGTCCAACTTTTATGCCCCTCTTTTGCTGAGTTTTGTCCCCAAAAATCTGCTTTTGTTGACTTAATTAGACATGGTAATAATTTACCATTTTTCCATATATATAACCTTTGGGATATTTCACCTTGTAGGTCATGAACTTAGGATTTTGGATAACCTGTTGCATTGTTTTGAACACTCTTGTGTATCAAACTAAGGAATCCCCTCTTGAGCTGAAGCAGCTTGGAATGTTTTCCGAAGTTGTTCAGCGGGAGCAGCTTGGAATGTTTCCTTAATGCTTTCCCTCAACTCTGGAGATCTGAAGACAACAATTCTCATAATAATTCATGTACCATGTTCTATAACATGGATTCAAACAATCAAAGATTATCAAAACAAACAAATTTGAATCCATTTGAAATTAAAAAAAAAAAAAAAAAACGCTAGCATGAGTACCTTCTTATCTTCACCCTTATCGCGAGCTCCCCTAGTTGCGGGGTTCCAGACAACAAAATCTTTGTAGATAGGATGACAATGAGCGATATGAATGGCAAGACCCTTTGCATTCTTGCAAACCTTGCAGCTTGGAATGTTTTTTTTAAGCTGTTTAGGGGGAGCAACTTGGAATGTTTCCTTAATGCTTTCCCTCATCTCTGGAGCTCTGAAGACAACAATTCTCCCAATAATTATTGTACCAAGTTCTATAACCCGATTCAAACAATCAAAGATTACCAAAAAAACAAATTCGCATCCATTTGAAATCAAATAAAAGGGCTAGCATGAGTACCTTCTCATCTTCACCCTTATGGCAAGCTCCGCCAACTGTGGGATTCCAAACAACAACATCTTTGTAGGTAGGACGACAATGAGCGTTATGAATGGCAAGACCTTTTGCATTCTTGCAAACCTTGCTACATTGGAGGCATTGTGCGTTGCCATTACCTGGCACTAATGTCAAGGGCTGCGCTCGTATGAATTTGTCGTCGCAGTAGGCGACATGGATTGAGATTGGTCGGGCGTTTGTGTACACCCCATGGCAGCGGAGGCAAGTTCTATCCTCGATCGGTGTGGGTGGTGCATATGCGTTCGCTTTATGGCGGTTCTTGCCATGTCGATTGAGAAAAACTCTACCATATATTTCACAGGTTCGATCGGCGATAGATTGTTTATCTCGGTCCATAATCTGAAAAGATCAATAATCGAACATATCAATATGCTCTCCCCGAATTCTAATTTTCATATACATATAGAAAAAATTGAAATATTATAAGGGCGACAACAATCTAATTTTCATATTCGTATAGCATAATGTGAAATGTTATAAGGGTGATAACAAACCAATCATGATCACTAAACTTTATAATTATATGATATGATTCTATCAGTATATGAATAATCCACATTGTCATAAAAGATTATAATGACCAATATCGTATACAGAATATGATTTAGAACATTAACAATTATAAGAATGTCACTTTTAATTTCAATGTGTTCAAATTACATTTTTTTCCCTTAATAGAGCATTTTGAGCGATGTGAATTTGTCACAATGGTCAACACAATTAATATTTGTTCACCTTTATCATTTTAAAATATAAATTCAAAAGTTAAGCCACCACTAGGTTTAGTAAATTTATGCATATTAATTTTAATAAAAAATTTCACCTCAAATTCTTTATTTTTTCAGTTTTGTGATTTTTTCTAACTTAATTGTCACTCTTTAGGGCACACCACGTAGCACATTGAAGGGAGGTTTCCGTTATTGTAAGATAATCATAAACCATAACTAATTCATTATAAAATCCCTTCTTTTATCGATTTTTTTTCTAGCAACCTATAAGAATAAATCAAGTATTATAATTGAAAATTCATTTGTGAAGTGAGGTTTTGAACATCTTGAGTGTCCTCTAGCTTAAGGGCTAAATACATAAAACCACTCCTTATCTATATATATACTAAAGCAAAGGAATTTAGAGCCACCATATTGATTCCGGCCCCATAAATCATATGTGTCAATTTGTGGTTAATCTGCTTTTTTTTATTAAAAATTTAAATCACAATATTTAATCATAACTAACTTCAAATCTATTTTTAATTTAAATCACAAAATATTTAAATTATAAAAAAACATAAATTGATTCATGCCATTTTTTTATCATTTCACTTTTTTTCTTAACATTATATTTAGTTTAAAGAAAGTTATATAATATAAATTTGAGATTTACGTAAACAAAAATTGGATCAAATATGTTTATATATTGTGTGTTTGGTACCATCGTAAATTTCCTATGTAAATGTGATTCAGTAGTATTTGAAATTTCTAACTTCAACATATCGATTTATTCATCATATATAACTTTCTTTAAACCGTCATCAAGATTAATCGATTAATTATTGTTTCCTTCAATCTGAAGTTATACGTTTAATTTTATTTGTAACATTTATTCATATTCTAAATAAACAATCTTATAGAAACCAATATCAATACTGATCTATATATATTAAACTATCTCCTTTCAAAATACCATAATGTTTTTAGATTCACAAGGTTGATCGTGGAGGGTGTTATATTATCGTTTTTCTTTTTTTATTTATTATTGCATTAATAATAATTAGCCAACTTTAAATCTAATAATCTGAAATTAAATATCTTAACAACCTATTTTCCTATTCTATTAGTTAAAAGTTATCTACTATTTATCTAATAACCATATTATTTTAAACCATAAAAACATATACTTCAAAACTAAATTAGTTTGATTTGGTCTAGCTCTTTAATTTGTAATTGATACCTATCTAGCTCTTTAAATAGAAAATAATGTCCGATATTAGCAATTGAAAAATTGCTCCTGACTTTTACTTAAACCTAATAATTTTGCATGAATACAAATACTAGAATAATTGTTTAATTATTTTTAGGAGTTATTATAATCTCATATATTAGAAGATTGCTAATAAAGCAATATACAATATTTTTCAATAACACACTATATTTTTATCTTATTTTTATTAATAATTTTGTCAAATCTCTATATTTGTTCCTATTATATCAATTGTCAATTATCAATCTACATATTAAAGAATAAGTTTTCTCACCTTAATGATGTCATATTATTAGTTATAATAAATATAAAATCTAATACTTAGAACAATGTTTTGATAGTACTAAAAATAAATTGTTACCCAATTTTTAAATTTTTATATTTCTCTAATCATAAAATCTATTTAATTTTTAAAAAGTATAGTAAAATTACGGTCATGGTCAAAATAATGCCCAATAACAAATTTGATTGTATAATGGTTCAACACATTTCAAGAGAGAGGAAAATTAGATTGTTCTACCTCTCATCAATATAGGGATATGAACACGTACAATCTTTTCTTATGCCGTTTATTTCATCATTCTTAGTTATTAGGTTTCTTTTAGTAAAGAATCTTATTATTCTCTTAATTTTGGATTTTGTTATGTTTAACTTATTCATAAGCTAATATTTATTTCTTATTTCTATACATTATGTAACCAAATGTGTATGATATATCCAAGATTTGGTTATAATTGATTTTTAAAAATAAAACTCATAATTAAATAAAAATATATACTAAACTATTACATATAAAGTAACAGTTGTATACTTAATGTAACACTTGTGTTATTATAGATAAAACATGTTACAATAGACACCTATTATAACAACTTACAAAAATTGCTACATATTTTATGTTACTATAGCTCATTTATTTGGTAGTGAAATAAAGAATTATGATATCTACAAATGAGTTAAGATATTGGATTTATGGGTGAGTTGTTTTTAAGATACGCATTTAGGGTTTGTTTGGATTGCACGTGATAATGCATTATTGGGCATTATAATGTCAAAAGTGATATAAAATTCTAAGATTTAATGCTAGATAATCCACTATCACATGTAATCCAAACGAACCCATATCTGATATAGCTTAATATGTATATTTAACCTTGATCAATGTTGTAGTTGCTTTTAGGGTTATAATCTATATTTTACCAAGATCCCTTAACATTTATAATTATTTTTAGTATCCATATTAAAATAGTTTGTAATTAATAACAATAATATTTTTAATTGTTATTTATAAATTTAACCATAATATCTATTTTCATGCAATCTTTTAACTCGCTATATTTTCAAAAAAATTAAAAATCACAATTTCAACCCATCAAAATTTCCTACTATATAACACGTATAAAACTATATTTATTATTTATATCTATATATGTACTAAACAAGAAGCCTTTCGTCTATTGTCCTCCTCCTATTTATTTAGAATACGTGTTGGCCTATGGATGATGTTGTATCATCGAACTTTCCTACTATTGTATATAAAACTATATTAATTATCAATATCTATATATATACTAAACAAGAAGTCTTCTGCCTACATGCAACTCTTTTTCATTTGGAGCCACCATATTAAACTATCTCCTTTCAAAATACCATAATGTTTTTAGATTCACAATGTTGACTGTTGAGGGTGTTATATTATCATTTTTCCCTTTTGTTTTATTATTGCATTAATAATAATTATCCAACTTTAAATCTAAATATCTAAAATTAAATATCTTAAGAACCTATTTTCCTATTCTATTAGTTAAAAGTTATCTACTATTTATCTAATAACCATATTTATTTGTAACCATAAAAATATATATTGAACAAGAAGTCTTCGGCCTACATGCTACTCTTTTTCATTTGGACTACATATTGGTCTTTGGATGATGCATGATCAAAATTTTCTACTATCACGTATAAAGTTACATTTATTATATATTCGTGTTTAGTATATATATATATATACACTAAACATGAAGTCTTCAACTTACGTGATGATCTCTTATTCATTTAAAAAACGTGTTGGCCTCTAGATGATGTTACATCATCAAGTCTTTAATAATATTAAACAGTGAATCCCACCTTAATTATAGATTTAATCTTTAAAAGATAAAAAATATTTTCTATCTACATTAGTTCTACTTGTAATCAAACATTCTCATATAATATTTTGGCCACATATTCTTAATATTATAATTTAATTGTTTACTTTTTGTTTTAAAAATAATATTTCTACCATACCACTATTTCATGCATTTTTATCTTTATTTTGTTAACTCCCTTTTATTTTACAACCTATATCATTATTTTAAAACTAATAAATTTACACTCCCAATTTATTGGTAATGAAAATACAGTTTACTTATTTTATTTTAATACTTTTCATTTGTATATAAATTTATTAGTTTAATTTGTTAAATAAGTAAGTTTTGTTATTTGAATATGCACTTGAAATTGTTATAATTATATGATTATTTTAGATTTGTTAGATATCGATGGATAATGTGTTATTATTGTCTTTGTATATTAAGTTTGATAATCAAATATGTAAGAAATAGTAGGTTCAAAATTCAGTGTCCAAAACATAATTGATCATGATGTCTACGGTGATATTTTTCGATTATTGTTCTATTTCCCATAGTATAACATTTTATGACTATTAATGTATAAAAAGTTAATAATATTTCAATATAATAAAATGTATTTGATTTTTGTGTATTTTAATATTATGTTATTAAAAATATTACTCAAACTTATCTCGTGCTTGGCACGGGCACTCAACTAGTTTATACTTATATACAAGGTTATCAAGATCGGAATCCTAGGATCGGATCGCAAGCGGCCTTTCGGATCGGATCATAAAATCGGATCGAAGGATCGTAAGATCCTACAGAGTCAACAAAACATGTATATAAGGCTATTTTATAAATAACCAAAATTGTTAATGCAGATAAATTATTATTTTTAGTCATAATATTTCAAATAAATAGGTGAAGTAGACAAAAAACAACAACATTGAGTCATCACTCGACATTCATCTATTTTTTCTAAATTTAGCAACGGTACATCTTTGTTTTTTACTAACAACATAAGTTCAAAATATCGTTGATAGATTAGTTTAATGTTAAATAATATTATTATTATTAAAAAAAGTATTGTTTATATTGAGAAATAAGAATTATTAATAAAATGGATCTTTACTTTATTTAAATAACAGAAAAGACAACTCTTTTAAGATTTAATATAAAGTGACAAACTTTATATATTAGAACTCCAACTACTAAAAGTATGATTGAGTTGGTAAAAAAATCAAAATGAGTCTTCCAATGGATTTATTATACATATATTAATTGAGGACTAAAAGACTCAATTGATTAAACAAATAAAAAATGAGAACTCGATTAAATTTGTTAAATTTTAGCCTAAATAAAGCTGAATTAGTAGGATCGTAATAGGATCATAGGATTGTGAGATCCCACCCACGATTCTATGCATGTACGATCCTCTATACCGATCTGGATCGTTAGAGTACTAATGGATCGTAAGATCCAGATCGCGGTTTTAATAACCTTGCTTATATGTAATAAATCACCTTTTATAGAAATGTTTGTATAAAATCATTCCTTATTCATATTTTGTTGCAAACAATCACCCATATCATCACTTTTTTTATTATCATATTACAGAGGGACGCTCAGGTAAAACGACTCTTATGGTGAAACGAGTGAATAAATAAGGAGTGTTGGATGGAAGGAGATGTATGGATGGATTGATAGGTTGTAGAGATTTTATGGTGGGTGTAAAACCATAAAACACGTGCTATAATATGCAGTTTTCTAAAAAACGATTAGTAAAAAATAAGAAAATCTAAATTAGGAGAGAGAATATCTAATCTGTTGGCTTGAACGACGCTCGTCTCCTCATTATGGTCTTTGTCATCTTCTTCGTCTGCTTCTCATGCTTCAACTCCATAGCCTTCCACCGTAACCAAACACAAGAAGTATAATTCTCCATTGTCGGTCTTGAACATGGAAGAAGGTTAGTTCATGTTAGTTCATTATTCAAGGATATTCAAACAGTTACATGTGATTTTTATGAATGATGTGATTTTTAGGGTTTTTTTTTGGGTTCTTGTTAGTTCATTGATTACTGATTTTGACGATCTTGTATGGAAACATGCTCGTCTCCTTTGATTGCACACCGATATATGACTTATGGGATTTAGGGTTTCCATCGCCACCTTCATCATGCTAGTCTCCCTTGAAACGACTTTGTTTTTACATTGATATGAATTCAATTGGTTATAATTTTCTGATGCCACTGTCTTTAGATAATACGCATATTCAGTGAAAGTTCGTGCATATCAATATATTCGATGAGTTGATTGTTAACATTCTACATATCGACACGAAAAGGATGAATATTGTTATATTCGATGAGTTGATTGTTAACATTCTGAATATTTATTAGTTGTGTTCATGTTCAGTCTTACTCATACTGATATTCATAAACTCTGAATAGATATGCATGTCATGGTAGTTGATATTCACATTTAATATTTGTATTCAAATTGTTCTGACACTTTGTGCATATCAAAATGAATATCGTTCAAGTATTTCTGAATATCTGTTAGTCGTGTTCATGTTTAGTCATACTCATACAAATATTTAAAAATTCTGAATAGATATGTGTTTCTCTGTAAATGATATTTGCTTTTATCTTTGAATAGATATGAGAACGAATAAGGGCACAAACGATGAAATCAGCCGACGATAATGGAGGACGCCGACAATCCGTGAGGATGGTCATTCCATAAGTAAAATCGAATGAAAAAACTAAATTAGAATCCCAAATTGAAGAACATATTTGCAAAATTTGACCAAAATTGAAGACGGAGGAGAAAGATGAAGGCTACGAACAACGAATATCAATGGGGCAGTGATTTTAGGGTTACCTTTATAGCCAAACCGAAGAGGACGATAAAGACGGTGTTTGATAGTGGGGCATTGGAGGCGACTGAAAATGCGAGCGAGAGAGAGGCGAGAACACGACGGCGAAAAAATCTGGCTCAGTCAATGATGGAGAGATGCGCGAGAGAAGAGACGATGGGCAAACGAAGTTTGTACCAATTATGGTACTTAAATTTGTACCATCTTCAATTTCATCAGTGCATCGAAGAAGAATTCGGGAGTAACGAGATCTGGAGGTGGATGATGGTCGGCGACTAGGGCTCCGAGATGTAAAAGAAGTGGAGCTTCACGAGTATCTTCAATGGCGGTTGAGGGAGATATGGGAGAGATGAATGGAGCGATATTTTTGGAATCTGAAACCGGCGTTTGAAATGTTGGGAAGGTGGGTAAAATAAAATCCCACATAATCCACTTGGTGAGAGTAATTGGGTGTGTGCAATCCCCCGTTCCAAATATGCACCTCCCTGAAGTAAATCTGGTGCGTTAATTCCATCTTGATCTAAGGGCTGTAATTAGTACACTTATTTTATCCTAATAGGCTGTTTCACTAAAGCCTAAATCTCATATTACATATACTAAAATATTAAAATAAACTTAACAATTTTTATTGTTTTTTATACTCTTATGCGAACAAGATAAACACCCCAAACCAAGAGATGTCATCGATGTAAACCATATTGGATCCAATTTTTTTTCAAAACCTAGACCGAAGATCATACCAAAATAATCCACTTAATTCAGTTCCAATTTGGTCTAAACCACTTTGGTCTCAATTATAGACCATGTGATTATTTTTCTTTTTTATCCGTTCTCTTAATGACCTTGAAGATATAAAAATAATAATATTATTAAATTCCAATTGAGTCATTTATACCTTTTAAGTAGAAAATATTAATATAATTATAATTGTGAAACAGATCATGTGATATCGGTCACTCTCGTGCGAAATGCGAACGATTCACGTACGACATAAAATATATGCAAAATAAGACAAAAATTTATAAACTAGAGGAATTTATGCATATATTTTAAAGTGTACAATTTTAAAGTGTACAATATATGCAAAATAAGTTAATGTGTTTTAAAGTGTACAATTTTTTGCCTAGATGTATATATATTTTACATTGTATGTGCATAATTTTTTAAGTGTATAGACTATGAACTAAAATTATAGCTAAATTAAATTATTTGATAAAATAAGAGTTGAAGTAGTCATTTGCAACAAAATATACATAAAAAATGATTTTATACAACTTTTTATAAAAAAATGGTTTATTACAAATTATACAAAAAATTGTAAATAAATGGTGATTTTATGCATTTACCGGATAGCTTCATCAAACACCTTCGCCAAAAGTCGGTTAGAGGGCAATTTGGTAAATATAACGAGTGATGACCGGCATCAGCCTCTCTATCTCAACTCCAAAGTATTTTTATCAAAAAAAAAAACTCCAAAGTATACCGTCCGTCACCAGCCACCGCCCTTTTTCTCTCACTGGTCTCATCATCTCTTTGCTTCTTTGTGCAGTGAAATTCGACCAACTCCCTCTGTTTTCTAGATTGAGAGATTCGGAGGGAGGGAACGAGAATCGGCGAGCGTAATCGAAGTTGCCATCAGCGCCGGATTAAATCGGAAAATAAAACCTAAAATCAGGAAAAAGAGGGGTTCTCGGTGGTTCTGCAAATCAATTAAAGTTGATATAGAGAGATGTCTCATAGCGGGAAGTTGATGCCGAATCTGGATCAGAACAGCACCAAACTTCTCAATCTCACTGTTCTCCAGAGAATCGATCCTTTCGTCGAAGAGATTCTCTTCACTGCCGCTCATGTCACCTTCTACGAATTTAACATCGATCTCAGCCAATGGGTTCGTCTCTTTCTATCTCTATCATGGTCCACATCTTTCGTGCTTGATTCTATCTCATTATACTATCTGCAGAGTCGCAAGGACGTCGAGGGTTCTCTGTTTGTCGTGAAAAGGTTAGCTTTGCTGTTCTTATGCTTTTTGTGTTAATTTTGCGCTTTTTAAGTATGATAATTTTAATTTTAGTTCGTTTGCTTTGGTTATTTCAGAAACACCCAGCCTAGGTTTCAGTTTATTGTTATGAATCGTCGCAATACAGGTCAGTAAATACTTCCATTGTTGATGATGTAATGCAAGCCATTTGATTTCTTTTTTGGGAATTGAAATGCGTTATGGTGTTTTGTTTTGTGTAGTTTGCATTTCTGCTTTGCTTAAGGCATGACAAGCTAGGTCAATTCAATTTAATATGCCATAGCTTAGGCTTTTTGAAAATGTTATGTTAGTGAATCGATAAATGAAGATTGCTCATATGCTGGCTGGAATTATGCGAAAAAGCTAGATCATACACAAAAGATTTGCAGTTAGTAGAATAAGGACTTGAACATATTTGATTCGCATGTTACAGACAACCTTTTATTGATGCGACTATGTGAGTAAATATTTGAGATAGAAGAATTAGAGGGCAAGCACTTTGATGATCTTTAATCAATCACATACAAAGATAAAACTTATATGTCAAAGTAGGTTTATATGTAATGTTAATTAGTAGCTGAACAAGATTGCTTATAGTACATTCGCACCTGTAGTACTTCTGATTTTGAACAGAATACATTGTCTTAGTTTAAAGAGGTTACCAGAAACCAGCTAAATCTATTTTTAGAAACTTATCACGTTAATATATTCGAAAGGATAAGCAGATGTTCATTAGAAAATAAATTACTGGAAATGAAGCTTTGTTAGCTAAAAGGTTAAAGTGGTGCCAGTTGAAAGATAGACATTTTAATGGGTTGCGTAAATGCTAGATGCAAAAAAGGGTCGAAGAGGTCCTAGATGCAAGATTTCTTGAGTTGTTTTAGGGTTTGGTAACATAAGGTTTACACTACATAAGCAGATTATCAGTGACCTTATAAGCATGTCATACAGAACATCATTAACCTTACTGTTTTGGATCTCTCAAAGATTATGGTTCAGTATGAAGTTTAATGTTACAAAGTATTCATAAAACTTACAGTAATTGATGGTAGGTGGCTTTGTTATTAAATGGCATAGAAGTACTGCACTTAAAACCATATTATCAAACAATAGCTGTGAGCTAGCTTTATACATCAACCTGCGACTAAAGATCTGTAGAATGTTCTCGAGATGAATGGTCTGTTTTCATTTCCAGCATTGTTGGAAGTATCCTCCTTCAGGAATTTCTGTGCGTTATGTTATGTGATTCAGCATGCATATGAGCATATCTTATGAGGATTTGCTGAGATTCATAGCTCAAATTGGAACCTCACTCACTGGCTTTTAATATGGATATATCGGATTAAAGTCTTAGACGTGCTATGTATTCTGGGTATTATGGAGTGAATTTCTGAATTTCTAAATGGAAGTATTTCTCTGCTTGGAGTTCCAATTCAGGTGAAAATTTTGTAGCGTTTGGTGTTTAGATTGTTACATCCGTTATTTAGGTAAAAGATGCAATACTTGGAAGGTCTATATATTGAAGATTAGTGATGGATTAAGATTGACTGGGATCTACTGATTCCACCCAAAGCACCAGGGATATCCTAATTTATTAGCTATGCATAATTGAGAATGCAGTCGGTTATGTAGACTACTCTCTATATAATGCTTCTACGCAAATGCTGGAATTTTATATGCAGAAAATTTGGTCGAGAATCTTCTGGGAGACTTTGAATATGAAGTCCAGGTACCATATTTGTTGTACCGCAACGCAACCCAAGAGGTAAATGGAATATGGTTCTATAATGCACGTGAATGTGAAGAAGTTGCAAATCTTTTCAGCAGGTAATTAACTTTATGTATAACTATTATTTGTATGTCTTTTTGACATGTCTAGCCAATATGACACATATAGCGGCTAATATGACAAAAATATGATGAGATTGTACTGTTGTGGCACAACTAAAATAGATCATTACTTTTTTCATCAATAAGATAAGTTTATGTGATTCAGCTTTCGCACATTTTCTGTAATCTATAATATATTCCTTTCCTGGCAGGATACTGAATGCCTACTCCAAAGTGCCAGCAAAGTCTAAAATATCAGCTACTAAATCGTAAGTGCTACAGAAAACAAACAACAAACCCATAAGTTTTGAACAATTCTTGCGGTGTCTTCCTTTTTCCGATTGCTTATTCTAAAGCCTAATTGAGTGGATACATTCTTCCAGTGAATTTGAGGAGCTTGAAGCAGTTCCAACTATGGCTGTGATGGATGGTCCTCTAGAGCCACCGCCATCATCCACTGCATCAAATATCAATGATGTGCCTGATGATCCTGCCTTTGTTAATTTCTTTAGTGTATGTGTTTTTCCTTCAAAATGACCGAATAGTTGACAAGTGAATTAGCCCAGGCTTCTGTTAAAACTTCTGTTCAGTCATGTCAGTAACTGATCTGATCTTCATCTGCCTTATTGCTTCTTTGTCTTGCATATTTCATGGGAACTCATTTAATTTGCTGATGTGAACCCCCGAGTTCATATGCTTCATGTCACTAACTGATCTGATCTGCATGCATTTATTGATAGACAGAAAAATGACAGTAAAGAAACACTTACATAGTTACATCGCTATCAAATGTATTATCTTATAAACTGATCTTGTGATGCCAATGGATTTATCAATTCATATTACGGTTAAGATGTTAGATATTAGAAGACATTTCTATGGACTGTGATGATGCCTAGTGCTGTTTATCTCTGCAGTCAGCCATGACAATTGGAAATCCAGCAATTGCTGCAGGACAGCCATTCCAGAGTGGAGTTGCACCTCCCGTCATTCCATCTCCTGCAGCGGCACCCACGCCACCTGTCCAATCTTCTCCAGTAATGCCGCCATTGCACGACAACACATCTGAAGCAATCAACAAAGTCAACCAGACAGCAGCTAATCTGGTGAAACCATCCATATTTTTTGCTCTTGCTCCATCTCCATCATCAATGGTGATGGCACCCGCCCCTTCATCTACAACACCTTCAGCCCCTTTACACCCTCCTTTGACCCTCCAACGCCCGTACGGTGCCCCCCTGCTGCAACCGTTCCCACCTCCAACGCCGCCACCGTCTCTGACTCCCCCCAATGCACCGCCCCAAAACTATGGCCCCGTAATCAACAGAGACAAGGTCCGTGAGGCGCTCTTGATGCTTGTTCAGGTACGCCAGTATCATATTAGGAGAGCTGATGATGTGAAATGTGTCTGTCAAGTATTAGAAGTCACTAACTCTCCTTGAATTGAACTGAATGACAGGACAATCAATTTATTGACATGGTCTACCGAGCTTTGCTGAATTCTCATCAATCTTGATCCCACTGGAGTCCCTTTGTTCCTAGGGGAGCTCATATTGTATAGCTTTGGCTATTTTGCATTTTTTACCGCTACTCTCACTGAAGAAAATATTATTAAATTTGTGTAGCTTCATGAACATTGAACACCACCAGCACGTCTCAGAATTGTACTCTTATAAATTTATCATTTTGTAGTCTCAGAATTATACTCTTTTTTATATACAAAATTATCATTTCCCCCCTTCGAAAGTAGTTTTTATTGATGTTCTCCTGTTGCTGTTCAAGCTATATGAAATGCCCCTGCAAACAAATTATGGACTCAATGTGTCGACTGTTGTTTGATCACAAATTCTGAGTCAGACTAGTGCAACTCACAAGTGTATTGCCAATTTGCCTACGGATCTGTACTCTCTTCCTAGTAACATTTTTTACTCATAAAATAGGTAGGGATACTATTTAATGCTGTATGACTGTATGAGTAATGATCTATATTTTTCTTGTTCTAGCTATGTAAATCTCCTATGGGCCTGCATATGTAATTATGTATGACTCAAACCAATTTGCACCTTTGCTATATACATAAAATGATAATTTAACAATTCCATAATGTAACAAAAACTCATTTTATTTGGAGTTTTAACTTTTGTCACGCGGGCGTTTATGTGAGATATTTTTAATATCGTGAGTTCGTCGGAAAATCTGCGAAAACACAATTTTTAGTAGTGGTTTTTGCTTAAATATTAGTCCGTATAACAATTTTTTATACGGACTAATAAATCTCACTGGTTTTTTCTCGATCATTTGAAAAAGAAGTTCCCAAGCATAAGAAAAATAAAAAGATTTATAGAAATATAGTCATGAGTCGGTGATACAGAAAATCAAACAAGTTATAAAAGAACTATGATAATTGTAATTGCGGCTAATACAAGCGTTATTCGTTAAATTTCAACCCTAGAAATTCTAGAAACAGGGCGCGTATTCTCCCTCTGTTGCTTGGCGCTTGCTCTTTGAAAACCCAAACCTACGCCGGAGAAGAAGAAGAAGAAACGACTCAGGATGAAGATAGAAGAGGTACAATCCACCACTAAGAAGCAGCGAATCGCCACTCATACCCACATCAAAGGCCTTGGTCTTGACGTAAGCTCTCTCTCTTTCTCAATTTTCAATTTTAGGGTCTTCAGGATTAGGGTTTTAGGAGTTTGGGGTTTTAGGGTTTCTGTTTCTGGTTATTCAATTGATAGAATGGTTCCGTGTGTAGGCTAATGGGAATGCCGTTCCCCTAGCTGCTGGATTCGTGGGTCAAGCACAAGCAAGAGAAGCAGCTGGTCTCGTAGTCGACATGATAAGGCAGAAGAAAATGGCTGGCCGAGCCCTTCTTTTTGCTGGCCCTCCTGGTACAGGGAAGACAGCTCTGGCTCTTGGGATATCACAGGAGCTTGGAAGTAAGGTAAGCACATATTTGCATCATTTTCACTTGCTTTTATACACTTGCACTCTTTGTAATCGGTGGACTTGACATAATACAGGTTCCTTTCTGCCCCATGGTTGGTTCAGAAGTATACTCATCTGAAGTAAAGAAAACTGAGGTTCTGATGGAAAATTTCCGTAGGGCTATTGGTTTGCGTATGAAGGAAAATAAGGAGGTTTATGAAGGCGAGGCAAGTTCTTTTGAAATGTCTTGTTGTGGCTTTCTGTGATTATGCTGTCTTTTTTGCATATGTATTGGAGGATTGAAAGTTGACCAAAAAGAAGTGGGATTATGTTTCTCTTA
Organism: Rheum nobile; assembly: GCA_027886185.1. Taxonomy (NCBI): domain Eukaryota; kingdom Viridiplantae; phylum Streptophyta; class Magnoliopsida; order Caryophyllales; family Polygonaceae; genus Rheum; species Rheum nobile. The sequence goes on along the minus strand of WOAB01000342.1, from coordinate 1,033,189 downwards.
TGTGTATTTGGCTATGGGTTGGAAGAGACAGGGATGCTAGGCAAGTGCAATTTGACAATGTTTTATTTGTGGAAAAGATTACTTAATTGTCTATTAACATAACGTTGTGGAACTTGAGCAGGCCATTCTGTCAACTATAGATGCTAATTTATCACTGCTTGTAATTAGTAATTTCTTACTTCCATCTGGATTAGTGAAGTACTGAAGTGTTCTTGCGAAATTGCTTATGTCTAAATTCTGTCTTCTCTGTGGTGTTCTATTATCAATGAGGTTATTGATTGTTTTCTTTATTTCTTTTTGGTTCTCGTAGGTGACTGAACTTACACCTGAAGAAACTGAAAGTGTTACAGGTGGCTATGGAAAAGCCATTAGTCATGTTATTATTGGGCTCAAAACCGTCAAAGGAACAAAACAATTGAAGTTGGATCCTACTATTTACGATGCACTTATAAAAGAAAAGGTAAGGCTTCTGTATCCCATTTTATTATTATAAACATAGTTTCTGAATGTAGAGGTTTTATTTACTTCTTATCACGTGTAAACGTCTTCTTATTTTTGTGTTTAAAATTAATCTTGAAAAGCTAAAAGAAAATAACAGGGAAGTTCTAAAGATTTAAGTTATATTTGGCCTTTAAATATGTGTTGGTTCTGTTAGGTTTTTGGTGTGGTGTGGTCTATGCATTCATTTATATGCTTTGATTGATTTCATGCTCTTAGTAATTTTAATTTTAATTACATTTATAGGTTGCAGTTGGAGATGTCATATACATTGAAGCTAATAGTGGTGCAGTGAAGCGAGTGGGGAGAAGTGATGCTTTTGCTACAGAGTTTGATCTTGAGGCAGAAGAATATGTCCCACTTCCCAAGGGAGAGGTTCACAAGAAAAAGGAGATTGTACAGGTACAGTTGACACAATCTTTGTGAATACATGTAACCTTTGAATTAAAAGAAAAACAAAAGAAGTTCATAAAATCCTTACTTGATTTTTGAGTCTCTTCCTTCTGTTTGTTACGTTGCCCATGATGAAATTTTAAACTTAAAATAGATCCGGTTTACAACATTTACATTGATTAGTAATGTTCTTTCCAGGTATTGTTGCTTCCTTTTGAATAATACTTATTTCGTTGATATATGTATTTTTATGTCTGAGCGTACGTGTGTTTTACTCACTATTTGATTGCTCTCCTTCAGGATGTGACATTACATGATCTAGATGCTGCAAATGCACGTCCTCAAGGTGGCCAGGACATACTGTCTTTAATGGGTCAGATGATGAAGCCTCGAAAGACTGAAATTACAGATAAATTACGACAGGAAATAAACAAGGTACTTGTTATGTACATGCTTCAAGGCACTTAGTATACCTCTTGTTGGATGTCCAAAGTATTGGTTGTTGCTGGATTAGATTTGCTAGTGCCACTAATATATGATCAATTATATTATCAATATCACGTCAGATATGCTTTCTTGAACAATATTACATGTGTAAATTACAGTATTTCAGACTGCTTTAAGCATAGATGATTATATGAAGACGCCTTTTACGATTTAGGATGGATTTCAATTGGCTATCAAAGATTTGGATCTAAATTGCCGTGGATCATGTCTAGGAAGTTTGCAATTATCTCTGAAGTCGACAAGTTACAGTTGGAATATGCTCGTGCATGTGCTTTTTTTTGGGATGTTTTTTTGTGGGACTGTGTATGTTTAGCTTGACAAATCTGTTGTTGCAGGTAGTTAACCGTTACATCGATGAAGGTGTGGCAGAGCTTGTGCCTGGGGTCTTGTTCATTGATGAGGTACTTTCTTTCAAGGCTTTGCATTTCTTCTGTTCTGTGTTTTATATGCTTAAATGATATACTAATGTTATGCACTGAACAGGTACATATGCTGGATATTGAATGCTTTTCATACTTGAACCGTGCTCTAGAAAGCCCACTGTCTCCTATTGTAATCTTTGCAACAAACAGGGGAGTATGTGACGTTAGGTATGTAGATTTATGGATATAAAGGTTAATCGTCTCTATATCAGACTATGTCAAGCCTCGTAATGCTGTATTGCAAAAGATAAAAAGAACAATACAATTCATATGATAATGATAATGATTTTTATCTATGATCTTGTTTCTTTTACAGGGGAACTACAATGAAGAGCCCCCATGGAATACCAGTTGACTTGCTAGACCGTCTAGTAATCATTCGAACGGATATATACGGACCTGCAGAGATGATACAGGTTCCTGCCAGTACCTATATTGCTTTCTGTAGCTTCCCTTCCATCATATTTCCCAATCTTACTAGTCTGTATCATTATTTGGCCAGATCTTAGCAATCCGTGCTCAAGTGGAGGAACTGGTTGTAGATGAGGAGGGTCTTGCTTATCTTGGAGAGATTGGACAGCGAGCGTCTTTGAGGTTTGCACCATACTCCAATTTTGCCTTGTTTATATTCTTCTAATCTAGATAGATACGTTTTCATATTCGAAAGTGGAGATTGAGGAACTTGGTTCCTCCTAATTTCAATAGGCACGCAGTTCAACTTCTGTCACCCTCCAGCATCATTGCTCGGATGAATGGACGAGATAACATGTGCAAGGTAAAAACTAATGTAGATGTACAGTGTTCTCTATGTGTAACATTCTTTCCTAGAATTTACTGATTGGTAAAAAAAAATCGTATCATCAGGCTGATATCGAAGAAGCAAGTAGTCTATACCTGGACGCCAAGTCATCTGCAAGACTTCTTCAGGAGCAACAGGACAGATACATATCCTGATTACACTTGGTCTACATCTCTACACTGCAGCATGTGGGAGATCTGATTTCTGTAATCCTGGTAATTATGGTGATTGGTTGTTTTGAATGTGCAATCCGTAAGAGTTTTTGGGGTTGGTTCTTAATCAAGATAGATGGTCTTGAATTGATTGTGATAGAGCATGTAAACACTTTGACAGATTGAAGATGATCGGAAAAATGGGTTTTTTTTTCCTCCTCTTTTAAGCCAGCATTTCAGTTTTCAATTTCTTCGTTTCTGAATTGTCACCCTCGTAATTGTTACCCACTTATTGTTCAAGTGTCAGAATTCCAAAGATATTCAACCATGCGAAATCCCAATTAAGTATTTTTATCAATTTCATTCTGATGTACTATTGGATAAAAATGTGTCAATGTGTACATGAGTTCCTTTATAAAATAGCAATATGTGGTTCGGCCAAATGTTATTTTTTATGAATTTCCTGAGGATCAAGGAGGAGTGCAAGGGGCACATCATGATCATGTGATAAACATAAATCAATGTCCTAATGCTAATCAAGTTGGGTTATATTCTGATCTTTTCTATTACATGCCCTCCTAATGTATGTCGTGTATTATGTGCCGAGTTAAAGAGGTCGGTGTTTGTGTAATATAATGTACATATAAACGTGTATCGAATAAAATTTAAATGGATGCATGTGACACAAATTACGAAGAATCAGTTCATTACTTTTATACACGGAGTATGTAAGAACAAAATATTGTTTGTGAACTTACAACTAGTCACGAATTAAATATGATTTTATATGTAATTATGTACGAGCCGGCGAATGAAGTGGGTGATGACGTCAGACATAAAATGGACTAGAAATAAGAAAAAATACACATGACCGTCCTATTCTCCCACTTCTCTCTTGCAAGCGCTCTTTTTGTTTCTCCGGAAATTTCTCCCCCACTTTTCTCTTGCAGTTGCAAGCGTTTTTTTTTGTTTCTCCGGAAATCTGTAATTCGGTCGATTTCTCTCCCAACTTCTATTTTTAAGGCTTAATCGTCGCTAGTTCTTCCCAATTCCATCGATTCCTGTACTCTCCTGCTTCGTTCTTCTGCTTGACAGCGATGTGGATGATGGCGATTTGAACAAAATCGAGGTATTTCACCAAATTATATCGGATTGTTCCATCCGCTACTCACCAACTTCATTCATCTGCTCTGTTACTCTTCGTTTGTGTGTGTCCTTAATAAATGTGTTCTGAATGTTATTTAGACTCTATTTTTGGTATTTTTGACTTGCGTCTTTGTAGAGAGTATGTTATCCGTGAATATTGTTCGGATGGTTCAGCTTCTTTCGCAGTTGGATGAAGGGTGGGACATAATATTAATGATTCATTGCCGCTTCTGAGGACATTAGTTGCACCACTGCATATTAGACTGGGATTGTAAATTTGTTTTGAATATGTCTAGAGATAGATCCAGTTTCCAGTTTCCATTATCCATTACTGATATTGTTTCATGATGATTGTGACATGTTTTCTTATATCATTCACAATTTCCATGTCATTGAACCTTTTTTGCAGTTGCTAATGTTTCGTTAATAATTAGGGACTTGCAATTGTGATTATTGGTCCCAGTACATCCTGATACTGCAATGAAAATCAGGCAGTTCATGCTGAGAGCACGTCAAGGATATGAAAAATTTGAGGTAAATCCAAACTTCGTGTTTCCTGTGGTTTCCTATTCCCCACCCAACAAGAAGATCGATACTAACCTGTGAATTACGCACAACGGTTAGAGTTATATGTTATCTAGGTGAAATGCTTAATATTCCCCTTATCAACGCAAATTCTGCCTTGAAAGAATGACGGTTCCCTGTATCATGTAGTCCTGCAGTTCTTTTGGAAATTGTCCTATGAATAGCCTATCTTTGTCAGAGCTGCAAATTGTGGTTTCTTTGTGCTGATGAATCCTTATATTGCTTTTTTCCCTAGTACCTTGTTTATGATTTTCTTACCTTAATTAATGAAGCGCAATTCTTCCAAAGCTGCCAAAATTGAGAGAAAATGGGCTGAGACATACTTGCAGAGTTCTTTGTTTATCTGAATACTTCTATCTATTGTTTATTATTAATCTGAAAGTCTTAAAATGTTCTATTTTCTTTCAGAAAAATTCCCTTCTTTTTTTGGTTGCTCCTTGAATTTTAACTGTCTTGAAATGCTTGATTGCAACATTGTTGGATAAGTTCCTGATAGAGCGTGTTGACTATTTGAATCTTGTTGGCCAGATCAATTGTGGAACTCGAAACTGCTATCTGCTTCATCATGATCATCAAGGTTTACATAGTGGTAGCAGGAGTATCTGTTCAGCTGCATGCCCGAATAAGTTTGAGGATGCATCAAAAGATTATGGACTTTCCAATATGTTAGTTGATTCGTTTGGAAGGATGCACACTTATTTAAGAATCTCCTTGACCGAGCGTTGCAATCTAAGATGCCAATATTGTATGCCTGCAGACGGGGTGGAGCTCACTCCTAGCTCTAAACTTCTCACTCAAGAGGAAATCCTACGCTTGGCAAGTCTTTTTGTTGGCGCTGGGGTTAATAAAATACGTTTAACCGGAGGTGAGCCAACCATTAGAAAAGATATTGAAGAAACGTGCTTAGGTTTGTCTGAACTGAAAGGGCTCAAGACTCTGGCCATGACAACCAATGGTATAACCCTTGCTAGGAAGCTGCCAAAATTGAGAGAAAATGGGCTTACTTCTCTCAATATTAGCTTAGACACCCTAGTTGCTGCGAAGTTCGAGCTCATGACTCGCCGTAAAGGACATCACCGTGTCATGGAATCCATCAATGCTGCTATAGACCTTGGTTATAATCCTGTCAAAGTCAACTGTGTCATTATGCGTGGTTTCAATGAGGATGAAATCTGTGATTTTGTTGAGCTGACGCGTGAGAAACCAATTAATGTCAGATTTATCGAGTTCATGCCTTTTGATGGAAACGTTTGGAAGGCCAAGAAACTCGTATCTTACTCGGAAATGTTTCAGACAGTGGCTGAAAAGTTTCCAAGTATAAGAAGACTCGATGATCACCCTACTGAAACAGCCAAGAACTTTAAGATTGATGGGCATCTTGGAACTGTCTCTTTTATAACATCAATGACAGAGCATTTTTGTGCTGGTTGCAACAGATTGAGGTTATTAGCCGACGGGAATTTTAAGGTTTGTTTGTTTGGCCCCTCAGAGGTTAGCCTTAGAGACCCTCTTCGTTCAGGCGCCAGTGATAACGAGCTGGCGGAAATAATTGGAAGTGAAGTGAAGCGAAAAAAGGCGGCTCATGCTGGGATGTTTGACATTGCAAAAACAGCAAATAGGCCTATGATACATATTGGTGGCTGAGACCTGTAAATCTACCATCTCCACTGAATTCACTCGGCATCATGGTCTTAATAAGGTAATAAACTTCAAACTCCCAATTTCATTCGAAATACACAACACATAATAATCTGAGAGGTGTTTACTGCATTCCTTTTTATACAGATTCAGAACTTTGTATGATCTAAACAGCAATTGTACTGGGTTTGTACTTTGTATCCTAGGGGAAGGGAAGACTGTATTTGTACAAGTCCAAATGAGTGCTAACATAGTAACGTTGTTATAGTGTATTGAGTTGATATATACTTTCTTTGTAGGAGGCTTTTATTTCAACCATCTGGATAAAATGTATGCTTCTTTTTGTGCTTTTAGTTTTTGTTCCGATTTGGGTGTCAGCCTCTTTTGGGTCCCTCATGAAACATCCTCTCGAATTTATTTCGGTTGTTGTTGTTGGATAAAATGTATCATTGTTATGGCTTTATTCTATTCCAGTCCTTATACTTGGAAATTTTAACAAATACATGAATTCTGCATTATATTGTATTAGGGTGAATGTGGACTTTCTTTTTTTGTACTATACCAATTCCTCCCTACAAAACAGTACAATCCAGTGACGATTAAATTGTAGTTTGGTCCTATAAGCCAAACCCAGATAATGAAAGTTCACTAGATTGCGCCCTTCTTTCTCAGTTTGCCAGTGTAATTGCATGGTAAATTTCCAAATCCCGTTGTGTTTCTGGAAGTGAAAAGTACAGTTTGAAAGCTGTGAAATAGTGATAAGAGAGTGGCCAAACCCAGATCCGAGTACACAAAAAGGGAAAGGGATAACCAGTATATATGTAAAAGAAGTGTGGAAAGCAAAAGAATGCATGGAAAACTCCATTTTTCTTTTGACAAACAACATGCAAAGGCATTTTCTGTTTCTGCATACCATTTTCAAAGTTTCTTTCTTTCTCTGTTTTGGGTGGGAGATGTATCTTTCGTCAAGAAATTTAATGTCATCTGACAAACACCCAGAAGGACCACACTACAGTAACAAGTAACGAACACAAGAAAATCATCCTTAAAATTGATGCCTCCTTTGGCTTTAAACATACTAACATCGAGCAATAATCAAATCATTCATTCATCCCCAAATTTCTTCAACAAAATAAGAGAAAGTGGAACGTTTCAATTCAAAGATAAAAAAGGGTTGTCAAAGGCTCAAAGTACGTTATTGGTAAGGTTGCAAAACAAGCTTGTTTTTCCCATCATTTGCCAAGGGTTTATTTCATATGGATTCCCCCTTTTGCTTTGTTTCTTAAACATGATTTTGTCATAAATTAAGCTGATATTTCTTGTGATAGGATCACATTATACTAGTAGCCAAGAAATAGAATAATTCAGCAATATTGACATATTATTATGAAGTGATTAAGACAATATCACTTAAACCTTTATAAAGAAACACTTAAAACAACTTTAAGTATTAGAAGAGAGGGAGAGAGATCAAGAACTTTAGAGATGTATTCTTGCTCTTTATTGGTGCATCTTTCACAATGATTAAGGCCTCTATTTATAGGCCAATGTTAGCATACAATTATTGACTAATATCAAGGTAAAGAAGGTGAATAATTCACCATTACTATTTACCTCCAATAATCTACCTAAGTTGTCAAACTTATACAACACTTGTGTTCATACTTAATTAAACATGTGTTACATAACATGTTCATAAACTTCTAGATGCATTTAAGATGTTCATAACACTCCCCCTTGAATATTCACCTTCGAACTGTTGTGGGATATGGATGTACGTTGCCTCGTTAAAACCCTTGTCAGGAAAAACCCAATGGGATAAAAACCTGATCGAAGGGAAAAAGAGTGCAACTATGAATCCCATTATACGCCATTGATGCTGCCTCATTAAAAACCTTGTCAAGCAAAACCCAGTGGGATAAAAGCATGATCGAAAAGAAAAAGATTACAGCGCGTATGATGCTCCCCTTGAGATCAACGTATGTCTCGGAGTTTGCACATTCCAATCTTGGATATCAGCTCTGCAAATTTCTTAGGAGCCAATGACTTTGTAAACATATCTGTCAAGTTGTCGTTCGATCGGATTTGTTGGATCTCAAATTCTTCGAAATCATGAGCAGAGAAGAACTTAGGTAATATATGTTTTGTGCGGTCTCCCTTGATGTAGCCTTTCTTCATCTGAGCAACACATGCTGAGTTGTCTTCATACAGCAATGTTGGGTCGTCAGTGATAGGCCTCATTCCACATTCTTTCTGGATGAATTTGATCATTGCTCGTAGTGCTACACATTCTCTTCCCGCTTCATATAAAGCAATCAACTCTGCTTGATTTGATGATGTGGCAGTCACAGTTTGCTTTATTAATCTCCATGAGACAGTTGTGCCTCCATATGTAAATACATAGCCATTTTGTGACTTGGCTTTATGTGGGTCTGATAAGTACCCTGCATCTGCATATCCGACCAAGGTAGCGTCTCTTTGGTTGCAATAGAATAACCCAATATCATGTGTGCTGCGAAGATAGCGGAATATATGTTTGATCTTGTTCCAATGTCTCCCTGTAGGCGCAGAACTAAACTTGGACAATAGATTCACATCAAAAGCAATATCTGGTCTTGTATTGTTAGTTAAATACATAAGAGCACCTATTGCACTTAGATATGGTACTTCTGGACCAAGAACATGTTCGTCCTCTTCTCGAGGGCAAAATTGATCCTTGTCTACATTGAGAGATCGGACTTCCATGGGAGAGCTCAAAGGATGAGCCTTGTCCATATTAAATCTTTTCAAGACTTTCTCAGTATAATTATACTGATGGATAAAAAATCCATCCTTCAGGTGCTCAATTTATAAGCCAAGACAAAGCTTGGTTTTACCAAGATCTTTCATCTCGAATTCTTTCATCAAGTATTTTGCAGTCTCTTGAAGTTCATGAGAAGTTCTGACGATGTTCAAATTGTCTACATAGACTGCAATAATAGCAAATCCATTCTTGGATTGCTTGATGAAAACACATGGGCATGTGGTATCATTCTTATATCCTTCTTTCATAAGATATTCACTAAGACGGTTGTACCACATCCGTCCTGATTGTTTCAATCCATACAACGACCTCCTCAGTTTTATAGAAAATATTTCTCGAGGTTCAGAGTTGTTAGACTCAGGCAGTTTTAGTCCTTCTGGGACTCTCATGTAGATGTCTGTATCAAGTGACCCATATAAGTATGCAATCACGACATCCATAAGACGCATCTGTAGTTTTTCAAACACAGTCATGCCAATTAGAAACCTCAACGTAGTTGCATCGACTACCGGAGAGTATGTTTCTTCATAATCAATTCCAAGGATTTGAGAAAACCTTGGGCTACAAGTCTAGCCTTATATCTGACAATTTTGTTTTTCTCATTTCGTTTTCGGATGAATACCCATTTGTATCTGACTGGTTTTACACCCTTTGGTGTATGGACTACAGGTTCAAAGACTTCTCGCTTTTCAAGCAATTTTAATTCTGCATGAATGGCTTATTTCCATCTCGGCCAATCTTTCCTTCGACGACATTCATCAACTGATTTTGGCTCAATGTCATCATCATCGGTCACAATATCTATAGCCACTGAGTAGGCAAATATATCATCAACAATGATATCATTTCTATTCCATTGTATACCCGTGTATATATAATTTATGGAAATCTCAAAATTATCGATATTTCGATCTTCATCCAAGATATCATTTTCCTTTGAGATGTTTTCATTTTCAATCTCTTTGCCTTTATCATTGCTCTCCAGGGCAATTGTGGCATCTCCCGTCATACCATTTTGGTTCTTTGGCTTCCTTGGTTTCAAGTTCTTTGAACCTAGTGGTCTACCACGCTTCCGGCGTGTTGTAGACTCATTTGCAATGGACGCTTCTGGCTGTCCAACGGGTATTTCAATCCTTGCAGGAGCATTTGCTGCAGGTATATGTGACTTAGTTATCTTCTTTGTATCGATGAATGCATCGGGTAACTGATTTGCAACATTCTGCAAATGAATGATCCGTTGAACTTCTTGTTCACACATTTTTGTTCTTGGATCAAGGTGATATAATGCAGTTGCATTCCATGTAACCTCTTTCATACATGGGTCCACCTTTTTCTTTTCTCCTCCTAAGTTAGGGAATGTACTTTCGTCAAAATGACAATCAACAAATCTTGTTGTAAACAAATCACCAGTTGTTGGTTCGAGATATTTAATAATCGACGGGGATTCGAAACCAACATAAATTCCCAATCTCCTTTGTGGACCCATCTTTGTACGTTGAGGTGGAGCAATAAGAACATAAACAACACATCTAAATACTTTTAGATGTGAAATGTTCGGCTCCTTACCAGATACTAATTGCAATGGGGAATGTTCATGGTTTGCACTTGGTCTCAACTGAACCAAGGCTGCAGCATGCAATATAGCATGTCCCCACGCAGATGGTGGTAATCTGGATTTCATTAACAATGGTCTAGCGATTAATTGTAATCGCTTTATCAATGATTTAACAAGACCATTTTGTGTGTGAACATGAGCCACTGGATGCTCAACATCAATCCCAATCGACATACAAAAATCATTGAAGGTTTGGGATGTAAATTCTCCTGCATTATCAAGCCGAATTTTCTTTATGGCATAATCCGGGAACTGCGCCCTTAATCGGATTATTTGAGTAAGGAGTTTAGCAAATGCTGCATTTCTAGTCGATAATAGACTTACATGTGACCAACGTGTGGATGCATCAATTAACACCATAAAATATCGAAATGGTCCACATGGTGGAGCAATTGGTCCACATATATCTCCTTGGATTCTTTCCAAGAATGCAGGCATTTCGCTTTCAATTTTTCCTTTTGAAGGCCTTATAATTAGCTTCCCAAGTGAGCAAGCAATGCAATTAAAATCACTGGACGACATAACCTTAATGTTCTTCAATGGTTGTCCAAGTGAACTCTTTATGATTTGGTGCATCATTACTGATCCAGGGTGACCCAAACGGTCATGCCATAATGTGAATGCAGTTTGGTCATATGACCTTTTACGTATCGCTGCATTGACCTCAAACGGATAAATATATGTATGATATAATCCGGAGGTTTGCCCTGGCATCCTTTCTAGAATATGTTTTCGGCCAGATTCATACTTTATGATGCACAAATATTCTCTCCCATTTTCATTCATGGTTTCCATATGAAACCCATTATGACGCACATCTTTAAAACTCAATAAATTCCTTCGAGATTTACTCGAATATAGTACGTCATTTATCAATAATTTTGTTCCTCTAGGGAGTATAACAACAGCTCTTCGGGAGCCTTCAATGAGTTTAGAGACACCCGATATTGTAGTGACATTGCCTTCATAGGCTTTCAAATGAGTTAAGAACTCTTTGTTCTTCAAAATGGTGTGTGTTGTTGCACTGTCTAGAAGACATTGCTCCTTTCCATCAAATTTCACTTCAGGTGAGTTCATCTTTTCTAGATAAAGAGGGAAATGATGAATCAAGACATTAGTAAGAAAAACTTCATATATATTACACATGGGTAGTTATATTACACAATATTCTAACGAGAGAATGAGAAAACATAGTGCAAGAAAATAGAAGACATTACATAACCTCATGCAACAACAAATAACATAGATATTTAGAGGTCGTTATTTAAGTCTCTAAGACAGAGTCATCGTAATTATCAAAATTTAGGAAATTTTCGACATCCAGACTGGTCACGTGTGAATTACTCACATCTTCAATATGATTGGTCTCGGTAGCCTTTTCTTTATTTTTTCTCATTTTGGTATAGCTTCACTAAGTGTGGAGCTACACGGCATACCCTTGACCAGTGACCAGTCATGCCACATCTGTAGCAAGTGGATTTCGATTTATGGGAGGGTCTTGTTTGACCCTTCTAGACCTTTTGCTTTCCATTCCCCTGGTGGCCATAATTACCACGATAATTAATATGGCCCTTGTTGTGGCCTTGACCACGACCATAGCCACCACGACCACGACCATTATCGCGTCGTGATTGTTGCCCATATTCGTTGGCATCCCCATCTGGGAACATTTTATCCGCAACATTTGCTTCTGGAATTGTTGTGGAGACAGTAGGCCTTAGATTGTGGTTTTTCATCAAGAGATCATTATTCTTTTCAGCAACCAACAAGACTTTCAATAAGTCAAAGTATCTCTTGAAGCCTTTCTCTCTATATTGTTGTTGTAACATAACATTAGAGGCATGCATAGTGGAGAAAGTTATCTCCAACATCTCTTGTTGGGTTATCACATTACCACATAGTCTCAACTGAGACGTGATCCTGTGTATAGCACTATTGTATTCAGATATGGACTTAAAGTCCTGGAACCTTAGATTGTTCCATTCGTACAGTGCTTGTGGGAGCAGGACCTCATTTTGATGTCCATAACGTTCATTCAAGCTCTCCCACAATTCTTTTGGATCTTCCACAAACAAGTACTCAGTTTTGAGACTTTCATGTATGTGGTGGCGGAGGAACACAATGGCTTTCGCCTTCTCCTGGGGCGTGGTATTATTATTTTCCACAATCGTTCCCTCAAGGCAAATGCCATTTGCCTTGAGGTGAGCTAAGGCATCAACCCTCCATTCGAGGTATTTCTGGCCTGATAGCTCGAGGATGTCAAATTCCCTCTTTGCGATGCTTGCCATTTAGTTACTAGAAATCAAGAGTTGTATAATATAAATTAATTAGCATGTTTAACATTATGCATGAATGATTTATGAGTCATGTGTGAAACGATATGGCCGAATAATTGTTAAAGTCATGTCATATTATCTTTTCATATCAACATAGGTATATAGATAGCATGTGTATAGCAAGAATGCATATAGTATGCAAACAGAAGGCGTGAATTAGAATAGTGATCATATTGTATAGACATAATGCAAGTAAGAAATCATACGAAGATAATTTGGCGGGAACAATTAAAACCCGACCGTTTTCTTTTACCCTCTTTTATTTATGGTCACCCATTATTACCCCTTTTTTACCGGCCTTATCTTCTCCTTCTCGTCTCCATTTTCGATCTCCCCTTCCATTTTCTTTCAACCATTTCCATGGCCGACGATGAGATTTTTTGCCGTCTTAGAGCTAGTAATGATCGGTTCTTAATCAAGCTTTTTATTTTCCTTGTTCTTATCATGATTATCAATATCATTCTCATCATATTATTTGCAAAAACTTACTTACGTTTCAAGTGGTGAAATCAAGGATTAACAAAGAGAGTTCAAGGCTAGACATCAAAAGAAGGTAAGCAAATCTAGTGTTTTGTTTGTACCTTGTATGAATCTAGATATTATGTTTCCATTTTTAGTAAAAACGTTTTTAGATCTAGGAAGACAAATCGAGTTTCTGATGTAGAAGATCCCGATTTGGACAACTACAGAGCATACTCCTCAAATCGATTTTGTAATAATCTTCTTGTATGATTAAACTAATGTAATGGTAGAGATTTGTACCTTGATGATTCCCGAAGCTCAAGCGGTATTTAGAGACTCGTGCTGATAACGTGTTATGAAGTGATTAAGGCAAGATCACTTAAACCTTTATAAAGAAACACTTAAAACAACTTTAAGTATTAGAAGAGAGGGAGAGAGATCAAGAACTTTAGAGATGTATTCTTGCTCTTTGTTGGTGCATCTTTCATAATGATTAAGGCCTCTATTTATAGGCCAATGGTAGCATACAATTCTTGACTAATATCAAGGTACGAAGGTGAATAATTCATCATTACTATTTACCTTCAATCATCTACCTAAATTGTCAAACTTATACAACACTTGTGTTCATACTTAATTAAACATGTATTATATAACATGTTCATAAACTTCTAGATGCATTTAAAATATTCATAACACATATATATTATATGTGCAGACAAGGACAAGAAAGCTTGGTAGCGCATAATTCTTATATAATCCATAGAAGATCCGGCCACAGGCTAGGCCCATGGGACTAGGGGTCGCAGATAAGGGTGCCATGGCAGGCCACTACTACAAATACAACCCTAATTAATTGCACACTAAATTAGGGTTCGTAAAACTGTGGCTGAACTTTTAAAAAATCTCTTATATTGACACAGGTAACTCCTATTTATTTATTTTTGTGAAATTGGGTTTCATTAGAGTCGTTCTTATAGCTTTTGTTCTCTTATGACATTTTCAGATAGAGTGAATTGTAGACCATACAATAAAGAATGTAAAAATTCGAATTCTCGCAAACAAAGCTTGGCTTTTTTTTATTCGAGGGCAGAATTGATTGAAAATATGTTTGAAATGCAAAGATAAGAGGAAACAAACAACGAATAGAAGAAATGTTCCGGTGAGACCCACCGGAGGGAGGAGGTGGGTCCCCGTAAGATTGAAGGGAAGTGGAGCCCAGCGGGTGTCCGTTCCGTTAATATACGAATCAGCCAGCCAATGCATGTTTTGAATATGATGATGGTTATCCATTTATGTTTTCCGAGATACTAACGTTGTTAAGTTGGGACAATAGATTTTCTTGAAAGATATTAGAGTAAATATAGAATTTTTAATTCTCATCTAAAAGATATTATAGACGGAGAAATCGACAAAAAGATATTATAGACGGAGAAATCGACTTTTTGTGATTTCTAATTAAATTCTTACTGTATAAAAAAAATACTATGATGATGGTTGTTCAATGATACACTCTACACACACCCCTTTCTTCTGTGCCCTTAGTTTTTCTACTCCTTTTTTTTTATTTTTTTAGATTTTCATTATTCTTTTTCCTATCATTATATTCTAAGGAAAAATAGATTGTGACAATATTTTTTTATAGGAATCATAAATTTTGAATTTCTAAAAATATCTTTAAATAGATTGTGAAAATGATACAAACTCAGCTCTGTCGCCAATTAGTTGCATTAATAATACGAGTTTTATTTACCTATTTTTTAAATCTTTTTTGCACATAGGATAGTTTAAAAGTAGTATTATTGTCATTACTTTTTATTATAATCATTGATTTGATATTTATATACATATATATACTAGTTTTTGGAGAGGATAGTACGGGGAAAATATCGGTCCGATTTTCAATTCATAAATTTTTAACATAACTTTTTATATAAATACTTTTTATATAAATAGTATAAATTATATATTGATTATAAATATTTTGATGTAATTTATATGTTTCTATATTTGTTTGAGATCGGAAATCCAAGACAAGGTACGGGTATGTACTTAATTGCTTAGGGGTTTTTTTTATGTTATTGTGTTGTTACTAGTTGATTGCACTCAAAGTCTAGAAACATATGAACTGTGTGCGATTAGGTGGAGATAAGACTTGTGAGATTGTACAACTTGATTAATAATACAAGTACACGTGTTTGAAATACTCTTAGAATAACACCTAAAGGTAGATGTTTTCTCTTTTCAACTAGTTAGTTGATAGAGTTTTCTTTCTAAGTAACTGTCTTGTTGTTACTACTGAATCTCTGTTATTTTCGTTGTTCGGGGTGTCTCACACACTACAATTCAACAATTAATATATTAATAAATTTTAAAAATATTTTAAATTTTTTTCATCTTTTGTTTAGAAAATGAACTGGATATGATTGATATTTTTTTGTTCTGATCCTCATTCACATTTTTTTCAAATTTGATTTTCACTCGGGTTCGATTCGGTTTTGAAGATATACTCACCCCTAATAATTTTTTTTGGTAGAAGCTCACACCTAATAATATCGGTAAAGAAACAAGAATCCTTTTTTATTTCAAGCCTACAAGCATGGAGTTTTCCGAAAGCCATTATAAATCCTTCTCTTCTATGAAATTACAGTTACCGTATCAAAAAAAAAGAAGCAAAGTCTACAAGCATGGTTAATTTGGCAGCACATTTGAATCAACATAAAAATAAAAATTAGGCAACACATTATACATGCACCATTCCATTCCCATTTCTCACTGACAACTTAATTTCAGTGTAATCTTTCATATCAAGGTGGAATAGGTACAACAAATTTATTTTCCTGACCTTCCATCTTTTCTCTTCCGAGATTTTTGCTTGAACTTCATATACGGTATTATGAAGATTTTATCAGGTCGAATAAGGGGAAAATTAACAAACGAGTTTTAATTCAAAATTGGAGGCTATTACTGCAGAATTTGGAGATTATAATTGAACCGAGATTGGATTTTTTTCCCCATTTGGAAACTTGTATGTCGAAAAACTGTAACAATGTGATCAAGCTTTATTGGGTATATTGCACCATAACAATACTTTGTACCTAGTCAGGTTCTAAATAGACATGGTCAATTTTGACTTGCACTTGATGCCGACATTAATTTCATACGCATATACACTATTTTATACTATTTTTCTAACATATGCTCTTTATATAAAAATTAATTAATTATATGTTAAGATTTTAGAATTTTTAATTTTTTAAATGAATTGCTTTTTTTATTTAGAATTTATCTTTTTTAATATAAATTCTTAACCTATGCTCTAAAAACATAGGTTAGACAAACGGTATTTTATAATGGGTTTTTCTAACCTATATACCTAATACATAGGTTAAGAACCTTATTTTAGAATGTTGTGGTTATTTGTTATCATGTAAATTTTTTTAAATGGATTTATAGTTTTCAAAATAAAGAAAAACAGTTTTATAATAGGTTTCGGTTTCGTAGTCCATAGAGTTGAATACAAACTATACTTTTCTCATTTTTCTGCAAACAAATGTCATTTAACTCGTTATCAACGATTAAAAAATATTATACTGTTTCAATTTGTTTTTTGAGCATATACTGTTTTAGTCTCAATTTCCACTTTCTGTAATTTAGATGAAGTTTGATTATTTTTTCCCTTCAAAATAACCCTCAAAATTCATGTTATATCTGAGAATCTTCCCAAATTTTAGCCACCGAAATAAAGAGTCTCGTTGAATTCATAGATGATACATCTCCACATCACATGCAATGGTGTGAATGAATAAGCGACCCCTTCTCTCCCACGTTTCCCCCTTGAGTTCTTCCCTCTCAACTCAAATTACTCAACCCATCCATAACCGAAAGCAACGCTTGAAATTCTTCACTCCAAGAAACCCTCAAAATAGTACTCCTTTTGTTAACGTTACACAATCAACAAACAAACAAACAAACAAATCCAAAATCAAGCATTTATTTCCCCTTCCCCTCAAACTATGAAAGCTTCTGGTGGTGTACGTTTGTAGGGTCCAATTCCAATCCCATTCTGTTTTCCATTTTCTTTTTCCCAAATCTAAACCCATCTTCTTTTCTCCAATCACCCTTTTCTTCTCCTTCTTTTTTGAATACTTTCTCCATCTGCTCAACTCAAGAGCAAAAAAAAAACTACTTCTTCCTCCCTTAACAAGGAAAATCAGCTGGCTATGATCATAACCATTTTTTACAGCCACTGTACCCACCTTCCAATTTCAACCCAATTTCCTCCTCTCAATTGGGTTTTCTCCTGTTCACACTGAATTTGGGCTTCGGACAATGCCAATAAGGAATGTAGAGAGAAACACTAGTGGGTATTGCAAGATCAGGAAAAGGGTTTCTTCTTCTTCCTCTGCAACTTCTTCTTTTGTGAGGCTTAAACGGCCGATTTTGGTGGCAAAGAGAGCAAATTCAAGCACTCCATTACCCACTTGGAAGATGGATTTGAGATCCCCCTCTGTGGCAAAACATGGAGATAAGGGCAAAGAAGCGCAGATGTCAGCAAGAAGTTTAGCTGCAACTTTGTGGGAGATTAATGGCGGCGGAGAAGAAGAGGAAGAAAAGGAGAATTTCAAAGGGGGGCATTCCCATATGTTGGATCACTCTTGCAGCCCTCTTTGCAAGGTGAAATCTTTCAATCATTTCATCCATTTTTTTATGTGTTTTTTGAGCTTTGAAATCTCTCTTTTCACTAACTTGTTTTTTTTTTATTGTGGATTTTGAAGAAGGATGGATCTAAGAAATCCAGGCACCGCAGAAGATCATCTGAGAAACTTCAGTTAATTGAATATATTGGACAAGGCAAGGACTCTGTTCATCATGGTGCCTCAGCTAAGGTTAATGGATCTCTATTACTTGCTCCTTTTTTTTCTTTACTTTTTCATCTTTTCTGTTGCATTTTGAGCCTGTAAATTGCTTTGCTATATGAATTGGTGTTCACACTTGAAGGAACCCTCCTTTTAGGGTATTGGGCATGTTTATTGGTGAGACCCTTCTAGGGGTTTTTACCTTCTTTTTTTTGTTTTAAGAGACCCGTCAAAAAAATCCATTTTATTAGTGAGATTTTATTGAGTCTCATCAACCATATATTAAACTATAAAAAATATTATTAAAAATTAAAGAAAATTCATGACACAAAAGCAACATAAATTGGTATTTATTTTATTTTAAATCAACATAAATAATAATAATAATATATTTGTTTTCACTTAATGATATACAATAAATATATAAAAACTATCAAATATACCCAAAATGTGTGTATGTGGATAGAGAAAAATGAAACTAGAATAATGATAATTTTTTTTATTTTTTTAACTTACCGATTTTGAAATATTTCATTTTAAAAAAATAATAATTATTCAATAGCTAAGAATAAATCTTGGCCGTCGGTGCATGTCACGTGGCGCGCTGAGCCATGAGACCCTCATGGAGAGTCCCTTGAAATCCCCTTTTATCGGGACTCTTGAGGGGATCTCATGGATTTTTTTCATTTTTTTAGTTAAATAAATTCTAAAAACCCCATATAAGTGTCACCAATAAATAAGAACTTATATTAGCTATTGCTTTTCAATGTGGTCAAGGTGACTTTTGGAAGTACATCTTTAGTTCATGGCAAGATTTTGAAAACCCTGGCTTCTATCTTATGGGACCACAATTGTATATTGCTCAACTTGCTAGTCCTTTTCATTGATAAAGAAGTCTAAAAGATCAATTCTTGGCCTAGCACTTGAGTTGTATATAGACTCTTGATTTAATCCATCTCCGGTATTCCTTGATCAAAGTTCCTCCTCATGGTGTGTGAAAAAAGCCTCTCTCCCTACAACACCTTTCTACCATCACACCTTTTCACACTGAAAAAAAATACAAAGAACAATCTTGTTGATCTGAGCTTAGCTTGTATGCAGGTTGCAAGCCATGGTGCAGTGGACATGGCGTCCCGTTTAAGGGATGTGAGCACCAGCCTTACAACATCAAAGGAGCTTGTCAAGGTGCTGTACAGAATGTGGGTCCAGGAAGAGCGGAATTCGTCGAATTTAACCCTGGTCTCGGCCTTAAAAGTTGAGATTGATAGAGCCAGGCACCAAGTAGACCATTTGATGCATGAAAAGAGGTATTACAGTCAAAGAGAGATTGATGCCTTGTTGAAACAGTTTGCTTGTGAGAAGAGCAAGGATCAAGAGAGGATTTCCAGTGCAGTTTTGTCTGTAGCAAGGGAATTGGAAGTTGAGAAGAAGCTGAGGCGACAAACCGAGAGGCTGAACAAGACACTAGGCCGAGAATTGGCAGACACAAAGGAACAACTGAAGAAAGCAATGGAGGAGCTCGGTTGTGAGAGGAGGGCGAGGGAGATGTTACAGCAGAGGTGCGATGAGCTGGCGAGTGGCTTAGGTGGAGATAGAGCTGAGGTGGAGGAGTTGAAGAGGGAGTGTGACAAGGTACGAGAAGAGGCCGAGAGAGAGAGGCAGATGCTGCAGCTGGCTGATGTGTTACGCGAGGAGAGAGTTCAGATGAAGCTGGCAGATGCCAGGTACGAGTACGAGGAGAAGAATGCAGCACTGGAGAGGATGAGGTGCCAGCTGGAAGCTTACGTGGACGGTGAGGTTGGAGAAGATTCAGGCGAGAGTGAGCTGAACATGGCCCACAAATGGAGCTTTGCAAATGAGGGTTCTGCAGCGGATGAAATGTTCAAAGGAAGAAGGTCACTTTGTGAGAAGATTCAGTGGGAAAACATTTGTCTTCAGAGGAAAACGTCTGATGGTTTAGAATGGGACTTCACCAAGAGCAATAACAATTGCTAATGGTGAAGACTGTTCAATGCCACAATTTCCTCCTGAACTAGCAGATTTGAAAGCGCCTACTGTCAATTCAGGGGATCAGATTGATGACATCAATGATAGAGGAAACTAGAATTGATGTTTTTGAACTGTTATAAATCATTGTTCTAAACAGAAAAAACTGTCTGTTCTGCTCTGTAGTTCTTCGTTGTAAGCTGAGAAATGAACAAACTTCCTTTTCTTCTTCATTATAATGCTACAGTTTTGTACTGCAACTCCTTTTTTTTTTTTTGAGAAGCTTGTACTGCAACTCTTATGTGAAACTAAATGTATCAACTTGCATTAAGTTCTAGCTAGCACTGGTTATAGATAACAAAAAGTATTAAGGACCCGTTTGGTTTTAACTTGTGAAAACGGTAACAGAAAAAAGACGAATCTAGTCAACTTTAACATCATGATACATTGGTCAAAATTTTCGTTTTGGATTAAGACTCTAAAATTTGTATGTTAAAAATGAAATGATTTCATCATTTTAAAACCTACCATAGGATTGGAGAAACAAATATCTTCATCATACCAAGAGAAGGGAGAAAATAAATGATGTCATCATTTTGATGGTTGAATAATGACATTATAGTGAATTAGATTCGTTTTCTTTCCGTTACCGTTTTCATATTTAAAATCAAACAGGCCCTAATTTATCTTTTATGAAGCAAGAGAGTGAAAAGTTTCCAATTTTCACCTTCTCATATTATCTTTGCAGAGAAAATTGACTGACGGTGAGTTAAATAAATAACTCTTTGACAAACCTTTTTTTAAACTAATGGACCCTTAGTAAAAATGGACCCCTCTCCCTAAACCCTACTCTCTACCCCCTAAACCCTACCCCTTAAACCCTAAACCCCAAAAAACAATATTTTAGAGAGAGAGAAAACAAAGAAGAGAGAAAAAACAAAGAAGAGGGAGGAAAAAAATTTAAAAAATAAGTTAATAGGGGTAGGAAAAATATATAAAAACTAATAAGGTTCCATTTTATTAATTGAAAACTCTTAAAAGACCAATGGGTCCAAAACCATCGGGATTCTTTATAGTTAGGCACAAGGGTCATGCTGAATTCCCAATAAGTTTCAACAAACATTTTGAAATCTTTCACACCATGATTCTAGCTAATTTGCTGTTTATATATAAAAAAGAAGAAGAAGCTATATTTATATTTTATAAAGGATACCCAGGTGGGTAGCTAAGTTTGCCCATGTTCTTTGGTGTTGCTTCACCATTAGGATTGGAATTTTTGAGGAAGCTGTTGAACAAAAAGCCTTTACAGCAGAGGGAGTTAAGTTCACAAGATACGTACTGCAGCTTAATGAATTATTAATAATTAATGTTACTTATTAAAAATTGCTTATTATGGAGTTTGAACTACCTACCTACTCTACTAATGATCCTCAAAAGCTTTGCTTAGGTGGCTTTTTTAATTTGAGCTGCTATAGATAGATTCCCCATGTGCAACATTCAAGATAATGATGCGCGTTTATTTTTGACTATAGGGTAAAAAGCAACAAATTTTTTATGGTTAATTATAGACTTGTCAATATATATGACCTAGCTGACATAAAAATTTGTTCCAAAATATTGGACTCTTGGCTAGAAATTTCAAACCAACACTGAAATTGAAACTTTAATGAAACAACCCTAAACTTTAGTGATATGAATCAGTGGAATGTGAAATCATACGGAGCAATAACATCAATACAAGACCAATCAAATTCGATATTTATGTTTTTTGTTTTTGCTTTTATAAATGCAGTATAGGATTTATGATACATCATAGTTAATTATTCAATTATACAAAAAGTTATGGGGTGGGTATAACATTGACTTTTGATATATGACAAAGGTTGGAGGTTTATTGAACAAGTGTATTGCTGTCTTGTGGTTTGTTTGTTTTATAAGGTAAAAATTAGACAGAAAATCACAATTTTGTTTTTTGTTTTTTTTGTGTTGTGGTTTGTTAGATTCCCATGTTTGGGCTATAAACAAAAGTAATTACGAAATTAAAAGAAAGAGAGCAGCTGCCATGCATGTGAGTTATATAAAAGTCAGATGGTAGCCTATAGTTGTTTAGGAGCGAGGCATGTGCATTGTACACATTAATCTTCAATCAATTCTTTATTTCCTCCTCGTTACCTAATAATTCTGATGCATGTGGTTTATTAATATACACCTCTACTTGGCAAGTTTTCTTAGCCCTATAAACTTAATCTAACTGCTTTTTCTTAATGCGCGCACGTTTATTTCATAAAAGACAAAAACTTGAAAGTATAGCGTAAATATCAAATTTATCAATTACTATGGTGCATGAAGCTAAAACTCGAAGATTTGGGGTATGAAATATAAATACACGCAGTGGCGGATCCAGAATTTCTTCGAAGGGGGTCACAAAATCATCTATGAAAAATTATATAATATTATTTAGCATTAATCACATTACTATTTGTAAAAAAAATTATACAAATCTTATATACTAGGTGGATTATTATGTTTTGAAAAACATTTTTAACTAATTTACAATTTTGAAAATATTTTTGGACAAATAGGAAGGAGAACTACCTAAAATATGTTAGTATCAAATATATTGTGAGAATTTTAAATAAGATTAATTCAATTAGCTTATAAAATTTTTAACTTATTTCATAATCATGATGGACAAAAATAGGAAATATAAATATTTGTATAAAAGAGAAAATAAAGGACTTGAGGACTTGAACCCCAAATCTTTGGGTTAAACTCATGTTCCACAATCAATTGGACTAATAACTCTTTTTGTTAACACGTAAAAGACATTAATATATATATAATTTTAATTTTTTTTTTAATATATGACTTGATCCAGGGGAAGGGGGGTCACCGGATCCGCCTCTGATTACACGTACAGTCACCTATTAATTAATGATCTGATTTCTGAAGTCATGGATTTTTAAAATCTGATCGAACCCATGTTCTCTGGCTGAACGCAATTGAATAATCTAGCTAGCATAAGTGTCACGGAAATCCGGTCAAAGTCAAACATCAGCTGATACATAGAGCAATTAAATAGGCCAATATCAACAACTCTCTACTAGTAATAGTGGATAGTGTCAACTGTTAATTAACGCCACAAAATGACGTGCAATTATTTAGCAAGGGATTAATTAGTGATTAGTTGTCCCGATGGTTAATTGGATGGAGTGACCACAAGAGAAATCAAGCGGCTAATAGACGTCCAAGTGCTACAATTCCAGGTTGTCCTCGATCAAGGTGTAAGTTAATTGATTAAGATAAATGATGTTTTGATTATTTGTAAGTCTAATCTAACATATTGACGATGCAATGAAGCATGTGCTGATGTGCATATGCTAATGTACCCTCTAAAAGACTAAAACCTGATCATGGAGATCGATTTGCAAGAAATTCTTGCAACATGATTAAGAATCCACAGCTCTATCATCTGGGCCTACTAAAAGATAATGGAATGGGCCCAATTAAAGAGGTGAGGTTACGAAATGAGGAAAGGCCAGGCCCAAGGTAAGCATACGAAATAGGAATGTGCTTGAAAGGGGAAAATTTAAGGAGAAAATTCGGCGAATAACAAGTTTAGGCTCATTTTTTCAAAATTGCAAGTATGACTCCCTATTATTACACATATGGTCCAAAGGGGATGAAAGTATTTTTTTTAGGGTTTAGAATTTAGAATTTAGGGGTTAGGGTTTAGGATTTAGGGGTTTTTAAAGGCTTAGGGATCAAGGAGCTAATTTATTTAATTAGGAGTCCAAACTTGCTATTTGACCCCCCTTAAGGAATAAAAAATCCTAAGAATCGAAATTTAAGGTGAGGGGATGCACAGTGGGACGGGTTCAGGATGCAGACTACCCTCCCCGTTCCTATCCCCGTTTAGCATATTTCTTTCCGATTTCGTCTCGAGTTCCCGGTGGAGAATGAATATAATTCATGTCCATGCCTCATTCTCGTCTCCATTTTCCGTCGACGAATGAATATTGTTCCCGTTCTTATTTCCGTCGGTCCCATCTTCATCAGAGATTCGCCATCCCATTTGTTTTTTCCCACTATGATCCCCGTGAATTGTTTGTGTTATTTATCATTAATTCGATTGTTTGTTCATATTTATTATTTTGTTTATAATTTAGTTTTAACTATGCCGAAGAGAAAGAATGAGATCAATAAAAATAAAAAAAAAACCTAGTAACATTAAAGAGACTATCGAATTCAATAAATAAAAAAACATAATGCCAATAAATTTAATTTTCATTTAAAAACAAATTAAAATGTTACTCCGTTCTAAAATTCCCCAAAGTTCCACAAACGAGATTCCCCACGGAATTCCCGGCAAGGTCAAATTCGGGACAAGAAGAGGTGACACCTATCTCCATCCCCGTCACCAAAATCAAAGTTTCATATCTATGTTTAAAATTCCGTACCAATTACAGAGAATCGCACGGGTAACAGGGAATTCCATGCCATTCTTTCATCCTATACATATCAAAAAGTTACTCCCTTCTAAAATTCAACTATAACGGTTTTAATTTTTATTAAACATTATTACTTTCAGGAAAATGACCTATCTTAGATTATACAATTTGTATGACCGTATAATCCAACGCAAATTAGGACTAGGGGTGATCAAATATATCTCATCCGGCCGATCCGATCCGATAATTCGCCAATCCGAATCCTAAAAGTCCGTATCCGAAAACATTCGTTTAATTTTTATCCGAATCCGATGCGGGTGATCTTTTCAGATACTTGGACCGGATATGGATCGGAATATTTTACTTATCGGGAATCCGATACTATTAATATATAATATATATCTTTTAATAACTAGTATACAATGTTTAATTAGTTTAGATGATCTCAAAATGGTGCTTGTACATTTTTAAGTAATTAAACTCACTTCAATTCTTCAATACAACATTCCTTATATTATTCTTTTAAATAAAAAATAACCTTGATAATTATTCTTATAAAATTAAAACCCTAAATCAATAATTCATGTACTAATTGTCACCTCACTAAACATAGCAAATATGTTTTTTTGTCAAACCTGAGTATTCATCATTGAATTGAATTTTGATTATGTAAGTTAAAGTTACAACTTTATATATACTCGCCATTTCCTCTTGTTATATAATATATACGTTTATGACTTTCAATTTGAAAAGGTTGACAAGTTTAATTGTTTGAAAAAATTATAGGAACTTGCAAATGGTGTTGATGTTTGACATTTAGTTTGCCCTTTGCAGATTGTCAGTTTTTATTGAATTAGTAAAATTAACATTTTGATTTAATTTTTAATAGATTTTCTAGTAACCGGATAATTTGGATATTCGAGTCGAATATCCGTTCCGATCCGGATAATATTTACCGGATATCCGCACCGAAATGGACCGGATACGGATATGAGTTTTGTGAATATTTTTTACCGGATATCCGAGATACCGGACCGAATCAGATATATCTGTTTGCTCACCCCTAATTAGGACCACTAAAAATAACATATGTTGCACTTTGTGTGTCATTTACCTGTAATAAACCGGTAGAATTTTGCCTCCATCAAGGTATAATATGAAAATTATGATAACTAGTCTAGAACATGTGCCATGCACATGATATTTTTATTAAGGTGTTATTTTTGTATAGTTTTAATATCACTTTTACGTATATATCTAAAAAAATATATTATATTAGCATAAACCATAAAAATAATTGTACATATTTTATTAAAAATATTAATCATAAACTCATAATATTAATTAAAAAGAAGAAAATTTGAACAATATTGTTGACATGTATCATAATAAATTTGTAAAAACTAAAAGAGAAATGATATGTTAAAGTGATATATTATCACATTAATATCTAATATTAGAAGATATATAATTGAACATACAAAATAAATATTTAATGAAAGATATGGGTAAACTTTTTTCGGTAAGAATGATCTCTTTAATAAAAATCGTATTTCATCAATTCAATATAAACAATTATAAAATTTTATATAAAAATTAATAATTAAACTTTTAATTAATGTAAATAATTTTAGATATTATCAAATCCATCAAGTAAATAATACTTTGAGTAACCTTTGTTGAGCAATGAGCTTTATGAATGTTGAAGTTGGTTAAATTTGCTCAATGCTTAAAAAAGATTGTTGTTCAAAGAAATGTAAACAACTTAAGAACACGAACAAAACAATTAATATCATGAACAATAAACATATCTCTCGCATCAAGTAAATAATACTTAAATTATAAAATTTGGTTTGATGTTTGTAATAAAAATAATACTTGAAACACTATAAAAATCTTGTTAAAATTTGTTGTTGAAAATTTGCTAAAAAAGTGACTAACGTATAAAGAATGAAGAAAAAACTACAATTTTACATGTCAAAAAAGATTAATATGATTAAGATGAATATAGAAATGAATAATTTGAATGTGTTATGAAAATGAAGTATAATATTAATCATAAGTTGTATATAGCTAAATTTGTGAGTGTATTTATATATATGGGATTATGGATGTATGGTTTCCGACCCAATGTCATTTGATTCACTACAATCCATCTATTTTTATATTGCTATGAATACTATATAAAACTCTTATATCAAGTTAAAATAATCATATAACAATCTTCAGGATAGAAAATGAATGTGACATTTAATATACAAACAAATATAAGGTTTAGATTAGCTCATACGTATTGCTAAAAGAAATAAGCGATTTTTATATAAAAAAAGTTAATTTTGATGAGATTTTATTAAAAATTTGATAGAATTTTAGAGCTTAAATTTGATTAATTGAAAAAATAAAATAAAATTATTAAAGAAGATAATAATAATAAAAAAATATCAAAAGTTCAACAACCTGAGTTCTGATAGTTTAAAAAAATTGAGGTTTAATATAGTTATAAATCACACACAAAAAAAGTTATAAATTTGGATGGTAATCTTGATAATGACACAATTTCCATTTGTATAAAAACTAACAATTTAGACGTTACTCCCATTTGATAAACCTTTTCTTTAATATGGCAGATGCAAGTGTCAAAATCACTACCCATTTGGGTCGGTAACTCGTTACATGTTATTATGTTCATCACTCTATGTAGAAATCGAATACAAATAGAAACGAAATCAAAAGCGAAAAAAATTAGAAGGAAACAAATTCAAATATATATAAACCAAGATTTAATATAAAATATTTAAGGCCTCAACTAGAACACCCAAGAACACTAGATAAGAAATTAAATGGGCAAATATAAAAGAGCTAAACAAATGTAAAGAGAAGAGGACATGAGAGTGGAATGGGTGACATGAAGAGAATCCAAAATTCGGATCTCATCACCCGCTACTAACACCAACTCTTTAGTCTTTCTCCTTTCTAGCTTGGATTGAATGAAACTCTTTGAAGAACACTAGAACAAGAGAGAAAAATAAAGGGAAGACAACCCTTATAATAGCTCTCTGTTGGCTGCGTTAGAAACCTTCAGCAAAAAGAAGAACCAACACTCACAGACAGCAAAAGGCTTGCTTTATAGATGCTGATTTTCTGCAGCATGTGTTAGCTGGCCACAGCTGACTACAGCTGCCATTTGGAGCCCAAAACCGCAACACTTCAGCAAGCCCATTTAGTGTGTTTTATGGCCCATCAGATGAGGATGAATTTGCCTTCCGGTTTGGGCCAAGAGTATGGGCTCAAAGGTTGCAAAGTTTCAGCTCATGAGAGGGCCCAACATACCAAAACCAAACTTGGAAATTACAAATATTTACTCTACAATTTGCCCCCTTAATTTCTAAGTTTACAAGTGTAAAACTGTCTAGTTTTGCTTGTTCTTGGGATTTACATCTTTTCTATCACTAGCCTTTTTTTTTGTATCCTCCTCAATGCAAGTTGAACTCGATCACATGCAAGAATTCCCTGCAAAAAAGAAACTTATCAGTTGTGATAATTTTTGTTCCAAAGGATTAACCTTACCATCGATCTTCTTGATTGAGAATTCTTTTTTTATCAATTTTATCTCTAATAAAATGATATCTAACATCAATGTGCTTAGTCCTCTCATGATAGACAGGATCTTTGCACAAATAAAGTGCACTTTGACTATCCATGTGCAACATAGAAATATAGTTTTTTCTTTCTATTTCTCTAAGTATACTGATGCGATTCTTGGTGGACCCCACAGGCCATGGACTCACCTGGGTCCTGTGGGCTATCAACCACCCATCCAGTCCCTCAATCGGAGAACGCCAGCTGGCGAGGCCTAGCCCAACCAAGAACGCCATGGGCTGCAGCCCATACACCCCAACCTGCAAGGGCCCGTTAAGGCTTGCTTGCAGGATGTTGCCAGGGGGGATCGAACCCCTGACCTTTGACATATCCCCAACTCCATGGAAGATATGCCAACCAACTACACTGCAGTGTAGTTGGTTGGCATATCTCCCATAGAATTGGGGATATGTCAAAGGTCAGGGGTTCGATCCCCCCTGGCAACATCCTGCAATTAAAGCCTGAATGGGCCCTTGTAGGTTGGGGTGTATGGGCTGCAGCCCATGGCGTTCTTGGTTGGGCTAGGCCTCGCCAGCCGGCGTGCTCCGACTGAGGGACTGGCTGGGTGGTTGACAGCCCACAGGACCCAGGTGAGTCCATGGCCTGTGGGGTCCACCAAGAATCGCATCATAAAAGTACAGCCCACAGGACCCAGGTGAGTCCATGGCCTGTGGGGTCCACCAAGAATCGCATCATAAAAGTGCACTTTTATGATGCGATTCTTGGTGGACCCCACAGGCCATGGACTCACCTGGGTCCTGTGGGCTGTCAACCACCCAGCCAGTCCCTCAGTCGGAGCACGCCGGCTGGCGAGGCCTAGCCCAACCAAGAACGCCATGGGCTGCAGCCCATACACCCCAACCTGCAAGGGCCCATTCAGGCTTTAATTGCAGGATGTTGCCAGGGGGGATCGAACCCCTGACCTTTGACATATCCCCAATTCCATGGGAGATATGCCAACCAACTACACTGCAGTGTAGTTGGTTGGCATATCTCCCATGGAATTGGGGATATGTCAAAGGTCAAGGGTTCGATCCCCCCTAGCAACATCCTGCAATTAAAGCCTGAATGGGCCCTTGCAGGTTGGGGTGTATGGGCTGCAGCCCATGGCGTTCTTGGTTGGGCTAGGCCTCGCCAGCCGGCGTGCTCCGACTGAGGGACTGGATGGGTGGTTGACAGCCCACAGGACCCAGGTGAGTCCATGGCCTGTGGGGTCCACCAAGAATCGCATCATATACCTTGGAGCCAAATTGCTTCCTTGGAAGCTTCGGTGGCAGCTATGTATTCTGCCTCGGTAGAAGACAAAGCTACAATAGGCTGCTGTTGAGCTTTCCAAGATATGCAATTTCCACACCAAGTATATAAATAGGAAGTAGTAGATTTTCTATTATCTTTGTTGCTAGCATAGTCAGATCCCACAAAACCAAATAGCTCGGTAGGGGAAGTATGCTTATCATAAACAAGACCCACATTCACGGTACCTGCAATGTACCTCAAAAGGTACTTCATAGTTATCCAATGCTTTTCACAAGGGTTAGACATATGTCTACTCAAAACACTAACAGCAAAGGCAAGATCGGGTCTAGTACAAATCATGGCATACATAATAGAACCTACAGCAACATCATAAGGCACAGATTTCATACGTTCTTCTTCATCACTAGGTAAAGGCAACTTGGTCTTAGTGATGTCAAGATGCCCCCCTAAGGGAATAGGAGAAGTTTTAACATTTGAAACCTTAAACCTTTCAAGAACTTTCAACAAATAATCACTTTGAGAAAGAAAAATCTGATGTTTAGATCTATTTCTAACAATTCTTATACTAAGAATTCTTTGGGCAGGGCCCAAATCCTTCATGTCAAAGAACCGTTTTAAAGATACTTTAACATCAGAAATTTTCCCCTTTGACTTGCAAACAAGCATAATATCATCAACATACAGCAAGACATACAAGGGACAATCAGAATTGACAGATTTGAAATAAAGACAAGGGTCATAACTACTCATGGTAAAACCTAGGTTTTTCATGCATTTGTCAAATTTAATATTCCACTGCCTAGGAGACTGCTTCAAGCCATATATGGATTTCTTTAACAAGCACACATGATTAGGCTTTGATTTATCCACAAATCCCTTAGGTTGTTTCATATAAATAGTTTCATTTAGGTCACCATGCAGAAAAGCAGTTTTAACATCCATTTGCTCAATTTCATAGTCATAAATTGCAGCCATAGCAATCAATAACCTCAAAGTCTTATATTTCACAACAGGTGCAAAAATTTCATTGTAATCTTCACCTTCCTTTTGGGTGAATCCCTTAGCAACCAACCTGGCTTTGTATCTAGGTTGGTCCCCAGGGTTCACACCATCTTTGAGTTTATAGATCCATTTACAATCAATCGTCCTAGCATTTTCAGGTTTAGGAACTAATTGCCAAGTCTTATTGGTCAACATGGAATCTATTTCCTCATTCATAGCAATATTCCAGAATTTAGCATGAGCACATTTAACAGCATGTTCAAACAAATCAGGAGCATAAGCATTCAAAACCTTAGCAAACACAAAAGCAAATTGAACCTCATTGTCATAATATCTTCTATTAGGGATCCTTTCACGGGGAACCCTATCTCTAGTCAATTGATAATTAGACAGATTTGGCACTTCAACAAAAGGCCCAACTTCAAGATTTTCAGAAGAAGGGACAGAAGAAGAGGGGATTTCAGAGGGGATAGAAGAAGATGAACAATGAGGAGAATAGTTACTTACCTGCCCACCTGATTGGTGAGGCTGCACATCCAAGTGCGCTTCAGTACTTGATTGAACATTTTCTTGCTCATTAGAAAATCTAGAATTGCTAGAACTTCTAGAATGCAGAGAGTTTTCAAAAGATAATGGTTCAGGAGAATAACCAATATCAAACTCTTCCTCAAGAGGCACAATAGGAGCACTTGGAATATAGAAGTGAGTTTCATCATTGTTGGGCCTGTCTAAATTCTCAGAAGAAGAAGTTAGACGCTTTTTAAAATAAAACTCACTTTCATTGAAAGTGACATCTCTACTAATTATTACTCTATACCCACCTGGTTGTATGAGTAATAATTTGTAGCCTTTTACCCCCTCTGGATAACCAAGCATAACACACTTTTGGGCCCTGGGGTTTAACTTTCCAGCAGATTGCTGGGCATAAGCTATGCACCCAAAAGGTCTTAAGTGAGCTAGACTTGGCTTGGTTCCACTCCACAACTCTGGTGGAGTCTTAAAACCAATGGCAGAGCAAGGGGATCTGTTTATTAGGTATGAAGCAGTGATGACTGCCTCACCCCAAAGGGAGTGTTTCATCCCTGCACTAATGAGCATGCACCTTGCCTTTTCAAGCAAGGTTTTGTTCATTCTCTCAGCAGTGTCATTCTGCTGAGGTGTGCCTGGCACAGTTAAGTGTCTCTTAATACCATTAACATGACAGAAATGATCAAAATCATGATTGCAGAATTCTAGACCATTATCTGTTCGAAGACATTTCACTTTGAAATCAGTTTCACCCTCAACCTTAGTTTTCCAGAACTTAAAGTTGTCAAATGTGTCACTTTTGGCCTTTAATAAGTACACCCAAACCTTTCTTGAATAGTGGTCTATAATTGAAAGAAAATATTTTCTTCCACCTATAGTATCCACTTGGGTCGGACCCTAGAGGTCTGCATGTACATATTCTAAAGGCTTTTGAGCAACAAAAGATGACTTACTAAAGCTGGATTTAACTTGTTTTCCAAAAATGCAATTTTCACAATTTCTTAAATCTGAGGGCTTTTGATCAAAGTGACCATGTTTGAACAGATAATGTAGTCCTTTGTTTCCTATATGTCCTAGCCTAGCATGCCACATTTTAGTATGATGCATACTCATGCAAACATTCAATTCAGCAGAAGAACTAGACAAAACAGGATTACCAACAACATGATATAAGCCATTCTTTTTCACACTTTTAATTAAGATTTTTCCATTTCTGGAAACATTTCTAATACCATTATGAGTGTGAATATGACAGTCAAGATCATCAAACATGCTTTCAAATAATAAATTCCTCCTAAGATCAGGTACCCACCTGACCTGTTGGAGCACCCTAACCTTCCCATCATGCATCAAAAAAGGAATGTTACCTATGCCTTTGATTTTTAAAGAGGAATGGTCGCCCAACCTTACCTTTCCCTCATTACATTCATGCAGAAAATCAAAATGATGCTTATGAGGAGTAACATGCATAGTGCAACCAGAATCCAATATCCAAGAATCAGAATCATCCACAGATGCACACATAAGAAGTTCATCAGAATAGAAATGGTGTGATTCTAAAACAGCAGTTGTACCATTTTGTGATTTACTTGTTTCATCTTTCTTCCTTTTGAAACATTCAGAAATATAATGACCAAGATTACCACAGTAATGACACTTAACATTTTTCTTATCAGTTTTAGAATTAGAATTACTAGGGCCAAGGTTAGAATTAGAAGAGTCAGAAGCCTTATCTTTCTTCTTCTTATTCTTATTCTGGTATTTGGTTTTTCCTTTAGAAAACAGAACCTCAGATTTAGCATATTTATCATGTTTTCCTTTAAAGACTTTCATAATCTCATTTTTCTGAACAATAGATTCAACAATCCTCTTTTTAGTCAAATCCTCAGTACCAAATTGTATCACATCTTTAAAATTATCAAATTGGGAAGGCAGTGAATTAAGTAAAATCACAGCTTGGTGAGTATCCACAATTTTATCATCACACCTTTCTAGTTCCTGAGTCATACGAAGAAATCTATCTAAGTTATCATTCAGAGACATAGAAACATCCATTTTGAAATTAAATATGCGACACAACAAGCTAATACGAGAAGGGAGAGATTTCTCCAGAAAGAGGTCTTTTAACGCCTTCCAAAGATTCTTGGAAGAGTCAATAGTGACCACTTGACGAGCTACTTCATCAGATAAGCGGATCATAATTTCAGAATGAGCTATCTGATCCATTTCCTTTTTAGCAGCAGCATCAAAGTCAGTGGGATAATCTTCTTCAATAGCACGCCAACATTTCTCCTTAATCAAAATAGCTTTCATCTTGACTTGCCACATTGCAAAGTCGGAGTTGCCATCAAATGGCTTGATACGAACAGAGGATTCAGACATGAGGAATTAGTGAAGGGAAAAACAGAAGGAGATTAGAAGTGTAGGAATACGAAATACTAAGCTTCAAATTAATTTTGAGGCACTAATTCGAGAGAGGGGAGACAAAGAGAAGAACCAAATTTATTTTGGACTCCTACTTCGAATCAGCGAGCTGAAAAAGAACACGAAATGGAAATTTCGCAATCTCAAGAAGATGTCCACACCCTTTACAAATTCGAATCCAAGGCTACTAAGGCCTGTCGGGATCTCGAGTTCGTTCTTAGGGGTGGACAAGACAACAAAGAAGACTAGAAAAAACAAATATAAGGTTGTGAGCTACTCAAGCTACACTCTTAGATTGAAGTTCAGAAACCTTTAGGAAATTAAAGCTAGGTTTTTCAAGAGATTTTTAACTTGAAATCCTTGACTTGTATTCCGTAAAGCAGAGACGAGGCTTCAAAACTTTAGATCTGAGCCTCGAAAGCAATGATGCTTTGAGAACCTCGATCATTGTTTGAAGTAGCCCTATTTCGCCAAAAGACAGATTCGGTTTTTGAGAGCAAAAGTGCTCTAAAAAACAGATCCAAGCGAGACAAATAAAAATAGAGGATCGAAAAAGAACAACTCAAGACTTTAGATCCGATTTCTAAGAGCTATAAGCTCGGAAAAACAGAACGTAGCTTGAGGAGACGTTTTAAAACCGAAGACCTTTACTTGACTTTAGATCTGACTTTTGAAGGTAAAGAACTTCAAAAATCAGAACGTAGCAAGAGGAAAACGACCCTTTAAAACAAAAGAAAACGAAATTCAAGACTTTAGAATCTGATTTTGAAGGCCACACGATCCCAAAAAATTAGAAACGTAGCTTGAATAAACCTTTTGCTCTGATACCAATTTGTAGAAATCGAATACAAATAGAAACGAAATCAAAAGCGGAAAAAACTAGAAGGAAGCAAACTCAAATATATATAAACCAAGATTTAATATAAAATGTTTAAGGCCTCAACTAGAACACCCAAGAACACTAGATAAGAAATCAAAGGGGCAAATATAAAAGAGTTAAACAAATGTAAAGAGAAGAGGACATGAGAGTGGAATGGGTGACATGAAGAGAATCCAAAATTCGGATCTCATCACCCGCTACTAGTACCAACTCTTTAGTCTTTCTCCTTCCTAGCTTGGATTGAATGGAACTCTTTGAAGAACACTAGAGCAAGAGAGAAAAACAAAGGGAAAACAGCCCTTATAATAGATCTCTGCTGGCTGCGTTAAAAACCTTTAGCAAAAAGAAGAATCAACACTCACGGACAGCAAAAGGCTTGCTTTATAGATGCTGATTTTCTGTGTTAGCTGGCCACAGCTGCCATTTGGAGCCCAAAACCGCAGCACTTCAGCAAGCTCATTTAGTGTGTTTTATGGCCCATCCGATGAGGATGAATTTGTCTTCCGGTTTGGATCAAAAATATGGGCCCAAAAATTGCAAAGTTTCAACTCATGAGAGGGCCTAATATACCAAAACCAAACTTGAAAATTATAAATATTTACTCTACACTCTAGATAACTCCAAAACTGATGCCAAATTTGCAATGTAGTCGGCCCAATATAAAAGCTCAACAACTCTCAACTCCCCGCTCATTGGGCCAGGGAAACTTGCAACAGCGGCTGTTACAGTTGATGTATACTGAATTAGCAAGTGCCAACCCTGAGTAGCCAAGTAAGACGGCGGTGACGTCTGGCGGGGGTTGACAGCCGCCGCGTCTCTGGCCAGTGGCCACCACGTGTCTCTTTCTCCGTCCTCGTCATCCCTACGTGTCAACTCTTCCCTTTCCTTTTCACTTGCTTTCGCTCAGTTTTTGACCGCCCCTAAATCCATATCCATATCTTTTCTATACTGCCTTTTTGAGTTTTGACACACACACATAAACATACACGAAGAGAGAATCGTTTGGTGGCGAAAGCAAAAGCGTGGGGAGAAGCCGTGAAGAAAATTCCTCTGTTGAAGAATCTTGATACCCTGCTTGTTCCCCAAGTTTCATCCTCGTATCCTTTTCCTCCTATCGTTCATCAAGCAAACCAAACCCTAAGAAGCAAAAAAGGAGAAACGAGAGATTGCAGTTGAGAGAAATTAAAGAGATGGGGATATCCAAGGAAGCGGAGATCTCAATAGCGGCTTCGTCTATGTTTCCGGGGTTCAGATTCAGCCCCACCGACGAAGAACTCATACTCTTCTACCTCAAGAAGAAGGTCGACGGTTTTAACCAGTGCGTCGAGGTTATTAACGAAGTTGACATCTGTAAACACGAGCCCTGGGATCTTCCAGGTTTCTCTTCTCTTCTCAATTTCTCTGTTCGTTGTTTAATTCTGAACTTCCAATGAATCCAAATTGCTTGTTCTTAATGTGCATAATTTCGCTACATTGTTTGTGATGGTGAAAACTAGAGTCTAGATTAGTTGTTGTCAGAAATTGGCATTGAATTGGGGATTGATCGCTGAAATTGATCCTTTTTCATCTATTTGATCAGCCAAGTCAATCATTAAGTCCGATCACGAGTGGTTCTTCTTTTCGCCGCGCGGAAAGAAATACCCGAACGGATCACAGAGCAAGAGGGCGACCGAAATCGGCTACTGGAAGGCGACGGGGAAGGAGCGCGGCGTCAAATCTGGCTCCGACCTCATCGGTACCAAACGGACATTGGTGTTCCACATCGGCCGCGCGCCCAAAGGAGAGCGAACCGAGTGGATCATGCACGAGTATTGTCTTATAGGTAACCCTCAGGTAAAAAAAAAAATCACAAACCAAATTGACTCATTTACCCTAAACCACACGGTCAATTCCTTATAGGCCAAATTTTGTGGTGCAGGATTCGTTGGTGATTTGCCGGGTTAGGAGAAAGAATGACTCCCATGGTAATGTGAGCACGAGTTACGATGTGGGGAACTCAAATCCATTGTTACCGGAAGTAGAAGGTGCGTCCTCGGGCTCCGGTTGGGACCCGAATAGGATGTCGACCGAGAAGGCGGTTCGGTGTTGCTCGAAGAAGTGCACCAGCAGCCATGACTCCCACTCTGTCGAACAGAACGACCACGCGTCTGACTCGGGGCAGAAGCTGAGAGATGAAGGGATGGAACCCGAGTCCTCTAGCCAACGCAAGGTGGCCAAATTGGCTTCTCTTCACTTAGGGGCCGTTTGCTCTTGATATCAAGATATGAATATGAGTGATATCAGAGTGTTATATTGATATGTTCCACGGAACGAGTATATCAAAAATATGACTCATATCTATACTCATTCCCGATACATTGATGTCAATCATACACATATCTTGATACTCATACCCGATATCTCATTTCGTTGGTATTGATACCAAACGGGCCCTTATTGTGTACCATGTCTTGTGATTAATAAAGATCTGTCATTACAGGGTAAAGGTAACAACGAAGACGACTGCTTTGCGGACATTTTAAAAGACAACATTATCGAGCTAGACGAGTCCGCCTTGCATACGAGGACTAATGCAGGCATGGGGATGCAACACGAGGGTGCGAGCGTGCAGAAATCAGAGGCGATTTACGGGCCGACAATGCACCCGATCGAGTCACAAATAAACCTCTCGCAAGGGACGGCTAACAGGAGAATAAGGCTGAAGAAGCTGAGGGGCGAGCTTCGAAGATCGAAGGAGGACGGCGTGGGAGGGGGTGGTAGAAGATGGGCGGCGGGAATGAAGCTGTCGATGAACTACCGGAGGAAGACGAGCCGGTTGTACGTGGTGATGATAATGACGGGATTGGTGGCGATGGTGTTCATCCTCTTGGCAAGCCACATCCTGCCTTTGTCCGGCTGCCGCTGCTCCCTGACTTGTGCTTAAATGTTTATGTTAAAATGTCGTTTGTTTGTGTTGTGGGCATTCTAATCGACGAAGCTGTATTCCAAAAAAATGGGTGTATGAAAATGTAAAATGAGGGTGTGATGATACGAGAAAAGGCTTCAAGAATTCATCCAAACACGCGACATGTGCTTTTCAAGTACACTACGTTCCAAATGCTGAGATCCTCTCTGGTTTTTTAGGACTTAATTCGCCCTCGAAGTTTGATATATTTCGCCTGTAGTGCTGACCTTTTTTTATTTTTTTTTGCAAAATACCAAATTATTAAATATAGATTGGGCCAGGTTTATAGAAATATTTGGGCCTAGCCCAGCGGCGATGTCAAGAACTCACATTCCCTTATTTGTAACATTCAGAGGTCCGAATTTTCTCTTGTTATAGGAAGGATAAAGTCTGACAAAAGAAGAATGGAATACCGAAAAGATAGGAATGACACAGAAAAGTGAAATTATGAATCGAGTGCTTGAGAATCTTGGGTAGTGGTGTAGTTGGACTTTTGAGGTTGATAAAGGATTGCGCAGGGTATTATTCTCTTTTTTTTTTCTTTTTTTTTTGGTAACGCGGGAACCACCACTTGCGGGGCGAGCCAATCCGTGGACCCGTGACCTAGCCGGCAAAGGCCACGAGCCAAGTAAACCAGTCGGAGCCGACCGGCTCGACACACCGGCGTGGGCCTGGTGAACTCTGGGAAGGAGACCCCTGGAGAAAGGGGAGCAGGCAGGGATCGAACCCGGGACCTACTCCTTACCCCCCAAGCACCACACCGTTGTGCCACCACCGAAGTGGCGGTATTATTTATTTTGTTCGGCCTCATCCTTGCAAATTTGTTGTCTCCTTCGTGCCAATTGCTTTTCCATTTTTGTTGTCAATTTTGACATCTCAACTCTCATCATCACATCTCTTCATCTTTCGGACTCAAAAGCTAGTAATTGTATTACATTTTTTGGTGTATCAAAATACAAGATTACTTGGTAAGTCTTTCCAGTTTAACTCACAAATATGACATTTCATAAGGTCGTAATTAAGAAGTTATGGGTTCGAATTCTCCTCCCCGCTGTAATGGTGTAAGTGTCTCCTATGGATAAAAAAAGTATAAGATTACTTGAATGCTACATTTAAAGTAAATTTATTTCACCAAAAAAGGGTAGAACTATACAAAAAGGTATTTGTTAATATGAGCAAAAGGTAATACATATTTATTCAACTAGAACTACATAATACACCATCTATTCGCAAATAACTTTCCTTATTTGGTTAAATTTGAATTTTATGAAAAATCTAAAACAAAGCAAAATGTTGTTTAAATGCATGACTGGTTTTTTTACAATAGCTTCAGCTCATCTCATTTTTAACAGAGTTAATAAATAACTCATTTTTTTTGGATTTATTTATTTTTTAGACTATAAATCTTGTATATAATCATTTATCTTTTTACATGTTTTGGTAAAAAAAATCAAAATTATCCATTACATTAAATAAAAAAACAGTTAAAACTATATTATTTTAATTTTAAATGTAAGAAAATAAATTTTTTATTAAGGACGATTTAGTACACTTTTATTTTTTTTTATATGTATGTCCAACTCTAAATAAATAAGTAAATTAGAAAAGAGATTATAAATTCATATGGAAAATAGGACAATTATTATCCATAAACCATTATGCTTGTTCTTTTTTTTTTGGGTCGAAATTATGCTTGTTCTCTATAAAATAATAATTAAAATGTTATGCTTTACTTTTTGCGGAAAAAGAGATTCCAGAATCCACAAATACAAGTAGCCTTTTGTTTGCGATTTGCAAACCAGTGGTGCTCTATTCTCTCTCCTCTTCCCCGCAACCCCCCTTGCTTCTAAACCCTTGCCTCCCTCGCTCCGCTTTCTTCATTTTGCCTTCGATATCTCCGATCATGACGATTGGTTCCGGAGGATCTAGCATCGTTGGTATGCCTCTCTCTTTTCCTTGCCCCGTATGGATCGCCTTCTTTTTTACATTAATCTGGGGTTTCAACTTCAATTGAACCGTTCTTATGATTTTGATCTGTTTCTGTTTCCGCTAGTTTCTGTTGATCTCTTGCCTAGTTGTGCGAATTGGTCTGTGTTCCGTTCAATCTCGATGAGTCGGTCTTGTTTCTTGGAACAATTCTGGTTTCTTTGGAGATTTTTCTGGATATCTCTGGCAAATTTTGCTTGTTCTTGGGTGCTGGGGAACTTTGCCTCCTCCGCAGGCCATGATGTTATGGAGAAAAGCAGGAATATATTGAGAACTTTTCGAATTTGCAGAGTAATGTTAAAATCTAAATCTTTTAGGATTTTCTTGCTAGTGGAGGCTAGTAAATGTCCCGTCGAGGCTAGTTTTTTGGTCCTTTGAAAAGAATATTTTGAAGAGATTTAGATCTGTTTTTTTGGCCGGAAGAGATCAACATGTTTAACTATGATGTAAAAGTCAAGATGTATGCATATTAAGTTTAGAAGGTTTACTGATATTGGGGAAGCTTAAGAGATGAACTTTTCTAATCTTTATAAACCTTATCTGTTAACTGTTTTCCATAGTGTTGACATGCTTGCTTGACTGATTTTGATGTATTTGTTGGAACTGAAACTTATGTCTCCCTCTCTGGATTCTGAATTTGTGGCTTTGTAATGAAGTAGGAATAGAAATGTGGAGGAGTATTTGAGTAAACATAGCCCGTGGAGGAAAGTACATGTGTGAAGTGTGAAGCTCCTTAGCTGTTTCTTTATTACTAGATTGTTAGTTGGATGGGGATGGTATAGTTGAATTTCGCCGGTTCCTTAATAATCAGATTGCTGGCTGTTATGTTTTTTTCTATAATTTTTTAACATTTTTTATGTTACCTCTACAAGAAAAACTTCCTTCTACAAGAGTTTTCTGTTCATCATGCAATATTGAGATATATGTTTCTCAGGCCTAAAAGTATATTTAGCTATCATTTAGATACCTCTTAAAAAAAACTTAATATCAGCATCAACCAAAACAAACAAAAAGAAGGGAGAAAGGGTACGCATATTAACGGTAAAAAAATATTATTTAAGTTGAATTGACTTCGTCTTATGTCTTTAGATGCTTTTATCCCTCTAAACAGACATAATAATTTTGATGAAATGTTTCCTGCAAATTAAGCTTGCCTATCACTTCCCTTTCACTCATGCAATCTGTGGTTTTAATGGATGAGTGCCTGCAATCCGTGGTATGTTATATGAGAAAGTCTAGTTTTCATATAAATTTGATAGTGTTTTTTATATGCTGTGGCAGTCCCTAGAAATTTCAGGTTGCTGGAGGAACTTGAACGTGGGGAAAAGGGAATTGGAGATGGAAGTGTCAGCTATGGAATGGATGATGGAGATGATATATACATGCGCTCTTGGACTGGTACAATCATTGGTCCTCATAATGTAAGCTTCTTTCTCCTTCTCTCATCTCTCCCTATAATATTTGACTCATGGATGGATGGAAGCTTCATTAGCTCCCTTGTATGCTGAAAATGATACCCTCCTTTATAATGAATATTTTACTTTATTTATGCCCTCCAGCTTTTTTCTTCTTATGCCAGCTAGTAATAGTAAAAGATCAAGAACATATTTTGGAATGCTATATTGTCTTTGTTATCTAAAATAGTCTAGTCGGTTCTATGTGAAATTGATTCTCTAATTATTATTTATGATAAAATGTGAATACAAGAACTGGCAAGTGGCCACAGAAAAACATGTCTTTTTGTTTGATGTCTTTTTGTTTATGTAGGTGACTGACTTGTTCTTCTCTGTGTTGGTGATATGGACTTCATCAGTTTGCTATAACACTGATTCTAATTGATGATAAAGTAAGGCGGTTATAGAATTTAGGGATGTACTTGTTACTTACGGGTTTGTGTTTGACCAAGGCCTCTTAGGAGTTAGGTCTTGTTATAATTAATAGTTTGTTTAACATGAGTAAAGCAACAAGTAAAATCAGAAAACTTAAGTTCTAGTCATAATTTTTGAGTCTTGCTTATGTACGGTTGAGATCTGTATAACTCTCCTGTCTGAAAATACAAATGGAGCAATCTTAATATAGCAATTGCCACGTGGCAGTCTGTCTGTGTGGAAGTGATTCTAGGACTAAATTAGTACTGTTGATCATGCTTAAAAAGGTTGGGTGTTTGAGTGATCTGGATTGTTTTGCCTTATTGCTTGGAACTATATATAGTCTGTTAATCTGAAATGAATGTATCAACTGCAATTTAGGAGCACTCGTAGATTACCATGGTGTATTCATGTGGTTTAGCTTGATAAGACACCTTGTTGTGAATTGTGATTAGGCAATGTCTGTTTTTTGGAACATTATATTTCTAATGTGGGAGCTCTTATGGTGCAGACGGTCCATGAAGGTCGTATCTATCAGTTAAAACTTTTCTGTGACAAGGATTACCCAGAGAAGCCTCCCAGTGTTCGTTTCCACACGCGGGTGAATATGACTTGTGTGAATCCTGAGACTGGAGCGGTGAGTTGTTTTTTCTTTTCCGAAAAACGTGTTAGACTGGTTTAATAATAAGTACGATGAGGCCTTTGTGACTCGTGAAGGGATAAGTAAATTCAGTGAATTCAATTTGGGAAGCTTAATCTCAAATGTGGTTCACTTGATCTATTCTGGCTTAAGATAAAGACATGTGTAGGGTAGGTGTATTCAACTGATGGAGAATCGTGATCTGTACAGGTTGAACCGAGGAAGTTTGGTATGCTGGTGAATTGGCAGCGGGAGTTTACAATGGAGGACATTCTGACCCAGCTGAGGAAAGAAATGGCTGCCTCTCACAATCGAAAGCTCGTCCAGCCTCCTGAAGGGACCTATTTCTAGCCACCTGTGCTCTGCCCCCTTGTTATTAGCTGTGATTGTATCCAATTTCAAATCCAATGGTATGTTTTGGTACATAGTTATGCCCAATCTTGACCATGGAAGCTGTGGAAGGGAAATGTGGGACTGGCTTGTTTCAACCTTTTGACATGGGATTGGGCATTCTTCAACTGGCTTGTTTTAGATGGTTATGACTTATGACTCATGCTCCGTTTCCTTTTCATGTATGTGGCTAAACTTGCCCAGTTCCCTTTGCTATTTGCCTTGTGACAAGTCTGCTTATTTGCATGACCTAAAATCATGCAGGTCGCTTTTAGTTGGGAAATGGTGCATGGAAAATAGGTTTGGGAAATAAAATTTTTAAAGTTGGTGTTTTTTTCCTTTTGAATTTTCAACCACATTTTGTAACCTCCTGAGAATAGGTTGTTTCATGTCTGACCTTGGTTGTGGGTTTGGCACTGTTGGTGGGTCCTTGTCTCTGATGACCTTACTATTAGGGTTGGAAATTAAATAAATCAAAATTAATGGAAAGTAGATTTTGACCAATTTAGTCTTTTTAGTTTGTTAAGGAGATTGTAAATGAAATATTATGAAAGCCAGTGAAAAAAATATGAAAAATGGGTTTTTGACCAATGTTTAGTTAATTTTATATCTTGACAAATTTAGGTTCTAGTGAAACAGGGTGTTAGGATAAAACAAGTGTATTAAGTTAAAACGTTGGATGCGGATTTAATGAATGGATCAGATTGAATTGTAAGAGGTGTAACAAATTTAAAATGCAACACATGTATCTGATTGAATCATAATCCTTATTTTGTGGGATTTACTTTCCCTCAAAATCACATATGTAATTCTTTCTCTCAAAAAGAAAGGATGCTTTTTCTTCCCAAAAAAACGTTGTTTTCTCTCCTCTAAAAAATCGTCATCAACCTCCATTGAAGTTCATCGTGAAGCTTAAAGTTCCGAAGTTGTCTCCCTTGAATCATCTTTGTCGATAATTTT
Organism: Rheum nobile; assembly: GCA_027886185.1. Classification (NCBI taxonomy): domain Eukaryota; kingdom Viridiplantae; phylum Streptophyta; class Magnoliopsida; order Caryophyllales; family Polygonaceae; genus Rheum; species Rheum nobile. The sequence continues at coordinate 990,019 of WOAB01000342.1, read as the reverse complement.
CAACATTTGTGTAGGTTTGTCGTCTTCCCAATATAGGTATTCATCTTCAAACTTGGATTTTCGTCATTAAATTTTAGGTTTTTGATGTTGATTTTTTGGTTTAAATTCGATTGTCTTCTCCATCGATCAGACGAGATTTGCATGTGTGGTTTGTTTGATTTGTTCATGAATTAGGTTTTTCAAAGTTGTTTCGAATAATCAACGTTAGATGCGTATGGTTGTAATCGAGATGAACATTGTTTCATGCGTGAATCCTCGTACCTCGAGTATTGTTGTGATATTCAAAATCACTTGTTCGATATTCGTGTTGCCAGTGTAGATATTCATGTGTGTATTTCATCGCTTATAAGTATCGTCAACGTATTTAATTTATGTTTGATATTCACGCTTCATATGTTGATATGCAAAAGATATTCATATATGTGATATGTAACTGAATGAGTATGATATTCACGCTTCATGTGTTGATATGCAAAATAAATATTGAGTTTTTAATGACCTGTACATTGATACTCACTCACTCTTTTATATGATATTCATGTTTTGAAGTATTAATTGTTATTCATGTTTAGGTTTCATGTCCTTAGTTTCTTATATTCAAGTTTGCCTACAAGAAGGTTGGATGATGAATCTCCACAAATTGTTCAACAAACTGAAATTGACAATGTAACTGAGCTAATTGGGAACACTGAATCTCCACAGGCTATTGAGAACACTGAAGTTGGGGACGAGTCTCCATATGTTACAGTGGCTTGAATATGCCTTAACGATTTCTGAATAACGGTTATAGTACAATGCATATCCGTTTTCGAATATCTCTCATCTTCTCTCACGTGAGATTGCAATCATAACAAAGCCATAATTCTTTCCTTTTTTGAATATCATCATAGTGGTCTGGAGATTTTGGATGCAGATTCTCGTCTTCTCTCTCCAATCTTGGTGCAAATCTTCTCTTTTTTTATTTTATTAATTAGGAAAATTCTCCAACTATCATTGTGATATTCACTCTCATGTTACACGCCCCACTACACCCCAATATCTCTATTCAAATCCATCTGCCCATCACCTTTAATCTGACGCTCCAAGATTGTCCACTCATTTTATCACAAGATTCGTTTTACCTGAGCGTCCCTCTATTTTGACATATCTATATATATTTTCTTAAACAAAATAATGGTTTGATATTCCAATTCGTTATTTTAGAGGTTAGGATTTACTAGTTGTCAGGCCCATAAATTGTTAGAGGCCCGTTATTTATGAAAGAGGACATTAAGCCCATCAGACTCATATAAAAGTCCAATAACACTCATAGCCTGCTAGGCTGCACACATAATTTGAACGAAACTCTGGAAATCATTTGATTTTTCTTTGGATCCCGGGAAAGAAATAATTTTGTTTTCGATTTTTATTATTGCCGTTTATTGAATAAAGTTTGGGACCTTAAATTAAGATAAGGAAGTGACATCTCGTACGTATAAAGACCAAATTTTGAGGGTCGGGACCCGAGTATGGCCAAGTTGCCAGGTTTAAAGATTTGCTTAGACATTGCGGGGTTATAAAACTGACAATTTACATTTTGATTACTTAATTCAGTATTAACCAAAGTTTCAATAAAAATAATTTCTAAGCACATAGTGGTAAGATAAATAACAAGAGTATCCTCTTTAGTTAGAGTCTCAAAAAAGAAGGAATATAATGTATACATGGAGCATTCTTAATACTAGTGACTTATGAGTAAATGGTGTAGATTTATTCAATCAAAAAGAAGAAGAGAAGATTCTCATTATTAATCTTACCCTATGATAATAAATTGTTTGACCATGAGTGAACCATTTTATTTATATCTGCCAAGTCATATGAATGTGAGTATAATTAAATGTTTTCTGTTTGTGGATGCTCGTGAGATGATTATATGCCGAAATTAATCATTAGGGCCTTAATTTCCTCAACGCATAATTTAGGAAGTCCAAATTAGCAAACAATGGGAATTAAGATTTGGAAAATGACAAAAGTGTAATTTGGCACCATCTGATCACAAGATCATTCCATTGTAGGCATCAATCGAAGTGTCTCCAGACCGTGTTTTGTTTCTGCTTTTCGACTGTATCAACATCATGTTGAGTCTTCTAACTCATGTTTGAGCCTTTCTCACTGATTTTGCCTTTTCGCTACTCCTCCTCGCCTCCTCGGTTGTATTTATTTACCTAAAACTTGTTGTTTTTTTGCTTTTTGCTTTGTTGTTTTTCTTATTGTCGTGTTTTTCCCTTCTTGATTATTTCGACTGCAGTCTTTTCGACCTCTCAAGAATTCAGGTTTGATTGTTCTGAATTCTTGAAATCTTACCTTATTAAAAATAAATAAAAAAGCATCAAACTGTAAAAACCCATGTCGATCTCTTCTCGACTTTGAATCTAGCTTAGCTAAAATACGGAGTGCTAAATACCGGAGTAGTTACTTAAGTTCTTCATAACTTTGAAATGAAGATATTCTTTCCTAGTATTTATGGGAACAAATTTATAAATTTATACGCATTACGTGTATAGAGTTATATATGCTTCAATAACATTGTGGATAAAGTATGAGAGATTAATTATTACGTACTTTTATACAAAATAGGGTAACTCGTATTCATAGATCGACAATCTCCACTTCCATATGCCCCAACACTACTTCAGTACCCAGCTTCTAATTATTCAACTTTATCCTAGCTAGGAAATACAATATTTGAATTTGGATTCATTTTGTAATCCAACCCGACCTAAAACATATGTATAATTAGGTACAATATTGGTACCTCTAAGTTAATTTACACCAATCAAGAATTTTCGTAATGAAATGGATCATCATAAACCCTTATTTTGAAAATTCCCCAAAATGGGGAAAGAAAGAGACTTTTCCTGAAGCTAGAGCTAACTTCAACTTGTAGTTTCAATTCGCCGATAATTTAGTTATAAATGGTGATTCGAATCACATGAGGGATACGTAATTTAGTGATATAGATGTACTGATCCATTTATATGTATATAACTTACAGATTTCATAAATTAAATGCAGGGCCAAATCTGCACAGATTTTGGCCCCTCTTTTAGTTGAAATGGGCGATTAAAATTGACAAATTAATGTGATCACATGGGGGTTAGCTAGGCACGCCATTGACAAGTACTTACAACGCAAATTAACCGTCTTCTTTGGGGAATTTCGTCGAACACCTTACCTCCACTTTCGCCGGAGCAGTGGAATCCGGCTCGTTTTCCGTTGGCGGAGACATAACGGCTTTCCAGATCTCCGAGAAAGCGCGGATGATGGCGTCGTGGTGGCAGGGGGAGTTGAGCCGGAGAAAGCAGGCGAGAAGCTCCTGTAGATCTCGCTTGGCGAAGATCTCCTTCTCGAAGATCATCTGAAGCATCGAGTGCTTGAAATCGAGGTAGGGATCGTCGGAGTCCTTGACGACGGCGAAGGTCTCGGCGAGCCTGGAAGAGCAATTGGAAGGCCGCGTGTCGGGATCGGGACGACGGTCGAAGGTCGGATCTCGAGAAGGCTGGGGATCGGCCTCGGGATGATCGGACGAGTAAGCGTCGGCGGTGGAAGTGAATCCGGCAACGGCGTCGGTGTTGTTGAAAAGCTTGTCGTCGCTGCCGGAGGTGGAGGAAGAAGGATCGCGGAGGACGGAGGGTTTAGGGAGGGGGTGGTGCACGTCGGGGAGTTTGAGGCGGCGGGAGCCGCAGCCGCCGCAGCCGAGGGTGGAGGAGGTGGTGGAGAGGAGGCTTTTGAGTCTGACGAGGGTTTTAGCTTTTCTTGAATTGGTGGGGGGCATTTTTGTGAATTACGAGTGTAGATGAGAAAATGAAGGAAATCAGTACAAGTAGGTCTATATAGGTGAGACTCTCGTTGCCTTCTACCACTTTTGGTTTATCTTTTTCTCACTTTATTTATTTAAAAAGAAAAATTATGATATTTTATAAGTTATATATATATATGTGTTTGATGAATGATTTCTGTACTAGGTCAAAAAAAATTATGACAAATTTCGTAACACTAATCTTGTCGTTCTTTTTTTGACCATTATAACTGCGATTAATTGGCTAAGTTGGAAATATTTATAATAAGAATATGTAAATGTGAAGAATAATAAATTGTTATATGAGAATGGTGGGATGGGAGTCAATTTCAGGGTGGGTCAGAAGTCGTGAAGGGAAAGGGAAGATGATGAGACAAGGGACCCCCCTCTTTGCTGCACTTTGCCCCCTCATGATATCTATCTATATATATATAGGTATATGCTCGATCTGCATGTGAAGATCACAATCTGGCTTACAAATTGGGTAGCCCATCTTACAAGTTACAAGCTAATTATGATACCATTTCAGCAAAAGAAAAATTGGTCCAGTTTGCATTTCGTTTGAATCCATCGATCTACTATGATCCAATATTTATATCTATATATATTACTATTAAATCCATAATTATCTATGTGTCGTTCATTTAAGTATGTCACGTCATCAAATAATTATGTATATTTACATATTTATCTTTATTCTATTTATAATTTATTTGATCTATTTATATAAATTTCCTAAATTATCACTCAAAATATTTTTCATTGTACATGATAATTCAACACTTATCAAAAATATTATTATCATACTTAATTAGTGTCCATAATATAATATATATGTTAATGGTCCGTAAATTCCATTATAAAGATATGTATGTAGATAGATGGTCCGTAATAGTTAACGTTATACGGTCATCCACCAACATACATATAATTATGCACTTAACAAAAACATTATTATCATACTTGGTTAGTGTTCATGATTTAATAAGGGTGAATAGATTGTCTGTAAACTCAATTATAAAGAATACAATATGCAGTTTTATTTAGTGTAGTTTTATTTTTAATAATTATATAAAATTCTTAATTTATATTTTCTTTTATTAATATAAATTCACACATCTACCTTTAATTTTCACCACACAATACACCTTATAAATTATTTCAATCAAGAAATTATTTTTCTGATACACCATGCTAATTTTCCTATATAATTCTCTTTTATATTTTACATACTATAAACAAATTTAAATTTATTTTTAAAATATATGGTCATATTCGAGCAAAGCACGTGGACACATGCATGCTAGTATGTTACTATATAGAAAAAAATTCCTAAGATGAATACATAACTCTGGATCATGTGGTTTAGGTTAAATTTTGATGCCTAGTAATTAAGGTATTATGAAAGATGCATATATATAAAAGCTGGAAAAATGTAACTAGCTAACTACCGTCCTCAATTAATTGAATTTTTGATAGTTGGTTTAATTCTTGTGTAAACAAATAGAGGAGAGGATACTAGCTAGTTAACTTTCTGATGAAATAGGATGTTATAGTAAAACGAAAATATTAATTATAACGTCAGATGAGAATTTGTGGGTGCATCTTACTAGAAAGTTATAGTAAAACAAAAGTTAAGTAAAATGGGTTGGATTTCACAATTTTAGGGTGCATCTTACTAGAAAAACCGGTGACATAGAGGATTACATTCAAATCCGAATTTAGTGGGATATTTTATTCAAAGATATGTTCTCTTTCCTAATCGAGTCTCTCTCTCATAATTCACAAATTTCTTTTCCATATAAAATTATTCTCTGTTTTTATACCCTGTAAATCGCCATGGGGTTAATTCAAGCTCCCTAAAATCTCCATTGTTCATCTCTCCTAAACAACAATGGCTCCCATCTCCCACGCTCTTTGTTGGCGTCCCCTCTATTCTCCATTGAAGTACCACTTCGAAGCTCTCGTCCCGACGTAATATTTTCGGTCAAATTTGTTGTTCTATATATAATTTGGTGTTTGCCTCTTAGATCTGAAGTCCGCTACTTAGGGGTGAGCACAAAAAAACGAAATCGAATAACCATTTCGAAAAACCGGCATAATTCTAGGTTAACCGTATCGATATTTTTTTAAACTACGGTATGGTTAACTGACTGAAAGAAAATATGATTATTTGGTACGGTTACGGTTAGTGATAATTTTTAGTTTGATTAATTGATTAACCGAACATATAAATAATATATTTTTATAAAGAGAATAATTAGTTAATTTAGTGACTATGGATACATTTCAATGATTCTCTTAGTATTTGGTTCATAGTTTGAATTTTCTTAGTCTCTCCTCTTTCTAATTTCTATTGTTGTATTTAGCTATTCTTCTATGCTTTGAATAATCTCTTTGTCTTTAGTTGAATTAATAATTATTTAGATTATATAAAGTAACCAATAAATGAACTTTATAACAATACCAATCTAATCTTGTTGTATTGTGTATTGACTTGTGATATTTAAACGAGTGTACTTGTCATATTTTCTACAAGTTAATAGAACAATGTATTATAAGTTTATTGGCAAAGAGGATTTTAGGCTACGATCGTATTACTAGGGGTGTTCATCCGGTTCAGACCGGACCGAATTTTTTGAAAATGGTGGACCGGAGACCGGACCGGATAGGTCCGGTCCGATTCCGGTCCGGTCCGGTCCGATTCCGGTCCGGTCCGGTCCGATTCCGGTCCGGTCCGGTCCGATTCCGGTCCGATTTCGGTCCGGTCTAAGACCGGATTGGACCAGATTTTATTTAAAAAATAAATAAAAATTAAAATCTATAAAAAAATATCTAAAAAAAATATCTATAAAACATATATACTCCTAACTTATTAAATTAAAAAAAATCTATAAAAAAATACATATAAATCTCTAAAAAACATATAAATTAAAACAAAATAAAAAAATTTAAAATCCGATCCACCGGTCCGGACCGGTTAAAATCCGGGTTTGGACCGGACCGGACCCGAATTAATGGGAAAACATGGACCGGAGACCGGACCGTATTTTAACCGGTCCGGTTCGAAAATCCGGTTTGTGGATGAACACCCCTACGTATTACATATGGAAACTAATAGATTAAAATTATTGTCCATACTTTAGAAACCATATTGACTATGTGAAGGATATTTTTTATTCTAATCAAAGTTGATTCGCCTGCCAAATTAATATTGTAGTCTAAATATCTCACTTGATATTAATAGTTTATGTTTTAATCAACCCAAAAGAGAGAAGAGTAATAAAATTTGGAACGAAGATAAGTATATTATTGTGAATTAGTAGTTAAGAATCAATAAATAATAATATATTTTTGTAAAAAATCAAGTGTTTCGTCAATTTTAAAATCTTGGTTAACCAATTAACCGTACCGAACTGTACCAAAATATTGGTTAACCGATGACCGGTTAATATGATATTACGGTTCGGTTATAGTATTGAAATCTAATTAACCGAAATACCTGTTAACCGCCCAAGCCCACCCCTACCGCTACTCACATCTTCTTTGTCGATCAGGGGACTTGGCTGCGTATCTTCTTTGCTTAAATTTCATGTTGCCCGCCTCTTTGGAATTGGTATGATATTGATTTTGCTTTTGATTCCTCCATTGATTTGTGTAGTTGCTTGATTTCTTCTCACGTAACTGTGTTCCCACATCCAATTTATTTTGGTACGTTATTACATAAATAGTTATATCTGATTTTTTTCTTCTCCTTTTCGTCATTATTGAGCCTTTGAGTTGATTTCCACCATTATCGATGTGCTTACACTTCATCGCCGCCCCTCATTGCCTTCAATGACTGATGCCACACGTGACACGACACACCATTACCTCTGACACCGTCTCCGAAACTCTAACTTATCCACCAACCATTCTTAATCGCCATGAATCGAAGAATCGAAAAAAGTCGGGTAAATTTTGATATTCAAGATATTAGACGCGATAATCACGAAATTGCGTGATGATATTCGTGTAATTAGGTGATGATATTCATGTAATCGGGTGGTGATATTAATGTAATTGGGTGGTGATCGATATTCACGAATTGTATGGTGATATTCATGTAATTGGGTGGTGATATTCATATAACTGAGTATGATATTCATGTAATTGAGTGTGATATTCATGTATTTGAATATGATATTCATGTAATTGAGTATAATATTTATATAATTGAGTATGATATTCATATAATTGAGTGTGATATACATATTACCTAGTGTTGATATCAATGTTTGAAGTGGTGATATTCATATTCTTAAGAAATTAAAATATTCATATATTAAATAGAGATATGCATACAAACATGTGCGATATTAAAAAAAACAATGCCTGAAGCAATACAAATAGAATTTAAATATATGCGATTCACCCCATACATGCATACACCTCTTATTCAACTCTAAATTTGGCCATTAATTTTCCCTCATCCAACACTCCTTATTAGTACTTCCGTTTTACCACAAAATCCATTTTACCTGAACCCACCTCTATATATATATATATGAATATGGTTTTCCCTTTAATGTCATTATTAGGATATATATATATATATGAACTAAGGTTATGTTCGGTAAAATAAGGCTTTTAGGGAGGTGGAAGTTTTTTAAAAGATTGTTGGGTAGGTGTAGGTTTTTTGGTAGGTGTTTGAATTGTTATTTAAAACTTTCTAAAACCTATTGCTCGTTTGGTTGAATATACATGAAGTGTAATTTCTAGGAAATTATTTCATGTGAAATTATATCCTGAGAATTCGAATTCATGAGAATTGATAAATCCTGTTTGGTTAAAATCTAAATCATGAGAAATATGAGAAATAAAATCTTACACACCCCTCCCTAGCTGATTGGAATTCTTGTGGTTTGCAGGAATTGAAAATCTCAGGAATTAGAATATCTGAGTTTTTCAAAAAGTCAACCAAACACATGTCTTTGATATCAGTTTTTGCGATATTTAAATTCATGGGAATTTACTTACCAACCAAACGAGCACCTAATTGAGTTTTTGACATTATATAGATTTTTTGCTAGATTTACCTTTAAAATTAAGAAAAAGAACATCCAAAAATATAAATCTACAACACTATTATGAGCTAAATTTCTCTAACATTCTAAAACCTCTAATAACCTTTATCAAATAATCAATTTAAAAAACTATAATTTACAAATTTATAAAAACATCCTAAAACCTGTGCCGAATACGTTATGTATGAATTCAGAATATTATGCATGTGAAATTGATCTAGCTAAGCCCTAATTAAGGTACTATATACTCCCTCTGTCCCATTAAGTTTGTCTCATGGGGGAGCGGGTTCAAATGCCGATGCGAGTTTTGTATCGTTAATATCTCTAATTACATAACCCTAAAAATTATAATATTTTGATATTATCAAAGTACTCGTTGAGACGAATCAAACAAGACCCCACATAACTATGTTTTTTCTTATATATTGGAAGAAATCTTAAAAATTCTCTTCAACTGTGAACAGTGCCTAAAAATCGGGATGAGACAAACTTTATGGGATGGAGGGAGTACTATATAGGACCTTAGGTGCCTTTTAGATCGACAAGCCATATCCCTTTCTATTTTGTGGAATATATTGACCACTGATCGAATTGTACGTTCAAAATCCCACTTCTTATAGTTTTCAAGTCCAAGTTGATAGCTCTGAAAATAAAACAGACAAATTGGATGAAAATTAATCCTTCAAAAACATTTCAAATCATTAACACACCGCCTAATGTGAAAAGGTACGTGTACTTTAGTTAAACATCAAATGTACATATATATCTATATGTACGTTGGGTTGAGATCTGAATGGGTTGTTAGGAGACTAGGAGGACACTGCTTAATTAATGTGAAAACGTGTACTTTAATTTATGTTATTTACAGGTCGTACACAAGACATACTTAATGTTAATAGATTTGCTATTGAAGTAATTATAAATGCTGAAATTATATTAAAACGTGATCAAAATACTTAGGTCGGTCTTGACATATATATAATATTTGTTGGATTTGTTTTAGGAATATGTCTTTAATTTTTATAAATTCACCAAAAAAAATTATCCGTGGAAAAACATCAATTTTATCTTCAAACATATTTTATACATATCTTTATATTTGTAACTTTTTATCGGAAAAAACATATTAATTTTTATGATTTTTTCTTGTTTATAGGAGACACAAGTTTTTACAACGGAAAAAACAAGTTTTTACAACGGGAAGGAGGATTCGAACTCACATAAAATACTTATGGAGTGTCATGTTTATTAGAAAAGCTAGAAAGAGACTTTAACGAAATTCTTTTTTTTTTGGAAGCTTAACGAAATTCTTAATATTATGAAACTCACAACAATTTCATGTTATAATATATTCCCTAATTAGTATATTCAACCTAATATATAAATATTGTTTGTAGATGCGATCTCAATATCCTTTTCGACCTAAGATATAATTTTGGAAAATCAATCTTAATGCAATCAATTTTAGTTGTTAAGATTTTATTAAATTTAACCATATTGATAGCTAATTAAATAAAGTCGGAATATTTGAAAGATAGATCTTCTAGCTATAGACTCGCCGGAATCATAGCTCATTCAGATAAAAAGCAATAAAAAAAAAGAACAAAAGTTAATTTTTTTTTTTTGTCTTGATCGCGTGGTTCGATCGGTCAGAGACGCTCTACGTCCAAACTAGGGATGTCAATGAGACGGAGATTCCCTATTATCTGTGGGATTCTCCGCTATGGGAACGGGAATGGGGATTTTAAATGGGGACGGAGGTGGAGATGGGGCAAAAAACACATCCCCGCGTGGGGATGAGGACGAGGACGAGGGTAGAGCCCCTCACCCCACTCCCCGCCCCGTCCCCATTCCCGCCGGTGATCCCCACGAATATCACCCATTGAGTTTTCTCACGGGACAGAGGACATGGCTCAGAACAGGAACAATAAACTTTGGAGGGAAAAGATTAGGGTAGCAGATTGACTTGGGCAGGAAGTGTTTTCTTTGCTTTGGTTTGTTTTTGGTTATTTTCTGCCCTTTTTTTTTCATGTTTGTGTGTCAGTCTCTTTTGGATCTTTCAGGAAACATCCTCTCGATTCTCTTCGGGGTAAGGATGCGTATATCTGGACCTCCCAGACCATGCCGTTAGTGGGACTTGGTCGATTGTTGTTGTTGTTGAGTTTTCTCACGGGATTACCCATTGAATATTCCCATTTGGAAACTCGATGAGTTTTCCCATGAGATTTTTTTATGGATGAAGTCGAGAGCTTGCGGTACGCATGTACTATGAAATTTTCGGGACTTGTTTTTAATTGAATTCAACTCACTTATTATATTATTGTATTTTGTTTGACAATGTGGATTAACTGAAGAGTCATATATAACCGAAAAACGAGTAAGAAAAATTTCGTGAGGGTTAAATATGGATATTTATGGGGAACTTGTTTGACTATTATTGGAGAAATCGCATGAACTTCCATGGAAAGACCGAAAACAAATGTTAATTGAGAAAAAAATCATGGGGGCAGAGAATCCCCGACGGGGACGGAGATTTGGTGGGGACGGGGACGAAGACAACTTTAACTCCCCACGTGAGAATGTGAACGGAGACAGAAAATGCTTTCTAAACGGGGATGGAGACAAGGATACTACTGTATATCAGTGTCTATATTTACTATAACTAAATAGGATCAATAAGAGTAAACACCAAAACAAACAAGAATCCAAAATCAAAGCACCAAATCAGATTGCATTCATGGTAATCTCACACAATAAAGGAGGCTACCAAGCTTTCCTTAAATCACTTCATAACTAATTAATTCTCCTAAGTAGTACTAGTCCGTAGTAAGTACTATTCAATTCATGTCAGACTAATTAAAATCCTGAAACAACAATTGCCATACGAAGCGAAACTAAAACCCTAAGTCAAAACAAGAAAGAAACAATTAACCTAATTAATCAATCCTAGCACTTCTATGAATATGGCAATTCACCACTGCAACTAACCTAGCTAATTAGTCATATCTGTATCAGCAGAGGCGTCTAGTCATGGTCTGCAACAAGTGGCCGCGGAAGAAGCCGACGAACACGTCGATGCGTTTGATGAGTTCATCCATGAGATGAGAACGACGTCGTTTCTTTGGTGCCGACGAGGAGTAAAGAAGGGCCATCAGCTTGTCGTCGTCCATATCCATGAAGTTGCTTTCGAAGTGGAGAAAATCCCGAGCCTTCTCCTTCCGCCATGGGGATATTGCTTTCTTAGAGGAAGGCGCGATTTCGTTGAATCGTTCGGATAACGGAACGTAGTCGCTCTCGTAGCTCTTGCTGCTGCTGAAGCTGCTGCTGCTGCTACTCGGAGTCAAGCTGGAGGACTTGGAAACTAAGAGCACCATTGTTTGCTTGATGGGAAAATATGAAGACGATTGGTTTAATTGCCCGGGCATTGTGGGATTTAGGTTAAATAATAAACGTCCTACGCGGCTGATTCTAAAGATTTAATAACAAGTTTCGGGATTTTTATCTCAAGTGTATGGATTTTGTTTTATCAAGTTTTTTAAAAGAAAAAGATAGATAGAAGAGTAAATTAGGAATATTTCCTGATTAAGGAAAAGATACTCGATTGGGATCAGAAATAGATACAGTAAAAAGCACTTAGAACGTTTGTTATATAGTATTTATATATATCATCTCCACACATGCTAACAAGTTAAATTATGAAATTATATTTAAAATATTCTAAAAGAGAATGGATAAATCATTAGGAAAAAAATATTAAACTAATGGCTAAAAAAATTATTGCTAAAAATGGAGTTTTATTACTAAAAATGAAGTTATTATAGTGTGCCCATGAGTACACACTAGAAAAAACCTTATACCATACCGGGTTCAAGTACAACAGCTGCTTAAAAGTATATATCTCAAGTCTCAACTAAACTAGTGTAGAACCCGTACCTTGTACGGGTAAATGTAATTTGAGAAAATCAAAAAAATATGTATGATTGAATTAAATTAATGTTATATCCAAATAGTTTTTTAGAAAATAAAGTTTTCGCTATATCATTGGAAATGATATGCTATGATATATAGGAATTTATGTAGACTCATTTAGAGAATAGTTAATATAGAAATATTATAATGATTATTAATCTAAAAATCTCGATAAAATTATTCCTGATTTATAGAATTATTTATACGTGGGATATTTAATAGATGGTCCTTTAAACAATTTAAACAGATTTCAAACAAATAATTAATGCGTGGTTCATTGACAAAAACTATTAGATTAGTAATTATATCTTTTGAATAAGAAAGCCAATAATATTCATTATATGTATATGAGTATATCTCATGTTTGGATTATAATAGAAATTTTTTTAAAGGAAAAAAAATTGACAAAATCGTGAACATGGTCATCTTTATGTTGAATATTAAGTATTATAACAAAAAAATTATTTTTTATGTTTTTTTAGTTTGATACTTGAACAATTCATAATCAAATTTTCAAATCTTAACAACTATATTATACCTTCAAACCAAGTTTTTGGTTAAACATGGATAAAAGTCAATTGAAAATAAAGTGAGTTGAAGATTTTAAAACTATAAAAATTAAATATATGTATAATTGATGAATAAGACCAATGTAAATTAAAACATAAAAAAACTATATTAAAATAAGATTTATGTTTTTCAAAAAAATATATAGCTAAACAATATGGATACGAAATTATTGTTACACCCTCAACGATACTTGTAAAAATCACAATATAAAACAATAATTTCTTAATATTTAATAATAATATACTTAAGGTTACGAAACCAATATTTGACATAGCAAGCTACTTTATGATATAAAATATTATGTTTTAGATATTTCATATGCATAAAGAAAAGAAGTGACATTAACCTAATAAACATGATATTATCTCGTATGTATTTATTATAATGAATATTAAAAATAATTATTGAAAAATAAGGTGAAACTCAATATTTGAATATATTTATTTCAATGATTATTAAAAAAATAATTTTCAATTTAATTACTCAAAAAAGATCAAATAAAAGACAAGCTCAATTTAAAATTCCATGCATATATTCACAATGGATAATATATTTGACCCTTATATTAAGTTAAAATATTTATATAACAATTTTATCGTAGAATAGAAATGTGAAAATTAATATCCAAATAAAAGAAAATGTTTATATTAGATCAAAGGTACTGTTCATATAAAAAAATTGAGTTATTTGATGAAATTTTAAAGATTTTTATAGTATAAATTTAGTTAGTTTAAAAAAAAAAGTAAACTAAAAATAAGATTAATCGCAAAATAACACGTAAGAAAAGTTGATCCATGATTGTTTTGGTGTCTCGAAAGGGGATATGAGATCAAACGAAGGGAAACATATAATTTTGATATTTTAACTTTTTGTTAAAATAAATATATGAAATAATTCAGGAAAACATATATAAAAAAATCATTACAAATCAGCCAGATAAATCACATTTTTAAAGTTTTTTCTAATTACGTAATGGACATTGCACCCATTTAAAGTCTTAAAATTTTGATTTTAATTTATATCCTTACTTCTAGAAAACGTTAATTAAAAAGTTATTTGAATAATTAATTAATCAGTAGTGGCTGATTTATGTAGGTGTAAAGTTATCTCAAATTCAAATACTTTTAAAATTTGTATACGTACTACAATTAATTTACTTTTGATAATGTGTATAATCATATGAAATTGAAAGTTTGTTACAACAAAGATTTACCAGGATTTTTTAAACTTTTTGTTTGATTTAACAATTTTTTTTTGGTAATTTATAATTGATATTTCACGATTTGTTAGTGAATATTTTCTTGGTAATTAACAAACTCAACTTAATTTTTTAAAACTGAAAATTACATTTAGCAAAATAATAAGTAATAAGCCCATAGAAACATTGTAAAATCGGAAAATGAAGACCATGCAATTTTTATAGAAAATTATAATCAAATAAAATTTGTTAAATGGGAACTTACAATATACCAAATTAGTTAAAAATATGATATGATATAATTGTTGTTTAGGTGAGTTGTTAAAATTAAAAGGTTTAGAAGAAAATCTCAAGATTATATAAATGAATTTTGTTAAGATACATTAGTATGAAATTTGACTAAATTGTTAATAAAATATGTATGTGTAATAATATAATATAGTGGGTTGAATTATAAAAGCACATGTATTATGAGTTAAAAAATATATATATTGTATGACTTTGGCCCATAAATTTATATGTCAGATTATATATGCATTTATAAAAATAATATTACTAATTACATAAATGAATATAAGATGTATTTTATATATAAGTTTAATAGGAATTCTATCATATATTAGTTTGACATATATAAGCTTTTTTTTTTTTTAAATTTCTAAAAAATCAAATTTTATAAAAAATGTTTAAGTATTGAACAAAGTTGTATATAATTTTTATATATTTAAAGCCAGATGTGATTAGATATTGTAATTTAAATTGAAATATAATGTTAAGAAAAAAAAAAGTGCATTAATAATAAAATGACACGTATGATTTATAGGGCCAAAAACATTCTGATAACTCGAAATTCAATAGCTTTAATATATATATATACATGGACCATAAAATTTATTCGGATCAATTTACTCTAAACATGCCATAAATTTATGTGTAATAATATAATATAATGGGTTTGATTATAAAAGCACATATACTATGAGTTGAAAATTGTATGATTTTGACCCATAAATTTATATAGGTCAAATTATGTAAAAGCCAAAAATTGAAATTGAGAAACTTTAAACTCAATACCTCGTACTAAGTCTTAACCACTGAACTACTATTACTTTATATACAACTATTGGAGAGTACATAAATACATGAGCATACTAATATTGAACCCCGTAGGCCCTAATCGGTTGGCATATTGATGGGTTCTGATCATTCCTGCATTGATCAATGATCACCCACCAAAACTTGAACCCACGGTAGTGTTAGCCTGCGGTGCTTCTGCTGCAGAAGATGGTGGACTTTGTGGGCAAGGTGAGCTGACGCCAGCAACGGTGTAGTCTTCATCAATTCCGCCTATTTCGTTCCAGGCAAGACCTGCTACAATCAAGGAACCAAGTTGTTTCTTTGTGTTCATATGGATGAATTCTGAATATCACAACTCAAGACTCAAGAGTTAGGAAGGATACATTCTGTCCTCCACATGTCGGTTACGCTGAAGTCCGCATCTGACTGCAACCAGTAATCTGCTTCACTCTGCAAAAGAGAACGACACGTCTTATTAGACAAGGGGAACTTGCATAATCAAATCTCAAAAACCAGTAGCGTATCTCAACTCCTACTAAAAAAAGTAGCATATCTTAACTCTACTTGCAAATTTCATGATGAGTGTTTCAAAAGAAGACTTACGTCAACATCAGGAACAATCTTCAAGATCCCGCTGACAAAGTCCTGAGAAGCATTTGCAACTGAACATGTCCCGTCTGCTTCTTGCTCTAGCATCTCAGTTCCTTGCTCTCTATTCTCCATATTGAACATCTCTGTTGTGTTATCATTAGATAGGGAATGTCTTGGGACATTAGGAGCTGCCTCAGCACCATGAATCTCCTCAAACTTCTCTTCAAATTGACTGTAACAACGGAAATAATTTAAGTTTAAATGGACATCAAATGAGCTGTCAAGCTATAAGATTTAAACCAGACGAAAATAAACAAGTGCAGAATAAGATGTCTCAACTCTCATCCATCTACGCAAATGCTTACTAGACATAAAAGTGAAGATGTTCACACCAAGTCTAAGATAGACAACCAAAAAATCTAGAACTGAGCCACGTGTAAGATTGTTTATCACTCAGGTTTCACTTTGACTTGCAGCTTCTTTGGCTTACACAATTTGACCCAAAAATTCCTTAAATAGCAACAGTTACCCAAATTAGTAACATGGGACAGTATGTTCTCTGCTCATTTTCTTGTTTTCCTCTCCTGATAAGTGCTTTTCTGTTTCCAAATTTTTGGTACTAAATATTTCTTCGGTGATTTTAACTAACATGTGAAAAGTTAATTATCAAGAACATCACACGTGCGCCCTCTCCAACAGGGAAAAAAACACAAATCCCTGCCTACTTACGATGGACACCAAATTGAGCAATCAAAAAGATATGACATTAGCATAGTAGCTTTGCAATGACAAGACTAGAAAACAATTTTTTCTCTCCGAGAAGATCTAGTTGAATTTAATTTATATTAGCCATTATCATGCTACCTGACAAGGTAGACATCTATTCGACCCATGGTGCTCCGAAGGACCATTCTGTATCTCCGTCGGGGATAGTCAGCCTAAGCAACAACATAAAGTTGTAAGTATAAAGACAGAAAACAATTAGAAGAGAGTACAGGTTCAACACATGTTTTTTAGTTTCTCTGCTTTAACTTGCCTCATCAGGATCTGGAACCTCCAAGGTCGTTCCGTGCGGAGCTTTAATTGCAATCAAGGTCTCGTTCTGTGATAAGCCAATAATTAACAGTTGGTGTTGAAGAGTTAATCACCAGCAAGAAGAGTTAATCATGAGGCTTAGACACAAATACTTAAGAGAAGACCAAACCAGAAAGCACGGTAAGCCCTTAATGTCTTCCTCTGTCACAAAGAGCCACCTAAATAGTGTTATGAAAACAATGAAAAATTATCAGCCAATGAATAAAAGCTACAATCCGTATTATACTCATTGCAGAAATTAAAAAAACAGTTTCCTACTTCTGATTGTCTTCATCTTCGCTCAATTCCCTTAATCTTTCTTGCATGACACTGCACAAGAAAAACCAATATCTTAGATTAGATAATCCAGAAGAATACTAACAGCATTGTCCTAATTTGATACCTTATCTGTTCATCCAATCTATGCTCCTCCATGGAAAGGTTCTCTACTTCAGCCTGTCCAAGAGATAAGAACATAAACATTTAGGGAGAGAAATAAGTTAGATATAGACCCCCTTTGTCCTAAATTGGGCCAGAGCAGGGGTATATGATGCAAGTCCTACAGGCAGAAGCCATAAAATATTTATCATGAAATATTGTGAGAAAATTGTCAGTCTATTTACTTGATTCAATTATGACACAAGAGTTTGTATTTGACTCAAAGAATACTTATCTACATGTTCCTGTATAAACTACAACAGATCTCTACTAATCTTACAGTGTATGCCTTTTCCATGAAAAATTTAACACGTTGGATAGAGAAACTGCAGAAAGAAAAAGGTGGGGCATAAAGCTGGGTTACAGATGCATTATTACCACTGAAAATACTTAGATGACCCAGAAATAGTATACAACTTCAAAACCAAGCAAGATGAGAAGGAGCTTTTACGTTAAATGGATCTTTCGGATACCATACCTGTAAGTTAACGATACTATCATCCACTTCTCCTGGCCTTGCAACATCAAGCCCTCTAATTTATCATCAACAAGTCAATGAGTACATTGTGAACTAGTGATTACTTAAATGTTGTAATTGAACCAGAGAAGCAAATTGCTTTATACGGTACAATATAAATCAGTAGAAGTTCAAATTTCATGATGGTACTATATACATACTTCCATTGAATCCTATTCTTAAGTTTTTTCTCAATCAGGCCAATCCCTTCTAGAACATTTGTGATATCATAAATCCGCCTCTTCTGCACCTGGAATCCAAAGCAAACACATTATATCAGTTGAGAATGAATTTGTGTATAAAGCTTAAAAAGAAAAGGAAAAACAATCACCTCTAAAGTATCAGCAGCTTTGTTTAAATCAAGGACACCATCTTCAGCATGCTTTATCAAGTTAATGAACTTCTTTGTCAAAATACCTAATCAGGCCATATAACATAAAAGGAAAGTTATAGCCTCCCCCGATCTTTGAATAGCGCTTGAAGTAGACTAATAGATATGGTAAAGATGACATTTGGAAAGGAAATTACTAAGGGAGCTATCATAGCGACAAGGACCAACTGGAGTAGGATTATTAGCTGGAGATCCTGCAAAGAGATGGAACTGCTTATTATTTGAAAATCATATATAAAAACACCATCTCATATCTTTGCATGTACAGCTTATAAGACGAAAGATTTTTCAGAAGAAAACATATTTACAAAATGAAATGAGCCAGCATTCATTTCTGCAAATAAAACAACAAAAGATCCAGGAGTACAACACGCACCAACATTAGAAATTGGAGTTTGAGGTGCAGATTTACTGGCTTTTGGAATCCTTGATGCCCGTTGTCCTTTACCTCCTCTAGTTGAGACTGGCGTTTGGAGAGGACTGTTAATTACTTCAAATTCAGGGTGTGCAGCCGATTCGGTGGATTCAGCATCATGCTTAGTTGTTTCAATCTTTCGCTTCATTGACTGGTAAAACATGGCAATTTTCCCAATCAAGAGTTAGTAGAAGGAAGGCACGGCATGAATAAAGATAACAGTGTAGTTTCATGAGAGTGGAGAGATGAACAGGGGCAAGTTTTCTACACCAAGAAAATGATAGGCAACCAGAAATAGAACTTAAATTTATAAACTTGATTGAAAGGAAATTGCTAATTGACTACTATATCAGAACCAATTAGGGAAAGCCACGGAGAACAAGCATCAACACAAAAGAAGTCCAGGTACAGTATCGTATTCACTGACTCAGAATCGAAAGATTTAATTTTAGTGATTATTCTGAAACAGCAACTCAAGTATGCAGACAAATACAGAATACCCTCACACACACGACACACGCTCCAATGTTGCAATGCTGCACAGTGTAACGATCTGCCCACCTCAATTCGACAAATGTGGCGGGATTACTAGTTTCAAATAGGTAACTATTGGTGTGCTTTACATGTGCTGAAAGCAAAGTAATCACATTCACACAAATTGTAGCCTGGCAAGTTGAATCAGCAGCAAGATCCCTATAAAAAAATTATAAACTCATGCCAAGTTCAATTAGAAGGATATCAAGGACCTTATCTAAGAGACCATAAGAATTCAAGAGATGAGATATCAAAACATTGAGGAGCAGCTCATCCTAAAGCTTTTGAGCAAGATCAATTGCAGCAACAAAGAATGCAATGCAGTAAATTGAAATAAAGTAAAATAGTAAGAGAAACATCACCACGATGGTAAATAAGGAAACATCTCAACCAGAACTCTATACAAAATCCAACATAGATTCTCTCACAGTCACACATCATCTTCATAACCTAAAGAAAGACCTCGAAAGGAACTCGCAACCACAAAAAAAGTAGATCCCCGTACATCATCTTCACAGCCAGTAGCTCATCAGACAAAAAAAAAGACTATACAAACTCAAATAGAAATCGAAACCGACTTCAATTTGCACAATTCAAGAAAAACTCACGGGAGTCTTGACAACGATAGCTTCGGCGGGCTCAGGCGCGCGATGGTGGAAAGCAGTGGCGGCGGTGGGGGAAGAGAATCGATGATAGTTCCCGGGAGGCGCAAACGGCGGCTTCATTGGCGAGAAAGGGAGCTGGCGGTTTAGAAGGGGCTTTTGTGATAGTGGTGGTGGCGGTTCTTGCAGGTGCTGTTGCCGCGGCGGTTGCTGATTGGTAGCGCTAGAGTTCGACATCGAAGTTGGAATCCGCCGGAAAATTCTCGAAGCAGCGGAAATTGAACCGATCTTGAGCTACGGGATAGTTGCGAGGATTTGAGGGATCGAGAGGGTTTTTGGGTTTTGGGATGGTAAAAGGGGGGAAATTGGTTAGAAAGAGGGCGCGAGAGACGCCGGAGGGGAATAAGTATAGTATTTCGGAGGGTGGAGATCTGGCGGCGGTTGTGACGGCGGAAGAGATGCTGCAGGTGGTTGTGGTGGCCGGAAGTGGAAAGCGGAGCGCGAGAGAGAGAAAGGGGGAGAAAACGAGGGAAGGAGGGAATTTGGTTGTGGAGGGAACTAGGAAGCACTCAGAAAGCCTAACTCAATTTAATTTCTTTTTTTAAAGCGAATAATAACCGAGCGGAAATTCTAACCATCCTTTCAAAACTTGCAGATATCTTTGGTAAACAAAAGATTATACTGTATGGTATAAAGATACATAATAATGAAATAAATGTCAAATGTCACACATAATATTTTTCTTTTTGTACGAATATTGTCGTATTTTCATATTTTTGTGAAAAAAAGGAAAAGTGAAAAAGTGAGAGGAGGAGTGGTTGAATCCTCCACAATGCGCGCCTTTAGTAGAAAGGAAACAGTCGGATTTTTTTGTGGCGCATCCTTCTCCCTGCACGTGCCCACTTCCTATATAACCCTAAAAATAATTTATAGTGGGCTTTTGGTGTGGGCTGAGCTGGGCTTTTATGTATTGATTCTTTGTTTCGATTTTATTCCCGGATTAGCTAGAAAACTGAGCATTTTGGGTCCATTAGCCCTTTAAGAGTTTTCAATTAATAAAATGGATCCCTATTAGTTTTTATGATTTAAGGGGTATGATTTATGGGGTAGGGAGTAGGGTTTAGGGAGAAAGAGAGGGGTCCATTTTTACTAAGGATCCATTAGTTTAAAAAAGATTTGTCAAAAGATCATTTACCTAACTCACCGTAAAAAACTTGATAGATATTTTGATTTTAATTTGCTTTTTTGTTATCATAATACTTTAATGTATAATATAAGTCCAGCCTATCAAACATGAACCTGTATAAAAAACAAACTTATTAGAGGTTATTGTAAGAACCCTATACAACTCCGAATTTACATTAACTATTGCTTTAATGACAGGAATGGTGTCTTGCAAATTTGAAGACAAGCTTTGTTCAAGTTCATGGCCAAAATTACCTCTAAGTTCATCAAATAAGTATGAGCAAATCTCACGCTTTTCGTACCCTTGACATTTTTAACTTCGATCTGAAAGTAGACCAACTTATTGTATAATGAAACAAGAACGTGTCAAGTTTTGGTGCAACTTACAATTTACATTACATTACCATATGAATCATACCTAATAACAATGCAACAACAACAAAAATTGGAGAAATTTTTTTCCGTTAACCTCCTCACTCGAACTACTTGAATAGAGGGCTCAGTTCAGGATCATTCAGATCCAGGTCCAAATGTCCATAAAGTCGCATGTACTCGACGTAGCGGCCAGGCGGTGTCAGTGAAGGGTGATTTCTAGGAGTGAAGTTTTGCATCATCTGAATGTCTCGATCAAGCCAATACAAAAGATGATGATCCAAAGGAGGTAAAACCTTCAAACGAACCTCTTTTGCCCTATCCTGCTTTGTGGTCTCCAGCTTCGCTGGCCTGTTGCCCATTCTAGCACAGATCCTCTGAGCTCCAAGAGAAGCAAAACTGGTTTAGAAAAGTAGCTACATTCAAATGCACGAATATAGACAGTAAAAGGCTGTGAAAGGATAATATGAGCACATAATGGAACAATTTAAAGATGTACAACTATTAGCATTATTGTTCCCTGCATTAGTGATGGACAGTTGGACACTGCTAGAAAATAAGTTCAATACTATTGTCATGAAAATGGCCATAATGTAATGCTAAGTCAAAAAATAACAGTAAGAACATTTCCTTTCTTGTATTGTAATGCAGAAGCCTAATGGTTTTTGCTAAGTGCCTAAGTCAAAGCAAATGTAAGCAGTAAACCGCATACTTCTGACAATGGCCCCTAGCTGATTACCGCAACCACGAATGTGGGTTTGGTATAAATGGTTGGTAAGGTTTAGACTTAGAATGAGACCACAAAAAGCAGGTTGACTCCCAAAGTGCTTGGTGCTTTATAGCCTTCAAAGAACATAGAAACGATTCTTGACTAACTGCAATCAATGAAATGAATGCTTGAAAAAGCCACCGCTAGATGCTAAAACCGAATTGAAGTGCATCCAGATGCCCCAGCATTCACATAGATTGTGTTCATATCCAAGTAATACTTCTCACTGTAGCACAAGGCATTCACATTGTTGTCTTATGCCATGATTACCATCTCACTAGTCTCAGTCATCAAAAGATAAAAAGTCTCCCTAAGCCTATCTTTGATGCTAGGTAAAATTGCTCCTCACTGGCATTCAACTATTCATCCAATTCAGAGTGACTAATCAGTCGTATACAACTTGAGAAGAGATTTATTCTCCCAGACATGCAAAGGACAGAGGTTTATGAACCTGATTAAACCAGATGGCGTTGTGACGCTAACGCCATTCAAGTTGATTTAGGAAAAAAGATTTGAAAATTTCAAGTGTCTTGCGCGGACAAAAATTCTACGAGAGACGATTCAAACAGAATAAACTATGTAAAAGCTCGATTAAACGTAAACAATATAAACTAAGAACCCTCCGAGCCTTGGTTGCAATCTCGCTAGGTCAGAGAGCATCAACGCATCAAAATCGATGAAGAAAGGCAAGCAGAATCGACTAATTGAAGGGATAATTCAAGCAATCGGAAGAAAAGAAGACGAATTCGACGACGCATACGGTAGAAAAGCGAGAGTAGCTCAAAGGTGACGTACCAGAAATCCGACGGAGAGACAAGCGAGAAAAAGCGAAGAAGAGCGAAGTGGACTACGTTCAGAGTTTCAGCTGCGGTGTGTGTCAAAGCGAGGAGATAGAGCTCATATGGTTGTCTGGGCCCAGCTTATGGGCCTTGTTTGCTTTCTCGAATCATCTGAAAAACAGCATTTTTTTGGTCGAAGTGAAAAACAGGAGCATTGTAGAAAGAAATAAATTACATTCAAAATTGTCGACCTTGTTTGGTGAGACATTTATAATGACTATTTTATTGATAAAGATACTTAATAAAAAATGACACTTTGGAATTTATGCAATTAATATTTTATAATCTACCATTAAAATACATTTATAATTTATTTTACCAAACACTATTATATCAAATAAGTATGTATCTACAGAAAAAGTCTTCATAAATATCTACACCAAACAAATCATTTATTTATTTGACTAAAAATTAAAATCATACCTGTTTTCACTTTTTAGGTCATTGGTGAGAAGCTTGAGTTGTACTTGTAAGAAAAAAATGTCATAAATATGAGGTGGTTTCTTTGAATATTCCTTATGAATTTTATTTTTCTAACAATTAAAAAAATTATTACCCAAGTGACCAAGTCTCGTACATGATAAGAACTAAGCTAGATTGATTCCTAAATAAATTGAATTTTATGTTTCCATTCTTTATTTAGCTTGTATGGCCATTTTCGTCCGTTTACCATAGGATCTAGCACAAATTTTGGACGGAGCTCAAAAGTGGTGTGACTTTAATATAAATCATAGTTTGGGTAGTTATTTGAAAATAATTACGGCTGGTGTGGCATTGATATCAAAGGTCTCGTTTAGCATATTTTTAAGAATTGGAATGAAATCAGAAATAAGAATTTAGAATAAATGAGATATTTCTGTATTTTTTTAGTGTTTAATATATTGTTAAAATGAATCATTTCTGAAAACCGTTATTTAAGTATATGTGAAATCTGAAATAATGAATCAAATTGTGTTTTATGTTACAAATGTATTTTTTTATGTCTTAAAGAGAGTCATAAGACAATTAGTTCAAACCATTTTTAAAAAAAAATCTATTCATTAACTAGTTATAATTTTTAATATGTATATTTAAAATTTTAAGTTAAAAAGTCTATGTTTACTTTTTTAAGTTAAAAAATATATTTTCATTAAATTAAAGTTCTAAGTTAAGTTGTGTCCAAAAAAAATAAAAATAAAATATGCTTTTTGTCGAACCATATCAAATTATATATATAGGCGGTTCCTTAAACCAATTTGGGTCAAATCATATGGTCCCTTGAACCGTGGAAAATCTTACGGTTCTATGAACTGACCCGGACTGAGTCAAATGGGCAATTCTTTGAACCAACACGGACTAGGTCAAACCCAGTTATTTTTTGAAGCGGCTCTGAACTGACGGTTCGAGTAGTTGGTCGGTCCTAGTCACGGTTTAGGTGAACCTTGAATCGTCGGTTCACAAACTAGGGCAACCTTTACTCATATGTAGAGATGCAAAGGGACAAATGGTTCTCGTATGTGGAGAAGAAGACCGATTGAGAAGATGACGCTTTTCGAAAATAAGTGATACCCTAGATTTTTCTTGGGAATGAATCTCTTCTTTAAACGTGGAATGAGTCTTTCCAGGGAATCACAAAACTTATCATTCCTTACTTAATCAAACACTATTTCGAAATCACTCATTTCTCATTATGATTCATCTTCCAAGGAAATCAAACCAAATGAGGCCTAAGATATCGGTATAGATATGGATATGATTGATGTAAAAGTATCAAATAACACTCTAATATAATTTGATATTAATATCCATTTATATCAAACAACAAATATTAGTTTGATATCAGTATCAAGATATATCAAACATAAATATAAATATGAGTTATATGACTGTGGAAGAAAAAATATATCTTCTAAACTTATTTTTTTAATCTATTTATTAATTTCTATCAGTTGAAAAGTCAAATAACAATTCAAGAGGAGAATAGTGGGCTTTATCATTAAAATCCCATTAAGAAGGAGCAACTCATGGTCCAATTGGATAAGGTATTTAATATCCTAAAGGTACTCTAATTAACCTAAGTTTCAATTAGCCTTCATCTCATTCACTCTCTCTTTCAAGAAAATCCTAACCACCATGAGTGGAGTTCTCTACATATCAAATCTGACTTGAGCGTCGGAGGGGCTTTAGGGGAGATCCTGGCCCTCCCTTCGATCGTTTTTCCTTGCAGATCCAGTTCACCAACTAGGTTCCAAGGAGATCTATCGTCATCGGTTCTATTAACTCTATGGTACAAAAATATGCTACCACATTTGTCGCCGACCGTGGGGAACGAAGGCGACGATGAATCACCGGGAACGCACCCAGAAAGATGGATTCCTTTTCGAATTTGTCCTACAATAGAATTTTTGAATCAGTACAACTTTCGATTCGTTTGTTTGTTCTGCGTGAAATTTGGACGGATCAAACTAAACTTTTCAAAGTTTCTTTGGGCTTTAGAATCACTCCATTCTGACATCCGTGCAACAAGAACAACTTCTCCAAAGTCGGGGTCAAATTCAGAGAAAAATCCTATGACGGAAATTTTCGAATCAATACAACATTCGATTCGCTCGTCCGTTTTGCGTGAAATTTGGAGGGATAAAACTAGACTCTTCAAAGTTTCTGTGTAATTTGGAATCACTCCATTCCGACATCCATGCAACAAGAACGACTTCTCCAACGTCGGGGTCAAATTTAGAGAAAAATCTTGCGACAGAAATTTCGAATTAGTACAACATTCGAATAGCTCATCCGTTTTGCGTGAAATTTGGAGGGATCAAACTAGACTCTTCAAGGTTTCTGTGGGATTTTGAATCACTTCATTCCGACATCTGTGAAACAATAACGACTCCGCCAAAGACATGACTAAATTCAGAGAAAAGCACACAACTAGCGCGGCTGGCACAAGAGTTGGTATTCTATTCCCCACAATGGGTTCGACCCACGTGCAACTCGATCGGTAAATTTCTACACCAAACATGCTTAAGCTAAATTCAATTCAATCACTATTGATGAAATTTAAATAATTAGGTATAATTATTCTATTATTATATGTTTATGTCATGTCGATACAAACTTTCGAGCGAATCACTAACTAAAGTGACTCATGGATTCCGTCGACGAAGATGATAATCTCTTGATAGTGGGATCCAAATGTATACTATGAAAGACTAATAAACATGGGTTGAAATTAAGGGGCACGAACTACCATCTTATTCTATTAGCCTACGGGTTGTAGGGGCACGGGCTGCCATCTTATTCTATTAGCCTACGGGTTGTAGGGGCACGAGATGCCATCTTATTCTATTAGCCTACGGGCCATAGGGGCACGAGCTGCCATCATCTTCATTCTATTAGCCTACGGGCAGCAGGGGCACGAGATGTCGTCTTATTTCTATTAGCCTACGAGCAGCAGGGGCACGAGCTGCCGTCTTATTCTATTAGCCTACGGGCCGTAGGGGCACGAGTTGTCGCCTTATTCTATTAGCCTACGTGTCGTAGGGGCACAAGATGTGATCATCTTCATTCTATTAGCCTACGGGCCGCAGGGGCACAAGCTACCATCATCTTCATTCTATTAGCCTACGGGCATGGGCACAAGTTGTCGTCTTATTTCTATTAGCCTACGGGTCGCAAGTTGTCACCTTATTCTATCAGCCATAGGCCACAACACAGGTCATTGTCAGATGATAAGCCATAGGCCACATCACAGGTTGCTGTCAAATGATAAGCCATAGGCCATAACAGAGGTTGTTGTCAAATGATAAGCCATAGGCCACAACATAGGTTGCTGCCAAATGATAAGTCATAGGCCACAACACAAGTTGTTGTCAAATGATAAGCCATAGGCCACAACACAGGTTGTTGTCAAATGATAAGTCATATGCCACAACATAGGTTGTTGTCAAATGATAAGCCATATGCCACAACACAAGTTGCTGCCAAATGATAAGCCATAGGCTACAACACGGGTTGTTGTCAACTGATAAGTCATAGGCCACGACACATGTTGCTATCGTCTTTATATGCCAGAGCAATCCAAGAAAGCACGAAGCATGCGAGTCATCATGCAAAGTAATAAGATGCTACATCTAAGCTCAATCCAAATGAAATATTACAACAATCAGCTTTCTCAACCACGATTGATGCTTAAGGAACCTGAAGGGCATTTGTGGAGGTAAAAATATATCTCATAAACTTATTTTTTTATCTATTCATTAATTTCTGTCAGTTGAAAAGTCAAACAATAATTCAAGAGAAGAATAATAGGCTTTATCATTAAAAGCTCATTAAGAAGGAGCAACCCATGGTCCAAGTGGACAAGATATTTTGTTGGATCGAAACCAAGTGTTAGTAACAAAGTAAAGTACTATTCCTACATAGAGAACGATACCTTTGCACAGCGGAATATCACAAATAACAACACAATCACGTAGAGAGGAAAACCAAATCAACCAACTTGTTGACAAGGAAAAACCTCTACCTCTAGGTGTTACCCTAGCAGGATTTCAAAGTCAACTTCTTTTATTGATAAACACGAGCTACACAAGTCAGGCAAATATCCAACGTAAACTAGATTTCCCTACTAGAATACTCTCTAAGCTTAACAACCCTTATCATGTATTATCAACTCACAGCAAACTCAAAATCACTGAAAAGTTACCTTCTTCACCTCATAAACTTCCCCTACGAAGCTCCTAAAGATCACATATCTCCTTGATGTAAGAACGGCTATGTCGTTCCCTTGAGCCAACAGCCTTGAAACTCGTCTCTTGAACTCCAAGCCGTGTTCTTGCTCTCCAATGACTACTTAGAAACCTCCAAAGCTCCTAATATCGTCTCTCTCTTGGAAGCTCCTCTTTCTCTCTTGGAAGCATGTCAAATTAGGTTGATAATGCCTTGTATTTATAGGCCTCCAAAGTATGACGAAAATATAATTTATTTATGGTCTAATGTGATATATTATCCCATAAATAACATTATATCTTTCCATCAAACAATATCCTAAAATACCACAAACAATATCTTTCAACTTGACATTATCTTGTTTCTATAAATAGATCCTATCTCTCCATGATAATTCTGACCCATTATCTACAAGATATAATCTTCACTTTCCTTGTTTGAACGTCTCCTTGTGCTCCAAAAGCAAACATTCGAAACCCTAGACGCAATATCTCGCGATTTGCCTCTTAGCTGGAACGTTGACAACTTTCTTTGCTCTGTTTTCCTTGTTCCCTGGAAACTTTGTTCCTTCGTGCTTATTCTTGAGCTCTGATGCTCTTGTTCCCACTGTTCCCTAGGATGATTGATCCATTGGTCACAACCATTGTTCCCTAGAACTTCTCCAAATAGCTCTTATGCTTTTTGTTGTTCCCTGAAATAATACTCAAGAACAAACCATCAAATGCATGGTGTTTATCATCATCAAAACACCTAAGGTTCCCTGAGAGAACCTTCTTCCAACATATTTAATATCCTAAAGGTACTCTAATTAACTTAAGTTTCAGTTAGCCTTCATCTCATTCACTCTCTCTTTCAAGAAAACTCTAGCCACCATGAGTGGAGTTCTCTACATATCAGATCTGACTTAAACATTGGAGGGGCTTTAGGAGAGATCCCGATGTGTCCCTTGATGAAGATCTCCACGCTTCAAGGTAGGTTGAACACCAAGACTCTGCTCAAGATGATCAAAAACACCAGCGGCGGTCTCCTCTCGTTTTGCAAGGCTTTGATCCGGAAAAAGTGAGGCAATTTGAAGGCAAGAAGTAACAAGATAAGCAATTGGATATTTTTGGATGAACTCACCAAAAATAACCAAAAGAAAGTAGATTAGCCCTGTGATAAACACACCCAAAACAAACTACAAGTGTTTGAAGATAAACGCACTCCAAAACAAAAGGGATGATGAACTAGGTTTCTCAAACCTTCTTCTCAGATATAAAAGCTCAAGAAAAGTCTATAATATTCAGCTTTAACTAAAATGAGAAGCAAGAAACATATATAAAGAAACATATATAAAGCAAAACCATTAAATTGTCTTAAAACCGAGCAATTAAAGATGGTGTAATGGTGGGATGTTACGAAATGGTTCTTCCTTTTACTTGAAAGCTGGTGGAAGCATAGGGGATCCTATGTTCCACGTCACCACCAAATTTGAAGGCAAAGGCACGAGTGGTTTGAGAAATAGCCTTTGTTCAATGCCATGACACTGCTGGCGTTAGGCTTCCGTTGTCAACCAATGCCATTTCCGGGCAAACCTTTGAACTCCCCGACACTCCTTGGCTCCATTCACATGTCGGAATGTCATAAGCATGTCGGCAAAGTTTGTCCTCATTTGGACCCTCGTGGCCTGGTAAGCGACGCTGACCTCCATTTTTGACATTGGACGGCGTCGTCCTTGGGCTCCTCGCACAACTCCACCAAGCAATTCTCCCCCAATGTTCCTCATCTTTGGCATTCTTCCAATATATGATGTTTCTTGTATATGGGGCCCATGAGAGCTCGTCCATGGAGTCAATGGCTCGTTGGAATTGTAAAAACTTAACCGTAGCGTCATCGGTGCTGCTCTAGAACTCATGAGATCTTCTTCAGGCAATCCTATATGAAATGAAGCTCCAATTTGCATAGCTCCCCGATTCCCCTCTTCTTGATGTTCGATATGATCATCACTTGATTTTGAGGAAGTTGGCTCGAACATCTCTTCAAACCCTAATTCAAGGAGCTTTGGTGGCGTCGGCGGCCCTTCTTCTTGATGCGGATAAGGTCTTGGGTTTTGATGGCATTTTATGTGATCCAATATCACATCAGATCCCGATCATCCTTTCGATCGTTTTTCCTTGCTGATTCAGTTCACTAACCATGTTTCAGAAAGATTTATCGTCATCGATTCTATTAACCTCTATGGTATAAAAATATGCTATCACAATGACTAATATCTTATACTCTTATATTCATATCTAAGAACATAATATGAATATCAAACGGGACATAAAATCCAAAATAGGTGGTTTAGTGCAATTTCTCTTGTTAATATCAGTCAACATCTCCAATTATTTAGCTTCCTCTTTCATGTATCGAAATCTCATTTGCTTTAATATACAATAGTCAAGGGTAAACGGGACATAAAATCCAAAATAGGCTTTTAATACGAGGGGGGACATTCATATTCCTATTTAAACAAACCAAAATACTCAAACCGGATCCGAATTCGAAACCAGTTTGTAGTTTGTACATATTTATTTTTGGAAAAGGAAACAAAAACATCCATACAAAAATTAAATCAAACCAGATTAGATCATCATATCATAGCTTTATTAGGATCTAAAATCACGCACCCATAAGAACTTGTATCAATTGGATTGAAGGCTTGAAGTACATACTACTATAAACCAAAAGAACTGAAAAGGTGGACAAAATAGTATGCGGTGCAAAATAATCAATAAGAATCAACTAGATAAATCTCTATATAACGGAAAATGCAATCTTAAGTCATTAATGACTAGACTTGTACAAATCCGGGTTCGGGCCGGTTTTTTTGTATTTTTTTGCCCGATTGACCGGGCTGGGTTTTCTGTGCAGGTCCGCCCGGTCAATCGGGCCAGATTACCCAGCGGGCTGGCCCGTCCGGTCAATCGCGCCTGCTGTCCCTTGTCACCGCGCTCGCGGCTTCTTCTTCTCGCCGGCTGCCCTTATCACTTATATATATAATTATAAATATATATATAATTATATATATATATATATAAAATTATATATATTTATAATTATAAACAAATATTAATTATATAAACAGTAACAGGTATCGGGTCGGGCTTTTAGGCCCGATCAGGCCTAGAGGCCTGTCCATGCCCGGCTCGTTACTGTACCGGCCTGGCCCGGTCCGACCGGGCCAATATTGTTGTCCATGCCCGATTTTTTAACCGGGCGGGCGGTCCGGACCAGTCGGGCTAGCCCGGACTTGTACAGGTCTATTATTGACCATCTCATTTATTATAGGTTTAAATTATCCACAAAATTACACAAAAACTTATAATCTATATATAAACATATATACTAAAGTAGCACTTTTCTCAATAATTTTTATATAAATTTGATCTAATTTACATGAATTGTTATTACAAACTTAAAATTTATTATATAACAGTTTATTCTAATATTTCCTAATTATATAGATTATCCGTTTATCTATTTTCACATCTATATTTTATATATAATACTCTATAAAATAGGGTTGTAGGCCATTAATGACCCATCTCATTAATTATAAACTTATAGATTACTTACATAAGAAAGTACCTAAAATATCAACGTACCAAGTTGCACAAAAAAACTTATGTCTAAGTAATTCATAAATTTTATGTTTAAACAAATAAATAAATTGATAATCAAGTAACCATTATTTCCTAAATAAATTAATTATTACTTTTCATTTAATGACAACCCTACAAAAATCATTCTAATATAAAAGATTTTGCTTGCAAAAGATCGAACCCATGAAATTATCATATCATGTAGTCCCTCTGTCCCGCAAAGATTGTCCTGATTTGACCGGGTTCAAATACCGAGTCGACTTTTGTATCGTTAATATTTTTAATTACATAACCCTAAAAATTATAATTTTTTGATATTATTAAAGTACTCATTGAGACGAATCAAACAATACCCTACATGATTATATTCTTTCTTATATATTGGAAGAAATCTTAAAGATTCTCTTTAACGATGAACAGTGTCCAAAAGTCAAACATGACAAACATTTAGGGACGGAAGAAGTAGTACTTATATTTTGGCAATCACATTCACTAGATTGTAAAGTTAAAATGGTAAAAACTTAACATTTAAAATATAAATTTATATCACAGTATGATTGATCGAACTTTCTCTCAAATAATTGCACCAACAAGCCTCTATATAAGAAAAGTTGTATATGAAAAGACTGTTATTTGACCTAAAACGTAATTAGCAATTAATTTGAAAGAACTACAACCAATACAATTTTATCATGACATCAAATAAACGTGAATGGTTCAAAAACATCGGTTACAATGCTTAATATTTTCCACATAAATGCATATATGTTACAACCTAAGAAATAAATCCATCATTAAGTTAAATATTTTTTTGACTGAGAATATTATTGCAATAAAGTATATAGATTGGTTACATCCATGTATGATCAGTTTTTTTTTTTAGAAAATCGGTTACAACTCACACGTAATTAATTTATTAAAATTTCTTATTTACAATTCAAACTTCATATCGTTTTATAAATCATCTTCATTGAAAAGAGAAAGGGGTGTAAATAGAGCCTTCTTATTACAATATTTGCTCTACCACAAATATTCTTATATGTAATTCTTTCTTCTATATTTGTAGAACATAATCACTACTTTATGTCTTCCTCTACGTTCTCTCTTTATCATGAATATGAAGATGAACTCGTTGTTTGGATCATTTGAGAGATTTGCATTCTACTGGAACACTAAAGGGGAATAAAATGCTATATAGCTTATGAAACAAAAATCCTCTCACCCATATTTTATTATTATAGATTTGTTCTAAAATTTTATGATTACTTGGCATAATCTATGTTTCTTGCAATCTTTGTATCTTCATATTTTTGAATTTGTGAGATATTTTGCTAATTTTTGTTGTTGTGTAATTTGATGTCATGTTAATGATTTTCTAAATGGGGTGGTTTAATAGATGTAATGAGAAGATCATTTGCCATGTGAATATTATGTTTTGTTTCAATTTTTGTATGTTATTATTATTGAAGTTCGACATTTTTCATCGATTCATTTTACGTAGTGAATATGACTGTAATGGATATAATCTTAGCTTTTTAATTTTGTGGTTTTATAGATGTAATGAGAAAATCGTTCTTCGATAAGGGTTTAATAGTTAGGAGCATGCATTTTCAATCCTAAGTTAAGCAGTAGTGAAATGCATCTACTTAGAAAATCCTATTCAATAACAGAATGATTACACATCAAGTTAATATGGAGTTGTTCATTCATTCATATCCAAGAATAGAATGATCACAAATTATAAAATGTGAATTATTATATATAAATAGTACTGCACCTATATACTTATATATTTTGAACAAAAAAACCTAAACATACTTATATCTACGAGAATGCATGGATTGAAATTTGAAACTATTTTTAGCCTTTAATGCTTGAGCTGGTTTCTTTTAAAATATAGATATGAACCATATTGTTGATGTTACAGTTTAAATCGATATATTGAATGTATGGACAATTGGACATTCATCAATTTATGATCTATCATTTGTTAAGATGGCAATATGGGTTTATTTCTCTGTGATTTAATTTCTTTGATATTTTCATATTGCTACTAATCCTTTTGTTCTTATAAATATGATAGCTAATCCCATATTGCAATGCAAAAGTATGCTACATATTCAGTTGATTGGCTAATAAAGTTTCAGTCTAATTTTCAAGCAAAATCATAGGTTTTTCAATAATTTTTTATTATATTTGAATAATATGACACAGTATCCCAAACATTGAGCTTAATGGGTAATTGATCAAAAGATGACAAATTAGTCTTGAAAAATAATAAAGTGTGATTATTGTAGAATATAACGATATAGTGATATATTAACAATTGAATTTTAAAATATTTTGCAATTGATTACTTGATTGTTTAAAAGAACATAAAAACTAATTTAATAAAAAATGAAAAGAGGTAAATCAATTGATTTAAGGTTAGCTAGAAACCTACAAAATCGCAAAAATGGTGAATACTAAATAAAATTAAATATAAATATTTTAGTTCAAAATTGTTAAAATTATTTTATAATATACTTCTTTTTAATTTTTTATATCAAAACAAATATAAGATAAGAAAATTGTATTGTATTATGGAAAGTCATAACAATGTTTAACTATAGTATTAAAATCAACCAGCTTTATACAAATTTTAACACAATTTTTTATTGAAAATAATGGTGATTTAGATAACCATAGCACATTCATAACATGTACATAATAAATAAAATTATTTATTTAGTTAAATATAAATGTCAATTTTTTTTTATAAAAATCCGTATATAGTACGGACATATATGCTAGTATCCTCTAAAACAAAATAGCTAGCATTGCTATTCTCTGCAGAACGTGGAGGACATGCCTGTCCAGAAAGTTACAAAATGTGATAGAAGGAATAATAAAGGTGTACGTACGTGATATGGAAATCAGGCGTAGTCTTTATAGTTGAATTACTGTAAACTTGTAGAACTAACTAGTGTATTACATATGCGATTGTTTATTTTTTTTTATATTTTTAAAAATAGTATACTAAAATTATATATTAATTGATATAGAAATATGTGATTAATGACTGTTACAGAAGTTAATAAATTCTTATATAGAAAATGAATAATTGAATAAAAATATTCAAGATATTAAAAAATTATCAATGTGGAACTTTTCATAACTTTATTAATAGTAAAAATTGGCTAAGTAATTTTTGAAACGGGGATAGCCACATCCATAACCATATAAGAAGAAGACACCTCTGTTATTTGATAAAACAACATTCATGATCTCATCATACACTCCTTTCTGGCTTCTGCTCCATTATAAATCTAAAAATTAATTGTGTATGCTCATCAGCTAGACATTCTGTGTCATATCGAAGTTCATCTTGTATAAGCTTGTTGATATCTTTAGATATGAGACTTGAATTTACATGAGGCATGCTGTTGTAGTGTCTCAAACTACTATCATTTTGTTGTAATAACTTGTCAATTTCATCAAGAGCATAGTTTTGTAATTGATCATCTGTTAGATGCAAATCTACATATATATAGCATACACATGTCAATACAATTACATGAGAAAAATATCTGCATGAAAAAGTAAATCAAATAGAGTTAAGATTATGATCATGTAAACATCGATAATGAAATGCATCCCTCAATTCAGAGAATTCTCCTTTGTTTGTTGACAATAATATCATCTGCTAGAAGCCTCCATGTTCGTTCCCAAACAAACTTGACATGCTATCAGACAACAAAAGAAATACAAATAGACTCCTAATGTAGTGTGCCGATTCCCAAAAACTTGATTCAGTTATCCCGTCAATATATTATCTGTCATCATCTAATAATCCCAATGCATAGCAAACTTCTCTAAAGGTAGGATAAACTCTACCTTCAATTGTCCTTAGATCTTCGTAGCATGTTGGCCCTTTAATATGATTCAATAAAATTATAAAATATTACTTCTCGCCACTACATGGAGGTACGTGATAAATCATTCCAATTGAACCACGCTTTTCACATTTTTTTCCAATGTCTAGATGAAGCTACCCAAACAAATTGCTCTGGATATTCAGAGTATGTCAAATCATTACCTTCTGCAAACTTTTTGTTACACTCCATCCATTGCAGAAATATTGATTTCTCACTTTCATGATTATTTAAGACAACGTTAATAGGATCATCATCATCATCATCATCAAATAAAACGCTTTCCTCACCAGGGAGGTGGGAATTCAATCGTTAAACAACATGAGTCTTGTAATGAATATCAAAGCCGAACATCCTCCAAGACGCTTCACACGCCGATATATAACGACAATTGTAGTAGTTTTTTTTATTTCATCCATGCCATCATCACCGGGATTGTTTGCATCAGAGCTTGAAATTGCAACAGTGACACGATCATGCCCTTTATTTATGTATTTGAACAGATACTTGATAGAGCCCAATCGATTGCTCCATTCAACGTTTATATGTGTATTGTATTTTAGGAGAAGAAATGCATTGTAAGGAACCACATACCGATTATTTAGGGGAACTCCATTCTTTTCAATTGTTCTACCATCATCACGTCTTCTGTAAATAGGGTAGCCATCTTCATCAACAAAGGTATATTGAACAAACTGTTTTGGAAAATACTTTTTACATTTTCCATCTGCCATACACGGAGAGGATCGATTAGAAGCACCACATGGACCATGAATCATGAAATTTGTCACCATCTTGTATAAATAAACATCATCTGTTGGGTGTGGAATTTCAGCCGAGATGACCCTATCGATATCTGAAGTAGTTGGCAACTTAGATTCCTTATCTAGAAACAACAAAATATGGGCATGAGATAAACCACGCTTCTGGAATTTGATTGTGTAAATAACTGCAAAAAATACAAAAGTACAAACTGTTCTAGAATCACACATACACACAATTGAAGATTAAATGAGTGTACTCCTTTGCAGAAATACAATCAATATTGAAGATTAGATGAGTGTACTCCTTTGCAGAAATACGATCAATATGTACAAATTGTCCTAGAATCACACATAAACCAACTGTCCTAGAAAGAAAAAAGCTTTCCGGCCTCCAGAATCTCAAAGAGAAAAAAAACTATTTAAAAATGTATTTACCTGCAAAATTATTGAACCCGATCACTTTAGCTTTGCTACGATCATGTGCAAAAAACAAACCATATACACATTAGTTCTTTGCACGTACAATCAAAGAGAAAAAACTTTTTAAAAAACTATTTACCTACAAAATTATTTACCTGTAAAACTATGAATCAGTTTAGTTTTGTGCAAATACAAACCATTTACCTGCAAAATTATTGAACTCGATCACTTCAGTTTTGCTATGATTCTAGTTTTTTGTAATTCAATTGACGGAGGGGTGTAGTTTTATAACCCCCAAAAGACGTTGAAGTTATTCTGCAAGATCGAACAAAAAAGAATAAAATATTATTTTTTTGTTAATTTTGGAAAACATGGATATTCAGTTTTTGAAATATCCTTTATGAATAATGTCTTAATATTTTTGGTTATATATGCAGATCGTGCAATTGGAATATTTCTATCACAAATCTGCACGATTGTTCAATTGGAATATTTGTTATCACAGATCTTGCAGATTTATGGCAGTTTTTGGATGTATTTCGTGCTATTTTGATTAATCCAGTTTTTGAGTTGTGCAATCCAGCTTTCGGTTGTAAAGTTCAACAGGTTAAGTTTTTGAGTTGTGCATTCCAATTTTGCAGCAGGTTAAGTTTTTGTTCAGTTACTATTTTGCTCGTATTTCTTACAGGTTTTGTAACTAAATGTGCATTTGCATCATGTCATTAGTTTTATTAGTATGTTACTAGTATTTATTACAGGTTTTGTAACGAAATATGCATTTGCATCATGCCATTGAATATTATTGGGTGCACAACTGGTTTAGTTTTATTGCAATCCAGTCTTTGTTATTAATTTTCATGTTCAGTTTTTGGAAACAAATCTTTTATTTCCAACGCCCAATACAGATTTATTTAATATTCTTGGATGCATTTGGAAATAATAGATTACAAAATAAATATATGCTTGATAATTTATGATTACAGATATATTTACATATAAAATAAATATATGGTTGATAATATTTTTGCTATGTTTTGGAAAGAATAGATTACAAAAATA
This sequence comes from Rheum nobile, assembly GCA_027886185.1. NCBI lineage: Eukaryota > Viridiplantae > Streptophyta > Magnoliopsida > Caryophyllales > Polygonaceae > Rheum > Rheum nobile. The sequence goes on along the minus strand of WOAB01000342.1, from coordinate 952,087 downwards.
TTTATATTGTATGCATATCCTGTTAATATGGGCATATATTTTATTTTATTTTTGAAAAAAACAATAAAAAAAGAGAGCTTGTCACGTGGCAAAATCAATGGCGTGATGCCACATGACAATAGAAAGGTTTGGTTCATTTTGGGGGCGCCATGTGACGTAGTAGGTATTCTGCTTTAGTAGATATATAGTAGATTCTCGGGTGCGTTTTGGAAAGAATAGATTACAAAATAAATATATGGCTGATAATTTATGATTACAGATATATTTATGTACAAAATAAATATATGGCTGATAATATTGTTTGCTACATTTTGGAAAGAATAGATTACAAAAATATTCATATTGTATGCATATCCTGTTAATATGGGTAGAGATTTTATTTTATTTTATACTATTTTTGAAAAAATAACGAAAAAAGAGAGTTTGTCACGTGGACAAATCAATGGCGTGATGCCACGTGGTAGTAGAAAGGTTTGGCTCATTTTGGGGGCACCACGTGGCGTAATAGGTATTTTGCTTTAGTAGATATATAATAGATTCTTGGGTGCGTTTTGGAAAGAATAGGTTTTAAAATAAATATATGGTTGATAATTTATGATTACAGATATATTTACATACAAAATAAATATATGGCTGATAATATTATTTGCTACATTTTGGAAAGAATAGATTACAAAAATATTCATATTGTATGCATATCTTGTTATAACGGGCAAATAATTTATTTAATCTTATTTTTGAAAAAAGAACGAAAAAAGGAGAGCTTGCCACGTGGCAAAATCAATGGCGTGATGCCACGTGGCAGTAGAAAGGTTTGGTTCATTTTGGGGGCGCCACGTGGCGTAGTAGGTATTCTGCTTTGGTAGATATATAGTAGATTCTTGGTTGCGTTTTGAAAAGAATAGATTACAAAATAAATATATGGCTGATAATCTAAGATTATAGATATATTTACGTACAAAATGAATATATGGCTGATAATATTGTTTGCTACGTTTTGGAAAGAATAGGTTACAAAAATATTCATATTGTATGCATATCTTGTTAATATGGGCATAGATTTTATTTTATTTTTGAAAAAACAAAAAAATGAGAGCTTGTCACGTGGAAAAATCAATGGCATTATGCCACGTGGCAGTAGAAAGATTTGGTTCATTTTGGGGCCGCCACGTGATGTAGTAGGTATTATGCTTTAGTAGATATATAGTAGATTTTACCTTCTATAAATCAAATAAGAGTTAAACAGTAAATATTGTATACATAATTAATTTATATTGATCTAAATCGTATTTAGAAACTATTTTTTAAATAGGGAAAAAAATCATAAATTAATATATGTAAAAATATATATAATTCTATATATGGTGACGATAAATAAGAATATATATTTCACCTAAATCTTTTATGAAGATATCTGATTTTCTTGCAACTAATGATATAAATTCTAGGAAATTTATTCAAGATTTTATGACGACTTTGGTTAGTATACATCAAGTGTATAATTCTAGATTATAATTTTTCAATAAAAATTCTACAATTGTTGTTTGACTTATGAAATAATGATGTATAATTTTTCTTCTTTAAATAAAAAGAAGGTAAAAAGTAAAATATTTTAGACATAATTAATTTATATCTTATCTATCGAGAAGGTAAATTTTAAATCTATAATATATGCATCTATTTCTAACCAAAAGCGTATTTATGAACAATTTTTTTAATACCGAAAAAAAGATCCTACAAACGCTTCTAGAAAAAATCTTAAACTAATAACTACAGAAATATATGGTAATTATCAAATAGAAAAAAGTTATTCTCCTTTTTTTTTGGTCAAAAAAGTTATTCTCCCTTGTAAAAAAGGTAACTCGATTTTTATATATGAAGTAAGACACTGTTAATGAAAATATATTATGCTAATTTGGAATGATGATATCTGCTAGATGGATATCATTTTTAAAATTTTCATTTACAAATTACAATATAAAATGAGATCTATTAAGTAAATGAGATCTTTAGTAATAGTATATAGACATAGATTACGTACAAAAAATATATGGCTGAGAATATTTTTCTGCTAATTTTTTGGAAATATTATAGTATAAAAAACATTCATATTATATGCATATCCGGCTAATATGGGTATTGATTTTATTTTCTTTGATTTTATTAGATTTTCGAAAAAATAATCGAAAAAGTGAGAGCTTGACACGTGACAAATTTAATGTCGTAATGTCACGTGACAGCAAAGGAGTTTGGTTTATTTTCGAAATGCCATGTAACACAGTTGATATTCTGCTTTAGTATTTATATAATAGATTAGTTGGGTTTGTACTTTCGTACTCTTAATTACAAACTTCTTAGTACTTTTAGTACTCAAATGAAATAGTCGTACATGCATGTACCTATATATATAAAACACCAAATGTTTTCAAACCGTGAGTATGAATGGAATAGTTTTCCAAGAGAGGACAATTTGAAATCTCCGTTTTTTGACCATATAATGTCGATCAAAAACATCATCAAGCTTCCTTGTAAGAAATAGAGCGCATATGGCCATCTAGAAATATTGGGGCTTTATTTGACTCAGCTTCGACCAAAAAAAAATATTTGACTCAACGGTGTCACAAATCACAACTCACAAGTAAGCAAATAAATTTATTGAGGTTTTTTCGCCAAATCACCCCTTATTTAGCCGATATTGCGTGAAACCATCATTTATATCGACTTTTACTTAAAATCACCCAAATGTCTTCCTCCGTTAACACAAAGCCACCATTTCGCCTCCTCTGTTAGGTTATCCGTCAAATTATATGAAATTACCCTTTTGCCTCCATTTTTAAAAAAAAATTAAGGATAAAATTGTCCTTTGCTGGCTTGAGAAATTGACCACGAGATTTTGACCACGAGATACAAAATGAAGCTCAAAGGTGATTCAGAAGTTGCGAATTTGGGATTAGGGTTTTTCACAGACATTTGAAATTGGGGATTTTGCTTTGCGACTTCGATTCCCACTAAAGGAAGTTGATTGCGAGGAAGACGATAGTGATTCTGGGCTAGGATTCGACTGCGCGAAAGGAATCACGAATTGAAGGTTTAGGGTTTTGCAAAGGGATTGCGAGGAAGACGATAGTGATTCTAGGCAAGGATTCGACTATTTCAAGGGAAGAACTCGAAGAACTTTGCAGCAAAAAGGTACTGTTTCTAATTCGACTAAATATGATGATGTTTGAGTATTTAGGGGTTGGGAATTGATGAAGTTGCTTATTGTTATCTGTGTTTCCCTCTTCTGAGAAGCTTAATTGAATTTTTTGCTGTAAATGGAATGTGTATTCATTGCATATTTATGCATAGTTGTAGTTGAATGGTTGTTAGAAGCTTTACAGAGTATTATTTGGCTGTGATTTTTGTGAAATAGTGTTGGTGGTCCCATTGTGTATTGAATATGATTTGTCATGGCCATTGTGAGCATCTTTTTTGCTTTTTTTTTTGCTGATAAGTGTGGTTGACTGACAAATGTGGATGTGAGCTTTCTTGTTTTTTTTCTCTTGGTTGCATACCTTTTCTATTTGGCTGTGATTTCTATTGGTATTAGCCTTATTTAATTGCTTCTTGTTGAATTATGTGCATTCCTTAATATATGTAACAGATGAGTGTCACCTTGAAGTTTCTGTATGATGGCAAGTTTTATCTGGCTACCAATAGTGTCACTAATAGACTCTCATATAAGAGAAAATTAGTGTACTACAAGAAAAATGTTGACCCAGATTTGATTTCTAAGATGGAGTTAGAAACATTTCTAAAGGAGGATGTGGAGGTGACAAATGTGAGTGAGCTTTGGTGACACTGTCACAAGGTTTAAGAGAGATTAAGGAGGATAGAGATGTAGTTGAATTTTGTGCTTCTGGAGGAATTGAAAACACATTGGATGTGTATGTTGTTGTTGGAAATGAAGACAACCCTTCGTCCTTATTAGGTATGGCCAATGTGGCAAGCCCAATTCAGGGAAGCCCATATTTGATACTGCCAAAGCCCATATCTGCAGGCCCATCTCAACTGAAATCTGTGCCAAAAACTAAAGCCAGTCCTAGGGTTTCCAGCAGAACTACAACACCTTCCACAATCTCTTCTAATCTTCATCTTAAGGAAAAAGAGGATGTACTTGATGATGATAGTAGTGAAGGTGAATTGATGGAAGAACTTGGTGAGATAGATGTTGATTCAGATGATGAGAGTGGAGATATCTTGGGTTCTGACACAGATTCTTCAGATGATGAAGAAATAGTGCCTCCTGCAGCAGTTTTTGGTGAGTCCTCAGATGATGATGATGCTGAATTTGAGAAGCATGTTGACAAAGATGTCATTGATGAAAAGTTGGAGATGGAGGATGGTGATCCAAACATAGAGGATGTGTTTGACATAAGAGTTGAATCTGATGATTACAGGAGTTTCAGTGGATCAGATGAATCTAAGAAGGGTTTAAGGTATCTTGAATTCAACCCTTTAGTAGATTTCAAGAATAAAATATGTTTCAAGGTTGGAATGAGATTTGCATCAAATGAGATATTCAGACAAGCCTTGAAGCAATTTGCAGTAGAATCTGGATTTGACTTCTATTATTTGCACAATGATAAGAAAAAGATCTCTGCTTATTGTATGAACAAGTGTCCTTGTCCCCTTCAACACGGCAAGAAACAGTGTAGTTGTAAGGAAAGTTTGTGTGGCTTTAAGACAACTGCAAGAAGGATGGGTGAAGATGGTAGTTTCCAGCTTAAAAGTTTCAATCCAGAACATCAGTGTGGATGGCAGGATAAGAACACAAAGGTGAGTTCAATGTGGTTAGCTGAGAGATATTTGGAGCATTATAGGGATGATCCACATTGGAGGATCAAGAGCTTCATCCAAACAGTTAGAAGAGAACACAGTGTTGACATCTCCTATGTCCAAGCTTGGAGGGCTAAGATGAGGGCTATGTACATGACACAAGGGTATGCTCCAGAACAATATGCTAGGGTGAGAGATCATGCAGTTACTATAATGAAGTGGAATGAGGGGAGTTCAATTTATGTCAAACAAGAGGATCCAGAGAAGCCTCTTTTTCAGAGGATGTATGTGTGTCTCAAGGCATGTAAGCAAGGGTTTATTGAAGGATGCAGGCCAATTGTAGGACTTGATGCATGCCATTTGAAAGGGGCATACAGTGGTCAGGTGTTTGCTGCAGTTGGACAAGATGAAAATGAAAACATATTTCCAATAGCTTTTGCAGTTGCTGAGTTAGAAACTAAGGAAACCTGGTGTTGGTTCTTAGAGTGTTTGCTTCAAGACATTGGAGGTCAGCCATTAACATTCATGTCAGACAGATGCAAGGTAAATTTGACTATTTGGTTTAAAATATGTTTTCTTATGTTTTCTCATTCTAAATTATATTAAATTATGCTCTTTTGATGTAGGGTTTGATTGAAGCATTGGATCAAGTTGCTCCTCAAGCTGATGTGAGGCATTGTGTTAGACACATGCATAATAATTTCAAGAAGCAATGGTCTAGCCAGTCATACAAGGATGCTGTATGGGCAGCAGCAAGGGCTGCAACTAAAATTGATTTTGATGATGCCATGGAGTTGATAAAGTCAATGAACCAAGATGCTTATGACTGGCTCATGAAGAAAGATCCCACCAAATGGTCCCTGCATGGATTCAAGTACTACACCAAGTCTGACATGCTCCTAAACAATGCTTGTGAGTCATTCAACAGTTGTATATTAGAGGCCAGGGAGATGCCCATTCTATCTATGTGTGAGTGGATAAGGAGGAAACTAATGAAGATGTTTGTGAGCAAAAGGAATAAGATGAGAGCTCACTAGGGCATACTAACTCCTGAGGTCACAAAGAAAATAAATAATAGAAGGGTAGACAGTTTGTGCAAGTGCAAGAGCTTTGGAGATGGAGATAGATATAAGGTGGATTGTGCTGGGAAGACTTATGTAGTGGATCTGAAGGCATGAAGTTGTGGGTGTAATGTCTGGAATCTGACTGGAGTGCCATGCACTCATGCAATATGCTGCATTCTGAAGAGAAGGCTCAAGGTTGAGGATTTTGTACATCAGTACTATACCAAGGAGAAATACTTGAGAGCCTACAGTCTTGATATTTCAGTTATGCCTGGCAAGGATCAATGGGAAAAAATAGGACAACCAATACTTTTACCACCTAAGTTGGTTATTCAACCTGAAAGACCAAAAAAGCATGCCAGAACAAAGGAACCTGGAGAAGGAGAATCTAGCAAAAAGACAAGAATAAGGGATGGCAACAACAAATGTGGAAACTGTGGAGAAGAAGGGCATACTAGGAAGTCCTGCAAAAATCCTACTAAGACCACACAAGCACCAAGTCAGCCCAAGAAAGGTGGAAGGCCACCAAGTAAAAAAACCATGCCAGTCCAACCTAAGAAGAGGAAATATGTGAGGAAACATGTATGCTTAAGGAATACATTTTATTTTACAAGGGTAATTTCTGTTGTTGTTGTTAACATTTTGTCTTTGCCATGAATAGGTGAGGACAATTGCAACTGGTGAACCACAACTTGATGACAATGTGCACATGGCAATTGCTGAACCACAAGGTGATGACAATGTACAAATTGCAAATGAAGCAGATTTTGATGTGGTGAGTGTCCTTTTCACTTTTTGAATTTATCTGTATTGCACATGAAAATATTCTGGAAGTATAACTTATGTGTTTTGACATGTTATGGTAGGACTCAATGATTGCCCACAGTATAAATCAAGTTGATGAGAATGTGCTTGTCACACAAGCTTCACAGGCTTCAAGTGTTGTAAGTTTTCAAGTATTCTTGATATTTTATGATATTTCAGTCACCACAAATGCCAGAAGTTTTCAAATGTTCTAACTTTTTTTTGAAATTTGTGCAGGTTAATCCTGCCTCAAATGCCAGAAGAAATGTACCTCTCAATCTCAGGCCTACAAGCTCCAAGAAGTACCCGATCCAAAAAGCAAGGAATTCTGTATCCACAAGGTCAACCGGATCAAGCAGTGCTAAGAAAAAATAAGGAAAATCAAGGACCAAGATGCTTTGGATTATGACAAGCAGTGCTAAACCATCTCTCAATCTCAACCTTTTGCCTTTTTTCTCTGTTTTGGATTATGACTGTGTCATATTGGTGTATGAATATGTATGACAATTTATCTGTATGAGTTTATGTGTTTATGAAAGTATGTTTGACAGTTTATGGCTATTAGTGGTTTAGTTGTGTGTGATAGCTTATGAGACGATGTTTTATGTGTGAGAACACATGAATATATATGACAATTTATGGCTACTGCATCCTTGTTACATGCTTCAACTTTTGTCATTGAAATGTCCTTGTTATAGGATGTAACTTCCCTACTGTGCAGGTTTGAAACTTTGTGCATGTTTTTATGGCTTCTGGTTTGCAACAGACAAGGCAATATAACTCATTACAACATTGAAATGTGTCAAATACTACAATAACATCAAATACTACAATAACATTGTTTAACTAAAGTCTGACATCAGAATAACATTGTTAAGCCAAGCTGTTACAACCTCTAGAAAATTATACCATTCATAGACAACATAGCAAATACAAATAACACCACAACAACAATCATCTCCATCCTAGACCTAGCCACAAATTTTACAAAATCTTCTTCTTTGGTCTTCAATGCCTCTTCCAGCTTTGAGCTCTTTCTTTCCAATTCTTTCTTTTGATTGAATAATCTCCTAATTATGCTTGCTGCCCTTGGATCAAATGGATCATCAATCCAGTGAAAAAAACCACAACCTTTTGTTCCATTTGGTGTATAGAATGAGCAGCCTAGAAACCTCCTTCCATAGTTCATCTCAGTATAGGCAGTGAACATCCTTGCCCTTTCCTTACATAGACAAACTATGCCACCATTGTATGAAACAGAAGAATCACAAGACATTTCCGGCAAGATTTATCCATGCTTTGTTATCAAGACAAACTATGCAATAAACACATTTCCTGCAAGATCAATTGTCCAAAAATATTGCTCTGATGCAACCAAAACTCTAAAGCCCCAAAAAATGGATACAGACAAGCATCAAAACTCAAAAGCCCAAAAAATTTATCTGCAGTATATGCTTCTAATTAGCACACTGATAACTTGTATAATCAAGCATCAAAACTCAAAAGCCCTAAAATTTTGAGAATTTCATAAGTACCTCGATTGCTTTATTCAATTGAAGCTTTCTTCTTCTGTAAACCCTAAAGCCCCAATTTGTGGTTCTCCTCCTTCGCCTTCTTCTAATTATCCTTCGCCTTCTTCGAATTCTCCTTCGCCTTCTTCGAAATCGCCTTCTCCCTCTTTGAAATCGCCTTCTTCGAATTCTCCTAACACAAGCCAGAACATCGTTTCAACCAGCCTCATTATACCATTTTGTATCTCGTGATCAATTTCTCAAGCCAGCAAAGGACAATTTTATCCTTAATTTGTTTTTAAAAATGGGGGCAAAAGGGTAATTTCATATAATTTAACGGACAACCTAACAGAGGAGGCAAAAGGGTGGCTTTGTGTTAACGGAGGAAGACATTTGGGTGGTTTTAAGTAAAAGTCGATATAAAGGGTGGTTCCACGCAATATCGGCCAAATAAGGGGTGGTTTGGCGAAAAAACCTCAAATTTATTTATCTCTAATAGTACATGCATGACGTATAACGTACCAAACTCGATCAGTTGGTCATTGGTACAGTCAGTGGCGAATTCAAGATTTTTCGGAGGGAGAGACGAAAATATTCAATAAATTTTAGGTCGAGTTTTATAGTTTGTTAGAGAGACTAGCGGTATAAATGTAGAGTCATGAGTTGAGGTTGACCTGACTAGCCTTTTTGCCGGAGAAATCAACGAGCTAGAACCTCTGACTTACTTAATGGAACGAACATCATGTCAATAATTTATAAGATGTCTTTTATAATAGAGAGTATATATGATATATTAGCTGATTTATTAAGTTAATACTATTTGTGATCGAGAACATATATTTTGATCATATATAACACCTAAATATTAGTTTCAAGTTGCTTATTTTTTAGAACTTCTAATTCTCTTCTTTTAGGTGTCTTAAATTAACTAAAACTAATTATTAAAAATAAATACTAATTAATATATGTTTTTCTTTCTCATTGTTACGAAAATTAGGACATAGAGAGGATAGTCCCAATAAAAGATGAAAGAGAAAAAATGGAAAATGGGGTGTCTTGTTAGGTTCCAACACGGGGCTACAAGACACGGAGTAGGGATGGCACTTGGCAACGGGACGGGTTTAGGGCGGGGAGTTTTCTCCCCGTCTCCAAACGGGGATCAAAATCTTTTCCCGTCCTCATCCCTGCCGGGGCCCCGCTCCCCGTCGGGGATCCCCGTCCCGTTTCACTACACATATTTTTTTAAATTTTGTTTTAATTTATATATTATTCAGATTTAGGGTATAAATGATTTGATATTTATGGTTTAACGTTTGGAGGGTACAAGGTTTAGGAACTAAACAATATAAAATTTAGGATTTAAGGTTAAGAAAATCACAAAAATAATATATTCAGCGGAGATCCCCGCAAGTTTCCACGCCGAGGAAGGCGACGGGGCGGGGAACGGGATGGGGACCTCTATCCCTGTCCCGCTCCCCTCCCCGCTCGGGGTTTAAATTTCCCCCCGCCCCACCCCCATCCCCGTAGCGGGGATTCCCCACGGGGCCCCATTGCCATCCCTGACGTAGAGGAAAAGATAAAATCAACCTTGTACCAACTGAGCTAGAGTGAAAATCATAATTTGTATTGTATATTTTATAATTATATATACTATTTTTGGCCGAAAGCGGGGGCTATAGGCCTATAGCCCCTTCAAACCCCCGCCTAGATTCGCCACTGGGTACAGTAAAGTTAAACGTGGCGTTAAACTCTATAAGTGTTGTCTAACATATTAAATTTCGATTCTTCAAACAACGACATATATGAAAAAATTGATATTATGAGGGTGATTTTTATGGGCCACTGGAACTACCTTCCAGACTATATATTACGTTAAAAACTTAGCTTCTATGACCCACTTAGACATCCTTTTTTTTTTTCAAAAGAGAGACGGCACTATCAGAAATCCATAAAAACAAGATAGTGGGCTACACAGAAACAAGACGGGGGGTAGCCCTCCCCTCAAAGCGATGTGACCTTGTCCGATGGAAAGACCATAAATCGTTGTCAAGGATCGCTTGAATGCGTATTGGGGCAAAACAACTCGTCGGGAGGGACTGAAGTGGGTGTTCGGTGGACTGTGGGGGTTCGAAACACATTGGACTGTGGAGACGCAGCGGAAGGATGACCGACGACTGTGGTGGTGGTGCGGTGGCGACGGAGGAGGCAGCGGACAGTGGTGGTGAGGGGGCGGCGGCCGAGAGGGTGAAGGTGGATGGAGGCAGCCGTGAAGAACTAGGGTTAGGGTTTGTGGAGTGTTGGTTGCGGATAGTAACTGGATAGTTGTGTAACCGAATTAACGCGCTAGGATAGTTCGACTAGGAACGCGTTAATTTTTGTGACGTCAGGGCCCGGGTTTTCAGGAGATTACTCGACTGGAAAGCAAAGCTCTATTTCGACGTAAAATGAAAGGGAAGACAAGAGTCCCTATTTATACTAGAGAGTTGACCTAATGGGCCAGACTCTCTAGTTACTAAATCTGGCGGCCCATTTAACATAAATGGAAACCACCCAGAACTAGCAGCTACTAAAAATAGAAATACTGTAAATAGAAAGTACTAAGGAAGTAATGTCTAGAAACCGTAAGAACTAGAAATAGAAAGTCTCCTAAATCTAGCTCGGGGTAGATGTAGCTGTAGAGGAGTCTCAAGGCGGATGTCTCATGGCCTCCTCCTCCTCTGTAGCTGACATGGAGGGCGGGGTCACATCACCCTCCCCCACTTGGTTGTGAAGCGTCCCCGCTTCACCCTCATCAGGCTCAGGCTCAGGCTCAACATATGGTGCTAAGTCAGCGACGTTGAACGTCAGATACACCCCATACTTGTCCGGGAGCTCGAGCTGGAAGGTGTTGTCGCCAAAGGCCTTGACGACTCTGAAGGGACCATCACCCCGTTGGTCGAGCTTAGACTTGCGGACGGAAGAGAATCACTCCTTCCGCAAGTGAAGCCAAACCAAGTCGTCCGGGGCGAAGATCAAGCGTCTCCTGCCCTTGTTCTTCTGGGCAGAGTACTTCAGCGCACGTCGCTCCAGCTGAGTGCGTGTCCTCCTGTGTTGCTCCTGAAAGTGCTCAGCCAACGTGCCAGCATCAATGTTCGCCTGGTTCTACAGAGAAGCGTCGGGAATGAAGGCTAGCCGGTGCTCAATACCACGCACTGGTTGTAGGCCTGGCGGCAGCTCGTCCGGTATAATATCCTCAAAGTCCTGCAAAACAGACAAAATAGCATGCGGGAGTGCAGGCTCTATAGTAGTAGTGGCACAAAGGCGAGGAATAACAAGGAAACAAGGGAACTTGCCTTGAAGTGCCGACGTGATCTCGCTGTGACGAGCCAGTAGAACCCGATTTTTACAGGTTCCACGCAGAGCAAAAATATGCGGTTGAGTAACCCCCATAGGAGATGCTACACCTGTACCCGTTGATGGTAAGCGCAAAGAAATACCAGGGGTCGAACGCGTACCTGGCGGTGCAGAAGTCTTGCCAGAAGTTGCAGAAGGCGAAGACGCAGGAAGAGGAGCTGAAGACGCTGACTCGGCCGAGTGAAGGGCTGAGTTGTCATCTGGGCTCCTGACTCGGTCCACAACTCGGTCGAGTTGCTGGCCGAGTTGTTGGCTTCCGTCCTGACTCGGGCCAGAACTCGGCCGAGTTGTTGGCCGAGTTGTTGTCTGAAGCCATGACTCGGTCCAGAACTCGGCTGAGTGGTTGGCCGAGTTCTTGTCTGGCTCCAAGACTCGTTCTGGAGCTCGACCGAGTTGTCGTCTGGAGGTCTCCGCGGCGGATTCCGTTGCAGGCAGAAGCCCGACGGCCTCTAGAGCCTTCTGGCGTTGGCGCTCAGCCTGGTCCTGTAAAATTTCTTGTGGAGTCATAGGTGAGAGTGTCACGCGCTTCCCGTGGTAAGTGAACATGTAAGTGTTTAAATACCCGTCGTGAAGCACGCGACAATCATATTGCCACGAACGTCCCAAAAGCAAATGGGTAGCATCCATGGCGGGAACATCACAAAGCACAGTGTCGCTATATGGACCAATGGAAAAAGAAATAAGACACTGGTGTGATACTTTGTTACCTGATCCGTCAGAGATCCACTGAAGGCCATATGGAGCGGGGTGCGGTGTAGTCGGAAGGTTGAAATGTTGCACAACCTTCTCATTGATGATGTTGCAGCACGACCCCCCATCAATGATCACACTCAGCGATGCATCCTGAAGGCTGCACCGAGCATAAAACAAGTTCTCCCGTTGCTCAGGAAGGGCGCCCACCTTGACGCTCAGCACGCGTCTAGAGAGCAAGGCAAGGTGATATGCCTGGTCATCATGGTGGTCGGCAGTGCCGACCACACAGCCATCATCATCGGTTGTAAAGACGCCGGCAGATTCAACCTCGACGTCGTCATCATCTGCCTCTGCAACTGTAGGGTCTTCCTCCTGGATCACTTCCTGTGACTCGAGGCATTTCAGTTGGCCTAGAGTCGATGTTGAGGGAAGCATCAGGGCTTTACCCTTCGCCTTTTCCAGGGCTAGGGCGCTCAATCCACCCGCCTATAGCTGACCTTGATCAGAAGCTACTGTAGCGATCGAAGACGGGTGTTGTCGAGCTTTGAGCTCTGTATTCAGACGCATCAACTCGGCTAGTTGCGCATCTTGGACTTTTTTGTCAGCAAGCAACTTTCGTATCATCTTCTGGCGAGAGTACGCTGCATTCTGACGCTGTAGTTCTGCTAGCTGTGCCTTTTGGACTTTGGTTTCAACAAGCAACTCACGGATCATCTTTTGGTTAGCAGTCTCTGTGCCTGTCTCACGGGTTGTATCACCTTCTGACATGGTACCTGACAACAAGAAATGGCAAACCACAGGATCAAGGGGAACAACAACAGCAACAGAGAAACAACAAATAGGTAAGCAGAACCAAACTCAACAAGCAATCACTCGGGAAACTAATCTGGCTGGCCGTGTGGGCGGTTACGAGCAGGATAAAGCAACTCACACAACAATCAACAAAATCCAGGCAATGCTCAGCAAAGAAAATGTGAAAAGTAGATATGCAAGGATATAAGCACAGAAGCAAGCACAACACAGTCAACCAAGATATGCAACCCAGACAGTGAAAGATAGAGAATACGGTAAATGAATCACTTGCGTCGATGGAAATTGAAGGTGCCGGAATCAAGACCGGGTTCTCCCTTCGTGCTGCGTAGAGACTCACTTGCCTTATTTTGGCTTCTGTGGTCTCGATTTTTTTTTTTTTGAATACAGCGAACAACTGCTGTCTTTTTTTCTTTTTTTTCAAATCTGCGAATAGCTATAGGAACGCAGCCAAAGCGCACCAGAAGTTCAGCAGACGCACAAAAACGTGCAGTAAATGCACAGAAATGCACAAAAATTCAGCAAACGCACTGGAATTCAGTAAACGCACAGAAAAACCAGAAATCTGTGCACAGAAATCCAGTAAACGCACAGAAACGCAGCACAAAAATAAAAATAAATGCAGTGATTCAAGTGGGAGAAGAAGGAGATTGCGAAGATGTAGATTATTGGCGCAAACAAGGCAAACAAAGTTGCAAACGAACTATCTAAGCCTATATGCAAGCAGATCTACAACAAACACAATCAAAACCCAAGCAAACACCCAGAAAATTGCAGAAAGTTCGTGAGTAGGTGCGGCTATGCAGGATTAAAAAAAAATTGTTGGTTTTGATGATGGCCGAAATTATTTACCACCAAACCTAGGGTTTTTGTTGTTTTTCATATTAAGATTGCAAGGATTTTTTTTTTGGTTCCTAGAGCAAGATCTAGTTTTTTTTTTTTTTTTGAGATGCAGGAATTGATTTGCGGAAGCGAAGGAGTGATTGAACGAAGAGTTGGAACGACTTACGCGATTCGAAGACTCTGATACCAATTGATGTGACCTTGTCCGATGGAAAGACCACAAATCGTTGTCAAGGATCGCTTGAATGCGTATTGGGGCGAAACAACTCGTCGGGAGGGACTGAAGTGGGTGTTCGGTGGACTGTGGGGGTTCGGAACACAGTGGACTATGGAGACGCAGCGGAAGGATGACCGATGACTGTGGTGGTGGTGCGGTGGCGACGGAGGAGGCAGCGGACAATGGTGGTGAGGGGGCGGCGGCCGAGAGGGTGAAGGTGGATGGAGGCAGCCGTGAAGAACTAGGGTTAGGGTTTGTGGAGTGTTGGTTGCGGATAGTAACTGGATAGTTGTGTAACCGAATTAACGCGCCAGGATAGTTCGACTAGGAACGCGTTAATTTTTGTGACGTCAGGGCCCGGATTTTCAGGAGATTACTCGACTGGAAAGCAAAGCTCTATTTCGACGTAAAATGAAAGGGAAGACAAGAGTCTCTATTTATACTAGAGAGTTGACCTAATGGGCCAGACTCTCTAGTTACTAAATCTGGCGGCCCATTTAACATAAATGGAAACCACCCAGAACTAGCAGCTACTAAAAATAGAAATATTGTAAATAGAAAGTACTAAGGAAGTAATGTCTAGAAACCGTAAGAACTAGAAATAGAAAGTCTTCTAAATCTAGCTCGAGGTAGATGTAGCTATAGAGGAGTCTCAAGGCGGATGTCTCATGGCCTCCTCCTCCTCTGTAGCTGACATGGAGGACGGGGTCACATCACAAAGTCTAAAAGTAAAAACGACAAAATACCCTCCGGGGGTGACACTAACACATGAAACCCCAAAGGAAAAGAAAAGGTGAAGGATGCAAGGGAGTCGGCGACTGAGTTCGCTTCCCTGAAGACGTGTTGAAATTGGATTAACCAATTCCTGCGAAGAAAGCCTCTACATTGTTCAACGAAGCTGAAGAGTGGATGGCAGGGGTCCAATGATTTACCGATAAGGCTAACTGCCAGCTGCGAGTCGATATGTCTCAAAAATAACTTGCTTGAAACCACGGTCCCAGGCCACTTAGGCGTCCTTCTAATGAAGGTTTACGCAAACCAGCTATGCGACACCTCGTTGATTACTATAGAGCGCCACTTCAACAGCCTATAAGGGCTCGTTTCTATGATAAGAGGCTATAGGGAGCCGACTCCTTCAATTCAACAGCCTTTGAAACCATCTTTCCACGATCTCATCGAGTAGAAGCTAATTCGACTTCAACGGGCGTGTTCGACACTTTCATGATAGAGAAGGCAACTCATGCATGTTACTAAGGTTGTAGTCGTGTCAACAAAGTGCCTTGACAAGAAAAGAAAAAAAGTCGAAGCTCCAACAATTCATCCTTGCTTGGCCTTGACATATAAGGTCGACAAGAGCATTATCGAAGAGCCACCCACAAGCTTGGAAGTTGACCCATTTGGTCCAGAGGATAGTATGCGAGGACCCTAAACCAAACCAGCTGAGGTTTTCACACTTCTTTCCTCCTCAACAATCTGTCAATTGTGAGATCCTCAATGTCCCCTAGCAATCTACCTAGTCGATTTTAGGACAAATCAAAGACAATTGAATGCGAATTATGACAATCATATGAGGCCACATAAATCTCTTCTAGAAAGAAGGCCAAGATCACTGAGGTAGAGGGCCAGGATGAAGAACTTACGTAACTTTGAAGATCTAGCTAGCTCGTTGAAATATGAATAATGTTTGGTAAAACAACCATAACTTTAACTACAAAATTGATCTCAAACTCATTTAAGAAGCGTTTTAAAGTTGGCTTAAAGGTCTACAAATCGATATCTACCTCTAGTTTACACCTCATTAAAAATAATTTAAAAAAAAAGCGCCACCATTTCGCAAGGTTATCTTTTAAAGATTTATTCTATTTTTATAGACATTTTAATCTTATATTTTCAAGTCTTAATATATTAGATTTAATGTTTATTTCAAGTCATTAAATCCCGATTTGTTAGTTTAACTTTCTTAATGGATAGTTTTTGGAGGAAAAAAATTATATCTTTTCTTTTTAGGTTTTTTACTTGCCATCAAGATGCCACTGTTTCATAGCTAACAATCCTTTTCAATCAAGGGAAAGAATCACAACAAGTGAAATCACGATCCTGTACGAGGCGAGGAACTCGTAACATATCACTACGGAAGGGGAATTCGAGCAAATTCGAAGTCATGACATTGAGATACCATATATATATATATTTTTTGAGATACCATCTTTTGACAATAAGTATCGTTTTAACGTATACGTAGGTACCTAAATAAAAAAGGAATCTTCACCCAAAAACTGTAAATTGATGACAAAATAAAAAACGCTTAAAGGGGGGCAAGCGGTTGATAATCTCCCTGAAAGAATCAGGATCGTAGGGGATCCGAATCACCCCCTCTTGGTTGTACCCGAACTCGTCTCTGGACAACTCGAGAAGGGCGACGATGGAGGGATGTCCCATAAACTGCGCCGGAATCAAGAACCTCTCCCCGGAAACCCCGTCTCCCTGGCCCACCACCACCGGCACGTACCCCTTCCGAGCCCTGCCCTCATCCCCCGATAGCCTCACGTATCTCGGGGGCCACGAATTACACACCTTACTCTTCTTCATGCTGTATATATATATATATATATATATATATATGTGGTACTTGAAAGAGAGAAAATTGGAGTATAATTAATTAAGGAAGTTGTGTTTATATATGAAGAGAGTGTAGGGCAGGTTTATGCTCTAAAGGCGAGTGTTTATATACTGTGATACATGGACTACGTACTGAATTATGGTCAAAGGGCTTTATTTTATAATTAGCTATAGATATAGTTTTCTTGCATATTTGAAAGGTCAAAGATAGAATGATTTGGTTTCTTTTGCGATGGTTTGATTTTGAATGGGTATCGGGTGGGTTTGATCATGGTCAGCGGTAAACGGTGCGTTTGAGTGTGTGTCTGCCCGTTAAGTCCAGAATCAACGCTAGCTACAGACTATGGCCGGCTCTATTGAGAGTATAGTCAACCTCATGACTTGCCACCTTAAAAAATAGGCAGTTCTTTATGCTCTAAGCCCTAGTAAGTAGGCTTATTAAAAACAGATTCGTCCCGACCCGAAAATTTATTCCGGTTTTTTTGGGTCGAGATTAATCCGAAAATTTATTTATATTATCTCATTTATATTAACTATTATAATATATTTTATTAATTAATTATACAGTGTAATTATTAATTAATTTAAAAAATATTACAATACTCATAAAACCGGACATTTTCAACCCATTGGTCAACGCGAACCTGAGTCACAACCGTTATGATCCTAATTCATCACTCAAAAGTTTTAACGACTCGATCAATCCGAACTCAATTTGATCCCAAATCGACCGCCCGACCTAGTTTTTTTACCAGAAAAGAATTTGTTACACACCAGAGTAACAACTCTGACAAAATCGAGATGCTGAATAATTCAGCAACCAACCAGGCAAATCAGCAGACATAAACAAACAGAAAACACAAACAAATGAAAATGCAACAAAGCAATCACAAAGCCTAAACGAGCGAGAGAGCGGATGAGTGAAGTACTGAAAAAAGCAGCGCAACCACGACATCTTCCGGAGAATTACAATATTGATCACTTGACATTTTCTCCACACAAATGAAACATTTTCAAGAGTCTCGAGCACAACTACGACCTCAACCAATATAACTCGACCAGTTTGATCTTATTGACATATGTATAGTGCGAGTCGAGTTATATTTTTTCGGTTGGAGATATTTTAGTTATATATAGGGCGGGAGAGTGCGATATTGATTGTGGCATTTAAAACGCCCGATTAGTTATTTTTTTGATCCACAAGTTTATGGGCATAAAGAAAGAAAAAACTAGGAATCATAAGAAGGTAGTTAATGATAAATTATATATTCATTTTGTATAACTAGTTAAATGTGTGCCCGTGCTATGCACGGGTCCATAACATGTTTTATTCAATTTTATTTATAATTAGATTAGTATATATTTATTATATATTAGCATACTTTATACAATTTATACAATCAAATTTATCAAAATTTATGATCGGTTTTTAAACAGCGAAATGATATATATATATAAGGTATTCCATTATACTTTACTAATTACTATGTTATTAATGCAATCTAGGATAAAACAAAACTACTTTGTGAACTTTATAACAAAAGTTGTATAATTGTATCTCATATCAAATTTATATAGAAGTAGTTTAAACATTCACTATTTAGGTGTTATTTAAAGTGGATATATTGAGCTAATACAAAACTAAAGTGTTGAATTATTTTGATGTTTGTTTTCCTCATTTTACATGTATGTCGAAGGATATTTGTTGGTTTCAAACTCATCTTTTAAAAATATATTGATAAAAATTATATTTAAATGTGAGCATTGATAAATAAATGGGTTGAAAAAGAGTTTTTAATAAAATTAATTAAATGCATATATTAAGATAGAAGATTAGATGAAATTGGTTTTATGTAAAATAGATTTTAATGAAAAATAGAGGAAATTGTGTAAAGGAGATGTCATTAATTGTGACAATATGTCAATTTTTATATATAGATAGATACTCTTGCGGTTTTATTAGTCTATTTTATTCACACCTAGCTTAGGCTCAAAGTTTTCGATGAGATAGTTATGGATTTTCAATTATAATTTTTTGGTAAAAGAGATGCACTATTCTTCGTAATCAAACAGGGGAATACCAAACCCCTTACACCCTTCAACAAAAGATGTTTAACAACATCCGAAATATGTATAAGAAAATGAAAATCTAAGTCATTAATAAAAGCATACTTAGCTAATCCATTAGTAAGACAATTAGCCCTCTCATATATGTGATTAAAACAAACCATTTAGTCCCTAAAAAGAAATACATGGCACATACGCACCAGAAAAGAAAGCGGGTGAGTTTCCACACCCCTTTCTGCAAGAATCCAACAACAATTTCTGAGAATCCTACAGAAATGAATTTGTTGGCTGCTAAGAGAATCCTTCGGTACTTACAAGGAACCAAAGATTTTGGCTTGAACTACAAGAAAAGTGACCTGACAAATCTGTTGGGATTTACTGACAGTGATTATGCAGGAGATCAAGATGACAGGAAAAACACTTCCGGGTATGTGTTTATGCTTGGTACAGCTGCTATTTCTTGGATGTCAAAGAAGCAACCTATTGTCACTTTGTCAAGCACGGAAGCAGAGTTTGTTGCAGCAACAACTAGTGCGTGTCAGGCCATGTGGCTGAGGAAAGTTCTTGAAGAGTTGAATTTCAAGCAGCCAGAATCAACTGAAATTTACTGTGACAACAGTTCAACCATCAAGTTGTCAAAGAATCCAGTGATGCATGGAAGAAGCAAGCATATTGATGTGAAAGTTTACTTCTTGAGGGATCTTAGCAAGGATGGAATAATTGATCTCATCTTTTGTCGAAGTGAAGAACAAGTGGCTGATATATTCACCAAACCACTCAAGAAGGAGTTTTTCATAAAGCTCAGGAAGCTACTTGGTCTTTGCAGTATCAAAGTATTAAACTGATGTTAGCAAACTTCAGTTTAAGGGAGGATTTGTTAGATATTTCTTGATTATTTCATATTTCCTAATTTGATTTATCAGTTGCTGAATTTTAGGAATGTATGGGCTGTTAGTTTAGAGAAAATATTACAGCAGTATGTTAGTGTTGTTAGTGGTTGTAATGGGTCCTAAATTAAGGTTAAGTTAGTTTATGTAATCGCCTATAAAAGGCGGTTCAATTTTTTAATGAGAATCAAGCAGCATTCAGCCCAATTTCTTCCTCTGTCTATTCTTTCTTTGTGACAAAAAGAAATCATTCTATTGACAATTGTTATCAGCAGACTGACAATTATTATCAAACAGTATATTTCATACCCACATAAAACTAGAGATATGACTCATATCTGATTTTATACTTGCTTCGATTTCTCCAAAATTATAACAAAAACAAAGTTATAGGAATCACTTAACCCCATTTCTCATACACAATCCGATTCTTCATTCCAACTCGATTCCTATTATAATACCAAACAAGCCCTTATAGTGAAAAACAAATGAAAATTCAAAACGAGTAACACATTTGACATGAATTTACCTGATGAAGCTGCGCAAGCCCGAAGGGATCTTCTAGGTCTAAATTTCGAAGTAGAAGAGGTAGAAATAATACAGGATGATGCTTGAAGCCATTTATGGAAGAGAATATTATTCTTTGAATTTGCGCAAGATAATCCAAAATAATAAAATTGTGAATTGTATAATTCCAGTACGTAACACCTACTTTTCGTTATTTATTTATTTATTTTTGAAACGTACTTTTTGTTATCTAATAGTTATACTTATGTGTAAATCTCATGTAATTTAAAACTTCTTATTAAGGGTACGTTCTTGTGGAATTACGTACGTATTAGTCCGTTTGCAAATGACTCAAAAATTTTCCCGATCGATTCGTTTGATTGATCTATTTACGAAATATTAATGCATAAGTGAAGAGATGGACTAATTATTGATAGCATCACCTAAGAATATTAATGCTAAATTGATTAAAGCCACACATGCATAACCCATTAGTGTCAACGTTCAGTTAGTCTAAATAGAGATAGTCAAAAGTAGCGGAGCATTGTAAGGACTGCTGTTTTGTTTTGTCTTGTCTAATGTAATGCTCTATCGATCTGTCTCGGAAAATTACTTTTTAATAGTCATCGAGCATGAGTTTTCTATACAAATTATTTCCGTAAACATGTACACGAATTATTATTAATATTAGAATAAAAGTCGCACAGTACACATTGACATGTTGATTATAATTGTACGTGTGGTCCAATATATTTATGACGATCGAATTGAAGGGGGCGATATACTTTTATGTTGGAGGATTCTAGCTAGTTCGAGAGGTCTGGTACGTACGTGAATCCTTCTAAATTGATATTCATGGGATCTACACGCAATCTTAATTTTGTTACTGTCGGAATTTATTGTTTGTGTTGGTTTTATGGGGCTAGTGTGTACTAAAATTCATGTACTTAATTGCACAATACTTATATAACTAGATTGATATATGTATATATTAATGCATATATACCATAGTAATGATGCATACTTATGGTAGTATATATCATGACCAGTTATCATCATGACCCAGGCTTATTGCAATCCACCTTATGTATATATTAAGGAAAAAGATATATACACACGAAAATTTTTCTAAATGCAAATCAAAATATGCGTTAAGCCTTAACGTACGGGTGGGGTGCGATATGTCTTAACGCACAAGGGACAAAATAGGCATTTTCGGAAAATTCGGGGGTACCACCTGTGCGTTAAGGCATAACGCACAGGTTGAAATGGGCCAAGGGAGACAGGCCCAAAATGACATTGTATCTGTGCGTTAAGCCTTAACGTATGGCACTGTATCTGTGCGTTAAGGCTTAACGCACATACAAAAAAAAAAAAAAAAAAATTCCCCATAATCATGTAGAGAATTTCAATACGAGTCCGTACATATAAAATTCGTCCAAAACGGACATCGTTTGCCCCTCCAAAAGCCCAAAAAACGGACATATAAAATTCTGGCTAATACGGCGACCGGAGGTGGGTAATCGGCGGTGAGAGCTTGGGGCTTTGGAAGCTAACTTCCAGACGCAACTTTTGGTGGTAGCGGCGACTCCAACGGTGGACGGTGGTCGACGAATTTCTTCGATGAACAGACACGGCCGCGGAGCTAGGGTTCTTGAGCTTTTGGGATTAAATTGGATACCGAAAACTCATTGAAAGGTGCCCTATTTATAGGGGTTGGAAATGTCTCGGGGATAGCTTCGAAATCGTATAAAGTTTGACCTAAAACGATATCGAATTGGCCCAGATATCGGTCAATTTCCATAAAGCTAAAAACCGAATTTTTCTTTCCATAAATACCCAAGTTTTGAAGTTGTGGAGAAATTGAATGAAAATAAAAAGTTCGGCTTAAATCTGTAATTACGTTAACGATCTAATGGACGGAGAGTGGGGTAGGGTGGTACGTGTTGGACGGAGATGGATATCGAATTGGCCCGGATCTAATGGACGGAGAGTGGGGTAAGTATACTAAATTTAATGAAACACTATAATATATAAGTCTAGGTATACTAGATTTAATTACATACTATAGTACATAAACGTAACTATATGAAATATAATGAAATACTATAGTACATAAGTGTGACTATATGAAATATAATGAAATACTATAGTACATAAGTCTAAGTATACTAGATTTCATGAAATACTATAGTACATAATTGTGACTATATGAAGGATAATGAAATACTATAGTATAAAAGTGTAACTATATGAAATATAATAAAATACTATAGTTTATAAGTCTAAGTATACTAGATTTCATGAAATACTATAATACATAAGTGTAACTATATGAAATATAATGAAATACTATAGTACATAAGCGTAACTATATGAAATACAATGAAATACTATAGTACATAAGTATGACTATATGAAATATAATGAAATACTATAGTATATAAGTGTAACTATATGAAATATAATGAAATACTATAGTTTATAAGTCTAAGTATACTAGATTTCATGAAATACTATAGTACATAAGTGTAACTATATGAAATATAATGAAATACTATAGTATATAAGTGTAACTATATGAAATTTAATGAAACACTATAATATATAAGTCTAGGTATACTAGATTTAATGGAATACTATAGTACATAAGCGTAACTGTATGAAAAATAATGAAATACTATAGTACATAAGTGTAACTATATGAAATATAATGAAATACTATAGTACATAAGTGTGACTATATGAAATATAATGAAATACTATAGTACATAAGTCTAAGTATACTAGATTTCATGAAATACTATAGTACATAAGTGTGACTATATGAAGGATAATGAAATACTATAGTATAAAAGTGTAACTATATGAAATATAATAAAATACTATAGTTTATAAGTCTAAGTATACTAGATTTCATGAAATACTATAATACATAAGTATAACTATATGAAATATAATGAAATACTATAGTACATAAGCGTAACTATATGAAATACAATGAAATACTATAGTACATAAGTGTGACTATATGAAATATAATGAAATACTATAGTATATAAGTGTAACTATATGAAATATAATGAAATACTATAGTTTATAAGTCTAAGTATACTAGATTTCATGAAATACTATAGTACATAAGTGTAACTAGATGAAATTTAATGAAATACTATACTATATAAGTCTAAGTATACTAGATTTAATGAAACACTATAATATATAAGTCTAAGTATACTAGATTTAATGAAATACTATAGTACATAAGTATAACTATATCAAATATAATGAAATACTATAGTACATAAGTGTAACTTTATGAAATTTAATGAAATATTATAGTACATAAGTGTAATTATATGAAATTTAATGAAATACTATAGTTTATAAGTCTAAGTATACTAGATTTCATGAAATACTATAGTACATAAGTGTAACTATATGAAATATAATGAAATACTATAGTACATAAGCGTAACTATACTAGATTTAATGGAATACTATAGTACATAAGCGTAACTATATGAAAAATAATGAAATACTATAGTACATAAGTGTAACTATATGAAATTTAATGAAATACTACAGTACATAAGTGTAACTATATGAAATATAATAAAATATTATAATATATAATGTAACTATATGAAATATAAAGAAATACTATAGTATATAAGTCTAAGTATACTAGACTTAATGAAATACTATAGTACATAAGTGTAACTATATGAAATATAATGAAATACTATAGTACATAAGTATAACTATATGAAATTTAATGAAATATTATAGTACATAAGTGTAATTATATGAAATTTAATGAAATACTATAGTTTATATGTCTAAGTATACTAGATTTTATGAAATACTATAGTACATAAGTATAACTATATGAAATATAATGAAATACTATAGTACATAAGCGTAACTATATGAAATACTATAGTACATAAGTGTGACTATATGAAATATAATAAAATACTATAGTATATAAGTCTAAGTATACTAGATTTAATGAAACACTATAATATATAAGTCTAAGTATACTAGATTTAATGAAATACTATAGTACATAAGTGTAACTATATCAAATATAATGAAATACTATAGTACATAAGTGTAACTTTATGAAATTTAATGAAATATTATAGTACATAAGTGTAATTATATAAAATTTAATGAAATACTATAGTATATAAGTGTAACTATATGAAATATAATGAAATACTATAGTATATAAGTCTAAGTATACTAAATTTAATGAAACACTATAATATATAAGTCTAGGTATACTAGATTTAATGGAATACTATAGTACATAAGCGTAACTGTATGAAATACTATAGTACATAAGTGTAACTATATGAAATTTAATGAAATACTATAGTACATAAGTGTAACTATGAAATTTAATGAAATACAATAGTATATAAGTCTAAGTATATACTAGATTTAATGAAATACAATAGTTTGACCTAAAATTTATACAAAATTATAGTAGAAAAATGCAAAAAAAAAACCAAAAAAATTCACTATAATGCGTTATATGCCGGGCACCAAATTGTAAAAAAAATGGGTAGAAAGGCTTTGTTTTTTGGGCTTTTGGAGGGGCAAACGATGTCCGTTTTGGACGAATTTTATATGTACGGACTCGTATTGAAATTCTCTATATGATTATGGGGCAAATTTTTTTTTTTTTTTTTTTTGTATGTGCGTTAAGCCTTAACGCACAGCTACAGTGCCATACGTTAAGGCTTAACGCACAGCTACAGTGTCATTCTGGATATTTTTTCCATTTTTATTCCAATTTTGTCCCTTGTACGTTAAGCCTAAACGCACCAGCCTGTACGTTTAGCCTTAACGCACAAAACAGTTTGCATATAGACGGCATTTCGTTTGCATATAGACTGACCCTATATTAATTAGGGCCAAGTTTGATAAAACTTAGGTTGGTAAAAATATCCGATTGTGCGGGATATACTTGATCGATGTGGTTGTTGTTGATAGTTATATGTACAGTTTTGTTTTTCATTTCTGAAAAGCTAGATAGTTAAAAAGATCTTAAGGGTTATACTGTGATTGAAACTGTTGATTCTAGGTTTAACAATGTGAATTAATTAATTAGTAATCTCGGTATTCTTTTTTCTTGATTCCATAAAGTTCTCTCCCATGTCAATTGGCTCTCACCGTTGCCGAAATGTCTCCCCTCTAGCTTGCTTTAAACCTGAAAAAGACCCGAGGCTGTAAGAAATTCATGACCCAACAAGTATGGGCTTGTAGGTATTTCGAATTTCATTAATACATCTCATTATGTGGCCCATATGACACATCATGTTTAATTAAGGAACTGTTGATTTGATAAGATTCGGTTATAACTAGAAGATATTATTCTCTATTATTTAAAGATATTATCTATTATTGATCAACTTTGATGGAAGGTTAAGATTTTATCTTTAGAGGATTTTGGCCCCTCTCTCTGCCTATAATAATAACCCGAAATTCATCATTAGGGTTAATATAACGAAACACAACTAAAAGCATAGGTTAAGGGAGAGAAGACGAATTCCAAGGTATGCGTTTTTGCTCCAATAGGATCTCATTCTTTTCGCCCTCTCACAATCACGATGGCTGCTGGCAGGGGCGGAACTGGGGGGGGGGGGCAGAGGGGTCCCGTGCCCCCCCCCCTTCGTCCCGAGTTTTTTTTTTCGCTCAGTCTTTATATTAATCTTTTTTAGGAATTTCGGTGAGTATATTTGAATTTAAGGGTACTCCGGTCCAACTTCACGTATTTCTTACACTCAAATTAGGAGGATTTGCTAATAAAACATCTAAATTCATACCCGGACCATCTCAATTTGAATTCTGAAATAACAACTCATTTTCAATCTTATAAACTTGAATCGTGATGGTTAGGGTATTTCGATTTAGGTATAGATTTGCTTGAATTAATTTATTTATAATTCAAACTTAATTTAATTTGATTGACGTGTTAACAAGCTTTTATTAAATTGAATTATTCTAAAAAAGAATATAGACAAATTTATTGTGCGAGTAAGAGATTATCAATTTCAAGAAGATTAGAAGAATGTATGTGAGATTAATATTAATATTATTTATAATTATTTTATTTAATATTAATATAATATAAAAAAAATTATGCCCCCTCTTTCAGGAATTTATGGTTCCACCACTACTCCCACGCAATGTGCCCCGGCCCCCCCTTTTAAATTTTTCTGGTTCCGCCACTGGCTGCTGGTATGTCTTTATGCCTTTGTGATTAAGTATATGATCAAGATCCTAAATCGTAATCATGTTAGGTTTAATTTTTACGAATTACTGTTTATAATTTATATGTGGTATCAGAGCTACAGGTTCAGATCATATTCTTAGTTCGAAATCATGGCAGAATCATATCTATTATCATGTTTTCGCAATTATTTAGATTGATTTATGAATGATGTTATGTTTTGATTATAATTGTTCATACTAGCATGTTTGTATTTCATAAGATATTATTGTATTTGGTCTCTGGTTTATAGAACTTGCATGATAGAAACCGAAATTAGGGTTTTTGCCGTATTTGTTGAAACTTGTTTTTTATGTCGGAATTGTACGAAATTTTCACAATTGATAGGAATCGACGAGATCTTTAAGATTTACCGCTATGCTGTTATGTTTTCATTTTTTAGCCAAATTCCATCGTTTAGACCCTCAAAAACCCGTTTTACTACTTTTCGGTCATAATTGTAGAGAAAATTCGTTTGTTGTTTCCACGAATTGTTTTTCTATCCTGGTGACATGTATAACCTCATGGAGTTAAAAAAATTTTAAAAAATTTATTTTTGGAAAATTGATTATTTTAATGCCTTATATGTGTATAATACCTGGATAAATACATTCTGAAGTACAATATTCATATTATATTGTTTTGGTAATCACCACAGTGATACCAATTCAGTTCATGTATATTGTATTTCATTATCGTATGACGTTCATATTATTGTTTGCAATCTGCCACAGTGGATTCAAAGTATGCCTTGAATGTTAGACTAAGTAAAATTATTGTTGGTTTAATTATTAGCATAATGTGTTACCCACAGGTAGACTATGCATCATAAGTAAAACAACCATTAAGGAGATGATTTAATTATGTGATTGGGCATGTATAGGATATCCACAAATACCATACTTGTTTGATTGTAGGTTTTAAATCACTCGTTTATGCATAAATCTTAGTCATGTACGTTTTTTTTTATAACTCAAAGAATAATTGTTGTGAGATGGTTTCTATATTGTTGTTCCTCAACCTGCCCAACTTAACTATTTTGTCAACTCAGTTCCTGAACTAGATGGGACTAATTATACTGAGTGGAAAGAACACGTTGAGTTTTAATTGGGTGTACTTGAGATAGATTCGGGATTGACTGTGGATAAGCCGGCTGATCTTACGACTACGTCCACGGAGAATGAGAAACTTGCCCATAATGCGTGGACTAAAGCTAATAAACTATTCTTGAAATTCCTACGTTTAACCATTGCATCCAACATCAAATCTTCCATTCCTGATACTGAGACTCAAACAGCTAAGGAGTACCTAAAGATAATCACTGAACGCTTTAAGCTTGGCGACAAAGTTGTTGCAATGAAACTTATGGCTGAACTAACCATTGCCCGTTATGATGGTACCAAGACCATGCAGCAACATGTACTTGACATGGCTAATCTGGCTGCAAAGTTGGCTAAATTGGGCATGAAAGTAGAGGATTCATTCTTAGTCCAATTTATTCTCAACTCCTTGCCTCAACAATATGGTCCTTTCCAGATTCACTACAACACGATTACTGAAACGTGGAATGTGAATCAATTGACCAATAAGCTGGTTCATGAAGAGGCAAGGATTAAGCAGCAGAACAACCACGTTGCTAATGCAAATTACATGCATGGGAATGGGAATGTGAAGAACAAATTCGGAAAGAAAAATTGGAAGAGCGGTAAGAATAGCTCCTCCAATCAGAATAGTTCTTCCAACCAGTCCGGTCAACCTGCACCAAAGAAAGCTAAGAAGAATGAGAATTGACACTTTTGCAAGAAGGTTGGACACATTCAGAAGGACTGCATAAAGCGCAGAGAATGGTTCGAAAAGAAGGGTAAGCCTCTGGCTTTAGTATGTTTCGAATCAAATTTTGTAGAAGCACCTTCTAACACTTGGTGGATTGATTCTGGATCTAATGTTCATGTTTCAAACTTGATGCAGGGATTCCTTTCAACCCGAAACATAAGTCCAAATGAAGCCTACCTTTACATGGGAAATAGGATAAAAGCCCCAGTAGAAGCCATTGGAACTTTTCGTTTAGTATTAAGTATTGGTTTTCATTTAGATTTAGAGAACACTCTTTATGTTCCTATAGTTTCTCGTAATTTGATTTCCTTGTCTAAACTTGGTATAAATGGCTTCTCTTCATATACTGGTGATGGACGTTTCAGTTTGTTTAAGAATAATGGTTTAGTAGGTTCAGGAATTTTAGTTAATGGTTTATATCAACTTATTCTTGATAATTCTTTTTCTGAATCTCTTAATGTGACCTTGCATCCTAAAGTGGGTTTGAAACGTAGTAGGACAAGTGAGAGTTCTTCATTCTTGTGGCATAAAAGGCTGGGTCATATATCCAGAGAAAGAGTTAACTTATTAGTGAAAGAAGAGATTCTTCCGAGTCTTGATTTTACTGATTTTGAGGTTTGTATAGATTGCATTAAGGGTAAGCAAACTAAACATACCAAAAAGGGAGCCACAAGAAGTACTAAACTGCTTGAAATTATACATACAGACATATGCGGACCTTTCGATTTTCCATCTTTTGGTGGAGAAAAATATTTTATTACCTTTATTGATTATTATTCATGTTACTGTTACCTTTACCTTTTGCATGACAAATCTCAATCTGTGAATGCTGTAGAATCCTACATATATGAGGTTGAGAGACAATTAGGTAAAAAGGTGAAAATCATTAGGTCTGAT
Organism: Rheum nobile; assembly: GCA_027886185.1. Classification (NCBI taxonomy): domain Eukaryota; kingdom Viridiplantae; phylum Streptophyta; class Magnoliopsida; order Caryophyllales; family Polygonaceae; genus Rheum; species Rheum nobile. The sequence goes on along the minus strand of WOAB01000342.1, from coordinate 922,838 downwards.
AGAGGTGGTGAATATTATGGAAAGTATGATGTCCTTTTGCTAAACTCCTTGAAAAATTAGGAATTGTACCTCAATACACAATGCCTGGTTCACCATGGATGAATGGTGTTACTGAGAGACGTAATCGTACACTTTTAGAGATGGTTAGGAGCATGATGAGTAATTCCAACTTACCCATATCGTTGTGGATGCATGCCCTTATGACTGTTGTGTATATCTTGAACCGGGTTCCCAGTAAAGTTGTTCCTAAGACACCTTTTGAGATGTGGAAAAGATGGAAACCCAGCTTAAGACATTTACGTGTATGGGGATGCCCAGTAGAGGCACGCATTTATAGTCCACATGAAAAGAAACTCGATCCAAAAACCGTTAGTGGGTTTTTTATTGGGTACCCAGAAAGATCAAAAGGGTTTAGGTTTTACTGTCCTAATCATAGCACCAGAATTGTAGAAACCGGTAACGCTAAATTCCTTGAGAATGGCGAAGTCAGTGGGAGTGATAAAGTAAGAGAAGTGGTCATTAGAGAAATTCGGGCACCAATACCAATTCCTTTGCCCAAGATTTCGACTGATATTGTTTCACGTAATGTTGTTGGTCCAACCAACATTGTAGAACCAAATGTCAATGACCATGCACTCCATCATGGGCATCTCGCCATTGAACCGAGTGTAAGTGCAACACCTGAAGTAGCATTAAGGAGGTCCACATGACCACGAAGATCAGCTATTTCAGATGACTATATGTTGTATTTGCAAGAATGTGAATTTAACATAGGATTGGAAAAAGATCTGGCTACGTATTCACAAGCCATGAAAAGTAAAGATTCTGATAAGTGGATTGATGCCATGTTTGATGAGATGAAATCTATGGCTACAAACAAAGTTTGGGAGTTAGTCGATTTACCATAAGGACATAAGAAAGTCGGTTGTAAGTGGGTCTATAAGACCAAACGTGACTCTCTTGGTAAAATCGAACGACATAAAGCTAGACTTGTAGCTAAAGGTTTCCATCAAGAAGAGGGCACTGATTATAATGAGACCTTCTCTCCAGTTTCAAAGAAGGATCCTCAACGAATCATTATGGCCTTAGTAGCTCATTTTGACTTAGAGTTACATCAAATGGATGCGAAAACAAATTTTTGAATGGGAGTTTAGAAGAAGAAGTCTACATGGCTCAGCCAGAAGGCTTCATTACAGATGGAAAGGAAAACATGGTCTGTTTGTTGAAGAGGTCGATATATGGATTAAAGCAAGCTTCTCAACAATGGTATCTTAAGTTTCATGATACCATTACCACCTTTGGGTTCACTGAAAACATGGTTGATCATTATATATACCTGAAGATCAGTGGGAGTAAGTTTGCATTTTTGGTTCTATATGTTGATGATATATTAATAGCGAGTAGTGACCTTGGTTTATTACGGGAAACCAAGGACTTTCTTTCTCAAAAATTTGAAATGAAAGATATGGGAGATGCTTCTTATGTGATTGGGATAGAAATATTCCGTGACAGATCACGTAGGATTTTGGGATTGTCTCAGAATGTTTACATCACATAAGTTTTGGTATGGCGTCATGTGATCCTAAAGTTGTTCCGATTCAGAAAGGGGAAAAGTTCAACTTAAGTCAATGTCCTCAAACTGAGTTAGAACGTGATCGAATGAAAGACTATCCTTATGCGTCTCTTGTAGGAAGTTTGGGGTATGCACAGGTTTGCACTAGACCGGACATCAGTTTTGCAGTTGGCATGTTGGGTCGCTATCAAATAGGGGTGTTCAAAATGGGACCGGACCAGACCAGAAAAGACCGGACCGGTGAAATTACGGTCCGGTCTCCGGTCCAGGTTTTCCCCTTAATCCGGTCCGGTCCAAACCCGAAAAAAAACCGGTCCGGACCGGTGGACCGTTTTTTTTTTTAAATAAAAAATAATAAGTTAGGAGTTTAAATGTTTTTTTTATAGATATTTTCTTAATTTAATAAGTTAGGAGTATAAATGTTTTTTAAATATTTTTTTAGATAGTAAATAAGAATTTTATTTTAAAAATAAGTTCCGATCCAGTCTCTGGTCCGAACTTTTGAAAAAATCTGGTGCGGTCCGGACCGGATGAACACCCCTACTATCAAAGCAATCCAGGCATTGATTATTGGAGAGCTGCAAAGAAAGTGCTGAGGTACTTACAAGGAACGAAGAAACTTATGCTCACATTTAGGCGTACTGATCACCTTGAGGTGGTTGGGTACACGGATTCAGATTTTGGTGGATGTGTGGACACTAGGAAAAGCACTTTTGGTTATGTGTTCATGTTAGCTGGAGGTGTTGTTTCATGGAGAAGTGCCAAGCAGTCCATCATTATGGAGGCCGAGTTTGTAGCATGCTTTGAGGCTACAATTCACGCATTATGGTTGCGGAATTTTCTTTCAGGGCTTACAGTTATGGATTCTATCGCTAGACCGATGAAAATTTATTGTGATAACACCGCAACAGTATTCTTTTCGAAGAATGATAAGTATTCTAAGGGTATAAAGCACATGGAGATGAGATACTTATCAGTTAAGGAAAAAGTTCGAGAGAAAAGAGTGTCCATTGAGCACATCAACACTCGTGCTAATATAGCAGATCCATTGACCAGTAGTGTAGCTTTTCTTATTTATGAATTTCTGGATTGCTAAGTGTTTTTGTTATGACACTATTTGGAATATTCATTATTGAAGCTTCTGAAATTTTCTGTTTCATATTATGGATCATTTATGTACATATTAAAGTAATGCATGATAACAGAACTAGTCTTTCTTCAAGACATTAATGGGACCATTATGATTACTTCTAAAATACATACTTAGTTGTTTTGATTGTCAGTTAGTGGTACATGGAAGGGACTACGTTCTTTAATTAGTGTAGAATCATTATGACTCTAACTAATGATTCAGATCAACTGAGGGTAATTAAGATAAACATGTTAAGTATATAATTTCAGTATTTATGCGCGCATTATGTTTGTTCCTATATGACCATTAAAGCATTTGTCATATGGACCAAGTGGGAGAATGTAAGAAATTCATGACCCACCAAGTATGGGCTTGTAGGTATTTCGAATTTCATTAATACATCTCATTATGTGGTTCATATGACACATCGGGTTTAATTAAGGAACTGCTGATTTGATAAGATTCAGTTACAACTAGAAGATATTATTCTCTATTATTTAAAGATATTATCTATTATTGATCAACTTTGATGGAAGGTTGAGATTTTATCTTTAGAGGATTCCGGCCCCTCTCTCTGCCTATAATAATAACCCGAAATTCATCATTAGGGTTAATATAACGAAACACAACTAAAAGTATAGGTTAAGGGAGAGAAGGCGAATTTTAAGGTCTGCGTTTTTGCTCCAACAGAATCTCATTCTTTTCGCCCTCTCACAATCACGATGTCTACTGGTATGTCTTTATGCCTTTGTGATTAAGTATATGATCAAGATCCTAAATCGTAATCATGTTAGGTTTAATGTTTACGAATTACTGTTTATAGTTTACAGGGGCTTCCACGGGCTTGCAACTCTGACGCTCAAGTCAGTTTTCCATACGACAAAGCATATATATATATAAAAAGGCTAAGACTGAGAGATCTACTTATCCATCGAATTACCTTGAACGAGTATACTTGTCACTTTATGTCATCAATCAAGTATTCAAACATTAAGCATTCCACCAAAGACACATCTATATATGAAGCTTACAAGTACCACATTCATCAACCAACCAATTCTCTCTTTAAGGGTTTAAAGTTGCATCGGTGAAAGACCATGAAACGATGTCTTTGTGAAGGACCTTTGTGAAGGATGCCTTCGTGAAGGGGGAGCCTTCGTGAAGGCAATATGCACGAGCCGGGAGACTATTTTTCTATTCAAATTTAGTACGATCCGCAATGGAGAACCGAAAATCAAGACGGGTGAACACCATATCTCAACTGAAAAGCTTCAAATAAGTTATGTAGCATAGCAAAAAATACCAGGTCGGGAACGCTAGACACGCTAACCTGAGGTTTTGAGCAATTCCTACGAGGGTAATAAAATGACATGTGACCGTGAGTTGCAAATCTCAGCCAATCTCTTTCACTCACGAGAAAGGAGACATGAACTTATGAGCTTTCTCCTCCTCCAAAGCCCCATCGCTACCGTTGGCGATGGATCGAAACATGGGATCAACATTTTCCTTCAATCCTGGTGTTCATCAGCGAGCTGGTACGGGAGACGAGTCGAAGTGCAGGTCGAGGTCGAGCACGATGTTGAGCCGAGGCTCCTTTCAGGCTTGGAGTTATGGTTTTTTTACAGACGAGCACCGGGTCGATCTTCTTAGCAGTTAGCCCTGCAAGTTGCAACTCTCAATCTGCCATTCGAGCCTTGCCTTTCTCTTCCCCCAAACTCTTGACTGCTCTCCTCCCCTCTCGCACATGGTGGAGCTCCAGAGAGCTCTCTCCCTTTTTCTCCCCCAAAATTGCGGCCCCTCTTTTTAATTGCCTCCTCATTTCAATTGCTGACCTAATCCCTTTTTTATACTCTAGAAATGGACCTTAGACTTCTTATTGTTAATGGACCTCTAAGCCTAGCTTTATCGAGCCCCCACAAAACGAACTGATTTTAGAGCTTTGCAACTAGATATTCTAACATTTGACTCGATCTAACTTAGAATGGTTCAAGCATATTCAAAGTCATATACGTACAAAGTGCATGTTGCTAGTATCTCCAAGACCATGATCTTTTAATTTACATAAAGGATGTTATAGGGTGTACTTTTAATCAATGTTTAACCGGTTAAAGTTATCCTAATCACTTTCCACCTTTTAAAATAAAAACTAAATATTGCTCACACAAAATTACTTAGAATTTAGGAAACATTATGTAAAATATAAATTCAGAAGTAAAAGGAATCTATCTAAAACCATCTATGTTTATTTAAAAATAGTCTTTTTAATCAAATGTATAGGTTAAGAAAAAAATTAAACGAAACTGTTATTTTAGAAGAAAATATTTAAATGCTTTAAAAATTAAAAAATCTCTAAATAAATGATATACGGAGGACATAGGTTAATTAAACCGTTTTAAAGAGTGATATGTTCGATCACCGTTTAAAAAATGTATAGAAAGTGTTAAATTACCATGTTACCTATACACATTTTGGTTAATTTTAATTAAAAAAATGGCAATTATAACATTTTGAATGTCTTAAATTCTAGACGGTGAAAGCTACATGACTGTTAATAAAACAGAATATGTGAAGATAATTTTATGTTTCTAATGGTTTAAAATTTTAACATGCTTCAACCTATCTCTTGAAAATAAATATCATGTGGAAAATATTTCATCTTAATCTTTAACTAGTGATACACGATTCCAGATCAATAGCACATGAACGTATCAATTTACGAGTTATTGAGTGATTGATCCTAGAACCCTCGTACAGTCGTACCAATTATCCATATACTTCTTTCTCTTCCCATTTACACTAGTGTAATACCCGTGACTTGCACGAAATTTGTTTATTTTTTATTTACATTTGTAAAAATAGTATACTTTAATTATCGATGAGTCATTGATTCAATATATATTTGAAGATTACAAAATAACACCTAATCTTAGTACAATTATAAATACAATTGAATACTACCATCACTTATATGTGGTACAGTAGATGAACATCCTGACAATGTAGATGGATATCTTGTACCTGAATATTAAAGTATTATAAAATGTTTCATTTTAAAAACCTCAAAATTAAGACAATGCATGTATAAAAGTATATTACATAATAAATTTCATTAATAACTGACCATTAACCGTAATAGATAATGGTGTAGCTTGGGTAAGTACAGAGTTGCTAATATTTCCAAGTACATTGCATGCACATATTTTGGTTAAGCAAAATCTACATTAATTATTAATTAAAATTATGTGTGGACAATATTTTTTGCTAACCTGATTCGATTAGTGGTGCTCCATGTCGCCTATGCCGAATGACATTCAGTCTCAACTTCCTCCTATGCCGAGCTAAGTTGTGCATGAAAATAAATTTCAAATATTAGAAATAAAAAAACACTCATTTCATATAACTTGTACGAATACCATACCTTGTTCAACATTTTGCATATCAAAAGATAAAACTGAATTATGAACGTTTTGATCACTTCTCGGTAAATGCATACTCAAATAATTTCTTATACCTAAACATTAATAAATAACAATGATGTTTATTATAGTTAGAAATACATTTGAATACTACCATCACTTATATGTGGTACATTATTTGAACATCTTGGCAATGCAGATGAATTTCTTGTACCTGAACATTAAAGTATTAAATAATGATAGCTTATTAATAACCTCAAACTTAAGACCATGCATATATAAAAGTAAATTAAATAATAAATATCATTAATCACTAACCATAACCTGTAATAGATAATGGTGTAACTTGGGTAAATATAAAGTTGCTACTATTTCCAAGTATATTGCCTGCATAATTTTTTTGTTAAGAAAATTCCACATTAAGTAAAAAATGTAATTAAATAAGATATATTTTTCTAATCTGATTCGATTAGCGGTGTTCCGTCCCGCTTATGCCTTATCACATTCATTCTCAATTTCCTCCTTTGTCGAGCTAATTTGTGCATGAAAATCAATTTTTAATATTACAAATTAATATATCACTCATTTCATTGCAATTTTAAGAATACCATACCTTGTTCGACATTTTGCAGATGATTTTGTTATGTAAGCATGCCATTATGCAATTGAACTGCAAATAAATAGTTATATCATAATCTACTTATTAATGATAGTAACACAACATAAATTTTGATACTTAATCAAACGGATAGTAAGAATAAAAAAGTTGTACCAAAGTTTTCTTTGTCTCGCACGCTAATAGGTAAAGCTGAATTACGAATGTTTTGATCAGTTCTTGATAAATGCAAAGTCGACGATGTAATATTATGGTTGACTGTATAAATAGATGGATATGTTTTACAAACTTTACGTATAACCAAAAAATATAAAACAACAATTACATATTTTTAAATACTTATAAACATAGTTAAATTTATTATATGTTTTTTTCGGCATCATGAAATTAAAGATATATTGTTTTATCGAACATCAAACACTTATTATAATATATATGGTAAAATCGAAGTAAATAGAGACTTTATAGAATAACCATTACTAACCATTTGAAATGTCGGTCAGGGGCATACGATCACTTACAGAAGAATTTGTACTAACTCCAAGAATAGAACCTGCATATTTAGTATTTATATTAAATTTCATATTTCACTTTATCGGAAACAAAAGTCATAGAACTGAATGCAATTTATTAACCTGATCGGTTTGAATTTGTCCGTTGTCGTTTCTCTCTATTAACAACCAATCTCAACGTTCTGTTATGTCGGGTTAATTCGTCCATAACAAAATCACCCTGCAGATCTTAAATATATTCAAAGTAAAATAAAGCAATGTACATACTACTAATTTTTTTTCGTATTATTAAAAGATTACTAAACATATGTAACTAATTAATATGAGTAATAAAAAAATGTACAAAAGGTCCACAATAATTAAATATTTATAATCCGTTGAATATAATCGACTTTATTTCATTCATACCACAATCACTGAAAAATCATATATATAGTCGTAAAAAAAAAAAAGTATATAGTAATCATTTATTAAATATAATTAAAATTTGTAGACATAAACAAATACTTAATATATTTATGAAAAATTATAAAAAATATATGTACATAAAAAATATTTATTTTAATATTTTTACAAAAAAAAATTAAAAAAAAAATTGACTTATGGGCCAATAAGCCCATACATGATTAATTGTTGTTGGACTCGTTGAATATCTGCCGCTGAAATGGGTATTTGGGCCACCGATGTTTTAATAGATCATTTCTTAATGAACGGGGCCGCTGATGGTTAAAAACTGAATTGGGCTCGATTGGTTCTGTGGCCCAAAATCGAAGCAACGAATCCAGATGCTTCTAAAGTCGTAAACCCTAGATCTGGAAATCACTTTTGCCGTTTCTATCTTCTCTCTCGCTCCCTTCTATGTGATCGTTTGATGCCTTCATCAAATCCAGATATCCATGGCTTCTAAACTTCACATCCATGGCGATTTCTCAAACAATAACAACCTTCGCCTTTGGGCCTTCTTCACCTTCGCCGAATTCTAGTCCATGGGGTTTTTGGGTTGTCTCTCTAGCTCTCCTTCTCTGTGAAGCTTTAAGCTTACAAATTACAGATCCATGGTGATTTTTGTTTCAAAATCATTCTTTGACTTTTACAACCTCTGCCTTCTTCAACCTTGGCCAAAATCCATTTCCAAACTTCGCCTCATGGAATCTGATTTCGCGATTGTGTTTCTGTAGATACAAAACCCTAAACCATCTCTCTGCTTCGACGTTTGTCTTCTTCCTTTTTCACCAACTTCAAATCCAAAAAAAATAATTTTGAAGAGATCTATTTACAGATCTAAAATCGAAAAGGGATTCTGCCCACTCCCTTTGCCTTTTCGTCGTTCGTCTTGGAGGTTTAAGCCATAAACGATTTGGATTAAATGATTCGCATCAGCGCCGTAAAGATCTAGATTCCAGCATGCGTGAGTTGCTCTCACTCTCTCTCTGTGTCTCTGTATATTTTTCTTTTGTTAATTAGTTTATGAATATGAACTACTCCACATAAACCCTAATTTTCTGCTATACATGTGACAGATTAAAAGACATGGTTTGCAGCCAACGGATAGAAGACCGATCTGGAGCCGACATATGTAAGATCTTGTTCCTATCTTATATCCATTTATGGCTACAGATTCATTTTGAAATGCTCAACTCGTTTGTGTTCAATAAAATTGGATGAAAATATATTAGGGGATTTCGTTTTTTTTACCTCAATTTTCAGTTCCTGCTTAATATCTTATAAAAGTTTATTTTTCATTTCATCTTACAATATCTGGACCTGTGTGAGGATTGCAACTTCAACAATCATGTGCTACCCCTAAACCTACCGTCATCAAGGTCTTCAAGGAATGTAAGATATCTATCTGTATATCTTTACTTACTGTAAAAATATGGTTTTTATAAAATGCTCAAATGCCGTGGGATTTTGATTTAATTCCGTCTTGATTTCTATGGTCGAATGTAAGATATCTCTTATTACTGGTTCATTGTTTTAATTTGATCATAAAAAACCTATGTCTTAGATTTTTATTAAATGTTTTTGGCTTTAGTCTCATATTTTTATTGCCATATTTTTTTCTTAGCTAACATTATAATGAATTGATTGAAACCTATGTTTGCTTAAATAAGTGAATTCAGGAAAAAAAAATATAACAACCGAGTAATTAATAATACTTCAGATTATAGTATGGCCCATTACATTGATTTTGGGCTTCTAGGCCTATTAAATTTTGAATACAACCGATTATAGTATGACCCAATAGTATAGTATGATATAATAATACCGGGTGCAATCTGACTATATTTATATTTATAAACAATTCATTTCAATAATTATTGGGCTTATAGACTCATTATGTTTAACACGCTTCTAGGCCCAATGACATTATTAGAACAAATATAAAATTGCCTTATAAAATTTACGGCCCACTCTGTATACAGAAATTTACAAATGGCCAACTCTATAAAAACTCTGAGATAATTATTAGTAATGGCCCACTCTCTAAAAACTCACAGATTATTTTAATTAATCAAAATGGATCTATGGGCTTCAAGGCCCAGTTACAACATTTCCTAATGGGCTTATGCAATAAGGCCTTATCGGTTTAGCCTATATATATATATTCATGTGTATTAAAAATAAAAAAACTTCAGATATCTTGGCCGATTCAGTTAACCCTATCTCATTCACAACTTTCCATTTCCGCCGTTTCACTTTCTCTCTCTGTATCTGTTATCCAAAATTTCTTTCCTTTTTACTGAATCTCCAGATCCATGGAGGATGTTCTGGCGAGCTCTCTCTCTCTCTCTCTCTCTCTCTCTCTCTCTCTCTCTCTCTCTCTCTCTCTCTCTCTCTCTCTCTCTCTCTCTCTCTCTCTCTCTCTCTCTCTCTCTCTCTCTCTCTCTCTCTCTTTCTCTCTCTCTCTCTCACTCTCTCACTCTCTATTTATCTCCATCTGGGTTTTCTGTCTTCAACTTAGTTTTTTGTCTCTCTATATCTCTATGTTTGAATTTGCAGATCTACTTTGTCTTTCACAGACTGATTTCAGGTTCAAAAAAAGTGGTCTTTAAGAAGGAAGTTTATCTCTCTCTGTTTCTCTCTATATCACCCTCTCTCAATCTCTCTTTATCTACATCTCTTCCGGCCCCTTCTGTTTTAAATCCTCCACCACTTAGCTGTCATATTTGTTTGTGTGCAAGTATGATGTAGAAATCGAAATGCTATAATCATATATGAAGGGAAATGTTGAGATATTTTAATATATGTTGCAATGTAAGTTTCAGATATTTTTTTCCACGTATTTAAAAGTATTCTATATACAGGGTTTATAGTATATATAACAGTACCCTTTATCTACAGCTTATATATATTAGATACTATTTTCATGCAAGTTTGATATAGTATTTGAAATGCTTTAATCATATATTAAACAAATTTATCTACAGTTAAAAAAATGTACATAGATTTGTAGGAAATAAATTTAACTACATGTAAATATACAGGTACCTTTTTCCTAGAGCTTAGATTTGTATGAAATAGAATTTTTGGAAGACAATAAATTTGCAATTGCTTTCCTTTGTCAGATTGCATGTGAGCACTTGAGCAATACCTGCAAACAACAATGAATATTACCTTGGGATGTCAAATTCAATGTTTAATATTCTGCAAGGTAGTATTTTGAAATTACAATATTTAAATTATTTCTTTATGCTACTTAACTTATATTCTAATTAGTGATTTGTGTACTTGTGCAAGCATACATTTCAACATATATACTCCAATGTAGAGACTTCTGAATGGAAAATCAGATATCCAAGTTCGGTTTACTCATATTATTCAAGGTACTGTTTCTAACATTAAAATTTATCATATCTTGTTATCATAATAATATTGTATTATAATTACTGATTTACAATTTTGCTATTATAATTACTTTTATCTTGTTCTTTTGCATGCATACATTTCAACATTAAAGCTCTGATAGCAACTATTGATGATTAACATAAGGATGAAGAATTTGTAAGGGTATGTGTACTTCTGACTTAAATAAGAATGGCTTATATTTAACTTAAACCAAAAACATGTTGACTAAAGTACATAGTAATCATCTATGTTTCTCTCCCTCTCTTAATCTCTCTTTATCTCCATAATAAATTTTGGATCTGTCTATCTATATCTATGTTTCTCTCCCTACTAATGCCCTCTTTCTTTGGAACTTCAAATAATCGAATATTAAAGTTACAAACTATAAAAAAATATAAGCATTCTCATATCAATGAGAGGGCATTAGTAGGTGTAGAGTATGCTCGGATAGGTTGTTAGAATGACCGACCAACTCTTCTAATACCCTCTTCGAGCATATTCTGCACCGACTTGTTCAGCCTACTCATTTTTATGGGAATACTTAGTTCTGAATGTACTGAAAAAACTGAAACAAAGATGATAAATTAATATCAGTGTACATAATCTGAAACAAAAATAATTTATTGATGTTATTACCTCTTGAATGTCTTTACTCTGTTAAATTTTATCTACTGAAAATAACTGAGAAGCTCTAGATTTATAGACGAATATGTGAAAGAGATGTAGTCATGTAGAGTCTTCTATTACAAGTTTCGGTAGAAAAAATCATGTTTATTTTTTTATTTTTGGAATGCACAGATTGTTCAATACCATATCTTCCTAGTAATCTTTTTAATTTTGTACATCAACTATTATGCATGGCTGCTAATGATTCTATATTATATTTTGACTTTTTTGTTCAGATCTTGTAATCAGTTTTGCTATTTATGGAGATGTTATGATTTGCAGAATTTCTGACATGGGGAAACAGAGAAAGCACACATTTTTGTTTCAGTTTTTATGCAATTTTGTAATTTATATGCAGGTTTTAAAAGTTTTGTGCAATATTTTATGTAATGCTTATGTAATTTTTTTATGCTTCATATTTAGGTTCATGTGTGTGTTTGCGGTTTTGTAATATCTGTGCAGGTTTTGTGTGATGTTTTGTCATATTTGTGGTTGGTTTTGTGTTTAAGTTTTGTGCAGGCTTTGTCAATTTTTTTTCGGTATGTTGCAGGGTATTTTGAATGCAAAATATTTGTATTACAGGTTTATAAATCATTTACAGCAAAAAAAAATATTGTTTGATTCTCAATTATTAGATTTTATTCAATTAAAAAGTAGCTCAGGATTTTATTTGCTTATTTTGTTGGAAAGATTAAGCATAGCCAAAAAAAAAAACATACACACATAATTCGGCAAAAAAAGGTCAGAATCATAGAGTTTTTTAGAAAGATTTTTAATATTTTATACATTAAAATCTATTGACAAATCTATTTTTTTTTTACAAAACAACCGAAATAACAGTTTGGTAACACGTGTCAAAAACAATACCACTATGACACGTGTCATCGGAAATTCCGGATACATTCTCGGGACGCGTGCTATACAGTCGAGATACTACTTTAGTTATTATATAGTAGATTCTACGGACAACTCTTTTTTTAATTATTTAACTTTTATTCTCTACACATTCTGGATCCTACTTAGGTATTGTAAAATATTATTTTTTCAATGAAAAATTATAGACAGGTGTAATCTTACATCATCATATCATATGAATAAGACCATCCGCCTGGAATTTTGAATAGGAATACGAAGATACACTAATACGCTGCATGAGTGAGCAATTAACTACTTCTACTTATGAAGCTTGCACCAATTATTGAATGCTGATATGGATGTCATAATCTATTCAACTGTTTTACCGCTAAAACAAAATTGACAGGCCAAGTGGATTTAATTCACTGCACGATTGCTAATCACATTATCAGTAATCATTCCAATTCCACAACATATGTGATATAAACAAGCCATCAATTTCTTTATCATGAAGCTACAATGGGTGGCTCAAAAAGCAATCCGGCAATTCATCTTCCTACCAAACTTTATTAAGAATAAAAAAAAGCAACCGGCCATACTTTTTCTTCAAGCTTTTCCATCGATCTACTGAACCAATTCAATTACTACAGACAGCAATTAATCTGTTTTCAATTCAATACATACTCCGAATCGTAATTCGAATTCCCCCAAATTGATCAAGTATATGTTGAAATCAGAAGAAACCAGAATACAGAGCATTGTGATTCTTTATACTGGAGCAATAAACAGAGCACTCTGTTGCCGGAATCTCACAAGATCAGATAACCAATAAAACAGAGCACTGTGTAGCTAGAAAATTAAACAGGGGTTATAGACAATAAAAACAGAGCACTGTGATTCTTAACAATTGGTGGGACGGGAATTATTACTAAGAATTGCAGCAATTTATGGAATCCCTAAACATCGACTTGACAGCTAGTGGAGAGCTGATACTTGATCCCAGATCCCACAAGGATCCCATTCTTCCGGTTCCCAAAAGTGATGTACGCCGGACAATTGACCCACAAATGGTATTTCCCGGAGATCCACGTGCCGACCTTCCACTTAACCCTGCCGCTGATCTTGATATTGACGAGCGCGATGCCGGCGTTCTGATCCTGGGCGAGGGAATCGGCGAGGAAGGGGGCGACGGGGACGGAGTTGCCGTAGAGGAAGGGGGACCAGATGACGACGTCGTGATGGCCCTGGTAGGTGGCGGGGATGGAGGTGCGGAGCGTGATCTGCTGGTTGCGGTAGGAGGCGAAGGCGTCGAGCTGCTCGTAGTAGACGCCGATGCGGTCGTTGGGGTTGCGCGTGGAGAGCGTGACCTGGAAGGTGGAGGAGAGGAGGTTGGGCTGGGTGACGTTGAAGGAGTAGACGGTGGCGTCCTGGAGGACGAAGCGGGGCTTGGTGGGCCGGAGGATGAGCCACACGAGCAGGATTACTAGGAGGATGAGGATGATTAAGGTCAGGAGTCCGCCGAGGACGCGCCGCGGGAAACTGGAACCGCCGTCGTCGTCGTCGTGGCCGCAGTCCTTCGACATCGGTGGTGGCCGGAGTTTGGAGAGGGGAGTGGGGGGAGGAAGGAGACGGAGGAAGGAGACGGATTTATAGAGAGGTTGGTTAAAGTGGGCTCTCTACTAGTAGTCTAGTACGGAGTAGTAGTGATGATGATGATAAGTGCTGAAATAAAATTTAAAAAAATGTGTGTGTGTGAAATGCATGTGATGTGAACAATTTAATCATGGTTTGCTTATTTTATGTATTTGGCCAAGTTTGTTATACTAAACTGATAATACATTCTATCAAAAATAAAAAAGTGATAATACATTATGTTTGTAAGTGTAAGGAGAATTGAGAATGTATGTTTCATTTTACAAAGTATTTTTTTAACTCTTGGATAATATTTTATTGATTTTTTGCATGATACACTAAAGTTTGACATATTTCGCGTGATAATTTTGAGATTTTCATTTTTTTGTGAAATACTCAAATCGTTTAATACAAATGATTTTCGTTTAATATAAAAAAAAAACTAAACCTTTAAAAAGTAGGATGAGTTTAGAATTTTGGGGTTTAGAGTTTATATTTATTTAAAAAAATAATCAAAAATACAAATGGATATTTCGCGGGAAAAAAAAACTCAGGATTCTCACGCGAAATATGCTTAACTTTGGTAATCGCGCGAATTAAGCGATACATTGAGTTATCAGGCGAAATAACCGTATTTTTATTTAATAAAATGCTCTAAAAACATGGGCAGAAATATTTATGTCAAATGTGATTTAAGATGGATCTAATCCATGTCTCTGTACTGATATGCTGGAAAATTGATGAAATTTATGTGAAGGCCAATCTAAGTGTTTTTACTTGTTACACTTGTCTAGTTCACGTTGTGTTTGGTTGGCCCCAAACGTTGGTTGGATTTGGTAGAAACACGGCTTTGATCCCACTTCACATTTTGATGATCTTAGATTCAGGTAGAATCACCTTAAGAAAATGAAAGCAAAATCTGTGAAATTAGCTGCTGTTTTATTTGACTTAAAATATGATCAATTCTATAGCAACACAGGAAAAGGCGGTTCAAAATCTTAAAGCGTCAGCATTTTGTAATTAAATAAATTGATAATGGTTTTAGAATGAATTGAGCCACTTATAAGTTTGGCTTTTGTCTTCTGATCATAAGAATGTGTGTACCTTGTATGAGTAAATCAACAAGCAAATCCATGGCATATGGGGTATTTTTAATAGGGGGGAGGGGACCTTATCTAATGAGAAGTCATTTAGGGTGTAACGTTTACCATTATTTTATTTTTATTTAATATCTTCTTTATGGCCAAATTTCGCCATTTTCCTCATCAATTAATGCTCCTTTTTTCGGTTAGCTAACACATGGCCATGTCAATGTGTGACGCTTGTAAAAACGTGGCTCTCACTCTCACTTTTTAATTCAGTATATGCTATATGTATATAGTAACTTCTAAAATTATAAAACACGTTTATTATGTTTTTTCACATATTTGTCAAAAAAAAAAAAAAACATTAGGATTAAAAAAAAAAAAAGTTTAACATTGGAAGGACAAAAGAGAGAATATATAGTTTGTCGACGGAGATACATTAGAGACGAATAAAAATAAGTTACTCAGTTTAATCGATTGGTATAATGTCATTTCTCTACATTCATTATAATTTTGATTAAGAATAATCATTCGATTTTATTGCACTAAAAAGCAAACAAGACATTTCTTATCCTCAAACCTCGAATCTCATATACTTCCATTTACTATTAGGACATGCCACTTTTTTACTTATACTGCCTTTTAAAAACTCATATTTATTTTGATTGTGTTTATATACAATAGTAAAAAATAATATACATAAACATACAATAAGATTTCACTTTCAACCGGTTACAGAATATTGCAATTTGACACTCCAACGTAATACATATTCAAATAATTAATTGTTAATTCATGTAATAGTAATTAAGGATATATATAGTCCAATTGAACTCGTGAGTTTGACAAGGAAAAAGCTACCGACGTAGCATAGAAAAAAAACCCAGTCTGTTGAGGGCCTCAGCTAATGCCCTTTTGTAGTTTTGTTCTCATACGTACACATTGTAAGATCGATATATATTTCCAAGAAATAAAAGTCTTTTCAATTACATCATAAGAAATAGAAAAAAGAAATAATTCAATGGCGGAATAATGAATCAATACAAAATGACAACCGACTACTACTATATATAGCTAGTAGAATGATACTACTCCCTCTATCCGAGATAGTTTTTCTTATTTGGGTTTACGATATGGATTTTGTATAGTTAATATCTCTAATTACATAACTCTAAAAATTATAATTTTTTGATATTATTAAAGTATTCGTTGAGACGAATCAAACAAGACCCCACATGACTATGTTTTTTCTTATATATTGGAAGAAATCTTGAAGATTCTCTTCCACTATAAATAGTATATAAAATCGAAACAGAAAAAACATTATGGGACGGAATGAGTAGTATAATTAGCTAGCTTCAGTATTGTTTCGTCGATGCTGTCCAGCTCAGCACACAAGCTAATTAGCTTCAAGGTAGGATTCAAGGAATTGAAGCGCGCAGATGACATTTTTGAGGTGAAAATGAAGTTTTCGGTTCAGAAAAAGACACTTGCACTTAAATTATTAATGCCCATTTCCATGTGCTTCTTCTTCTTCTTTCTTTATATTATTAACTTATAATTGGTCATATGTATATATGGGATCAACATTTTGATAAACTTTATAACTTGATCTAGCTCCTTAATTACTTTTTGTTTTATGGAGGTTAATTTGAAAAATATTACGTACCCGTTAAATATGTTTTTTTCTAAAAAAATATATATGTTGATAATGTATTTTAATATATAACCTTAATATTTGTTTGGTTATACTGCCTCTGATTTAAATTAAGTATTAATTTAACATTTGAATTTTTATTACTTTATATGTCGTTGATTTATAGACAATTAAATAAGTAAGTCATAAGAATTGTAGTTGAAATTTATTTTTACCAACTTCCTTTCTATAAAACTCGATCTCCATTTATTACCTCAAAAGAGTTGTGATTATTTATTACATGGGAAAATTGTTAAAAAATGTAAAAATCTAAATATATTTAGTATTTCTTTTTAAATATTATATTTAAAACTAAAACGATAATTATATTAGTTCGAATGGAGTAACTTATAAAATAAATACCACCTGGCCTGGTCTTGTAAGGTAATAAAACTAAATTTGTCACTAAGACAAAATTGCTCCTCTTATTCAGTTGTACTCAGTATTCAAGTTTAGCCTTATACAATTAATGAAATATGCCATACCTTAGCTAATTAGTGCGACACTCATGACCATATAGTGTCGTTTGTTCGATTTTTATCGCCTTATAATATATTTTTATATATATTGTCTCTATTAAAAAGAATATTTAAATCAAGCTAGAAAATAGTTTGTAGAAACCGCCCAGGCTTATATACTGTGAGTACTGGTGCGAAGATCGACAATGGGCTAGACGGGGGAGTCCCAGATATAAGTCTAAAGGGTTTCACCCTAAAATCAATTGGCAATAGGGGGAGAGAGCATATGTCTTATATACTAGGCAAGTCAGCCACATCCTTTCGATATAAGACTCCAACACACCCCTGCAAATGTGACGGGCTCAGCTCCCGTCAATACTTGAGTCTCATACCAGACTCTGATACCATGTGAAGATCGACAATGGGCTAGACGGAAGGGGCCCATATATAAGTCCAAAGAAATTTCACTCTAAAATCAATTGGCAATAGAGGGAGAAAGTTTCTGTCTTATATACTAGGCAAATCAACCACATCGGAACGACGTGGGACTCCAACACTCCAACAATTGGTATGTATGTAATTGTCAATTGAGATCGAGACACTGCACATCAATATCGAAAGCCAACAATGTCGATTAATTATGTTGACGATTATGGGCGTAGCTATTATGCGGAAAAAAACGTATAATAAATTACCTTCTTTATAGGTTCATATGAAATTCTGTATGATTGCAAGTTGCAACCCACATACGTAGTCTAACAATAAAGGCAACAACCATTTAAGTTAGTCTCAATAGCCTTGCTATTTTCACGAATCTAATAATACAAGTTTCACATAAGTGGTTACAAACTTAAAATTAGTGCTTGATTTGCAGTTTGCAGGCTTTACATTTATTTTCACTCATTCAATAGGCCGGAAAATTGGAGTTGCATATATGAGAAATATAATGATGAACTTACCCAAAAAAAATAGAAATATAATGATGATAGAAGTTTTGAGATATCAGGATGCGATTTTATTGAGAAAAAGGAAAAACGAATTTTGCTAGAAGAAAATAGACTATATATAGCAGTACATGCAGAGGCAAATTGAAGAAAATAGTGATCGAGTATTTGGATTTGTGTGAGTGAAGATCGATGTCCATATGGACCCTACTAGGTAGAAATGTGGTTAGAAAGGGCGCTGGATCTTACAATTGGGTAATGGGTACGTTACGTACCTAGCTTGGCTTCTAAGGAATAACCACAACCACTAAATCACATCTACCAAGTGTGTGGTCTAATCTATATCTAAACTCTAAAGGGAAATTAATCACATTAAAATATATACTATTCACCCTTTTAATTAACTTCTTCTTCCTTTATTAATTACTCCGTATTTCGTTTGTTAATTGCTTCAGTTTACAGGCATATGAACATTAATTAGTGTATGCATATGAAGTCTCACTTAATTATATATTCCTCTATGAATATAAAACAAGTTTATAGAAATAAATAGTTTAATTTAATTTTACATGAATCTAATTTGTTCACTCGAGTTGTGTACTTAATTGATCATTACACAATACTCATTCTCTTCAGTTTTATCTGTCTTTTTAACAATTGAAGCAAAAAATAACGAAATCTTATTTTATAGCAAAATCCTTATTCAATCACATTTAAATTAGATTACACGTACGTTAATTGGTACTATATGAAATTTGGTAAGGTTCGATCAAAAAATATTTATAAAGATAAATAAAAATTTGAGTCTAGCTAATAGGCTAGGGTATCTAAAATAAGGGAGTACTAGCTTTGAACTAGAATTGTGTCAATCAAATATTTGATGATCAATGTCTAATCGACCGCCAAGCAACATACACATCTTGATTTATGTCTCATCTGATGCTAAAACTTTGGTGACTCAAACACCGGCCTACATATATATGCCAAATGTATTATGTATCTTGACACTAATTAACTAATGACACCACCCTACTTGCATGTCCCTATCAATTGATTTACAAAATTAAATCACACTAGCTAGCTACCAAATGCAAGAAAAGATACCTCAATTTCATTTGACTTTGTTATATACATATATTGCATCTTGAAACTTTACCCTTGTTGAATATGTAATATCTTTTGGTGAATTGGGTCTAATTAAATCACTATTTTAGCTAGGCTGCCATTGTCTTGTAAGCTGTATCCCATCACGATGAGTACCATAAGATCGAGCTTTTTTAGTGTACAAAAAAATGTTACAAAATTGTTATACATCATTGTCAACTAACTAAGGCTACCATGTATATATAATATATGACCTACAATATATATTGAAGCTAAGTTGTGATCTTAATCAGCTAGCTAGCATGCATTATTAGTTATTCCTTTGTCGAAAAGCATGTGGCCGGCCTCTTTGTCATTCCAAGGCAAGTTTTTTTTTTTATTATTAGGTAAAAATTAGACTGAAAACAACAGAAGAGCCGATTTCTCAGTCTATAACATCCTTTCGGATGAGAATTACAAATTCTAAATTAGCTCGAATATCTTTCAAGGAACTAAGCTGGACCTCATTTGCGATGAAGTCGGCCACCACATTTGTTTCCCGGAAGACATGGGAAATCTGCACTGAAGAAAAAAGTTGTAAAACACACAGGATATCAGAAATTAACATTTCAATATCCCATGGTCCATGGACAGTGCCAGATTTGATTCAGGACATTCACAACAGTCATGTTATCGCATTCTAGATGAATGTCGGTAATGCCTAATTCATAGGCCTTTACCAGGGCATTTCTTACTGCAAGCGTTTCTGTTTTTAAGGGGGTTGAGGTACCACATTTATCCCCAAAGAGAAAAATTATTTCACATTTGTTGTTCCTGAAAATATAGCCAAAGCTAGATTCACCATTCGTTTTTGTTGAGCCATCAGTCTTGATTTAATAATTTTATCCGGAGGTTTTTTCCATTTTTTTATTGATCTTCTGAGGTTATTTATTCTATGAGTTTTGGGTCTGTCATCTGCTAGGCAGTCAGGATTCCAGCTTTTCGTCTTCTTTCAGTTCTCAATTTGTTGTTTAATATAAATCGGTACATCCTTGATGTAGTCGGCACCATCGTTTGGGCTTCCAAAACTTTGTTGGTTTCTATAGAACCAGATTCCCCACCAAGAAACCAATAATTCTATAAATTGTGAGCGATCGGTGTTTTGTCGAATTTCATCGATGATTTCATTGATTTTTTTGTTTGCTATGTTTAGGGAAGTAATAATACCATACGTGTGAAAGTTCATTTTCTCTATTGTTTTCCTGGTGTGGTTACAATGGAATAGGAGATGATTCAAATCTTCCAGTTGCGCATTACATCGGATATAACCCTGGGGGATTGCTACACCTTTTTTTGTTAGTCTTGCTTTTGTCGGTAATCCGTTTTTCATTATTTTCCATATAAAGTTTTTAACTTTGGGGTAAGTTTTCATTTTCCAGATCCAAGAGGAATCATAAGCAGTGTATCTTTTGTTTCTGTTAATTAGTTCCATGGCAGAGTTTGTAGAAAACCAACCATTTTTGCTCGTTTCCCAGTATATTCTATCATGGATATCATTCAACGGAATTGGGATAGATGTTATCTTTTTTACTAAGTCATGGGATAAATATTGTTCTATTAGGTCCTTATTCCAGGTTTTATTAGGTAGCATAAAATCAGTTACTAGAGCATCTTTATCAAGGGTTGCTTGTGTGTTTATGGAGTCACTCAACGAGAATCTTGAAACCCAATTATCTAGCCAGAATTTGATTGTTCTGCCGTTACCAACTTGCCAGATTAGTCCAGACTTGAATTCGTCAATGAGTTCAATCATTTTAGACCATTGCCAAGAACAATTTTTTTTTCTCGTAGTGAAGAATATGGATTGTTTTCAAATATTTTACAGTGACAACTCTAACCCAGTAGTTATTTGGTTCTGCTAAGATTTTCCATAGCAATTTGAATTGTAGGGCTTTATTCATGTCCTTTGATTTTCTCAATCCAAGGCCTCCTTGTTGTGTTGGTTTACAATTTTTTTCCCAGCCTATCAAAGGCTTATAGGAGCAATCTTTGTTCCAAAAAAAAGATTTGTTTAGCTTGTCAAGTTCATTGTGTGTGTGTGAAGGTAGCATAAAGCTTTGCATAAGATAGTTTGGTCTAGATGCCATATTGGTTTTGATTAGAGTTGTTCTTCCTGCTTGTGAAAGAGAATTTGCTTTCCATTTTGAGAGTTGTTGTTATGTACTGATTAAAAGATCAGAAAACGTATTCGAATTGACTCTACCATTAATGATAAGGCACCCAAGGTATTTTTCAAGGGATATCATGTTTGTGATAGTGAGGATACCTTGTATAACTACTTTCTTTTGATTGGTAACTTTTTTAGTGACTTGAAAAGCCGATTTATGAAAGTTTACTTTTTGTCCTGAGATTTTACAGTAGTCATCAATAATGTTCTTGATTTCCTTACAGTGTTCTTGTTTAGCTTTTGAGAAGATCACAATGTCATCAGCAAAAGCCAGGAAAGGGATTCTTAATCCTTGATGAGTAATTTGAAATCCTAGCGGATTACGAGGTCTTTCAGAGGCCTTTTGGAGTTTTCTAGCAAGGATTTCAGATCCAAAAATAAATAAGAAAGGGGAAAGGGGGTCACCCTGTCGAAGTCCTCTTGTTGGTTTGAATATTTCTGTCGGTCTGTTGTTTACAAGCACCGAGAAAGAGACCGTTGTTATGCATTCTCTTATCCAGTTGATAAATTTTCCATGGAATCCAAACTTTTCCATAGTTTTGAGGATGAAATTACATTCAATTATGTCATACGCTTTTTCCATATCCAATTTTAGCGCAATGAAACCTTCAGTGCCTTTTTTCGATTTGAAAGAGTGAAATATCTCATGGGCAATCAAAATGTTATCTTGAATTGCCCTGTTAGCAACAAATGCACCCTGTAGGGGGTGAATTAATTTATCCATGGTTCCTTTAAGTCTTGTTGTTATGATCTTTGAGATTATTTTATAAATTGTGGAGCATAGTGTAACACCCCCAAAACTTAACCCTTTTGGAAAGGTATTACCGCCAGTGACCCCAGTGTTCCTTACCGAGATCACCCAAGGCTTTACCGTTTAAATACAAATCATTAAATACAATGATACAAAATGATAACCTTATTTACATAAAACACGAGTCCCGGGATTACATCCCAATCCCGAATAGGACAAACACAGAGTTTAAATAAATTACAACGGAAATCTTAAACAAGGCACAACGGAAAACTTTTAAAAGATATTACAAAAAGGGTTGTGATCGCAATGATCACCTGCCCAAGGATCTCAACCTGATTAAAGAAATTATTAAAACGTCGGAAAAACCACTGTCGACTCCATAGTCCTTCTAGTCTTCTCATCTACACTCCATCTGATGTGCCGAATCGAACGGATGACACCAACCCACATGCGGAGAACAATGTTCGTGGGTTAGTCTACTTGAATAGACTAGCAAGGGTAAAAAGCAGAGTGGTTCGAGTGATCGTAACCGTTTACTATCATTGTCCCTCGAATAATAACCGAAGGGACGATACATAACCCGGCACTTTCACGGAATAACAACAAAGGTATGCATGAGAGAAGATTCTGGAAGACCTCATCTTCACAGAAATCGACTCGAAAAGAGACTCTAAGAGATTGAGTCTTTAAGGAAAAATGACAAATCTGGAATGTTTAACAGAATCAAACAACAATGATTTAAAAGTTGACTGAGATGCTTCGGTTCACGACCAACCTCATCGCATACAGCGAATCCAGATCGGAAAGAGAACGTACTACATTCAAGTCGAGACCTTACAGAACCACATAACGATTTAAGAACTGACTAAGATGCTTCGGTTCACGACTAACCTCATCGCATACAGCGAATCCAGATCGGAAAGAGAACGTACTATGATCAAAGTCAAGACGAGTTTTGCTAGCTGCACTATAACTTAGCTGCACTACTCGCCCAAGGTTTATTAATCATGTGCACTCGGGCACATATCTTATTTAATTACAAAACACACATTACTGAAACACGTTAATGTTATTAAGAGCGACAACAAGGCTTAAATCACAGGGTGACAATTACGTCAACCCAAATTAAAACGCACACAACACACACGCATGACTTAACATCATTATGCCGAGTAACAACGACGTTATTATTACACCGGATGACCTTACGTTCACCTTGATTGCACTATACAGCGCTTACAGTTTAATTATGTGCTTAACTGCACTTATCTTATTAAATTACAACACACACACACAGTGTTGAGGCTTTTAAGAATATTCCGAGAACACGGAAGTTATGATGACACCGGGTGATCTTACGTTCACCCTGATTGCACTGCCACAGCGCTTACAGTTTATTTTACAGGGTGACAGTTACGACCACCCCAATGCACTAGCTAAGTGCTTAAAACATAGGACTGCAATTAAGCTCATCCACTGGCGCTAGCAAGGCGCTTAAAATACTTCAGATCCTTACATGTGGATAAGAAGCATAGGTCATGACCCTTAAATTATTCGGCAATAACCCCGAGGAATATTATGATTTAAAGAAACAACAAATCCTTACTTGGATTAGCGTTCCCATGAATATTAAATTATAAAGAAATGACTAATCCTTACTTGGATTAACGTTCCTACACACATTAAGTTATAAAGAAACGACTAATCCTTACTTGGATTAGCGTTCCTACAAACACTCGCGTTAACTAAACAGTCTAACACATCAATTATTCACATTAAAGCCATCGAGGAAAACGACTTAAACAAAGAGATAATAGAAACAGCTAATCCTTACTTGGATTAGTTTTCCTATTAATCCACATAAATGCCCGGAAGGCGATCACAGATAATAGCGTCGTTCTAGCAGATATACAACCTATTACATGATTTTCCAAAACAGTTTATAAAACCTTTTCCAGACAAGCACATATAATCATTCCAAATTAATTACTCAGATAAACAGCTGATAATTAATGTAAATATGGAACGATGAGCAAGAGCGAACCGCCACTTGCCTGAATCCGCAGAGTTTGAACGAAGCCTAACGATGACGGAATTCCGGGCTCGACACGCGTATAGCTCCACTAGCATAAACACCTTCGAGTCGACCCAAAAAGGAACCCTAGGTTAGATTCGACAAACAAAAGTACGAATATACGAAAGGACGAAAGTAATCGCAGGATACGAGACCCGATCGAAGGTCTCGGAAGCCAACGCAAAAACTCTCGGGCAACTACCCTTCACGGCCGGCCACCAACAATTGCGGCGGGCGCCGCCACCATCACGGCGGGCGCCGCCACCATCACGGCGGTCGCCGTCTCAAGCACGGCGGGCGCCGCTCATCGGCTTCCTCCACGGCGACACCAAGAGCTTCACGGCGGTCGCCGGCCACAACACGGCGGTCGCCGTCCCCAACACGGCGATCGCCGTCCACAACATGGTGGTCGCCGTTCCTGGCGGCGGTCGCCGTCGCTGAACAGAAACCTAAAAACGGACGAGAAATCTTACCCGCGACGCTCAATTTGGTTCGCCTTTCGCCTTGCTTGGCTTCTAGGCTTCTAAGGGCCTTCCAAGTCTCCTTTGGCCACCGAGAACGACACCAAACGAGCCTCCAACGATCCACGAGAGCTTTCCGAGAGAGAGCGTTTTTCTTTGGGAGCGTTTTTGAGAGACGAGAAATGGACAGCGTAATGGCATTTTTCACACCCTTTCTAGCTTCCATGCCCTCTATTTATAGGCAAAGATGAGGCTTGTTGGGAGCCAAAAACCCTTCCAATTGTGCCCTTGGGTATTAACCCATGGTTAATCCATTTGTACCTCTTGGGCAATAACCAATTGGGTAGAGATTTGGTATAATCTTAACTTGCGATAACAAAAGTCGTACACGAACGAGTATAGACTTCCAACAGGCCTTAACTATATAATTCTTCACTGAGAAAAATATTACAGATACAGAGCACATTACAGAATGTCTCCGACTTTCTGAATTAAATCCGACGTACTAAACGGGTGTTCGGGAAAATTCCAAAAATTCCCAGAATAATCCTTACAGAATTACGGGGTATCACATCACCTCCCCCTTAAAATAAGTTTCGACCCCGAAACTTGCATTAAGCCAATGAGGATACTACCTCAACACCAATCTTATCACCTGGATCCAACATCCTTAATACTTCATCCTTGAAATGGATCACACGAGATATTATTCTTAATTCCTTAGGATATCATTCTGAAAATGATTCATCCGCCTTAATGCTTATGGCACAAACTTACGCATGAGAGATAGCTCCTGATCTCTCCGAACAAAACTCTACAAGTTCATTCCCTTTCCTTAAGAAATCTCGGAAGAACTCAGCGTATGAGATAACGCTTACCACAGTACTCCTTAGATGTATATAGACAATTCTCCTTACTGAATCTTTAATACATCGGGATCATCAACATATCCTTAACTGCAACCTTTCCTCTTAACATGACCGCTCCACAACTTAATCTTCCTCAAAGATTTGCACCTAGCCTTATAGATGACATACTCTATGTATGAAGAAGAATCTTAGGAGTGGATTTAGATTTAAACAACAGAGTCGACCTTGGGATTAACCACAAGGGACGAACATCTAAGTTGTCCACAAAACTTCACCACCATAAGTCCGACAGTCCTTATCCTTACTTGGCATAAGCTGTTCTCGACACTTACGAGGTTTCGTATGAACAACTAATTCGCAATGATAACACATTCAGAAATTTTCCAAAACACGGAAACACTTCATTAACATCCAAACATTACATTAATTGACAAAAGTCGATCAGGCAGATCTTAACACCACGGAGATTACCGACACACGTCGTTACTCCTTAATCTTAAAGAAAGTCTTAACACAATTACAACTTAATGGATCAGGGTTCTTCTCCGTTGGCTTGACTCAATATGAAGAGTCGTTGCCCTTGGCCTGAAGACCCCATAGGCGCTTTGCCTTTATTACGAGCCATAGACTGCTCAGGAGTGGATACCACTGGCCTTGGGTTCTGTCCACCTCCAACATTAGATGCCTGATAAGACTGCATTGGTCCCTAACCCTTCAGTCTGCAGTATGTTTTTATGTGGCCTTCCCTTCCACAATTATGACACATCCTCTTGTCCTTTTGGCAAACAAAACTTTTATGCCCTTCTTCACCACAATTGTGGCACTGGATTGCTCTGCTGCTCCAACCTGAGCCTCTGGCAGAGTCAGACTGAGTTGTCTCGGTCTTAGCATGACCAGACCTTTCAAACTTGGTAGGCGATGTCGGTCGTTTGAATGAACCAACCTGGCGATCCTGTTGCCCACCCTTTCCTTTAACTTTCTTCTCCCTCTTAAAGGCAGACTCCTCCAATGTGACTTCCGTCTTGTAGGCTGCATCCACATATTGCTCTAACGTAGTACAACCATGATGCAACATTAGAGGCTTGATCTCTGGATTCATCCATCCATGAAAGTACCAGATCTTCTACTCCTCGGTTGACACCTCAGGTCCAGCGTACTGCATTAAGTGATTGAACTTAGCTGCAAGCTCAATCACCTTTAACCCATCAATCTGCGGGTACATAAATTCCTTATGCTTCTCCTCCCTCATAGCTCGGGAAAAGAAACGATCGGTCATCTTGGTTTTAAACATGCTCTAATTCAGCTCGGGATAATCTGCCAGACCGGTGCTCTCCCACCATTCGCTAGCCACATCCTTGAGTTGAAGAGAGGCGATGTGCACTTTTCCAGCCTCAGTGCAATTAATGTTCCAGAGCAAACGCTCCATATGCGAGAACCAATAGGTCACCCTGACTGGTTCTCCAGTACCGTCATAGCTGTCAGGCCTCATTGAACTCACGGCTTTTAACGCTTGCCCGTAAGTTTCTCTGTTTCTGACAACATTGACCTGAGATACTTGCTCCACTGACTCCTCGACTTCAGGAATAGCCTGAGAAACTGGACCACCTTGTACTTGTGGTGCAACTGGTCGCATAACATTTGTGATTGCCTGCATGACAATTCCTCGAATTGCCTCCACTGCTGCAGCATCAAACATCATCGGAGCGTTGGCCTGAGTCTGGCCATTGCCTCCCTAGTTATTGTTAAAGACAGACTCACGCTCTCCTATTGGGTCTGCAACATTCCTTGCATTTGGTATGGGGTCATTACTCGGCCCAGTACCAGCACGGATAACGTTTCTTGTGTTCACCATCTGTTTACCGATCAAATTCCAAGGATTTTATCACGTTAGTATCTTCTGATATACTTATTGTAATAAAATCAACTTAGAATAGATCAACTTGGTAATTTCTATTGATGAACTCAAACCGAGTTACTAGGTTCTACAACCTTAACTCAAAACGAGAGAGCTGGGAATTCAAGCCTTATTGGGTATAGCGAAACCACCTTGGCTTCTCCCGGTTCCTCTGTAGAGAATAGAATGCACCCATATCATACGGGGTAACGGGAAAGGAATTAGTCTTTCTAGATATAGAAGCAAACTTACTATATCAAACCATATAGAAGACAAGACTATGAACGGTGTTTTCAAACTCTTTTCACTTTGAAAATTCAGAGCCCTTCTTAAAGCATTTTCAAAAACGGATAAATGATTTATAAAATCCCAAACCCGTTTTAAAACAACCTTTGGCTCTGATACCACAACTGTAACACCCCCAAAACTTAACCCTTTTGGAAAGGTATTACCGCCAGTGACCCCAGTGTTCCTTACCGAGATCATCCAAGGTTTTACCGTTTAAATACAAATCATTAAATACAATGATACAAAATGATAACCTTATTTACATAAAACACGAGTCCCGGGATTACATCCGAATCCCGAATAGGACAAACACAGAGTTTAAATAAATTACAATAGAAATCTTAAACAAGGCACAGCGGAAAACTTTTAAAAGATATTACAAAAAGGGTTGTGATCGCAATGATCACCTGCCCAAGGATCTCAACCTGATTAAAGAAATTATTAAAACGTCGGAAAACCACCGTCGACTCCATAGTCCTTCTAGTCTTCTCATCTACACTCCATCTGATGTGCCGAATCGAACGGATGACACCAGCCCACATGCGGAGAACAATGTTCGTGGGTTAGTCTACTTGAATTGACTAGCAAGGGTAAAAAGCAGAGTGGTTCGAGTGATCGTAACCGTTTACTATCATTGTCCCTCGAATAATAACCGAAGGGACGATACATAACCCGGCACTTTCACGGAATAACAACAAAGGTATGCATGAGAGAAGATTCTGGAAGACCTCATCTTCACAGAAATCGACTCGAAAAGAGACTCCAAGAGATTGAGTCTTTAAGGAAAAATGACAAATCTAGAATGTTTAACAGAATCAAACAACAATGATTTAAAAGTTGACTGAGATGCTTCGGTTCACGACCAACCTCATCGCATACAGCGAATCCAGATCGGAAATAGAACGTACTACATTCAAGTCGAGACCTTACAGAACCACATAACGATTTAAGAACTCACTAAGATGCTTCGGTTCACGACTAACCTCATCGCATACAGCGAATCCAGATCGGAAAGAGAACGTACTATGATCAAAGTCAAGACGAGTTTTCCTAGATGCACTATAACTTAGCTGCACTACTCGCCCAAGGTTTATTAATCATGTGCACTCGGGCACATATCTTATTTAATTACAAAACACACATTACTGAAACACGTTAATGTTATTAAGAACGACAACAAAGCTTAAATCACAGGGTGACAATTACGTCAACCCAAATTAAAACGCACACAACACACACGCATGACTTAACATCATTATGCCGAGTAACAACGGCGTTATTATTACACCGGGTGACCTTACGTTCACCCTGATTGCACTATACAGCGCTTACAGTTTAATTATGTGCTTAACTGCACTTATCTTATTAAATTACAACACACACACACACAGTGTTGAGGCTTTTAAGAATATTCCGAGAACACGGAAGTTATGATGACACCGGGTGATCTTACGTTCACCCTGATTGCACTGCCACAGCGCTTACAGTTTATTTTACAGGGTGACAGTTACGACCACCCCAATGCACTAGCTAAGTGCTTAAAACACAGGACTGCAATTAAGCTCATCCACTGGCGCTTAAAACACTTCAGATCCTTACATGTGGATAAGAAGCATAGGTCATGACCCTTAAATTATTCGGCAATAACCCCGAGGAATATTATGATTTAAAGAAACGACAAATCCTTACTTGGATTAGCGTTCCCATGAATATTAAATTATAAAGAAACGACTAATCCTTACTTGGATTAACGTTCCTACACACATTAAGTTATAAAGAAACGACTAATCCTTACTTGGATTAGCGTTCCTACAAACACTCGCGTTAACTAAACAGTCTAACACATCAATTATTCACATTAAAGTCATCGAGGCAAACGACTTAAACAAAGAGATAATAGAAACAGCTAATCCTTACTTGGATTAGTTTTCCTATTAATCCACATAAATGCCCGGAAGGCGATCACAGATAATAGCGTCGTTCTAGCAGATATACAACATATTATATGATTTTCCAAAACAGTTTATAAAACATTTTCCAGACAAGCACAAATAATCATTCCAAATTAATTACTCAGATAAACAGCTGATAATTAATGTAAATATGGAACGATGAGCAAGAGCGAACCGCCACTTGCCTGAATCCACAGAGTTTGAACGAAGCCTAACGACGACGGAATTCCGGGCTCGACACGCGTATAGCTCCACTAGCATAAACACCTTCGAGTCGACCCAAAAAGGAACCCTAGGTTAGATTCGACAAACAAAAGTATGAATATACGAAAGGACGAAAGAAATCGCAGGATACGAGACCCGATCGAAGGTCTCGGAAGCCAACGCAAAAACTCCCGGGCAACTACCCTTCACGGCCGGCCACCAACAATTGCGGCGGGCGCCGCCACCATCACGGCGGTCGCCGTCTCAAGCACGGCGGGCGCCGCTCATCGGCTTCCTCCACGGCGACACCAAGAGCTTCACGGCGGTCGCCGGCCACAACACGGCGGTCGCCGTCCCTAACACGGCGGTCGCCGTCCACAACACGGCGGTCGCCGTCGCTGAACAGAAACCTAAAAACGGACGAAAAATCTTACCCGCAACGCTCAATTTGGTTCGCCTTTCGCCTTGCTTGGCTTCTAGGCTTCTAAGGGCCTTCCAAGTCTCCTTTGGCCACCGAGAACGACACCAAACGAGCCTCCAACGATCCACGAGAGCTTTCCGAGAGAGATAGCGTTTTTCTTTGGGAGCGTTTTTGAGAGACGAGAAATGGACAGCGTAATGGCATTTTTCACACCTTTTCTAGCTTCACCCATGCCCTCTATTTATAGGCAAAGATGAGGCTTGTTGGGAGCCAAAAAGCCTTCCAATTGTGCCCTTGGGTATTAACCCATGGTTAATCCATTTGCACCTCTTGGGCAATAACCAATTGGGTAGAGATTTGGTATAATCTTAACTTGCGATAACAAAAGTCGTACACGAACGAGTATAGACTTCCCACAGGCCTTAACTGTATAATTCTTCACTGAGAAAAATATTACAGATACAGAGCACATTACAGAATGTCTCCGACTTTCTGAATTAAATCCAACGTACTAAACGGGTGTTCGGGAAAATTCCAAAAATTCCCAGAATAATCCTTACAGAATTACGGGGTATCACACATAGACTAATAGGTCTATAGTGATTAGTGGAGTTCAGATTATCACATTTTGGGATCAAAGAGATAAATGTATGGTTTACCTGTTTGAGCAGTTTCCCGGAGAGGAAAAAACTTTTAACAGCTTGGATAATAGAGGGACCCAAAAAATCCCAATATTTTTCGTAGAATTCTGCTGTCATACCATCAGAATCCGGTGATTTGTTCGAGCTAATGTTAAAGACAACCTTCTTAATTTCTTCATTTGTTACATTTCTAATTAATTCTGAATTGTCCTCTGTAGAGATTTTAGATTGAATTAGTTCTAGATTTTCTTGAAAAAGTCTTTGGTTCATATTTTCAGTTCTGAATCTTTTAATGAAATCATTTCTGTTTTCAGATCTAATGTTTTATTCTCCAGTAATACTAGTTCCTTCTTGTGTTTTGATTTCTTTTATGATTTTTCTGTTTCTTCTTCCACTTGCTATTTTATGAAAATAGCTAGTGTTTGTGTCGTTGAATTTAATGTGTTTAACTTTAGCTCTTTGGTTCCAGTAGATCTTTTGGAAACAGAGGAGCTTTTCCTTTTTTTTCCATGATTCTAATTTGTTTCTTAATGAGATCACTTGTAGGAAAAGTACAGATCTCAGTTTGAATTTCAGAGAGTTGTTTTTCTATGTTTTGTAATTGAGTAAAAACATTGTCAAATGTGCTTTTGTTCCAGATCTTGGCATGTTTCTTTAGTAATTTTGTTTTGGATACCAGATTATATAATCTTGATCCGTGATAGTTAGTTCTCCAGACTTGTTTTACAACATTTCTAAAATCCTTTCTGGTCATCCAGATATTTTCAAATTTGAATGGCTGATTTTTAAAGGGAATTGCTGAATCCAACTCAATAGAGATGGGACAATGGTCTGAGCTTGTAAAAGCAAAGTGTTTGGTGCAGATATCAGGGTACCATTGAAGGATCTGGTGATGAATGAGTACCCTATCCAATTTTTCATATATGTTATCAATTTCTGTAATATTCTTTCGCCAGGTATAGATGTTTCCTTGAATAGGAGTATCTAATAGTTCACATTCATTCTTAAAATGTCATAATCTTGCAAATTTGGTCAAGGGTGGTAATAATCCACCTAATTTCTCAGAAGGGTCTTGAATTTCGTTCAGATCTCCCATAATAATGCACGGAAGGGGGCAATTTTTAATAAAGGATGTGAGACCATTCCAGAACACATTTTTTCCAGAGTCATTCGGAGGAGCATAAGTAAGGATTATCATAAGTTTTTTGTTCGTGAGTTGATTAGTGTATTTGACCGAGATAAACCTAGTATTAATTTGATCAATTTCAAGGATTTCATTTGTAAGTTGGTAGGTCTTCCACATAACACAAATACCACCCGAGAAACCCGTAGCTGGGATACAGTAGAATTGATCAAAGCCTGCTTTTTTCCATACTTTTTCACTTGGTTCTTTGTTTGTTCTAGTTTCAAAGAGTGCAATTAATTGAATACGTTCAATTTTGCAAAAGGATTCAATATCCGTCCAGAAGGTTTTCTTTCCGATACCACGGCAATTCCAGGTTGTAATCTTCATAATAAACCAGTTTTGATTTTGCCCCATATCAAAAGACTTCTATGAGACTTCAAATTATGTAAGGTTGGTATTGTGATTTCATTGTCTTGTTAAGTAGAGGAGTTAACCTAACTTTATGAAGATTTTGGTTTTCCAAAGCCAAGTAGAGAAATTTTTCAATTTTCAACGCAATGGCTTCAAAATATAGTTTGTTTAAGGTTGTTTCCTGGTAATGGGCTATGGAACATAGCCCACTATCAAAGAAGTGTTCTGGTAGTGGGCTATGGAACATAGCTTTGCATGCCTGCAATTTCCCTGTTTTCTGTGAACATGAATTTGTTTCGGTAGTGTCCGCAAAGACCACAAGTATCAGTTGAAATCTGAAACAATGAGTGAACTCGTTGCAAAAGATATACTTAATCCTTTTTTCGGGGTAAGTATTCATACGAAAACTGTAAAGACAATGGGTTCTATTTATTTGTTCGTATTTAGAGAGTTCAAAAGTACACTGCGAGTGACAAATTCTGCTCACACTAGCCAAATTTCTGTTTACAAGAGCAAGGTTCAAAGTTCTGAAAGGGACAAAATTTTCAAAGGTGAGAAGCTGCATAGAAAACACAATAACCATCCAAAGAATGGTCACATATGAGCTATTCAAACTATAACGAGTATGTAGACAATACAATTGGTTCAGATACAGATTATTCGTGGAGTTAAAGCTCCAAAGAATTTTGTTCATGGTTTGATTGTTCATTTTTGGTTTCGTTTCTCTTTTGTTCCTAGGATCCTTGTTCTGATTTTGATCTCCATTGTTGATAGTTAGGATAGTCCTAGAAAGCCAATCCAAACAATCCTGAATCAGATCCACATTCCAATGTGTAGTTTTTTCATTTAAATATCCCCAACTGCAATTCTGTTGTGTTCTAAGCCAGTCGAACCAGCACAGTTTGTTCAAATGAAGGGTATTCACCAAAGTGAGCCTACAGCACAATTTGTTCAAGTGAAGGTTATTCACCAAAGTGAGCCTCCAGTAAAGATTGTTCAGATGGGAAATTTTCATAAAATCATTTTTTTCCAAAGTGTGAAATTTCCAGCCTGCTTTTGTTTGAGTTCCTCTTCTAGGTTCTAGCTCAAGAGAGTAAAAAATTTCAGAAAAAACTTTAGGGTAGACAAGCACCACAAAATGGTGGGGAAAGTAAAGAAGCACAGGGTCAAGCCAGAGAAATTCACGGGAATGTAGAGTTGGATAAAAAACAATCAGCACAAAATCATTCTTGTTCGTATTCAAATTGTTCAAGAGACAAAGAAGGAGAACCAAAGATCTCCCTTCAATAATCAAGATAAAGGTGAAGATATTAGGGTAGTAACACATCCACAAACAATTAGTCAACCACTAGCAAAACACCAAGTAAAAGTTCAAGTTTTTCCAAACAAACGAAGTTTTAGAGAGGTACAGATCTACAACAATATAAGGTTTGTTCAGAGAAGGGAGACTGTGAGTCTCAAGGGGAACTTGAGTTTTCACAAAACTCACTGTAGGAGGGGTCACCTCGAAGGTTTGAGAAGCAACAGGTTCAGGAGGGTAGTGTATCCAGAAGAGCCAGTTAAGGACGGAATCCAAAACAACAACATAAGGAAAGAAAAACAAACGAAGAGAAAAGAGAGCAGAGGAGGGAGTACACCTGTGAGTAGGGGTGAGCAAACGGATCGATCCGATCCGATCCGTTATACCGGATATCCGGTTCAAAAAATTTACAAAATCTCGATCCGTATCCGGTCCGTTTTGAAACGGATATCCGGTAAAAAGGACCCGGATCGGATCGGATATCTGAGCCGGATATCCGAATTATCCGGTTACTACAAATCTATTAAAAATAAATCAATATATTCATTTTTTAAATTCAAAAGTAATAAATTTGTAAATTAAGAAATAAAATTTGTAGGTTGTTTCTAAATTTGTTCGTACGATTTAAATTATATACACACTTATTATTCATATGAAAATGTATTTACAATATTTTACTTGGACAACAATATAAATATGTGATTAAGGATGTAAAATTTATTAATATATTACTCAATATATTAGTTATAATAAACAAATTTATGATTATAAATATTATATGAATAATACCGGATATTTTCGGATTTCCGGTAAGCTAAATATCTCGATCCGTATCCGGTTCAAGTATCCGGCAAAATCACCCGGATCGGATCGGATACGGATAAAAACTTAAAGGATATTTTCGGATACGGATTTTTAGGATACGGATCGACGGATTTTCGGATCGGATCAGCCAGATCGGATATATTTGCTCACCCCTACCTGTGAGGCAGGAAGTCGGGGCGCCCAAATCCAGCGGAGTGAGTAGGAGTGTTGTCGCAGAGATCAGATCTGGCAACACCAACCAAATCCAACACTCCACCAAGTCGCTCAGTCCAAAAGTCCACGCAACGAGTCAAGCTTCCAAGCTCAGAGGTCTCGGCACCTTCAACAGTTTTGGCACCAGGTAGGGCCTTATCAACCCAGTACCAGCCAGTGATCCTGTTGTCCAGGAAAGCCAGCTTCCAAATCCACGAGAGGATGCTTCCGGCGACGTGGTGATGGAGGTCCAGCTTCCAGAATCGGAGCATTAAGCCACAGATCTCCACGAACAGGGCCAAGAAAGCAAACGAACCCTGGAATTTCTTCCGGATTCTCGCCTTCGCTTTGAAAAGACAGATCTCGTCGGAGTGGGGTCGCGGATTCTCATTTTCAGTTTGGTAGACAATTTTGAGGTCGAGCTTGCAGAGAGGGTTAAAGGTTGAGCAAGGCTTGATCGGCGGCGGCCCATTTTTAGGGGTTCGAGGGTGGTTCGAGAGATCGTTGTTGATAGCAGAGTGATTGTTAGGGGTTGGAGGTGGGGGCCAAATGATTTCTAGGGTTTTCAGGTTTCTCTTGAAAGCGTTTGTCATTTTATCAGGTTATGACTTTTTTGGTCATTGCCCTTTATTAAAAAAGATTCCAAGGCAAGGCTTTAATTCTTGTTGCAAAGCAGAAAGAGAGGAATAAAGGTTGTCAAAATCCCCATAAGATAAGAATACACATACATGAATATTCCCTGAAACACAAGTTTTACTTTTCACCACCCACCTCGATCAATGCTACCTTCAATATAGTAAAGTTGCCTTTAAATTCTGAAAAACCCTTCAATTTCTCTTAGCTCAAACTCCCGCGGTTGCTGTACTAACTTGAAGATATGCATAGATGATCACTAAAGGAAAGGGAATAAAGTGAGATAAAAAAAGGGAACAAGACGAAAAGATAATAAAGAAAAGGTTTCTAAAGATGAAAAAAGAAATTTAGGAAGTCCTTTAAATAAGAGTTGGTCAACTATCATGTGTTGTTCAATTCGTGCTTACACAGCCCCTCTCTATTATTAACATTCAATTGGTCTAATGGTTTGGTACTAGATTTCCTTAAGTGTTTTATAAAGTCTTGAGTTCGATTCTTGCTAGAGGCGTATATGTAAACACTGATGTTGGGAGGGGTCTATCAATTCATGTGCCAACAACACCCCGATCTGAACTAGTGATGGCAATGGGGAGTACCCTCCTCGTCCCCGTTTACGGACCCCGCCGGGCCCCCGTTCCCCGTCGAGGATCCCCGTCCCCGTTTTACCACTCACAAAAATCTTTAATTTTGTTTTAATACATATATATTAGGGTATATGATTTAGAGAGTTTGAGATTTAAGGTTTAACGTCTAAATTGTACGAGATTTTGGGACTAAATTATATAAAATTTAGGATTTAGGGGTAGAGAAATTATAAAAATAATGCATTCGACGGGGATCCCCACGGGTTATTCCGCCGAGGCCGGGGACGAGGCAGGGAACGGGACGGGGACCTCTATCCCCGCCCCGCTCCCCGTCCCCACACGAGGATTAAACTTTCGCCCCAACCCCGCCCCCGCCCCCACGGCGGAGATTCCCCGTGGGGAATGGGAATTCACCGCCCCGTTGTCATCCCTAATTTGAACGTAGAGAATTTTTATGCACTTAGGTTGCCACTACAATGGGGGACGATGGAATCGAATCAGTGACCTCATGGTTACACAAATAATCAGCATACGAGCTGAGCTATGTAGCTTGACATAAATGAGGATCTTCAGCCACTATCAATAAATGCATATATTGTCTAAATAAACTTACCAAATACATGTTTGAAGGATAGTATTGAATACGATTCTTAGAATTCAGAAGCTTACCAAATACTACATGTTTGCAGGAATAAGGTTGCATATCTTGTTTTACAATAAAGGTTTCGAAAGGCAAGAAATTGCCGGCAGAAGAAAAAGGAGCTAAAAGATATATTGATCGTCAACTAGATTTCTTTTAAAAGGCAAATATTCAGTCTATCGATAGATCGAGTACACGGGATTTTGAACCATACTCTTTTGGTCCGTTTGGATTTCCAATGAGATTGCATTATTTTGACAAGATAATACAATTTAATACATTTTTTGGGAATCCAAACATACCCTTAAAACCTCGAAATCACAAAGATTGTCCTACAGACACTGGTACAGCAAAGTGAGACAGACGATTTACACCACCTAGACGGTCACCCCTCCAAACAACCCCCATGGACTAATAATAGGAAACAATACCACTACAAAGTACAAACTGGATCTGCCTAAGGTATCTTTGTTCAAAAGATAAACTTTAACTCATTGTCAAATTTACACACTATTGCCAACGCAGCCTCTTCCACGGAAAGGAATGTGGCAATCAAGTAGAAGCTAAATCATAAAATGTGTTGAAACAAGATTTAGTTTCATCACAGGACATCAAAAAGTGAGTAGCACTGAAACAGGACATTTTTACAGCTGAATTGCAAGAAGAGACCAAGAGCA
Source organism: Rheum nobile (assembly GCA_027886185.1). NCBI lineage: Eukaryota > Viridiplantae > Streptophyta > Magnoliopsida > Caryophyllales > Polygonaceae > Rheum > Rheum nobile. Next base: position 885,148 of record WOAB01000342.1, on the reverse strand, counting down.
CAGACATGTCACTATTGAAGGCCAAACAAATTTGTGGCTTAGTTATGACTCTCTAAATTCAAAGTGAAGCCAATCACATTACACAACTTCCACAAAAAGCTTTACACAACAATCAAAGAAAAGATACAAGGAACGAACATGTACAATGGCAATGCACTATGATACATCTTCTAAATCTATTGCCAGATAAAGCAATCTATTCACAGAAAGATTGACTGAAAATCATGAAACCTGCAGCGCGCCCTTCACCAGTAAGAAGTTTTTAAAAGAGGCATTTTACAGTTACTAACCACTTTGTTCAGTTTGTTATATTACTTGACATATGTCAGATTGTCAGCAGTAAATAAAACCTCAATCCTCATGGTTGGATAGATATAGCTTTCAAACTGAGCAAGAAATCCCCATGAACACTAGTCCAGCAAAACAATTACTAGTACTCAAGAATGGCATGCCCAGTTGCCCACCTAACCCAATGGCTTATTCCAGAAAATATGATAATACAAAATCATCAATGAGTTGACTGTTATGAGTTACTGTATATTCTACACCTACCAAATACCAAACCACATATACACAGTAGAGATGAAGCATTTATTAGTAAGCTGAAATAAGCAAGAAGAGGTGTATAACAAAAACCACAAAATACCTTCATTTCATTGCATTTATTTATCATGAAAAACCAGCGTGGAATTAGCTATAATCTATACCACCTCCAAATTTCAAGCAATCTTGACCTAATTTTTGCTATACCATCCAATTACAATCATAATTAGCAAGACAGATGAAAAAAGTCGCCAGATTTTCTTCTTAATCAGAGACTCACTAGGCAATTCCGGGGGCCACCAGTCAGCATACCGATTCCACCTTTCGACGGCATCGCCACCGGCAAGCCGTCGCAGAAAACCCTAAGCAACCTTCTCCTGGTCCTCCACCCACGGGCCTGGAAATGAACGAAGGCAGCCATCCTCACATCGAACTTCACACTGCCATGGCTCCTGTCCAAATTGATCCCGCTCACCACCCAATCGTCGACATACGCCTCGGCGGCGACCATCGTCGCGCTCAGATTCGTATCCGCCCTGGTCCCCTGATCGAACGGCGGGAGCCGATTCTGAGCCAGTAGATCCGATTTGTAGTAGACGTAACCCTCGATCAGCTCGTAGTAGGCGTGCATTTTGGTGTTAGGGTTTAAGGCGGTGAATTCGGCAGTCCAGTTGCCGAAGATCTGGAAATTGGGGGAGGAAGTGGCGTTGAGTTGAGAGACGGAGAGCGAGTTGAGGCGGAACTCGGGAACCCTAGGGCGGAGGACGAGCCAGACGATGAATAGGATGGAGGTAAGGATGACGAGGACGGCGATTACGGCGGAGACGAAGCGGCGGAAGAAGGTGGTGCGCTGGGAGGCGTAGGCGGCCTGGTGGTAGTACTCGTTAGGGTTTGCCTGGTCGTGATTGTTATAGTTGTTGTAGTAGTAGGCGGGGCGCGGCGGCGGTACGGCATAGGGGTATCCATTGGCGGCGGCGGCCGGGTGAGGCGGCGGGAATCCGGCGGCAGCGTTCTGTTGGCTGTTCATAGCGGACGGTGGGAGGGAGAGGAATGAGGAAGTTGGAGGAAGTTAACTAGTTAGGGTTACGGAGGCAATTGGGAGAAGATGGAGAATGAGGAGGAGAAAGAAGGACATTGCAGGGACGGAGGGGAGAGTGGCGGAGTGGGGGTGGAGAACGTGGTGGTGGTGGTGGTGGTGGCGATGTGAGAAAATGAAATAAATCTTTTTTTGGGTGGATTCCAATCTCACTTTCTTTTCACGCTATTTTGATTTGGATAATATTTTTCCTAATAAAAAGTGTTTTCGGTTTAGATTTTGCTGGCCATTGGCCCATTGTTGAGTGAGTGATGGATCATAAATAATACAGGATAATATTTTGTTAGTTAAAGCAAATATTTTCTTAACCCATGGAAAATAACTTGATGGACAATACACAATGGAAGATCAAATTGACACTTCTTCTTTCAAATTTAACTAGTATAGAACCCGTATCTTGTACGGGTAAATATAATTTGAGAAAATCAAAAAAATATTTATAATTGAATTAAATTAATGTTATATCAAAGTATTTTTTAAAAATATATAATTATCACTAGATTATTGGAAATAATATGATATGATATATAGAAATTTATGTGGACTCATTTAGATAATAGTTAATATATAAATATTATAATAATTATTAATCTAAAAATCTCGATAAAATTATTCCCGATTTAAAACTTATTTATACATGGGATATATAATAGATGGTCTTTAAAACAATTTAAACAAATTTCAAACAAATAATTAATGCGTAATTCAGACAAAAAATATTAGATTAGTAATTATATCTTTTGAATAAGAAAGCCAACAATATTTATAATATGTATAACACATGTTTGGATTATAGTGGAAAAATTTTAAGGGAAAAAATTGACAAAATCATGAACATGATTCTCTTTATGTTGAATATTACTTATTATAACAAAATCTTTATTTATTTATTTATGTTTTTTAGTTTTATATTTGAACAATTCATAATCAAATTTTCAAATCTTGACTACTATATTATACATTCAAATCAAGTTTTTGGTTAAACATCGAAAATATTATGTACACTCCATTTTTTTTCTGGGTACACTACAGTTTGAAACGCAGAAATCTTGCTCAAGCAAGATTTGTGCGTTTCAAGGCAAAATGTACCTAGAAAAAATGTTTCTGTATAAATTTGAAACACAAGTATTTTGCTTAAGCAAAATACCTACGTTTCAAAGATTTGAATTTTGAAAATATTACAGTTTTGAAACGCAAAAATCTTGCGTTTCACTAAAAAAAAAATTGTTTCCCAAAATTGCAATTTTTTCCATAATCATGTAGAGAATTTCAATACGAGTCCGTACATATAAAATTCGTCCAAAACGGACATCGTTTGCCCCCCCAAAAGCCCAAAAAACGAAGTCTTCCTACACTATTTTTTACAATTTGGTGCCCAGCATATAGGGCATTGTAGTGATTTTTTTTGGTATTTTCGACATTTTTCTACTATAATTTTGTATAAGATTTTAATACGAGTATATAACTATACGTTAGAACCATAATATATAATTATAGTATATAACTATATAATATAACAATAGTATATAACTATACGATATAACAATAACATATAACTATAGTATAAAACAGTACGATATAACAATAGTATATAACTATAGTGTGAAACTATACGATATAACCATAGTATATAACTATTCGTTAGAACCATAATATATAATTATAGTATATAATTATAGTATATAACAATAGTATATAACTATACGATATAAAATTTGTATATAACCATAGTACGTTAGAACCATAATATATAATTATAGTATATAACTATACGATATAACCATGGTATATAACTATAGTATATAAATGAACGATATAGAAATAGTATATATATAACTATACGATATAACTATAGTATATAACCATAGTATATAGTTATATATTATGATTATATCTTATAGTTATATCCAATTTGGTTATATCTTATGGTTATATCTTATAGTTATATACTATGGTTATATCTTATAATTATATACTATGGTTATATCTTATAATTATATCCAATTTGGTTATATCTTATGATTATATCCTATAGTTATATACTATGGTTATATCTTATAATTATATCCAATTTTGTTATATCATATCGTTATATCCTATAGTTATATACTATGGTTATATATTATAGTTATATCCTTTAGTTATATCCTATAGTTATATACTATGGTTATATATTATAGTTATATCCTTTAATTATATACTATGGTTATATCATATAGTTATATAATATGGTTATATCTTTTAGGTATATCCAATTTGGTTATATCATATCGTTATATCCTATAGTTATATACTATGATTATATCTTATAGTTATATCCAATTTGGTTATATCTTATGGTTATATCCTATAGTTATATCATATGGTTATATCCTCTAGTTATATACTATGGTTATATCCTATAGTTATATACTATGGTTATATTATAGTTATATCATTTAGTTATATACTATGGTTATATCCTATAGTTATATACTATGGTTATATCCTATAGGTATATCCAATTTGGTTATATCTTATGGTTATATCCTATAGTTATATCCTATGGTTATATCCTTTAGTTATATACTATGGTTATATCCTATAGTTATATACTATGGTTATATATTATAGTTATATACTATGGTTATATCCTATAGTTATATATTATGGTTATATCTTATAGGTATATCAAATTTGATTATATCATATCGTTATATCCTATAATTATATACTATGGTTATATCTTATAGTTATATCCAATTTGATTATATCATATCGTTATATCATATAATTATATATTATGATTATATCTTATACTTATATCCAATTTGGTTATATCTTATGGTTATATCCTATAGTTATATACTATGGTTATATTGTATAGTTATATCCAGTTTGGTTATATCTTATGGGTATATCCTATAATTATATACTATGGTATATAACGATATGATATAACCAAATTGGATATAACTATAAGATATAACCATAGTATATAACTATAGGATATAACGATATGATATAATCAAATTTGATATAACTATAAGATATAACTATAAGATATAACCATAAGATATAACCAATTTGGATATAACTATAAGTTATATCATAATATATAATTATATGATATAATGATATGATATAATCAAATTGGATATAACTATAAGATATAACCATAACATATAATTATAGGATATAACGATACGATATAACCAAATTGGATATAACTATAAGATATAACCACAATATATAACTATAGGATACAGCCATAAGATATAACCAAATTGGATATAACTGTGATACCCCGTATTTTTGTAAGGTTATTTTGGGAATTTTTGGAATTTTCCCGAGTGCCCGTTTAACACGTCGGATTTAATTCAGGTAGCTTGAGACATTCTGTAATGTGCTATGTATCTGTAATATTTTTCTCAGTGAAATAAAATACAGACAACGTGCTTCAGATGTTTTTACGCGTTCGCGAACGGTGATAGTTATATACTGTGGTTATATCTTATAGTTATATCAAATTTGATTATATCGTATCGTTATATCCTATAACTATATACTATGGTTATATCGTATAGTTATATATACTATTGCTATATCGTTCATTTATATACTATAGTTATATACCATGATTATATCGTATAGTTATATGCTATAATTATATATTATGGTTCTAACGTACTATGGTTATATTCAAATTTTATATCGTATAGTTATATAATATGGTTATATATTATAATTATATATTATGGTTCTAACGAATAGTTATATAATATGGTTATATCGTATAGTTTCATACTATAGTTATATACTATTGTTATATCGTATTGTTATATACTATAGCTATATGTTATTGTTATATCGTATAGTTATATATTATTTTTATATCGTATAGTTATATACTATTGTTATATCGTATAATTATATACTATGGTTCTAACGAATAGTTATATATTATGGTTATATCGTATAATTTCATACTATTGTTATATACTATAGCTATATGCTATTGTTATATCGTATAGTTATATACTATTGTTATATTGTATAGTTATATACTATAATTATATATTATGGTTCTAACGTATAGTTATATACTCGTATTAAAATCTTATACAAAATTATAGTAGAAAAATGCCGAAAATACCAAAAAAAATCACTACAATGCCCTATATGCTGGGCACCAAATTGTAAAAAAAAATGTAGGAAGACTTCGTTTTTTGGGCTTTTGGAGGGGCAAACGATGTCCGTTTTGGACGAATTTTATATGTACGGACTCGTATTGAAATTCTCTACATGATTATGGAAAAAAATTGCAATTTTGAAAAAAAATAAAAATTAGTGAAACGCAAGATTTTTGCGTTTCAAAACTGTAATATTTTCAATATTCAGATATTTGAAACGCAGAAATCCTACTTAAGCAAGATTCCTGCGTTTCAGTTTAAAAAAAATTAAAAAAATGAAACGCAGGTATTTTGCTTAAGCAAAATACCTGCGTTCCAAATTTATACAGAAATGCTTTTTCTGGGTACATTTTGCCTTGAAACGCAGAAATCTTGCTTAAGCAAGATTTCTGTGTTTCAAACTGTAGTATACCTAGAAAAAAATTGTAGTGTACAGAACCTTTGCCTTAAACATGGATAAAAGTCATGTGAAAATAAAGTGAGGTGGAGATTTTAAAATTTTAAAAAATAAAATTATATATGTATAATTAATGAATAACGTCAATATACATCTTTAATAAACAAATTATATTAAAATAAGATTTATGTTTTTCAAGATAATATATATAGGTAAACAATGGGGATCCGAAATTGTTGTTACACCATCAACGATACTTGTAAAAATCACAATATAAAACAATTATTTCTTAATATTTATGAAAATAATAATATATTAAAAATTAGTTACGAAACCAATATTTATCATAGAAAGCTATGATAAATATTTCACGACTTTAAGGGGATATGAGACCAAACGAACGGAAAAGCAACAAAATAATTTTGATATTTTATGAATGGCTTAAAAATGAGATGCAAATTTCAATGACATACGTTCGATGAATGGAGACGAAAAAGATTATTTTCTCTTATAAATGGTCATCACTCTTACGTTGTTTCAATAATAGGATTGATTCATATGATTTTAAGGTAATGGTTACAAAATATATTATAACACAACTAAAATTAATAACGAAAAAATAAAAAAAAATTAAAGAATTGAAATGTCCATCCTTTATTCGTTTGAAGGTGGGATAAAAGATAAAACAAAAATGAATTCAAAATTAAAATTCAAGTTTGAAACTCATGCGATTAACTTCTTTTGGTTAAACCCCCAAAACCGAAAAGCGAGATAGATCTTGATAAAGCAAAAAAAAATGATGGTTAATAACTTAGGTACAAAATGAAAGACATATCTCAAATGGGCATGTGCATAATATTGATAGACGAATACACAAAATTTATAGTCTCGTGCAAATTATTCAGGATTTGCTTTTTTAAAATAATTAAGAGGGAGTGTAATTTAAAAATTTGTAATTCAGTTTATTAAGGATATTCAAAATTTAAAAAGGATTTGGTCTAATAATATCTTTGATAATTTAACTTTTTGTTAATTTAAATATATGAAATAATTCAAAAAAATATATAAAAAAAATCATTACAAATCATCCAGATAAATCATATTTTTTTAGTTTTTTCTAATTACGTAATGGACCCATCTAAAGTTTTGAAAATTTGATTTAAATTTATATCCTTACTTCTAGAAAACGATAATTAAAAAGTTATTTGAATAGTTAATTAATTAGTAGTGGCTGATTTATGTAGGTGTAAAGTTATCTCAAATTCAAATACTTTTAAGATTTGTATACGTACTACATTTTAATTTACTTTTTATAATATGTATAGTCATATGAAATTGAAAGTTTGTTACGGCAAAGATTTACCTGGATTTTTTAGTTAAACTTTTTGTTTGATTTAACAAAATTTTCTTGGTAATTTATAATTGATATTTCACGGTTTGTTAGTGAATATTTTCTTGGTGATTAACAAACTCAATTTAATTTTTTAAAACTGTAATTATATTTATCAAAATGATAAGTAATAAGCCCACAGAAACATATGTATGTGTAATAATATAATATAGTGGGTTGAATTATAAAAGCACATGTATTGTGAGTTGAAAATTGTATATATTGTATGATTTGCCATTAAATTATATATACAAAGTCATAAAAATAATATTACTAATTACATAAATGAATATAAGATGTATCTTATATATAAGTTTAGTAGGAAATCTATCATATATTAGTTTGACATATATAAGCTTTTTTTTATACAATTTGTAGAAATCAAAATTTATAAGAAACGTATATAAGCATTCAACAAAGCTGTATATAATATTTATATGTTGAAGTTAGGTGTGATTAGATATTGTGATTTAAATTGAAATATAATGTAAAAAAAAAGTGGATTAATAACAAAATGACACGTATGATTTTTAGGGCCAGAAGCATTTTGGTGACTCGAAATTCAATAAATTTAATATATATATTGATGGGCCATAAAATTTATTCGGGTCATTTTACTCTAAATGGGCCATAAAATTTGTATGTGTAATAATATAATATAGTGGACTTGATTACAAAAGTACATGTACTATGAGTTGGAAATTGTATATATTGTAAGATTTTATATAGGTCAAATTATATATGCAAATACATGAAAATAATATTACTAATTACATAAATGAATATAAGATGTTTTTTATATATAAATTTAGTAGGAAATCTATCATATATTATTTTGACATATATTATAAGCTTATTGTATGTGTAATTTGTAGAAATCAAATTTTATAAAAAAATTGTATATAGTTTTTACATATTTGAAGTTAGTTGTGATTAGATATTGTGATTTAAATTTTTAAATATTTGAAATTAGTTGTGATTAGATATTTTGATTTAAATTGAATAGACTTGTTAATAAAAAAAGTGGATTAATAACAAATTGACACATAGGATTTGTGGGTCCAGAATCAATATGGTGGCTTTAAATTCCTTTACTTTAATATATATATATATATATATATATATATATATATATAGATATAGTCGCAAATTAAAAATTGATGGACAATTATAGGTAAAAATAAATAAGATGCATAAGAAATTAGGCCGAATTTCAGTAAACCACCCTTTAAATAGGGCACTTTGCCCACAATCATCCCTTATACACGAAATTACTTACAACCACCCATTAAACACATTCCGTTAGCAACGAGCCACCCCAACCCCTTTTCCATCCAAAAAACCGTTAACTCATGTAAATTTACCAAAAAACCCTTATTCAACCGGTTTTGCCAAAAAAAATATTTTTTTTGTTTTTTGACCGATTTTACAAAAAAAAAAGAATAAAATAAAAAACCGATTTTGCAAAAAAAGGATTTATGTTTTGATTTTTTAAAATCGATAATTTTTTTTTAAATTTTAAATCGATAATTTTGTTAAAACCGATAAAATAAATTTTTTTCGGTTTTTAAACCGATAATAATTTTTTTTAAAACTGATAATACTTTTTTTTAAAAATCGATAAAATATTTTTTTTAAAATTTTTTAATCCGATAATATTTTTAAAACCGATAAAATAATTTTTTTTTAAACCGATAAAATTATTTTTTATAAAAATTTTAAACCGGTTTTTGATTTTTTTATCGGTTTTTAAAAATTTATCGGTTTTTTTTAAAAAAGTAAAAATTATTTTATCGATTTTAAAAAAAAATTATTGTTTTTATCACATTTTATCGGTTTTGCAAAAAAAAAATTATCGGTTTTTTTAAAAAGATTTATTGATTTTTAAAAAAATATCGGTTTTAAAAAATCAAAAAATAAATCCGTTTTTTTCCAAAACCGGTTTTTTATTTTATTCAATTTTTTTTTTTGCAAAACCGGTCAAAAACCAAAAAAAATAATTTTTTTGGCAAAACCGGTTGAATAAGGGCTTTTTGGTAAATTTACATGAGTTAACGGTCTTTTGGATGGAAAATGGGTTGGGGTGGCTCGCTGCTAACGGAATGTGTTTAATGGGTGGTTGTAAGTAATTTCGTGTATAAGGGGGTGATTGTGGACAAAGTGCCCTATTTAAAGGGTGGTTTACTGAAATTCGGCCAAGAAATTATTATGGAAAACAAAAAGTAGACGATTTAGCCTCGTTTCCGTTTAATGTTGAAAAGATAAGAAATTATAATGGAATTTAGTTATTTATACAAAATGGCACCACATGCTGTGGGGTAATGGAGCCTGATGGACTGTACACCGAAATTTAGTTATTTATACAAAATGGCACCACATTTTCGGTCCCTCCGTACAAGGGTCTTTGGGTCGTTCGTACAATTGTTGTAATGGGCCTAATTAGGGTTTCGTTAGTTAGTTTATGTATCCTAATTGATCATTGTAATCGTTATCACAATAGTAAGACAATTTTTGGCTTGGTAGTGCTCACAGACGTAGTCATATTCTGTGACGAACTGAGTAAACAATTCCTGTGTTCTTTGTCTCGTTTTCTTTTGTTACTGCGTTCGAATCCTAACAACTGGTATCAGAGCTGGTTCTGGCAGTCACATGGGAATAGGAAAATCGCCTGTGGAGAAGTTCGATGGAACGAATTTTGAATTCTGAAAGATGCAGATCGAAGATTACCTGTACGGTAAAGATCTGTACTTGCCGCTGGGCGAGGAACCGGAGGACATGAAGGACGACGAGTGGAAGTTGCTGGACAGGAAAGCGATGAGCGTGGTCCGCCTATCGATGTCCAGGAACGTGGCGCATCACACGGCCAAGGCAGAAACGACGAAAGGCATGCTGGAAATCCTTTTCGCGATGTATTAGAAACCATCCGCAGTGAACAAAGTTCACCTGATGCGGCGGTTGTTTAATCTGCGGATGACAGAGAGTACATTAGTGACCAATCACTTGAACGAGTTCAACATGACAATCGTGCAACTGAGTTCGGTTGAAATTGATTTCGACGATGAGGTACAAGCCCTAATACTGTTATCTTCTTTACCAGAAAGTTGGAGCGGGACAGTTACTGCTGTTAGTGCTTCGGCGGGGAAGGCAAAGCTTAAGTTTGATGAAGTCGGGGATCTGATTATCAGCGAGGAAATTCGCAGGAAGGCGTCAGGTATTGCTTCGGGATCAGCCTTGAGTACGGGAAATAGGGGCAGATCAGATTCTAAGAAGTCAAATCGTGGTAGGTCGAAGTCAAGAGGGAATGATAAGCCCAAAGACAAGAGCAGAATCAAGTGTTGGAATTGTGATGAAAACGACAAGAGTGAATGTAAGGCACCGTTAAAGGATAAATCAGCGCATTCAGCCAGTGAAGATATTGCAGATGCGTTGATCCTGAGCGATTCAACCACAGAAACCACTGCAGATGCATCGATTCTGAGCGCGAGCAACCTATTAGAGTCTTGGGTGGTAGACTCTGGAGCTTCGTTTCACTCATGCAACAATGCTGATATATTGGAACGATATACCTCTGGAGATTTTGGAAAAGGCTTTCTTGCTGATGATGAGGCTTTAAAAATCGTGGGGAAGGGTGATGTTCGAATCAAGGCACCGAATGGATTTGTGCTGCAGCTGCATGGAGTAAGGCATATTCCTGGTTTGAAAAGAAACTTGCTTTCAATTGGACAGTTGGATGACTAGGGTTATGAAGTAACCTTCGGCTGTAATAGCTGGAAGATAACCAAAGGACTATGGTGGTAGCTCGAGGAAAGAAGGAGGGGACGTTGTACATGACCAGCAACGTTTGTGATAGCATTGTTGTTGCAAGAGTAAACTGTGACGCAGACTTGTGGCACTGTCGTCTTGGCCACATGAGTCAGAAAGGGATGAAAGTGCTATGCTCGAAGGGTCTGCTGACTGGTCTCAAATCTGTTGAAATCGGATTGTGTGAGGACTGCGTGCTCGGGAAACAGAAAAGGGTGAGTTTTTCGAAGGGAGGCAGAACTTTGAGAAAACAGAAATTGGAATTGGTCCACAGCGACTTGTTGGGGCCAGCACCTGTGACATCTCTGGGTGGAGCGTCATACTACATGACCTTCATTGACGATGCCACAAGAAAGGTATGGGTCTACTTTCTGAAGCAAAAGTCGGATGCATTTGATTCTTTCAGAAAGTGGAAGGCTCTAGTAGAAACTGAGACATGTCTTAAAGTGAAGTGTTTGAGATCTGATAATGGTGGGGAGTATGAGCTTCGTGAGTTCAAGGAGTTTTGCGCTGAGAATGGTATTCGCATGGAGAAAACCTTGAAAGGAACTCCTCAAGAGAACGACATAGCAGAACGTATGAACATGACCCTGAATGAACGTGCCAGAAGCATGAGGCTGAAGTGTGGACTTCCGAAGATGTTCTGGGCAGATGCAGTTAACACTGTTGCATTCCTGCTTAACCGAGGGCCATCAACTCCCTTGGAGAATGGCATTCCAGAGGAGGCTTGGAGTGGAAAATAGGTAAATTTGTCCTTTCTTCGGATATTTGGGTGCGTTTCATATGTTCATATAGCTCCTGTTGAGAGAAGTAAGCTGGATGCCAAGTCTATCAAATGCACGTTTATTGGATATGGCGGTGATGATTTCGGATACCGGTTTTGGGATGAGCAGAACAGGAAGGTTATTCGCAGTCGAGACGTTGTGTTCAATGAGCAGGTGATGTACAAAGATAGTCTGGGTGCATCAGAAACAACTAGTTCAGGACCTGAGATTGTAGAGTTAGACATCTCGAACTCAGGTGGGAGCAAGGTGGTTCGTAATGACCAGGAGGCTGTTGTTGAGGAGGAGCCGAACACCCCAGTAGTTCCGCTGCAGAGGTCCACCATAGAGCGTGGATCGCCTGGTAGATTTTCGCCTTTAAACTACTATTTGTTACTGACTGATGGTGGTGAGTTAGAGTGTTATACAGAGGCATCTCGTGGTGAGCATGTGAGCAAGTGGAAGCTCGCAATGCATGATGAGATGGATTCGTTGATGACCAACGGAACTTGGGAACTTGTTGAGCTTCCAGAGGGCAAGAAAGCATTGCATAACAAGTGGGTTTACAGAATCAAGGAGGAGGCGAATGGAAGCAAGCGTTACAAGGCAAGGCTGGTTGTGAAAGGATTTCAGCAGAAATACAGTATTGACTATACTGACGTTTTTACTCATGTGGTGAAACTGACTACTACACGTTTAGTGTTGAGTATGGTGGCTGCAGAGAACTTAGAGTTACAACAGATGAATGTAAAAACGGCCTTTCTTCATGGGGACTTAGAAGAAGACATCTACATGAAGCAACCTGAGGGCTACGTGTCAGAGGGCAACGATGAGCTTGTGTGCAAGTTGAATAAGAGCTTGTATGGTCTGAAACAAGCTCCGAGACAGTGGTATAAGAAGTTTGATGGATTCATGCACGAAATTGAGTTCGTAAGGAGTGAAGCTGATCATTGTTGCTACTTCAAGAAGTTTGACAATGGCTACATCATATTGTTGTTGTATGTTGATGACATGCTGATAGCAGGCTCGAGTGCTCGAGAAGTGAGCAAGTTGAAGGAGCAGTTGTCTGAACGGTTTGCTATGAAGGATCTTGGAGAGGCTAAGCAGATTTTGGGTATGCGGATTGATCGAGATAGGAAGGCTGGAAAGTTGTATATGTCACAGGCTGAGTACATCAAGAAGGTCTTGAAGAGATTCAGTATGCAAGATGCTAAGCCAGCTAAAGTTCCATTAGGTAGCCAATTCAAGCTATCTAATAGGGACTCACCTAAGAGTGAAGAAGAGCGTGCCCAGATGCAGAGGACTCCATACGCTTCAGCAATTGGCAGTCTGATGTATGCAATGGTGTGTACAAGGCCAGACATTGCACATGCAGTGAGAGTTGTTAGTCGCTTCATGGGAAACCTTGGGAAGGAGCATTGGGAAGCTGTGAAATGGATCCTTAGATACTTGAGGGGTACCACTGAGCAAGCCTTGTGCTTTGAAGGCAAGGAAGTCGTGCTAGCAGGGTATGTGGATGCAGATTTGGCATCAAGTGACCTCGACAAGAGAAGGAGTATAACCGGATATGTCTTTACATTGGGTGGTACTGCAGTCTCTTGGGCTTCTAAGTTGCAGAAAATTGTAGCTTTGTCTACTGCAGAAGCTGAGTATATTGCAGTGACTGAGGCTAGTAAGGAGATGGTATGATTGCAGAATTTCTTGCGTGAATTGGGGAAGGAGCAGGGGGACATCATTCTATACAGTGATAGTCAGAGTGCCATCCACTTGGCTAAGAATCCAGCATTTCACTCGAGGACTAAGCACATAGAATTGAAGTATCACTACATACGACATCTCTTGAAAAGAAAGGTTCTGCAGTTGATGAAGATTCGAGGAACTGAGAATCCTGCAGACATGTTGACTAAGGTTGTGACCTTAGAGAAGTTGAAGCTTTGCATGACTTCAACTGGCCTTGGTAATTGAGTTGAAGGTCTGGCACTACTACCGGATATGGGTTGCTGTTGAGGACGATTATGATTGGATCAGTCTCCAGGTGGGAGATTATTGGATAATAGAGCCTGATGAACTGTACACCGGAAGTCTTGTTCTCAGCGATCCAACTGTTGTAATGGGCCTAATTAGGATTTCGTTCGTTAGCTTATGTATCCTAATTGATCATTGTAATCGTTATCACAATAGTAAGAAAATCCTGGCTTGGTAGTGCCCCCAGACGTAGTCATATTCTGTGACGAACTGGGTAAACAATTCATGTGTTCTTTGTCTCGTTTTCTTTCGTTACTGCGTTCGAATCCTAACACATACAACGGTGGTCCAACAAGGTTTTGCACGATAGAGATAGTGTAGCACACAATTAACCGGCCATCCAAAAATATGCACCAAACGTCCAAACACTTATTCGATTCCAGCATAATGCTTTGAGATTGAAAACAACTTTATCTAATTAATACTCAATCGGTTCACTTTTACATATCTTTTTAGAGTTTTTCACACATATTAAAAAAGTTATTGAATATATTTTAAAATATAAATCTTTTCTTAATTTAATCATTCACCATCCTTTAGAACCAATGGATGAATATATAATTATCAACATTATCAAATTTCAATACAAATTTTATGATTTATATATGATAAATTATCTTGAAATTTTATAAGGACAAATATTTATAAACAAATTTTAAAGGATAAAAGGACATCTAAAAGTGAACGGAGGGAATACCATTAAACCTTATCGAAGATGCAACAACGTACCAAAATAAACAATGGTTTCTGTTAGGGATGAGCAAAATTCGGGTCGGCCCGAAAATTTGGACCGGACCGGTCTCCGGTCCAGAGATTTTTGAATTTCCGGGTCCGGCCCGGTGTTTTTAAAAATCCTAAAATTTTAACCGGTTTGAGGTTTTTTTACATTTGAGGTTTATGATTTAGGATAAATTATATTTAAGAATAAATTATATTTAGATTTGAAGGATTTTTTTTCATGTTTAAATTTGAATAAATTATATTTAAATTTAGCAAAAATATAAACCGGTCCAAATTCGATCCGGATTCCGATCCATCATGTTTGGGGTTCCGGGTCGGTCCGGTCCGGACCGGGTTTGGACCGGTGCTCAACCCTAGTTTCTGTAACGATATATCATATCTTTTAATAGCTTAATTTGTGCGGACTTATGTGGAACACGAGTATGTAGCTGCAAAGAAACATTCATTAATTTTTCATCATATACTCCCTTTTCAATATGTTAACCGTCGTTACATTATCTCAATCTCCGACGATTCTCCTCGCCTCCTTTGTCTACTCTAGAATCACCATTGTTATTACAAGAGTGGATGATGTACTTAAAACATCTAAGGGTGATGAAAGAGCCGACAAAGGAGGTGAACTGAATCATAAATGTACAAATCATAAACTAAAAAACCTACAAATTACAACAAAATCATAAACTGTTCTTGATAGGTATATTCAAATTTGGATGGTTTTGATTATTTTATAATAAGTAGGGTTGGTGGAGTTAATCCTCCATGTAGTCTTTTTACTTTATACTTTTGTTTTTTTAGAAGAAGAAAATACTTCTAGAGTTTAAAACTCAGAGATCATACATCCTTGGGTTATGTACTTAAAACATTTGGTCTTTCTAACCTTTTCTTTTATCTTAGGTTGCAACATCCTTGCAGATCCTTCAGATTGTGCTCTTCTTTTTTTGTGTGCGGATATTAGGGATCGGACTACACCCCAGTTTGTTGTTTAAGTAGTTCTTGCATTTATGAATTTGTGATTTCCGGTTGTCCCTTTTATATATAAAAAAAGAGATCATGCATCCCAAATTTGTGTGTACACTTACTTACAAGTGAATGGAATCTGGGCCCTATTTTATATTTCTATGGTGTTATTGGGCCTAATAATTTGTTGGATTGGGCTACTGACCAACATTCTTATGAAAGTATTTATTTAGGAGAAAATTGGGTGCGAAGAATCCCTTGAGGAAAAAAATAGCAAGTTTATGCCTATTTTTTTCAAATTGTAAGTATGACCCCCTATTACTACACATATGGTCTAAAGGGGGGTAGAAGTGTTTTTTTAGGGTTTAGGGGTTAGAGTTTAGGGTGTAGGATTTAGGGATTTTTAAAGACTTATGAGGTCAATGAGCTAATTTATTTAATTAGGAGTCCAAACTTGCTATTTGACCCCCTTAAGGGGTCAAAAATCCTAAGGATCGTTTATTTAGGGAGTTTCTTTACGCACGGACGGCACGGTTGTTTGGTGTGAATAATAAAAGCCTTTATGCATCTCTGTTCATTGCATTAGCTAGCTAAAAATCCTAGATACTTCAATGGAGATAGTGAAAAGTAACGTTCAATATCCAATTCATATCATCTTTCTTTCTTTATAAATTAAATGCCGCACAAATTGAGATTTACACCTCAACATTTTGGCCATTCATCTCTAAATCTGCATCAGCATTGCCTTCAGGATCAACAAGTGCAATCACAACATGATCCGGGCAACCTATACTCTCACATTCCATCTCCTCATTTTCAAATCGGGCCAAAGACGCCAGCTCATTGGCGGCCTCTGCAATCTCCTCTGTGCACTCAACAATCCCTCCTAGAAATGCAGCCACAATAAGCTTGTCTCCATGGATTATGTTGGCTGAGTCGAGCCACGACTTGAGCTTCTCCATGGCTTCTTTCGAGCTTTCAATGTGGGTCCCAACCGAGCAGGCCCGAGGACAAGCCATTGCTGTGATAGATGTTGCTATTTGCTTGAGCGCCTTGCTACATTCCGAGCTCATGTTCTTGCACGCCTCCTCTATTTCTTCTCGCATCTTTAGTGGCCCCTAGAGCAATAAATTTCACAAGGGTGTGGTTCAATTCAATATGTTATATAACAATAAACGATAATATATGTTTATCTAAAGAGGTTTGATCAAGTGAAAATGATTATTACCGTATAAAATGAGAATTGTGCACATATAGGCAAAAACTTATGTACTTTAGAAACTCATGCAAGTGCACGCAAAAATTTATGCACTTTGTGCATAAGTTTTTTATTGTGTCAGCGTGAATTTATGCATGTTCGAAAAGTACATAAATTCTTGCTTATATATGCATGAGTTTTAAAAGTGTACAAGTTTTTGCATGTATGTGTGTACGTTTTTGTTTGTATGTGCATCATTCTCATTTTACACGGTAATAATCATTCTCATCTGATCAATGCCGTTACCTGAATCTCAGAATTAACATATGAATTGAGAGTGTCTATGCGGTATGAGCATTTTCGAGCAAGCGCGCCTAGTTTAAGGTAATGTGTCCATGGATGATGAAGCGTGAATTTGCCATGAGGCGGCTCCCATAACACAAAATTAGCCTGCAAGGCGCCCGCTCATTGTGTTAAACATCTAAGGCTTTTTAGGGCCGGGCCTGTAAGGATTTAATGCATTATCCCACGCAATCCAAACATGCCCTTAGCTTTATGTGCGTGACAAATAAAAAAGATGAGCAAAATGATATACGCACTAGAGAATCTTCGGTGCCTTTAGAGTTTAGCACCGTTTTATATCCTTGCATCAAGAGAGAAGAACACTTGTGATCATTCGTTACCCTGCTCTCGGATGTGTTGAAATAGGTCGTTCCAAATCCTGCAAAAGACAACAAAGAATTCGTACATATATACACCTTATCTTATATATGGTATATGGTATTATGTTGTAGAGCTAGGTTAATTGTTACCATCCAAGTAATTTGCGACGTGTTCAATGTTGCGAGCGACCAAGTTATGAAGATCTTGTCCGGCCCAGATTGGGCAAACAAGGGTGGACACGAGAAGCGAGGTGAAGGCACCAATGGCGATGGTGGAAAGCCTCTTGTGGGCCAACTCCATGATTTCATCCTGTCGAACTCCGGTAATCGATATTATGCAGAACGTCAACATGAACACCAACAACCCGTAGTCATATCTGGCCTTCATCTTAGGGAAGAACCTTAAGAACGTACAAGTTACAGCTGCATATAATTAACCACATACCAAAAGTTATAAACCTCAACAAGTAATAAATGAAGCCCATCCAAATTAATTAAACGAGCAACTATCAAAAACACCTTGAAGGAAAACGAATAGGCCTATGATTATGGGCTCGCCCGTCTTGCTGCACAGCCCAGCAACAACATGAGCCCCAACTCCAAGCACGCCTCCCAGCAGCGTCGCCAGTGCTCGGTTCAGCCCCTTTCCCAGCGTTGCACCTGCACACGCGCGCGTACAATTCTCGATCATTTTGCATATTAATTACACAGAATGCCACCTCATACTATACTAACTAATTACGTACCGACGTAGAACTCGAATACGACAACAACTGTAATAACGGCCCACAAGGCAGAGACGCCGAAGCTGTCGTAGAGCGGTTGGAAGTAGTAGAACAGCGAGACTAGGGTTATTGCAAGCGCTACTTTCAGGGAATGGATCACTCTTCTCGGATCATCCTTTGCAAGCTTTGTTATGCTCGTGATCGTGCCACGCACGTGGCCTCTGAGCACAGTCAACGCTGTGGTGTGTGATGCACGCGCTTCGCTTTGTGGCTTGCTATTGTCAGGGGCGGACCACATTGTCATGGTGAGTGCTGTAAGCAAACCCAAATGGGTGTGTTTGCATGCAAAAAATGTCTAGTGTAAGACAGAGTGATAAAGGTACTAATTAGCTTGTAAAATGTACCTTGGTTATGAGAAGGGAAATATAATCTGAGCCTCTTATTTATAGTATATTATTACACACGATCGGATTGGAATATGAACTTATACCTAATTAAAAAGTATACATAAAGGCATATTATATATGCTATGTGTGTGCTTGCATCATTGTATCTGTACATGTTGTTGAGTGAAAATGTCATTAGTTGTTGCCAATATATATCGATTGGGAATTTGGAGCGTTTAAGACGGATATTGGATTTGACTATTAATTATAGTTAGTCTATTATCTTTTATTCTGAGTGGAAGATTGTTTCATCCTAATCCTAAATTTTGTGATACTAGAAATTGAGTTATCGATCATGATCACTACTTACAATCAAGATGGAGCATCTAATTAAAAGCCATAAAATAAGATTGAAAAGCGGGAAAACGCCCACTCTGCATATGAGAATGTGAAAGTCCGTGGCCCAATGACTGAGGGTCGTGCAGACACAAGCGTATAGGCGCAGATAAGTCCAGTATATAAGTTCAATGGAGTTTCATTCTAAAACCAATTGATAATAGGAACCCATCAAGCTTATATACTAGATAATTTATGTCTCAACTTTAGATGTGAGATGTTATATTCCAACACGCCCCGCAAGTGCAACGGACGGGCAATTGGCCTGGTCCAGTTGACACTTGGACAAACGGGTGTGGGTGGACATCTCAATCTCTTTATAGCCAAACCCAATCAACCTAAGAAAGGGGCCCAGGACCGAGCCAGCTCTGATACAATGTGAAAGTCCGTGGGCCCAATGACTGGGGGTCGTGCAGACACGAGCGCATAGGCGCAGATAGGCCCAGTATACAAGTCTAATGAGATTCCATCCTAAAACCAATCAACAATAAGAGGAGTAATCTATCAAACTTATATATTAGATAATTTATGTCACACGTTTAGACGTGAAATGCTATATTCCAATACATAAAGTTGAAGTTCTACAGCTCATATATGCCTGGGTAATTTTTGAGGTAGATTTTAGAGTTTTCCAAATATGGGACCCGGATTAATTGATGGTGACTCAGGAGGAGTAGAGCTAGCCATCGTAAAGGCAAGTTGTAGAAGAGCAAATTAAAAGTGTGCAATATTCGAACAATTATATTAATGTTCGGTTTTTACTAAATACTATGTTTTAGTTTTTTATTGCAATAGACACTCAAATAAAGCACCTAACTATCGCATCACACAAATATTTGCTCTATAACAGTCAGAAATTGTATTCACACAGATACTATATCGGATAATTTATCATCTTATATGTATACTATTAGATAATATTTTATAAAATAAACCAATATCTTAAGTTATTTATAAAATTCTTGTAAAAATAATTCAGTGTGATAATTTAGATATATTCTTTATTTAAAAAAAAAGTTTAACATTTACCTTATAATAAAAATAGACAGTGTAAAAATATTACTCCCTTCGTCCCTTATTGATGTTTCCGTTTCGTTTTTATACACTATTCATAGTTGAAGAGAATTTTTAAAATTTCTCCTAATATATAAGTAAAAACATAGTCATATGAGGTCTTGTTTGATTCGTCTTAACGAGTACTTTGATAATATCAAAAAATTATAATTTTTATTAACATGTAATTAAAGATATTAACGATACAAAACTCGTTTCGACAAATGTGCCATGTTATCAATAAGGGAAGGAGAGAGTATATTCCATGTTTATTAATTGCAAACTCAAGACGTACACGAATGTTCCTGTTCAAAACATCACTGTCAACGTTAAACCTATAATTCAAGTACAAGCTACTGTACTCGGATTTTCCCTCTTTTGTTTGTGACAATGAATTAGGAGTAGTTTTTTTTTGTTGATGTGACAATGAATTAGTTATGAACAAAAGTTAATTACATTTCTTAAGATAGGAGTTTGGACCAATGTTTTCGATCGTTATTCCTGTTATATAATGGTATACGTATATATCAAATTAATAATTAAATTATATATCTATTACTATATATATATAATTGAATACATGCCTACATTTATTGCATTCATTAATTATAATTATAATTGCTGTATATGATTATTGTTGTTTAAAGAAAGATAAAAGGTTATATATGACATAGTGACTAAGTTATCTATTAATAAGTTATAGGTTTTGGCATTAACAATTTGTACATTCATAGAGATTTTTTCTACATTTATTGCTCTCATTAATAATAATAATTTTATACTTATTGCTTTTAAATAATAGAATATGATAAATCAATAGTTATTTTTATATGTTTTATATACTTATAAAATAAGATATTGCTCATTCTTTATAAGTCTAGATGCTTAAAATTTGTTATTTATTGACCATGGTTCAAATATTTATTTTTATTATACACAATCATCTAAAACCAAATTAACCCTTTTGAATTTATGTTATGAGTTATGACCTGTTTTTTGGGTAGAATATGATCATTTTCCTTTGACATAATAACAAATATTGAAATTTAATTGCATACATAATTTCAAACTACGATTCACATCCACATTTAATGAGATTATATCTAGATACATGAAGTTAGCAACCCAAACATTAAATTCTTACTATTTATGGTTCATGAATTTGTATTCTATAATTTAGAAATAAATATCATATAAAAATATTTTATTGTTTTAAAAAAATTACTTGAATCAAATTATTAAAATTATCAATATTATATAAGGTCCTCATATATATAATTATTACTATATATATAAAAAACGACATGATAACTTTTATTCAAACAAAATACTTTATTCTTATATGCATTGAGCAAAATCCTAAAAAAGGTGTAAAACCAATATTAGATATTAAGTTTTCACTCTTTTATCTAAGCATTTAAAAAGTATTTATCACTTTTATTTATAGTCAATATTAATTATAATCAATTACATATTGTAACTCCAAATCATTATTTTATATTCTTAAAGTAATAATTGTATGTTAATTAATTGGAATCTTAAGAAGTTTGTTTTATCAATACCCTCCTTATATATACATGTATTTTGTATCGAGAGTTTTACATTTAAATTAGGCTTTAAAAGCCTTGATTCTCTATTTTAAAATTTATTTTATGTTTCTACCATAGTTCTATTTCTAACACAAGATGTTCACCAATTTCGAAGATTCATGAGTCCACACAATCGATTCAAGGGGTCATCGTAATTTTAATCTAGGTAATTAACTAATCAAATTAAATACAATATGACCGTAATTAATGAAGTTCAAGATCTAAACGAGTCATAAACCTTAGTACTTTATTAGAATCAATCAATTATTGTATATCAACTTTATTAATTAAGAAAAGTAACAAAATAACATGGGGGTGAGGAACTTGATAGTTTAGCAATTTAGATTTTGGTTATATTTTTATAGTAAGCAAACTTTTAGTATATTCAATTCACAAGTTCTTTTCGTTCCAACTTTGATATTACGTCAACATAAGAATTTAAATGACAACCTATATAATGCATTCAATTCAAGTTCAGAGAAACATTATAGCGTGTTCGTTATAAGTTAAAGTTGGATAAATTATTTTGCCTTAATTGAGGAAAATTATTTTGACACTTCCCTTCAAACTAAGAGAAAATGTCAAAATAATTCCTACTACGTCGCAAAAAGGCCTTAGCAATTAAGCTGACGAGAACGCTAACGACATCGAGACAACAGTTGTGGAGGGAGAACTGTCCACTCACAACCTCACACTATTAATTTAAAAATGAATGTAAAAATGAGAAATTTGAAATATATATATATATAAATGTGTATTTTAGCCAATTTATAAATATAAAAACGTTATGTATGATTAAATAGATGATAGACAATCTATTTTTTTTAAATTCGTAATAGATTGTCGGTTTGTGAGATATGATAAGAATTTCGCAATTTGAAATGTATTTACGAGTGAATAAATTCTTTTTGTTACGGAGCACTCCAATACATTATTTATGGGAATGAGATGGATTAATTTAGTCACTGACGTGGCATCCGTAGTCAGTTTGTTACAAGTCAGTTAGAGTTGTATATATTTTTTCTGTTATGTACAGTAGAGTAGAGCTTGAAATTTACAACTTTTATAGATAGAGAAATCTCTCTTGCACTCTCTTTTGTTCTTTTCTCAGTTTTTCTGATCTGATTCCTGTTTGATCTATCTTCTTAACATGGTATCAGAGCCATAGGAATTCTAAATTCTGTTTGTTTGGCTTGAGATCAAGCATTTTTTTTCTGAATCGCTAGAGTCGATTCTTGTTCATTCCTTCTTTGTCACTTGTTTTGGTGAAATTGACATTTCCGATGGCGGATGATAGAGCTTCGATGACAGGAAATGGAAGTCGCGATCGTGATCAACGACGATTTGGAAATGAAGTGCCGATCGCTAGAGGTCGTGATCGGGATCAGGGAAGACCTGGAAACGAGATGCCATTTGTCGAAGAAGACGATTGTATCCAGAGAGCGAGACTTCGACCTGAAGCAGGAGGTACAAGTACTAAATTCGATCCATTCTCTTTGACCAATTCCGATCATCCTGGAATGCAGCTTGTGTCTGCACGTTTCAATGGAACAAACTTCGCTAGCTGGAGACGTAGTGTGAAAATTGCCCTAGGATCTAAGAAGAAACTAGGATTTACCAATGGATTGATAAAGAAACCTGATGATGATTCTGAGGATTATGAGGATTGGGAACGTTGTGATTATATGGTCATGAGTTGGATCATTAATTCTATTGTTGATGAGATTTCGCAGACGTTTTTGTTTGCTAATACAGCTGAGGAATTATGGAATGAATTGAATGATCGCTTTGCTGAATCTGATGCGCCATTGATTTATCAATTGCGAAGAGAGATTTGTAACACTAGACATGAGAATTTATCTGTTGCAGCCTATTACAGTAAGTTGAAGAAGGTATGGGATGCGTTGCAGACAATCGATGGAATTCTAGTCTGTGATTGTGGAGTTTTTGCTAGATGTTCTTGTGCCTTAATGAAGCGGATTGTTGACCGTGAATCAAATGCTAAGGTGTTGCAATTTTTTATGGGACTTAATGATGCTTTTGAGAATGTGAGAAGCACAATTTTATCTACTGATCCTTTGCCACCATTGAACAAGGTGTTTCATATGGTGCTGCAGATCGAACGTCAAAAGGAGATTACTGGGAGTATGTCTCAATCTCATGATGCACTGGCAGTCAATAGATCTGGAGGTAATCAGTATCAACAGAGGAATTCTGGCACTGGCTATGGACAAGCTAAGGGCGGAGGTTTTACCAGAGATTATAAGAGGGCTAAATTGGAAAGGAAATGTGACTTTTGTCAAGAAAATGGGCATGTGAAGGAGACTTGTTTCAAGCTAGTTGGATATCCTGAATGGTGGAAGGGTCCTAAGGTTCCACATACTGGAAATCTCATGGCTAATGTGCAAGATTCAAGTCAATATAGGAGTCCTCTTGATATTGAGGAAGGAGATGGTTCAGGCTCTAAGCCTGATAACACACTTGTTAATGCTGTTTTTCAGGAAATTTTGAAGATGATGAAAGGTAAAGGTGTAGCTGACGAAGGGAATTCTCCTGGTCATGTTGGTGGTTATATGAATGCCATCAATTTTGCAGGTAATTTGGCTTTACTCTCTCATGATTCTGCAACTTTGGGACACACATGTACATGGATAGTGGACTCTGGAGCCACAGACCGTGTTACTTTCATCAAAGATATTCTGTGTGATGTTAGGCAATTGGCCAGACCAATCAGAATTGGACTACTTGATGGCTCAACTCAGTTGGTTGAGCAACAAGGGACAGTCCATCTGTCGAATAATTTGAAGCTCACAAATGTTTTATACATGCCTGCATTCAAACACAACTTGATTTCAGTTCCTCGATTGCTTCTTGATGACTCTCGTGTCTTTATGTTTGGGGTACATGGATGTACCTTACAGAACCTTACAACTAAGGAAATAGTTGTTTCAGGGAAGAAGGAAGGAGGTCTATACAAGTTGTCTTCTGGAGGTTGTCAATTGAAGATTGCTAATTCCCTTACTATGAATTCCAGTGATTCTGTTTTTCCTTCATCGTCGAACATTGCTTGTAATAATGTGAGCAGGATGGATTTGCTTCATGCTCGGTTGGGGCATGTTTCATTGTCCAAGATGAAACACATCTCTTGTTTTGATTGTTCAAAACTTCATCACTATGATTGTGATATTTGTGTGCTTGCTAAACATCATAGACTTCCATTTACTAGGAGCACTTCTGTTGCTTCTAGGATATTTGAACTCATTCATCTTGATTTGTGGGGGCCTTATCGCACTCAAACCTATGTGGGTGCTAAGTATTTTCTTACTGTAGTAGATGATCATTCGCGTGCCACATGAACATTCTTGTTGAATAACAAGGAGCAGGTTCCCAGATTGATTGTTCAGTTTTTGAATTATATTGAGACTCAGTTTGGGGTCAGAGTTCAGAAAGTTCGCTAAGATAATGGGACATAATTTATGCAAAGGGTTGTTATTGATCTGTTTGCTAGTAAAGGAATTGTTCATCATCGGTCTGCTCCTGGTGTTCCAGAGAAGAATGGTAGAGTCGAGCGAAAGCATCGACATTTGATTGAGATTGCTCGTGCCCTGCGTCTTCATGCTGGGTTGCCTCACATGTTCTGGGGGGATTGTGTTCTTACAGCAACACATCTTATCAATTTAGTTCCTTCTTCTGTCAATCAATGGAAGGTGCCATATACTGTTTTATATGGGAAGGAACCTGATTATGATACATTGAAAGTATTAGGCTGCTTATGCTTTGTTCTGCTACCCAAGACACAGAGGACAAAATTTGATGCTACTGCTCGACGATGTGTCTTTCTAGGGTATCCGCCTGGGCAGAAATCCTACAAAGTGTATGATCTGGACACAAAGCAGGTTCTTGTTTCTCGTCATGTCGTCTTCAGAGAGGACACTTTTCCTTTCAAGACTAAAACTCCAAACTCACAGATTCCAACCTCACAGGTTCCTGCATAGACTGATTTACCTATCGTATCTGCTGACATTGGAGGCTATCGCATTCCTGCTTTGCCCCGTTCGTCTCAAGTTACTTCACCATCCTTTCCTGATGATGTTTCCCTTGCATCTCCTGATCTACCTACGGATGGTTCTTCTCCTGCATCTGTCTCACCTCCTATGGATTCCATTCTTGTTCCTTCCCCACCTGCTGAACTTCCTTTCATACCAATGCCTCGTAGGTCCAGTCGACCTACTAAACTCCCTTCAAAGCTTGATGATTTTATTCATCCCTCTTTACCAGCTAGACATCTCGATTTAGATGCTGATTCTCACGCTTCAGACTCGTTTTCTCAAGCCTTTCACATGGTTTCTTTACAAGACTTACATGGCTATTCCACTAATTATGTGCAGTCCCTCTTCAATGTTTTTTCAGTTCCTGAACCCTCATCTTTTTCCCAAGCTCGTCTTGATAAAGATTGGGTGTCAGCCATGGACAAGGAATTATCTGCTTTAGAGTTGAATCAGACTTGGGAACTTACCTCATTACCACCAGGGCAGAAAGCTATTGGGTCTAAGTGGGTTTATAAAGTCAAGTTCCAGCCCAATGGTCAGGTGGAGCGATACAAAGCACGTTTAGTCGCCAAAGGTTACAACCAAATTAAGGACAAGGACTATAAGCACACATTCTCTCCAGTTGCAAAATTTTCCACAGTGCGAGTGCTTTTAGCTCTTGCTGCTGCTCGATCATGGAATCTGCACCAGTTAGACATTAACAACGCATTTTTACACGGATTCCTTGATGAGGAAGTTTATATGCTTCCTCCACCAGGCTATTCTAAAGCTCTTCCCGGGTAGGTATGTCGTCTCAAACGTTCCTTATATGGTTTGAAGCAAGCCAGCCGCCAGTGGAATATTGAGTTGACAAAACATCTTGTTCAGTTGGGATTTGTACAATCCAAACAAGA
Organism: Rheum nobile; assembly: GCA_027886185.1. Lineage (NCBI taxonomy): Eukaryota > Viridiplantae > Streptophyta > Magnoliopsida > Caryophyllales > Polygonaceae > Rheum > Rheum nobile. The sequence continues at coordinate 858,314 of WOAB01000342.1, read as the reverse complement.
TTATTCCCTTTTTGTCAAGCGATCTTCAGGGCTCATGATTATTGCTCTTGTTTATGTTGACGACATGCTCTTGACGGGTAACAATGTTGATGATATTGTGGCAACCAAGGCTTCTCTGGATCGTGCTTTCACCATTAAAGACCTTGGTTTGGCCAGGTAATTTTTGGGGTTAGAAATTGCTCGCTCATCTGCTGGAATACAGTTGAATCAAAGGAAATATGTCCTTGATCTTCTCACAGATTCTGGCCTCCTTGATTGTAAAGCTTCTCATTTTCCTATGCAACACAATTTACATCTACAACCAGATGTTGGGGACGAGATTGATGATCCAGAATCCTATCGTCGTATTGTGGGCCGTTTGCTCTACTTGACATTGTCTCGTCCTGATATTTCCTACAGTGTCCAACAACTTAGTCAATTTCTATCATCTCCTCGGTTTCCTCATATGCAGGCTGCATCATATCTGCTTCAATATCTTAAGGGGACAATCAATTGTTCTCTTTTCTATCCATCCAGCAATGATCTTTCGTTGCTTGCTTATTGCGATGAAGATTGGGGCAGCTGTTCTTACACTTGTCGTTCCCTGATTGGCTATTGCGTGTTCCTTGGCAAATCTCTGGTTTCCTGGAAAACTAAAAAACAACGAACGGTGTCTAAATCGTCTGCTGAAAGTGAATACCGCAGTATGTCGCAGACGGCGAGTGAACTTGTTTGGCTCGAAGGATTGTTGAAGGATTTGGCTGTGGAGGTTCCCCTTCCCATTCCTTTGCATTGTGACAACATTGCTGCCCATCAGTTAGCGGCCAATCCTGTTTTTCACGAGAAGACCAAGCATCTTCGTATTGATTGTCACTACGTGCGTGACATGGTTCAGGCTGGTTTCATCTCTACTGTCCATGTCCGTTCTAATCTCCAATTGGCAGACTTGTTGACTAAAGCGTTGGGATCTCAACAACATTTCTTTCTAGCTCGCAAGCTTGGCCTTGTGCTTCCCAGTCCGTAGTCAGTTTGTTACAAGTCAGTTAGAGTTGCATATATTCTTTCTGTTATGTACAGTAGAGTAGAGCTTGGAATTTGCAACTTTTATAGATAGAGAAATCTCTCTTGCACTCTCTTTTGTTCATTTCTCAGTTTTCCTGATCTGATTTCCTGTTTGATCTATCTTCTTAACATTATTCTTTCCAAATAAGTTTAGGGTTGGATCGGGTTTAGAAGGACGTCATTCATGTTTTTTTAATTCTCTGGAAAAAAAACTCGATACCGGATAAATATTTTGATTCCTTTTTTGAAATAACAAACAAAACAAAACAAAACATGGATGGTGGAAATGATGCTCGAGTATTTGGTTGGATGAGATGCCATTGCCAAGACAGACGTATATAAATACAATTTAGGTTTGATTGTGCAGCATAAAAATGTAACAGCCTTAATTGCCTTGTTGAGATGGATGGAGATTTGTTGATGGAGAGCTAGGAACATGAAGAATGTAATATATACCCTTTTGAGATATTAAGAGTATAAAGCTGGGCCATATTTTTAGAAAAGCTAATTTCAGTTTCCAAATGTACCTATATATTTAAGCATCACCATACAAAATATCCCTATCAGATCTGATCTATTAGCTGCCTCCATCGAATACGTTCCAAAACTTGAATTGTGTTATATCTTCTTTTCACGTTGATAAGATCTGCCATGTTTGTTGTGCATCGATTAGATTGGATGGTACATGACAAAACCTTATATATATATACGTTTTATGCATAGGCTGGTAATCAAAATTTGATTCGACTGACAACTTAATTTATGTAACTCCTAACAATAAAACAAGGATTTTGTTAATGATATACTCCAATATAAATTAAATTCAAAGTAAGCTAGTAGTATTGTTGATTATTAAGACCATGAATTATTTATTATTTATAAACTTGATGTATTACTTCTCATATTACGCACCAATAAGTTTTAAGATGCAAACTCATTGAGCTTGTATATATTGGTGTTAGGATTCGAACGCAGTAACGAGAGAAAAACGAAGTAAAGAATACGAGAATTGTTTACCCAGTTCGTCACAGAATATGACTATGTCTGGGGGCACTACCAAGTCAGGATTTTTCTTACTATTGTGATGACGATTACAATAATCAATAGAGAATTTAAGCTAATGAATAAAATCCTAATTAAACTGGGCTTTCGATGTACAGTCAATCAAACTTCATAACCCAACAATTGGATTGTCTAATGGACTTTCACATGGTATCATGAAACAAATCACTTGAACAAGCTCATGAATTTATGGATTATAATTAAACTCGAATGTATAGAGCTGGTCAGCAGTATGGCTTGGCATATGTATCATTCTTAATGTTTATTCTCATCCAATTTTGTGGTACAAGATCTACTGTATTCAATTTGCACAAGTGTTGCGATTACATAGACCATAGTCCATATATACATACACATCAATTTATTCTCCAACCAGTCAGGCCCGGTTCACACATTTGTTAGGTCCTTAGGCAACACACAATCGAACCCTAAACCTAATTTGGACTTTTCTCGAACCCTAAACCTAATTTGGGGTTTTCTCACACCCCACAAATTAACCAGTGTCGTCCGAGACGATCTAAGAGTTAATCCCTTCTCATGTTAACATCTCCATTCACGCCGCCAGAAAGACTCGAAACCGAGATCCTCTGACTAGAACACCTAACGAGCAATAGTCCCAGTTCTCAATGTTAACATCTCCATTCACGCTGTTAGAAAGACTCGAAACCGAAACCTCTGGCTAGAATACCTAACGACCAGAAGTCCCATCGCCAACTACGCTAGCCAACGTTGGTAGTGTCAACCAATTAATAGACAAACCTCAAAATCACAATTAAAATCGAGTTACATTGAACTTAACCGTAGATTATCATATAACATGCATACAAAAAAATCCGTTATTATTTTAGAACAATCGTTTAAGCTCATATAACATTTTTCAATACACGTTGGCATTCTCTTGACGTCCATGACCTCTCCCTTCTCTCCTCCAACAAGATGGGTTTGTTACACCATCCCATCGGGCCACGTAAGCACAGTCAATCGGCGGCCACCGAAGCCCCGTCGATGCCCTCTTCCCATGGGCCCTTGGCGCTTACTGGGCCGGGCCTGCAACCAGCAGCAGGCCAGATGTTCAGTTTCCCAACACAGAGGTTGCTGGATCAAACGTCGACGGATGGACCAATCTATTGTAATCAAACCCTTCATTTGTTGCCAAGTTGTTGTTGTTCTTCACATTGTTGTGCTCCATTAAATGGACTAATGACACAAAAATCTCCATTCTCGTCATTTCCCTCTTTGCCTATATCAACAATTAATTCATACACGTCAAAACAAAGTTGGATAAAAACATATATTAGCAAGGACCAATTGGTCCAAATACAATATCAAAGGAAAGTAAAAATGAGTGTTTTTTGTTGTTGTTGTTGAATATATACCTCAACTGCAAAGTGTGCCCAAATCTTGTGATTTCGTTTCTCAATCAGCCCCTTCAATATAGTGAGCCCCATTCCTCTGATTACATCAGCAATCTCCAAAAACAAACCCTGTTCTTCACACACCATCTGAACGTACACAAGTCCTCTTCTTAGACGTACTAGCCCATATCATATACTCCGTGTTCAGTAATAAGTGTCATTTTAGCCTTTCATTTTTGTTAACATATGTTGCATTTGTCATTTTAGAATTTAGATAATGGTTTATTGCTGACTTTATATGCAATTTTAGAAAAAGCTTATAGGGATTTAGCTTAATTAATGCTTTCTTAATAATTGTGTTAAAGATCAAAGTGACAAGTATTATTTATAAAAGAAGTATATACATGTGAAAAATACCAAACTTTAAAATTTGGAACTTACCTCCACAAGAAACTGATGGGGCGAAAGCAAGTCCTTGACGATTATCGGGCACATCTTAGCTTGACAACCAACTTCATAGGCCCATGTTGCACCTCCCTCAAACCTGTCTTTCAGGAGCAATCCACCATCTTGATCAATAATCTGCAAGTCCACAATAGAAAATAATAAATAACACAGCTCTGCAGTATATATAACTCATGAAGAGAGTTACTTACTAAAGGAAGTGAATCTGTACCTTTGACTCCACTGTTTGGTTCAGCTTGTCAGCATGCTTGTTAACACTTTGTAAGAAAACCATATGCTTTATGGTTTGCTCCAGTAGCGCATCTATGCTACACTGAACACATGAAATTTTCAGATATATCAATGATCAGTACAACGATGTACACGGGCCCGTGATAAGAGACATGATAAGACAAAGAAAACAAGATTGTTACCTTGGCTCCATTCGGTATGATTTGACGCAATTCCTTCAGACGGTCTTGGATCAGTTGACGATCCTTTGGCCTTGGCTTAGGATTCTCTCCGGGCTTGTGCTTTTTGCGCACGGGCTTTCCAACGACGTTGAAGTTCTTTGAATTAGCAGTAGCGACAGTGGGACCCTGATCGACCCAGGAACCGACATGTGATCCGCTGTACGACGTGGTTTGAACACGGTTTTCTTCAACATTATTCTTTCCAAATGCACTTCTGTTAGGGACAGAGGAAATACTGCCCTTAGTCAAAGTTGTTTTGCAGGATAAGTTGTCACTTGAGGACTGCGTTGCAGCTGATTGAACCCCAGATACCACTGCATCTAATAGATGATCAGAGCCACATGCTGAGTACATACAACTTTCTGACATTCTATCACAATCAGGATCCAAAAATGAGGTCAAGTCTAAGGACTTCCCCAACGTCTGATTAACCGTTTCTTTGCTTGAGTTGCAGATATAGCCATTTAGAATCTTGTTTTTGAAGTCAATACCTAAAGCATCAAACAAATCTTCTCCACTAGATGCTGAGAACAATTGATTGTCATTAGTATGGATATGAGATTGGACGACAACACTACTAGAAGCACCAGAACTCTGTTGTAGGTTATGGCAGCAATCATTTGCAGCAACTTGATCATGATTAGATCCAGAATGTAGATCATATGAAGAACTCAGTTGTTTCAGTAGCACATCCGGTGCTAGAGGAACAACTTTATTATTGACTTGTGTTTTCAAAGCATGGCTTGAATCAGCTTCTGCAGTTGTTGATGGGAGCCACTTGCCACCGTCAAATGCCACATTCGAGCTGAAATTCTCCATATTCCCGTACGGATCCAACGAAACAGAGTTCATATGATTGAATGGTGATCCAAACTCTACAATAGGTTCATCTCTCACGGTATTGCCTGACAGTAGTTGTAGAATCAACGTCTTCACATCTTGTATGAATCGAACATTCTCCATCATCTAAAATGACAAAAATGGCAGCGGATAATCATCAGAATGAATCATCACAAGCATCCTAGGAGAGAACGAAGAAGAAAACTAGTGTAGTTCCATAGAAACAATATTCCTTGATCAAAGCACCTCAGCACACGGAGCGCTGAGTCTCAAATAATACGAGTCATAGAGATTACAGGAAGCTTACAGCCATAGAAGAACCAAGCTGAATAACTCCATGTGACATAACAGGAATAACGGCTATAGTCTGCACAGATCAAACAAGTGTATTTGGCTATGAAACCCCATAGAAACTAACTTCAGAACACAAATTTGCTTAAAATCAACTAACAATAGTACCTGCATGCCAGCTGAAAATTGTAGATGGACCTCACTTAAAACCTGATGCATACACAATGATTCAAATCACACATGCTTGATACAAGAATTTGAAATCTCTAGCAAGTAGCAATAATACATAATCAACCAATAAGAAGACAACAAAATGCAAACTTTGGTAGATTTTGTTGCATACCTCTGGTGGATACACCATTTCATTGAAACTTCCTGAGACGATCCACTCATGATTTCCGGTGAATGCTGCACGACCTACCAATCTGAGACGTATAATAAGTAAGTATGCAATTTAAAGACACAAGTAAAAGCTTTTTCAAGTGCTGATTCAGAAGCAACAATGCATACCCTTGTCCAACCAAATGAACTTGATTCGCCATCATCATCTTATTAACAAGAAAATAAGCCTCATGAGAAAGCCAGCTATTTGTTAGTTGTTCGAACGTCGGTCTTCGGTTTTCACTCTCGGAGTCACTAGGAAAACTTGACATGACTTGGTAATAACAATCTTCCCATATCAAAAGCCTGACAAGGAACAAGTAGAAGTTTTGAATTGGTATTACATGGCATTGATAGTACAAGAAAACAAGCTTCTGAAACCCTAAAAATAATTGATTACTGATAAAAGTATATACCCACAGAAACAAAGGTCTAAATAGTATATAAGCACTACCAACAAAATCAGAGAAAAGTAGCCAACAAAACAGAGCGGGTGTAGCAAAAACCTGTAACCTAGCAATTGGAGTCATTCTCAAGAACTAGTAAAGGACAATAAAAACAACTCACTGTCAACATATTTTTTGAAGTTAGGTAAATGTATTGAATAAAAGTAAAATTAAGTTTCTTTGACATGGATTTTGATAAGAGATTGCTAGCAACTTTTGACTAGAAGGGGAAATGAAAATGACTATTCAATCAAACAAGAGAGCAAGCAACAAAAGGGAGACAATAACATAAAATTGACAGCAAAGGACCAATCTTTAGTGCTCAGCTATGACTAGTTCTACAACTTGCGAAAGAGATAAGGAACAACATTACACCAAATCGAATTAAAACAAAGTAAAAGACATTTTACGAAACTTACTTGGGATTTTGACAACCTATCTTCCAGAAAACAGCATAAGACCACTGATTAACACCACAGATGGTCTTCAAAGCATCTTTCAACGGGTAATCCATCGCTTTCGGCCTCTTAATTAACGAAAGTTGTTTCAAATTCGAAATCGTCGTTTTCTGACTGAAAATCTAACTTCCTCGACACGAACCTCGCCCCGCCTGTTTTGTCCTCAATCCGCCGCTTCTTTTCCTCTCTGGATCCAAATTCATTACAATTGCAGTCCGGCAACCCATTCTCCGGCGAAGTGTAGAGAGAAGGAGAGAAGAAGGAAACAATCTCCCCACAAACGGAGAGAGAGAAAGTGCGAACGGCGGAAAAAACAGAGCAACAGAAAAACAGAGGAAAAGCCTACACTATTCCACAGGCTTTAAGCTCACAGTCAAACACAGTTCCCTCCATTTTTATCTCAACAGCAACAAGGAGAAAACGAAATCACAGAAGGAAAAGCAACAACAACAGAATCAAAACGATTCAGACTTTAGAGAAAGCAAATTCAAGTTTGGAATCGAATTTTTTAGTGCAATCACACTGCGATTATCCTTCAATTCCTCAGCCGCAAAAAGAAAGAAGCTCGTGGTGGTTGGTGAGGCTGTGATTTTTCACAGATGCGCGAAGAAAAACAGAGAAAGATGAAGCCAAGTGCGGTATCACTTTAATTCACAGGGGAAGGTGGAGCCAAGAATTTTTGGGATAGTCGTGTAAGGACTCGGGGGTTGGAGTTATTTACGACACTGCCACTCTGCGCATTTGTCGTTTCCCGGTGAAGCTCTCTTTTTGAGATGACAAGTGGGGCGTCGAGTCGCTTAAACACCTGCCCTCACTTTTTGATTTAATTACGAAACTGACACCGGATTAGAATGTGGGAACCCAGACAGGACCTGTGATGCCGCCTCTATCCGACACGTGTCCCACTATGACGACAATCAATTATTACTCGCTGTAATATTTGTGGAGTATTGAGTGTATTTCTATTTAAGTATTAGTACAAACATCATAAATGCGAAAAGTTGGATGAAATTAAAGAGAGGGAGAAGAGATTTGCTATAATTGCATAATGCTTATCTGGTTATCACGATAAGTAACGGCTGCTTTTCACATGGATATGTAAATTCAAAAAGATTTTAGCTTATTTGGATCCAACTATATATTTCTACACAGATTTTTTCAAGAAGATAACCCAAAAAAATAAAATTGCAAAACGTATTTAAAATATTGTCCGCCTACAAGCCCCAAATTGAAATGTTAGGTTTTTAACGTAGATAATTTTTAATTAGTTCACCATTTTATATTAATAATGGCGATGAATTGATGTGATATCTATAGTGATATCCACACTAGCTCCACAGTCCGGGGTCATTATGGTAACCATTAATCATCAACCTAAACCGCTAAATCCATTGTGCTGAACCATGATGCTTATACCTAGCTTCATAATCACAATTAGCCTATTAATTAATGAGTAGTTTTTGTAGTTATCATTACTCATAACAACTAGCTTCTTCTTTTAATACGTACTGTAGTGGAGTATTTAAGTACTAGGATTTAGGTGGGGACTTCCATGGGAATGTCTCAAACAAAATTATCTTCTGCATACAACATTAAATAATTAACATAAAATTTTACACTAAACCCCCACTTATTATAAGATTTGCACAGTTATCCATTAATCAAAACAGTATATAGACATTGCCTGCTTGTATAACTTATGCCATGCAAACGCCACGAGATTCTTCCATTTATTATTATTTGAGAAATGTTTAAATGAGAATGATTTAATTACCACAAGAATATAAAAGTGATGCAAATACATAATAAAATTTGTTCATTTTTTAATTATCATTTTTTTTTAAAATATAGACATGTAAAAAATTACTTACTTTTTGAAATTCAGGTACATAAAGATAAAAGTTTATACATTTTTAAAGTAAATGAGTTTTTGCTTATGTGTGTAACTTGAAAAGTCCATTTTTTGTGCATATGTATGCACGCCCATGAGTTTTATAAATGTATAAGTTTATGTTTAAGTGTGCAAAACTTTACTATTGTATATAAGTTTAATTGTTGTGCATACATTTTTACCTATATATGTGCATCATTATCATGTTCTTACACGAGAAATCACTCTTCTCTTCCCTTATTGTTATCTTTTAATTTCCCAAAAAAAAATAGCATAGCTTGTACGTATAAAAAAACTTGTGTAAGATAATATTTTGCTAACGTCTAGTGATTTTCTTACATAAATCTTCGATTAAGAAATAGTTTCGAACAAAACTCTACGTATAAAGATAAATAAATCAATCAAGACTCTATACTTTTTTAGTGGGATTTTGTGTAAATAATCCAGTCAATTTGAATGCATGTTTTCATCAGTCTGGTTTGACTGAAATATATAGGGCGACATCTCTCTGATACAATACCATATGCTCCACTTAACCTTGTACTATTTTTATTTCATTTTTCTATGTTGTTATACTATTATTGTGCAAATAAAGTTACTGATCGAACATTATATCAGTTTTAATTTTCACCCCAAAATTTGAAAGCAACTTCAAAGTGCTTTAAAGGTATGTAGATCGAAATATCTTTATTCCAGAAATTCAAGATTAGTTCATCAAAGATAGAGAGAAAATCAAGACCAATGATCAAAAACTAATGTACAGCTCTCTCACTTGTTCATAATTTGTTCAATAGGGTTATCGGAGCCAGGGAAAAATATGTCCTTATTTACTCATATTTGTTCACATGTAGCTTTGTTTCATACATGTATATCATAAAAACTACAATATGTGGAGTATTAAATATTACTAATATACAATATAGTAATTAACCAATTATAAAACAATTAATAACCCTTCTGAGCAAATTTTATTCTATTTTTACAAAAATACGTTATATATTAACGGTCCCACTATATGCACTACGTTTTTTGCATTTTCGCACTACAAATCACTACGCCAGATCTTGACGTACTCCGTATACATGCGTATAAGGCCATTCCAGGGAAATACAGAGTAATTTTTTTTTAAAAAAGTATAAAACCTCTACGCAAGGATCTGGCGTACGCAAGATCCTTGCGTAGAGGTTGGAATATGGGTGATTTGAATTTTGGCCCCAATATGGCCGTTGGACTTATAGCCGTTGGGAGAATTTGAATTTTGGCCCCTACGCAAGGATCTTGCGTAGCCCAACGGCTATAATTTCAACGGCCGAATTACCCCTCTATATATACTCAAACTCAATCATCCATTTTTTGCACACATTTGAATACAATCTTACCAAAATGGAAAATACCGAAAACGATTATTGGAGTAGCGATGAAGAATATTTGAGCAGTGATGAAGAATTCACCCTATCAATTTCGCGGTTAGTATTTCATAATTCGTAAAAGGCTTGATATTTGTATTATATATATAAATATGTATGAATTAGTTATAGTTATATTGCATGCGATATTGTGAATTGGTTCATGTATATAGAGCCGTAAAACTATATATAGTTTGACTCGCGGTTTAATGTTGTAATATTGTATGCGGCATTTTGAGAAAAGTGAGGTATTTTGATATTTCATGTGTAGTTAGATATAGTAGTTCTTTAAGTTTGGAGATTGAGAGATTGTTATTATGTCATTAAATGCAAATGAATAACATTAGTATTTACATTAATAATTGTTTTGTAATCTATATTTTAAGAAAAGTGAGGACAAATATAGTTTGACTCGCGGTTTAGTTTTGTAATATTGTATGCGGTATTTTGATATTGCATGTGTAGTTAGAAATAATAGTTCTGTAAGTTTCGAGATTGAGAGATTGTTATGTCATTAAATGCAAATGAATAACATTAGTATTTACATTAATAATTGTTTTGTAATCTATATTTTAAGAAAAGTGAGGACAAATATAGTTTGACTCGCGGTTTAGTTTTGTAATATTGTATGCGGTATTTTGATATTGCATGTGTAGTTAGAAATAATAGTTCTTTAAGTTTCGAGATTGAGAGATTGTTATGTCATTAAATGCAAATGAATAACATTAGTATTTACATTAATAATTGTTTTGTAATCTATATTTTAAGAAAAGTGAGGACAAATATAGTTTGACTCGCGGTTTAGTTTTGTAATATTGTATGCGGTATTTTGATATTGCATGTGTAGTTAGAAATAATAGTTCTTTAAGTTTCGAGATTGAGAGATTGTTATGTCATTAAATGCAAATGAATAACATTAGTATTTACATTAATAGGGTAAAGATTATGGATCTGAATTTCGTACGAATCAGAAGTGGGATAGCCGACAAGAGTTGGTTGATTGGGGTCAGAAGAGGGGCAAAGATTTGATGATGGTTCTAGTCATTCGCCGAAGTAATGAAAGACATGTTAGTTTGACGTGCGAGCACTTTGGTGAATATAGATCGGGGAGGAAGAAAGTTAGTAAAGATGATCCGAATGAGCCTGTGGTAATTCGTGAAAGCAGTTCGAAGAAGTCTGGGTGCACATTTGAGTTGTACGGTCTTCGAATGAAAAAGAAGCCGGGAGTAGAGACTAAAAAATGGATCTTGAATGTGTTGAGTGGACAACACAACCATAAGCTTCTGACTACCTTACTTGGGCATCCATACATGGGTCGAATGACCCCTGATGAGCAGTGCATTGTCAGGAATTCCGGCGAGAGGTTCAATACGCCGAGTGTTATTGTTGCGGAGTTGAGAAGGTGCAACCCCGAAAATGTAACATCAAGGAAACAAGTTTCCAACTATTTACAAAAGATGTAGTATGAGGATCGTGGGGAAATGACGGTCACCCAATGGACCCTACATTTCTTCAAAGAAAACATGTATGAAGTGCATCCTTTGAGAAAGCGGTCTACGTGTGAGATCGATATCCTATTTTTCGCTCACCCTGACTCGCTGCACCTGTTGAAGTTGTTCCCGTACGTGGTATTTATCGACGCCACATACAAGACAAATAGGTATATAATGGCCTTATGTTTATTACAATTTAATATAGTCGTAATATACATGATCTAAAATTGCTTATACTCTTTTGTTTTCTTACATTCATCCTTAGGTATAAAATGCCTCTTGTGGAGATTGTCGGTTTTACATGCACTAACAAGATGTTCAATATCGCCTATGCATTTACGCGAGAGGAATATGGTTTACATTACGGATTCATAATGCAAAAGCTTCTGTATTTGTTTCAAGAGGCGGGAGTAATGCCGACGGCCATAATGACTGATCGAGAGAAGGCCCTCATCAATGCAATTCAGATAGTTTTCAAAGATCGGGTTAAACACCTTTTGTGTTGGGTGCATATCAAACACAACATCGAGGCATATGCTAATCCAATCTTGAAGGATTCGAAAAAAGTCAGCAACTTTTGCGGCCAATGTTGGGGACTTTGGTGTTCAACCACGGAGGAAAGCTACGAAGAGAGGCTCCAAAAACTTAGGAAAGCGTGGAAGAGCGGCCTTGTTGGATACCTTGAGAAATAGTGGTTGAATCCTTACAAGGAAAACATAGTCAGAGCGTGGACAGATCATCATCTTCACTTCTTCACGAGGACTTCAAACATGTATGTATCACTTTTCATTTTCTGGGATGTTTATTGGGCCTAGGGCTCAGTGTCATACTTTCTTACTAGCACTATGCATTTTTTTTTGATAGGGTTGAGGGTATGCATAGGGTGTTGAAGGATATTGTGGATTCTAGTGTTGGCGGTTTTAACAGGATGGCATTAAGGATCCACCATGCAATCAAAGGTCAAATCGGGCAGGTGAGGGCGGGCATGGAGATGTCACGGGTCAAAAAACCAAATTGCTTCAACCAGGTGCCACTAGAAATGAGAAGGGTGTTTACGAAGTTGTTCTACAAAGTGTCGGAAAAGGGCTTGAGGATGTTGTTTGATATGTATAAGCAGTTAGAGATAGATGATTTCAACGAGGAGTGCGACGATTACTGGATGAAAGAATGCCAAGGCCTGCCGTGCATCCATGAGATTGGGGCGGCTATTGTTGATAAGAGGCAGATCATGCCGAGTGAGATCCACCGCTTCTGGAGGCAGCTGGAATGGGATAAGAGTTATCGTGATGACACCATTGAGGAGCATGCAACAATGTCTATTCCCCGGCTGAGACTTGAGGAATTGTACAAGAAGGAGAAAGATGGGATCCTTGAAAAATCCACGTTAGTGCAAGTCACCGACCTGTTCCATGACTTGGAGCATTCACATGAATCTTCGTTGTTGGAGCCGACGGGTATCGTTTCCAAAGGAAGGCCGAAGGGTTCCACAAAGTATTCCACCAAGAGGGAGCCGAGCTTGTTTGAGCATAGAAGGGCCGAGTTAGAGGAGTATGAGAAGGAGAAAGAGATAAAAAAGGAGAAGGAGAATGAGAATGGGACCCAAGGTAGGGGTCGTGCCGTTGATCAGCTCTACTTTGTAGTGCTTATCTAGGAGTTGTTACCGGTGTTTAGGGTGCCATTTGTATGGATTTAGAGCACAACTGTGGAGTATGGAGTTGGAGAGAAGAAGTGTGGATTTGGTGGTTTGGAGAAGCGTAAATGAAGATATCCAGAACACGAGGAGTCGACCACTTGAGGAGACCAAGGAAGACGAAGAAGAATCCACACGAAGGAGAAAATAAGGTGAACCGCGAGCTTCCGCGACCAAGGGAGAAGAAGGAAAGAGGCCGCGGCAAAGGCGAGACGCGGAGCCAGAGAAATGCCATTTCCGCGACCGCGGAAAATTCCAGTGCTGAACAAGTCGAGAGCAGAAGTCAATTTTCCGCGACCGTAGAAAATTCCATCATCAAGCAGGTCGAGAGCTTCGATTTAATTTCTGCGACCGCGGATTTCTGATCCGCGATTGCGGAATAGCACGGCGGCGACCCAAGAAAGATTTTCCGAAGCTTCTCTATTTTATTTTAGTTTCTATTTTTCTTTTCTTATTTTGTTTACTTTATATAATTTCCTTTTAGGATTAGTTTTGTTATCTTTTCACTTTAGTTTTAGGGTTAGGTTATTTAACCTAATTTCCCTAGCAACTATTTCATTATTCAGATTTAGTTTTCATTGTTGTTTTTCGCACCTTTTGCTCAGGCAGACAATTGAAGCCTTTGGTTGATTTGATTGTGAGGTTATTCCTTTACTCTTTCTATGATTGTTTTAATTCTCTCTCCTGCTTAATCTCATTGATCGTATATCGATTCTCCTTGATTTGTTGATTAGGATATCAAATAGATTGTTAATAGTAGTTTCTTCTAGCCTGACAACCTAGAGAAGATTAGTATTACGCTATTGGTTCCCCTTTTCTATACAACCTGTTGAGATTGTTATTGATCATACTATTAAGGATTAGAGGAAACTGTTTGAGAATCTTGATCCCTTAATTTGTGTAGAGAATTAATTGCATGCAATTGTATGACTATTTGCTACACTTGCATGTACCTATCTATTCCTGAATTCATTGCTGCTGTTAGATTCAATCTAGAAGGTCTTCTAGGATATTTGATAGTTAGGGTTATCAGGACTGGTTAGACTAATAACTATTTCAGAACATGAATTAGGACATTCATGAGTATTGAGGACTAGGAATAATCAATGATCGATCTATCAATCTGAAGTGTGGATATTTGTTTGGTTGAGCTATTTTCTCAATTTGAATTCAAGTCTTTGCTTTTATTTATTTTGTTTACTTGTTTGTTTTTAAACCGAAACCCCCCTTGGTTACTTGTTGGTATACAATTACATCGTTGGATTAGTATTTGATTCTCTGTGGGATTCGACCCTTACTTACCAGACTACATTAGTTAGATTTTTAAGGATTATTTTATTTAGGTGTCACGACAACGCCTATCAAATTGGCGTCGTTGCCGGGGAATCAAATTTACTAGTCTGATTGTGTGTTTGTGTACCAACTGTTGTGTGGACCTATCTTACGGTCCACACCTGTGTTACTAATTCCTTTCATTGAGATCTTAATCCAGAAAGATGGCAACATTTGATAATTTTTATTATCAGCAGCAAGGTTGGCCCCATTACTATCCTGAACCTCAAGAGATGAGCCAAAGTTCATTTATGACCATGGAGGACATCATCAAGTCACTTGTGCAGAGCACGATGACTATTCATCAAGAGTCACACTCCAACATCCAACTTTTAACAACTCAAGTTGGAAATTTGGCAACTCAGCTCGGAAGGTTGACTCAAGTTGTGGCAAAGATAAAGGAGGATTTTGAAAGGCCACTACCCCAACCGAAGCCGACTCCAATGGCTAATGTGAGTGTCAAATCACAACTAAAAGGAGGAAAGACAGAGGAGCCCTTTTGCTCAAGAACCATGACCACGAATGAACGAAAACGGAAAGTCGAGAACCAGCATCCGCAGGTTTGGACAAAATTTTGCGGATTAGTTCTTGGTGAATACCCTTTGGAAGCGATTCCTGTTGATTATGCTCCTCCACCTTGTGATCCTAAGAAGCCACCTCCTCACTTTCCTAAGAAGCTAAAAGTGAAGAAGAAGCCGGAGCTCGATATGGAGCCGCGCAACTCCATAGGTGAGCATGAGGTAAATCTCCCTTTACTTAATCTGATGCATGCTGTGTCTAAATTTGCTAAATATATGAGATGTTTATGCTGGCCTAGGAAGAGGAAGAAATTGACAGGAGTAATTAATTTGAATGAACATGTGTCTACTGTATTCGGAAGATATTTGCCTGAAAAGTGTAGTAACCCTGACATGTTTACTATTCCTTGTGATATAGATTACTATAGGTTTGATCATTGCATGATAGACTTAGGCTCATCTATTAATGTGTTACCCTACTCTGTGTATCAATTGCTAGATCTTGGACCTTTGCTTGAAACTGATTTAGTTATTCAATTTGCTAATGGATCTAAAACTTATCCGAAAGGAATAGTTGAGGATGTTCTTGTGAAAGTTAATAAGATGATTTTTCCCGTTGATTTTGTGGTGTTAGACATTGGTTATGATATGCATGAGCCCCCTATACTGTTAGGTAGGCCTTTTCTTAAGATTGCTAACATCCGAATCATTATGAGTAGAGGTATTGTGTCTGTGAAGTATGGGGGTGATAGGGTGATATTTAAGATGTTTGATCATAAGAAACACCCTCCTGATAGTAAGTCTGTGCTGTGTTCTGGATTAAGTGGTATTACATGACTATAGTAGCACAATGTTGAGCCAACGACACTAACTAAGGCGCTCTCGGGAGGCAACCTGAGGTATGTTTTTTCTTTCTTGTTTTCCGTTCCTTGTTTTTAGTTGCTTTGTGTTATTTTGTTTTTGTTTTGCATTTAGACTAACCTGTAGGAAGGAGGCCCGAACCATATTGAAGACGGTGCGAACCACCAATGTAAGTCCTCCTATTTCCCTGCACTCGAAAAACAAAATCGAAAAAAAAAAGTTCTACCGAAGTCCAGCTGTCCGAGTTCCCCATGGAGAGATGGTGCGCATCATGTTGCCAAGGAGGAGACATTAGCCCACATATTATTGGCAACGATGATGGCCCTACAGTCGACAGTTGAGGAGGAGGAACACTAGAGCCCCTACCACGATTACATCTGGGCTCCACCATGTGTTCGTTGAAGGCCGTGCAACCCCGACATCCTTGCTATACCACTACTCACCACAATGGATCTATTTGGTTGCACGGTAGGAGTTGAAGACGCCCGCGCAACACCAGAGACATGAGCTTTATTGAAATTTACCGCCAGCAACAACGTTCTTGTCCAAGCCAACTCGGCGACGTTTATGAGTAATTTTTCTCGCCTTTCCCTGTGCTTCTATTCTTTTTGTCTTTCATTACATTGAGGACAATGCAATGTTTAAGCATGGGGGAGTATTCTATACTTGCTATGTCGTTGAGGAGAAAAAAAAAGAAAAAGCCAAAAATTTGAAAAAAGGCAAAAATAGAAATCCTGGGATAAGTCAAAAACCCGAAAGGGCGACTTATGCAATAAGCAGGTGGCTTGGACCAACATTAGGCTGGGGTAATAATTGGTCAAGAGTGATGTGAGTTATATGTGAGTCCATCTATTGCAAAAATGAAATGAGTGGCTTGGTGAAAATCCGAAAGGACGCCTTGGCAAAATGAGTGAAAAGAAGAAGAGTGATTAGTAGGATTCCTCATTTTTCCTGGCGAGGTGACATAAGAAGAGGTGATATAAGGAGGATTCGGGTAGGTCACTCTGGGAGGTATAAGGATATAGATGAGAGACTAGGATTAGTTTATATTTCACTCTATGGTGTTCGGGATAAGCTTGGGGGAAGTACTTTGCTTTCCTTTTAGCTTGGTTGTGTGTGGTGTTGTTTTGGTGTTATGTGTGTGTTGTGTTGTGCATATTGTGTTGGTGCCTTGGAGATTCATTGTTAGGTGCGATTCTTAGAGGAGATGACTTTTCTATGCTTCCTGGGACCTTGGGGATTTGATTGGAGGAGTAGGTTTATTTTAGCTTACTCGAGGACGAGCAAGGTTTAAACATGGGGGAGTTTGATCAGCTCTACTTTGTAGTGCTTATCTAGGAGTTGTTACCGGTGTTTAGGGTGCCATTTGTATGGATTTAGAGCACGACTGTGGAGTATGGAGTTGGAGAGAAGAAGTGTGAATTTGGTGGTTTGGAGAAGCGTAAATGAAGATATCCAGAACACGAGGAGTCGACCACTTGAGGAGACCAAGGAAGACGAAGAAGAATCCACACAAAAGAGACAAGAAGGTGAACCGCGAGCTTCCGCGACCAAGGGCGAAGAAGGAAAGAGGCCGCGGCGAAGGCGAGACGCGGAGCCAGAGAAATGCCATTTCCACGACCGCGGATTACCTGCCGTGACCGCGGAAAATTCCAGTGTTGAACAAGTCGAGAGCATAAGTCAATTTTCCGCGACCGTGGATTACCTGCCGTGACCGCGGAAAATTCCATCATCGAGCAGGTCGAGAGCTTCGATTTAATTTCCGCGACCGCGGATTTCTGATCCGCGGAATAGCACGGCGGCGACCCAGCGAAGATTTTCCGAAGTTTCTCTATTTTATTTTAGTTTCTATTTTTCTTTTCTTTTCTTATTTTGTTTACTTTATATTATTTCCTTTTAGGATTAGTTTTGTTATCTTTTCACTTTAGTTTTAGGATTAGGTTATTTAACCTAATTTCCCTAGCAACTATTTCATTATTCAGATTTAGTTTTCATTGTTGTTTTTCACACCTTTTGCTCAGGCAGACAATTGAAGCCTTTGGTTGATTTGATTGTGAGGTTATTCCTTTACTCTTTCTATGATTGTTTTAATTCTCTCTCGTGCTTAATCTCATTGATCGTATATCGATTCCCCTTGATTTGTTGATTAGGATATCAAATAGATTGTTAATAGTAGTTCCCTCTAGCCTGACAACCTAGAGAAGATTAGTATTACGCTATTGGTTCTCCTTTTCTATACAACCTATTGATATTGTTATTGATCATACTATTAAGGATTGGAGGAAACTGTTTGAGAATCTTGATCCCTTAATTTGTGTAGAGAATTAATTGCATGCATTGTTTGCTACACTTGCATGTACCTATCTATTCCTGAATTCATTGCTGCTGTTAGATTCAATCTAGAAGGTTTTCTAGGGTATTTGATAGTTAGGGTTATCAAGACTGGTTGTACTGATAACTATTTCAGAGCAGGAATTAGGACATTCATGAGTATTGAGGACTAGGAATAATCAATGATCGATCTATCAATCTGAAGTATGGATATTTGTTTGGCTGAGCTATTTTCCCAATTTGATTTCAAGTCTTTGCTTTTATTTATTTTGTTTACTTGTTTGTTTTTAAACCGAAACCCCCCTTGGTTACTTGTTGGTATACAATTACATCGTTGGATTAGTATTTGATTTTCTATGGGATTCGACCCTTACTTACCAAACTACATTAGTTAGGTTTTTAAGGATTATTTTGTTTAGGTGTCACGACAACGCCTATCAGCCGTCCTAGAAAGGATAAAAGTGAAGCGTCTGGATCACAGTTCCCTGACCAACCCATTACTTATATGGGGGTGAATTTTGGGGTTAAGAATGTGGATTACTTCTGGTTCCCATACATTAAGGAGGCGAAAGATGTAATTTCGGACGGGCATTGTGGATATCGGTCACTAGCTGTACTGTTGGGGTACGAAGAGCATTATTACCCTATGGTTCGAATGCATCTAGCGGCAGAGTTGTTGGACAACAGAGATGTGTACATGGAAATACTGCCCAGACTAGCACCGAGAATGAGTTACGAAGATCTTATATTCCGGGTGAACTATGTCATAAGTCCTTGCTCCTCGCAATATTGGCTCGACATGCCTCTAATCGGTTTGGTGTTTGCCACGACGTATCAAGTTGCGCTATGTTTCTTAGCCTGGGATGGTCCTTGCTTGTGCCTACCAATGAAGGCGTGTAATACAAGCTTAGGCCCTCCGACTAAGATATTGACGATGGCCCACGTAGGAGCTCGGAACCACTTCATACCGGTAAAGTTTACTATTTCTAAATAATTTACTGTACTAAACTATACGAGAATATGCGCAACGAGTATATACCCAAGCATCTCCGCTGCAACGGTAAATATCTCGACGTCGTGCATATCCGATACCACCGCCGTCCCATCGATGGGGATCTCCAAAATATGGAAGACGTCATGGAGTGTGATCGTGATCTCCCCCCACGGAAAATGGAAGGAGTTCGTCTCCGGATGCCACCGCTCCATAAACACCGATATCAGCACGAGGTCCATCCGACGAAACTCCAGGGACCCCAAGGATGTGATGCCGCTCCGCTGCACAAGCGGCCACCACGAATCCGGGTCCTGCCTCTGGAACTGGTGGATCGTGGAGAAATGAGAGTGACGGGTGTACGGCTTCAGTATCTTCCTCAGCTGAAACCCAATACGTTACAGATCGTGATTAATTAAATATCTGATAAAATAACATATTTTATTAATTTTTTAAAATTTAAATATCTGATAAAATACGTACCGGATCGGGATCCACAGGTGATAAGGGAGGGTCACGCATAAGTCGCTCTGTATGTGTCCAAATAATGGCAGCGACATGCGTCGGGTATGTCCTCAGTAGAGTACGCGACCGGGGACCTCCTGGCATCCACGCCTCCTCCGGCGCACCCCCCTCGGGGACCGCATCTGCCACGTGAGGAGGAGAGGCCACTGCCTCGGGAACATGTCCCGCTGGCTCACGAACGGGGGAGGAAGGCGTATCGTCCCTCCCCAAATCCTCGGTCGTCGAAACAGGAGGGGGCTCGATGGGGTCGATGCCCTCGGCGTAATCCCGCCCCAAGGCAACTGTCAATGCCTCCTCGTCGAATGCGTCGGCGGCGTCGACGTCGGGCATGGACGTGTTGCTACTATCATCCTCATGATCAGACACATGTGCATCGTCTGGCTGGGCAGCGTCCAGTCGCGGACCCAAATCCGCCGTACCTCCGTCACCGCATCGGGCCGACCCTGTGACCCGTCGATGTCCCAATCGACGAGAGCCTTTGTACGGCTGTCGAACGGAGTGCAACGACTGTTGTATCGCCTTTTTATAAATTTTGAAAAAAGATATATTCAAAAAATTACTACAAATATTTATTTTATATTGAATTAAAAATTAGTAACTATTTATTTCATTATTTCATTTCTACTTTTTAAAAAATTACAACATCTTCTCTTTTACTTTCTTTTCATTTTCATTATATATGTTTTATATTAAATACAAAGTACTTTCATTTCATTTTCATTAATATTGAATTTACAATATTTTTAATTGATACAAAACATTTATATTAATTAGAAAATTTTCAAGAAATTAATTCAATACATATTTACTTATTTATTTTTTAGATTATGCATGTCGAATTAAATCTAAACATTTATATTTATTAAATATTAAAATAAAATACCGATCAGCCAATACATACTAATATACTATCATTGCATGAATTGATATAACTACATATATATCTAAAAAAACAATTTCTTCTTATAGATCTAATCAAAATTTATAAGTGCATATCTATAGATAGTATTCTATTTCATTCAATATAATCTAAACATTTCAGACATAATTTCAACCCAAATAATTATCTTGACATTTCAGGCATATTCAATCCAAATTAACGTCTAATGAAAGTTCAAATATAAATTATAATTTCAACCCAAATAATTATACAAATTTAATTTACCTCTCGCAAACCTCCTCGTCGTCATGTCCCGACGGACGTCTCGTCTGGAGCCGAAGTGGACGCTCCACGACCACGAGTACGAACGCCACCGATCTGACGCCCTCGAACACCGGCACCACCAGCCACGACCGCCACCTCCTGCCCCACCGTCGCGCCACCACCAACAGCCTCATCGCCGCCACCACCACCAGCCTCGCCACCACCACCAGCCTCGGAGGCGCCACCACCACTGGCCTCGACGCCGCCACCACCATGGAATTCGCTGCCACCACCAGCCGCCGCCGACAGCTCCTGCTCCACCATCGCGCCACCACCAGCGTCCGTCGCTGCTCCACCACCACAGCTCGGGGAGCTCATTTTTTGGATGGAAAGAGAAGGGTTGAGAGAGGGAGGAAGAACAAAGGAGGAAGAGAGGAAGAACATAGGAGGAAGAGAGGAAGAACATAGGAGGAAAGGGGGATCGCCGAAAAATCGCCGCCGTCGGGGAAGGAAGAGAGGAAGAAGAAGAAGAAGAAAGAAAGAAGAGCGCGGCCAATTTAACCTAAATTGCGTACGCAAGATTCTGGCTAATGCCAGAATCTTGCGTAGCCTATTTTTATTTTATTTTTTAAAATTGTTCTACGCCAGAATCTGGCGTAGAGGGTTTATAATTTTTTTAACAAAATTCATATGTATTCTCTGAAATTTATCTACTACGCATGTATACGGAGTACGTCAGGATCTGGCGTGTCATGATCTGGCATAATGATTTTTAATGCGAAAATACAAAATACATTGGGCATATAGTAGCAGCCTATATTAATTAGCAAAGTTCCCAAATTTGTTTAGTATCCAACCGGTACGTGAAAAAGGCATGAAAAGATGGACCTCCTATAGTTGCAGTCACATGAGCTTTATGTTGCTTTTTGGAATATAGACATAGAATAAACCTACTGCTTTTCCTCTCTACCTTGTTTTATTTCTTAGTTTATGTGGCTAACGTTTTTTAAATCTTTGGCCGGGTTTGAATCATTGTAGTTTTCAAAGGAAATAATAAAAAATTTGAAGTTTGCATGTGAATGTATTATATCAATATAGTAACGTACAGTACGTGGGCTAGTAGCTATAGTACATATATTTATTTCTTGCACCTCGACATACCCTCTTTTAAGGTAGCTAGGTTTGAAATCAATCAATCCTATTTTGTTTTTTTAAATAGATCATACGGAGTATTGGTTTTGAGAAAGAAAAAGTTATACGTAATTGAGGGTTAGTTTGATGACTTTTATCACTTTATGAAATTTTATCAAAAAAGTAAGGATTTGTTTCGCCCTCCCTTTATAATGGCTATTATGTATTTATAAAAGGGCCTACACAAACAAACCCTAAATCACCGTACGCGTCTCCTTATGTAGCTCTTCAACTGGTTCTTAACATATTGATAAAAGTTTCTACCAAAAACGTTGTGATAAAAGTTAGTACTACGTAGTATTTTTGGTTATTGTAATTCAGCTGTTATTCCTTTTAGCCTTTAATGAATAGCTTTGTGATTTTATTTAATTTTAATTTGAAATCGCCCATGTGACTATGTGAGTCTTTAAGAACGATTTGCCGAAAAAATACGTAGCAGGGTATTATTAAGTATTTCATTTAAGACATGCATGGTTAATGATTATTACTTGATCGAAATAATGGATTATATATATTCGATTTTTAACAATTCTTTTTATATTTTGATGATCTTTCGTCATTAACCTAATTTAACATATTGAACAAAGCCTTCAAACTAACGTATCAATAATTAATTACATGAAAATAAAGTAATATTTTTGTCACAAATTTATATTTTATGTACGTAGAAACGCTAAATTAACATACAAACTCTAGAAACAAATCAATATTAATTTGCGCTAAATTAACATACAAACTCTAGAAACAAATCAATATTAATTTGTATGTTTAACGAAAATCATAAAACATCGAACCAAACTAGATTGACACGTACTCATCCCATCTAGCCGAAGAACTTCCCAAAATTCTGTAAATATACTTTGGATATATTACGGCTTCGTTCTGTATATCGATCCGAATAAGTACTAGTTATGAAGTTAGATTTACTCTTTTAATTACGAAGTATATAAAAATTAAGTTTTACGAGTTACACTAAAATAAATAATAAAATTCAGTTTATTAATTTTTAAAGAACTTGAGGAAGGACTACTGGTGTGTAGAACATCTCCCTCTGTTATTTCCACCTATGTGCTTTCCCAATCTGATTTCACACCCAACCAGAGAAATGCTCTAATGGAAATCGACTTTGAAAGTGTTGTCCACTGGGATATAAAAGACATGCCTATGAGGCTAGGCCATTATGTCTGCAGCAGGTTTCACCCTCTCAATTCTACAATAAAACTTACTGATGGGAGAAAGATATCCGTTACCGATACTGATGGCTATGATTATCTTGGCATTCCAAAGGGAGAGGTTGAGATTGACTTACCTAAATCACTCACAAATGATGAGGTTCTGCAGAGACTGAAGGATGATTTTAAGGGGAAGGATATCAGGAATTTGACGGCCACCGACATCTTGAAGAAAATGAAACAGTATGATGGAGGGATTTGGTTTAAGAGATATTTCATTCTGTTGTTTGTCAACACAATTGTTGAATCTTATTCCAGTGGGAAAATAAACCTGAAGATTCTTCAATTGCTGGACAATGTTGATGAAATAAGGAACTTCAATTGGAGCTCTTTCCTGTACAAGGCACTTAGCAATTGCTCTGTTGCATGGGCAAATAAACAACAAAAGACTTTCAATGGCATCTTGCTTCTACTACATGTAAATATTCCCATTTTGGTGTTTTGATAATTGCATGAGTTAATGTGTGTAGATGCATGACTGAAAAGAGTGTTGGTGCATCACTTAGTGTGTTAGTGCATGAGTAATTATGTGTGTAGGTGCAAGGGTTAAGAGTGTGTAGATGCATGAGCCTATTTGTATATGTATATGACTGAAAATGAATTGGTGCATGAGATAGTGTTTATAGGTGCATAAGCTTATACACGTTGGTGCATAAGTGAATTTGCTCCTGGATGCATGATAGAATATATCTGTGTGCATGAGTCAAAGAATATGAGTGCATGAGTAAGTGTTTCTAGGTGCATGACTTAGTTTGTGATGGTGCATGAGTACTATATGTCTATGTGCCTTAGTCTGTGTATGTAGGTGCTAGAGTTAGTAGTGTGTAGATGCATGAGCCTATTTGTACGGGTGCATGACTTAAAATGGATTGGTGCATGAATAAGTGTTTATATGTGTATAATCTAATGAGTGCATAAGTAAATTTGTTTCTAGATGCATGAATATATCTGTGTGCATGAGTCAGAGAATATGAGTGCATTAGTAAGGGCCACTAAGTGCATGAGTCAATCATTATCTAGTAATATATGTGTTTGCTTTACAAGTATTCTATGACTAATTTCTTTTTGAATTATGTTTTCCAGTTGATTTACGTGGACAGACTGAAGTGGAAAGGTCTGAATGTCCAGAGAAAATTCCTGATAATCAGGAACTGGACCACCAGGATGTTGAAGGATAGGGAGGATTAGGAGATCCTACATGGTGGTTTCGGGAATGGATTTCTGCTGGGTAGACCAACCTTCACTGACCATGTAGAGGCAAGCGCGAGCAGGGAGGTGAATGAAGCTAAAGAAGCAAAGCTTGAAGTTCCAACTCAACCGACAAATGTCGTTGAAACAGACGAGCAGATGAAGACTTTTATGGAGGAATACTTAAAGGAGATAGAAGGCATGGCTCGCAGTGTACGAGCTGTTTTAATGAAGAAGAAGCAAATCCCGCCACAGCTGAAGAGAAACAGTGTCTTGCAGACAGTCAACAATCAGGCTGAAAAAATTATCAACGTAAAGCTTACCTCAACGATTGAAGATGAGGTGTTTGAGGAACAAGCAACCCAAGACACTGAGTTCTGGGATTTAGCTGTGAAATGTATGGAGGAGGTTGAGAAAACAATTACTGAACAAAAAGAACACAGCGGGAACATGTTTATTCCCGGATTTTCAGATCTTATTCATACAATCACAAAAGAAAATGCTGAGAATGATGTGCAAGAAGAGGAGGTTGAGAATGTTGTCAACATGGAGGATGATGAAGAAGTGGTGGTTTCTGACAAGGTCGTTGCTGGAGAAGTGGCTGGGGAAGACGTTGTTGAGAAGGACGTTGGTGGAGAAGTGACTGTGGAGGATTTTGTTGAGAAGCACAAGGAGGGTAAGGACAAGGACAACAAAGAAAGAGATACAGAACAGGCAGAAAATAGGGGGGTAAGTGACTCTACAAAATTATTTGGTACATGATTCTCCATGAATGACATTAAGCTTTAGTGTATGATACTGATGCTTTTTCTTTATTATTGCAGATGGGTCCAGAAATCCCTAGTTTTGACTTGGGCCTATCACCAATACAGGTAAATCGCCTTTAAAATTATTGTTGAGGATGGTGTAGATGCATGAGCCTATTTATATAGGTGCATGACTGAAAATTGATTGGTACATGAGTAAGTGTTTGTAGGTGCATAAGCTAATGAACGTTGGTGCATAAGTAAATTTGGTCCTAGATGCATTATTATATCTGTGTGCATGAGTCAGAGAATATGAGTGCATTATTAAAGGCCACTGAGTGCATGAGTAAATATGTTTTTAGGTTACATGTAATATAGTTAACAAAAATACTGTTTTTTGAAGGTGGAATTGGAACACCAATTGGAGGCTGTTGCTGTTAAGGAAGTTATTGACAAGGAAAAGGATAACAAAAGTGAAAGAGACACAGAGGAGACGGAGAAGGATGCCGTTGCTGACAAGGACAAGGAGGACAAGGAGGCTGACAAGGAAGTTGTTGACAAGGAGGCTGGAGAGAGTGTACAACAACAGGATGTAGATCAAGAGAAAGAGAGCGAGAAGGATCACGTTGCTGACAAGGAAGTTGCTGACAAGGAAGGGATGGGGACAGACAAAGGGATGGAAGAAATTGTAGCTCAAGAGCACAAGGATAATGCTGAAGATATTGTAAAACAAAAGACTGTGGGTGCATGAGTCAATGAATATTAGTGCATGAATGAATAATTATTGGTGCATCAATGAATTCATGAGTTAATGAATATTTGTTAATAACTGTGAGTGCATGAATGAATGCTTTTTGGTGCATCTGTTAATAACTTTTTTTGTGTGTATGTGTTGTAGGAGAACATCACCAAGCAAAAAGTGCAAGAGGATAATGTAAATAAGCAACCAAAAAAGGTATAGAAAACAAGATGTTTATATGTGAATTATTCATTGTCTAACTAAGTGGTATCGATTTAAAAAAATTTCCTAATTAAAAAACTTGTGAATGTGGGATTTGTCAGGTGAAATTTGTGTGCAGTTCTGATCCAAAAGGTATAGCTGAAGCTACACCAGCAGAGAAAAGGAACATTTTTCCTTCTGAAAATACAATTTCGCCATTTAAAGAGAGAGAAGTAAATATTTCAGAAAGAACAACAGCCGATGAGAGGATCATTTACAATTGGATAACTGTTGAAGAATGAGGGGAAAAGTAAGTACATATTTAATTATATGAATTTGGTTATAACATTTAATAACATGTAGCTAGTTTACGAATTGATTTTTTTTTTGTTGCAGTGAAGATGTTTTCCGAATGGAAGATACCACTCTTAAGAAAAAGGACTTGATTACATTGGCTGAAAATGCTCAAGTAGACAGTCTGTTAATTGATGCTTTTACGGTCATGTTAAATGAAAATGAAACATATAGCGGTCGTATGTCACCGTTGAGATTCTTTCTATCGTCAATAGCTATGGTAAGTCACAGTTTTGCAACAATATTATGTTAATTGGTGCTCTAATTTATTAATTTTCATTTTTTTTGTATTCGCAGACTTTTGCTTGTGAGGACACATTATACACAATGGAGGAGAAATCTAGCCTATTCACAGATACAGTGCTAGAAACATTTGCTGTTGTCAAGGGTTTTAAGAACAAAAACTACACAATTAAAAATGTTGATGTGGTAATTATCTTACACTCAGCTTTTACTTGTGCATGAGTATGTTTATCAAACTGCATGAGGTTTTTATTATTGGTGCATGAGTTAGTAGGTTAAAGTTCATGAGTGATTGTGTGATTGTATGTTGGTGCATGAGACAGTATTTTGTATGTTGGTGCATGAGTATGTTTATCAAACTGCATGAGGTTTTTTTTATTGGTGCATGAGTTAGTAGGTTAAAGTTCATGAGTGATTGTGTGATTGTACGTTGGTGCATGAGACAATGTTTTGTATGTTGGTGCATGAGACAGTGCTCAAAAGTGTATGGACCAATGCTTGTAGGTGCATGAAGTATTGTTTGTAGAGTGCATGAACTACTGTTTCTGGGTGAATCAGTGAGTTAATTTGAAGGAATAGTTGTGAGTGCATGAGGGGGTGGATATATGTGCATGATAACTGCATTAATGTGCATGAGTAAGTCCATGTTGTTATTAGATAACTTACAATATGTTTTTATTTTACTTGTACAGTTCTTTTGCCCAATTATTAACCATGGACATTACTATTTGATTGTAATAAATGTCAAGAACCCAAGTTTCCATATCATAGACAACTCATCAAGTGAGAGCGATGACAAGTATGGAAAAGTACCATCTACTCTGGTGAGTAGACATTGAGTATAATAATTTTATAACAATTAAAGGTTTTGATATACATAAATGTGATAGAATTTAACTGCTTTATTTGTGCAGAGACATATAATGGTCAATTTCTTCATGAATAATGATATGGAAGCCAAAGCTAAATCAATTGAAGACATTGCAAATGTCCCATGTGAAAGGCTGCAAATGAAATGGAGGGATGCAAAAAACAAAGTTGACTGTGGGGTCTTTCTACTAAGACACATGGAGACATATATGGGCAATGGACTGTCAAGTTGGAATTCTAAACTGAATACGGGAGACAAACGCCAGTTGGCAAAGCTTAGGATCAAGTATTGTTATGCCCTCCTAACCAGCGAGTTTAATGAAAGGAAGGCCAGAGTTGAACAAATTATTCAAGAGAAAAAAGCTGGAAATGTAGCAGCTGTGCGTGGTCGTGGGTGTGGGAAAAAGAATGTTTCAATGTAATTTGGCTAATCTAGTGAACAGTTTAGGTAATGGTTGTAGGAATTTGGTTTGGATATTTTCAGGAAACAGTAGGTATTTGTAAGTATATGAGTTTTTGTGGAAAGAAACAGTAGGTATTTGTTTGTTTGAATGTTTTTCATTGAAAGATTAATGCTCATTCAAGCGTTGCAACAAAGTCACTGTATTTTGGTGCTTGAGTGAGTATATATAAGTGCATTTCTTAATATCTGAATAGATATAAAATTTGAAACACCTAATTAACATATTGAGGACAAGTCGTGAATTAGTGAAAGGTGCATGAGTCACTGTATTTTGGTGCATGAGTGATTATACATAAGTGCATTTCTTAATATCTGAATACATATAAAATTTGAAAACACCTAATTAACATATTGAGGACAAGTCGTGATGTTATGTCCCGACCTTATACATAAGTGCAGGTAGCGGAATCCATATCACACTTCTTCTGATTATGCCGCTGCGATTCAATTGCACTGCTATACTGCATCATGAACACCACTAGGCTTGATTGAGACCCTATGAAATTTCCAAAAAAACTGTTTTGACTCTCAGACCTTGATGTCGTCCTCAGTAGGGACGACATTCTCACATTATGAAAAAATGCAGGGATCCAATAACGCCGTAGTTCAAACATTACTCCTAGCCACTCATGCCCTTGGAAACCAAATTCTTCAAGAACCGAGAACCACTCATTTTCAAACTCAATTGGAGTGAGTTCGTCACTCCAAACAATCTTCTTGAACTTATTTTGGAACGAATCAATGATAGAAGGATTTGTATTTGGAGGGAACTTAACCTTGTTAGTAACCTTCATCATTATATGCCACATGCACAACCGGTGGACAGAATGAGTAAACACTCGTTCAATAACAGCTTTGACAGATGCAACTTGATCAGTTATAATGACATGAGGTTCATGGCCCATTGCCTTCTTGAAACTCTCAAATAACCACACATAAGACTCAATGTCTTCATGCAAAAAAAAAGCAGCAGCAAATGTAATAGACCTCTTATGATTGTCCACTCTAGTAAATGGTATGAACACCATATTATATCTGCAATATGGGGTGTAAGAGTTTGAGCATGTTAGTGCATGAGTGAATCAGTGAAGGTGCATGAGTGACTGACTATATGTGCATGAGTTACTAGGTATAGGTGCATGAGTTACTCATTATAAGTGCATGCATTACTCATTATAAGTGCATGAGTTGATGAGTATAGGTGCATGACTTACTCATTATAAGTGCATGAGTTACTCAAGGTACATGGGAAAACCATTTGAAAAACATAAATCAGATTACATAAGTAAATGCATGAAAATAAAATTACCTAATCAATTGGTATGTAGCATCAGCCGACACTACATCGCCGAAATAAGAGAAACTCTTCCGATTGATAGGATCACACCAAAACAAACGGCATACCTGACCCTCCTTGTTTACATCATAGTCAAAGTAATATGCATTACAACATTCTTTCTTCTTCAAAAAGTCATTGATGACCATTTGAGCGTCACTGCCTTCCATGTATGAGTTCAAACTCTTCATAAAGTTCTTGAAGTCAACAACAGTGGCGCCTACGTTAGCATATGAACCCACTAGATTCTTATACACTTTGTAACTCTTAGTGACACCAATATTTGATTTAATACAGTTCATCATAATTTCTTGATAAAATGGAGTCACATGCCTGTTCCCTTTTGAGAAAACCATATGAGACAACTCCAACATAGCATGTGTATGACCATACTCCAATTTTGTAACACGGTAACCATCATTACCTTCGTACTTGAACCAACACTTAGCTTCACAGCCACATCTATTAGATATTCTCCTCCTTTTCACAACATCTCCATCTGTCGCGACAGCCTGGTTGAACTCAGAATATGAAGATACAACTTTGTATCCTTCTCTGTTACAACAAAGGTGCTTTCAAATAACAGTCGACGGTACATCCTTGTTTTTCTTGGTAGAACAAACACGAACAGTAAAACCACATGTCGCTGCATAAGCTTCGTAAAAGGCGATAGCGTCATTAAGAGTCGGGAAAAGCTGCCCAAGATACGGCTTCAATGCATCATTGCACTCAGGAATAATATATTCAGCGGTAATGTTTGGGGAAACAGATATAATATTATGCTTCATTTGATGTTCATCTCCTGACAAAAGAAAGAGTGGAATTAATAATAGAGCATGAGCTAATAAGTGCATGACTGACTGGACGAAAGTGCATGGACCAATGAATAAAGGTGCATGAAAGAGTGAATAAGGGTGCATGACTGACGGGAAGCAAGTGCATGAAAGAGTAAAATTAATAATAGAGCATGAGCTTATAAGTGCATGACTGACGGGAAGAAAGTGCATGACCCAATGAATAAAGGTGCATAAACCAATGGAGTAAAGTGCATGAGCTTATAAGTGCATGACTGACTGAAAGAATGTGCATGATGACCCAATGAATAAAGGTGCATGAACAAATGGAGTAAGTGCATGAGGTAGTTAGTTCTATGCAACAGTCACACAATCAACAATGGTTAGGTTATGTGCATCACTGACTGAGATAAAGTGCATGGAATAAAGAAAAAAGGTGCATGCACCAGTTGACAAAATACATGAACTAGTAAGAAAGTGCATGAGGCATTGAATTTAGTGAATTTTAAATCTGATTAAATTGCAATACCTAAAATTCAACCAAGCACATACCTAAATCCCAAAAACTGAGAAATTCAACCAAGCACGTACCTAAATCCCAAAATCAGAGAAATTCTGTTGAAACACACATACCTAAATGCCTAAATACCTAAATACCTAAACAACAAACAAATCAACAACAAATTATAGATCTGTACCTGAATCAGTAGAGGGAGTAACCATGTCGACTAAGAACGACGAGAATAAAACGAAAACAGCAAACACGAAGAAGAGAAAGCACACCGGCGGCAAGACGGACGATCGGCCGATAGAACGATCGAACGGATTAGTTTGTGGAGAGAACAATTAGTTTTATCACGAAGAAGAACAAATTACCACGAAGAAGAGAGTGAACAAGGAAAAACGAACCAGCGAGCAGCCTCAAATCTGTTTTATCGAGCGAGCGAACAGGGGAAAAATCGAACGAAAAGAGAAAAGAACGAACGGCTGCGATTAGATGGAGAGGGAAAAGAATGAACGGCTGCGATTCATCCTCATTCCTATCCTAATAACCCATCCATGTGATCTTTTTCCTGCGTACAAAGCTCGACAAGTTAGATAAATATTTTTATTTACCCAATATAATTATTCAGCGACATATATACTTTTAATTTTACCCAATAACTATTCAACAGATAAAAAAAAAAGGAATCGCTACATTAATCTACAAAAAATCTTTGTCAAAAGTATCTCTTATAGTTTTATGAATCAAGGTGTTCACTAGCTTATTGCGTCAGAATCATCTCGGTATGCATTATTTACCCGAAAAAACGTACAAATGTCCATAAGTAGATGACGTGATTATTGCGTCAAAATCATATAGTAGTATATAATTAAGTTCCTCTTGGACGGTGATTTGTGTCGTATAATTTGTATGGTCGCCGTCGTAGCAGCGAGGAATGATTAATCGATCTGTTGGGACCCCTTAGCTTGGGTAGTGCTACTATACTTTACTTTCAATTGAAGCATACAACACTGATTATCATTTCCTGCATGCTGCCAACTTTTTTCCAGTACAAATAAATATTATTCATAGTATATATGGTTCAATATTAATGATATCTTAGTTTATATTTATTTTATCGATCTTAATGTTTAAAGTACTATTAAAAAATTACTTAACAATGGAAATGCACGGCTAGTTATTAGTCATAGCATTTTAAGGTTTTAGATTTGTAATTATATACCCTAAATAATTAAAGTTTAAGGAATGTCTTCACTAAAATTTGCACCAAGTGGCTTTATCTTTGTGTAACATATGGATTTACCTAATACTGACACATATACAAAAATTTACTAAAATAACTCCATTTTCATCTTCCACTACCTCATTTCCTCCACGTTTTTAGAAGTGCTAAAACCTTTACCAGAAATCTCATGCCCTCTAGTCTATTATTTCCTTCTCACTTCCCATCTCTTTTCTTCACTTCCGTTTCTCTCCTGGCAACCGGAGCGGCCTCAATTTCCGCCGGAATGATCTGCTTCTCTTCAGAAACAGTCTCCAGCGGCGGATTTTCGCAGGAGGTACTTTCAATTGGAGGAACGACTTGACCAATCAGGTATTCATCGCCGTCATCAGCGACACTCTGTTTTTCGCTGCCGAACTTGAGGAAGAGAGTGACGATGATTCCGTATCCGAGGAGGAAGATGAAGTGATGGTTGAGGAGGGGCGTAGAGAAGCGGTTGAGAAAGAGGCTGGAGAGTTGGAAAACATTCGTTGGATTGTTTGTCTAATAACTAAGGAAATAAGAAAACAAGAAGCAGAATTACAAAAGATGGTTGTAAACGATTAGGGAGAAGATCCTAGGACCAGAGATCCCCACAACAATGTCTTGGTAAACTTACATATATCTGCTTGAAATTAGTCTGAATCTATCTGAAGGTAAGCTATCTAATGTCTCTACTAACTCCTTTCAGATGATAATAGTTGTGCCTAAATTATAACTAACAATCGATATCGCGCAAAGCTAATCAAATCTAGACTCTTTGGGCACTTAGAATCTAGGATATCAAACTGGGCTAATATTCATTGTCGCGCTCCGCTAAGTCCAGGCAAACCTAGGGTTTCTATGATAGCTTAGGATTCCACAAGAGTAGTTAGGTTGTTGTCGCACAAATAACACTCAGGTTCAATACCTAGTAATCTAATAAAGTAATCTCATTTTAGACTCATACCCTATCTGAGTTATCTATTAAAGTTATCTCCTTTCAGACTCAAACCTAATAGAAACCTAATCAACATTCATCAATTGCATTAATAACTCTAGGATTGAATCAGACAAGATTCCATATTTCAATTCAGGCAAATACCATACAAAGGTCTATCAATCCATTATTGGGATCACCCCAACCCTAGAATTAATAGAATTAGCCAGACATGCTTGGAAAAACAATAAAAAACATCATATGAACAAAAGAAATCATTCAACTAAATTAGAAAAAGAGAAATACTTGATCCAATCCAGGGAAATAATCTCCAATCTTCACAAATCTTTAATGAAACTCCAAAAACACCTAGGGCTAAAGAGAGTGGCAAAAAGAGGCAGAAGAAGCTCCAAAAAAACCCTAAAAAAGTATTTATACCGTCCTAAAATAAAAGGGGGCGAAAAAAATAAGAATTCGGGTCCGCGGGCCAACCGCACGGTTTGTCACAAACCGTGCTTCTTTACAGCGTGTGCAGGGGAAGTGGCACAATCAAGGGTCACAAACCGTGCCACTTGACAAAAGCTCTTTTCTAGTGTTCTACGAGGGTCCACGGTCAGCAGCATGCGGGCATGGTTTGTCACAAACCGTGCCAAGTTGCAGAATGCTCTTTTTTGTCTTCGTTCGCCTTTAAATTCGCCCGTGCACTGCGCCTATGATGTCCATGCCTCGTTTTGCACCCAGAAGTCCACCAATGTACCTGAAATCACGCAGAAACTCGTGTAGATATTTGAACTAAAGAAAATGATACAACTAATTAAAAATGCAAGATAATAAACGTGAAAATGCCTAAACT
The DNA here is from genome assembly GCA_027886185.1 of Rheum nobile. Taxonomy (NCBI): domain Eukaryota; kingdom Viridiplantae; phylum Streptophyta; class Magnoliopsida; order Caryophyllales; family Polygonaceae; genus Rheum; species Rheum nobile. The sequence goes on along the minus strand of WOAB01000342.1, from coordinate 824,446 downwards.
ATAGCCTAAATGCATGTCCTAAATGTGTATAAAATGAATGTCATCAATCATCTCTTCTACTACCTGGTATGAAAATTGCTCTTTTTTAGGTTGATGATAATCAATGACGTACTGCTAGGAAGATTATGCAGATTGGAGTAGCTTTCATGGTATGAGGATTTGGTCTGAAGGCATGGCGGTGCAGCGGCAGCACAAAAGCTCACTTGGATATGCATAATAAAATCTCTGCATAACTTCATTGTTTACTTGGGAGAATTTTTACATTGGTTTTCTTTTCAGTTTTGATTCTATAAGAATCAGTTATTTATAAAAATAAAATATAGATTTCTAGATAAATTATTAACCCTTATTTGATTTGGTCCAGTTCAGTTCAATTTGACCCAAATTTTATTCGGTCTAATTTGGTTTGATTCACTAAGATTGATTTCAATAACCTAAATTACTTAATTTCAAAATATTCGGTTATTTCAATTTATAACTGAATCCGAACTAAACCGAATATGTTTGATTATGTTTTCGGTCCACTAGAATTCAAATTTCGATTTGATTTGATTTTGGAACGATCAACAACCCTAATTCATAAATACTAAGTATCTAATTAAATAATATTTTTAACACGATCGATCAGTTCCATAACTGATAATAAAAAAAGGAGATTATGAAATGAAATGTCTGACTAAGATCGGTCCTATCCGAATCAATTAGTATGAATATGAATCTCCTTTTTCTATATTTATTTACATATATTTATCAAAATTATTATAATATATACAAATAATGAATATATAGCATAAAACAAAATGAAATGGTAAATCCAAATAGGTGTTTGGTTCACGATTGGTTTACTTAGATTACACTTTATAATGAACCAAACATCTATTTATTTATTTTTTGAAAAAGGTAAATAATATTAATGATTGAGAAATAAATACAAAAGTGTTAAGGATATAGCAAGGGATTAGTAATATCATATTTAGCATGGACAAAGGATTTGATGTGGCGTTTGATACGTAAAGCGCAGTCACTGGGGTGTGAATGTTGCTCTTTGAAGATGATCTCATTTCTTGTAATCCAAATGAAGTAGGAGAAGGTCGTAATTAATGTTGCTTCAAAAAGGGACTTACAGCATTGAGTGCCTTTTCCTCTGTTGATACGGGATAACCAGGATTGAAGAGAGGCGGGTCGAGTAGTAAGTTGCATCCATTGTAACAGTTCATTCAAGACAGTTTTGGTAAAGGTACAACTACTCCAGATATGCTCATTTGTTTCAAGCTGGTTGTTGCATAACACACACATAGGGTTCCCAATATCATCCCATGTCATTATTCTATCCTTTGTTGGAAGTCTTCCATGAGCTGCAATCCATGTGATGAAGGAGCACTTTGGGGTATTCAGCTTGTACCAGAGTGCATTTTCCCAAGTTTTTGTTGCAAGAGGGGTCCGCAGTATATGGTATGTGCTTGATGTAGAGAATTTCCCCTGCGCAGATTGGATTTCCAGGGGCAGATGAGGCTCTGCAATTCGACTAATCAGAAGGTCACGAACCTTTAGGAGGCATTTCCAGCTGTAACTGTTGTGGTCTTTTGGGACAACACTCCAAATACTCTCATTCCCATTCCCAAGGTAGTTTTCTTTGCACCATCTTGTCCAAATGTTGTTGGTGCCCATGTGGAGTTCAAACAAAGGCCGAGTGAGGCAAGCCCTATTCCAGGATAAGAGTTCTTTAAATCCCAAACCCCCTTCATCTTTGGGAGTGCAGATATATGTCTAGGAGATTAGGCTTCTCTTTGAATTGTCCCTGCCTGACCAGAAGTAGGAACGAAGTATGGTCTTTACCTTGTTGATCACATATTTGGGGAGGAGGAAAATGCGGCACCAAAAGTTTTGGATGCTAAACAGGACAGCTTTGGTGAGTTCATATCTGCCAGCGTAGGTGAGACCTCTGGCTTCCCATGATTTCACCTTCTTTGTCATCGCGGAGATAAGGTCGTTGTAACAGCTCTTGGGCAGCCTTTTTGATCCGATGGGAACTCCCAGGTACTTGAAGGGGAGAGTGATAGCATCATGGCCAACCATCAGATGGTTCACTAAGGGGCTGAGTCAACCAAGACCATGGCGTCCTCCCTGGAGTAGTACTTGGCTCAGTTTACTATATATTTCTATATTATAAGTTAATTCCAGTTATAGTATGTTTCCCGTTTTAGTATTTCTAATTCAGTCATTTCTATTTCGGGCGTGTGCCAACTCTTGTAGAGTGGGCCGGCCCGTTTAGCTAGAATTAGGCCCAAGCCCATTAGGGTTTTTGGGAGAGTTCTTTGGCTATAAGTAGCCCCCTTTGTACTTCATTTTAATTACGTTGGATTTTAGTTTACAAGTTGAGTTCGCTCCTTAGAAGTTGAGTACGCTCCTTCCTTGAATCCTAACGTCAACCCTTCGATCTCCGGATCAACCTTATCCCCGCAGTCGACGCTACGACACCCAAAGGCTTGTCTCTTCAAGTCTTTTATCCCCGCAGTCGACGCTACGACACCCAAAGGCTTGTCTCTTCAAGTCTTTTATCCCCGCAGTCGACGCTACGACACCCAAAGACTTGTCTCTTCAAGTCTTTTATCCCCGCAGTCGACGCTACGACACCCAAAGGCTTGTCTCTTCAAGTCTTATATCCCGCAGTCGACGCTACGACACCCGATTCAGTGTTCACTATTCACGAATCAACACCCTGCACACGCCCAGTCATCATCACCAACACTGTTCATTCATCATTTCTTCCCTGCATCATCAACACCACATCCTGTTCGTTTCCTCTACTGTTCGAATTCCCTATTGGACGTATCCATTGTTCATCCGTCATCGCCATCTTCAATCAGCCCCCGCTGTTTTCCGCCGCTCCTCTGCACCGCCGTCGATCTCGCGATCCTCCATTCATCATCGCCGGATTAGGGGGGCAGATCGCCGATCCGCCATCTTCATCGCCGACGCTGTTCCGCTCTTCGGCGACCATCGCCGGATCTGCAGATCCACTCTGCCACCGCCCGCCTTCGTCTTCGACCACCACACAACCAGATCTGCCACCACCGCGCGCGTCTCCTTCGCAGCCCTGGTGTCACAGTCGTCTTTAACCACTTCGCCACGGCCGGATCTCCTCGCCACCGCCTGCGAGTTCGTCTTCAACCTCCAACCTCCGCCGCCCCTGTTTCTTTGGCAGCCCGCAGCGCCCAGTCGCCCCTGTCTCGAGAGTCTCGCTGCTGCTCGTGCACCCACCGCCGCCCCCTTGTCCGGCGTCACCAGCAGCCCCGTCGCCGGCCACGCACCGGCGTCCACTCCCTCCGTTGAAGCCTGGCGGCTGCAATTGACAAAAAAAAAATGAGAGAGATAGAGATTAGGTTAGATTTTGTTAGTTTTGTTTTAATTTTTAATTTTTAATTTTTTTTTTTAAAAAAAAAAAATTGTAAACAAAAAAAAAAGAGAAAAAAAAAGAGAATTAAGTTTTGTTTTAGGAGTATGCGTGGCATTCTCATTTACGACGAGGATGCGCCACCCATTTATGATGACTATCCTGAGGACGCATCGCCCGTCTTTGATGCTTACCCCGGGGATGCACGGCCCGTCTATGATGACTACGTCGAGAGCGCGCTGCCAGTCTACGATATCTATCCTGAGGGCGACGAATGGTATGCTTGGGAGCCCACGATCGTGACCGACACCGAGCCTTTGGCGCCAGTGAACACCCAACCGCCCCCTCTGGTGATCTCAGCACTCCCTTCGATAGATTCCATGGTGTTGGACGTGCCTCCCTTCGTTCATCGTCTGTTCACCCTTGCCCATACATGTTCGAAGCGGGGACGCTTCGATTCTAAGGGAGGGAGATTGATAGCATCATGGACAGCCATCAGATGGTTCACTAAGGGGCTGAGTCAACCAAGACCATGGCGTCCTCCCTGGAGTAGTACTTGGCTCAGTTTACTATATATTTCTATATTATAAGTTAATTCCAGTTATAGTATGTTTCCCGTTTTAGTATTTCTAATTCAGTCATTTCTATTTCGGGCGTGTGCCAACTCTTGTAGAGTGGGCCGGCCCGCTTAGCTAGAATTAGGCCCAAGCCCATTAGGGTTTTTGAGAGAGTTCTTTGGCTATAAGTAGCCCCCTTTGTACTTCATTTTAATTACGTTGGATTTTAGTTTACAAGTTGAGTTCGCTCCTTAGAAGTTGAGTACGCTCCTTCCTTGAATCCTAACGTCAACCCTTCGATCTCCGGATCAACCTATCCCGTAGCTCGTCGCTTCGAGCAAATCATTCACCGTCTCTTCGGTACTCAAGGTCATCTCTTTGACCTCTTCGTCACCTCTTTGACGCGTTAGAAAGGGTTATCTCTTTAACCCTAGGAAAGCCATCACTTTGGCTACGGAGGAGAAGATTCAACCTAGCTTGAGGAGTCAAGATCCTACATCGCGACATCGCCCAGGGGTTGTTCGCATCAGAGAGCACCAGTCTTGAAATTGAGGGCCTGCAGGATGTGCTGTCGGACAGAGTGTGCTACACCTCCAAAGAAGATGCGAGACTGATGTGACCTTGTCCGATGGAAAGACCACGGATCGATGTCAAGGATCGAATGAATGCGTAGTAGGGCGAACAACTCTTCGGAATGGAGATGGGGATGATGTTCGGTGGACTGTGGGCTATTCGGACCACAGTGGACTGAAGCGAGAGCAACGGACGAAGGGTGGCGAGCGGCGGAAGAGGTGGTGGAGACACGGCGGAAGTGGTGGAGCGAACGGCGACGACAGTGGTGGTGGTGGAGCGGCGGCCGAGAGGTTGTGGTGGAGGCTGTTGTGAAAAGGTGGAGAATAATTAGGGTTAGGGTTTATGTTTTGGAGGGGAGGCAAGAACTAGGGTTAGTTCTTGTGCGGGATTGCGGATAGTAACTGGATAGTTGGTAACCGAGTTAACGCGCCAGGATAGTTCGACTAGGAACGCGTTAACTTTGTGACGTCAGGGCCCGAGTTTTCAGGAGATTACTCGACTGGAAAGCAAAGCTCTATTTCGACGTGCCCTGAAATGAAATACAATAGTTCCTATTTATACTAGAGAGTGGACCTAATGGGTCAGACTCTCTAGTTACTAAATCTGGCGGCCCATTTAACATAAATGGAAACCACCCAGACATAGCAGCTACTAAAAATAGAAATACTGTAAATAGAAAGTACTAAGAAAGTAATGTCTCAAAACCATAAGAACTAGAAATAGAAAGTCTCCTAAATCTAGGTCGGGGTAGATGTAGCTGTAGATGAGTCTCAAGGCGGATGTCTCATGGCGTCTTCCTCCTTTGTAGCTGATATGGAGGGCAGGGTCACATCACCCTCCCCCACTTGGTTGTGAAGCGTCCCCGCTTCACCCTCATGAGGCTCAGGCTCAACATATGGTGCTAAGTCCGCGACGTTGAACGTCAGATGCACCCCATACTTGTCCGGGAGCTCGAGCTGGAAGGCGTCGTCGCCAATGGTCTTGAGGACTCTGAAGGGACCATCACCCTGTTGGTCGAGCTTAGACTTGCGGTCGGAAGGGAATCGCTCCTTCCACAAGTGAAGCCAAACCAAGTCGCCTGGGGCAAAGATCAAGTGTCGCATGCCCTTGTTCTGCGGGGCTGAGTTCTGCAGCACGCGCCGCTCCAGCTGTGTGCGTGTCCTCCATCCTTGCAGCTCCGGAGGATGCCTGTCCACCCGCAAGTCCTGCAAAAAAGACAAAAAAACTCGGTAAAAGGGCAGGCTCTGACAGAGTTGTGGGACAAGGAATAGAACTATCAAGGACACAAGGAAACTTGCCTGGAGGATGTACGTAGAGTAGCGATCTGCGCTCACAGGTGCCACGCAGAGGCGAAGCAGGAGGCACATTGCCGCCTGGACTGGGAGCTCATTTGCCTGTTGTGTTCGCTGTTGACTTCGCAGGAGTAGGCAAACTAGGGGTGTAGGAGTTGCCCTTCGGGTCTAGCGCGTCAGGTGGCTTTCTTCCCGAGGCCTCAATCACCTTCTGGCGCTGTCGGTCAGCCATATCCTGCAAAATCTCATGTGGAGTCATAGGTGAGAGTGTCATGCGCTTCCCGTGGTAAGTGAACATGTAAGTGTTCAAATACCCGTCGTGAAGCACGCGACGATCATATTGCCACGAACGTCCCAAAATCAAATGGGTAGCATCCATGGCGGTAACATCACAAAGCACAGTGTCGCTATATGGACCAATGGAAAAAAAAATAAGACACTGGTGTGATACTTTGTTACCTGATCCGTCAGAGATCCACTGAAGGCCATATGGAGCGGGGTGCGGTGTAGTCGGAAGGTTGAAATGTTGCATAACCTTCTCATTGATGATGTTGCAGCACGACCCCCCATCAATGATCACACTCAACGATGCATCCTGAAGGCTGCACCGAGCATGAAACAAGTTATCCCGTTGCTCAGTAAGGGCGCCCTCCTTGACGCTCAGCACGTGTCTAGAGAGCAAGGCAAGGCGATATGCCTGGTCATCATGGTGATCGGCAGTGCCGACAACACAACCATCAACATCGGCTGTATAGACAACGGCAGGAATATGCTCGACGGTATCGGCGTCGTCATAACTCTCATAACCTGCAGACTGGGTGGAGAAGAGGACCTTATTGGCATTAGGACAGTCTCTCTGATAGTGTCCTCTTCCGCCACACCTGAAGCACTCCAGATCTCGGGCTCGATCAGAATGAACTGTCTCTGAAGCTGGCGGCTGCGAGCGGTGAGCAGGAGCAGACGAGGCTGATCGCTGCATAGCTGTAGCAGACGTTGTACCTGTGCTTCTTTGGTCCTGTCTAGGCACACTAGAAGTAGGAGTAGCATGAGTGCCTAAATCAGAAGGAAAAGGTCTAGAACCATACCTGGAAGGTGTTGCGGACTGCCATGGTCGCTGCCTCTGGCGCTGTTGCTGGAGGTAGAACTTCTGCGCAATGTGCACGACATTGTTGAGGTCCCGAATGGGCAGGACGTCAACCTGATCCTGGATAGGCTGGTTAAGCCCAATAATGAACCGCGTGTGCAAGGTGTCCGGAGAAACACTAACGCCAGCCTTGAAGTACATGTCCTCGAGGCGAGCAAAGAACTCCTGAGGTGAATCTGTGCCCTGTCGCGCACGAGCGATGCCACTCAGTAATGGGTGCCCAACCCATCCGGTAATGCTGCTACGTAATACGTTGCCACCACGTCTGTGCAGCTCCCTCAAAATGTAGAGTCACAAGATCTACCTTCTCATACTCAGGGACAGTCAAATGGCACAGGACGTACTCTGTGTTCTGCACCCACTCAAGAAAGACAGAAGGATCATATAAGCCATAAAAGTATTTAATTTTTACCATCACGTCTCGGCGTTGGACTGGTGGATGTGCCTGGCGGTCCGAAAACCGAGCTATAGGGTCCGCCAAGTGCTCGACGTGACGAGCGTCATACTGTGGGGGCAAGCGAGCAGGTTGTCGCGGTCGCTGTGGGGCGGCAGTTGGGCGCTGAGGCTGACGAGCCTTCTGGTGTCGCCCGGGCTGGACAACGTGCCAATAGGCCTCCTGATTCTGAGGCAACACGGGAGGCGGCACATAGCTGGACCGCTGGTGTTGAAGCTCAGGGGGATCCTGGAGAGGCGGATGAAATCCGTCAGCATATCCAAACTGACCCTGATAGGTGTTATTTCATACACCTTTACTAGCAACTATTAGCATAATTTGGAGGAGTTTTGGATGAGTTTTGGTGCTAAGTCTGCAATTCAGATGTTATGGAGAGAAGTGAAGAAATCCAAGGATTTTCAGCTTAGATGGAGCTGCTGGAGCATTTATGGAGAAGGCTACCAACACTTGGTAGTATTGGAGAGCAACAGAAGAAGAAAAGAAGAAGAGAGCTGGAGGACTGGAGTTCACCGTCCCGCGGCGATCCTCGCCGCGACCCGGCGATGACTCTCAGTGAAGAATGGAGCCCGCACCAGAGGAAGCCACCGCCCAGCGGTGGAGAGTTCGACGCCCCGCGGTGGTTGCGCTTAATGACCTCGCGGCCAGAGTTATTTTATTTTATTTTCTTTCCTTTTATGCATTAGTCGGATTTTCTTTGTTTTATTATTTTATTTCCTTGTTTGATATGGTTTGTGATCTTGGGCTTTAGGTTAACTCTATTTAACCTAATTCCCACAGCCTCCAAATCAGAATTAGAATCATCATCAATAACATCGCGTCTGTTGTTTTCATCGTTAATTTCTAATTAGAGTTTTTCATCCCCTTTGATGGAGAACTAACTTCCCTTTGTTCTGCTAGACGATTGAAACAGTACAGTTGATGTGTTTGTGAGATTTCTATTCCTTATTCTTATCCTTATTTATATCGGATTGATTCTCTTGGTTATATTGATATTGATTTCTTGTTGTTCTTCTTAGCCTGATCAACTAGGTTGAATGTTTTTTATCAATTGATAGGATTGCATATAGGGGTTCCGAGTGCATATCTAGTGGCAAACACAGTTGTGCGTATAGGGGTTCCAAGCGTACAATTGTGTGTGAGAATCAATTGCATGTTAAGTAGGGGAGTGAGTACTTGTACGTCTTTCTACTTGCATGTATCCTATATCCTTGTGTGCATTGCTATTGCTGTGTTGGTGATAAAGTACGCTGACAACTGTGAGAATCAGTTGTGCTTTATTATTGGCATAGTAATAAGTCTATTGACAACTGTGAGAATCAATAGTACTTACGATCAGGGTGGGAACGACTATAAGGATAAATAAACGAACTTGGAAGAAATAGATTTCAGTGATCAAACTCTATCTCTGTACTGTGGATTTCGGTCTAGTGGAACTACTTTCCCTCATAATATTCTCTCAACTCAATCTACTTGCTTTGTTTGCTTAGTGTTCTCTTGATTACACCCCCCCCCCCCCCAATTACTTGTTACTTGTTACTCGTCATTCACGTTTGCATACTACATCATACCTTCTTTGTGGGATCGACCCTTACTTGTCTGCTATACTCTGTTTAGTAGGTTGGTTAGGATAATTTACTTTGATAAGGCTAATCAACGACATTTGTTTGTGCATCTTTAGCCACGTCAGACCCTCATCCTCCTCAAGGTCGTACTCATCAAACTGATCCTCCTCATCAGAATAAAGAGGAGTGCGGACACTTTGATGATCATGGTAAGCAACAATATCAAACGGCACAGAAGTGGATGGCCGTTGTCGCTGACGTTGTCGCTGCTGCAGATGTGAACCACATAATCAAAGCGAACAACAACAACAACAGAGAATCAACAAATAGGTAAGTAGAACCGAACTCAACAAGCAATCACTCGGTAAACTAATCTGGCTGGCCGTGTGGGCGGTTACGAGCAGGCTTAAGGCAACTCACACAACAATCAACAAAATCAAGGCAATGCTCAACAAAGAAAATGTCGAAAGTAGATATGCAAGGATATAAGCACAGAAGTAATCACAACACAGTCAACCAAGATATACAACCCAGACGGTGAGAGATAGGGAATACGGTAAATGAATCACTTGCGTCGATGGAATTTGAAGGTGCCGGAATCAAGACCGGGTTCTCCCTTCGTGCTGCGTAGAGACGCACTTGCCTTATTTTGGCTTCTGTGGTCTCATTTTTTTTTTGTCTAGTAGCGAACAACTGCTGTAATTTTTTTTTTCAAATCTGTGTACAGCTACAGTACGCACAGAACCGCACAGAAAGTTCAGCGAATGCCCAAAAAGTTCAGCAAACGCACATAAATATGCAGCAAACGCACAAAAACGTATAGAAATTCAGCAAATTGTGCACAAAAACGCACAAAAATTCAGTAAACTGTGCAGAAACGCACAGAAATGCAGAAAACGCAGCACAAAAAATAAAAAAATGCAGTGATTCAAGTTTGAAGAGAAAGAGATTGCGAAGATGTAGATTTTTGGTGCAAACAAGACAAACGAACTATCTAAGCCTATATGCAAGCAGATCTACTTCAAACACAATCAAAACCCAAGCAAACACCCAGAAATTGCAGAAAGTTCGTGAATAGGGTTCGGGTCTGCAGAAATAAATAAAAAATGTGTGTTTTTTGATGAAGGCCGAATTGCTCAACACCAAACCTAGGGTTGTTTCTGTTTTTTTTTTCAGATTCGAATTGCAAGAAAAATATTTTTTTTTGGGTTCCTAGAACAAGATCTAGGTTTTTTTTTATATGCAGGAATTGATTTGCGAAAGCGAAGAAGTGATTGAACGAAGAGTTGGAACGACTTACGCGATTCGTAGACTCTGATGCCAGTTGATGTGACATTGTCCGATGGAAAGACCACAGATCAATGTCAAGGATCGAATGAATGCGTAGTAGGGCGAACAACTCTTCGGAATGGAGATGGGGATGATGTTCGGTGGACTGTGGGCTGTTCGGACCACAGTGGACTGAAGCGAGAGCAGCAGACGAAGGGTGGCGAGCGACGGAAGAGGTGGTGGAAGTGGTGGAGCGAACGGCGGCGGCAGCGGTGGTGGTGGAGCGGCGGCCGAGAGGTTGTGGTGGAGGCTGCCGTGAAAAGGTGGAGAATAATTAGGGTTAGGGTTTGTGTTTTGGAGAGGAGGCAAGAACTATGGTTAGTTCTTGTGCGGGATTGCGGATAGTAACTGGATAGTTGGTAACCGAGTTAATGCGCCAGGATAGTTCGACTAGGAACGCGTTAACTTTGTGACGTCAGGGCCCGAGTTTTCAGGAGATTACTCGACTGGAAAGCAAAGCTCTATTTCGACGTGCCCTGAAATGAAATACAATAGTTCCTATTTATACTAGAGAGTGGGCCTAATGGGCCGGACTCTCTAGTTACTAAATCTGGCGGCCCATTTAACATAAATGGAAACCACCCAGACATAGCGGCTACTAAAAATAAAAATACTGTAAATAGAAAGTACTAAGGAAGTAATGTCTCAAAACCGTAAGAACTAGAAATAGAAAGTCTCCTAAATATAGGTCGGGGTAGATGTAGCTGTAGAGGAGTCTCAAGACGGATGTCTCATGACATCTTCCTCCTCTGTAGCTGATATGGAGGGCAGTCTCAAGACGAATTTTCGCGTGATATCCTTTTGTCAGAGGCTGGACCTACACCACGAATGGGCAACAAAGCAGTTACATCAACCCAACAAATATCAGATTTGAAACCTTATTATCCAATGAGAAAATTATCCATGGCAGAATTTTTGACCTTACTACTGGCTGTGACATCCTCATCTCCTTCATCTATGCTTTCAATGGAAGAGCCATTCTATGGCATCAGCTACAGCAAATACACCAAAACACTACCAGCCCTTGGGTAGTTGTAGGAGATGTCAACGCAACTGTGAGCCATACTGACAGAGTCTATGCAGATCCACTACTACCAAGTGTTGGTAGCCTTCTCCATAAATGCTCCCCAGCCATCATTCATATGAATCCCGCCAAAATCCACAAAAAAATCCCTTTTCGGTTCGACAACGCCTGGGCCAATCACCCTCTTTTCCTCTCCACTGTTGCTCTCTCCTGGCAAAACACCATCCCCGGTGTTGCCATGTTTCAACTCGTCTCAAAAAACAAGTCAGAAAGCTTTCCCTTGGTTCTTTTGAGCAAATCCAAATCACTCTTGCCTCCCTTCGTCGATCAGGACCTTGCCTCCGCCCAAGCCAACCTCCAACTCAATCTCTTTGACTGTAATCTCATCAACCTAGAGAAGGATCTCTCAGATGCTATCCTCTCACATAGCAATGCGCTTGACGCTAGCCTTCGCCAACTTTCCAAAATCAAATGGCTCAAGCATTGTTCCAAAGTCTTTTACAATGTCATTAAGGGGCATAAATCGCGCGCGCAACCTGATTTTGGGACTGCATGACAATATGGGTAACCCTCTCAATCCCTCTCTCGCAGCCCTGGGCCCCACCCTTCTTCCCCATCATCACTCTGCCCTAAATCGCCCTTTCACTGGGAAGGACATCAGAAATAGCCTATGGTCCATTGACCACACCAAAAACCAAACACCTATTTGGATCTACCATTTCATTTTTGTTTTATGTTATTTGTCATCTGTGTAGATTACAATATTTTTTGTTTTATTTTATAAATACAATTAACAAACAAACTCTAACAAATCCTCCAAACCTTCCCGACATATAAGCTACGATTACAATCATCGATACTTAAACAATATAAATATTGCACTTTATAATGCAACGATATATATTTGTGTCAATATAACTAGTGTTTGTTTGATTGAATACAAGAAGTATAATTCATGGAACCACTTTTTGTGAAATTATATCATGAAAATTGTATTTTATGGTAATTGAAAAATCATGTTTACATAAAAATCCAAATCATGAAAAATATGGGAAAGAAAATCTTACCCAATGCACTAAGTAATTGAAAATCCATACAATTAAAATATTTGGGTTTTTTTGGTTAAAAAATCAACCAAACACATGTATATAATATCACTTCCTAAGATATTTAAATTTACGATTTTTTTAGTGTGTGCCCATTGGCACATGCAAACAAATTAAAATAGAAAATTATCTTCAAAGTATTGTCTAAAAGAGAATGGATAAATCCTTATCAAAAAAAGTTAAACTAATGGTTAAAAAAACTATTACTAAAAATAGAATTCTTAGAGTGTGTCTATGCACACATACGAGAAAAAACCTAACTTATGGGAATTCACTTACCAATTAACCAAACAAGCACTTGGTCAATTAATGCTTTGGAGCGAGGGATTCAACTCTAAAAATAATTGTAAATTGTATATGCATGACCATATCTAAAATGGTCGCGTTTTAACCTTTAATTTTCGTAAAAGATGCATTTTTGTAGCAGCAAAAACTCACAAGAATGTAAGATCTGTTGGGCCAATGGGCCCAAATTGGTCCAACCTAAGAGTGGTCTTGTTAGGGTTTTGCAAGACACACAAAAAAGAGGTGGGGTTAGTTTGTGCCTCCACCACCAAGAGAGAGAAGAAGCCATAAAGAGCTTCTTGGAGAGTCTTCAAGCCAAAGGAGAAAAAGAGGGAGCTTGAAGGAGAGAGATTTAGGTGGAAGAAGAAGCGGGTTTGCTCTTTCTTAGCCTTGGAGATCGTCTCTTGGATCCGGATAGCTCGTTACCCAAGGCGGATTTGGTCTCTTGGAATTCCTAATCTCATGAGCAAGTGTTTTAGTTAGTTGGAGAGGAATCCTTTCTAGATCGAGTTTTATTTAGAGGGGTGTTTGAGATCTTCATGTTTGTCTCATGTTCTTGAGACTTGTACTGCTAAACACTTGTACTGATTTGTTGATTAGTGGATTAATTGGCTTGGTTGGCCGATCGTGGGTTTTTTCCCCTCTCGTGATTGAGGGCTTTCCCACGTTAAATTCATGTGTTGGTTATTGTGATTATTTTGCTGCTTAGAGTTTGTCTGCGATTGGTTGTCCTGAGATTATGTGTTTGTCGCTATTTCTGGGTGTCATTTGATTGTCAGCGGAATTGTCATTACTCCTAGTTGGCCTCGAGTTTGCGCTTTCGGGCCCAACAAGTGGTATCAAAGCTTTTGGTTGTGTTGAGATTGTGGGCATTAAGAGTGAAGATGATAATGAAAGTTGAAGATTTTGCGGGTACAATGATCAAGTTGACGGCTTCAAATTACTCGATTTGGAAGTCGCGGATGGAAGATTTGTTGTACTACAGGGACTTGTATGATCCGGTTGAGTTGGGATCAAGAAAGCCCATTGAGACATCTGAGAATGACTAGAAGAAGCTGCAGAAAGGCTATTAGAACCATCAGACAATGGGTGGATAATTGTGTTTATCACCATATTAGCAATGAGACGGATGCACATGTGTTGTGGAAAAATTGGAAGATATGTATGAGAGGAAGTCGGCCCAGAGTAAAGTTTTTGTGATTAGAAAGCTGGTGAATCTCAAGTACAAAGACAGAAAGCCTATTGCAGAGCATATGAGTGAGTTTAAGGAATTGATGAATTAGTTGAACACGATGAAGTTGGTCCTTGATGAGGAGTTACAAGCCCTATTGCTCTTGAGTTTTTTGCCTGACAGTTGGGAGACTCTGGTGGTATCGATCAACAATTCTGCTCCTAGTGGTATTGTGTCTTTATCTGCAGTGAAGGATAGTCTCTACAATGAGGAGACTAGGAGGAAGGATATGGGCACGGATACGTCACAGGCTTTGGTGACAGATTCAAGGAATAGATCAAGAGGTAGATCGCAGACCAGAGGGAGCTATGCTTGTTATTTCTGTGGCAAAGAAGGGCATATCAAGAGGAGCTATAAACATTGGAAGGAGAAAAATCAGAAGGAAATTTCAGAGGATGGTGTTGATGTGATACTCGTGTCAGAGGAGTGTTCATCAAGTGCTGAAGCTGATGAAGGATCTGAGCAGGGGGAGCCAACACATACTGAAGAAACTGCGAGGAGGTCATAGAGAGAGGAGTATGAGTCCACCGGATATCCTACCTCAGAGTACGAGAGAGTTACAGGGGAGGGGGAGCTAAAGGGTGGTGATGATGATATCTGGCGAGCATCAGTTCCGTGCCACGATGGCGGGACGAGACGGGACTCAGATGCAAGTGAGGCTAGTATAACAACGTCTTTTCCTTGGGCTGGAGGGGGGATTGTTGGGCCAATGGGCCCAAATTGGTCCAGCCCAAGTGTGGTCTTGCTAGGGTTTTGCAAGACACACAAAAAGGAGGTGGAGTTAGTTTGTGCCTCCACCACCAAGAGAGAGAAGTCATAAAGAGCTTCTTGGAAAGTCTTCAAGCCAAAGGAGAAAGAGAGAGAAAAAGAGGGAGCTTGGAGGAGAGAGATTAAGGTGGAAGAAGAAGCGGATTTGCTCTTCCTTAGCCTTGGAGATCGTCTTTTGGATCCGGATAACTCGTTACCAAAGACGGATTTGATAAGTTAGTCTCTCTTGGAATTCCTAATCTCATGAGCAAGTGTTTTAGTTAGTTGGAGAGGAATCCTTTCTACACTGCTAGAAAACTCGTTCATAGCCATGTTTTTAGCTACGTAGGCTATCGTAAAATTAGCCACAAATCATTTTAGCCTCAAATTTGGCAAGAAAATTACCTTCAATATATAATTTATTGCTAAATCGGGGTAAGATAAAGTTAGGAGCAAAATTAGCCACAGAATTAGTGTTTGTGGCTATTTAGCTACGAACTTTAGCCACAAATCTGTATGTCGTTAACTTTAAATGTAGTAGAAACAAATTTTTTCGAGGCTAATTTTGTGGCATTTAGCAAGACACTAGCTTGAGGCTAAATATGAGGCTATACAAGTTTGTGGCTAAGTAAAGAAATTTTAGCCACGGCTTACTCTGAGGCTAGATACGAGGTTATACAAGTTTGTGGTTAAGTAAAGAAATTTTAGCCACAACTTGTTTATTGCTAATTTTGATGTTATGATTGACGTTAACATAATTCAATTTGCCCACAAAAATATATAATTGATGGTAATTAATAATTCATTACCTACTAATAATCATATAATAATACCAAACCTGTAGATTTTGCCAAATATAAAACAAAAACCTGCTTTAGTAGTAGTAATATATAAAATCATACCATTCAACCATTACAAAAGTTTGGTCATAACAATCATTCCTAAATCATCTTAGGTCTATATCAAGTTTCTAAGGCATTAACACTATCCAAAATGCCTAAATTAAACAGCCAACCAAAATATACACCATCCACAACCAAAGAAGTCATAGGCAACCACAGCCAAAAAGGAGTCAACATCCACATGCCTAATTTGTTAGTTGCTAGGCTAAAGTTCATCCAAAATGCCAAAGTTTACTAACCAAAATGCAGTAACTTAATCAGATTACTAGGCAGGAGTACTTGCACCTCCTTGAACTTTTTGCAACAAAAGCTCCAACATATCTTTTAGTAACTTATTTTGGGATTGGAGAGTCTTCATCTCATCTCGCACCTCCCTAATCTCTTCCTTAAAAGGCTCCATATGTTCTTGTGTATGGATCGTACTCAAACAAGAGATGTCGTTGAGATCGTCAATCAGTCCACTACGAACAAGGCTAACTCCCACTTCTCCCAGTCCAAAAACCCTACCATTGCGAAGGCCCTTGATTGCTATTAACCATAGCTCCATCTGCTTGTTAATAGAGATTGGTTCGGAAGATGGATTTTCAACAACTAGTCGTTCGAATTCAGCCTTAGAAAGAAAACAAAGCAACTAGTGAAAACAATAAATTATAATACAGTAGGTGATTTGTTGCAACTACAGCAGTAAAAAAACAGCAGTAAAAGTTCAGCAGCAGAAAAAAGTTCAGCAGCAAAAACAGAAAAAATTTAGCAAGAAAAATAGAGCAACAAAAGTTCAGTAGAAAGTTTTCAGCCAGAAAGTGTAAATTAAATACAGCAGAAAAATATAGCAAAAGATTGTCATACATCAGCAAAAATACAGCAGAAAAATACAACAGAAAAATACAGCAAAAAACTACAGCAGAAAAATACAACATAAAAATACAGCAACAAGTTGTTGTTTATACAACAACAAAAATAAATTAGCATGACTTATAGATAATGAACCATTAATTATTGGGTTTATACTTCAACAGAAAAAAATTCAGCAGCAATACTTCAACAGGAAAAGTTCAGCAGGAAATGTTCAACAGGAAAAGTTCAACAGAAAATGTTCAACATGAAAAGTTCAGCAGCAAGTAATAAAACTACAGCAGCAAGAAATTCATTTAATAGCAGTTGAATAAAACTGAAACAACATAAAATAATTGCAACTATAGTAGCAAAAATTCAGAATGTTCAACATATATTGACAAGTTCAAGGGAAAAAATCAACAAGTTCATGGATTATGCAAAATAACTCAAGGTCGTTACCAAATCACATTCAACAAGTTTTGTATTGTAATACTTACAACAAATGTTGCAGGTCCTGGCCCCAACTCAGTCCCATCCTTGTCCTTTGACCACAACTTTCTTACAACTTCAGAAATCATTGGCTTGGTTCCTTTTTCTTTCTCCTGAATAGGATACACATTTGATCAATTTAATGGTTTAAGCATAGGAATTAAAAGGGATAAGGAAACAAATTTATAAAGTATACTTACCATCTCTGTGATCCATTTGATCAGCATGATGAAGAGCTATGAAACTCGAGAGCTAGTTGAGCTATATAATTTACTGTGAAGTGCTTCACACTTATGGACAAGAAACATTTTCAATGCATCATATGACTTGGTTTTTAACCATTGTATTTCAAGTATTTAGTATAAAAGCATTAATGACATTCATCATACCTTATACTTCGGAAATTGTACCCTTTACTAGAAGTTATAATCCTATGGTGTATATATACATATTACCATATATAAGCTTCCATCATCATTGCCAGCCAAACAAATCATCATACCTTATACTTTGCAAATTACACACTTTACTAAAAGATATAACAATTGACAGCTTGAATTATCATTACCACTGATCAACTCTAAACTAATGCTTCATGTGCATATATTTGGTTGTTCGGATGGAAGTTCATAATGAAATGAAAGACAAATCATATCATAATCTCATATGGCCGCAACATCAGTACCCAAAAAGCACCCTAAGAAATTGAAATCAGTACCATAAATGTGTAAAGAAAATTCTGTCATTTTGTTTCAAAAAGCACCCTCATTTTGTTTAGTTAAAAAAAAAGGCAGCATTCAGCAAAGTAACAAGTATATTGAATATACCATTTTATATAAGCAAAACTAAGTATATTGAAGTTTCCTTCAAGTCTAGCAAAGTAACAAGCAACACCTGAACAAACTAAGGATCGAAGAAACTGTAAAAAATAGCTACAAAAGTTAACAAGGATGGAGGAAACTACCGCCAACAGTGGAAGACGGAGGCGGCCAGACGATGAGGAACGAGGCAGAGCCGGCGAGGAACGAGGCGGAGATGATGAGGAACGAGGCAGAGCCGGCGAGGAACGAGGCGGAGATGATGAGGAACGAGGCAGAGCCGGCGAGGAACGAGGCGGAGATGATGAGGAACGAGGCAGAGCCGGCGAGGAACGAGGCGGAGATGATGAGGAACGAGGCAGAGCCGGCGAGGAACGAGGCGGAGATGATGAGGAACGAGGCAGAGCCGGCGAGGAACGAGGCGGAGATGATGAGGAACGAGGCAGAGCCGGCGAGGAACGAGGCAGAGCCGGCGAGGAACGAGGCAGAGCCGACGAGGAATGAGGCGGAGACGGCGAGGAACGAGGCGGAGACGATGGGGAATGAGGCGGAGACGATGGGGAACGAGGCGGAGACGGCGAGGAACGAGGCGGAGACGGCGAGGAACGAGGCGAAGATGATGGGGAACGAGGCGGAGCCTGTGAGGAACACGACGAGATGGTGAAGAGGGCGATCGATGCAAACTGATGCGAGGAGGGAGATTGTTTCTAGGGTTAGATGTGAAGAGAGGGTCTAAGGCAGTGAATGAGAGACGGAAGAGATTTTGGGTTATAAGGCCCAAATCTTTTGAAAATTAAGCAGCAAAAAAAGGCGGTATAAAGTATATTGATTGGAGGGAAATATTTTTTGTGTAGCCAATTTCGACTTCCCGCTTTTGAATATGTATTTTTTGTAAATTAGCTAATAAATTAACTTAATTAAATCAAGTTTCATAAATAAGGCAAGAAATTAAAACTCACTTATTAATTGAACTAGTTACATGTGTGTCTGTGCTACGCACGGGTCCGTAACATGTTTAGTTCAATTTTATTTATAATTGGGATTGGTTTGTATTTTTAATATATTAGTATACTTTATCCAATTTATACAATCAAATTTATCAAAATTTACGATTAAATAGCAAAATGATATATATATAAGGTATTTCATTATACTTTACTAATTACTATATTATTAATGTAATCTGAGATGAAACAAAATTACTTTGTGAACTTTATAACAAAAGTTGTATAATTATATCTCATAACAAATTTATATAGAAGTAGTTTAAACATTTACTATTTAGGTGTTATTTCAAGTGGATACATTGAACTAATACAAAATCAATGTGTTGAATTATTTTGATTTTTGCTCTCCTCATTTTACATGTATGTCGAAGAATATTTGTTGGTTTTCAACTCATCTTTTAAAAACATATCGATAAAAAATTATACTTAACTGTGAGCATTGATAGATAAATGGGTTGAAAAAGAGTGTTTTAAAAAAATAATTAAATACATTTATTAATATAGAAGATTAGAGGGAATTGGTTTTATGTAAAATAGATTTTAATGTAAAATTGAAAAAAATGTGTAAAAGAGAGGTCAATAGGTCATTAATTGTGACAAATATGTCAACTTTTATATATAAATAGATTTGATTGAAATCATCTTCATTTTCGATATCGTAGTCTTCCTCATTACTTTCGACATCATATGCAAAATCTGGAAAGGTTCGATCAAATGATTCCAAGCCTCAGCATCAGAAGGGTCACTCATAAAAAATAGCATAATTGAATATAAATAAAGAAATTAACTTTTTTAAATTAGGCAATAAATTATAACTCACTTATTCATTGTTAGAATTTGATTAAAAATCATCTTCATTTTCGATATTGGAGTCCTCTTCGTTACTTTCAATATCATATGTTCTTTCGTCAAGAGAAGTTGGATCATTTAGAATTGTAGGCAATGAATGAATTGATGACCCTATGAATACATCAACATCAAAGTTGTCTGCCTCATAAAAGTTCTTGGAGAGGTTGTGGTTCGGTGGTAAGATCTCCCCAACATCATGAAGAAGTCGATCAAATCCAGCTTGTGACAAGTGATAATCGGTCTTAAACGACATAAAATTGCTAACTGCATACAACGTACAATGTAATGGCACAACCGGGATACACTGGATTAGTAGTTGCCTTTAATACATTGTAGAACCGCTCAGATAAAAATGAAGAGTCATCATGGTTGTGACTAATAGTTGTTGTTGGTTGTGGCATAGGGTCATGCCCCTCATTAGTAGAATCAACGGAAGTGCTAGTGTCGAATTATTGAGGTGGAACGAAATCAGGTCCAGCAGCATCAAAAACCATTCCTTGACAAAGATTCAAATTATCAAATATATACATCCAAACTCCAAATATATATTCAGTTGGGCTAAACTTAACATATAAAGCATGAACTCTTGGCTATTTGTGTCTTCTTTTGTAATTAGCTAGATCTATAAGTTTAAGAAGAAAATAAAATCTTTCATATAAGTAGTTTGATTACAAAATGAAATACAAATGTACAAATTTGTAATAATAAACTATGATTGTTGTTATAAATA
The DNA here is from genome assembly GCA_027886185.1 of Rheum nobile. Taxonomy (NCBI): domain Eukaryota; kingdom Viridiplantae; phylum Streptophyta; class Magnoliopsida; order Caryophyllales; family Polygonaceae; genus Rheum; species Rheum nobile. The sequence goes on along the minus strand of WOAB01000342.1, from coordinate 804,119 downwards.
AGAAACCTACGCGATTAACAAACCTCAAAATCGAATTTCTCTTATTGTAGATCTAGTGAAATGTAGAGTTTGAAACTTGAGTGAGGGTTTGAGTTTGAGGATATGGCCGAGTGTTTGAGTTTGCGGATTGGTAAAGTAAAAAGAAAGTTAATGCATGGTTAACAAGGTTGGTGTGAGGAGCATTTAATGAATGCTGGGTTTTAGCCACGAAACCCGCCACAAAAATAGCCTTACCCTGAATTTATGGGTAACTGGCTACGAGTATAGCCACAAAATTTATTTAAGGGTATACACCTTCAAATTTAGCCACAAAGTTAGTCGTAAAATGTATTTAAGGGTATATTAGCTTCGAATTTAGCCAGAAAGTTTATCATACAGTGTATTGATGGGTAATTTGCTACAAATATAGCATCGAAGGTTAATTTATGGGTATATAGCTTCAAGTTTAGCCACAAAGTTAGATGCAAAGGTGTTTTGTGGTAATATAGCATTGAGTTTAACCACAAAAGGTAATTTCTAGGCTAAATAGCCAAAAAAGTTAGCCAAAAAAGTATTTTCAGGCCAGATAGCCATGAAATAACATTTTGAGGTTAACTTTGTGGCCAATACCCAAAAAGTTACCCTTAAAAATTTTCGTGGCTAAACGTTTGTGGCTATAGACGCGTTTTCCAGTAGTGCTAGATCGGGTTGTATTTAGAGGGGTGTTTGAAATCTCTATGTTTGTCTCATGTGCGTGAGACTTGTATTGCTAAACACTTGTACTGATTTGTTGATTAGTAGATTGATTGGCTTGGTTGGCCGGTCGTGAGTTTTTTCCCCTCTCGTGATTGATGATTTTTCCACGTTAAATTCATGTGTTGGTTATTATGATTATTCTGTTGCTTGAGTTTGTCTGCTATTGGTTATCTTGAGATTCTGTTTGTCGTTGTTTCTGGGTGTCATATGATTGTCAGCGAAATTGTCATTACTCATAGTTAGCCTCGAGTTTGCGCTTCTGGGCCCAACAAGATCTAACAATTCACTTCTAAGAGATGGAAGAGCTATCAAACTGAATTGAAGAAAAACAAAATTTGAGAAGGATTGCCTAGCTCGTTTTTTATTTATAAAAGGCATTTTATATTTATCAACTTAATTGGAAAAGTTGACGTACGCTCGTCAATTACAACATCGATATGACCTATCTACCTCAATTTCACTTTGGAGGAAGATAAAATTCACTTGGGTATGTAGTATAAAAGGCATTTTATATTTAATTATCAACTTAAGTGGTATATATATTAGTATAAATTTTCTAACCTTCCCCCCCCCCCCCCCCCCCCCTTTTTTGACTCTAAAGATTAATGGTTAGTTAGGGACTATTGTGATCATGGTTAATTAGTTAAGAGCTTTATTTTTGCCATTGTCCAAGGATTTTTATATTAAATGATTAATAATCTAGGGAAATTTGCACGTAGGGAAGATGAGGATTCATCAACCGAATTTAAAAATATACTCCGTATACTTTAGTTGGAATATGAATGAATGTTTGGATTTTCAGAATATGAATGTCAAGATTCTCAGGCGGCATATTTTTTCTTCCCATCTCTTACTACGTATATGGCTTTCCGTCGTATCAAATATGTAGATTTTAGAGCTTTTTATAATGGTAAACTATTCCTTTCCCTTTCGTATTCATTAAAAATGGCCAGTATAATCAGAGAAATATCTGCTGAAAATGACTACAATAGTAAAATAAGCTCACGACTAATAAGTGATTCCATACCCAAAAAAAGGAGTAGAAGCAAATAAGGTCCAAATTAAATATTTAAAGTCAAATAAAACTAAATTATTTGGAAGTGTATTTAATAAAATATATAGTTGATATAAATTAAAGTATTAATTTATATTACAAAAATTTCATATTAAAGGTCACATCCAATATCCAGATAAAATTGGATTTGTAGAAGATTTGAAAGTACTACAAAAGGGATGGGGTATATGGCGCCTTTGGTGGTGGACTGGTGGCGCACTCACAATACCAAAAATCAAATAAAACACTCCACATCTTTCAATTGTGATTCTAAGTGTTTGTTTGGTTGATAATTGAATTTTATGAATTGAAATATTTTGAAAAATAGGATAGAAAATTTGTGTTTGTTAGAGAAAAAACTTTTTGAGATTTTAAAGTCATGCAAAATGCAGGAAGTAGACTTACCTACTTCTCCTAGGTAAGTTCTACTTCCATCATTTTACATATAAAATCTCAATTTTTTTCATTTTAATTTACGCATTATAAAATTCAATCAAACATATTTTCTCCAAATCCCTGAAAATACAATTCACTAGATTTTAATTCCTGAGAAGTAACTTCCTAAAAATTACAATTCCTACGTTCAACCAAACAAGCACTAATTAACCCTATGGCCAATTACATATTTCTTCCTATAAAAAACACCCAATTTTTTCAATTTTTTTTAATTCAAGTACTGTAACCTTCTCTTCGTGATAATACAATAAAGCCTTACACCAATGTATCAACCAGTTGGGTTAAACACCTAATTTAATTAAGTTGTGACAATATTGAAGTGTGTTGATATATAGTATAAAATTACCAAAATGCACAATAAAAAGAAAATAGGCCATTTTAGTCCTGCCGTTGATGGTTTGAAGAGGTTGTCAATGAGAGAAAAAATGGGGATACTTTTGTTTGCAATTGGATTTTTTCATTACTCCTTGCTTAATTGATAAGTTGTAGTTTTGAAAATGTGCCATTTAACGAAATATTTAACAACAACTTGTAGAAGCTTGTATGATCACTTTGTAAGCAGATTTGACTGAATAAGCATCATTCTTCGAATAAAACCATCTTCTGAAATCTGGAGCAGAAGCAGAAATAGGATGAAGGTGGTCAATCACAGATACATCTAACTCCAAGACTCTCGATTGAATTTTAGAAGTCTTCTAGTCCATAGTATTCCAATCAATCAAATTAGAAACTCTAAGATTTTCTTCATTTGGCCATGGGCGAGAGATTAGAGAAAAGGTGTGTGGTCTGGGAATCCATTGATCTCTCCAAAATCTAATTGATTCACCATTGCCCAACTCCCTGAACATCCCTTTTTTGATAACTGATATAGCTTGAAAGTATGGAATTTGAGAATCATTCCCAAGGCAAAGAACTTGATTTGGAGAGCTTTTAAAGGTATGCTTCCATGTCTTTCTAATTTGAAGAGAAGAAGGATTGTTCAATCTAGTTATTGCACCAATTGTATCTCAAAACATGAAAATGAGTTGCATATCTTCAAAGCCTGTCCTGCTGCTTCATCTTTCTGGGGGCTTCTTCCTGAACTACAGGAGGCTATAGCTTATAATCCCTCTTCTCTGTGGGATTGGTGGTGTTCGATTCACACTATTCTTTCTCACTCTTTAGTTGAACTATGGGCTGTAGCTATCTGGGCTTTATGGCTAAACAGAAATGCTAGAATCTTTAATGAGCATGTCCGAAATTGCTCTCAGCTTGTTCAGTTTGTTTACCAGCATGTTTGCAGTAATTTGAACTCTTCAATATGCTCCTCTAGCAGCCTCAATTTCAAACTGGATGCTCCACTTCTCTCTGATGCTCTTTCTGCTGCACAAGTGTTGGGTTCATCTGATTCTCCATGTATGAGCCTCTATTGTGATGCAAGTTTGTCTCCTGATTCTGCTAGTTTAGGCTTTGTTTTGTTTGATTCCAATTGATCACTTGTCATGCTTGGGAGTAAGCGTTCAAAACCAAGTATGTCAATTGATCTGTTGGAAGCGAAAGCTATTTTATGGGGTCTCACTTCCGCTCTACAGTATGGTGCTTTGAGAATTAAGGTTTTCACGGACAGCTCTGTTGTTGCTAAAGGATGCTCTTCTTCCTCTGCTTCTCTGGACAGAACTTCAACTTCAGCCTTCCTGCAGCTCATCAGAGATGTTTCTGGTTCTTTTGTAGTTTGGTCCTTTTCTTTGATTGCTCGTAATTGTAATACTTTAGCTGATTCTAGTGCTAGGTTCGGTCGTTCTCTGCCCTTTGGGGCTCTTGCTTTGTTTTATCATCCTTCTAGTCTTCCTTCTTGTATCGCTACTATTTTTTCTGCGGTTAGTTAATACAGTTAGTTCTTGTTATCAAAAAAAAAAAACAGCAACTTATCAAGATCTCATTTAATCACTCCTTGCATAGGCTTATTTGCACAAAAAGCACCCTTAATACAAAACTTTGATTGAACCTCCTTTTGCTCCATAATACTCCATCCGTCCCTTAATTTTGTTCTCATTTTGACTGGGCACACTTGTCGAGACGAGTTTTGTATCGTTAATATCTCTAATTACATATTAATAAAAATTATAATTTTTTGATATTATCAAAGTACTTGTTAAGACGAATCAAACAAGACCTCACATGACTATGTTTTTTTTTATATATTGAAAAAAATCTCAAAGATTCTCTTCAACTATGAATAGTGTACAAAAACGAAACGGAAACGAAATTAAGGGACAGAGGGAGTAGTAACCACGTCGACGTTGTTATAGCCTTATAAGTCTTAGAAGGGAGGACAAAATGGTACTCTAATTTGAATAGATGTGTAACTTGTTGGCATGCAATGTGTTGATAATGGGATTCCGTATAATTTTCGTTGAACTTAATTCACAAGTGGATTTGGAAAGATCTTAGCCATAAAAATAATATTCAATGGTTAGATGATCTCCATCTTCTTTCCAGATCATAAAGTTTATAGATTTTTTTATTTATTACAAAGCTTGACTTACAAAATGCCTAAGGTCATTTTACATTTTACACAAATTATGTTGGTTTGTGTAATTTTGAATTTTATACATGCCACATATCGGAAAAAGATAATATTTGATTATTAATTCTATCAAAACTCAAAAGAGTGCAACATTGACTTTCCTGATTGATTACACTTCTAAGTTGCGAAGTGGAGGAAAACTCTTAGCAACAATATTAAGACACCAGGTTAGTTAGGGTCAAAACCCAACCCCAAATCGAAATTTTCTTTCACTTCTATGTTATGGTCAAAACCCAACCCCAGAAACAAGCCTAAACAGAGTATGTGCTCATGTTCCACACTGACCGGACCAACCCACTAGGTCAAGCCAATCGTCGTAAGATGATTTGCATGATTCGTGTTTTTATTGGTTAAGTACTTGAGTCTCACGAGTGAGATTTACCATCGGAAAATTAATGAGTTTCTCACCATGGTTTTGCACCAAATAAACCTTAATCATAGAACAGAGCCAACTATTAGGAAGAAGAGACGACATTAATGTTATGTGAGAAACTTGCATTAATGTAATGTGACCAAAACACTTTTTCACAACTCACATGCACACAAAATGGACAAAGTTGTACATTACGTACATCCATCCTCACATGAGCAAAAAATATGATCTATATACTATTTGATTCCCAAATGGCCATGACGTACAAATTAAATCGTCATTTCAAAAGCAAACTACCAAGAGAAACTAAAAAATCAATAAAAATAGAGAAATATTGCAAGCAGGGTCATTCTGGGTCCCCTTGAAGCTCCTCAGCTAGCTTTAGTGCTCAATAATCTCCACTTCGATCTCCACCAACAGAACATGGCTATTTGGCTATCAACTTCTCCAAGAGCCAATGGTATATAGCAGATGGAAAAAAATGGCTTTTTGCATACCTCAAATTAAATGCATGAAATACAATGTCATTTTTAATTTGCATCAACCAACTACAACTTTGTTGTTTGTCAAGCAGGGGCAGAGCTACTTGAGGCCCAAAAAGGGCTATAGCCCCCGCTGAAAAAAAAGAAGTTTTTTTATAAAAAAAAAAGAAGCTTTTTTTTACCCTTATTTAATCTGAAAATGTAATTTCAGTCAGCCCTAATAAACTTAAGCCATGAAAATGAAATTACCTTAAATTCCCCTCCCCCCCTCATCTCATCTGAAAATGCAATTTCAGCCAATCCTAACAGATTTAAGTCAAAAAAATAAAATTACTTAAGTTTTTTTTTGCCTCATCTCATGTGAAAATTACCTTAAGCTTCATAAAAAAATTAAAATTGATTTTTGCGAAATAGGATTTAAGTCACGTTTGATTTAAGCCATATAATATTTTTATCGCGCAGGATTTTAGCCCCCTCTGGGGAAAAATCCTGGCTCCACCCCTCTTGTCAAGTACTGTGCTTTTGGCTTGCAAAGAGTTAAAAGAAGCAAACATAAATCATTTCTCAGGCCCCTCATATAGGGCTAGCTCGCTAGCGCTACTAGCAAATACGACAACCAAACTAAAAAACATTTGCGCTAATAAAGCAACCGAGTAACGCGTGAAGCAACCTGAAATTTGGGGTCCCACCACTTTAATATCACAAACATAACAGTAAGGAATTCTGCTTAGGAAGATATAAAGATAGAAAGACAATTGTCATAATTATGCACATATAACTATTATTAAAGCACTCTTATACATAATTCATGTACTTTAAAAATCAATTCAATAAAGTTTTTTTTTGCAGAAGATTTGCTTTATGCACATATAAATCTTAATGATGCAAATACAGCTCTGATTAAAGCACTCCTATACATAATTCATGCACTTTAGAAATCAATTCAATAAAGCCTTTTTTGTAGAAGATTTTGCTTATGCACAAATAAATCTTAATTATGCACTGACACTCTTATTAAAGCACTCCTATACATAATTCATGCACTCTAGAAATCAAATCAATAAAGTCTTTTTTGTAGAAGATTTGCTTATGCATAGATACATCTTAATTATGCACAAACAACTCTTATTAAAACACTCCTATACATAATTCATGCACTCTAAGCATCACTAGTTTGTTGCTGCTAACAGTCCTGAAGTGTGAATTACACAAGTTGTACACAACAAACAAATTTAAATGAAATACACCTTGAGCAGTATATTGACCATAAATGTGAATCAAATTAAAAGCATAAGGTAGATTCAAGAGCATGAGGTAGATGCAAAAGGCATAAATCTAAGTATGTGTAGTTCAATCACTTAAAGAGAGCTACAGATTTTGGTCACAATTTGGACCAGAGAAAGAGAGATGATGGATTTATATCATTTATGAGTCTATGCATTGCTGATTTATTTTCAAATTTCCAAGCCCATAAATCATGCAAACAAAAGGATTATGAAAAGGAAAAGACAAAGACAAATGCAACGCAAGCAGTCAAGAAGATTACAAATTATCATATTCAACCAGCACATGTTAACTAAACAAAAGAGAAAGCAATGAAAATAGCAAACCTGCATAATTTGAAAGACCACACATGAAAGTAACACTGAAAAAAACCAATGCCTCGCCAAACCATGACTTCTCAACTAATGGAGGCCTTAACATATCCTAGTTGTTTTTCCCTTTCACTAGAACTTCAATTTCTAATTCTCAATGCAAAAATACGCACATCACACACCACAAACAACACACTAGTAGACATTCAAAAGACAACCAGAATCTTGGTCCAAGCTAACATTAACATTCCTACTCCTCCATATAAAGCATAGCAAATAAGAAAATCCGAGCACAAAAACGCTAAATCCAAGCACACAAACGCTAAAATCGAGCACAAAAACACCAAATCTCAGCACAGAAAGGCCAAATTCAAGCACAAAAAAGTTAAATCCGAGCAGACAACCCTAAATCTGAACTTAGAACCCTAAATTTGAGCAGACAACTACAGTAAAGTAAATTTTAGGGCTTGAGTAGTGAATTTGTTTACCATTCAAGGATTTTCGTTTCCCTTTCGAACTGTTTCCTCCTTTCGCCATGTATATCTTCTTCAAAATCGTTTCGTTCTTTTCGGATGTTCTTTTGTGCAAATTCACGAGATCGTTTGTGCAAATCGTTCGCTTGGCAGATGGACGATGATTTTGGAAGAGATTTGGAGACGAAAGAGAATTTGGATCGAGAGTTGATTTGAATTCCTTTGAGAGCGTTTGGGGAAGAGTGTGAGAGATAGGGTTTCAAATGAGCAGAGTAGCGGGTTTGATTTTGTTTTGTTGGGGTTTGGGGAGGGTAGAGTATTCCACTAAATTACAAGCGATGCCACTCTAAATGAGAGTATAAGTGAAGCACTAGTGTTTATCACTTTCCATCCGCTCCTGACATGGCTCAATCCCAGCTTTCCACAATCCACATCCAACGACTTGGAAAATTTCTCACTTTATACCGTATAGATATTACACACAAGAACCACACTCTATAAAAACATATCCTAACTTTTCTACAACACATACAAAAACCAACTCCAACAAATAATCTCAAGGAATCATTCTAACTTATTGTTATCAAACCAATACAAGATGCATATGTTATTTTCCTGTGGTTGACACAACAAAATTTTATGAGAGATATAATGTAACATTTATAGGAAATGCATATAGGCAAGACATTTTTGTCCAACCTTGCGGTATTGTTGTGGACTAGCTTGAAATCTCCTCCAATATTAATATGGAAGGAACAATAGCGCATGGTTGAAATTTTATATCTTTGAAAACAAATCAAAACTTTGAAGAGGAAAATATAAAGTGAAGTGTTAATGATATTTTGAATTTGATTGTGGAACCTCTATCTCCAAAATAACTATGGAGATAGTATATCTAGCTCACGTGGCAACAAATTGTTGAGTTTGTTATAATCTTTTAGGAGATATTTTACCTTTCCTTCCTGCATAAATAGTTGATTTGTAATCAGTTATAGCTTAAGTGAAAATAAAGTTTCTCTCTTATCTTTCTTACAAAGCTTTGGCTGTGGAGTTCATCTCTGAGCTTCTATGGTGTTTGATCATGATTTTTACCTAATTGAGATATTTCTCATGGTATCAGAGTGTAGAATGCTATCTTATGCGTATTGATTTCATTCTCTTCCTATACCTAGCCCAAACACAATTCCTTTCCTCTTCCGCTTCGATATGCGATCGATTTTGCTTGCGTTTGTTTCGCTTCGATTTGCGATCGCTTTCAGCCTTTTCTTTTCCAGTTTTCTAGCCAATCTTAAGTCCTTGAAGCATCTTCAATGACGGAACCAAAGAATCAGTATAATGCGATGAAGGATCCTCTTGGATTGTCCAACTCGGATCATCCCGACGCTCAACTAGTTACGAATGTCTTCAATGGCAGTAAGTTTCTCAGCTGGAGCAAGTCAGTCACGATGGCCTTAGGTGCCAAATTCAAGTTCGGCTTCATTAATAGAAGCATTCCATAACCGGATCCAAGATCTGAGGATGAGGAGGTTTGGCAACGATGTGATTATATGGTACGTTGTTGGTTGTTAAATTCCATGACAAATTCTATCTGTGATGGATTTATGTGTGTGACATCTGCAAAACAAATGTGGGGTGACTTAAATGAAAGATTTGGACAATCAAATACTCCTCTGGTTTATGAGTTGCGAAGGGACTTAGCTAATTTGAGTCAAGGCACAATGACTGTTGTTGAATATTATGCAAAACTTAAACGACTTTGGGATGATGTTTTTTGCTTGGAAAGCATACATGTATGTACTTGTAAGAACTACACTTGTGGCCTTACTAAGAAGATGCAAGATCTGGAGGATTCGAGGAAAGTAACTCAGTTTTTAATGGGACTGAGTGATGGTCTAGAGAATGTTCGTCGCAACATACTTTCAGCTGAGCCTCTGGCTTCAATCAACAAGGCTTTTCACCTTGTTCATTTCATCAAGTCATATGGCCATTGGTTGTAAATGGGTCTTCAAAGTTAAGTTTAAAGCTGATGGGACTGTTGGGAGGTATAAAGCTCGACTTAATTGTGGCTAAGGGGTACAATCAGATCAAAGACAAAGACTATAAGCATACATTTTCTCTGGTGGCCAAGTTTACTATTGTCCGGTTATTGTTAGCAGTGGCAACTATATATGCACAATTGGCCTTTGCATCAATTAGACATCAATAACGCATTTCTACATGGCTTCCTTGATGAAGATGTTTACATGATGCTTCCAGAGGGCTATACTGTAGGTGTAAACTTACTCGTTCTCTTTATGGCCTTAAACAGGCCTCCCACCAATGGAACCTAGAACTCCCCAAATTCCTCATCAGCCTTGGTTTTGTTCAATCAAAGTTTGATCATTCTCTTTTACATGGGATTCTCCTAAGGGCCTCATCATCACTATTGTTTGTGTTGATGACCTTTTAATTATTGATTCTTCTCTGATCACACATGTTAAAACTGAGTTGCATCGAGCTTTCACCATCAAAGATCTGGGTTTGGTTCGTTACTTCTTGGGTCTTGAAGTTTCTCGTTCTGTCAGAGGCATTTTGCTCAATCAGAGGAAGTATGTTCATGATCTTCTTTTTGATTCAAATCTTCATGACTGCAAGTCAGCTCCGTTTCCACTTCCCAGGGGCCTTAATCTCTCCATTGATCAGGGAGAGTTCTTATCTGATGGTGAATCTTACAGACGACTTGTAGGTCGCCTTTTGTATCTGAATATGTCTCGCCCAAATATCTCTTATGTTGTTCAATATTTGAGTCAGTTTATGAGCCAGCCTCGTGAACCTCATTACAAGGTTGCACTCCATGTCCTCCATTACCTCAAGGGTACACCAGATTTGGGGCTCTATTTTCCTGCCTCAAACTTCATTTCTCTATATGTTTTTTGTGACACATATTGGGGGTAATTGTCTATTCAGTGGCCGGTCTCTTACTGGGTTTTGTGTCTTCTTTGGACACTCCGATCCCTTGTTTCTTGGAAGACTAAGAAAAAGAACAATGTCTCCAAATCCAGTGCAGAGGCTGAGTATCGCAGCATGTCTAAAACATCTAGTGAGTTGGTTTGGTTGGAGAATCTTCTTATTGACTTCAAGCTTCGTGTCCCTCTTTCTATTCCCTTACATTGTGACAACAAGGCGGCTCTACATATTTCCCAAAATCTTGTCTTCCATGAGCGCACCAAACACCTTCACCTTGACTATCATTATGTTTGTGACATGCTTCAGGAAGGATTCATTCAGCCTTTCCATGTCAAGTCATCTCTTCAGCTTGTTGACATTTTTACCAAGCCACTTGGTGAGGCTCAACACAATTTTCTTGTGTCCAAGCTGGGCCTTTTGGCTCTGCCACCAGTCCCACCTTGGGGGGGGGGGGGGGGGGGCTATGGAGATAGTATATCTAGCCCACGTGGCAACAAATTGTTGAGTTTGTTTTAATCTGTTAGGAGATATTTTACTTTTCCTTCCTGCATAAATAGCTACTTTGTAATCAGTTACAGCTTAAGCGAGAATAAAGTTTCTCTCTCTTCTTCCTTACAGAGCTTTGGCTATGGAGTTTATCTCTGAGCTTCTATGGTTTTCGATCATGATTTTTACCTAATTGAGAGATTTCTCAGTAACGTTCATTGATTAGATGATCTCAACCTCCTTTCTGTATCATGACTTTCGCAAATTTATCTCTACAATCATAGCACCAACTTTGCCTTTCTCTTGGCCCATTTGTGTAGCCCGTTTCCTGTCCAAGTTAGCCCAAATTGAAGCCCATCCCTTATTTGACATGGGCCTCTACACCCATATGCGTTAAAGAGTCATGAACTGGCTCATATGCGTTCTAATCTTGTTTTGTTTTTGGTCAGACCGTTAAAAACTACTCCGTGTTAGCATTTGTGTATCAAACTATGTAAACAACAACAAAAATATGTTCTTCTATTTTAAACTAACAACTCCCCCCACTTGTTTATGGAACGAAGAATTATCTTATTCTATTTATTGACATGTCTATTAAATTACTCTATTGATGTTCATAGTAGTGATGCACGGTGCATGAATTTAATTAGTAAATGTAAACCTTCTTTTTTGTAGTGTGTTTGTGGGAACAACTTATATTGGTCCTAACCATTCAAAACTCTTTTTTTTTAGGAAAACCATTCAGAACTTAAATAGTCCTACACTCCTACTTGTGGAAGCAATCAAGGGATAATTACAAAAGGAGAGGAATACACACGAAAATGTTGTATAAGGGTTGCTTGTTGATCAATCTTCGGTTGTCTTGGATATCAATTGAATCGTGTTTTGAACACTTTTCAAAATCAATATTTCGACCCTATACTTGTTGCCTCGGGTTACACGAAATCTGATCCAGGATAAGACAATCGCACTTCTAGTGATTCAGGCAAATCAAAAGAGAACACTTGAAGTTTTCGGTTTTGTTCGATATAGAGAGATCGTAAGTTCTCGCGTACTAAAGACTTGCCCCAAACCCGCTCTTATATAGAGCATAGGAATTTAGGCAGTTATAAGTCGGTTTAGGAGGTTAAAAAGTAGTTTTAGTGGTTAAGTTAGTTAAAAACCCGCCAAAAACCGCCAAAACTCCCTTACCGGCAAGCCGCACAGTTTGTGACAAACCGTGCGGCTTTACAGAAGCCAGTTTCGGCGCTCCGGGGCACTGCACGGTTTGTGACAAACCGTGCCACAAACCATGCGGCTTTACAGAAGCCAAAACTGGCTTCTGTTCTGCCCTGGCACGGTATGTGCCCATGTGCACGGTTTGTCACAAACTGTGCATACCCCTTAGCACCCCTGAAAACACCTTCTCGGTGTCCGCCTCTTGAACCCCGACACGTTTCGTAACTCCGAGTCCGAATATGAGTGTGCACTCCGCACTCCCGAACCTCGTTATGCGCCGAACGAACTCCTTAAATCTTGAGCGAATCCCGACTACACTAAATGACCGATGACACTAAAATTACCAACAAAAAATAAAATGAAAAGGGATGCATGGAAAAGGGAAAAAGTATCAACTAGCTTCTTCTTACAACTAAAACCCCACCTCTAGTGGATGAGAATTGCAATATCTTTTGCAATGATTCTATTGCTTGTGCGATCTTTGGAGTGATCAATAATTTTCATATTTATAAAAAGAAGAGACAGTACTCTACAAAAAGCAATAGAAAGAACCATAAATGTAAAATTCTCAATTTAAATAACAACTGGTATATTACACCTTCATTAATTATACAACTACGCGCGGTTAGTCAAAGGACACTAATTAAATCCTAATTCTAGCAGTGGACTATCGGCTTTACAAAGTTTAATATGCGTATTTTAGAAATGGGACTATTTTTGTTAAAAGGGTAGAAATGAGACTAATTAATACGTACTATATATAGTATGTATGTTGTACTAAAGACTCTGATTGAATAAGTATAATAGTAAATGAAGTGGCTTTATTAGGGGTGTTCATGGGTGGACCGGACCGGATTTTCGGACTGGATCGGACCGGAAATGATCGGACCGGACCGGACCGGTAAAATTCTGGTCCGGTCTCCGGTCCACCATTTCCCCAAAATCGGTTTCCGGTCCGGTCCGGAAGACCGGAATTTAAAAAAAAAAAAAATTGTAATTTATATGTTTTATATATTTTTTTTAGAGATTTATATGTATTTTTTTAAAGATATTTTTTTAAATTTAATAAGTTAGGAGTATATATATTTTATAAATATTTTTTTAGATATTTTTTTATAGATTTTAAATAAGAATTTAATTTTTTTATTTTTTAAAATTAAATCCGGTCCAAGACCGGACCGGACCGGATTAAGATCGGACCGGATCGATCCAGTCCAGTCTTCGGTCCATATATGCCCAAAAATCCGGTCCGGACCAGACCGGATGAACACCCATAGGCTTTATCATTATGGACAAATTGACTGTATATAGTACGTTTCATGCCTTGCATTGCAGCCTTGTAGTTGCAGGCATATATGTTAGATCGTTTTCCTAATTAATTTTGATTGTGTGTGCCATCAAATCAACCACTCACATTCTATGGACACAAAAAAATGATATCCGCTAATATTTTTTTTATAAGGAAAGAATTAGATTGATTTTAGCAACGATGCACAGACCGGCCTAGAGCATTCTCGCGGATGAGAATATGAAGTTCTGGATCAAGATATAGGTTAGACACAAATAGTGAAAAGCTAAGTTTAGCAATGCAATCAGCAACACGGTTCACCTCCCGAAAAATGTGTTTAAAGCGAACCTCCTGGAAGGAATGGATGGCTACAAGAATGTCAGTAACAACCATTTCAATCTCCCAAGGACAATCCCATATGCCCTTAACAGAATTAATAAGGCTGTCACCCTCAATTTGAAGTTTTTGAATGTTAAGAGTCTTGACATGATTAATGTTGTTTCTTAGAGCTTCCGTCATGAGAATGGTATTATACCCACATCGTTTGCTTTCCATGTGTATTTTACTTCGGCTTTGTCATTTCTAACAATGAAACCAGTACCAGCCTCTCCATTAGCTAGTTTTGAACCATCGAAATTGATTTTGTAAAAGTCATGAATTGGTTTTTCCCATTTGAGGAATTTTAATTTCCTGGTTTGTTGTGGTTTTCTCTTTAATTGAGGCAAAGCCTCCGTGTCAGAATTTGTGGTGTTATTCCAGTTTTTTATTAGAGTGGTGATATAGTTCGAGAGATCCTTAATTCTAACATTAGGATCAGAGTTAAAGATAATTTGGTTTATGTTAATCCAAAGTCTCCACCAAGTAGTAATGAGACATATGAATTCTTGCTTACTAAGAAGGGAGGTTAATTCTACCAGAATGTCCCTTGGTTTTTTATTCGTAGTGTCAAGATTTCTGACTATGGTTCCAATTTTCGGGTTTTGTTGTTTGTTGTGTTAGTGTGAAGGAGCATTTTGTGAGAAAGTGGATAAGATTTTCGAGAGGGTTATCGCAGGAGTCACAAGCAAGGGGAGCAGGGACATGTTTCATGGCTAATTTTTGTTTGGTGGGTAAACCATCATGATTTTGTACTTTTGGGTAAGTGTTCAGATTCCAAATCCAGGCCAGGTTGTTGTTGGAAGGTGTTTGTTGTTTGGTGATTAGTTCGAATGCAAATTTTGGGGTGAACCAACCATTTCTACTAGGGGCCCAATACAGTCTATCAAAGATAGTGTATATTGGAATTGGTATGTCCAAGATTTTGTTAACAGCAGTAGGAGTGAGTATTTCTTGCAGTTTGGTGTGATTTCATGTTTTATCATTGTTGGTGAAATCACTTACTTTAATGTTTGTGTTGATAGTAGAGTGGGATAGGGTGTAATTTCTAATATTAAAATCTGATAACCAGTTATCTGTCCAAAAATTGATAGAATTACCATCTCCGACAGTCCAATGGAGGCCAGAGCTAAATTCCTTTTTTTGTTTGAGTAGTTGTGACCATTGCCAAGAGGCCCAAGAGTGATTGCCTTTTTTGTTGTACAGGAGAATATTGATATCTTTGAGATATTTTTCGGTGATGATTTTAACCCATATATTCACTACAAGAAAAAGGACTTTGGGCGACATTTTTTTTCCCGTAGCCCATACATAGTTTTTGGCGATAAAACAAATAATCGTCGCCTAAAATTTCATTTGGGCGACACAAACTTTGTTTCGTAGCCCAAAATAGAGAATAGGCAACAAAAAGTTATTTTTGACGCCTAAAGTATGTATGGGCTACAAATAGCTTTTATTGTCGCCCTTGTATTTAATATATTAATTAGTATTTATATTTACGGCGACAAAACTTATTTTTCATCGCCCAAAGATAACAATGTATAAATAATATTATTATTATTTGGCGACAAACGTTATATATCATCGCATTATGTATATTTTGGGCGACAAATTACTTTTTTTATCGCCCAAAGTTAATATTATTTAAATACTTAAATAAATTTGTTGAGCTTTGGCGACATATGTTCTATTTCGTCGCCGACGGTTTACGCGGGGAATGAAAAATTTCGTGGAAAGTAAAGAAAAGGGTTTAAAATTTGACAAAAAAAATCCAGATATTTCTCAAACCCTTCGATTTCTCTTTTCATTCTCTATCCTCCCGATCGCCTCATCGCCATGACTGCTCAGCCCTAGCTTTCTCTCTCCCTTATTCTCTATCCTTCACATCGCCATGGATGATTTGCTCAAACCATCAATTGGTCGTTTACTTCCTTATCTTCATCACTTTGCCTGACCTCTGCCTCCATCTACCGCTCCCCGACTACATCAGACCATCACGATTCAGTGGAATCGCTGCTCCTCGTTCACCCCCCTTCAGTGACCACCTTGTTGGTGATTTTAGTGAAATCATTTCCATTTAGTGTGATCGGGATTCATGCGACACTAAGGGAACTCATTCCGTTATAACACGAGCTCGGGTGTGTGGAGTACACGCTTGTGTTAATGACTTGAGTTCTAGAGGGAAACAAAGTATATGTTATATGTAAGGGTCAAGTTCCCTTGAAACAGCTTGTAAAAAGCTCTAGTTCCCTGGAAATAATTTCAGGAAAGGGAACTAGATGTTTGTTCACTTCTTGTGAAGGGAACTGAGCGTTATTTCCCTTCTACGGGACTAGACACATGTGTATGGCTGGTTGATTTTCTTGGCACGTGTTTAATGTGCTTGTAACTGTTGGTAAAACCAACTTTGTAACCGCTATAACCGTCATAACTACTTTGTAACTGTTAGTAACCGTTGGTAACTGTTGTGGGTCGGTTGGGAATGGTTCATAACCGTTGAAATCAGTTGGTAACCGTTTTCAACTGCCGCTGTAACTTCCCTTAACTTCCGTAACTGATTCTGGAAGTTCTCCCTAATGCCTATATAAAGGATTTCGGGATTTAGTGTTTGTGTTAGACAAGTAATCGGTGATTCTACAGAACTTGCTGAACTTGCTGAAAGTCTCAAATTCATTATTACATAAACTTTAAAGTTCAGTTCCTATCATGAGCCTTGATTGGAATTGGTTGGTTTGTCTTATCTCACTTCAAATTTCGTGGATTCCCTAAGGCTATGTAAGGGGCGAAATATTGATTTCGGAAAATGGTTCACCACGATTCAAACCGATATCAAGATCTTGTTGCATATGATTGATCTATCGATGTGCTATCATCTACATCAACATCCACAATAGGAACTCAGCGCCTCCAGAGAACAGTTCCCTCCATCCGAAGATTCAGCATCTCAGAGGAACTGACCAAGACGGAGACCCAACTCCTACATTCGAAATCAATATTTAGAGATCAAGTCATATGGCATTTGCACATGAGAAGACAACCAAGTTGATGTTCGAGGAGATCAAAGGAAGTTGGTTACCTTACCATCGAAGGGAAATTAGAACCCTTGATCCGAAGGAACTTTGATATTATTTGTCCCAAGTTTTATTGGGAAAATTGAAATAATGTTTTGGCTTTGATATTATTCATATAATGGTATGTATAATATGACGATGGTTAGATGTAAACCATGCATGATCATTTGATCATGGGATAAGGAACTTATATCAATGGATTTGTTATGTAAACATTTCCATGATTTCTCATAATTATTTAATGGGAAATGATAGGTGTAAACCTGTATTTCGATACATTATATATGAGAGTATATTGTATGATCATATAAGGCCAAATTGATAAGAGAATTTTGGATGATTGTCCATTGATAGGGAATTGTGTCCAACGTGGCGACGTCTCCCTAATTGGACGATGATGAGACTTTGGTAATTGCATCTGGATGCAATAGTGACTCCATTAGAGTCATGTTGTTCAAGCAAAAGGACATTTACATAATGTTAATGAATCTGTGATCATGGGAACTAAAACATGATAATGTATTCACCATTTATTTGGGTGAATGAAAGGTGTTATAACCTTTGGCTATATAAAATAAACTTATGGCATATGATATCTTAATTATCCTAGATTTGAGGACGATGGAAGATTTTCTTATAAAGAAATTCGGACCTTGTAGGGAGTTCCTTTGTACGGATCTAGTCCTTGGTGGGAAACGATAATTTCATTGAGGGAACTATGTATTGAAAGGATCCTTTTCTTTGAAGTATTGTTTGATACATAATACTGATCATATGTTTATGGTTATATAATCAATAGTCTAAAGTATTGCTTTGTTGCTAAAACTTGTCCTTTAAGAGTTCCCTTATTGGGAACTTGTTTTCGTTAAGGGGTGTTGTACTACATAAATATGTTTATACATATGATAATTTATGGTATATATATATATAACCATATGATTTATGATAAAAGCTGTTATCATGGATTGATCATGAGGATTCCAAGGTTGAGAGAGCAAGAGTCCGAAGAGACTTAATCAAAGCGTTTAGATATTGAGACCTAGATGATAAACTTCACTAGGGTTGGATTTCATTAATAATATAAATTCTGGGATGAATGTTGTATGGATGATTTCCAAAGCATTTTCATGCTGGAGAATGAGGAAAGTTCCTTGGAAGGAACTGATTCCATTCAGGGCTAAGTTCCCTACCAGGGAATAAGTTTTGAAGGGAACTGCTCTTGTGAGTCTACTATGCCTCGTGTATAGATTACTCATGGTTAAATCTAGATTACTTACTTCAAGTCTATTGTATTTTAGTACAAATTACTTGGGTAATGTCTACTAGATATCAGATTACCTAATTAAAGTCTATTGTTCCTTTGACAGATTACTTATTAGGTCTACTGGTTCAGGCCCTACTGTTTTCATAGATTGGCCATTTGACTCTACTGTATCTATACAGATTAGTCGGTTTAGACCCTACTATACTTCGTGTGTAGATTGGTCTTGCTTCTTTTTATTCGTGCTTTGTATTTAATTTATTTGATGATATCTAAAATTTTGTGACATGTTAATCATGAAGAGCTAGACATGATTGAGGTTTTATAACCAATGTTGTATATCGACAATGATGGGAAAATGTACATGTGGTACGTGCTTTTCACACTTGAACAACATAATGGTGTGTGAAAGAAAACAAAGTCCTTGAAATTATGGTGAAAACCATGTTCTGTACTTGGTATAAGTGACATTTTATGGGAAGTATGTCCCGAGGAGGAAGATGAGTTCCATGTAGGGAAATATATTCCTTGAAGCGAAGCAACTGTTAGTTGTAGGGAATCATATTCCTAGAAGGGAAGCGGTTAGTCCCTGAAGTGAACTAATTCCTTTCCTATTATCAAACAGGGTTCTTCATAAAGAACAAGATTGTCCCATATGAATTTTGGTTTAAATATTAAACTTGGTTTAATTGAGTTTGGATCTAGGGCGGTCAAAGGACTACCCATGCCTAAGAGGTAGACCTTGGGCGGGATAGGTGTGGATTGCATCATTGGGTGTGTTATGCATTCCAAGAATTTTCAGACCAATATTATTGAGTTGAATGACTTGAGAATGGTGCTTATCGTAATCAAGTGAAGAGATGTAGTTTTTCATAGTACATTAGTTCATTACACTTGGACCAAAAGATATGTTTCCTAATTGTTAGGGAACGGGATATGGAATTGATTCTTCAAGGAAGAATGTCACTCGTGCTTCGTATTAAATACGAAAGCAAGAAGGGGAAAAATCGTTCAGTTTTCTTGGCTAGGGAACTAAGGATGAAAATCTACTCAAGTTTGAGGGTATGACTATATGACCTTATGTGAATACAATAAGACACTATTATTGCCTTTTAAAAAGGTCGATGGTGAATGAGATGGATTATCCCATGGGTATGGACTATGCATTTGAGCGTAGTTCCCACCAGATCAACATTTATGTGATACTTATATTTCCTTAAGGGAAATAAGGCCTATAGCAATTTTGTTGATGAGACAAATAAAGCACTAATATGGTGGCATCAAGTTTGATGTTGTTTGTCTAGCTGATTCAATAATGAATAGTACAAAACTAGTGGATCATGTTATGGATTCATGGCATTAGGATTCCCTATGCAGCTTATGGGGGAGGTTAATGTGATCCTTAGAATTAGGATCAAAACAAGAATGAAGGAAAGTGTTCCTTGAGGGAAACATATTCCTTGTAGGGAAATGAGTTCCTTAGTTTCTTGTTTCCTCTCTCATGGACTAGAGCTTATAGATTGCGCCAAGTGTGGGCATGGTGGTATCTTGGCTCAAGTACTTACGAGTTTAGAGAACTCTGGGTGTACAAGAAAATGTACATTGTAAGATGCAACGTTGAATACACATTTTGATATGGTGGTTCAACGAGTACCTAAGTACTTGGAAAAGACCATGTTTCATGGTCATAGCTGTATTGAACGCCTTGTTTGGGGTGATTCGATAGATAGTAAAGTACTTTGAGCGGACCATGGTTTATGGTCTTATTAATGTCGAAATTGTTCCTGGATATGAAGGAATATTTGGATGTTAGATGATATTAAACTTATAGTATTAATCTTCTAAAGATGGATGGACGCTAGTTCCCTTGAAGCGAACTTTGTCCTTAAAACCTTTGTCAGTTCCCTTGAGGAAACTAGACTTGACTAGTTCCACATAACGGAAGTGTCATTTCATGGACTTCGGAGGAACAATCTAACATTTTGAGTTCGACAACGGAAATGAGATTGGTAGTATTAGTTGTAGCCAAGTTCAATGGCAAACGACTAGGGAACTAAATCTACCTAATTTCATTGAGATAGAAACTGATTTTGTCTATGTGAGCGTAAAATCTCTGGCCAGAGGGGAACTATCATGTGTGCTATAAGAGGTCACGTCCTTGGATGTGAGGTATGGCACAGTTCATGACTCATGACACATAGTGTGATTTCAGTTGTGTTAATTTAGTCAAAACAACTTTGGCTAACCACTTGATGAAGAGGTTGGCTGAAAGGGGATGGGATTTAAGACCCATATAGCTTTCTAGTGGTGGGATATCCAATTCCTTCCTGATTAACGTCAGGGACAGAATTCAATGTGGAAAGCCCACACCTAGAAACTGAGAGCACAAATGAAATATCCTCAAATGTGTGCTCAGTTCCTACAAGTTGAGAGGTTGAAGATAAAGTCTTCTTAATAGTTTCTTTGAAAAAGTGCAAATTATAGGTGCACGATTGGGGCAATGTTCCCTTAAAGGATCTACCTATATGAATGTGAAGTTTGGCCGCTTCATGAAGCTTTGGGTTGGCTTCACATATGTTCATGAATAGATATGGACTCAAGGCCCTTAATAGAGTCAAGTACAACTTTAGATATGTAAAGTAACTATTGTGTGTGTTATCTTCATGCACCCAAAGAGGTTGATTGGTTCAATCCTTAGGACATCATGATTCCCGGGTGTTTGGAATGTGTAATTACACTAAGCGGAAATTCAATCGTCTCGACATTTTCGTTTATGCATAGAGTTTGCGGATAAATACTTGCTTATTTTGTGAATAAAGGATTACACTAAAATGGGGGAGGATTGTTGGTGATTTTAGTGAAATCATTTCCATTTAGTGTGATCGGGATTCATGCGACACTAAGGGAACTCATTTCGTTATAACACGAGCTCGGGTGTGTGGAGTACACGCTTGTGTTAATGACTTGAGTTCTAGAGGGAAACAAAGTATATGTTACATGTAAGGGTCAAGTTCCCTTGAAACAGCTTGTAAAAAGCTCTAGTTCCCTGGAAATAATTTCAGGAAAGGGAACTAGATGTTTGTTCACTTCTTGTGAAGGGAATTGAGCGTTATTTCCCTTCTACGGGACTAGACACATGTGTATGGCTGGTTGATTTTCTTGGCACGTGTTTAATGTGCTTGTAACTGTTGGTAAAACCAACTTTGTAACCGCTATAACCGTCATAACTACTTTGTAACTGTTAGTAACCGTTGATAACTGTTGTGGGTCGGTTGGGAATGGTTCATAACCGCTTAAATCAGTTGGTAACCGTTTTCAACTGCCGCTGTAACTTCCCTTAACTTCCGTAACTGATTCTGGAAGTTCTCCCTAATGCCTATATAAAGGATTTCGGGATTTAGTGTTTGTGTTAGACAAGTAATCGGTGATTCTACAGAACTTGCTGAACTTGCTGAAAGTCTCAAATTCATTATTACATAAACTTTAAAGTTCAGTTCCTATCATGAGCCTTGATTGGAATTGGTTGGTTTGTCTTATCTCACTTCAAATTTCGTGAATTCCCTAAGGCTATGTAAGGGGCGAAATATTGATTTCGGAAAATGGTTCACCACGATTCAAATCGATATCAAGATCTTGTTGCATATGATTGATCTACCAATGTGCTATCATCTACATCAACATCCACAATAGGAACTCAGCGCCTCCAGAGAACAGTTCCCTCCATCCGAAGATTCAGCATCTCAGAGGAACTGACCAAGACGGAGACCCAACTCCTACACACCTTAGGCAGCGGTTCCTCGTCCATTTGTTCGTCTTCCGTAGCTAGGGTCACCGTTCGTCTCGATTCCCGACTGTTCGTCCGAGGAATCTGAGTCTCCGAGCCACCAGCAGTCCCTACGGGCTACGTGGGTTCGTGACATCCGTCACCAGCCGATTCCGAATCGACCAATTTCGGGATCTTTTGCAGCGAAGGCCTGTCATCGAATTCTTCAAACTTGGGGCTTGTTCGTCCGTCGTCGCCAATTGAAGATTTCTCTTCTCAATTGTGCATCAATTGATAGATTTGTGGTAAGATTTCTTCATTTGACTTTATGTGTGCTTTTGTAATCTGGGTTGTAAACTTGTAATGTTGTTGGTTGCTGACTTGTAGTAGCCGGAGATCTATATGGTTGAAGTATATTATAGATAATACTGCTCTCTTGATTTGGATGGACAAATTTAGATATGACTGTGCTATTGGCATCTTAGGATTTTGGAAATTTAAACTGTTTATTAAAAAGAAGACATTAGTTTTAATTTTGGTTGAAACACAAGATTGATTGTTCGAAGTTCTGGGAGCTGATATGCTTGGTTTAACTTGTAATGTTTAATTTTGTTGGTTGGTCTGATATGCATCACGTCTCCTCACTTTGTTCTCTTTCGATCCGAACTGATCCCTGGAAACCACACCGCACATCGCCAGGCGTCACCTCTGTCGAGGATACTTCAGTCGCTGTCACCAAGCCATTGTCATCCTCTTGTTATATCACAGGTAATCTAGGGTTTATTCTTTGTCGATTCTTCTTAAGTTTGTGATTTATTTGCGATTTTGTGGAATCTAGTGGAGTATGTAAAACTTGTTAGTTTCCCGGTTGTTAGTTCGGGGAGTTTGTGGCTGACTTTCGAACCAGAAGTTTGTATACTCATTGTTTCTACTATATGTGGACCATATTTGGGATTAGTTTGTGATTCGTTTGCGTTTTCAGTTATTTTGGATTGTTAAATTTCTTGACCTCTATTGATTTGATATTCCAGTTTGAAATTTGTCAAATCGAGTGTGTAATTGATATGAATCTGTAAAATTTTGTATCTATCCACAAGTTTAATTACATATTTGCTTTGTTTGAAGTCTATACTTTCAGTATCACACTAGTAATTGAAATTCTGGTGCTTCATATAAAAATTATATATTTTAGTGGTTACTTCTATTCTTGAAGTTAAAAATTGAGCTACATGAGAACAATTTTGTATCTATTTGTGGTTGACGGGCTAGTAGGCTATTAGCTTCCCTTGTTGATTGTGTTTCTTACTATGCTCATCCAACCCACCTACAAATCACAATTCCTTATTAACTTATTTCCTTAATTTTGCTTCCTTTGGAGTTTAATATTTGGTGTTACATGATTGATTTGTCATGGTTGACTTGTAAAATGCTTGATTTGGATAACCATTAGTGAAATTAGCTCTCTTCTTTTTAAATTTGGGAGAAATGAGTAGTGGTGTGTGAACTAGAGATATCATGTGAAATTAGTTTTGTATATAATTTAATAGTTAGTACTTAGTATGTTGGCATTTAGCATAAAAGCAGAAGAAGAAAAAAATAAGCTTTTAGTATATATAAATGTTCTTCCTTTTTACTTTGATTTTTACAAAGTTAGGTTGGATACATCTGTTTTGTTTATAGTTTGGGCATTGGACTTGAGCTATTGACTTATGTATTCTCCCATTGCTTTTTCTTCTTCCATCAGTGGCCAACATTACAAAGCAAATAGCCTTGCCTGCCACCTTGGAACTTATGTAAGCAATTCTCCCCAGAAACCATGTGTTTGTTGTTTCTTTTACTTTTTCTATCTTTCTTCTTTGATCTTTTACTGAAAGGCTGCTATATATATGAACATACATGAAATCAATCTTACAGAAGGTTTGTAATTGATTTCATATACTACATATATCTATATCATTATTTTATGAATTTCTTGACCATATTTAAAAAGTTTCTTACATGATACTTTTGTTTCTTCAAAGTTATAACATCAGGTATTCCAGATAAAGGTGGGAAGAAACAAATTGGCTCAATCCCTTCAAGAGAAGAAATGCCAAAATTTGCTTAAGGCAAGTATCAACTGAATATCATTAATGATTCTACAACTCTTTTTGAAAATCTAGTCTAAGCTGCTTATGTCTACCTGCAGCTTGATGATGTTATTGATCTTGTGAATCCTAGTAATGAACTTGTGTGTCACTAAGGAATTGACAAAAAAATCAGCCTTGGGCATGCAAGTGAAACTCTTGCCATATATAATTTATTAGGTAAAGTAAGTCGTCATCATTTGTTATTTTGCTCAGCCTTGACAAAAATCATTATGTTTTACCGGCGATCTTATTGATACTCATAGAACATAGATGTGATGCTTTCATGTTCTTTAATAGCAACTGGGAAGACCGAAGATGAAGGTTTCATGACCACTGATTTTTTGTGATGATGAATGACAAAGTTGCCTAATGACTTGATCCCTTTGTTTTGCCCAGGAAATCCCAACTGATTGTACTAGAGATTTGTCAAGATCTTGTAATAACCCTCAATTTCAGTAAGGGTATTTGAGTAATTTTCCCAACCATCGGTCTGTAAGTATGATGTGTTAGACATATTCGATCTCGTTGTATGAACGTTATGGATATGAGTATTATACGTCTACGACTTCGGACTAGTATAAAACGCTATAAGGACCGAATCGGGAATGTTCAGAGACCCACAGGCATAGACCCGGGAGCTGATCGTGGACCGGGAGCCGTGGACACGGTAGGTCCGTGTGCCCGGGCCAAACTAATCGGGTGTGGCGTTACCGCGACCGCGGCCAAGTAACCGCGACCGCAATAAGGCCCGCGACCGCGGTTTTACAACCGCGATCGCGGGTTTCTGAGTCAGCCTTATCTTCAAGATTTTTGAGCGTCTGTCGGTTCGATTGTCTGGCGTTTCGCCGGTGTGGGAGGCGAATCGTTTGGGTTGCTCGGCGTTGGGCTCCCTCCATCCTATAAATAGGGGTCGGACTCCCTTCCTTCCTCCCATCTGAGATCCAAGCTCTCACTCTCAAAACTCTCTCAATTCTGGAATTTGTGCTCACCAGAAGCTCGTGTCGTCGCCGGAATCGCGTCGTAGCGCTGTGGGAAGCCATCCAGAGTCGCACTTGCGCCAAGGAGGAGGAGGAAGCGTCGAAGTCGGTAATGCTTCGAAACTCCTCTCGCAGTCGCGTCTGATGAACAACCGCGACCGCAGAGTTCATCACCGCGACCGCGGCTTGCCCAGAAAACCGCGACCGTGGGTGTGAAAACCGCGACCGCGGCATACCCGCTGTGGTCGCGGCCTTGGGTCTTCTGTTCGTATTATTCCTACCTTAGGGAAATTTTAACTTAGGTTTTCATGCCTCGTTTCGTGTGCGTCATCGGGATGGATCTTCGGGACGAAATTGGACTTCGATGGGATCTTCAGTTGTTAGGGTGTGCGTGTCCAGATTTCGTCCGTTACCAAATCAATCTTCATTCGTAGAATCTAAGGCAAATGACGGTTCGCTCTTGCTTAATCATTCCATTTTTTCCTTTAGTTATCAATTATTTTGAATGTTATTAAATTGGAATGAAATGTGGTTTTCGTTTGGGAACAGATTTTATAAATAATGTGATTAAAATATGATATTATAATAGGTTGTATATATTGCTAGAAACAACGCTATTATACTTGTTAATTACCGTGATGGTATTGGTGTGGATTTATGTGTGAACTTAAATATGTAGTTAGAACGAGTATTCGTAGAAACGCTATGTACCTTGCGAGGTCTAGCTGTTTCTTTATAACCGGCGTAGGATGTTCAAGCCCTAACACCCTTTCCTGATCATGACCGTCCCCTATCCGAATATAGGGGTGGTGCACACAGCTGGTGCCAAACATTCGGGAAATGTTCCCAAGATATCTCTCGTATCGAGATGATATATATATGTTAAAAGCTGTAACGTGAATATACGTTTTGGAATTAATTAAGATAAGTGCGATTATGCACATAATTAATATACCCTAGGGCGAGGAGTACAACGTGGAAACCGCCCGGACTTCGGTTAGAGTAAGTCTTCTTTCCAATCTGAAATCGCATTGCGCGGTGAGGTTGGTCGTTGACCTAAATGATCAAGTCGTTTTTTAACGCTTGTGAGAAAACTATAACGTTCCCAAACATTTGTCATATTTTTCCATAAGACTCAATCCTTTGGAGTCTTCTTTTCAGTGCATGTCTAATTCTATTTATTCTGTGAAAGTCCCGGGTTATGTATCGTTCCTTCGGTTATTATTCGAGGAACAATGATAGTAAACGGTTACGATCACTAGAACCTTTTTATTTCTACCCTTGCATAGTCTTTCATTAGACTAACCAACCGGTTAGTTTCCTTTGCATGGTTGGCTGGTGTCATCCGTCTCATATGACACATCAGATAAGTGTCCGCATCAGTAAAGGCAAGGACGACGTGAGGGCAGTTGGCATTTTTCCGTGTTTTTCCAAGGTTGAGATCCTAGGCGTAAGATCACAAGGTCAAGACCCGTTGAGTCATTTTATTTCAAGACTTCCGCTGTAATAAATAGTTGTACTCGATTTTGTTATCGAATTGTAATTTCAACATTTGTAATAAAATATTATTTGGGCAGTCGTATGTCATTTAATAAAGTTTATGTTATTATATAGTTTGTTATAAAATGGTTAAGCCTTGGGTGACCCCAAATGTGTAATCTGAGATCACTGACGGTAATATTTCCAAAGGGTATTTTGGGGGTGTTACAGATCTATGTTTTTCTAAAGGAGCATTGCAACATTGCTAAGTGGGTTGCTCTCGGAGTCCCTTGTTTTTTAAAGTAAGAAGTACTATATTTTTTTGTCCTTTATGGATATTTGTGAAAAGCATTGTTTTATGTCATTCTACAAGAAATATTGTAGAATGAAACTATGGAACTGTTTTCTTATTTCCCTCTTGCTGAAAACTAAGGTTTCTGAAACAAAGCTATTTGTGCTTGTTAACATTGTAGTTGTAGTGAATGATATGGTGTGAATATGTTCACTTCTGCCTCTTCAGTAGCTACTATCATTTTATCAAAAAAAGTAGCTACTATCATTATCTTGAAAAAGGAAATTTATAGTGGAGCCTCTTTGCATTAACCGGGTTTGGTTATTTGAACCGCAAATGCTTGTTGAATTGCTGAGCCTGTGCTTTTGTGTTGTGGTTGATCAACAAGCCACTTGGTGACCCTTCATATCTGTCATGGAACACCCACTCTGGAGGGCACTGAACTCGAAACTGAACCAATACAACTCTAATATGTTTCATATTTATGAGAGTCTGTTGCTTACATCATTTTTTTGTTGACTTTTTTTAAGAACTTGATTTCTCCTTTGGGGCATGAATGCATGACACATGGACATATTTTGATTCAAAATATATATGATGTTTGGTCCAAGCATACGTGGTTTTACATCACTAATTGGCAATGCATTAATCATAAATTTACATATATGTACAAGTTTTGAAGTAGGTTATTAGTTAACTAATTCATATGCTATATATGTCTATTTTTTGTAGGAGGATAAATGAAGACTTCAACAAAAGTAACTAACTACTTGGGGATATTATGAAATGTATAGGATGAGCATTTTGTTGATGGTATTTTGGCTTGAACTAAGCAAGCTTCTTATGAAATGTATAGGATGAGCATTTTGTTGAAACAAGTACCTTATTAATATATTTTTAAGTTTATATGTTATATTATATGTGCAAGTGCAATATAAAATAAAATAAAATACCACTCATCTTGAGAAAATTATCCAAAAACATTTGTAAACGTTGCCACAAAAAATTGGGTCGTTGCACAGGATATTGGGCGAAAAAAATCAGCTTTCGTAGCACAAGATATTGCGCGACAAAAATCAAGTTCGTAGCACAAGATATTCGGCGACAAAAAACTCGTTTCGTAGCACACGATGTTGGGCGACAAAAGTCAACATTCGAAGCACAAGATATTGGGCGACAAAAGTCAACTTTCGTAGCACAAGATATTGGGCGACAAAATATAGGTTTTGTCACAAAAAGAAATTTTGGGCGACAAATTCTTTTTTCGTCGCCCAAAACAAAGGGCGACGCGCCTACGGCGACGCCTCCGCGACAAAAAAATGTTTGCCGCCGTAAAGTTTGGGCGACGAAAATGTGGGTTTGGGCGACGAAATGTTTTGTCGCCCAAAGCCTTTTTTCTTGTAGTGTTATTTGGCTCAGCCAAGATTTTCCATAAGAGTTTCATCTGTAATGCTTTGTTCATATCTTGTGTTTTTCTGATACCTGTACCACCATTTTCTTTGTTTTTACAAATTTTATCCCAACCTATCAAAGGTTTATAAGATTGATCTTTATTCCAGAAGAAGGTTCTGTTAAGAGTGTCAAGTTCTTTGTGAATGTGGGATGGTAGCATAAAGTTTTGCATAATATAATTTGGTTTAGCTGCCAAGTTTGATTTAATCAGGGTTGCTCTACCTTCTTGTGAGAGTGAGTTGACTTTCCATTTTGTGAGTTGCTTAGTAGTTGATAAGATGGTATCTTGGTTTACTCTTCCATTGATAATAGGACATCCTAAGTATTTTTCAAGGGATGTCGTGCTTGGGATACCAAGTACTGAATGTATGATGTTTTTTGTGTTAGTAGAGGTGTTGTTGGTGGTTTGGAAGGCTGACTTGTGAAAGTTAACAGATTGCCCTGAGGTGGAGCAATATTCTTCGATGATAGTCTTAATTTTGGAGCATGCTGTTTGGTTAGCTTTGCCAAATATGAGGATATCATCAACAAAGGATAAAAAGGGGATATTAGTTCCTCTCCTAGAGATTTGGAACCAATAGATTATTACTACCATTGCTCTCCCGTTGTAGTTTCCTTGCTAGTATTTCAACTCCTAGTATAAAAAGGAAGGGAGATAACGAGTCTCCTGGACGCAGACCTCTCTAGGGGTAAAAAACATCAGTTGGTCCATTATTTACGAGCACTGAGAATGAGACTGTTTCAATACATTCTTTAATCCACCCTATGAAGCGAGTGGCAAATCCAAATTTTTCTAGGACTTTTAGAATAAAGTCTCATTCAATCTTGTCATATGCTTTTTCCATGTCGAGTTTGATTGCTACCCATCCCTCCTTTCCTTTCTTGGATCGAAAAGAATGGAAAATCTCGTGAGCGATAAGGATATTGTCCTGTATAGCTCGGTCTGCCACGAAAGCACCTTGTAAGGGGTGTATTAGTTTATTAAGAATAGGTTTTATTCTGTCAGTCATGATTTTGGAGATAACCTTATAGATGGTGGAGCATAGACTGATGGGTCTATATTGGTTAGTAGAGTTTGGGTTTTCACATTTTGGAATCAGGGTAATAAAGGTGTGGTTTATTTGTTTAAGGAGCTTCCCGGAGTGAAAGAAACTTTTAACAGCCTTAATGACCATATGCCCTACAATATGCCAGTATTTTTGATAGAATAAAGCAGACATTCCATCGGGACCTGGGGATTTGTTGCTGCCAATTCCAAAAATTGCTTTTTTTTATTTCCTCGTTGGTGACGGGTTTAGTTAGTGCTACGTTGTCTTGGCTTGAGATTTCATTGTTTATGTTAGTAAGGTATTCTGAGAGAATATTATTGTATATATTGCTTTTCTTAAATCTTCTTTCAAAATCAGATTTAATTTCGTTGCGAATGTTTTCCAATCCAATTTTGATGGTACCTCCGTTAGTTCTGATTTCTCTAATTATTTTCCGATTTCGTCTGCCTGTGGCGATGCGGTGGAAGTAATTGGAATTGGTATCAATTGATTTTATATGTTTTGTTTTCGCACGTTGACTCCAATATTTTTTTGTGAAAGGACAAGAGGTTTTCCTTTTTTAGTATTAGTATGTTTTGTTTAGTTATAAGGGGTTGTGATGGGTTGGTAATTATTTCTTTTTGGATAGAGGTTAAAGATTCATCCACTTCTTGGAGTTGTTTAAAGATATTTCCAAATATTGTTTTATTCCACCGTTTAGCATTGGCTTTTAGTGCATAGGTTTTTTTTGTGAGGTTAAACATATGAGAACCCCTCGTGTTTAAAGGCCAGGCTTGTCTCACGATGTTTTCAAAGTCCTTTCGATATGTCCACATTTTCTCAAATCTAAAGGGTTGAGCTTTGATATGAGATTGGTTTTCTAATATAACAGAAATGGGGCAGTGATCTGAGGTTGTGAAAGCATGGTTTTTTGTAAAGATACCTGGGAACCATTGTAGTATTTGATCATGAACCAGGGTTTTATCTAGTTTTGAATACTGGTTATCTATCTCTGTTCTATTTTTTCTCCAAGTGAAATCCCCGCCTTGGGTAGGGATATCAATGAGATTACAGTTATTTTTAAAATTCATTAGTTGAAAAAAATTCGATGGTGGCAGAAGAACACCACCGGTCTTTTCAGTATTATTTTGTATTTCGTTGAGGTCTTCAATAAGAAGACATGGAAGATTGGTCTGTAAGACGAAGTTCTCTAATTTGGCCCAGAAGTGATCTTTCTTATTTTCTCTTGGGGGAGCGTAAATGAAGATCATCATTATACACATTGCTTCATCCAGTATTTTGTATTTAATCGCAATGAAGCGGGGATCAATATGTGATAGTTCACACATTTCATTATAAAGTTGGTATGATTTCCACATGATGCATAAACTGCCTGGAAATTCTACTGCTAGTGAGAAATGAAAATTGTCAAAGCCAGCTTTCCTCCATAGAATTTGTTGTGGTTCTTTATTTGTTCTAGTTTCAACTAACGCCATAATTTGTATCTTTTCAATTTTACAGAAGGACTCAATATCAGTCCAGAGGTTTTTACGACCAATGCCTCTACAATTCCAAAGGCTTATCTTCATATAAACACTTTGGGATTGTTTTGCAAGTAAGTTGGTCTTGCTATTTTAATAGGGTGATGAGAGGGATCCATGTTTAGGGGTTTAATTGTAGTAAGATGAGAAATGCTGCTTTTGGACCATTTTAAATTGGAAGCATTAGCGAGATTTAGTTGAGAGTGGTTGTACTGAATTGTGATCCAGGCCAAGGGGCCTATTTTAGGGGGTAATTGGGTGGGACGATTTTGTAGAATTTGAGATTGGGCGAGTTCATATAGATTGTTCTGAGAGACAAAATGCCAAGCAAGCCACTTAGTATTATGGCCTTCCTTTGGTATTAGCTTTGATGTTACCTGGGTAGAAGCAAGCCTAGACATAACAGATAACTCGTATTAGGATACAAAATAATACGGTATCATTAGGGTGGTAGTAAGGTAGGTCTTTGACAAATACCGGACTGATAATCTTACCAAGTAGAATTGGAGATACTAGTTTACATTGATTTGCAGTATACGTATCACCGTACCAATCAATTACAACCCTTATGCAAACAAAAGGGTAGACATCTGATTCTGGGGTTTCATGCGGATAGTGTTGTGAATATAAATGCATAGAACCTTTGTGTACATCCGGGCTTTGAGGCCTTAAGACCTTGGTTGTTAGTTGATCTCGCCTTGTGAGTTTGACCATGAGTTTAATCCCAACGAGTGTATTTGTGTTTGGTGACCTGTTCAGGAAAGAGAGAATATTAAAAAGGCAGAGTTCATTCAGTAATAAACTGGTAGGTAATAAGATAGATTCTGAGAAAGAGAACCATGACAACTATGCAATTAGTCTAGAGATTAGTGATATTAGTTTGTATATAGAAAATTTGAAGGTCATATATCCAGGATAGGTTAAAGTCATAGATATAGGGGGCAGTTTTATGCCATGTCAGGATGTGATTCCAGCCCTTAAAGCTAGTACTTGTGATTCCATAGTGGGATGAGATATTCATCATGAGTTTAGAGCTTATAATAGTCTTGTACATGCGATAAACATAATCAAAAATATGATAATAGTAAAGGCTCATAAGATCACCAAGTGGAGGATACCTCAAAAGATAATGCATTGAGAGGGCCATTAAGGCAACATGATTTTGAACATTAGAGTAGTTGAAATTACACATTACAAGCTTGGAAGCAGCATAGAAATAACAGACCAAAGGAGTATGTAGAGAAAGCTCCCTAGGGTGATACACCAACAGTTTGTAGCTTGTGAAAGCTAGAACTACACACCAGAGATTTTTGGAGGAAAGGTCCCTAGTGGCCAAAAGAGGGAGATTTCTGGACATAATCATAAGATAACTAAAGCGGTTACATTTTGGGGTTTTTGGTCCCCATCAGATAGGAGGAGGCAGTATCATCATCCCCCTCTAGTATTTTTCTCTTGCTGGATTCAGAAGTGGAGATATCAGCATGTTGGACATTCAGATTGCCAAGTTTATTGGCCATGGAAGTGCTTGATGTAGTTGTCTTCACAGAGTTGATTGAATGGTATGAGCCTTCAGAAAGTGCCTCATCAACAAGTAAATCCTCACCAGAGTCTTCCTCTTTATCAGACTTAAGGAGTTCATTGATTTCATCATCAGTGAACTTCTCATTGTCATTGTTGTTGTTCAGGGGGTAAGGGTCCTCACCTTCATCGAAGAGGTCATCTCCATCCATATCAAAGTCATTGACTGGGTCAGTGCCACCAATGTCAGTGTTGACAGTCTTGTCTTTATCACCAGCAGAGGGAGATTCAACCAGAAGCTCCAGCTTTTTATCATCCTTTGGGGTTTTGGGAGGGAGAGGTTCTAGGTTTGTTGGGGCAGCAGGGGCAGTTGGTTCCATTTGAGGCTGGGTAAAGAATTTTCATTCACTGTAGGAAGAGATTGGGTGAAAGGAGGGGAAATAGGGGTTTCACTGGAAGAAGAGTTTGGCTTAGTGACAAAGGCTTTCCTAGGAGAAGTGGCCTTAGCAGGGGGGCTGTGATCATTTGCAGGGGAGGGTTTGGGAGATAGGTTAGGGGACTCATCAAGGGAGTCATCAGATTCATAGACAACTGAGACCCTCCCCCCCCCCCCCTCATTGCCAGATAGGTAAGGTTTGTGCCCATGATTAGGGACAGAGGCCTTAGCAGCATGTTTTTCTTTCTTGGAAGAGACTTTGACCCACTTTCCAACTTCAGAGGGGTTCTCATTACCAGTAGATGGAACATCTTTGTGAAGAGAAGGGGCTCTTTTGATAGAGATGTTGAGCTGAGGGGGAGTATATTTCCTAAGAGGGCAGGTGGTAAAGATGTGATGGGGATCACCACAATTACCACACCCCTCAGGCCAGTCTCCATACCAGATATTGAATTTTTCCATATCTCCCTTAGTGTTTGGAATAAGAACATAGCTTTTATTTTTCTTTTGAGAAAAAACCATTTGAACACAGATTCTGACAAATTTTGCCCATTTTCTTTTAAAGGCAAGTGGGTCAAGCTTTATAAATGAGCCAACATGATTTTCTTCCAATATAGTTTGGATGGCATCTGCATTGCAAAGCTCTGCAGGGAGAAGTGAGATTCTAATCCAGATGTCAAGTTTGGAAATAATCTCAGTTTGTGGGTCAAAACCATTATACCAGGGTTTAAGTAGGATCAGTTGGCCAAACACATGGTAGGGTCTACCCTCCCAAATCTTTTTAAGATCAAGAGGATTAGAGAAGTTTATTTCAAACCAGCCAAACTGGCGATCATAGAAGCCAATTTCGCCTTTTAAGAATCTCCATTCTGATTTGAGCTTGGTAAAGATTTTTGGGAACTCAATAGGGTTTCCTATGAGGTACCCCATAAGGGCAGATTCTTTTTGTTTGTGGACAGTGGCTCTAATTTTGGAAAGCCTAGAGATATAGGAATCTATATTTATTTTAGCATTTCCCTTCCTATTCGACATAGCCTTGGACTGGTTGGTGTCTGCATTAGCAGAGGGGATTGATGATTTGGTAGTGTTGATAACAACAGAGGGGTTACCAGAGGGGGCTGCTTGTGAAGCAGAGGAATGAATTTCATCCGAACAGAGAATGTTAGAGTAAGTTTGTTTACCTTTATCCATACTAGTTGAAGAAAGGCAAGCAAGCAATTGTTTAAGACTCAACACAGCCATACACAGCAGAAAACAGTAACAAGTAGGACACTCAAATTTAGAGAAATTTGAGAGGGTTTGCAGTGATGCAGTTGTAAGTAATTTCAACCAAAGACACCAATATTTATAATTGGTAAGATTAAAGCAGTAAACGAATATAGGGTAGGGGTAAGAGCTAGGAGAGATACACCTGACATAGAGGAGAAGCACCACCACAGAGCTAGGGGGAAGGGGCAACCCCTTCAACAACCACAGACGCCGAGGAGTGGTAGCATCAATCAGAGAAGGATTTATGAAATCTGACCTTCCCGGAGCAACCGAAGGGCAGAAAGTACACCCTTTCTTTTGGTAGTTCCTCACCTTTTCCAGAGACCTTGCGTAGAGGAGGGGGTGAAGGCCAAACCTTTTAGCGTGCTCAGCACACCAGTACCCATGCCGCTCAGGGATAGTCTTGCTAGGATGAATCAGAAAGCAGACTCTGAGAAATTCTTTAGTCTGAGAGGGTTTAAGCTTTTGTTCGAAGAGTCTTATCAGACAGAGGATGAAGCAGATTTGGAGAAGGTCTAAGTTGCTTTGTGAGATGGAAGGGGAAGCATCCATCTCGGAGCAGGCACATGTGAAGTCGGAGGTGGTCCTGGTGGAGCGAGAAGGTAGATTAGGTTGACGGCGGCGAGGAGCTAGGGTTAGGTTAACAGATAGGGGAAAAGGGGAGAGGTTCAAAAGGGAGTGTTTCCGAGAGGGTTTTCCAATCGTGTTCCATATCTTCTTATTATTAATTTGTCTTTGATATCCGCTAACATTGTTCAATATAAGGGCCACATATCATAGATATAGATGAATTTTCATTTTAACACGTATTTACCAAAACCTGTATATATTACTATCATCTTCCTTATCCCATATATACGTACACAGAGGAATGCTCTGGTAAAACGGGAATTGTGGTAAAACGGAAGTATTAATCTGGGACGTTGGATGGAGGGTGATGAACGGATGGATAAATGCGTCATATAGTGAATATGGTATGGGTAAAACTACCAGATTTTCTCAAATAAGATAGTTAATATATATTTTAATTAAAATAAGATAATTAAGGATATTGTTAGAGGAGAGAGAAAATCATATACTTATTCCAAAACCGCTTCATTCCGCTGATACATTTTCTTTTTGTTCAACGATTTTTCAGCGTTCATGAATATCGATCACGTCTTTATGAATATCGTTCATGCGTTTATGAATATCGATGGACGTGAATATCTCCACTTAAAACATGAATATCACCACTTGATATTTTCAGCTTTTGCAAATTCGTAGAGTTGTTATTCTTGTTGCTTTTGTCATTGTTTCTTGAATATCGTTCATGTTTGTATGAATATTTTTGTTTAATATGTGGATATCACCAATTAAAGACATGAATACCACAACTTAAAATATGAATATCACCACTTAATAATATATGAATAACATAATCAATTACACGAATATCATAATCAGTTACATGAATATCACACTCAAGTACATGAATAACATAACTCCATGAATATCGATCACTACCAATTACATTAATATTACCACCCAATTACATGAATATTAACACATATTACACGAACATTACCCCCGATATCGTGAATATTACATGAATATCACCATTCAATTCATGAATATCGATCATTACCCAATTATTAATAGTATCACCCAATTACATGAATATCAACACATATTACACAAATATCACTCCCGATATCATGAATAAATATTACATGAATATCACCAATCAATTTATGAATATTGATCACTACCCAATTACATTAATATTACCACCTAATTACATGAATATCAACAAATATTACACGAATATCACCTCCGATATCGTGAATATTACATGAATATCATCACTCAATTCATGAATATCGATCACTATCCAATTACATTAATATTACCACCCAATTACATGAATATCAACACATATTTCACGAATATCACCACCCGTGAATATCACACCCGGTCGAATATTCGATTCTGACAGTTACTTTTTGTTTCTAGAGACATCTTCTCTCTATTCAACGACCATCGAACCATACATGAACCCTAAAATCAAAACAACATTGACGTCAAAATCAAAAACAACACCAACATTAATCAATGAAATCGAACAAATAAAAACACAAGTTTTTTGTGAGTACAAAACGTAAATTTCAATGAGACAAGCCTTAAATTCAAAGTCTTTGTGAATTTGGGGAAGTTGAAGACAATAACCCTAAATATCAAACAAATAAATTGAAGGGGGAGATGAACTAATAAACAAGGATTGAAGAAGAAATCACCAAGATCCAAGACAGAGGAAACCACCGAGGCGGAGTCGCGGAGGCGGAACTGCGGAGGCGAAGTCGCGGATCCAGAGAAGAGGCGGAGTCGCGGGGGCGGAGCCGGAGTCGCGGATCCGGAGGCGAAGTCGCGGATCCAGAGGCAGAGGCGGAGTCGCGGATCCAGAGGCGGAGTCGGAGTCGCGGAGCCGGAGGCGCGGAACTTCAATGGAGGTTTAGGGAGATTTGGCAGAGACGGTTTTATTTTGGGAGAGAATGAAAATAACCGTATATGTGAGATTTTAGAGATTTTAGATGGAAATAAAATCCCATGAAATCAGGATTTGGTATAATGTGGTGCACCCCATTCCATTTCTCAAATTTGCACTCATTAGGATTAAATCTGAGCCATTAATTCTTTCTTCATTTGACGCCCCTGATTAGTACATCCGTTTTGCCGTAAGAGCTCGTTTCACCAGAACCTAATTCTACGTACACATGCATATATTAGTTTCACGACTAATTCTAATTAATTTCATACCTTCCGTTACAATTAGTATTGAAATAAACTAGAATTAGACTATTTCAATACTTTTGGTATGTAATTGTCAATGTATGAGCAACATTATTTCCTCCGATGTAACGATATGTCTGAAAGACCTTGTGTTCCCTTGTCGAAACCAAGTTATAATTTATTCCCTATATCATATATATAAATTTACGAAACACTCAACACATATATTAACATATATTAACTGAATGTTTGTTACTATCAAAATCTAAAGAATTTAACAATTATACATGACATTTATATGGATTTATATATCCGGCCTTTTCTTAACCTGTTTGTAAATGTTGTAATCTATAGTTTGTTTCTATGTAATTAAGCAAATGGTAGATCGAGCCAATAGAGACTGAGAACCGGGTCGAACCGCCAGAGAACCGGGTCCGAGACAGGTGAACCGGGCACGATAATACAAGGAGCCGAACCGGGTTTAACAAGCAACCCCGGCCCAGCCGGTTGGATGGCTTGTTCTCGGGTTGGTTTCTCCAGATGGGTTGCTGGGCCTTTTTTGAAGACAGGCCCATGTTATTTGAGCTTGATCCAATTGTGGTTGTGTAAATGGAATGCTGCGTTTCATCTCCAGCTCCTCACGTGGCCTAGCTATAAAAGCCCTCACCTGGCTCTTTTGCTGAAAACCCTAGCTTCATGTATAGTTTCCACTCACAGAGAGAAAAGAGAGAGAAGAGAAGTGTTCGCCTCGCCCGCGGTGGTCTCCTCGGTGGTTGTCCTTCCCGGCGGTGTTACTTGGCGTATTCGGTGGCGAGTTCAAAGAAGCTTCTATCTCGAAGCTTCTCAGCCTTGATTGGGGGCCGAAACCCTTTCACTCGTCTTCTTCCTTCGTCTCTGTTTCTTTGTCTCTATTTTTCTGGTTCTCTGTGTGGTTTGCCGTTCTTGTCTCTTGGCTTGTAACCTTGCTTGTAACCTTGCTTGAATTCTCTGGAAAATTAGTGCATGCTTAGGGTGAGTCTCCCCACTGAGACTCCGCAGAGTAGGCTTTGCCGAACTGCGTGAACATTGTAATATCCCTCATTTTAGTAAAGAGTATTTTGGTAAGATCTCCAAACACTCGTATTGTAGTCAAATTATTTTCAGAAGAGTTCAGATATTCTGATAAATACTTGATCTTTGTAATAATTCTCTGAGTAGAATAAAATACATTCGACGTATTTTTGGGGGTTTAGAATATTTGTTAGGGTACGAATATATTTAAACCGGGATTAAAACCCATATCCAAGATTCTTCTCGGTCAAAAATGGGCAAAAGGCACAAAATTGGCCTTGACCGCACCTGCGGCCATACCCACCGCACCCCGCGGTGAGACCCACCGCACCCGCGCCGTGATGATGGCTTCTCTGCTCCGCCGAACTCGTCTGAGCTGCTTGCCGATCTTGTCCCCGGTGAGGCGGTGGGAGAGGGGGCCAGCTGGACTCCTTCTGGCTCCTTGATGGCCTATAAAAGGAGGGGGCTAAGAGGAGGAGGCCATTCCACTCTCTCTCTCCCTCAAATCTCTCTTTCTTTCACTGCCATTGTCGTCGGAGTTGCAAGCGTCGCCGGAGTTCTTCAAGGTCGCCGCCGGAGTTGCCATAGGAGGAGGAGGTGCCCTCAAGGTGGTGGTTAGTGACGCAAGGAGTTTGGAAGTCGAAACCAACCCAAGTCGAGCCCCATCGTCTTCCCCGGTGAGTTTTCGCTGTCAGCGTCTCGCCTCTGTAGCCTCGCCGCACCCGCGGTCAAGGCCACCGCACCCGCGGTGGGCCTGGGCGAGTGTGGTGGTGGCTTGGGCGTTGTGATCTCGTTTGGGACTTTTGTTCCTTCGATTTCGTTCGTTTTTCTTTAGATTCGTACTATTTATTGTCGAATCTAACTTAGGGTTTCGTTATGGGTCGTTCTGTAGGAAACCATAATCCAGGTTCTTCCTCGTTTCGGACCCGGAAATCCGTCATCTCGAGCTTCGTTGAGCTTCGTCTAAATCTTAAGCAAGTGGCGGTTCGCTCTTGCTTATCATTCCATCTTTATATTGATTATCAATTGTTTAATTGTTAATTAATTTGGGATGAATTGTTATTTTCATTTGAGAACAGTTTTGATAACTGTATGTGATTTTAAAAAGAGATATTATAATAGGTTGTATATATTGCTAGAAACAACGCTATTATATATATATATATATGATTAAATACGAATATTATGATAGGTTGTATATAATGCTAGAAACAATGCTATTTTATATGTTATTGGCCGCGATGGCTTTGTTATGGATTATTATTGTGTTGAACTGTTTAGTTAGCACGAGTATTCGTAGGAACACTATGTATCGTGCGAGGTTTAGTGGTTTCTTTATAACTGGTGCTAGGAGGATTATTCCTCTAGTACTTTTCCGGTCATGACCATACCCTTACTCAGGGTACGTGTACACAGCTGGTGCAGCCATTTGGGATTTATTCCCCATGATATCTCTTGTAAGGAGATCTTAAAAGCTTGTAACGTGAATGTTCGTTTTGGAATCAAACAAGATAAGTGCCGTTGTGCACATAATTAATATACCCTTTGGCGAGTAGTGCAACTAGGAAAATAGTGCAGCTAGGAAAGCACGTCTAGACTTTGGTCAGAGTAAAGTTCTCTTTCCAATCTGAATTCGCATTGTGCGGTGAGGTTGGTCGTGAACCGAAACACCTAAGTCAGTTTTAAAACGCTTGTGTGAAATGTTCTCAAGTACTTGTCATACTTTCCGATAAGACTCAATTCGTTGGAGTCTTCTCTTCATATGTTTCCTTAAGACTCAATCTTTCAGAGTCTTTTCTCTTGATCATGCCTTTTCATATATTTCAGTAGGAGTATGGTGGTTGACTATCGTCATTGACTTTTATTCGAGAAACGATGAGTCTAACCTAATACGACTACTTAGAACCTATATGATTTTCCCTTGCATAGTCTTTCATTAGACTAACCAATCGATTATATTTCCTTGCATGGTTGGCTGGTGTCATCCGTGTCATACGGCACATCAGATAAACTGCAGTTTCAATGAAGGCTAGAAACGACAACGAAGGCAGTTGGGATTTCAAAGAGTTTACCAGGTTGAGATTCCTTGGCGGGTGATCGATTTCGATCAAGACCTTTATGCTTTTTACTTTCAAGACTTCCGTTGCAATCTATTTAATTATGTATTTTGAATCATGGGTGAAATTCCGAAGCGTTTTCTTTAAAGTTATGATATTTTGTATTTTAATTATTGTTTTATGATTTATATAAACTGGTCAAGCCTGAGTGGCTTCGGATGTGGAATCTGGGGTCACTGGCGGTAATACCTTTCAAGGATATATATTTGGGGGTGTTACAAACATTTCTTTGTGTCCTTTATGCTTTTACGATTCTTTAGACACATTTAGTTTTGTGAATCGTGCGATTGCGTTTTGGATCAATCGGATCTGTTCATTGAGATTTACAAAGTGGTATCAGAGCATGTTCCTCTGTGATTGCTTTGTTCCGCTGCGCTTTAGTTGTGATTTGTGATTTCTTGTTACTTGATCTAGTTGGTTGAGCAAGATTTCATTTCTAGGGTTTACTGTTGGGTATCAAGGTTCTTGTTCGCTACAAGTTTGATATATGTGTAATCTAGTAACCCTAGGTC
This sequence comes from Rheum nobile, assembly GCA_027886185.1. Classification (NCBI taxonomy): domain Eukaryota; kingdom Viridiplantae; phylum Streptophyta; class Magnoliopsida; order Caryophyllales; family Polygonaceae; genus Rheum; species Rheum nobile. The sequence continues at coordinate 763,408 of WOAB01000342.1, read as the reverse complement.
GAAGTTCTGTGTCTTTTTGATATTAGAACTTGTTTTTTGGTTTCTGTAAAAATCCTCCTCTGCTTATTACTAACTGTTCTTGACTGTGGTGATGGCAGAATACATGAGGTTAAAACCCTTTGATGGTAAGAGTGACTTCGTCATGTGGAAGGTGAAGATGAAGGCGATTCTCATAAAAGAAAAATGTTACAAGGCTGTGGTTGATGAATGGGCTGCTGATATTTCTACTGATGACAAAAAGGATATGCAGGATTTGGCCCATTCTGAAATAATGATTAGATTAACTGACGACATAGCTCGTCAGGTGGTGAGTCATACTAAACCTAAACCCTTATGGGAAGCCCTTGAAACTATTTTCTTGAAAAAATCATTGCCTAGTCGCATATCCTTATTATGCAAACTGTTTACCTTCAAGATGGATGTGCATATGACTATTCAAGAGAATTTTGATGTCTTTCTGAAAATGACACAAGATCTAAAAAGATGTGATGATGAGATTAAGGAAACTCATCAAGCTGTGTTATTATTGAATTCTTTACCTGCTCAATTTGATACCCTGAAAGATGTGATTCAATATGGCCGTGATGAACTTACTATGGCTAAAATCACTGAGTCTATCATTCAGAAAAATGAATCTCTGAAAGTGTTTAAGATCAAGAATGAGTCTAAAATTGAGACTAAAAATGAAGTCATGATGGCTAAGGGTAAAAATAAAAATAAGAAGAAGGGAAAGAAGTTCAGGAAAGATAACAACTCTGAGAAACAACATGATAATGACACTTCTACTGTTAAGTGTTTTTACTGTGGGAAATTGGGTCATTATGCTTCTGACTGTCATAAAAAGAAAAGAGATGAGAAGAACAAAGAGAAAAATAATAAGGATTCTCAGAATAACTCTTCTAATGTGTGTGAAACTTGCCATCAGTATGATAATAAACTCCTTGTTGCTAGCTCTATGATTGACTGTGATTCCTGGATCCTGGATTCAGGATGCACTATGCATGCTACACCTAATAAGCACTTCTTTAGCTCTCTGAATTTGCATGATGGGGGAAATGTCATGTTAGGTGATCATACCTCTCTGCCTATTAAGGGTGTAGGAAGTGTTCCACTTAGGATGCATGATGGTAGAATTAGAGTTTTGCAGAATGTTAGATGGGTGCTTGACTTAAGGAAAAACTTATTGTATGAATCTGCTTTTGATGATTTGAATTGTCATATTAACACTTTCAATGGGATAAGGGAAGTTATTAGAAATAATATTGTCCTTATTAAGAGCATTAAAAAGGGAGGTCTTTACTATGCTATTGCTACTCCTGAATTGAATGTCTCAAATGAAACTGTTAATCATGATAATTTGAGTTATACAAAGTCATGGCATGCTAGATTAGGGCACATAGGGAATAAAGGCCTGCATCAATTGTTTGTGAATGGCATGATTGATAAAAAAACCTTGTGACTTAGACTTTTGTGAAAATTGCATTCTTGGCAAGAAACATGCTCATAGCTTCAGTAAATCTGCTTATGTTGCTACCAAACCTCTTGAATATGTGCATTCAGGATGCATTTGAAAATTTCAAGTCTTGGAAAAGCATGGTAGAGAGTCAGTCTGATCACAAATTGAAATGCTTAAAAATTGACAATGGCCTAGAATTCTCTAACAAGCTCTTTGATGAGTACTGCAAATTGAATGGGATTAAAAGACACCTTACTGTACCTGATACCCCTCAGCAGAATGGGACTGCTGAGAGGATGAATAGAACCCTTCTAGAAAAAGCTAGATGCATGTTAATTAGCTTTGGGATAAAAAAATGTTATGTGGGGAGAGGCAGTTACTACAGCTGCCTACCTCATTAATAGATCTCCATCTTCTGTGATTGGGTTCAAAACCCCACAGGAGATGTGGACAGGTAAAAAGCCCTGCATTGCACACTTAAGGCCCTTTGGTTGTACAACCTATGCTCAAGTGGCACAAGGCAAGTTGCAACCTAGAGCCTTGAAGTGTGTAATGTTGGGTTATCCAAAAGGGGTCAAAGGGTACAGATTGCTTTTAATTCAGCCTGGAGGTTACAAAGTCATAACCTCTAGATCAGTCACCTTCAATGAGAAGGATTTTTATTTTAAAAATAGACTGACACCCCTAACTGAGAATGCATGTACCTCATCACACACACCTTGGACATCTCAAGGACAGTTCTTTGAAGAAGATGACCCACCCCAGAATGATGAAGAGGAATTCGACATTGGTCATTCCTACAACAGTCAGCCCTCTGGTGCAGACACCCCTTCCAATGGAAATGAGCAATCCATAGAAGATGAAAATCAGAATAACAACAATGCAGCTCTGCACCCTCACCAGCTAGGTAGGGAAGTAAGTAACTCTAACACAAATTCTATGGCTGAGTCTTCTGATGCACTGTCTGATAATGTGAATCCTGATATTCCTTTAAGTGAAAATGTGCATGACTTAGCTGATTATCAACTTGCTAGGGGATAGAGAACCTAGAATAAGAATCCCTAACAGAAAATTTGATATGAATTTGTTTGAGAGTTATGAGAAAATTGTTGAGTTTGCATTTCTGGTTGCTGAGGCTGGGAATTTGATGTGTCCTTGCCTCTTGTGTCAACCCAAGTTGTCAAAGGAGACGCCTTGGATCTAGTCTTGGTTGGGAAGTCACTTCTGAACGTCACAGTGGTGGTGATCGCGAACGGAAGAATGCGATGATGGTGGTGGTGGTGATAACGGTGGCGATGGAAGCGAGTTGATGGAAGTATGGATAGTGGTGGCGGAAGCGATTGAATGGAGGGATAGACGACTTGAAGGGACAAGTCGTTGATGTCGTAGCGTCGACTGCAGAGGGGATAAGCTCGATGGAGATCAAGTGGTTGCCGTAGCGTCGGCGGCGGAGTGAATGGGGATGAGAGGGATATGGGTGACGTCCGATCAAGGGAAGGAGGGATTAACACTCGACTTTAAACCTTGAACTTTAACTTGAACGTGATAAATAAAGAGCACAAAGTAGGGTATAAATAGGGAAGGGGTCTCGACCAAGACCTAATGGGCTTGGGTCGAAACGAGCCTAAGGGCTAGCCCATGCAAGCATGCAAAAGGCACAAACCCTAAAAGATAAAAGGAAACTATCTTAAACGCTATAAATAAGGAAACTATCTAAAATGTTGCAAATAAGGAAAATATCTAAACAAACTGGAAATACCAAATATAGATATCGTCTGTAAAAGAACGCGTGAAACTCAGTGATGCGGTGAAGGCTTTGAAGTGATCATCGCGTGAGACGACGACATGTCAAAGTCTTCAGAAGAACGCGTTCTGTCACTCTCGATGGTGGCGAGGACGACGAGTCTGGGCTTGGTCTCTGGGCTTCCTTGGCTGGCGACGGCGCGTGTAATCAGAGACGCGACGACGATGGACTTGGACCTGGACCTTGTCACTGGGCCTTGTGAGCGTAGGCTCATGGCTTCTTCCTCGTCTTAGGCCGTCATGGGAGCCAGGGTCACATCAGAATTGCATATCCTGGAAAAGTCAACAACAATCCATTGCTGCCCTTTCATCTACAGAGGCTGAGTACATAGCAGCAACTGAAGCTTCTAAGGAAGCAGTTTGGTTGCAATGTATCTTGTATGAGGTTGAAGGTAAAAAGTATCTGCCTATTTTAAATATGGACAGTCAAAGTGCCTTATATCTTTGTAAAGACCTTGTGTACCACGAAAGAACTAAGCACATAGATGTCAGGTTCCACTTTATAAGAGATATGGTGGATAAGCAGGCTATTACTGTGAAGAAAATAAAAGGTGATATTAACCCTGCTGATTTTGGTACTAAAATTGTACCAACTAACAAGTTTGTGTTCTACAGGAATGCACTCCACATCAATGATGTAACGTGAGATGTGGCATTGAGTCCATGATGAAAGGGGTCACTCACCCAGAAAAGTGTGCACGAAGTTTCCAGTGATAAAGATTACTCAAACTTAGATTAAGAGGGCATTTGTAAATGTTGTAATCTATAGTTTGTTTCTATGTAATTAAGCAAATGATAGATCGAGCCAATAGAGACTGAGAACCGGGTCGAACCGCCAGAGAACCGGGTCCGAGACAGGTGAACCGGGCATGATAATACAAGGAGCCGAATCGGGTTTAACAAGCAACCCCGGCCCAGCCGGTTGGATGGCTTGTTCTCGGGTTGGTTTCTCCAGATGGGTTGCTGGGCCTTTTTTGAAGACAGGCCCATGTTATTTGAGCTTGATCCAGTTGTGGTTGTTAAATGGAACGTTGTGTTTCATCTCCAGCTCCTCACGTGACCTAGCTATAAAAGCCCTCACCTGGCTCTTTTGCTGAAAACCCTAGCTTCATGTATAGTTTCCACTCACAGAGAGAAAAGAGAGAGAAGAGAAGTGTTCGCCTCGCCCGCGGTGGTCTCCTCGGTGGTTGTCCTTCCCGGCGGTGTTACTTGGCGTATTCGATGGCGAGTTCAAAGAAGCTTCTATCTCGAAGCTTCTCAGCCTTGATTGGGGGCCGAAACTCTTTCACTCGTCTTCTTCCTTCATCTCTGTTTCTTTGTCTCTATTTTTCTGGTTCTCTGTGTGGTTTGCCGTTCTTGTCTCTTAGCTTGTAACCTTGCTTGAACTCTCTGAAAAGTTAGTGCATGCTTGGGGTGAGTCTCACCGCTGAGACTCCACAGAGTAGGTTTTGCCGAACTGCATGAATATTTATTTGTGTTCTTTATGCTTTTACGTTTTTTTAGACGCGTTTAGTTTTGTGAATAGTGCGATTGCGTTTTGGATCGATCGGATCTGTTCACTGAGATTTACACTGTTCATAGGTTCAATCCATCGAAACCTTTAATATTTTTATTTTAACTAGCTAGCTCGTTTTTCTCTTCTAAACCGGACGATATAATACTTTTTTTGGACCATGCATCAAGTAGACAAGTAGTACACGTATAGTATTATATAGTGGACAAATAAACCTTTTTGTTACAGTTGATATATACTAGGAATTTCTTAGCTGAAATTCTAGTAGCTAACTTGTGCATGGTGCATATATACATATATCTCATTTTATGTTCATCACAATGAAAGGAGATATAGATCATCATATATGACTCGTGGAAATTAAGCTCTGATCAATATGGCAAATAAAATTAAAGATATTAAACACTGATATATTGTACTCCAAAGAGAAGGGAGTACTTGTTACTGATTAGTGATTATCTTCTTCTCTTACGACCAAATGTGATTATATTTTTCTTTTTCCGAATTACTGATATATTGTGTTTCATATTTATAATGGGTCTATGCGATCCTATATAATGTTGAGGGTATGGTTTCCAGTTTCATTAGTTCTTACAACAGTAAACATAAGTATTGAATAATATATCTTACAATTTATTATTCTGTTACTATTTTAAAATTCAAATTTAACAATAAATATTAAAAACCAAAAACGATCCCTTTAATTGTTGCTTAATTTGTTGTATTCTAATTTTCGTAATCATCTTCCCATATGTCATTAATTCATTATCCCTCTCCATTTCCAAATTACATCTCCATTTCCAAATTACAGTATCTAAATGGTGAAAATGAAATTGGATATCAAAGGCATTTAAAAAAATCAAAAGTCAGAAAAATTGTTTGAATAAAAAAAATGGGTATCATATAGATGATACTCACTTGTTATTTTTACATTGGACTTTTCAAAATTTATGACATTAATTATTATTTTTTTTTTAAAAAAATTTTATGATACTCTAAGACCATCTATAATATTGATATTTTAAATGAGTATAAAAACTAATTTAAAAAATAAAAATTTCAAAAAATGTCACATTATAATTTATTTTTCTTTTTTAAAAAAATACTAAAAATGATTTTTTTACCTGATAACCCTGAGGTATTGTAAAATTCGCGAGATATCCCACTTTTTAACACATTTTATGTGATAACCCTCACATTTAATTTTTTTCCGCCAAATGTCCTACCGTCAATTCATTAACAGCTTCCGTTATTATTTACAAAAAAAGGCAAAAACTCCCTAAAACCGAGTCCCCTCTTTGAGCCTTCGACTCCATTCTTTTTCATGGTTCTGGGGACCTGGTTCAAGCAAGGTGAGGCAGCGTCGCCGGCGAGTAGCGAGCACGGTTCGACCGCCGATTACCTGGTTCGAGCAAGGCGAGTAGCGAGCACGGTTCGACCGCCGATTACCTGGTTCGAGCAAGGCGAGGCAGGGCGCCGCCGAGTCCTCCATCTCCATCGATACGTTCGTCTAAAAGAAGCCAAGCTCTCGTTCGTCGTCCCAACATCGGCATGCCTCTTCAGGTATGTAGATTCAATCAATTAAAGGAATTTAAGGGGATTGAAGGGTTTTGAATGGGATTTAGGGTTTTGGGGATTTATCAATTTGGGGCTTTCAATGCATGATTTTGATTCTTACCATTTGGAATGTCTAGACAAGTGTTTTTTACTCAGAAACTGAAATTCTATATTATGTAGTACCAATTGCCCGCTGTTTTTAGTGTTGTCAAAGGTTTATGAGCGAGTAGGGTGTTATATTAGGTTGATCAGAACTAATGTATCAATAATGCCATATCGATGTGTTTTGAAACAACTGTGTTTTGAAACATGATTTTGGTAGAACATGATTAACATGTGTTTTGAAACAACTGAACAATATATGATATAGGTAAAAATATGTGTAAGATAAGTTTTAGTTGGAGTTTCTTGCTATACAAAAGTCAATGTTATGGAACTGTTATGGAATGCTGAAAGAGAATAATTGATTGTCCAAATAGCATGCTACTTGAATCTAGCTCTGTGTATTTGTGACTTTGTGTCAGTAGTAATGGTAAGATATACACTGAACACTGACAACAGTATGATCACATAATGGTTCAAAAGAAACACAAGTCTTTGTGACTTTGTGTCAAATTTAGTAGTTTGGTTAGACTGGGTGGCCTTAGGCATAAGAAGTTGGTAATCCATAAATCTATCTTCAATTAGATAAATAGCATGTAGATCAGTTCTTGCGTTAGAATGATTATAAAACTCCATGCATATACTCTTGACGATGTCTTCAGTAATGCTCAAGGACGAAAAGTTGGTATATTGCTTTATAAAGTCCATTATTTTGTTGTGATAATGTTAGTTCATGATTTTGTTTCTCCTTACATGCATTTTAGACTTCTACAACAGCTTAGGGTTGTTCCTACACCTATATCATATGTGACTCCTGTGATTGTTCTACACCTATATCAGATTAGTTTCTCTTAGACCCAAAGGTTATTGAATCTATACTTGAAGAGTTTGCCATTAAACCCCTACTAGATATATCTACAATGCAAGATCATCATAAACAGTTTGCAAAATAAACAGAGTTTATCAAGGGAGTAGTAGTATACCTTATAATCTTAGTTCAACTGATATATATAACCTTATATATAGCCTATTAGCTCAAATGGTAGAGCGTTGTGTTTATACACAAAGATGTGGGTTCAAATCCCACATAGGCTAATCTAGATATTTTGTTGCTCTCGTTTGTAAAACTTCGTTAGTGTGGTTTGTGGGGAAAAAGCTTTACAATGTCATAGCAGATAAATTTAATGAAGACATACATCAACATAAGGGATAAGTATAAAATTTTGTAGCCTATGTGGGATTCGAACCCACACCTGTGTGTATATACACATCGCTCTACCAATTGAGCTAATAGGCTAGGAATCTTAGATAAAATTCAAGACTTACAAGAATAGTAGAGTTTGCAGATGAAACATGTGCACTAACACAACTAGTGAACAACTTAAAATGACTAAAGATATCATAGAGTTTGCAGATGAAACATAAAATTCTCATGGTTTCCATATAGCAACTAGCTGACATCTTTGAAGAACCTGTGAAGCAGAGCGCTCGAATCAAATCTGCATTGGAAGCTTGGATTGTGATGATCTCAATCCTGAATTAAGAAAAAGACCCTATCACTTTGAAAGTTGATCAGTCTGATGCTTGAGGTTTTTAGTTCCAAATTTTAACTTGTCCATAACATTGGATTCTCTTTTGATGGCTGCATTGGATGCATTATTTTCTTTCAAGGATTCTTTCTCCAGCTTCTTCTCATCTTCAGCTTGCTGTGCATCTTCGTTGCGGGATTTATTGATGAGTTCCAAAAAACGAATAGTATTTGTGTGACTGCAGAAAGACAGGAAACACATATCAAGACCACAAGACAGACAAATTAGAACGAGGATTTATTTTTTGTAGATGACGGGGGAGGGGGATTAGCACAAGTACGGGTCAAGGTATAGACCCTATTTTGTTTTTGAACTAGGATATATAGCATATATACCATGTCGACCTCATTCTACATGACAATTTAACTAGCAAAATTCCGATTCATTCAAAGCGCTCAGGAGCTAATGAATTGGATGCAACTCTTGTTGAGAATGTCTTGATGGCTGAATGAATATCTGTGGAATCTCTCTTGCTCATTCTGTGGACAACGTGTTCTTGATATAGCATAATGTAAAGATCCTAAGATTTCTTAAGTGCAGATGCAGCCTTAGCTTCTGTTTAAATTCTCCAGGAGTGATGTCCAGGGCTCAGTTCAGAGTTGTTACTAACAATACCAAACATACGATGGCAATGAAACATCCTTTTTGGATTCTTTTTGTTATTATACATGAGAGTTTAAGCTGTTTCTAGGTAGATGAGATATTATGCATTGCTCATGCCTCATGCTCTCCAATTTATGCAAAGCCACAAAAAAGGCTCTACCTTTTACCATTTTGCTTATAATGTTCTGATCAATTTTCATAGGCATTTTTCCAATTTGGATTGCAAATCAATATCCCCAAGTGTCGATTCCAATGAAGGCCTGATCGCAAGATACTAACATTGTCTCTTCCTTATCTCATTTTCTCAGCTGGTTGCTGTTTGAATTGAACCTGCTTCTTAAGTTATACCTATTCCAACCAATAAATTATTTTGTAACTTTAAATCTCTAGTTTGCAATGCTAGTAGGTTGCCCATTCTCATGCAGCTTATGTAATTGAAAGCCAAAAAAATTGTAGTGTTTCTACAACTTTGGCTTGAAAAAGGCCAACTTAAAACCCTTGCAATTGGCCAAGTTTACCCAGATAGTTTTCCAAAAATCTTTAAGGTCCAATTAAACCAGCACACTTCATGAAGAGGCAAAAATTCTGACAACATTCAATATCTGGCTGTACAAGTTCCTTAAAATACCCAAATTAGTTAAATTATGACTGATATGGTAAGATGACATTTACCCAAAACAGAAGACCTGAACATTGCATCTAACTGATCTAAGAGCTAACCCTTATTCTAAACCAAGAATTGCTAATCGACATTATTGATCGAGCTCTTGATCAAATCTTACTCATAATTAAGTCATAAGCTTACCTATTAAAGGCAGAATCTTGACAATAAATCAAAGATTTGGTTCAATGTTCATAGTTGGTTAGCTAGATAGCCGAGCACACCATACATAGAACCAAAGCTAACAAACACCAGTATGTCCTGAGTATATTTCACGAGGAGTTAGATTACCAAATTACTAGTATTAGTTTACATTTTAAACTTTAATCAAAGCCTTCAAGTTGCAATCATCATTGACCTAATCTCTGGGAGTATTTTTCTTAAACAAATTAATATACACCTCTGGGAGTACTTTAATGAAAACCCCAAATTCCAAAATAATCCTAAATTTCTAAATCGATTGATCTGAAAATACTTAAATGGGTTGGATTGCACACCTTAAGCTTGGAAGGAAGCTTTTCAACTTGGTCGTCGACGAGCTCCACCGCCTGCTTCGAAGAATCAGGACGACGACGACTCACTTGGTCGCCGACAAGCCGCACCGCACCGCCATACCGTTGCCTTGCTGTCGCCTTGCACGCCGCCGACACTTAAAGGATGGAAGGGTGGGCTGGAGTCGAGAAGCACCTCTCGCAAACTTTGGAACGAACAGAGAGATGGTGGTCTGGGATCGAAGAGAGAGATCGAATTTGTTTTTGCTTTTGCTTTTTTTTAAAAAAAAACAAGGTAAACGGCACCGTTAATAAGCTAATAGTAGGTCATTTGGCTGAAAAAAATCAAATCTAAGAGTTACCTCGCGAAATACATAAAAAAGTGGGATACTTCGCGAATTATAGTATATCTCGGGGTTATCAGACGAAAAAACCATTCTTGCAACTTTCATCTATGAAACCGAGCTTAAACTTGGCGAGCGCGACCACGACGGCTGGTGCTTGGCGAGCGATGACGAGGTAAGATACGAACAAGTTTGATTTGGGTTGAATTTTGGGTTGGATTGATTTTGCTGGTGAAATTGAATTTAAGATTTTTAATTTAAGGCTCTAATTTACAGTTTTTTGGATTGAGTGAAATTTGGAGGGCGAAATTGAATTTAGGGTTTTTAATTTTAGAGTTTAAATGTTGATTTGGTGATGGATTTTGGGACCTTTTGATTGAATATATATCATTCATACATGTTATTAGTGAGCAATCTTGTAGGATGAATAATTTATTTTTCCAATTTACAGCTTTTGGGACCTTTTGATTGAATAGAACTGCAATCGTATATGCTCTCGTAGAAGACAAATCAACCTTGTCCCTGCCCACTGCTGATGCAAATGAGCATCTCCAACTTGTACATTAGAGTAGACTAAACAATGTCGTGCTATGTTGGCTGATACATAAGCACACATGTATCTCCATTTTTATTGCTATTATCAGCAAATGCATTGCAGTTGTAAACCAAGAAGTGGGAAGAGTGAAGGAACTGCTGCAATTTTTAGTAGCTCATGTATAGCAAGTGCAGCTGAGTACTGGGCAATAATGGAAACTCATATGCTGCTTTAATACCACCTTATTCCCACAAACAAGTTCCTCAAAAAAAAAATTTGCCTTTTTATTTTTTGTAAGTTAACGGCTGTCATTTGAATTTGGAAAAAATTTAACAGTTTTTAACGTCAAGGGTATTTGGCAAAAAAATTCAAAACCTCAGGGGTACCACGCGAAATAGTTCAAACCTTCGGATATCTCACAAAAATTGCAAAAACTCAAGAGTATCACGCGAAAATTCTGAATATGAATTTTTGCTATATATGGTATTATCATATCAAAATTTGCAAAATTCGAGATTCGCAATCGCATTGCCCAAGTAGTGCTATTAATGGGATTCCAACCTTTGTTCTTGATGTTTATTCGCGTACAATTTGGCTTACAACTCTTTAATTTGTTTTTTTTCATGGTATTGCCTCTCGTTTTATTGGTCAGAGTTGCTCTATTTTTAGACTGAAATATAAATGACCTATAAAGGAATAAACATCTCTCAACATCAGCGTTTACATACACGTTGTTGGGAGTGCTTAAAGTTTCAAAATGACAATCTTATCGAGGTTTTTTAGGAAATGTGGGCAACATGTATATGGGATTATAGGCTATTGCATGGGATGATTAGTTGTTTAAATAAAGGCCTCCACGCGGTCGGCAGGTGTTGTGTGATACTTGGGGAAGCGACGCCTTTGTCTGATTTTGCAGTGCGGGTCAGAGCGAAATTGCTTTTAAGGCATTGGACTTCATACCACGCTATAATAAGTTTTCGACTGTTTTCTAAAGCGGCCCTACAATCAAATTTCAATAGGGTTTCATCTCGTTTGTTTCTGGTTTCTACTAACACGCGTCTCCAACATAAATTGAAATCGTCAATGCCGAACTCCTAAACCGATTGAACGTTGATTTAGTATGAAATTTAATACACTTGTACAATTATATTAGTAGAAATAACATCAATTAGTGGCCTGACCATGTTTGGTAGTAATATAACTTGTTGGGGAAATCAAGAACGGCAATGGGAGCGGTTGTTACTTTTGTATGAACATATTGAGGTTCAAGTGATGCAGCAGCTAGTGGACAACCGAACTCAAGTGCCAACTCAGCAGAGAAGCCACCTCATCTTCTCTTGATTCAGTTAGTGCACCAGTTCGATTTTGTTAGGGATTGTGTGGCTCACATTGATTCCAGCTTTCACACATTCTTTTTCTCTCTGTATATATTCTTCCTATTGTTCATTGTACAGCTTAAGAGTGAATAAATACAGTTTCCGCTTCTTCTCTTTTCTTAAGGTTTCTTACATTCATCAATGGAGTTTCGTATTGAATTCATTGATTTCCTTTTGAGTGTCGAGTTTTCATATGGTATCAGAGCGGGAAGTCCTCGCTAAGCGTTAATTCTACTAGTTCTTGTCAATTGAATTCATGGAGATGGCAAATGGAGGCCAGAATCAAGGTTCTTATAGTGATCCGTTGTTTTTGTCAAACTCGGATCATCCAGGTTCACAATTGGTTGCGACGCCATTTGATGGATCTGATTTTCTCAGTTGGAGTCATGGAGTGAAGTTAGCACTCGGCACCAAGTTTAAGCTCGGTTTCATAGATGGAAGTTGCAAGAAGCCGGAGGTAGAAGGAGATTATCTTGCTAGATGGATTAGGTCAGACTACATGGTTCGCTACTGGATTACAAATTCAATGGCAGGGAGTGTTTCAAGTGGTTTCAGGTATGTTTCTTCTGCCAAAGAACTTTGGGATGAGTTGAATGAGAGGTATGCTCAATCGAATGCGCCATTAGTGTTTCAGTTAAGGCAAAGTTTGTCAAATTTAAGGCAAGATAATTTTTCAGTTTCAGAGTATTATGAAAAATTGAAATTGCTTTGGGATGAGATCAGGAGTCTTGATCCTTTGTCTGAGTGTGAATGTGCAGCAAGAAAAGTTTGCGTGTGTGAATTGTCTATGAAATTGCTTGCAGTAGATTCCAAGAACAAGATGATGGATTTTTTAATGGGATTAAGTGATAGCTATGAGAATGTTAGGAGTCAAATCCTAGGCATGGATCCTGTGCCGACAGTGAATAAAGCCTTTTACACGGTGCAACAAATTGAGAGGCAAACGTTAGTTACTGGAGTACCTGGATCTTCACAAAGCTAAAAAATGAGTGCTTTAGCTGCAGGAAGGCAGCAAGGAAGAATGTCTAGAGAAGAATACATGAAGATGAAATAGGAGAAAATGGACAGGTTTTGTGAGTTCTGTAAGCAGAAATGGCATTTGATGGATGCTTGTTTCAAGTTGAATGGTTTTCCTGACTGGTATAAGGGAAACAAAGCACAGTCAGGAGGTCAGAGTTCACAAGGATACAAGCCTATAGCTAATGCAGCACAATAAGATAATCCTTTAGAGTTTTATGAGACTCATGATAAGAATGCATCAAATGTGTCAGCAGAGAAGTCAGAGGCTGATATTGACAGTGCTTTGATCTCTACTATTTGTCAAGAAGTCTTGAGAGCGATGAAAGGCAAAGGACATGTTGATTTCAGTGGAGCTAATTTTACAGGTAAAGTCCTTAATTCTACTGTTTTGCATGCCAAAATTGGTAGTTGTGATAGTTATTGGGTCATTGACACAGGTGCTATTGATCATATGTGTAACAATGCATCTTTGTTTGTTGAGTTGAGAGATGTTAATAGATCAGTGTTAGTAGGCTTGTCGGATGGAACACTTATTAAAGTGCATAAGGCTGGAGATGTTGTTTTGAACAAGGATATAGTGCTCAAGGATGTTTTGTACATACCTGAGTTCAAACAAAATTTGCTATATGTACAGAAACTTATAGATCATGATGATCTTGTTGCTGTTTTTTCATTCTAAGGGTTGCCTGTTTCAGGACCCTTTAACTAAGCAAGTTAAGGCTATAGGGCACAGACATGGGGATCTTTATAGGATCAAGCACTAGTACAAAATGTAGGGCCGTACCGCGGTTTTTTTACACATGGAACCGCGTAATTGCATCTGTGGTTGTTCTCGGTGCGGTTAGACACTCAGACCACGTATTTCTGAAACCGAGGTGCAAAACACGGACCGCGGTTATTTTAAACCGCGGTCTGTTTTATTTTATTTTTAAAAGGAAGACCACGGTTATTATGTTAACCGCGGTCCGTATTTTAAATGCATGTTTACCACGGTTGTTGAGGAACCGCGGTAAACATGCATTTTTTTTAATAAAAAAACTGAATTCTTTTATGGCGTTGTACATAAACAATTTTTATAGCACAAAATGATATCAGCCATACAGAGTAATTGAGTTTGAAACTTAAAGGCCTCTGAGAATCTTAATCTTTAAGCAAGAACTGTCTGGGCTTACATTGTGCAAAAAAGACCTTCTAACATACTGATTCTAAACCCTCAACTATCTTCTAGGATTATCATACGAACAACCAGTTTATGAACACGAAACAGATGCAGTCGAGAGCCTCGACAGCTATGTCCTACAGAGGAACCATTGTCGTCTCGAACATATCTAGCCGCGCCTGGTTAGCAAACTTACAGACGGACATCCCTTGCAAACACACAAATATATATATATATATATATATATATATATCATCTCAAATGATTTGCAAATAATGCTAGAAATCTTCTAAGCTTTCTCCTTGAAGATTAAAATTCGAAATGACTGCAAATTTCATTACCTTCAAGGAACTGAACCATCCACCTCAATCCATGGGTTCACACCCTGCAGCAACAAACATCAGTATATATATCCAGCCTGAAGCTGACCTAAGACAAATTATGAACTAAACGCATCATATACCTTCTCTGCACACATTCCTCTCAAGTCTGAAATTTTCTTTACTTGGCTCTCGATGAAGCTCTGACCACCGAATCTAGGATTCACAGACATAATCAGGACCAAATCAACCACTGTAATGAGCATGCAACATTTTTTGGTGAATTCAATAAAATGTCACATATACCTTCCAGAATTTGAATGGCGTATTACTAGTTTAATTAATATAGGATAGGAATAAACTTTCCACTCCCTTGTATGCATACATCTTTAGCAAAGTGCATGTTGATAGCCTGCACATGTATATTACTCTTGTGTCGTTCTAATTTACGAAACAGAGATTTGACAGTTGGTATGTTATTCAGGTAAATCAAATGAAGAGTTTAGCAGAAGTCATGTCCTTGAGAAATAAAATCATCTTACCATCAAGCACATACTCCACTGCACTTAATGGGGTTCCAGGGTTTAGGACAACTCCAGCTTTAGCTCCCAAACTCTTGATCTGTAACAAATAAGATGGCAATGTAATGGCAAAAGCTATCAGTGTGCCTCTACGAAAAGATGAAGATAAAGGAAGACAAATAAACAGGTAATTATCTGAAGAATTTCATTTTTTTTAAACACTTATAGTGGCATTGAGCACCAAGTAAACAAGTAAGTTGATCTTATACTATTATTGAGCACTTGCACCATAAGAGAAAGCTGAACTAAAAATGAAAATCCTGATGTTAGGAACGTTCAAATAAGTGAGACGCTACAGATGCAAATTGAAGTGCAGAGAAGGTTGCATGAGCAGCTAGAGGTATGTGACACACTTTAAACCAAGTTGCAACAGATGAGACTTGGTCATAAATCATAACTAACAACATGTAACAAAGTGTAAAGGCTTGGTCATGAATCATAACTAACAGCAAAAAAGTAGTTGTGTATGACATATACATAGCAGCTAGAGGTATGTGACACACTTTAAACCAAGTTGCAACGGATAAGACTTAGTCATAAATCATAACTAACAGCATGTAACACAGGTGTAAAGGCACTTGCAGTTGAGAATCGAGGCGCAAGGGAAGTACCTAAACGCGGTCCTAGAGAAAGCTCACGATAAGCCAGGGAAACAAATCGTTGGCACGGACGCACGATTGGATTAGAAGACACTAAGCTCCAACTTTCCAAATTGGTCTCCAGAGTATCAAGACAATGCTTGAGCTTCACATCCAATGGCCAGCCGGAACAGAGTCATGAATTGTTATTCACGCAGCAGACGCAGCCACAAGGAACCACACCGCAACAGATTGCTCAATCGGCAACTTCCAATAACATCGAAAGCTTCGCAACGCCAACTAATTTCACATGAATAGAATGACCATTTGCTCAATTGACAACTAATTCAGCTCAGGCCTGATCACATGAAGATCTGTTGCATATATACATTGTCAGAAGATGTATCCTATGTATTAGAAATTATCAAATTGCGAATCTTCACACGTTTTTTCGTATATCAATCGATCTAAACCCTAAAAAGAACGTAAAAGATGTGATTTTCGAAAAATAAATTAAAAGAGAATTCGATTCACATAATCAATAAATAGGACCAATTTCACCAAAACAAAACCCTAGAAATCGATCGATTACCTTGCGAAGAGTCAATTTAAGAAAAGAATCGGAAATTAGTTGTCAACGTGATCTGAATTTTACCTTTAACTCGGTGGATCGATGGATAACCCGAAGAAGGGGAGAGTTGCGAACTCGATCGGTGAGGATGAAGAACCAGAAGAAGAATGGGGGCCATATCTTCGGAGATCGGTGCTTGCCCTTGATGGTGACAAAGAAATGATGCCGGAAGTGGTCGATAGAGTGGGCGGGTCGAGTGAGGTCGTCAGCGCGGTACCGGGATCTCCAAACAATGGAGGCGGCTTTGCAGACGGGCGGCGGTGAGGCCGTGAGGGAACAACAAAGGGGAAGGTTAGGGGAGACTAAAATTATTGATCGGTTTTTTTTCAAGTCTTGGGAACAAGATGAAAATCCGATAATTTTTTTATTTCAAACGCCTTACACCACGGTTCTTTCATCATAACCGCGGTGAGAGTTTTCTGTTTAAAAGAAATTGCTTAGCACCTCGGTTTTATACGCATAACCGTGGTCCGAGTTTTCTATTATACGGAAAAAAAACTGTTTTCCACAGTTTTTTTTAAAACCGTGGTCCGAATTTTATACTCACCTCGGTTGTTAAATTCCGCTGAAAAAATTACACGGTCTATGACCATTTTTGTACTAGTAAAGTCTGCAAACAATGGAGCAGGGGCTTGTTCAGTTGCTACAGAGTGTTATTTTGATGATTGTAATAAGAAAAGATTTGCAAATATATTGCATTGTTCTAATTCTGTCGAGTTATTTCAACTACATAATAGACTTGGACATATTTCTTTGTCCAAACTTCAGCATTTGTCTATTGATGGTATGTCATTTATGAATGAATTACATTGTGAAACATGTGTTTTGGCCAAACACCATAAGTTGCCTTTTTAATAGAAGCAGTTCTATTACTGTATGTCCTTTTGATTTAATTCATGTGGATTTATGGGGGGCTTATAAAACTCCTTGCTTAGGGGGTGCCAGATATTTTCTTACAGTTGTGGATGACTGTACTAGAGTCACATGGATTTTTTTGTTGAACAGCAAGGATCAAGTTTACAGGATCTTGGTTGATTTTATTGCTCATGTTCATACTCAATTTGGGACCTTAGTAAAGGTGGTTCGTAGTGATAATGGCACTGAAATAGTCCAGCATAAGTGTCAATAATTTTTTGCTCATAAAGGGATAGTGCATCAAAGGTCAGTATCAAGGAATTCTCAACAGAATTTTAGGATAGAAAGGAAACATAGATACCTAATTGAAATTACAAGGGTATTAAGGTTGTATGCACATCTTCCTATTAAGTTATGGGGAAATTGTGTCTTGGCTGCTACTTACTTGATCAATCAAATGCCAAGTTTAGTTCTACATTGAAAAACTCCTTATGAAGCTTTGCTTCATAAAAAGCCATCCTTTGACAATCTTAGAGTCTTGGGTTGGCGACTACAATCTAGTGGTTATGGTGTTGGAGAAATGCTCCAGTGTTTCGGAAAGAGGTTATCCATGTAAGTGGAGTAGTTAATCGATCAGGCTCGTAACTTTTGTTGCGTCACTAGGAAAATTAGTGTAGAGTACGTGGCTATTTCATCTTCTACTCCTCTTTTTGTCGCTTAGTGATGACTGAGTGAAAGTTAATATTGAGGACTCATATAGTCATATAATAGTACTTGTGTCGTTTGTTAGATATGTGGCTTTGTTCAAGTACTGGATTTAAGCATTCCCTAAAAGAAAATAGTTTCTAAAAACAAGATATCTTAGGACATATGTTAAAAAATACTATTTATATTTATATAATGAACCAACATAATATTACTACTTATAAAAAGAAACACATTCTCCAGAAATAGGGTAATAATTAAGGATTTGTTTGAATTTTAAAAAAATATATATATTAAATTACATTATTTTATATTAAATTATATTAAATAGGACATTTAATATAATTTAATGCATTTTTTAAAATTCAATCAAACCCTAACAAATAACACTTTGTAATTATTGATTCAATAGTACAATAAGAAAAACATGCAAACATATGAAACATGAAAAAGCAGGAAGGAAAGATAACATAGTGGGGTGCGTGCGTGGGGTAAGATGATCCATACGTGGGACCCAGTTGAGACCTACAAATACCCGCAAGACTAGACTTGTCAACTGGGTCGGGCGGGTCAGGTTCGGGTTCTGTCGGATTCGGGTCAAATCGGATTCGGGTCGATCGGATTGATAAAATTTCCGGATCGGGTGGGTCGGGTTCGGGTTGACCCAGCGGGTCGAACATGCCCTTTTTTTATGATTATTATTATGATTTTTAACTTTAATAAAATAATTATAATAATATAGTTAATATTATATTATTATTTAATAAAGTATATTAAAATATTTAATATAAATGAAATAAAATATACAAAATAAAGGGGACCCGCGAGCTCGGATTTGCGTTCGAGTCGGGTCGGGTTTGGGTTCGAATCCTTCTTGACCCAGTGACGTTCGGATCGGATTCGAGTCCTTTCGGGTCGGATTTTCGGATTGAGTCGGTTTTTGACAGGTCTACGCAAGAGCCATCCTTCAATTCCCTCCTCACTCATCACTCACACCAAATTCACCACAAAAATCCGATTTTTTTTTCCAAATTAGGCTCGAAAGTAAAAGTATTTATCGATATAGGCTCGTATTGAAATAAATGACGGAAATAGGCTGGCAAGGAGGTTTGGGAAAAGTCGGTGGTAGAAGCAGCGACTATTAATACATAAGTCGTTGTTAGACATGGCGACTAAGCTTCTTCTTGGAAATGAGAAATGTTAGTGGAGTTTGTACTAATACCAGCTATTAAGTTAAAACTTAAATGACGTACAGTTAGATTTATATGTATAATATACTCCGTTCAGAATTATTTGTCATTTTAGCCTTTGATTTTTGTTAAGAAATATTTGTCATTTTAGAGTTTTAGGTAATAATTTTTTGGTGAGTTACGATTTATGTTATTGAAAATTACACATTGATACTTTTTATGCAAATTATCTTCATTGATTGGTTAAAAATAAGGCGAGTAATTGATTGGTTAAAAATAAGGTGAGTAATTATAAGGGTGTTCATCCGGTCCGGACCGGATTTTTTCAAAAATCTGGACCGGAGACCGGACCTATTCTGTCCGGTCCAGGACCGGTTAGATCGGACTTTATTTGGAAAAAAAATTAATTCTTATTTAAAATCTATAAAATAATATCTAAAAACATTATCTAAAAAACATATATACTCCTAACTTATTAAATTAAAAAAATATCTACAAAAAATATATATAAATCTCTCAAAAAAACATATAAATTTTTTTTATAAAAAAACGGTCCACCGGTCCGGACCGGTTTTTTTTCGGGTTTGGACCGGACCGGATTAAGGAAAATATCTGGATCGGAGACCGGACCGTATTTTCAACGGTCCGGTCCAGTTTTCCGGTCCGGTCCACTTTTGAACACCCCTAAGTAATTATTAAATTATAGATTTTAGAAAAAATTGATAGTATCAATATGTGCAATTTTCAATAACTAACTCACCAAAAAATTATTACTTAAAACTCTAAAATGACAAATATTTCTTAATAAAAATCAAAGGCTAAAATGACAAATAATTCTGAATGGAGTATATTATTATACATATAAATCTAACTGTACGTCATTTAAGTTTTAACTTAATAGCTGATATTAGTACAAACTCCACTAACATTTCTCATTCCCAAGAAGAAGCTTAGTCGCCATGTCTAACAGCGACTTATATATTAATAGTCGTTGCTTCTACCACCGACTCTTCCCAAACCTCCCTTGCCAGCCTATTTCCGTCATTTATTTCAAAACGAGCCTATATTGATAAATACTTTTACTTTCGAGCCTAATTTGGAAAAAAAAATCCAAAAATCCAAGCTCAACCCGACCCGTTTTCTGCTCGGATCCTACTCTGTTCTGCTCTTCCTGCTTCCAAGGTAATATATCCAAACCAGTTTCACATTTCTCATATTAAAAATAAAACAAGTTTAAAATTCGATCTATCATAAGATCAATAATTACGACACCACTGGATCCCATTCTTCCGATCAATCTAGATAGCGCATATTTATTTTATTAAATGGCTTTGTAACTTGATACTTTGTTGCTTACTGCAGGATCTTGCCCTAAAAACAGAGCACTCTGTTTCTGCTTTCCTTCCACAACTTGCAAAGATGCCAGCTTGCTTGAACTCCCGCTATATAATAAAGCCGTTGGATGATTCCGATCTCTCTCAATCCAGTTTCTCCCCTCCGGCCGACGACACGTCGACGGAAAAGAGCGGAGTCACCCAGCAATCCGCCAGCTCGCTCAGCGACAAGAGCCTCGAGATCTGCACCGAGTCTCTCGGCTCCGACGGCTTCTCCTCCTACGATCCAATGGCGGAGGACGACGAATTCGGGTCGGATCCTCCCAAGTACAGTACTGTAAAAATCAAGAATGGCGGTTATAGTGAGAGGCCGGCTCTGCCGCCGCCGCGAGAACGGACGGCTTGTGATGGAAGCCGTTCGAAAGCTGCTTTCGGCTCCGACGGCTTATCCGCCTCCTCCTCACGCTACAAAACCTGATTGCTGCATGAAATTCATTTGTTGCAACCTCTGCGCATGAGGTTTAATTTCCTGCTTAACCTTGTCTTATTCAACAACTAAGATCGAGTTCTCTGATGCCATCTCTCCCTGACGAATGCGGTCTCGGTGATGTGGCTCGTTCTTTGATTGCGGTGCTATAGGCGCGCGATCTTCCATGGCTCAGGCTTGCAGCTTAATTAATAATCACTGTCCCCCGACGCGATGCCGATCCCTTGCCCGACGCACTTGCAAACTTTTCTTTCATTTAGTTCCACCTGATTGATTGTATTACCCGGCCAACTGCTGCAGGCTGACATTGTAACCTCCACACACACACACAGGTTGATTATGACGTCCCTTCTTACTCAAGGGCCTAGCCCTCTTTCTTGACCCCAAAAAACAAGTTAATAACACTTTTTTCATCTCAAAAATACAATCTACAGTCCTCATCTATTTATCCAAAAAAGATTACCGCACGACAACGTCATCAATAAAACAATTCCACATCATTGACGTATTTGGATGGATGTATTCTACCAAATAACTCATAATTCAAACCAATATATGTAATGTATGCTCTTGAGAATAAAGTTATTTTATATTAAAAAGTTGTGATTAAAAGATTTAGTATATAAGCTAAGTGCTCCTTTGGTTAAAGAGGAGAAGTGTAATTCCCTGAAATTATATTTGGTTAATAATTTAATCATGTGATATTGAAAACTACATTTTGTTTGGTTGGATGTGGGAAGTTTGTAGGAATTTATATAAAATTACTACTATAACCCTATAAATATATTGGGGGAAGATAATCTTGAGAGAGGGTAATTAGGTGATTTGAGGATTAATATAATGGGGAAAGAAAATCTTACATACCCCTTGTAGGTAAGTGTATTTCTTGTATAATTGAGGAATTTTAAATCCCATGAGTTTAAATACATGAATTTTCTAGATAGAAAAAGAGTAACCAAATATATGTATTTAATTTCACTTTCTCGGATATTTAAATTTCCATGAATTTGCTTCCAAACCAAACAAGCACTAAGTAATTTATTTCTTTTATTATCATTTGATTTTAAGATAAAATTTCATTGAATTTATGTATTGGATTTTAACACGTATGTATGTACAAACTGACACATCACCCCGTTTATATGCTCACAAAATTTTAACATGTGCTCTCGTGCATGTAAGCATGTTCCCGTTTTATAATTTGGTGGACTTTTTTAATCATATCAGTTGTTTGATAATTACATGAACTTGACTTGTTAGGATTTATTAAATCGGTACCAATTTCAATTAATTTTCCAGCTTTAGACTCTTAAAACATAATAATAGACGCAACTTAGAAAGACCGAATTAACAATATTTTCCTCAAAATGTGTTAGTCTCGATTATGTTACACACGTGTGAATGTGATTGTTTAAATTATCTAACTCAAAAGTTTCAATGAGTTATGCTCTTTTTCTAATCAAAATTCATTAAAATGTGTAAATTACTGGTTAGTGGTTAGTGAATCGATAGATATAAATTGTCAATACAAATACACGGCAATGTTCCTAGAATTTTTTAGAAAAAAAACTTTATAGATCGAGTTTTAAGACCATATAATAAGAAAATAGAAAGTAAATAAATTTACTATATATTCATGTCCTTCGTGATTGTGGTGTAATTGATCAGACGTGGCGTGCTCTTTCGGGTAACTCTCTCCCTCCTGCCTTCTTTAGTGTCATGGATGCTAAGGAGTGGACCTCTTTGTTTGCTGCGATGGCATGGTTTACATGGAAGTGTCATAACAAGCTTGTCTTTGAGGGAAATGACTCGGTGGGGACATTATCTCGTGTGGTGGTGGATCAAACCCATTTCTATAAAGTTGTATGTACTAGCTGCACCGGTACTACGCTGCACATGCCGCATAACATTCCCTTGGCAAGCTCTCATTGGAAGCGACTACCGTCAGGATGGAACAAATTGAACGCTGATGGGGCTTCAAACGGTAATCTAGGTAAGTCTGGTGGAGAGGATGTCTTTCAGAATGAGCACGGGATCTTTATTCATGGTTTCATGTTTTCAAACATGTTTGGGTCGGCCCTCGCTGCGGAGCTTCTTGCCATCTTCCATGGGTTACGTTTGGGCCTTGATCTTGGCTTTACTCACTTACTTGTTGAAACGGACTCCACGGAGGCTTGTTCTTTGTTGCA
Organism: Rheum nobile; assembly: GCA_027886185.1. NCBI lineage: Eukaryota > Viridiplantae > Streptophyta > Magnoliopsida > Caryophyllales > Polygonaceae > Rheum > Rheum nobile. The sequence continues at coordinate 740,329 of WOAB01000342.1, read as the reverse complement.
AAATCATAATCTCATCACCCATGTTGACTTTTACTTGATCAAGAAGTGCCGGCAACTTATTGATGACCACCCCTGGCGTGTGAGTATCCAGCATACCCGGCGATGCAATAATAAAGTGGCCAATGGCTTGGCTCAATTATCCTTTACTAGCTTACCTAATTTATATTATTTTTATGCTATTCCTCTTAGTATTAAACATTTATATGATGTGAACATGATCTCCTTTTCTGAGAAATATTTGCTTAATGCCTAATATACCTACCTGTACGGATTCGGCCCGTTATTTGGACCAAAAAATAAAAATAAAATATATTCATGTTAATAAACTTACTATATACGGGCATGCTCAATACACGCGAGAATGTGGCTAAATGTACGCGGTTTTACACGCTTAAGGTAAGCGTCCGGTTTTATACGCTTAAGGTAAGCGTGGAGGGGTATTGTGGGTATTTTGAAAATACATTCTTACACGCTTAGCTTAAGCGTATGCCTACACGCTTAAGATAAGCGTGTAGTTTTTTTTTTTTTTTTGCAAGTTAAAAAACCCTAAAAGCACACGCTTAAGCTAAGCGTATGCCTACACGCTTAAGCTAGGCGTACAGTACTAATTTTTTTCCTTCTAAAATTGCATTTATTTTCCATAATCATGTAGAGAATTTCAATACGAGTCCGTACATATAAAATTCGTCCAAAACGGACATCGTTTGCCCCTCCAAAAGCCCAAAAAACGAAGCCTTCAACCCGTGCGCATCCGTAAGCTTTTATAAGCTTCAATGGAGGATTTGGCAAATTTCTTGGATTCGATTGAAGCCATTAACTATTGGGCATTTAAGAGGACCTTATCATACATGTAATTCCACATTTAATCGGATTGAATGTCTATTAAAATCGTAGAATTTTAGCCCCAAAGCCACCGTGTCGTCCAAGGGGCCGATTTGAAAAAATCCAAAATTGGATCAAATCGTCTTCAATTGGAGGGCATGAACCATAGAGCATTGTTGAGGGTATCCTAAGATTAAAAATGCCTATAAAATCTCCTTCAATCGTTGTCCCAATGCATCCAATTTCGAAGTCAAAACTCATGAACCTTAAATCCCGTTACCGGTTGTTCTTGACCGAAATTCGAGCACATGCAAGCTTTATTCTTGCAATTATTGGTACTACTAGCCTTGAAAATTGGTCATCTTTCAAATCCCTCTCTTTACATCGCCGAAAAAAGACCACTTTTATTCAATTTGGAGTTTTTCCGACGAGGTGTCAAGAAGGTATTCCGGCGGGATTGAATTTGTGCCCATTTTGCGATTTTTGGGTATTTTTGATTTGTTTTGTCTTAATCTTGGTTAAATTAGTGAAAAATATTTTAGGATCAATTTTGTGCCCGACATATAATATGTAAGTACTAAGTTCATAATATGTAACTATAATACATAGTATATAAGTAATAAATTCATAAATACTTAACCATAATATTTAACTATAGTATATAAGTAATAAGTATGTAATACTTAATTATAATGCATAATTATACTTTATAACTAATATATTTTGTAATACTTAACTATAATACATAACTACAGTATATAAGTAATAAGTTCATAATACTTAACCATAATGTGTAACTATAGTATATAAGTAATAAGTTCATAATACTAAATTATAATGAAATACTATAGTATATAAGTGTAACTATATTAAAATTTCATGAAATACTATAGTATATAAGTCTAAGTATACCAGATTTAATGAAATACTATAGTACATAAGTGCAACTATATGAAATTTAATTAATTACAATAGTACATAAGTATAACTATATGAAATATAATGAAATACTATAATATATACATGTAACTATATGAAATATAATGAAATACTATAGTATATAAGTCTAAGTATACTAGACTTAATGAAATATTATAATACATAAGTGTAACTATATGAAATATAATGAAATACTATAGTATATAATGTAATTATATGAAATATAATAAAATACTATAGTATATAAGTCTAAGTATACTAGATTTAATGAAATACTATAGTACATAAGTGTAACTATATGAAATGTAATAAAATACTATAGTACATAAGTGTAACTATATGAAATGTAATGAAATACTATAGTGCGTAAGTGTAACTATATGAAATTTAATGAAATACTATAGTATATAAGTCTAAGTATACTTGATTTAATGAAATAATATAGTATATAAGTGTAACTATATGAAATATAATAAAATTCTATAATATATAAGTTTAAGTATACTAGATTTCATGAAATACTATACTATATAAGTGTAACTATATGAAATATAATGAAATACTATAGTACATAAGTGTAACTATATGAAATGTAATGAAATAATATAGTACATAAGTGTAACTATATGAAATGTAATGAAATACTATAGTACATAAGTGTAACTATATGAAATTTAATGAAATACTATAGTATATAAGTCTAAGTATACTTGATTTAATGAAATAATATATTATATAAGTTTAACTATATGAAATATAATAAAATTCTATAATATATAAGTTTAAGTATACTAGATTTCATGAAATACTATACTATATAAGTGTAATTATATGAAATGTAATGAAATACTATAGTACATAAGTGTAACTATATGAAATATAATGAAATACTATAGTACATATGTGTAACTATATGAAATGTAATGAAATACTATAGTACATAAGTATAACTATATGAAATTTAATGAAATACTATAGTATATAAGTCTAAGTATACTTGATTTAATGAAATACTATAGTATATAAGTGTAACTATATGAAATATAATAAAATACTATAATATATAAGTTTAAGTATACCAGATTTAATGAAATACTATAGTATATAAGTGTAACTATATGAAATGTAATGAAATACTATAGTACATAAGTGTAACTATATGAAATGTAATGAAATACTATAGTATATAAGTGTAACTATATGAAATGTAATGAAATACTATAGTACATAAGTGTAACTATATGAAATTTAATGAAATACTATAGTATATAAGTCTAAGTATACTTGATTTAATGAAATACTATAGTATATAAGTGTAACTATATGAAATATAATAAAATACTATAATGTATAAGTTTAAGTATACTAGATTTAATAAAATATTATACTATATAAGTGTAACTATATGAAATGTAATGAAATACTATAGTACATAAGTGTAACTATATGAAATGTAATGAAATACTATAGTACATAAGTGTAACTATATGAAATTTAATGAAATACTATAGTATATAAGTCTAAGTATACTTGATTTAATAAAATACTATAATATATAAGTGTAACTATATGAAATATAATAAAATACTATAATATATAAGTTTAAGTATACTAGATTTAATGAAATACTATACTATATAAGTGTAACTATATGAAATGTAATGAAATACTATAGTACATAAGTGTAACTATATGAAATGTAATGGAATACTATAGTACATAAGTGTAACTATATGAAATTTAATGAAATACTATAGTATATAAGTCTAAGTATATTTGATTTAATGAAATACTATAGTATATAAGTCTAAGATTAATTAATTTAACCAAATTGATCCTAAAATATTTTTCACTAATCTAGATTAATTAATTTAACCAAGATTAAGACAAAACAAATCAAAAATACCCCAAAAATCACAAAATGGGCACAAATTCAATCCCGCCGGAATACCTTCTTGACACCTCGTCGAAAAAACTCTAAATTGAATAAAAGTGATCTTTTTCCGGCGATGTAAAGAAAAATCTTTGAAAGATGACCAATTTTCAAGGCTAGTAGTACCAATAATTGCAAGAATAAAGCTTGCATGTGCTCGAATTTAAGGTTCATGAATTTTGACTTCGAAATTGGATGCATTGGGACAACGATTGAAGGAGATTTTATAGGCATTTTTAATCTTAGGATACCCTCAACAATGCTCTATGGTTCATGCCCTCCAATTGAAGACGATTTGATCCAATTTTGGATTTTTTCAAATCGGCCCCTTGGACGACACGGTGGCTTTGGGGCTAAAATTCTACGATTTTAATCGACATTCAATCCGATTAAATGTGAAATTACATGTATGATAAGGTCCTCTTAAATGCCCAATAGTTAATGGCTTCAATCGAATCCAATAAATTTGCCAAATCCTCCATTGAAGCTTATAAAAGCTTACGGATGCGCACGGGTTGAAGACTTCGTTTTTTGGGCTTTTGGAGGGGCAAACGATGTCCGTTTTGGACGAATTTTATATGTACGGACTCGTATTGAAATTCTCTACATGATTATGGAAAAAAATGCAATTTTGGAAAAAAAAATGTAGTACTATACGCCTAGCTTAAGCGTGTGCTTTTAGGGTTTTTTTAACTTGAAAAAAAAAAACTACACGCTTAACTTAAGCGTGTAGGCATACGCTTAAGCTAAGCGTGTAAGAATGTATTTTCAAAATACCCACAATACCCCTCCACGCTTACCTTAAGCGTGTAAAACCGAACGCTTACCTTAAGCGTGTAAAACCGCATACATTTAGCCACATTTTCGCGTATATTTAGCCATTCTGATGGCAAATCGTCAGTAGACACCACCAGGGATCACACGATCACTGTCAAATCTCGAACCGAAACAACAGTCTCTCATCAACCCAGGTCACCTGCACAGTCGAGATTGACTTGTGACATTTTCTTCTTTATTCATTTTGTTAAAAAGAATTCCCTCTTTGCTAGTTTGTTGTGTGGATACAAGTTTTTTTTTTTTTTACAGGCTCTTGTAAGTGTTGACAAAGGGGAATCAGAGTGGTCGCATGGTTCCCCTCTCCATTAACATCAAATTCCATAACTTAAGAGGTATTCTTTTTATTCCTGGAAACAGTTGACACATAAGCAATGGATTATTCAAATTCCAATTAATTTTGGCCATGTTTTACAAGATAAGAAGGCATCTTTTGCTTTTGCTTTTCCTTTTCAATTTCTGTATTGTGGTTTAACTATACTGTGTTCTAATTTTATAGTGTTTTCCATTTACAGAATATTATATTTATGTACATTAGAAAATTAATCACTCCCGTTTTCAGTAGGTTATATCAACCTAAACGTCATATATATATATTGCTCAAATGTTTTTACTTTTTATTTAATAAATAACATTAGATGAAGGTGATTACACCAGCTCATATTTTTGTTATGACACGTAAAATAGTTTCAGTTTAAGCTATGAAAACGCTGAGAGATCCCAGTATACAGAGTTGAGACCAAGTATGTCAAACTTACAAATTCACTAATTTTAAGTTTTTTTAATTGAAAAATGTTAGATCCTAAGTCTAACATGATTTGATTAAACAGCTAGTCGCTTTTTGCATCGATCACTATACAAGTTTAAAACTAATAGATCAATAACTTATGTAGCAGAACCATGGTAAAAAAAAACTACCTTTGGAAAGAGCTTATTTACCAAAGTTATCATTTTTTTACGGCGAGAAATCGCACCCTCCCTTTTTTTCAACTTCGCACTCCGGCCTGGGCGGCACGTAGTGCAGCCCATAGAACACTCCAAAAAACCGGTCTGACACTGGACGGCAATATGTGCAGCCCAGACAAACCGAGTTTTTTAAAAACCCGGTTCAAACATCTGGGCGGCACATATTGTCGCCCATATGTTTTTTTTCGTATCGAACCCGGTTTAAGAATTTGTTTTATTTTTTAAAATAAAATTATATTTTTTTTATCGAATCCGATTTTAATTGTGGGCGGCAATTATTGCCGCCCACAATAAATTTCAAATTTTGAACGTGGGCGGCACCTATTGCCGCCCACCTTTAACACGATCTCGGCGGTATTTAGGGCCGTCGAGATTGTCTTCTCCGAGAGACATCCAGAGGAAAATGAGATTCCGGCGAAAATAGGACTCCGAGATCGAAATATTGTGAGGAGAATGTGATACCCCGTAATTTCGTAAGGTTATATTGGGAATTATGGAATTTTCCCGGGTACCCGTTGTATACGTCGGATTTAATTCAGGTAGCTTGAGACATTTTGTAATGTGCTCTGTATCTGTAATATTTTTCTCATTGAAATAATATACAGACAAGGTGCCTTAGATTTTAATTGTCGTTCGCATATGATAATTTTTATCCCGGTTTAACGTCTGGTTCGTTCAAAGCTGAACGGACGGGAAAAGGGAGAAACGGCGACCGCCGTTCAGAAACGACGACCGCCGTGGTTGGGCCCGAGGAGTCAGCGTGTCAGCTTCTAGCTGGCCGCGACAGACTTGTCAACGACGACCGTCGCATTTACGGCGACCGCCGCGTGCCCGCCGCAGGCAAAAACGGCGACCGCCGTGATTGTCCAGTGGGCATTGCCCGTTGGTCGCCGGCGGAAATCGAGGGCGCCGATCTTGCTTTCGGCCGCGTCTCAGGGTTTGGTTGAACGCTTCAGACACTTTGGCTATAAAAGGAGCTGTTGGGGTGAGGTTTTGAGCCATCCCAGCACCAAACCTCTGCCAAATTCGCCTCTCGCCGGAGTTGTGTTTTCGCCGGAATTTGAAGGTCTCGCCGGTGTTGCTTTGGTGTGGTTCCTAAGTGCCTTTGTGAAGCTTTTGGTTAGCCTTGGAGGTTAGAAGCCAAAGCAAGTCGAAGGAGGCCGAACCGCTCGTATTTTGGGGTGAGTTTTCTCTCGTTCTGTGTCGTCTGAGTTCGTCACGGCGACCGTCGTGTTCTTCACGGCGACCGCCGTGATGAATACGGCGACCTCCGCCAAGAACGGCGACCGCCGCCAGTGCCCAGAACGCCTTCGTGGCTTTGGCTTGGTCGGTTGTCGTCGTGGCGTCTTTCCTTTCGTGTTCTTTCGCCGTGTTTAGATTCGTACTGTTTATGTCGGATCTAACTTAGGGTTCCTTTTATGGGTCGACTCGAAGGTTGTTGTGCTGCCGGAACTATACCGTGTCGAGCCCGGAATCCAGTGACGTCTTTAGACTATTCTGTGGAGTAAGGCAAGTGGCGGTTCGCTCTTGCTCATTCATTCCATATTTACATTAATTATCAGTAGTTTATCTGAGTAATTAATTTGGAATGAATATTCTGTTTGTCTGGAAACGGTTTTGTTAAACTGTTTTGAAAATCATATAATAGGTTGTATATCTATTAGAACAACGCTATTATATGTGATCGCCTTTCGGGCCTTTATGTGGATTTATCCAGTAACTGTTGTTGTGCTATACTGTTTAGTTAGCACTAGTGGCTAGGAACGCTATGTACCTTGAGGGGGTTTAGCTGTTTCTTTATAACTGGTACTTGGTGGTTCATCCCCAGTACTTTCTCTGTGGTCATGACCATACCCTTTCACAGGGTAGGCGCACTTCGCTAGTGCCAAATCTTTCAGGGTTCATCCCTTCTATAACTCTTGTGAGGAGATCTGATATCTCTTGTGAGGAGATCCGATATCTCTTGTGTGGAGATGTAAAAGCTTATAACGTAATGCTCGTTTTGGAATTAAATAAGATAAGTGCCCGAGTGCACATGATTAATATACCTTGGGCGAGTAGTGCAGCTAAGTTAGTGCAGCTAGGAAAACTCGTCTCGACTTTGATCATAGTACGTTCTCTTTCCAATCTGGATTCGCTGTGCGCGATGAGGTTGGCCGTGAACCGAAGCATCTCAGTCAACTTTTAAATCATTGTTGTATGATCCTGTAATCATTCCAGATTTGTCATATTTCATTACAGACTCAATCTCTTGGAGTCTCGTTTCGAGTTGATTTCTGTGAAGATTCAGTCTTCCAGAATCTTCTCTTGTGCATACCTCTTGTTTATTTCAGTAGGAGTATGGTGGTTGATAAGCGTACTCGATTATCATTCGAGGGACGAGGAGTCTAACCTAATACAACTGCTTCGAACCATTATACTTTTTACCCTTGCTAGTCTATTCAAGTAGACTAACCCACGAACTTTGTTCTCCGCATGTGGGCTGGTGTCATCCGTTCGATTTGGCACATCAGATAGAGTGAAGATTTGAGGAGACTAGATTGACTATGAAGACGACGGTTGTTTTTGGATGTTTTAATAATTGCTTTTAATCAGGTTGAGATCCTTGGGCAGGTGATCATTACGATCACAACCCTGTTTGTAAAATCTTTTATTAGTCTTCCGCTGTACTTTGTTTGAACTCTGTGTTTGGCCTATTCGGGATTGGGTTGTAATACCGTAACTCATGTTTCATTTGATTGATGTTTTGATTTGGACACTTTGATCATCATGTATCATTGTATGTCTTAAATTGTATTTAATCCGGTAAAGCCTTGGGTGATCTCGGTAAGGAACACTGGGGTCACTGGCGGTAATACCTTTCCAAATGGGTTAAAATTTGGGGGTGTTACAGTTGTGGTATCAGAGCCAAAGGTTTTAAAACGGGTTTGGGATTTTATAAATCATTTATCCGTTTTTGAAAATGCTTTAAAAAGGGCTCTGAATTTTCAAAGTGAAAAGAATTTCAAAACACCGTTCATAGTCATGTCTTCTGTACAGTCTGATATAGTAAGCTTGCTTCTATGTCTAGAAAGACTAATTCATTTCCCGTTGCCCCGTTAGATATGGGTGCATTCTGTTCTCTTCAGAGGAACCCGGGAGAAGCCGAGGTGGTTTCGCCATCTCCAGTTAGGCTTGATTCCCAGTTCGCTCGTTGTGAGTTGAGGTTGTAGAACCTAGTTACTCGGTTTGAGTTCATCAATAGAAATTACCAAGTTGATCTATTCTAAGTTGATTTTATTACGATAAGTATATCAGAATGATATTAATGTGATAAAATCCTTGGAATTTGATCGGTAAATAGATGGTGAACACGAGGAACGTTATCCATACTGGTGCTGGGCCAAGTAATGACCCCAGACTAAATCCGAGGAATGTTGCAGACCCATCAGAAGAGCGTGAGTCTGTCTTCCATAATAATCCTGGAGGCAACGACCCAGCTAGGGACAACGCTCCAAGGATATTTGATAAAACAGCTATTGCAGAAATTCGGGGAATCGTCATGCAAGCGATCGCCGACGCGTTACGCCCGAATGTGCATCAGGCACAAGGAGTGCCAGTACCTCCAGAAGTTCCGAGGTTTGAGGAACAAGGGAACCATGTGCTATATGGAGGTGTGATCAGGGATAGAGGAGAGTATGGCCGAGCGCTGAAGGCCATTAACTCTATGAGACCTGACAACTTCGATGGGAAAGGAGAGCCAGTCAAGGTGGCTCATTGGTTTTCCCACATGGAGCGGCTATTCCGCAATGTTGAGTGCACTGAAGCTGAGAAGGTGCATATAGCCTCTCTTCAGTTAAAGGAAGAAGCCAGCGAATGGTGGGAGAGTACCGGCTTAGCTGATAGCCCGGTATTGACCTGGTCTATGTTTAAGACCAAGATGACTGATCGTTTCTTCTCTCGTGCTATGAGGGAGGAGAAACACAAGGAGTTTCTGTATCCGCAAACGGATGGATTGAAGGTGACCGAGCTTGCAACCAAATTCAATCATTTAATGCAGTACGCTGGACCTGAGATATCCAGTGAGGCATAGAAGATCTGGTATTTCCACGAGTGGATGAGTCCAGACATCAAGCCGATGATGGTGCACCACACATGCTCTACTTTGGAGCAGTATGTGGATACAGCCTACAAGCCGGAGGTGACTCTGGAGGAGTCGATCAAGAAGCGTAATAGCCAGAGGCAAGTGCAGTACCAGCCTCAGGCAAGTGGGTTCAAACGCCCCGCGCCACCATCAGATTTTGCCAAATCTGGCCGAGCAAGAACGAATAAGACTCATGATGAGTCTACGCAATGTTTTGGCCAAGGCAATAATCCGATTCAGTGCTACAACTGCGGTACGCACGGGCACAAGAGCAATGAATGTCTGAAGGACAAAAAGACATGCTTTGGCTGCGGAAAGGAGGGTCATATGCAGGCGTTCTGTCAGTGGAGGAATGGGAAATGAGCTGAATCACAGCAGGGATCAGTTAATCAGAACAACCAACCCAGGTTTAGTCCGGTGGAAGCTCCTAGCCCTTCAATGCAGACGACTGCGCAGGACAAAGGGAAAGCCCCAATGGCTTCAGGAAGCCAAGGTCAACGCCTTTACGTGATGCGTGAGGCGGATGGACCCGATGATCCATTTGCTTAAAGTATTTTGTACTACTGTTGTTAATGAGTTGTTGATGTGGGTACTACCCAGACTTTAATTTTGGATGGTTGTAAGTTGTGTGTGCAACGAGGTTGTGAACCTTTTGTTGTAACTCTTCTTATATATGAACCTTTGGTTTATACCAAGTTAATGTTTCATTGCTTGTTAGTGGGGTAAAGTCTCGTGTTCGAGACTCACCAACAACCTCTTAGGAGATGGCTGCCTATTAATTAGGTGGAGCTATCAAGGATGGGTTGAGATGTATGGACAGCGGCTCATGGCAACAGTGGACGCTGGTAATGGCTGGGCCTGGGCTCGGAGCCACTAGTGAGTCGTCTGTGAACCATATAGTGGGCTGGTCCAAGATGGTGACCATTTAGTGGGAACCAATCGTCTGTCGGATTGTCGATTACCATCAAGGGTAAGAAATTCAAAGCGATTTGACCTAAATAACCATGGTCCATTACGATAATTATTCTCGGTATGGAGTGACGGAAGCGTCATAAGGCAGTGATAGACTTCAGTTTTTGATAATCCTGTGGTTAGAGAATTTTCCGAGTGTCTTTCCAGAAGATATTCCTGGATATCCTGAATCGTGTCGTGGAGTTTGCAATTGATCTCGAGCCGTGTACCACGCCGATCTCTGAGGCACCGTACCGGATGGCTCCTGTTGAGATGCAAGAGTTGAAGAAGCAACTCAAGGATCTTCTTGACAAAAGTTATATAAAGCTGAGTGCATCACCTTGAGTAGGAGTGCCCTAGTTTTATTTGTCAAAATAAAAGATGGACCGTTTCGACTTTATTTTGACTTTCGAGAGTTGAATAAAGTCACGATCAAGAGCAAGTATATGTTACCAAGGAGTGATGATCTGTTAGATCAACTACAGGGAGCAAAAGTTTCTCCAAGACCGACCGGAGATCTGTTCTTTTTTTTTATCAGCTAAGGATTCGTGAGGATGATATTCCGAGGATTGCGTTCCGACGAGAGATGGTTACTACGAGTTTGTAGTCATGCCATCTGGATCTACGAATGCTTTAGCAGTTTTCTTGAACCTAGTGCATCGATGTTTTAGACCAGTACTTGAATAAGTTCATAGTGGTCTTCATCAATGGCATTTTGATATTTTCCCGAGCAAGGAAGCTCACAGGGAACATCTGTGGATTGCTTTATCGGTCCTTAGACCGAGTCGATTGTACGCAAAATGGACTAAGTGCGATTGTTGGATCTAGAAGTGGCTTTCTTAGGCCATGTGATCAATAAGAATGAGGTTATGGTTATTCCCCAGAAGAGTGAATCAGTAGTTGTTTGGAAGCGGCCTCAGGGTGTGAGCGAGGTGCGCAGTTTCCTAGAGCTTGCTGAGCATTATAGACGGTTCATGGAAGGATTTTCTAAGATCACTCCACCTATGACCAGTCTGTTCCGCAAGGGCAACAAGAAGTTGTCTGGGATGACAAGTGCAAGATCAGTTTTCAAGAAGTTGAAACAGTGTCTGACTTATGCACCAGTTTTGGCATTGTCAGAAAGAGTGATGGCTATATGGTCTATAGTTAATGCTTCGAGAAATGGGTTAGGATGTGTCTTTAATACAGAGGGGCAAGGTTATTGCTTACGCATCTAGACAATTGAAAACCTATGAAGCAAACTAACCAACAAATGACCTAGAATTAGTAGCAATAGTGTTTGTATTGGAAATTGAGGTTACTTGGGCAACCCAGAGGTCAGCAAAGGTTTCCACCGGGAGATTTTCCGTTACATGGCATTCCTAAGACCATTGTATCGGATCGAGATGGCCGATTTATGTCAAGTTTATAGCAAGAACTTCACAAGGCCATGGGAACTGAATTGAGATTCAGCAGCGTTTCATCCTCAGACAGATGGTCAGTCTGAAAGACCATCTAGACCCTGGAGGATATGCTAAGAAGCATACATACTCGATCATCCGACTAGCTGGGAAGACAGCCTAAGTCTGATTGAGCTCACGTACGATAATAGCTGGCATGCTACAATCAAGATAGCTCCGTTTGAAGCTTTGTATGGTCACAGAGGTAGATCTCAGATTTGTTGGGTTGAGTACGCTGACAATATTCTACTTGGACCAGAGTTGGTCGAAAGGACAACTTCGAACATTGCTCTGAGTAGACAGAGGTTGTTGACCGCTCAGAGTCGACACAAGTTTTACGCAGATCAGAAGCGTTAAAGTGTTAAGTTCGAGGTTGGTGGCAAGGTACTTGTCACAGTATCGCCACCCAAGGATGTTTTCAGGTTTGGTAAGCGTGGGAAGCTTAACCCTCGCTACATGGGACCATTCAAGATTCTGGATAGAGTAAGATCTCTAACGTACCGTTTGGCATTGTCGCCATCGGCATACCCAGTGTATAATGTGTTCCACGTATCATTGCTAAGGATATCCGTGCCAAGATGAGTCTCGTAGGCTGAGCGATAAGGACGTCGAGATTCAGGCAAATGGTACTTGAGAGGAGATGCCAGTGTGCATTCTCGAACGCCGTGTAAAGCGACTGTGCAACGAGATCGTACTGTTGGTACGAGTTATGTGGTCCAGGTTTGGGACTGAGGAAGTTACTTGGGAAACCGAGGCAGAGATGCTCAGACACTTTCCCGAGTTGTTTTTCGGCCAAGTTTCGGGGTCGAAACTTCTTTTAAGGGGGAGGTGATGTGATACCCCGTAATTTCGTAAGGTTATATTGGGAATTATGGAATTTTCCCGGGTACCCGTTGTATACGTCGGATTTAATTCAGGTAGCTTGAGACATTCTGTAATGTGCTCTGTATCTGTAATATTTTTCTCAGTGAAATAATATACAGACAAGGTGCCTTAGATTTTAATTGTCGTTCGCATACGATAATTTTTATCCCGGTTTAACGTCTGGTTCGTTCAAAGCTGAGCGGGCGGGAAAAGGGAGAAACGGCGAACGCCGTTCAGAAACGGCGACCGCCGTGGTTGGGCCCGAGAAGTCAGCGTGTCAGCTTCTAGCTGGCCGCGACAGACCTGTCAACGGCGACCGCCGCATTTACGACAACCGCCGCGTGCCCGCCGCAGGCAAAAACGGCGACCGTCGTGATTGTCCAGTGGGCATTGCCTGTTGGTCGCCGGCGGAAATCGAGGGCGCCGATCTTGCTTTCGGCCGCGTCTCAGGGTTTGGTTGAACGCTTCAGACACTTTGGCTATAAAAGGAGCTGTTGGGGTGAGGTTTTGAGCCATCCCAGCACCAAACCTCTGCCAAATTCGCCTCTCGCCGGAGTTGTGTTTTCGCCGGAATTTAAAGGTCTCGCCGGTGTTGCTTTGGTGTGGTTCCTGAGTGCCTTTGTGAAGCCTTTGGTTAGCCTTGGAGGTTAGAAGCCAAAGCAAGTCGAAGGAGGCCGAACCGCTCGTGTTTTGGGGTGAGTTTTCTCTCGTTCTGTGTCGTCTGAGTTCATCACGGCGACCGCCGTGTTCTTCACGGTGACCGCCGTGATGAATACGGCGACCGCCGCCAGTGCCCAGAATGCCTTCGTGGCTTTGGCTTGGTCGGTTATCGTCATGGCGTCTTTCCTTTCGTGTTCTTTCGCCGTGTTTAGATTCATACTGTTTATGTCAGATCTAACTTAGGGTTCCTTTTATGGGTCGACTCGAAGGTTGTTATGCTGCCGGAACTATACCGTGTCGAGCCCGGAATCTAGTGACGTCTTTAGACTATTCTGCGGAGTAAGGCAAGTGGCGGTTCGCTCTTGCTCATTCGTTCCATATTTACATTAATTATCAGTAGTTTATCTGAGTAATTAATTTGGAATGAATATTCTGTTTGTCTGAAAATGGTTTTGTTAAACTGTTTTGAAAATCATATAATAGGTTGTATATCTATTAGAACAACGCTATTATTTGTGATCGCCTTTCGGGCCTTTATGTGGATTTATCCAGTAACTGTTGTTGTGCTATACTGTTTAGTTAGCACTAGTGGCTAGGAACGCTATGTACCTTGAGGGGGTTTAGCTGTTTCTTTATAACTGGTACTTGGTGGTTCATCCCCAGTACTTTCTCTGTGGTCATGACCATACCCTTTCACAGGGTAGGCGCACTTTGCTAGTGCCAAATCTTTCAGGGTTCATCCCTTCTATAACTCTTGTGAGGAGATCTGATATCTCTTGTGAGGAGATCCGATATCTCTTGTGTGGAGATGTAAAAGCTTATAACGTAATGCTCGTTTTGGAATTAAATAAGATAAGTGCCCGAGTGCACATGATTAATATACCTTGGGCGAGTAGTGCAGCTAAGTTAGTGCAGCTAGGAAAACTCGTCTCGACTTTGATCATAGTACGTTCTCTTTCCAATCTGGATTCGCTGTGCGCGATGAGGTTGGTCGTGAACCGAAGCATCTCAGTCAACTTTTAAATCATTGTTGTATGATCCTGTAATCATTCCAGATTTGTCATATTTCATTACAGACTCAATCTCTTGGAGTCTCGTTTCGAGTTGATTTCTGTGAAGATTCAGTCTTCCAGAATCTTCTCTTGTGCATACCTCTTGTTTATTTCAGTAGGAGTATGGTGGTTGACAAGCGTACTCGATTATCATTCGAGGGACGAGGAGTCTAACCTAATACAACTGCTTCGAACCATTCTGCTTTTTACCCTTGCTAGTCTATTCAAGTAGACTAACCCACGAACTTTGTTCTCCGCATGTGGGCTGGTGTCATCCGTTCGATTCGGCACATCAGATAGAGTGAAGATTTGAGGAGACTAGATTGACTATGAAGACGACGATTGTTTTTGGATGTTTTAATAATTGCTTTTAATCAGGTTGAGATCCTTGGGCAGGTGATCATTACGATCACAACCCTGTTTGTAAAATCTTTTATTAGTCTTCCGCTGTACTTTGTTTGAACTCTGTGTTTGGCCTATTCGGGATTGGGTTGTAATCCCGTAACTCATGTTTCATTTGATTGATGTTTTGATTTGGACACTTTGATAATTATGTATCATTGTATGCCTTAAATTGTATTTAATCCGGTAAAGCCTTGGGTGATCTCGGTAAGGAACACTGGGGTCACTGGCGGTAATACCTTTCCAAATGGGTTAAAATTTGGGGGTGTTATAGAGAAAAAAGAGTTGATGGCGGATTCCGGCGAGATGACCATGGACGAGATATGGGCGGTGGTTGAGAAGGAGGAAAACCAGATGGTGGCGGCGGGAGATCTCGACGGCAGCGACGATCCACTGGACTCGACGGCGGTCGCGATGGAGGAGTCGACGGCGGCGATGGAGGAGTCGACGGCGGCGATGGAGGAGTCTTTCAAGATTTGTTTTGTTGGCGGCGGAGGAGACTCGCCGGGGCGAAGGAGACTCGCCGGGGCGGAGGGGAGTCGACGCGGCGGAGGGATCTGGGCTGCACGAGGTGCCGCCCAGATCCGGGGACGAGGGGGTTTCTGGGCTGCACATGGTGCCGCCCAGGACCGGGGACGAGGGGGTTTCTGGGCTGCACGAGGTGCCGCCCAGATTGCCGGCGAGCATCGAGGTTTCCGACGCGGTGGTTTTGGGCGAGGAGGATAGATTGTCGGCTAGGACCGAGGAGGTGGATATCGGGGCGGACAATGCTTTCGACGTGGCTTTAGCGGTTGCTATGGAGGCGGTGGATGATTTGGCAGAAAATCATGTTCGTCAAAAGCGGAAATATGAACGGAGGCCGACCGAAAAGGTATGTTTTTTGTCATTAGTTTTAATTTGTTAAATCTAATTTATTTAATTAAATTTTTATTGTAATTGTAGACTTATAAACTTAGTTTTTATTGTATTTAATCATAATTAAAAATGACAATATAGGTAATAGGCTCAATTTTGTTGTTAAATAAGATTAAATATTTGATATATTGATTTTATAAGAAAATAATTTTCTTTAACAATTGTTAAGGTATATGTAACTAGGATGTATTGGGTCAAATGAAAATAGTTATATTTCTTATGGCAAAATAGGATGTATTGGGTAAAATCAAACGGTCGGATCAAGATAGTCGCCCTACTACTGCATCTGCTCGCAAGAGAAGGGTTGTGGGTGTATCCCAAGACACGGGGGTGCTTAGTGAGGACGATGTTGATCCCGTTCGTTCAGATGAGGACGTGGTTACGGAGGACCCACCTCAGGAGGGCTTTACTATCGGCCCTTCTACTATCCTTGAGGATCCGAACTTTACTACCGACCCACCAGAGCAGGATCCACCAGAGCAGCAGCCACCTCAGGAGGACCCACCTCAATAACAGCCACCTGAGGAGGACCCACCTCAGTAGCAGCCGCCTCCGCCTGAGCCATCTCAGCATGATCCACCTCAGCAGGACCCACCTCCACAGGACCCACCTCAGTAGGACCCACCTTCGCCTGAGCCAGCTCAGCAGGACCCACCTCCGCCTGAGCCAACTCAGCAATTTCCTTCTGTGTTGAGGAACTTTGATACGCACATTGCGGAGCTGATATGGAGGAAGGCATCATTGGACCCTCCAGAGGACGTTGTTAGGACTTTAAGGGTTCAGACACGCCCTACACAATTTGCATTTTGGAGAGATCGTATTCCCAGAGGGGTCCCTGAGGAGGGTTCCTGGTTTTGGATTGCTCAGCAGACGGGGTTGACCGGTTTACTTGATTTTCAGTTCGGCAATGCTGATCACACCCTCATTTCAGCGTTCGTTGAGCGATGGCATCCAGAGACGAACACCTTCCACTTTCCCTTCGGCGAGATAGGTCCTACGCTACATGACGTTATGATGATTCTAGGGCTGTCGATTGAGGGATTTGAGGTGACGTCACCATGGACCAGTCAGGATAGCGAGCTGGCGGAGTGTGAGGCGTTGTTCGAGTATCTGTTTGGCATTGATTCGGAGTACAGTTTAGATGAGGATGATGCTGACATGGTCTGTGACCTTAGGAAGGGTTGGGTCAAGCAATTCCAGTTAGGGAGGCATGTGTTGAGGATGATTGAGGAGGGTGCCTACCCAGAGGATATAGCAACCGGTTTCTTATGGCACACCATGTCGGCTAGTATCTTCGTTGACAAGTCAACGAACGAGCTGAAGACTACATTGCTACCTCTTTTTGTGGACTGGAAGCGTGTCGTTCATACTGCTTGGGGCACTGGGGTTCTAGCTCTCCTTTTTAGAAACCTCGGAGAGGCTTCTCGACGCGGAGCTGCACAGTTGGCCGGTTGCGCACGTCTCTTAGAGGTAGACCTTTATTATAGTTCGATTATAATTTAAATCATTAATATATTGTGTTTAATTGTTTATAACTAATGGCTTTCTTCCTCCATACGCAGGTTTGGATTTGGACGAACTTTGTATACTTCCCGGGCAACCCTAACCTCAAGGAAGGTGTGGATGACGACCTTCGATGCATTGCACGATACACCATTGGCCGGACCCCTCTCTGTTTAAGTCACAACCAGTTACACTACAGACGGATACTGGACGAGTATAGGCCAGAGGATGTACGTATTCTTATTCCATTTTAATATACTATAAGATAGGCTTAATGAATTAATTTATATTTTTTATTTTGGGGTTAATTGCAGATACGGTGGATGCCGTATGAGGGTCTTGATTTTCGAGGTGCTCATAGGGCCTCCACGTATCGAGGGACTATTCGTTTTCTCGGTGTAGAGGAGCCGTACATGCCGGATAGGCTTATCCGACTGTTTGATTATCGATAGAGCAGACCCATCGATATCATAGAGGCCCTGGTTGCAGTGCGTCCTCATGATTTTAGGGGGACGAGGCGATACCAATTGCACTTTGACCCGCATTGGCACAGGTGGGACCAACTTTAGCATCATATTTGCCCCTACATCTTGACGAGTCATCTTGCCACGATGGCTTGGGATGTCCACGATGCATACCTGGACTGGTATCTACAGGTATCGCATCCTTACGTGAGTCCGAGTGCGCCAGTACAGCCTTGTATTTGTAGAGGACCACCTACGGCTATCAACTTGCAAAGGATATGTTTTTTGTCCCATTTTATTCTTATTAATTATTTTAGGAAAGTCTATGTATTTAAAATGTTTGTTTTCATTTGCAGCGTGTGGCGATGAGCAAGGCCTATATTCAGAAGCTTATAGAGGCAGGTGGTTTAGGGTGTTTGGAACACTTTCAGCATATATATGACATGCTTGCCAGTGACATCATCCCTGTAGCTCCTCCGCTTGTACGGGCTTCACAGATGCCTTTCCAATCCTCTAGTGCAGGCGAGACTATATTTGATAGAGAGAAGGCCGAATCATCTAGGATGGCGGAAGAGCGTCTAACAGCTCAGCAAGCAGCGTCTCAACCTATGCCGGTGGATCCTCCAGATTGGGCACCGGGCGTGGATTCGGGTTTAGGTGTGTCCTTGGGTAGTGATTCTGAGACTTTAGCTGTGTCCTTGGATAGTGAATCTGAGAGTTTGTAAAATATTTATTTCTAGTTTGACTTCTTTGTTCATCCGTATTTTGAGACGAAGCCATACCACCCCTCGATATTGATTTCTTAAGCACTCCAACAAATTTCTTCACCACCGAAGTTGAATGGCACCTTGGATGTGGAAGAGATGAAGTTGGCTGTGGTATTTATAGGCATGCTGGATGGCACGAGGTGCAGCCCAAATAACTATTCTGGGCGGCATATGGTGCAGCCCACACATATGGTGATCTGTCCCATCTAGACGGCAACTGGTGCAGCCCAACCACACTTGGGACGACCTTGGGCGGCACACGGTGCATCCCACGCATATGTTCTATAGTTATGATTGTATCTTATAGTGTTATAACATATGATTAGTATAGTTATATAACATATGATTACTATGGTTATATAACATATGATTATATTCTATAGTGTTATAACATATGATTAGTATAGTTATATAACATATGATTACTATGGTTATATAACATATGATTGTATCCTATAGTGTTATAACATATGATTGTATCATATTTATATATTATAGTGTTATAACATAACATATGATTATATCCTATAGTGTTATAACATATGATTAGTATAGTTATATAACATATGATTACTATGGTTATATAACATATGATTGTATCCTATAGTGTTATAACATATGATTGTATCTTATAGTGTTATAACATATGATTGTATCATATTTATATATTATAGTGTTATAACATAACATATGATTATATCCTATAGTGTAATAACATATGATTACTATGGTTATATAACATATGATTACTATGGTTATATAACATATGATTGTATCCTATAGTGTTATAACATATGATTGTATCATATTTATATATTATAGTGTTATAACATAACATATGATTATATTCTATAGTGTTATACCATATGATTAGTATAGTTATATAACATATGATTACTATGGTTATATAACATATGATTGTATCCTATAGTGTTATAACATATGATTGTATCTTATAGTGTTATAACATATGATTGTATCATATTTATATATTATAGTGTTTATAACATATGCTTATATCCTATAGTGTTATAGGATATAAGCACTAGTGTTATGATCGAAACCTACTGGACGGCACCTAGTGCAGCACAAAGGGTACACAAATATCACAAGTACCCTCGTGGACGGCACGTAGTGCAGCCCAAAGGTACCCTTTTGGACGGCACATGTTGCCGCCCAAGTAAACCTTCATGGGTTGCACTATGTGCCGCCCACAACGGTCATATTTTGCCTGTATAAATACGCAACGAAAGCATCTACAAATCCACACAATTCCCACTCCATAACTTCTCACAAACTTTTTGTGTGTTCTATTTACTCTAATGGCGCCTTTGGTTCTCAAAGTTTATGAAAATGGGAAAATCACCTACAATCGAATGATACGCCAACGAAGTGGGATGGACATGTTTTTCCATGGCTACGAAGATGGCGAGGTCCGCATGTTGCGGATGAGGGATGTCTCGCCTGGAGAGGGGGGGTTATCATTAGGTTACTTGTTCATGGCGTTATTTACAATCCAATAACCGGGGTTTGCCCTGGTCGGATTTTTTACTTTCCATCGGGTGTGGATCCTCCACGACTCCGTGAGGTGGTAGATGAGGAACACGTAGCTAAAATTATATCTCTTTACAGACCTGGTGTTCCAGTCACCCTTTACACAGAGTCTGCACACCCGAAACGTCATATCCCGGGTCTTTTAGAAGATCCGGAATCTGAGGTGGACAACAGTAGCTCTGGTGATGGCGGGGAGACAAATTCTGATGAGGATTAGATAGCTTTTTATGATTCATGTTCAACTAGTGTACGCTTTAACGTTTACGTGTGCGTGTATTTGTTAATGATTTCCAAGTAATATTATTGTCTCGTATTGCATTTTCCCGAATCAACAACAATTCGAATAAAAACAAATGATTATAAACACAATATACGGTCAATCTCAATCACACTTTCCCACAAAAGGAAATACAATGACATATATAAAGTCAATTACAATCCAAAAAACCTAGGTAAGTATGTCAGGTCGCCCTTGAAATGCTCGCTTCTCTACATAATTCTTGAACCTATCCTTAAAGCGCTCATGACTATCTCATCCATCAACACTTGGATCCTTGTAAATGATCCACTGCCTCGGAGGCGGTGGAATTGGACAAAACATAAACAATAAAATTATAACAATTTATGAAATAATAAGTAAATACCAGAGAGTAGCGCTCCACGTACCGGTACATAATGGTCTCTCCTGCCTACATGTGCTATCGCATAAACCTTTGTCGGAGGCTCAACACCCGGGGGGGGGGGGGGGAGGGGGGGGGGCACAATGGAAGACATGTGTGCGGTCCAAACCATGATAAGACAACAACCACCACTTGGTGTTCCGTGGCAAACGCCAAACCAGTAATAGGCATTATACACCAGAAGTTCATTATGCACGGTAAAGCAATATAATTCAATCTCCTAACAAATGCTTCCACCATCAACTCTTCCTCCCCAAGCATCGCTACGTAGTTGGCTCGATGTGTCTGGACGTGCTTCGAAAGCTCCCGGACATCAACGTACTCCTCTTCTCGGCGACCTAGTAAAACAGCAAGGGAATGAAACCCGCAATGACCATCGCCTTTGACACTTTGTACGCTAGAAATGTATGCGAGCATGAAAAGATCAATATTCTCATGTCCCCAGTTGAAGCTGAGATACTTGAACGACTTGTTTGAAGCCGATTTTGACTTGTTTGAAGTAGATTTGGACTTTGCAGGTTTAGTGGCACTCCCCTTTGCTGTTGAAACTCCACTGCGAGGTCTTCCGCTAGAAGGAAATCCTTTCGATCCCACAGACGCTTTTGATCCCACGGACGATTTCACATTGGTCGTCTCTTTCTCTGCAGGCGCATCCTCCTCTTCCACTCCCAGCTCCTCATCCATATTCTTCATATTCTGCTTCTCCTTCATCTTCTTACTTTTTGCATCCACATGCTCGTCCCAACCCATATTCCTCTTGGTGCCGGTCTTTCTCGCATTCATCCTAGGCCTCCCCTTCTTGGTTTCACCACGTGGCGGGTCTTGAATTTGGCACGATGTAGGGTCATATGTCTCACGCCACTTTTCCGCCATCTTCTTCAACGTAAATCCATCAACTTTCCCACAAAAGAACTCTTCAACGAAGTCCTGCACCGTGATATTATCCGTTGTGATTGCAACACCATCATCGACATCAAGATCCTTAGCATCCACCCATTCCCATCTGATCTGCTTCCAGAAAATATCAACTTCTTCAGGCACTAACGACTAACCCGTCTCCACATAGACCTTAATTGTGTGTGGGCAAGACATTCCTAGTGTGGACTTCCACCAAAATCATCACATTTGTCCCCAATTTTCCCCTCTTTTGCTAACACAGCTTGGGCATACAACATTCTCAAGCATTTCTCAGAGCACTTTTCAAGGATGCGCTTGAAGAAGACCTTAACCCACTCAGGGCCATTTACTATCTCTGTGGGAAAGGCAATGCAGTTCTTGGTCATCTCAAATCGGATCTTCCGATGCTGATTAACAAACATGTTGTCGATGTGTTGCACAATTGTGTCGAACCCTCCAACGGATGTCTCAATCATGTCCTTAAGCATAGAATGCTGACCCTCAACCCTGAAAATAATATAATCGTTTACAATTTACTAAATGAATTTTAAAACCCAATTTGATTGCAAATGTTTGTATGAAAGTTACCTATTTGATGTTCTTGTGGCAAAATGGAGAACATCATCACACCATGCCGCAACTAGCTTTTTCTTATGGTCATTAAACCAAGTTTCCTCGACATATCTCACAAGGCCTTCATTCCATATCTTCTTAAAGTGAGCAAGTCGCTCTCTATACTCCTCATTTGTGTGAGACCTCATCACCCGACGAACACTTCCCGAGAATTTCTTCTCGTCGATGTTCATCAACTTAGCATATGCCTTCACATTACGGTCTACATGGACCTGACACAAATGATGCCGAACCTTCAGAAACACCTTATCGGCAGCCTTGATCAGTCCTAGCTCTCGATCAGACATGATGCATATGGGACTTTTTCCCCCGAACAACCACTTCAATCGTGTCAATGCCCATGCATAGTGGCTTGCCGTCTCCCTTTCCATGAACGCAAGAGCAATGCAATATGTGAAGTTGGTGCAAGTAAACCCAACCATCTAGAACAATGACATACCGTACCTATAAATGCAACACAAAAAATACTTTAAACCCGCCAAAAATATCATTATCTACTCATAATACTCAAACGAGTAAGGTTTACCTGTTGGTTTTGTACGTCAAATCCATGATGACGACATTAGGGAACATGCACAACAAATGTCGAGCGTCTGGATGAGAAATAAACAAGCACGCCAATACCTCATTCCCATCTTCCCTCGTTTTAGTAGCAATGTCCAACAAATAGCCTTTGTCCTTCAAAAACCCCAATGACCATTGTGTCACATTCAGATTGCCTAGGGATTTCAACCTCTCCTTAGCCCTAACAGTGTACACTTGCTTCCTCGATATCGTTGAACTCGTATATTCATTCCTAATCTGTGTAGAAATAACCTTGGGTCTTGCACCCGCCGCAGTATCAATCATCACTTTTCTACGCTGCTCCTTCGTAAGTCGGGAAGCAAATGCATGGCCAATCAAGGTGGTCGAAAGCATATGTTTATGGCATCCTCTAACAACCGATATGGTACACCCAAGATCTCTAATAGCATTTCCTTCCCTAAAAATACCATGCAACAAAAAGGGACAACACTTCTTCTTTGACCTAGCTCTATTCACTCGTATCAGACCTTTTTACCATCGACTAACTTCTTTTTCTTGCCGGACCTAGGTAACCCGGATCTCTCACAATGAAATATAATCCTTCTAGGCTTTGATGATTTAGTAGTGATTACCATAAAAAGACTAAAACCGACCTTTTGCACCCACTCCCTCAATCCCTCCATACTCGGAAATATCTCATTAGTAGTAAAATGGGATGAGAAGTCGATTGTTATAAATTCATCATCACTAGAATCACCCTATTTATATACAAAAAATAGTATATTAGAGACTAATTAATAATTAAATTTATACAAATTAATATAAAAAAATTATGCATTATTTCTAAACAGTCAACATTTCAAAGACTTAGTACAGTTAATATCTAATCATTTTATACAAAAAAAAATAAATATATTACGTACCCTGAAGTACTGAAGAGAAATCGGCGACTGAAAATCATTCTCATCATCTAGAGACGTGGGCGCGCTCGAAGACGACTCCGACAACCCCCTCCAACAAGGATCGCTTGACGACGACATATATATAGCCGGAAAATTACAATGGGTTTGAATTTTTTTTTCCGTTGTATTTCAATGGTGGTACAACTACTATTACATCTCTCATATATATAGCCGGTCACATGAACGTTGAAACGGAATAATTCTGGGCGCCACTATGTGCAGTCTAAATTGACCGTTAAATTTCAATCGTACACTCCTGGGGTTGCACATAGTGTCGTCAGTGAACCGGATTTCTAGGCTGCACATAGTGCCGCCCATAAACCCTACTGAACCGGCACATATTGCCGCTCACTGAACCGGTTTTTTAAAAATTTAAATTAAATCCTACTTTTAATAATAATAAAAATTGAACCTATCTTGGACGACACCTAGTACAGTCCAAGAAAATCGAATTTTCTGGACTGTACTATGTGCCGCCCAGGATGGAGTGCAAGGTTAAAAAAAAAAAGGAGTGCGGTTTTTCGGCTTTTTTATTGTTCAAAGATGTATAATACTTGGCTTTCCTTACAAATGGTTATTCAATTAATGTTCGTTGTGACTAGTGAGGGAATAACCTCTCTCTATTTTGTTCGCGGGAAAGCAGTTGAGATTGCAATTGAACCAGAAACAAGTGAAATATGGCCCATCAAGATGATATTGGGCTTTCAATCAAGAAAAACCCAATATATGTGAAAGGAGTCAACAAGATCGCGGAGGATCCAGATTGAATGGAGCTCCACTTATTTGTTTTCGGGTCCGTCAAATCTTGCAGTTCAGGACTTCAGGTTCCCAATTCTTTTCGGGCGAATTGCAAAAGCTCAAAGCTGGGCGAAGGCGCGAGAAGTGAGGGAAGGAGAGAGAGAGAGGGAGATGGGAGAGACGACAACGAGCGACGATTTGCTTCTCAAAAGCTTCTTCGCCGAAGTCAGCGAAGTCGAGAGGGACAACGAAGTTGTCAGGTTAATTCTTTATCTCAGTCTCGGTTTTAATTGTAAGGCCTAAGCTTTGCCTAGTTTTTATTTTAAGTGCTTCGGATTGCTGAATGTTTGGGTGGTTTTGGGGATTAGGGTTTGGGTATTGGGCGTTTCAATTTCAGCGGAGGGTAATTGCAGCTGTTGGCTTGTAAATTGCTTGAGCATGATCCCCTAGGGTTTTGATGAATCTGTAGAAAGAATTTGAGACAGGTACAAGGTTGCGTTTAGCGTTTTTTGTGCTTACCAGCCTCAATACTCTTACGATTCAGTGCCGAGGATGTTTGCAGGTCTCAAGAGCTTGATTTTTGTGGGTCTGATTTGTTCACAAACTTATAAGTTTGATACCTAAATGCAATAAATGAGGATAAACAAAAACAGGATAGGATATTCGGAAGTAGAAACATAGATCAGCAACTCATATTTTCTTTCAAACCTGGCTATCTTAGATGTTAGATGATATTACTCGTGTGTATGTTGCTTGACATGTGATTCTGAAATCTTGTAGGATACTTTCATGCTTCAAGTTAAACCCATATGAACATCTTAATCTGCCATTTGATTCTTCAATAGAAGATGTGAAGAAGCAATATCGAAAGGTTAGTCTGTTTCTGTTAGATTCATCCATTCAGGGAGTTCGTAATTTTATGTACACTGCTCTAATCTCTCTAAAGCATTGGAGTAAAACTTATCGATTGGTTGGTGTGTAGATATCATTGCTAGTTCACCCTGACAAGTGCAAACATCCAAAAGCACCAGAGGCATTTGGAGGTACACCTATATTGATATTTGCTGTGTTTAACCATATCAGTTTTTTCGTACTATCTTTATGAAAGAATACTACATAGATTTTCTTGGAAACTGGTTCTCAGATTTAAGCCCTAGTATTACAAATTAATGAAGTTGATTGATTTGAACTAATTGTACAACGTGACATACTTTTTTAGTGGATTTCAATGGTAATGTGGTGTTTATTTGCAGCATTGGCAAAAGCCCAACAGCTTCTTCTAGATCCACAAGAAAGAGATTATCTTCTCATTCAAGTTAAAGCAGCTAAAGGTTTGTGGTGTAAACTATGCCTGTATTTCTCTTTCATTTTAGATCATAAGTGCAACAACACAGGTTCTTCATATACCTGTTTCATACATATTCTTGCACAGTTCCACCCTTTTTTTTGCAGTTTTTTTTTCCTATCCTAATTTGGAGATGTACGACAGTAGTAGTCTGAGTCTCTTTTGCAATTAAGTTTACTTTAACTGATACAATAGTTTTTCTTGTTGTATAGAGGAACTGCTATCAAAGTGGAAGAAACAAGTAAAAAAAGACACTGCTTCAAAAATGAAGTCAATAGTTGACGAGGTATGTTGTGTTTTGCCGTTTCTTTTGTGTTTATTATAATTTGATAATTTTTAAATAATTATGCATTGTACTGTACCAAAGGTGAATGAGGTAGTTTTGACTTTTGACGAGGCATGCTTTCTTGCAGAAATTCGAGGAAAAACATGAAAAGTCGGATGGGTTCCAGCAACAGCTAAAATTAAAAGTTAGAGAACTATTGACAGAACAAGAGTGGAGGAGGAGAAAAATGGCAATGAGAGTATGTTGGCACCTAGTCACATGGTTAGCCTTTTTTAATCTTTTATTTGCTTTAAGTATAAGGCTATCTGTTTCTGCCACTACAGATATCAGAAGAAGAAGGTAGGTTGAAGAAGGAAGAAGAGGAGGAGAAAGAGAATTGGAAAAGAAAACGTGAGCATGAGGAGCAGTGGGAGGGGACAAGAGAGAAAAGGGTTAGTCTTTGTGTTTCCTATTCTACTTTACTAATGACCTTTTCTTTACTATTTCCTTGGGTGAAATATTGGATGAATAGATTGACTGATCAATCAATCCTCTTTTCACTTCTGTCTGCAGGTTTCTAGTTGGAGAGATTTTATGAAGGGTGGTAAGAAGGTAGGAGTACTTGTTACATTACCACTTTTTGTTGGTTAGTTACATTTGTATGCCTGAATCCAGTTAACAACAATCAGATTAAGCTTGGTATTTTTATAAACATTTGCATCCAACCAAATGGAGTCTTCTTATGGCATGTCGAAGTGATTTGTTTAACCTCTCAGGTAGGAGAGTTCTTGTTACATTACCACTCTTTTTTTGTTGAACTTCTTCAGGCAAAGAAAGGAGAGCTCCGGCCTCCGAAGCTGAAGACGGAGGATCCCAACAAATCTTATGTACAAAGGCCTGTCAAGAGAGGCTAATACGACCTTGCCCGGTGAAATTATGGAGACAACCGAGTTCTGAATGCTATGGAAGCCCTTTGTATCAGCATTATCTGTATTCAGGCATATCAGGAACTTAAGAAGTGGGTGGGGGCATCCTTTCGAACCCTTTTTATTATATGCCGGAATCTGTTCATGTTTTAACTGATTCAAGTTTGTGGCATAATCTTGGAAAATTAACGTTATTTAACCTTTCAAAAACCTAACTACGTGTAATTGGGATCTAATATTAAATATGATTTAGGAATCTAAACAGTAATTTATGGGTTACGTGAAATTTTATTAACCGTTTGTGAACTATGTTCATCAATCTTGTAATTGTTAGCACATTAGTCGGATATCCGATCTTGGTGACAGGATCAATTATGCAAGGCAAGTGTTTTAAACGGATATTCAATTCGGATACTAGAAGTTGAAATATATTATCCGGATAGGAATCCCTTTATAAGCATTTCATTCGCATATTCCGGGATTCCTATCCGGATATCATTTTGAATTCTGTTAACGGATCGAATAGCAATTTGTGAAAACTAAATGCTGATAAATGGATATCCGATCCGGATAATCGGATAGATTATGTTAAATTTCACTAGCTGAACGGATACCGATTTATGACAAGTGGACGTTGGGAAACGAATATCCGATCCAGCTGAACGTGTACACGGTTATCCGACCCTGATGTTCGTTCCGTCTTATAAACAGTCAAATGCAAGAAAATATTAATAAACAGGTATTGAGTGTCCAATACAGAAGAAATATTAATGAACCTTGTAGGAAGATTGGTTTCGATACGAAATTATGGTCCTTCAATAAAAAAAAACTTGGACATAAAAAATTGATTTACACTCCTTTTAAAATTGCAAATTACACAAATGAGGGCACTCCTCTATTATACACATCCATATCTCACCATACTTTTTGACAACATGTCACTAATCACGTACGTCAACAATGCAACAGATGCAATTAAATATCGGAGAACCAAAAAAATTGAAAAATAAAACTAATCAGAAGGATCATCAACCATACCATACCATACCAACTCAACCACACAGAAAAAATTAAGACAACAGCACAAACTGCGAACCTGCCACTCCACGTACAAAGGGCAGTTTCCAGATGATTCAATAGACAGCATGCATACCTTTAAGCACATGAATGTGAAAGTCACCGTCAAAATCTTGCTTTCCTTTGAGACCCGGCAAATTGAGTAGACTGAAAATATTCTCGGTGTGCTTTTGAATTTTGCCAAGGATGCGGATTACAGAAGCTCAGGACAATCTTTCTTATATACAGCAATCACGCTATATTGTACCAACACCCTGGGGAAAAATCATGATCCCGAAGACTGCAAATGTTACTTCTCACTCAGGCCGATCTAAATCCAGGCAAGAGATCCCCGATCATTTGCTGTTTGAGGTCGGCCTCTAGTTGGAGTTGGTGGCCGGTTTGCATTTAATTCCTGTTTTACAAGTAGTTTTTAGAAGGGTGAAATATGATATAAAAAAAATATAGCAGTGACATTATTAGTACTACATTTAATGCAAGAAATATACTTCACCTGCATCCATGTGTCTTCTATTCGTTCAGGTGAAGCTTCTGGCGATGAAACTGCCGGCGGCAATGGGTGGATGAGTTTTGGGACTACCACCAAATCTCTGCCTAGAACTAAAATAGCCCCTGCATTGTTTGCACTACCTACAAAGAGTAAGGAATGTCTTAGCAATCTGGGCTGATTCTCTTAGTTCCTATACCTTGCAAGCCAGAAACAAGACAAATTGCCAGACAAGTGAGTGAAAATTTGCACATACCGCAATAGTTGGTGGCTGAAAACAGAGTAATCAAGTGTCCCTGAGCAAATCGCTCAAAACCATCCATTACGCATTCATGTGCACGTATGATCAGTTGAAGATCATTGTTGTTGCAAAATTCTATAACACGGTCAGGCTGGCAAAGCAACAGTGCAAGCAGATTTCGTGTCAAATCGATATAACAGCTACTAAAGAAAGATTAATGATAGATGAATGATGCACCACAAGCTAAAGACAGGAATAGTTCGATTTGCATTCACTCATGGCTAAGTTAGGAAAAGTGCAACACCAGACCTAACAGACAAAAATGCCTCCACATTCCCTACGTCAGTTGAGGCATACTGAACTGAAACACCCTCATATCATGAACTGAAACAAGATGTGAAATGTTACATTAACAGGTTTAAGATTGGCACTTTATATTTATATTTAGGAAAGCTCAATATCTCCATGATCCTTGCTGACTATACTTGCCTCAGTAAGAGAAGCAGATAAATGTAGCAGTAAATCACCTACTCAGCTACTAAAGTCTAAACATATAACAAACAGTTGAAAAATAGAGCCGAGGAGCACTTATTTACTTATTTCATGAGGCAGAAATTAATCGAGGAGCAGTTGACCTCTTCTTTTTTTTGAGAGAGAGGCAGTTATTACTCTATTACATGTGAAGGTTTCAACATTGCAACTATTTCAACACATCACCAGTGAAAAAGGTCAAAAAAAGAAAAGCATATACACACCCCAAATGTGACTAGACCAGGACCCCTAGCATTTGGTCTCAATCCTTCAACACCGTCATTCTCAGTTGGATCAGACCTGCACAGTGCATTTCAAAATTTTAAAACTGAAAAGTAACTTAGCCTGTGAAGCATTCACACAATGAAAAACTATATCACTAACCACAACAAATCCATAAGAACAATTGAGCCTGCTTCCATAGTGATTGGGCGCTGAATACTCTCAATCTGCTCTACATGATTTATTGACCGTCCAATACCACCATGCATACAGATTATTTTCTTCTCAATAAGAGCGGCCAGAGGAAGCCAGTTGAATAATCTGTTTATCCGATGCCATGCCCATATACCATCTCTCTCACCCTGTTAAGAGTATCAGACAATCTGAAAATTACACCCATCAGAGTTATATGCTGTTTTTTGATGGGGGAAAATGCAATACCATCCTTTCAATGCACTCGATTCTAAATCCAAAAAGAGCGTTGATGTCTGCAGCTTCATGATTTCCTCGAATTAAATGTACATTGTTGGCATACTCAACCTGATGTTATGGTAAAATGGATCATAAATACCAGTAATTGTAACATAATATGAACACTCAGAAATAGTGAGGGTTGTTACCTTTAATGCAAGTAAAAGGATAATAGTCTCCAAGCTATGTTGGCCCCGGTCAACATAGTCTCCTAGAAAGAGATAATCTATATATCTGAACAAATTGAGGTAGAAATAGTATCAATGATTTCCCACGAGGACACAGATGTAACAGCAAAAGCATTTCAACTCAGGAAACAGTGATAATAGATTCCTAAATCTCACAATTCGAATTATGACAAACTGCTTACAATCTGAACATTACAGCTGGAAATAGAGACTTCAAAAAGATGTCAAGCAAAATAAATAATACTAAAATATTTATTAATAAATATCAAACTACAGTTTGCATGACAAATAACCACATAAATATACTGAAAAAGAGTAGGGTAATGTCTCATTTATATTATATGCTCCCACGAATACAATTATTAGGTCTATTTCAAAAGAGAAGAAGTAAAAATTGTCATTAATAACAATAATGTCACTCCTTGCATCTAGTGTGATAGTTGGGTAAACTGCAGTTTCAACGAACTGAAAGATGAGTTTTCTCATTCATTTATCTATTCAATGGATTGAAAGGTATGCTCTATCATGTATAGTTTACGCATTTAATAGAATGCTTAATAAAAGATGTCTTCTCATTTGGTTTACACATTCTATTAATAGAATGCTTATTATTAGCATTTTCCAAAACACAAATATCCCTAAAAAAACATACTCGACCCAAGTACTATCAACACTTTTCATGAAATATCAAACAAGATAAGCCAAAGTCAAATTTTACACCTGATGCAAACAAGAGAAATCAGTAAATAAAGATTTCAGTTTACTCAGAATACTTGTAGCTAAGTTACCATGGAAGTTTAAGCTATGCTGCATTTCCAGAAAAGAAATATATCATTCCTGTACGGATACAAGCTAAATAAAAGTATATAAATTGGATTCTGCAAGCACTTACGCTATATCTCCCGCTGTTGATGGGGCACCATACTCATCAAAAAGCCTCATTAGATCACCAAACTGTCCATGTAAATCACCAAAGATTTTGATAGGAGCCCTTAGTTGAAGAACACTTGGTTCACTGGAAAATATTCGCTCAGCACTATCACATAGCTCTGCAATCTCACTGCACTCCAAGAAGAACTGCCGACGAACTGGAGGCTTCCAACCACGAGGCTTCAAAAGATGTGCTATGACCTGGAAGATGGTGGCATAAGAATGAGATATTGAAATGACAGGATGATCATAAACTGGACTAATTTAGCAAAGTAGAACTAAAAGTATTACTATTAAAGCTCAAAAGACAGAATAATGGCATTAAAAAAAACGTATGATCATAAGTCATAACAAGAAGCAATACTAGGCAGCTAATCCAGATCCTAGATGTTAAACGACCTCCATTTAAGCAAGTTAACGGCAATCACCAAGTTATTACAGCCGATACAGGCACATTAGCCCGACAAAACATTACAGTCGTAATGAAAAAAAAACACACATAAGAAAACATCTACACCTACTGCTGGCCTTAGCACAGCAGAGATGTGCCAAATATGGATCGAATTCAGACAAATATACCCAAGAATTTAAATATCATAGTATGGGACGCCAAAGGAATTGGTTTAAAATACCAACCTTCTTCGGAATACTATTGATGGACATTTGCCTATCTAGTAGTTTCCTAGCTGCAGTCGCACTCTCTGGTGTTCCATAACCAACCCTCCTACCTTCATTCTCAAACTGATCAATCGAAAGTTGTCTCACCATGCCACCCAAAGCACCACCAGTCTCTGCAGCTACAACCACCTGAAAATACCCCAAACTCGTGTTAGCCAATACTGGGTACTCTAGAATCAACTTTATCGAAGAGAAAGAAAACTGCAGCTGGTATACTCACAGCTCGATGATGCAGTCTAACTCCTGGTGGAGTGCTAATATTATTAGCAGAAGACTCAGGTTTAATCATGGTTGACATTGGCTTCCCACTAGGTGTTGCCTCAGCACCTCGATCTCTCTCCGGAAGTTCAACATCTCCATTAACTTGTCGTGCTTTAGCAGCCGCTAGTGTAGCAGTGATGGCTTCTGCTTCTGCTGCTGAGGCCTCAACCAGATACTCGACACCTTTGCTAAGCCTCCTGCAAGCACCTTGAAAATCAGCATATCCGCAAACTAAATAATGTTCATGTATTGAAAGGGCAAGGAATATACCGGGATCCTTGAATCATGGCATTTTCATGACTTATATCAGCATACATATCACCATTTACAGGAGGAGCAACAGGAGTCCCAAGCACAACTGCACCATCAGGAGCAGCCACAGGTGCTGATTGCCTTGTTTCATCAACAGTGGAACCTCTCTCAGACAACCGTCCTGGAGGTACATTAGATGCAGCAGCTGCAGCAGCTGCATGAGAGGCAGCTGTTGTTGTCTCAGCAGCAGCAAGATCTTCAGCAACTAGTAAATCGTCAAGTAGCACCCCTATCACAAACAAATCAAGAAATCATCAATACCTCCTCCGCATACAAATAACAAGGAAAGATATAGATCGCAATAACATTGGTGAAAGCATGAGCATAAAAATATTGGAACAGTACAAAGATCACTAAAACCAACATGCAAGGAAAACAAGTTAAATAAAGTACAAAAGTAAGAACCTAGCACTATAATATGTAGAATGCAACACCAGATGAAATATCGATATTGTAAAACGCTTCATGTTATGGTCCTACTACATTGAAGAAAAAGAAACAAACAATAGATATTGTGAGCATATAGAACTGCAGTCGGGTTAGACAAGTCTTTGGTCGGGTAACTTCGGGTTTACTTCTGGGTTGGACGTTCAGGTTAGAAATCATGCTTTTGACAGATCGATAGTACCCATTTTTGGTGGGAACGTACATCTTTATAATGAAAAGAAACAAACGATCAGAAAAATCAAGATCAGACCAGCAACAGAGTCATAGACCCTAGCTGGGGGAAGTTTAAACTTATTATAGAAAAATTAAAATCCAGGTCAACAGCAGTCATGAAGAGAGCATATGAATCATTACTAAATATATATACTGTTTAAGTGTTTAACTGCAAAGAGGAAAGCACAGCCACAAACAGCAAATACATAAACCTGTTCTAGTCTTTTAGATAATAAAGGAGCATTCACATCATTCAGTGACATTTCTTACCACCACGTAAACCACCATACAAAAAGATCAAGTCACCAATTGCAGCAGCAGCATGTCTGCAGCGCCTTGTTAATTCAACTGAAGCATCACCGCCAGCTGCATCAGCACTGTATCTGCCTGGCCTAGGACTAGTAACAACTGATTTCGTGTCACACCAAACTCCTGCTGCCGTATCTAAAACTGAACATTGAAAAGGAGACGGTTAAACTTTGTCCGCACCTTAGTAGCCTTGTTTTGTCGGACACAAAAGGTAAGCATATCCCACAACACACTTAAAAAGTGAATCACCCTCCACCAGCTGTTATAAATAGCATAATTATAGACTTGTATTCTAAACATCTTCGACACATGAATAAAATTTACTTGCAATCATGTTAGCAACTCTACATGTATATATTCAGAACACATTACACATATATACTGTTTCTTTTACCTTTTGAATACACATGGATATTACGAGAATTATATATAGTTCCACTATATATGTACTTCTTCATAATGAAAAATATTTCACATTTACACAATTCCCTTTTGATTTGGA
Organism: Rheum nobile; assembly: GCA_027886185.1. Classification (NCBI taxonomy): domain Eukaryota; kingdom Viridiplantae; phylum Streptophyta; class Magnoliopsida; order Caryophyllales; family Polygonaceae; genus Rheum; species Rheum nobile. The sequence continues at coordinate 706,301 of WOAB01000342.1, read as the reverse complement.
GAAACCTATGACTACCCATTTCTGTACAGTAAAATGCTTGTGGTCATTACGTGCAAAAAGAGGTTGGTTTTACCTCAAATTATTAGTCTGTAAAGCCGGCTATTTTCAAACAAAACATGTTTGACACTTCCTAAGCAAATATACTATTCAATGCTTTCCTGAATAGTAACAAAATTTTGCTCCCAAAGCAAGATTTGATGGAAAGTTTAGTTAGAGGATTTCAAGTAATTTGGATGTGAAACCAGCAACTGTAGCAAACAATGGCTCAAATATAAAAATGGAAAGAAGCAACACTATAGAATTTTCCAAATTCAAAACCTAATAGCTTTATTATGCCAAGGAGAACAACATGAATCTGAATGACTTCTTGAGATTTAAACCAAGAGCTAAAATAACAAATATGACCTCAAAATTACTATCCATTTAGCAAATCTTGGAAATATATACCAGCAATGCTAGATGAATCCTCCACCATGCGCCCACCACCGAGTGCCCCTCCAGAAACATGTAAACGTGCATTAACAAATACCTGCAAATTATAATTTTGAGTCACGTGTCACAGAGGATGACTTGGAAGAAAAGAGTAAAATCAAACCCACCGCAGCATGCTGATATCTTGAAGATGGTGAAACACCAGGTGCAATAGCCCATTCCCAGCGACCATCTCTGTGCTTAGCAAGCCCGTATGCGTTTGCTAGTGGCTGTAGAATTAATACATATTTGATCAAACAAGCAAGTACTATAGCTAAACCAGCCTTCAAATAGAACTGACCAAATTTTATTTCTTCTCGACATCCAAACAAAAGCATCAATGAAGTATAACCCTTGAATCCCTTAAAGGTTCAAGTATCAGGTTAAAATATTCGCTAAGACACATGGGAGACAAAGATCTGGCCAATGGCAAGCCAGCAACACAAAATTGATAGCAAAAAGTTCCATTAACCCCAGCATCACATTTAGAGAAACCACCTCATCATTAAGCCATCTATTTCAAAATCAGATACGAAGCCTCTACACAATTATCTTTATACAAAGACAAGAAAGCAGACCAGAACTCAGTCAAAAATTGATTTGTGTCTACATTTTCACTCATGACTCAATGTTTGATATGCATCCATACTTGTACACTCATAATCAGCAATAACCCAACCAAGAGTGAGCAGTATGCAGCATTTTTTTCCTTTGACAGCCAGCTGCTCTATCTTTACATCACTTCCTCTTGCCTCCTTGACATGGATATGCTAGAACTACCCTAGGAAACTAACCCATAGGAAGCCACTATGACAGACTGGATGATATGGAAATTTTATGTTCCATCAATTTCCACTTCCCCACTTCTCTGGCACTCAACTATCAAATTAAGCTACAACCTCTAAACTCTGCTAACAGATTGATAAACTTGGCTAAAAATTTCATAGTTAGAAGTTAATCGATTAAATAATATAGTAACTAGTGGCTTCTAAACAGATAACCTAGGCAACTGAACAATAGCAAAATGGAAAAACCCGCATGTACCATTTACAATTTTTCTGCATCTAATTTTTTTTTACTTAATGAGGTATGATTACAAATAAGCAACAATTTGATAAATTTCTACTGTTCCGCACCACAAAGTAGTATGTTTCTGGCACAGGAAAGGTTGCTCTGTGCAACTGAGGAAAAAAAATCAACAAAGATCTAAGACAAGTAGACAACAGAACTATAATCCATTTAATGAATCAATTCCTGCCACTTACGTAATAAGTATGCACCCAAGAAACAGATTTAAGATAACTTATATCCAGAAATAAACACATAAATAAGGATTCAGAATTCAGATTAATTTTGGCCAGTAAGGACTCTATCTCCCCTCTCCATATTAATCACCAGCAACATAAACCTTCCTACAGACTACAATGAAGAGGTAAGGATGTCCCATAAAGGGTTATGTCAAAAAATATGCAAAGGCAGACAATTTGAAGAGGCATGTGGTACAGCTATTGCACATATTATTTTCAACAGGAAAGAAGCAGGTAAGCTAGGTTGTGTTTGAGTAGGCATTTGGTACAGCTATTTATCAACTTGACAAATATCCACTTATATTTCAGTTGGAGAAATATATTTGATGTTTGGAAGACGCGGTTTAATATACAACAATCTCAAAGGAATAATCCCCAGAAGATGAAAACCAACTGTTATCATGGAATCTGGTTGTGCCCAATAAAATAACAGATGAACCCTGTGATTAGATTGAAATAGACAGCAGAGGTTGATGATAGAAGCAACAAGCCTAATTAAGATGTATTTCATTCAAATATGTAGGTATAAATGCAACTGTAACATTAAGGGCACTTGCAGTCTAAATGAGATCGAGAATTAAAATCGACCTTAAAGTACATGAATGTGTTTAAAGTGCAAAGTCCAAATTTAGTGGGAACTGGCTAGTCATAGCATAAAATTTTGAACTTACCACACTATTTGCATCTCTTCCCCCACAAAGTAGGAGAAGACCATCAGAGCGTGCACTTGCAGTTGCATACCTACTCAAGGTCAAACGTAAAAATGAGAAAATAGACAAATATTGACATCTTCTTTACTTCTTCTTCACTATATGATCAAACACCAAACATGAAGAAGCAATTAAGTGGTGGATCAACCAAAAAAGATTCTTTACATAGATTCAGTGTAATGTACCTCCAAGAAGTCAAGAACGCATGTTTTTTCATAATAGTTTTCAAACTAATTATCTAAAATTGATACCAATGAAATATAAAATACTCATAACAGCCAAATTTCTGAAAGCAAAAAAAATAAATTAAATAAGACCTTTAATGTGTAGATGCTATGTATGCAGCAGTCTTTCTTCTTTGCGCCCTACTTCTTTTATATTTTTATTTTTATCTATCAAGTACCCATATGATAAAAGGCCTTATGAAATTAGAAATATTATGCTTTAGTGGGAAGGGATGAGATATATAAAATGGCAAGATAAGATGACAAATGTTGAAGATTTAATACAAATATAGAATGCAAGATTCTTCCGTCTTTATCAAATCAGTATAGAGTAGAATTTGAAAAATAACAGTCAATGAAGAATAGTTTAATAAAAATATAGAATGCATAGATAAAAAAACATTTTTATGCATGAAAATATTACCAGGTACAGAAAAAACCCACAAGTCCATTAGAGCAGCATAGGAACTTAATATATCCTATATAAGGACAGCAGAAGGCTTTCATGCTGAGTAACTGAAGTAAAAATAAGTATTATGCTTCATAACTCATACAAAGGTGAGTTCTACTTTTTAACATACCTCCAAACTAGGGCAAAAAGTGACATGTCAGTCACAATGTCTATAGAACTATTATTGCACTCATACACAGTAATAGAAGAAAACTTACATGCATGGAGGAGGGCCTTCACCTTCTGGCTCCAACTTCCTCCATTCATATGGCTTAGCAGCAGTGTCCAAAGCCCAAACATCGGCCAAAGGCCGCTTTCCTGCAAATCAGTCAATATCAATATCTCAACTATATACTTGTCATAAGAATTTAAATCAGAAAAGTGACTAACCATCATTTCCACCAATAGCCATGAGATATCTTTGTCCCACAAGAGCCATTACATGACCATAACGTGGTCCTGGACCAGGACCTTGGACAACAACCCTTACACAGCAAAAGCAAACATCAGATATATGAACTAGTTGAAATGCCTTAACAATTGCACCATACAAAATATAACAAGAACCAGCTTTATCAAGCCCCTAACCTATGCCATCGAGGCCTTTGTTGCGTTAGGTCAAGAACATGAAGATCCTCAGCAGACAAACCTGCCGGACCAATGCCACCCTTCCAAAGAGAAGAAGAAAAACCACAGTTACTTGCAGTTGAAACAAAAGTCTACACCTAAGTAGAACAAATAACCACAATATAACAAAAGTGGCAGCTGACCACTGCAATGGCTAATGAGCATACCTGGATAACCACCATAGTTCCAACAGCAGTAGCCACATGTGCAGCTCTTGGTGTGGGTGGTTCTCCAATAGGAGTAATCCTATACATTAGCCATATCAATTAATTATCATAATTATGGCCAGAAAAAGAAAAAAAAACTGTTAGGACCAAATTTGAAATGTTTTAACACCAATGACTGATGAGATAAACATACAGACAAGTTCCTACTTACCTAGACCATTTATTAGTCAATACATCATAACAATGAACATCTGCAGTAGCACCTGCCAGTCCTGCAAGGCATAGATGCAACAATCATAAAGAATGTACCTTTTTGTTATAAAAACCTACATTTGAATCATGATGTAGGGACATCTGCTACAGTCTATACAAAAAGTCTAAAACGATTAAGATTTAACATTTTTAACACAGTAAGCAAGTTTTTCAACAAGATGAGAACAACCAAGGTCCTGCATTAATTAAAGACAAGCACAGAAGTACGGTATCTTTGCAATATTATCTTATTTCCCTTATAGCTAGTGAACTTCTGCGGGTTTATTTTTAATCTTTCCTTACTTGATTTTAACGGGACATACCCTTTCCTAACCCAAAAGGGGGATACAAAAGGTAAAAGGGACAGATGAAGCTCAAACACGAGCTGATCAACAAAACAGGGGGAGATAAACAACAAATACAGCAGGAGATTGGGAGGGGGAGAAACATCCCTAGGTAGGACTAAGCATACAGAGTCATTGTAGCTTTCATTGGTACTAGTTAAGCTAACAACCATACGTTACCTGAATCATGTTCATTCAATAACTACAATTATTTGCAGTAAATATAAATAAGGATCTCTCTACAACGGTGAACCAATAAACAATTTGAACACCATTAATGTTATCGTTCAATTAACACTCAGCACTAACCAACTCCTAAACTATAGAGCTTGTCGTTTTACTAACTTTCTACCAATCTAGGGTTTTAACCATCACAAAAAAAACTAATGAGCCAACACACAGGAAAGATAAAGGTGCCGAAGAAGATTTATCATACTGATGCCAGGGCTTCCAGCCGACGTCGGAGTCCCTGAAGCGGCGGGATTCCCTTCAAGCGCGGTGGCCCCTCCAAACAATATCAACCTCGGCCCTATGTACCCAGGGGTGCCCTCCTCTCCCACCGCCGGCACAGCCGTGAGCGTATGCCCACACCGCGGCCCAGACCCATCCTCCTTCTTCTCTATAACAGCATTGACCACCGTATACGTCGGAGCACACCGCGGCCCCGCCAGCGAGGCCTGCTGTTGCACCGGCCGGCTTGGCGGCGGCGGCGAATTCGACGGCGGCGACGCCGCCTGACCAGGAGACTGCTCCGCCTCCTTCTCCACCGGCGGGGTGGACGGAGATGCGGGATCTTGATAGGTCTCCGACGCCATCGACGTATCCAATTCCATTGATTTGGCTATAAAAAAAGCTAGTACATAAAAATCATATTATGATATAAGATGCTGGTTTCCAGATCGGCGGAGATTGAATTGGCACAATTTGACAAAAAAAAAATCGAGAGAGGAGTGAGGTAATGAGAGCGACCAACAACTCAAGAAGTGAACCGCAACTTCTCTCTGATTTTTTTTCTTTTTTGAATGTATATTTTTCTTCTGCTGTTTTTATTTTTGCCAGCTCTTCGGCCGCCAGTTGATCGGGTTCCTTGTAGTCTGTAGAGTGTAGACCATAATTCGAGTTGGACCGGTTCAGCAAAACTTTCCTTCTATAATTTTAGTCCGATTCGGTCAGAGCCCGTTCGGACCGGATGATGCAGAGGTATTTTTGAAGGGGAAAAAAATCTTACATATATTATAAATTGGGATATTTGAATTTCAGACTTTTACAAATTACCAAAAATTATGAATGTTTTTTGGTAATTGTGAACATGAATATAGTTATGAATTATGATTCATTCATAAGTAATTTTCACTATGAGGAGACGATTTTTAAAATCTTAGTTATTGTCGGTCCAAACCAAACCTAACCGAATAAAATAGAACCGAATTCAAATCGAATTTTGGTTTTAGTGGACCAAAAACCGACCGAACATATTTGGTTCGGTTCAGGTTCGATTATGTTTTATTTGGTTCGGTTATAAACCGAAATAACCGAACATTTTGAAATAAAGTTTATTTAGGTTACTGAAAACGGTTTTAGTGAACTGAACCGAATTTGGACCGAATTAGGCCGAATCGATTAAGGGTCTACTAGTTTGTGTAGAAATCAGAAATATGGTTTTATTTTCATTTTTATAAATAATCGGTTTTGACTGAACCGAAATTGAATCAAACCGAATAAAATCGATTCGGGTTTGATTCGATTCGGTAAAAAAACCGAAAACTGAACCTGATGAACATCCCTAAACGACCATATATTACAAGCTTTGTGTGAATATTGAACATCAATGATTGTATTATATCATGTAAAATAGTTCATTAACACCTTTTGGGCTCACATTATAGGTTAGGTTATGTTATAAATATCTATATTAATACTTTTGAGAAACTAACTAGTACAAAACTCGTGTCATGCACGAGATATTTTTATTAAGGTGTTGTTTTAGTATAGCTTTAGTATCACTTTTACGTGTTTATCTAATAAAATTATATTATATTAGCATAAACCATAAAAAAAAGTATATATTTTATTAAAAAATAATAATCATAAACTCATAATATTAGTAAAAAAGAAGAAAATTTGAACAATATTGTTCACATGTATCATAATAAATTTGTAGAAGCTAAAAGAGAAATGATATGCTGAAGTGATATATTATCACATCAATATTTAATATTAGAAGATATATAATTGAACATACAAAAAATATTTAGTAAAAAATATGGGTAAGCTTTTTTGGTAAGAATGATTTCTTTAATAAAAATTATATTTCATCAATTCAATATAAACAATTATATAATTTTATATAAAATTAATAATTAAACTTTTAATTAATATAAATAATTTTAGAAATTATCAAATCCATCAATTTATTTTAATGTACATTTATATTACCTTTGAGTAATCTTTGATGAGCAATGAGCTTTCCGAATGTTGAAGTTGGTTAAATTTGCTCAATGCTTATAAATGATTGTTCCTCAAGGAAATGTAAGCAACTTAAGAACATGAACAAAATAATTGATATCATGAACAATAAACATATTTCTCACATCAAGTAAATAATACTTAAATTAAAAACTTTGGTTTGATGTAATTTGTTGAAAATTTGCTAAAAAAGTGACTAACGTATAAAAAATGAAGAAAAAGCTACAATTTTACATGTCAAAAAAGATTAATATGATTAAGATGATTTGAGAAATGAATAATTTGAATGTGTTACAAAACAGAAGTATAATATTAATCATAAGCTGTATATAGCTAAATTTGTGAGTGTATTTATATATATGGGATTATGGATGCATGGTTTCTGACCCAGTGTCATTTGATTCACTACAATCCGTCTATTTTTATATTGACTATAAATACTATATAAAATGCTTATATCAAGTTAAAATAATCATATAACAATCTTCGTGGTAGAAAAGGAATGTGAAATTTAATATAGTCCATAAAAAATTTAATGTATGGACCGTGGACCGGACCGGACCGATAAGGTCCGGACCGGGAAGACCGGATTTCATAATTTTTTACATTTAAATTGTTTGATTACGGTTTGGGCCGTAAAAATCATGCCCAAAATAGTAATGTTTTTATTTTATTTTTACGGTCCGGACCGTAAAAATTACGGTCCAGACCGGACCGAATCGTAAGACCGGAAGTGTCATATTCCTGGACCATGGACCGGGGTCTTGGACCGGACCGTAAATTTACGGTCCGGTCCGGTCTTATAGTCCGGTCTACTTTTGTCCATCCTTAATACAAACAAATATAAGGTTTACATTAGTTCATACGTATTGTTAAAAGAAATAAGCTAATTTTTTTTTAAAATAAAGTTACTTTGATGAGATTTGGTTAAAATTTGGTGGAATTTTAGAGTTTAAATTTAATTAATTTAAAAAACAAAATAAAATTATTAAAAAGGATAATAATAAATAGAAAATTGAAAAAAAGCAAAGCTTAACAACCTGAGCCTAAAAGCGCTCTGATGACTTACAAAGTGTGAGGTTTAATATATAGTTATAGATTTCATTCATGTTTATCCTTATTCTCATCTTTCCTAAAAGAAATCTTTATCCACATCTCGAAAAGGAGGGGAAATATACAGTGTGTAGTGCGTACGTTAGATCATAAAACATTGAAAACCTAGGTTAAAAATACAGTAGAACTATATGAACAACCCACATACTAACTCACATATATATGCGTGAATGATTAATCGACGCCATATATTATATGTTGGAAGAGTAAGTATATATACTTCGGTTGTTAATTTGCTAACTAAATATAGCAAGCTAGAGCCACACACACAAAAAATGTCGCATATATAAGCAAATAACTAAAGATGTCGGAAGAAATTTGCATTCATATGTAATATCCCTCATTTTATAAGGATAGTTTGGAATTTTTCCAACTCCCGTATTACAAGTCGGATTAATTTCAGAGAAGTTCAGACATTCGGTAATATGTTTGATCTCTGTAATATTTTTTCCGAGTAATATAAAATACAGTTAACATGTGTTCAAGGTTAAATAGTCGTTCGTGTACGAATATATTTAACCCGGGGTTAAGAAGATTAACCCAAAGTCAAAACGGTCAAAAGAGTGAAAAATGGCCTTGACCGCACCTGCGGTCAAGTGGCCGCACCCGCGGCGAAGGCCAACAGCTGAGGCGGTCTTCGTCTTCGCGATAAGGCTTGGATGCAACTCGCCGGAGTTGTCAGGCCTAGGCAGCCCAAGTGGCACCTAGCCTTGCCCCCTGGTCTCCTTGCTTGTCCCCTCTGAGGAGGCTCATTTTTGGGCTATAAAAGGAGTTGAAATCAGAAGTCAAGCTTCATCTTCCTCCTCTCCTCTGTTTTCTCCATTGAAGCACCAAGCTTTGAGCTTTGTTGTGAAGGTGTTGGGAGATCGAACCATAATCAAATCGAAAGCAAACGAAGTGATTGGGTGAGTTTTCTCCATTAAAACACTGTCGCGAGCTCGCCACTGTAATACCACCGCACCCTGCGGTAAGAGCTCCACCGCACCCGCGGCGAGCCTTGTCCGAGTGTGTGTTCTTGGGTGTGTGGTCTTGGGCGAGGCTTGACTCCCTCGATTCTTTTCGTATTCTTTTAGATTCATATACGTGGATATTGAATCTAACTTAGGGTTTCATTTTGGGTCGATCCGAAGGAATCTGTGGTCTCAGATCTGTCCCTGTTTCGGACCCAAGAACCCGTCGTCTCTAAGCTTTGCTTAAGCTTTTGCGGATCTAAGACAAGTGGCGGTTCACTCTTGCTCATCATTCCATATTTCAATTAATTATCAATTGTTTAGTTGTTAATTAATTTGGGATGATTTACTGATTTATTGTTCGTTGGGAACAACTTTGTTAATAATTGATTAAAAATAGATATTATAATAGGTTGTATATCTGTTAGAACAACTCTATTATATCTGTTATTGGCCGCAATGGCTTTGATGTGGATTATTACTGTGTTGAACTGTTTAGTTAGCACGAGTATTCGTAGGAACGCTATGTACCTTGTGGGGGTTTAGCTGTTTCTTTATAACTAGTACTTGGTGGATTCTTCCCCAGTACTCTCTCAGGTCATGACCATGCCCTTACTCAGGGTGGTGCACTTCGCTAGTGCCAAATCTTTCGGGATTTATTCCATCTGAGATCTCTTGTGAGGAGATCTGATATCTCTTGTAAGGAGATCTGATATCTCTTGTGGGGAGATTTAAAAGCTTATAACGTGATGTGGGTTTTGGAATTAAAAAAGATAAGTGTCGTTGTCGCACATAATTAATATACCCTTGGGCGAGTAGTGCAACTAGGCGATAGTGCAGTTAGGAAAACTCGTCTTAACTTTTAAATCGCTCGTATGCGATACTGTGATTCTGTGATTAATTAATGTTTCCCAACATTTGTCATATTTCCGATAAGACTCATTTCGTTGGAGTCTTCTTTTGGGATTGATTATTGTGAGACTCGGTCTCCAGAATCTTCTCTTGATCATGTCTTTTCTTGTATTCTAGTAGGAGTATGGTGGTTGACTATCGTCATCGGTTTTGATTCGAGAAGCGATGAGTCTAACCTAATACGTCTACTTCGAACCACTATGCTTTGTACCCTTGCTTAGTCTTTCATTAGACTAACCAACCGTAATTGTTCTCTGCATGGTTGGCTGGTGTCATCCGTTCGATTTGACACATCAGATAAGTTGTCATCCCGTGATGGCTAGAACGACTATAGAAGCGAACGGTGTTTTGACAACTGATCCAGGTTAAGATCCTTGGCGGGTGATCATTGCGATCAAGACCCTTTTATTGGTTATTTAAAGACTTCCGCTGTAATTTGTTTACTCTATAGTCCTATTCGGAATTGGGATGTAATTCCGGGACTTATGTTTTAAATGAAAGTTATGAAAATTTTGTATCATAATTTGTATTTAAACGGTAAAGCCTGGGGTGGCTTCGGTGAGGAAAACCAAGGTCACTGGCGGTAATACCTTTCCAAATGGGTTAAGATTTGGGGGTGTTACATCATAGAGCATTGACGAAATTACAGAGTTTTTCCTGAATGTTGATTTAGTATACAAATAAATATATGGCTATTTTTTTTAGTTCATACGTGGCCATGGTGGATATTGGATAGTGGGCTGGTGGGAAATAGAGTAGTTACAATTTAGGGACAAGTTTTAGCATTAGGTTTAGCCAAATGTCAGATATAGAGGCTGCCAAGTGGTAAATTCTTTTGTGAAAAGATTCCTTAAGCTTTAATTATTTAGGGTAGATTCATAGAGCATTGACGAAATTAGAGTTTTTCCTCAATGTTGATTTAGTATACAAACAAATATATGGCTAATTTTTTTAGTTCATACGTGGCCATGGTGGAGATTGGATAGTGGGTTGGTGGGAAGTAGAGTAGTTACAATTTTAGAACCATGTGTTAGCACTAGGTTTAGCCAAATGTCAGATATAGAGGCTGCCAAGTGGCAAATTCTTTTGTGAAGAGATTCCTTCAACTTTAATTATTTAGGGTAGATTTATCCTTGATTGTGTAGTTAATTTTATGTAGTGCATTTTTTTGCAAATACTCCATATGTTTCATATTATTTGTCGTTTGAAAGTAAATTTGTTATTCCAAATTATTTGTCGTTTTGATAATATCAATGTAAAAAGTTAATATTTTAAAATATGTTCACATTTATATACATTGAAAATGACAAACTAGTAAATAATTTTATAAGAACTACTCCATCGTTAAGAAACAAGTGTCATTTTTAGCTTTTATTTTTGTTAAAAATATTTGTCATATTAGAATTTTAGGTAATGATTTATTAGTGAGTTATGGAATATGTTATAGGAAATTATACATATTGATACTTTCTATGCATATTCTCTTTATTTACTGGTTAGAAATGATGTGTAGAATTATTAAATTGTGGATTTTAGGAAAAGTTTGTAGTGTTTTAGCTCAATTGTTGTATTTCTTAATTATTGTGTCAAAAGCTAAAATAACAAATACTCCATTTGTCCCATAATATTCGTCCTGTTTTCGTTTTGGACGTCTCATTTTGTTTGTCCTACTTCACTTTATTTCTTTTTCTATCCATCTTTTCTTTCCAACATTACCCTTATTCATTCCATCTTTTATCCAAAATATCAATTTCTTCTTCCCTACTTTACACATCCAATCATTCTCACCTATCATCTCCATCCATCTCAAACTCCATTAATATCCATCATTTTTATCCATAACCTAAAACTTAATAAACCATATTCCATTAACCTAATTAATTAATTAATTAAACTAACAAAATTAACCAAACTACTCCTAAATCCATTAACTTAACCCAAATCCATATTTTTAACCAAACTAACCCAAACCCAAACCCATATTTTAACCTAACCCAATATCCCTAACTCATATTAACCTACCCTAAACCCATTAACCACCCGGCCTAATCTACCCAGCCCAATTACCCTCGGCCTAATCTACCCAGCCCAACCCATATTAACCTACCCTAACCCTAAATACCCTAATCTCATTATCACTCTCATTCACCTCGCCGCTCTCTTCTCTTCTCCTATCTCATTCTCTCTGAAACCCTAGAGCATCTGAGCTCTCTTCTTCTCTCTCGTCTGAGCTCTCATTTGTGCTCTCATCTGAGCTCTCACTCTCCTTGAAGGTGCCTTACTCTCCTTCTCTACTCTCTCGTCTGAGCTCTCTACTCTCTCATATGAGCTCTCTCTGAAACCTTAAACCCTAACTCATCTGAGATCTCGATCTGTTACAGATCTGCTTCGTCGGCGATTAATCTGCTCTGGCTGTCCCCAAAACACTAAAAAAGCTTGCTCATCCTCTAGATCTATCCATATCTCCCAAAACCCGTCCAAAAAAACCCTAAATCTCATATTTGAGTGCTTTGAAAACCCCCGTCCCCTGGGTTCCATTCTTTGTTTGAATTCATGGGTGATTCAGACCTATTTAAGTCTGATGGGACCTGGACTTCTGATGCACTTTTTGTTGCTTGCTCTAAAGCTCCACAGTGCGAGTGGGGTGGCGATTGTCATGGGAATCACACCTACACTCATGTTGGCTCAGAGGAAACTGTGGAGGGGATGATGTGGTCTGAGCCCCCAGAGATCGTTGTGCTCCCCGATACCCTTGAGATCATTGTGCTCCCCGATACCCTTGAGATTGTTGTCCTCCATGATTCCCCTGAGATTATTGTAATCCCTGATTCCACTGACGATGAAGCTGCGGTTCAGTCTTCTGACAAAAGAATCGTCCCCGATGATGGTGATGTTGCCTCTAATTCTGATGTTTAACTAAGTCTCACTCTTGTTAAGTTGTTTATTTTGGGTACTTTTGCTGAGATTATTGCTCTGAATTATGCATGTTGTTGAATGAGTTTGTTGTGCTGTTGACTGAGACATTGGATTAATTCTGAATTTGTTGTTCTGATGTTGGATTATGTATGCTGATAATTTGCAGTGTTTTGGTATTGGTGTTCTGTTTTTTTGTTGATTCTCTGTTACATTGTGATTGCAAAACCTTATATTGATCATATGATGTACTCTGATGCATGCTTGAAAGTTGGATTGATCTTATGCATGTACTCTTATATTGGATTGTTCATTGCTGTTGAGTGAGATGTTGGATTGATCAGTTAGGTTATCGGTGATGATGCAATATAACTGAGATGCAAAACCTTTATGCTCATTGTCTTAATGTGCCATAGCAACACTGTGTCACATGTAATTGATTGATGCTTATGTGTATGTTAAGGTATTGTGATTGGTATTGTATCTATGAGGGTTATAGGGACATCCGAGATTATTTATGCATTTCAATGATGAAGTCTTGAAACTGAGATGCAATACATTTAATGTCACTACCTTAATGTGCCATAGGAACACTTTTACATGTGGTTGATTGTTGCTTATGTGTATGTTAAGTCTTGTGATTGGTCTTGTGTCTATGATGGCTACGGGGACATCTGAGATTATTTGTGCATTTCAATGATGAAGTCTTAACACTGAGATGCAAGACCTTTAATATCACTGCCTTAATGTGCCATAGGAACACTTTCACATGTGATTGACTGATGCCTGTGTGTATGTTAAGGTATTGTGATTGGTCTTGTGTCTATGATGGCTATGGGGACATCTGAGAAAATCTACAATTGTGAAGTCTTAATACAACTGAGATGCATTTCCTTTGTCTGGTTTGTCCCAAAATATTTGTCCTAAAGGTCTAAAAGCTCTTGTGATTGGTGGTGTTATTCTCATTGAGTCTATCTATGATGAAGTCTTAAAACTGAGATGCATTCCCTGCATGTTCACTGTCTTAGTGTGCCATAGGAACACAGTCAAATGACAGCTTTCTGACCCAAAAAAAAATATACTTAAGCTAGACAAAATATGTTACTTTACCTCCTAAGATTGCTCTGTACACAAAATGTTCAATCTTTGTCACGTATTGCTAAATAAACTGACTGTCTTCAAGTGCTTCTTCAGTGTCTTGATCTTCATATACTGTTGTCCCTTGTTGACTCTATTGTCCTGCTATTGATGTTCCTGGTTGATCTGCTTGTTGTGCACCCCCATGCACTATGTCCCATGCTTCTATGATAGCCCACATATGTGCTTTGATCTCTCTTGGTAGATTCCCCTGAGCCATTAATTTCTTCTTGTTTACATGTGGCATATCATACTCATTACCTCCCTTGCATTTAAGTATTTCATTCATAACAAATTATAGTGTCATCCACACATCTCTTAGAGTTGTAGGGGCCAATTCAAAAAATGCTTCATGCACTACTTGTACCATATGATCAATACTTGTTGGCATCTTCTTATGCATGAGTGACTGAATGCTTCTGAAAAATCCTAGATCTAAGATGTTTACATCTGGACTATTAGCTGGCTGTTGTATTAAAATGAAGGTGAATCCATCCTGAATGTATACATGTTGCCATTCTGGATCTCCTTGAGTTATATGGGCCCTTGCATTGTCGTGTTGTATGAATATAACTCTTTGAGCTCCATCTTGTGGCCATTTTGCCTTGATTGCTGGAATGATTTGGTTTATTAACATGTTCCTTGTCACTTGCTTGTTGACTGATTCAACTAGCTTTGTAACTAGTGTCCCCTTCTCTCTGTTTTTGGATGACCTTTTTGCTGCTTGTTGATATGTGAATGGAAAGATTCATATCTTTCCATAAAAAATGCACTGTCCCTCTGCATCAAATCTAGGTCTTGCTACAACTGCAGTGAACATAACTTTGGGAATGAATTTAGATGAATTTGCAGCTCTGTACTTTCCCCTTTCATTATGTGCTAGATATACTCTCTGTGATGTCTTTGATAGAAAAAACCACTTCTCATCCAAGTGTACAAAATCAAACATTGGGTAATACACTGACTTAGCTTCTACAGTATCCCCTTGTAGTAACTTCAGTACCCAATCCAACCTAGCCTTCTTATGTCCCTCACTCAAACCAGGATGGAGTGGATTTGTATGTGGCTTTATTGTACCTTGCTTGACCATCCTATGCAGTTTGGTCTTTGAAATACTAAGCTTGCTAGCTAAGTCTGTAATGCATGACCTGTCTCCCATGCTCAGTGCTGTGATTGAATCCATCTCTACTTGAATTCCCTTTCTACCACATTTGTGATACTTTGTGCTTAGATTGTACCTCTGGTGTGCATTATGTTGCTTCTTGACTGTGTTCCAAAGTCTGTCTATGCACCTTGTTGACATGTTGAACTCTTGTGCAGCTTCATTTATTACACCATGTGGTAATTGTCCCTCTTTAGATCTTGTTAGCAGAGCATGCAATATGTGCATTTTTTTATCACTGTTGAGCCTGGTATTTTGTGTTGGTTGATAATGTTGTGTTGCCTCTGTGTTGTGCTCTGCTTCTGATGACTGTCCCTCTTCATCTCCTGGTTTCTGGTTGAGATCAAAACTATGTTCATCTTGTTCCATGTCCCCTGCTGACCCATTGAGTTCTTCGAACTCTTCTCCATCATAAATGTACTCATCTGGAAGTGGAGCTTCATTTAAGTAAAAAGCTGAGGCCATGACACCACTAGGCTGTGATGCAGATTATTCTATGTTTTGCTCTGAATTTCAGTGAAGCTTTGAATGTAAATTCTGTAAATTCTATGCATAATGTTGTAATCCCCTTTATACTCTGTTTAGGGGCAATTATGTCTAGGAAAATTATGTCATAAGTCCCCAAAATTTGCAGAGATTGTTTAGGGCAATTATGTCCTAAGTCCCCAAAATTTTGAAAGTGGATCCGTGTGCTTGCTAATGCTCCCCTTTCATTGGACGATTTTTCATCTGTGGTAATTTACCACAGATTGTACTGTAGCAGTAATAATTACAACTTGTACTTTAATAAAATTTCTTAATTGAAGAGCTTTTTGTACTTTAGGACAAACATTTCGGGACAGAGAGAGTATTACTTAACAGAACGGAGTATTAAATTCACCAGTAGTTCTTGTGGTTAATTTTTTTTTAAATTAAATACCAAGATTGTATTAAGGATTTGTTTGAATTCCCTAGTATAATGTACTATCTTGTATTAACTCATCAATTTAATGTAAAATAATGCATTTGCTCCAAACGGATTTTTTTTGAAATTTGTATTGTATTAGCTCCAAACGAAAAATATAACGAAACAGAGAGAATGTTAGTTAAATTTATTTTTGCATGAAGTATCATTAATTTTTAATATTTCCTTGCAATTGTATGATATTCTAAATAAAAACGAAAAGAATAATTTGGAATGGAACATAAGGCTATGATTGGCCATTGAAAAATCGAACATCGCACCATTGCGTCAACCCGTGAAAACCTACTAAGGACGTATATAAAAATAAAATAACTAGATAATAATATGTGCGTTCCTTTTGTACTTCACAAAATAAATATATACATTCAACACGAGATACAGATATATTAAAAATTAAGATAGCTGGGTTTTTTCTTGGAAGGAAGATAAGTGAATTTAAAAGGTTTGCGAGTACATAAAGATAAATACACCTGATTTGTTGTTATTATTATCTGAAAGTGCTACTTAGAGACAGTTAAAAACACATCAAATAACGTGACAAAAGTAAGGATGATGTCTAACGTTAAGTTATAAGGTCTGCAGCCTGCCTGCAGGTGATGCTGAAGTGCAACATTCTTTATTCGGTCACATGGAGAGTTCAGAGGAAGGGAGTACAGACTCAAATTGATTTGTTCAAAACATGCATCAAGAGCAGCGAAAACCGAACAAGTACAAATTGCAGCAGTACTGAGTACTCCGTAAAACTTAACTGATGTTGGAGGTATCCAAAGTAAGCAGAAATAGTCTACATCACTGGGAATCTGGGATCCAATCTAAGTATAAAAGAGCTGAGATTTATTGATAGATTTAGCTTCATACGACTAATAAATGATTTCAGCGCATATTTTATTCAAATCATGCATGCCAATTAAGACTATAAAAAACGGAAAACCTATATGCACACGTTTCCCCCCTAAATGCATACGAAATGGTACGCTTAATCTAAGCGTACGCGTCCTATGTGCTTAATATAAGCGCATAGGGGCAAAACAGAGATTTAAAGAAATATGAGGAGGACATAGGTACTGTATCTATGCGCATATTGTAGGCGCATAAACTTCAGTCTATGCGCCTATTGCGCTTATTGTAGGCGCATAGGTATGCGCTTATATCACGCCCCTTCTTCTTCCTTCTCCCCTCTTCCCCTCTTTCGAACCCTAAAACGCGACGACGCTTCTTCTTCCTCCCTCCCTCCCTTCCTCTTTTCTTCTCAATTAATCCCAAACCCGACGAATTAGCAGATGGCATCTTCTTCCCCTCCACTTGGCGACCCAAACCGTGCAACCCATGACGTCTCCGGCGACAGTGGCGAGCTCGTGGTGCATCCGGCGACGTCTTCGGCGATTCCTGCGGCCGACGGTGCATCTAGCGATGCGGAGGAGAGGCGCGCGGTGGTGGTGATGCGCGGCCAGATGTGGTCGGTGGCTGTGGTGGCCCGGTTGGTGGCGGTGGTGGCCCTCTCGGCGGTGTATGGGTGGCGATGGAGGACGAGGACGACACAATGAGACGACGAGTGAGGGGTGGTGGCAAACGACCGGCAGCCCGATCGACACCCTTGCCAGATGTGTCGGTGGACGTTACCGTTACTCCCGCACCGATAGGCATCCATCATGTATAATTTTGGATTTCATTAAATTTTAATTTCATTAGATTATTGATTTTAGGGAAAAAAAATATAGATTTGTTAGAATTTAGAATATAAAATTTGAATTACAAAATACAGTATTTTAGGAAATTTAGAATTGAAAATAGAGGATTTTAGAAT
Organism: Rheum nobile; assembly: GCA_027886185.1. Classification (NCBI taxonomy): domain Eukaryota; kingdom Viridiplantae; phylum Streptophyta; class Magnoliopsida; order Caryophyllales; family Polygonaceae; genus Rheum; species Rheum nobile. Next base: position 688,327 of record WOAB01000342.1, on the reverse strand, counting down.
TGAAATTATATATTGTTAGATTTTAGATGTGAATTTAGAATCAATAGAATTTATAATCGAAATGAAATTGTTAAAATTATACAATTTATTTCGAATACGATTTGAATTTATATTGAAGATACAATTTGAATTTAGATTATTAGGAATTAGATTTGATTAGAATTTGAAAATATGAATTATAATTTAATTATATGTCATTGTAATTCAATTAAAATGTAAATGACCAATTTGGCCCAAGAAAGGGGCCTTATTGGGCCTAATACGGACTTATTGGGCCCAATAAGGCCCATTATGCCTTTATTTGGATTAAATTTTAGTAAAAACTATATAAGTACTGTTTTCAAATGAATACGGTTATAATAATGTAACAAAAAAAATCTAGGCGGTACGAGACGCTTTAGGAGGTTCTGAGGGGATGACACATCCGGCTCCGGTAGCGGACCGACGTGTCGTTCCTCGGAAACATATATCAGACACCGTCCGTCGGCACGCTGCTATGGTACGAGTCGAGTCGATTTATTAGGTGCAGCATCAGCGGTTCCTCAGCCTCCTGTTCAGACCGAGGATGATAGCATGGAGGACGTGTATGTTGAGGATGCACCAGTCGATGATGAGGCGCAACAGACGCAGCAGATGTCAGATGATGACGAGGGCTTCGAGGGAGAGTTCAGGGTTTCTTTTGAGCCGATTTTGTCGACGGATGAGACCCACTCTCCAGCCGCACCCCCTCTTTTTTCCCCTCTCATGTTCCCGTTCACGTTCCATCCCCGTTCGAGGCCGGTCATTTTGTCCCCTCCCCAGTTGCTACCCCTTCACCCGCTCCTAGCTATGCACCTCCTCCTCTCGGGGCGCCCGTTTTAGGCCAGGTTGCATGGATGCCAGGAGGGCCACGCGTCCCTATCCTCCTTCAGAGCTACACGACCCACATCGCCAGGGCGATTTGGGACATGACCCCTCCTGGCCATATTGTTGCCCCCATCCTTCCGCGAAACCGACACAGGAGAGGTCGATGAGGTCGAGGAGAGGCCGATCCAGATGCTGATCCAGAGGAGGTTGCACCGGATGCTCAGGCTCCCCGTGGTACGAGGCGTCAGCGCCGCCAGCAGGCTCAAGATTTGGTACGTATTTAGTGTGTAGTCTCGTTTTATTGAAATATAAATTTTAATTTTTGTAACTAATATTAATTATCGAACATTCAGGACCGCAAGGTCTTGAAGGTCCACTTTCACGTCGGCTGGACCTCTCCGCTCGAGCAGTATATCAGACCCGGGCCAAACACATGGTTTCAGCTGGCGGAGCGTAGCGGTCTCACCCATCTACGCACTCTAGGCATTGGGGCAGTGGATCCTGTGTTGGTGTCTGCTTTTGTCGAGAGATGGCACCCTGAGACATCCTCGTTTCATTTTCCATGGGGTGAGATGACCATTACATTGCATGACATTTATGAGATTCTCAGGGTGCCGATTGCCGGGAGGAGCTGCACGGGTATCCTAGGTATAGATCTGATTTAGAGGGTTGCGCACTTCTTTGGGCATGCCGACACCACACAAGTGCAGAGATGGTACAACGACGGCGGCATTCCATTGGACTGGCTTCAGAAAGAGCTTGTGCGGAGGATGAAGGCGCCGCAGAGGGACGAGAGCGCCATAGCTACATTGTATCCGTTCCTGCTGTTCGGCGGTACAATGATGGTGGACAAGTCTACGAAGGCGATCAAGCACAAGTGGTTGTCGTTGCTTTTCGACCACTCGACCACCGGCCGGTACGCATGGGGAGCTGGGATATTGGCCTTGTTGTACAAGAACTTAGGCTAGGCTTCCAGACGAGATGCACAGGGCATTGCCAGTTCCATACTGTTGAGGGTAAGAAATGTCATTTTAAATGAAAAAATTAAATTGTAATGTTATAAATATATTTTTATTCTTATCGTTTGATCCTGATTGACAGTCATGGATATGGGTGTATTTTCCCCATTTTCGTGGACATAATATCATGGACCCTGCTTCCATTGGCGCTGATGCTGCTGCTTTCAGAGAGGGCCAGGAGGTTCCACAGGACAAGAACCCTGGTCGTTTGGTATGTATGCGCCAGATTCTAGACAGCATCAGATATGAGGATATAATCTGTTTCATTAAATTAATAGTTTATTTTATAATATATATTGACGCAAAATACTAATTTCATATAAATTACATGTTACAGGTTCAGTGGTTTCCTTTCGCTCGGGTATCATTCGACCGGCCGGAGTACGCTCCTTCTATGTTCAGAGGTATAATCCAGATCTTGGATATACAGGAGCCGTATTTGCCGGACCGCGTCCTGCGGCAGTTTAGGCACGTGCAGGGGATCCCAGTGTTACCTCCGCAGCCCAAAGCAATCACCCGCGGGAACAACCTTCATCATTATGACATCACATTCCATGATGATCTGTTGGGGGCGTGGGATGAGGATCTAAGGCCTCTGATCCGGATAGACGATCCACCAGCCACGCAGTATTGGGATGTGACGGCTGACTATCTCGATTGGTTGGACGATTATTCTCATGTGTTGGTGGATCCCAGATCCACTAGACATGATCGTCACGCCGGCCCTGTCCATCCCACACCTACGGTGGACACTCTTGCAGTATGTTTAATTCGTTTAATTCAATAAATGTGTATTAGTATTAAATTAATATATATAAATTCTAATGGGTATTGTCATTACGAATACAGCGGAACCAGTTGGTTGCAGGTGAGCTCCGTGCATATTTAGATAGGCCGATGGATATGAGCGTTATTACCGCCGAGGAGGTTCAGCTGTTCATGAGGCATCTATTGTTTATGTTGACTGATGACACTCCTCCGATGGCCGCCCCTCCACCCCGTGCGTCTCAGTCATAGATTTTTACGGATTCTTTATATGAAAATTACATTGTAAATAGCCGCGCCCACGCCCGTATGTCTCTGATCTTCAAGGTCGTGATCGCGATAGTCATAGTCGCACCCGCGGCTTACTCTTCCTTCCATGTCCAGCGAATTCCTTCAAAGGCCGCGATGGCTGCTCCTATGGCAGCGATCGCGGCTTTGCCTATCCTGATCTTCAAGGCCGCGATCGCGGTAGTCATAGCCGCGCCCGCGGCTTACTCTTCCTTCCATGTCCAACGAATTCCTTCATAGGCCGCGATGGCTGCTCCTTCCATTTCCAGCGGCTTTGCCTTTCCTGATCTTCAAGGCCGCGATCGCGGTAGTCATAGCCGCGCCCGTGGCTTACTCTTCCTTCCATGTCCAGCGAATTCCTTCATAGGTCGCGATGGCTGCTCCCATGGCAGCGATCGCGGCTTTGCCTTTCCTGATCTTCAAGGCCGCGATCGCGGTAGTCATAGCCACGCCCGCGGCTTACTCTTCCTTCCATGTCCAGCGAATTCCTTCATAGGCCGCGATGGCTGCTCCCATGGCAACGATCGCGGCTTTGCCTTTCCTGATCTTCAAGGCCGCGATCGCGGTAGTCATAGCCGCGCCCGCGGCTTACTCTTCCTTCCATGTCCAGCGAATTCATTCATAGGCCGCGATGGCTGCTCCCATGGCAGCGATCGCGGCTTTGCCTTTCCTGATCTTCAAGGCCGCGATCGTGGTAGTCATAGCCGCACCTGCGGCTTACTCTTCCTTCCATGTCCAGCGAATTCCTTCATAGGTCGCGATGGCTGCTCCCATGGCAGCGATCGCGGCTTTGCCTTTCCTGATATTCAAGGCCGCGATCGCGGTAGTCATAGCCGCGCACGCGGCTTACTCTTCCTTCCATGTCCAGCGAATTCCTTCATAGGCCGCGATGGCTGTTCCCATGGCAGCGATCGCGGCTTTGCCTTTCCTGATCTTCAAGGCCACAATCGCGGTAGTCATAGCCGCGCCCGCGACTTACTCTTCCTTCCATGTCCAGCGAATTCCTTCATAGGCCGCGATGGCTGCTCCCATGGCAGCGATCACGGCTTTGCCTTTCCTGATCTTCAAGGCCGCGATCACGGTAGTCATAGCCGCGCCCGCGGCTTACTCTTCCTTCCATGTCTAGCGAATTCCTTCATAGGCCGCGATGGATGCTCCTTCCATGTCCAGCGGCTTTGTCTTTCCTGATCTTCAAGGCCGCGATGGCGATAGTCATAGCCGCTGATAAGTGCTATTTTGTAGCACATATCTAAGGATTATTACCAGGTTTGAGGCGCCATTTGAATGGATCTAGAGCATAATTAGAGATTATGGAGATAAAGTGGAGAAGTGTGGTTTTGGTGGTCTGGAGGAGCTAATTGAAGACATCCAGAGGAAGAGGAGTTGACCACCTGAGAAGACGTTGAAAATCTATGAAGGAACCACATTGGAGTGTCACCGCCCCGCGCCAATAGCCACCGCGACCCAGTGGTGGGTCTCAGAGGAGGATACCGCCCCGCGGTGGAAATATCGCGACGCGGCCATATGCTGGGACGCGAGGCAAACCAGCGAAATAAATTACAAGCCCGCGTGCTGATGCTAGAATTGAAGAGATGGGTCATGAGGAAATTAGGCCCAAGTTGAAGAAAGGCCCACGTGAAGTGAAGGATGCCGCGTCAAATTGGAAGCGGAAAGTGAAGAAGCTGGAATGGAGCTGACGGAGCATGATGTCAGCGATGATGATTTGAATTGGAATGGGCTGTCGAAGCTGTTGCTGTTCGTGGGCCGCTGCTGATGTAGAGTGGGCCGCAGTTGCCTTTGAACCGGGCTGCGTAGTGCTGAAGCATGTGAATTGCTGCCGTGCTATTTGCGACCGAGAAGATGGAGCGAGAGCACGGGATTAATTCCCAAATTTGGATTGTTTATTTTACTATTACTTTATTATTATTTTATTTCCTTGTAAGATAGGGTTTGTGATCTTGGGCTTTAGGTTAACTCTATTTAACCTAATCCCCACAGCCTCCATTCATGAATTAGATTAGATTTCAATTTTACAAGTTCGTTCTTTTCATTCTGCCTCCAGGGTTTTCAACCCATGGAGAACTAAACACCTTTGTTCTACTAGACGTTTGAAGCAATACAGTTGATTCGGTTGTGAGATTTATATTCCTTGTTCTTATTCTTATGTATGTTGGTTTGATTCTCTTGGATATATTGATTATTGATTTATCGTTATTCTTCATAGTCTGGCCAGCTAGGTTGAATACTATTTATCAATTGCTAGGATTTGCATATAGGGGTTCCGAGTGCTTATCTAGTGGTAAACACGATTGTGCGTATAGGGGTTCCGAGCGTACAATCGTGAGTGAGAATCTTATGCATGTTAAGTGGGGGAGTGAGTACTTGTACGTCTTTCTACTTGCATGTATCATATATCCTTGTATACATTGCTATTGCTTTGTTGGTGATAAAGTACCCCGGTCTGGTACCGCGTGACAGGCGTGACTGGTGGTATTTTATCATTGGCATAGTAATAAGTCTATCGACAACTGTGAGAATCGGTAGTACTTAAGATCAGGGTGGAAACAACCATGAGAATAGTAAAAGAACTTGGATTGAATAGATTTCTGTGATCAACTTATATCTTTGTATTGTGGATCTCGTTCTAGTGAAACTACTTTCCCCAACCATATTCTCAAGTCAATTAAACCTATTTGCTTTGCTCTGCTTGATAATCAAAAAAACCCCTTTGTTACTTTGCATGCTCATAAATACTTAGAAAGATCATTTCCTCCCTGTGGATTCGACCCTTACTTGCCCAGACTACTTGTTTAGGTTTGTTATGATTATTTTGTTTAAGGTGTCACGACAACGCCTTATCAAATTGGCGCCGTTGCCGGGGAGGTAAGTTTTGATTTTTCTGTGTGTTTGTTCGTGTGTGTGTTACTTTGGTGTGGACCTATCTTACGGTCCACACCCGTGCTACTAATTTTTGCTTTCCTTTTGTTTTGATTTTTGTTACAGATATGGATTCCTGGGGAGAGCCGCGATACGACCCATACTCCTACGCACACACTCCAGGGTGGAGAGATCACCCCAATTTGAGTTATGGGTACCATCAATATCATCCATATGATTATGACTACCAGGAGTTCTACCCGGAGCCACAGTCATTCTATAAGCAGGGTGCTCCGCAACAGTACAATCTTGCCTATGAGCATAGCCCACTAGTGTCCAATCCAAGTTCCGCTAGGTCAACTGAAGAGATGCTCAGGACCTTGACTCAACATTTCACCACTCATGTGCATAATACCGAGTCAAGCATAAAGGATATAGTCAGGCAGGTGGACCAGATAGTGGAGTCAATTATACGGATCAAGGCAAGGAGGTCGGGAAATCTACCATCTCAAACGGTAGTAAACCCGAGGGAAAACGTTCCTCCTAGTGCTGAAGAGGAGGACGAATATGAGATGGAGAACATCACCCACCGCCCCGCGTCACCTCTTACCGTGACCCGGCGTGAAGTCCCAGTTATCTCACCGCCCCGCGGCGACGCCGACCGCGACCCGGCGGCGAGCCTCAGTTATCCATCCTCGTACCCACTGCCCCGCGGTGGACGGAGTGCTTTCTTGTGAGATTTCGCCGCGACCCGGCATTCAAAATTCCTATTCTGCTGATGAGGTCTGCGTTGATACTGATGAGGAGTTAGGACTTCCAGATGATATTTTGGATCGCAAGGTGCTGACTGAAGAGGAGTACTTTTTGAGATATGAGGAGGAGTGGAGCGACGATGAGGAGGAGAGCCACGATCACGGAAATACTCCTGAGACAACCATTTCTCTCGAAAATACCCCAGCAGTCCCCTATCCTCTGGAGGCTGCCTATGATGAGTTTGTGCGTCTCAACTCCTTCCCGCTCGTCGCGCTGAAACCCGTTACACCCTCCCCTGAGGCTCTGAAGGACACCCAAAAGGTGGGGAGCGACAAAGGCTTATTTGACACCTTCAGTAGTTGCAAGGCAACCACCCCTTTGGTCCATCTAGCAGACATCACCCCTCGCTGCAAGGAAATGTTAAATGTGTTGGGCTTGATAAAAAAGAAACCGAAGGGGAAGCACAAAAAGGAGGCCTTGATTCAAGCGGTGAATTTCTATATGCTGGATACGAGGCAGGACATACATGTAGCCTCTGAGATGTTGGGTAGGCCATTTCTGAAGATGGCTAGTGCGTTCATGGGTATGCACAACGGTACATCCACAAAGAAGTGCAGAAGACTGGGGGCGATGCTCAACATGGAGCATACAAAGAGGCACCCCCCAGATCCAGATTCCAGGTGCTCAGGTGCTATGAGCAACCCAAGTTGAGGTTGGAGTAGGATGTCAAGCCATGACAATAACTAAGGCGCTGTCTGGGAGGCAACCCGAGGTATGTTTTTCTTTCTTGCTTTTCACTCTTTGTTTTTGCATTTTCTTTAGTGTGTTTTTGCTTTGTTTTTGTTCTTGTTTTTTGTGTCCGACTAACCTGCAGGGAAGAGACCCATGCCTATTGAAGAAGGTGTTTCCACACCAATGTAAGTCTCTTCCTTCCCTGCACTAAGTCACCCCCCGAAAAAACCTTAAACGGGGGGCAAAAAAAAAAGTGGTACCGAAGGCCAGCTGTCCAGAGTACCCCATGGAGAAGGTGCGCATCATGTTGTCAAGGAGGAAACCTTAGCTCTACACACATTATTTGACAACGATGATGGCCCTACAATTGACAGTTGAGGAGGAGGAACACTAGAGCCCCCACCATGATTACATCTGGGCTCCATCATGTGTTCCTAGAAGGCCGTGCAACCCTACTATCATTGTTTTACCACTACTCACCAAAGTGGTTTTCTTTTGGTTGCACGGTAGGAGAAGACAATAGAGTTGATGAAGACACCCGCCCAACACCAGAGACCTGGGCATTTATTGAGAAGACCGCCAGCGACAACTTCAGTGTCCAAGCAGCTTGGCGACGTTTGTGAGTTATTTTTTGCTTTTCCCTGTGCTTCTATTTTTTTGTCTTTCATTACATTGAGGACAATGCAATGTTTAAGCATGGGGGAGGGTTTTATACTTGCTACGTCGCTGAGGAGAAAAATGAATAAAAAAATGAAAAAAACCAAAAATTGAAAAAAGGCATACATTAAAAATCCTGGGATAGGTCGAAAACCCGAAAGGGCGGACTAGGTAATAAGCAGGTGGCTTGGACCAGCATTAGGCTGGGGTAATATGAGGTCAAGAGTGACGTGAGCTTATGTGAGTGCATCTATTGTAAAATGGAATGAGTGGCTTGGTGAAAACCCGAAAGGGCGCCTTGGCAAAATGAGCGAAAAAGAAGAAGAGTGATTTTAGGATTTCTCAATATTCTTGGCGAGGCGTCCAGAAGAAGAGGATTTATAAGGAGGATTCGGGTAGGTCATTCTGGAGGGATAAGAAGATAGATGGGAGACTAGGATTAGAATTTATTCACTCTATGGTGTTTGGGATAAGCTTGGGGAAAGTACTCTGCTTTCCTTTTAGCTTGGTTGTGTGGGGTGTTGAGATTTTTGATTGGATGTTGTAGTTTATTGTGCTGGACTTATTTTGTATGGTTGCCTGAAGTTTATTGTTTGGTATGATTCTTGGAGGTTTAGTTTTCTATGCTTCCTGAAGCCTTGGGGATTGATTGGAGGAGTAGGTTGACTTTAGCTTACTCGAGGACGAGCAAGGTTTAAGCATGGGGGATTTGATAAGTGTTATTTTGTAGCACATATCTAAGGATTATTACCAGGTTTGAGGCGCCATTTGGATGGATCTAGAGCACAAATGGAGATTATGGAGTTAAAGTGGAGAAGTGTGGTTTTGGTGGTCTGGAGAAGCTAATTGAAGACATCCAGAGGAAGAGGAGTTGACCACCTGAGAAGACGTTGAAAATCTATGAAGGAACCACATTGGAGTGTCACCGCCCCGCGCCAATAGCCACCGCGACCCGGCGGTGGGTCTCAGAGGAGGATACCGCCCCGCGGTGGAAATCACGCGACGCGGCCATATGCTGGGACGCGAGGCAAACCAGCGGAATAAATTACAAGCCCGCGTGCTGATGCTAGAATTGAAGAGATGGGCTAGGAGGAAATTAGGCCCAAGTTGAAGAAAGGCCCACGTGAAGTGAAGGATGCCGCGTCAAATTGGAAGCGGAAAGTGAAGAAGTTGGAATGGAGCTGACGGAGCATGATGTCAGCGATGATGATTTGAATTGGAATGGGCTGCCGAAGCTGTTGCTGTTCGTGGGCCGCTGCTGATGTAGAGTGGGCCGCAGTTGCCTTTGAACCGGGCTGCGTAGTGCTGAAGCATGTGAATTGTTGTCGTGCTGTTTGCGACCTAGAAGATGGAGCGAGAGCACGGGATTAATTCCCAAATTTGGATTGTTTATTTTACTATTACTTTATTATTATTTTGTTTCCTTGTAAGATAAGGTTTGTGATCTTGGGCTTTAGGTTAACTCTATTTAACTTAATCCCCACAGCCTCCATTCACGAATTAGATTAGATTTCAATTTTACAAGTTCGTTCTTTTCATTCTGCCTCCAGGGTTTTCAACCCATGGAGAACTAAACACTTTTGTTCTACTAGACGTTTGAAGCAATACAGTTGATTCGGTTGTGAGATTTCTATTCCTTGTTCTTATTCTTATGTATGTTGGTTTGATTCTCTTGGATATATTGATTATTGATTTATCATTACTCTTCATAGTCTGGCCAGCTAGGTTGAATACTATTTATCAATTGCTAGGATTTGCATATAGGGATTCCGAGTGCTTATCTAGTGGCAAACACGATTGTGCGTATAGGGGTTCCGAGCGTACAATCATGAGTGAGAATCTTATGCATGTTAAGTAGGGGAGTGAGTACTTGTACGTCTTTCTACTTGCATGTATCATATATCCTTGTGTGCATTGATATTGCTTTGTTGGTGATAAAGTACCCCGGTCTGGTACCGCGTGACAGGCGTGACTGGTGGTATTTTATCATTGGCATAGTAATAAGTCTATCGACAACTGTGAGAATCGGTAGTACTTAAGATCAGGGTGGGAACAACTATGAGAATAGTAAAAGAACTTGGATTGAATAGATTTCTGTGATCAACTTATATCTATGTATTGTGGATCTCGTTCTAGTGGAACTATTTTCCTCAACCATATTCTCAAGTCAATTAAACCTGTTTGCTTTGCTCTGCTTGATAATCAACCCCCCCCCCCTTTGTTACTTTGCATGCTCATAAATACTTAGAAATATCACTTCCTCCCTGTGGATTCGACCCTTACTTGCACAGACTACTTGTTTAGGTTTGTTAGGATTATTTTGTTTAAGGTGTCACGACAACGCCTTATCGGCCGCGCACGCGGCTTACTCTTCCTTCCATGTCCAGCGAATTCCTTCATAGGCCGCGATGGCTGCTCCAATGGCAGCGATCACGGCTTTGCCTATCCTGATATTCAGCCAATCTTAATAGGCCGCGATGGCTGCCCCCATGGCCGCGATCGCGGCATTAGCTTCTCCGCTTCATGACAACTTCTTCATATGCCGCGCCTTGCTCTCCTAACCGCGGTTGCGACTCTCCTTGTAATTTAAGTTAATATATGACAAGGGGTATAATTGTAATTTAATATAATAAATGGTATATTGATAATTTAATATAATATAAAGGATATAATTGTAATTAAAACTAAACCTAAAAGACCCCTAATATAAAGGAAAACTATAGTATATAAGCTTATATCACATGACATATAAAGGAAAACTATAGTATATAAGCTTATATCACATGAAATATAAAGAAAAATTATAGTATATAAGCTTATATCACATGAAATATAAAGGAAAACTATAGGATATAAGTATATTTACATGAAATATAAAGAAAAACTATAGTATATAAGCGCATAAATGGTCAGATTTATACACACCTATAAATAGCCCATTTCATTCTCTTTCCCATCCATCCAAACACAACACTCAAATATAATTCATATCCGGGATATCAAGGTTGTTGCAGAGTATGGCCTCTTCGTCGAGAAATGTGATAGTAATCAGCGACGACTCAAATTCCTCTGTCGTCGAAGAAGACAGCAACTACACATCTGATGATGATGCTGGAGATGTTGGAAATTCAGCATTAGAAATAGCTGAAGCTATGCGACGTGATCCTCGAAAGAGTTTCATTATTGTACTAAATCAAACCATGCTCTACCCCGAATATCGGGTGGTAAGCACTGCATCCTTCATTATGTAAATTTATGATTCGGTAATCTTCATAATATCAACTTTAAATGCACTTACTGATATGCAGAGTATCCTGAGGGAGCATGCTTTGAAATTCTTGAGTTCTTCAACAACAACGGAAGTCACCCTGGATTGTGGTAATGCTACTTTGCCCGTGTGTATCGCAACGAGTGGGAATCGATACAGATTTGGCAACGGCTGGCGGGATTTTGTAACATGGCATGAATTGGAAATCAATTATGCATTAGTGTTTGAACTAATAGGTCGGCGTCCCCAAGTTATATATCTAGTAACCATATTCAAAGCTTAGGGATATTATGTTTATTTTGTTATGTATGTATTTTTCGGATGACATGTATTACTATGCATTAGTAAAAAAAAATGTGTTTTAAGTCTTAAAATTGGCCCAAACTGGGCCCAATAGCACTTCTAAGTCATGAAATGTACTACTACGCATTAGTAAAAAATCGGTTGTTAGTATGGTCACAATAAGCGCACAAACGGTCATTTCTCTAACGTCAAAATTTCCCGCCTATAAATATCAAAGCCAATTTTCATTCTCTTCACATCCAAACACAACATTCAACTCACATTCAGTGTCTTCAACATCCGCCGTGCAGAGGAGAAAACTCGACCCGCGAGGGATTATTCAGTTTAGGAATTAACCAAAAGAGACTCACTCACATATAAAGTTATATTACATTACAAAGTGCCTTAGAGTTTTACATGAAGTAATGATAATGTGGATCAACTAAGCCAAATAATTTGGATTCTGACCGGCTGCCTTGCGGCATTCCCTAAACTCTTGCAATTTCGAATCATACACTCCTTCCCACCACAGGATTGTTGGATCGCAATGTCTTCACCACGCATACGTAATGGGTGGTAATGGAGAGTCGGAACTGAGCGTCACCTATACGAATACAAACAAAAAATACGCAATTAGTATACACCATATTGCAAATGAAACATCCAAGTACAATTAGAAATACAAAACATTACCGGTATCCAGTGGTTGTGATCCCCTACGTGTGTTATCCCCGACATTTGTAAGGGAGGTGTGCAGCATGGTCCAGACGGCCTTATTGGTAAGCACAATAAAGGGTACTGAGATATGACGATCACAACAACATTATACACTGTGGCAAACACTAAACCCATGAATGGCATGTCAAGCCAATAATTTGGGCCGCAAGGGGTCTTCACATAGTTAATTTGAACCATTAGATCGTCCCATGACCCTGGTCGTGTAGCTTCTCGTATCGGCTCCCACATTTGTCGGTTGGCACGCAACTCCTTTGCCATCGCGCTGCGAATCAAGGGATATTGACCCTGACTCATCCCCATAAGCACAGCCAAAGACCGATAACCATAATGTTCGTCTGAACGTACATCCATAACACCATTAATGTACCCAAACCAGAAGTAATCAATATTCTGAACCCCAAAGTCCACCCCAAGATGAATCATGGGTTCTTCAGGCCACTCCTCCGACGGACGGACTCCAACATGGTCGGTCTCGACGTACACCTCCTCCAATTGTGATTCTTCTGCTTGCGGTTGAGATTGCATGTCCTCGGGCTCAAGCACTACGAAACTTGCTTGCTTCCTGGGACGACCTGGCCCTTTCAAGTTTCACCTTCTCCTTTGCCTTTTCCTTTGCCTTCGCCTTCTCAGACTTCAGTAAGTCTTCTCTTACGTGCTCATATAGACTCTTTTCCCTAGTCGACGACCCCTTTGCCTTGTTCTTCGCATCACTTGGCCTTACCTTTCTAGAGATGTCCGTCGGCTCCATAAACGTACTATGTTCTGGATGCTCCAAGGCAATGTACAAATCACTCACTTGCCATAGCGTGGCTTGACTCAAAGTTCGACTTTGCACTCTCGACCACATCTCACGCAATCTCAACTCTGAAACGGACACCGGAACACTGTCGTCAGCAAGCGCAAATGTTGTTGGATCCTCTTCCCAATGCAAGTCCTTCCAGAAGTCGTGAATGTCGTCAGGAGTGAGAGTTGTCCTCGTAATGATGGCTTTTGCAATATCGTGTATGCACGGCAACCCAAGGCAGTCTCTTATCCAATGATCATCACATACTTCTGAATAGTCATCATTGACTAACTTATCATACATGGCCAACAACAAATCAAAACACGTATCTGGCACTCTACAGAAGAGCCTTGAAAAGACCATTCGGGCAAGCTCCGGAAACCCTGGATCGTTGAACTCCATTGGTCGTGTAGACAGTGACTTGTTCATGGTTGCCCTAATCGTGTCGATTTGAAGAATGATTGCATGGTGGATCCTCACGATCACTCTGTTAAAGCCGCCTCTGCTAGACCCCACAATATCTTTCAAGACACGATGTATCCCCTCAACCCTATCAAAACAAAAAAACATTTATTGCCTTACCACGACCTTGGAACTCATAAGTACAAACAATCAACTACACAATGTTCAAAGGATACCTGTTTGAAGTCCTCGTGAAGAAGTGAAGGGTGTAATTCGTCCAAGCTCTTATTATGCTTTCCTTGTAAGGAGTCAGCCATTCCCTCTCGACGTATCCAACAAGGCCGCTCTTCCACGACGTCCTCAATGCTCTGACCCTCTCCTCGTAGCTTTCCTCGGTGGTCGAGCAAAAAAGACTCCAGCACTGGTTTGTAAACATATCGACTCTGGCACTGTCTTTTATAACCTTGTCGGCATGTGCATTGATGTTGTTTCTAATATGGACCCAACACAATAGATGTCTTACCGGAACGTCTTTGAAAACTACCTTAATAGCTTTGATGAGAGCCTTTTCACAATCGGTCATTATAGCCTTTGGCATTACTCCCAACTGCTCAAACAAGTTCCGAAGGGCCCTCACTATCCACTGGTAATGGAAAAACTTTTCCGCTCGGGTGAATGCGTACGCAATGTTGAACGTCTAGTGAGTGCACGTAAAACCAACAATCTCCACCAAAGGCATATCATATCTATTCATAGACATAAGAAATAAAAATACCAATATTTAGTAAATATAACTAATCAAATTGTAGTACATAGCAAAATATCTAACTACTATTAAAATGTATTACATACTTATTTGTCTTGTATGTGGCATCAATGATCACAACGTTCGAGAACTTCTTCAGCAACCGTAGCGACTCCGGGTGAGCAAAAAACAGAATCTCTACCTCGTCCCCTTTCTTCACATTCTTAAGAGGATAGAAAAGATACCCGTTCTCTTTCAAAAATTGAAGGGACCACTGAGTAACCGTCAATTCACCACGATCCTCGAAATGGAGCTTCTGCAAAAAGTTAGCAACCTGCTTCATTGATGTTACATTTCCCGTAAAGTTTTTCCTCAACTCCGAAACAATCTCTTTCGGAGTCTTCCGACAATCGCCAAATTTCCTAGCCATGACCTCCTCTTCCTGGGTCATTCGACCCATGAATGCATTCCCGTGAAAGCTAGTCTGAAGCATGTGGTTGTGGGTGCCATGTATAACATCCAAGATCCATCTTTCAGTAAGAAACTCTAGCTCGTTTTTCAAACGACACCCATACAACTCGAACCTACAACCGCACTTCTTCGATCTGCGTTTTCGACTTCTCGAAACCGACAACTCTGAATTTTCTACATTAACTTTCGGCCTCCCAGATCTCGGTTCACCATATCCATCGCATGTCAAACTAACTACATACGGATTTGAGGTACGTTTCACCAAAACTATCATCAACTCTTTTGCTCTAGCTCTCACTCACTCAATCATTTCATTCATACTCTCCCAAACTAGGCCAGTACGAAAATGTTCTGTATAATCTTCGCCCTATAATTATTTTTAATTTATGAATTATTATACTGCCTATAATTAGAACAAACTAATAATACAACAAATTTGCAAAGTCATTAATTCATAGCAAATTTACCTACTACAATAGAACCTATAATCTATATATAAACGGTGTAAAATTTAAACACTAATCATGAACAAATCACAATCATCTCCTCCATCTTCGCAGTTCGAGTCGCTCCATTCTTCGTCCACTTCTTCATCTTCTCAAGCTTGTATCCAATCTCGCACCCCATCTTCAATTTGCAAATTCATTTCAATGTTGTGATGGTGTGGAAGAAGAATAGCGATGCAGAATTTATAGGCTGGAAATTCGGTCGTTGGTACGCTTACACTAAGCGTATCAACGTTACAACAGCCGAATTTTAAGCCGCCCGTTTGTACGCTTACACTAAGCGTACCAACGGCCGGCTTAAAAGTTGGCCATTGCATTCGACCGTTGGTACGCTTAATGTAAGCGTACCAAAGGCCGGATCCGTACAAACTTGTACGCTTAATATAAGCGTACATGTTTTGGCCTATGCCCTCATCATATTTTTTTAAATTTCTCTTTTGCTCCTATGCGTTTAATATAGGCGCACAAAACACATACGCTTACATTAGCTTACGAAACGTGTGCATATAGATGTACCCATAAAAATGATGTAAAAGAAATATTCTATTAGAGAAAATCCTGATGAAACAAAAAGTGTATCAGTGAACATTATCTCAAATGTTATATCTGAAATGTTCTTTTATGCATTTATTTATTGGCAAGTTAGTGCTCTTTTAGCCGTTATTCTCCCTTGCTTTTAGGACTTAGATCCATACATATTAGTATAATGATATGACAAATCTATTTTGATGTGATTATTGTGACAATATCAATACTCTGTATGAACCTAATTGTTTTCATTTCCTACCAAATCAAAAAAGTTTGTAGCAAAGATATACTCTAATCTTTTGCCAAATCAATTAGCTTATAAGTTATACCATACCAGTAAACCATAAGTGATTACCTTTTGCTTTTTTATCTAGAAAAACAAATACATGTGTGTGTCCAATCATAAATTACGATTAACTATATACAATCAATAATACAGATAGCTGGATAAATGAACTAAATTCATGAGTCAAGCCACATCAATGTTAATAAGCAAAAAAAAGTTTCAAACTTTCCCTTGCACAAATGTAAAACTAGGTTTACTCGAGTCGAGTATAAGGTCATTCATACCTAAAAACTTACCTTGGTATAATGCTGGCTTAAAAGAGATTCAATTATAGATTATCATAACCTATAATGTATGCCGAAAACAGCTAGCTCCAAAAACTTTTCATATCTTTACAGTGAGCATACCTCATTCGTGTTGTGTGGGCTGTTTCAGGTAAATGAACCCGCTAGTGCTGATTTAAAGTACAACAGGATACATCATGGATTATATAAAGAGATATATATGTACAACATGTATCTTAGAATAACACATTTTACCCTAATTAGCCACTTCAGGATACACATTTGATCATACTAGCCATATAAAGTTACAATCTAGAAGTACACTGTTGCTCAAGCATACCGGGGTAGGTTGATGATTGATGGAGGATCCATGATTCCAAGCTTCGGGTTTGAGGATTCAAGCTGAGCTCCAAGGTTGTCAGAGCAGCAAGAGCCCCGGTTGAAATCTCATTGCTGAAACCTGTTGAAGAAGAGCGTGTCAGCTATGTTACACGGCCCGTAATATGGGCAGGAAAGCAAGCAAGAACTTTAACAAACTAGCTAGTCAGAACAAATTCCACTATGCATCAAGAGGATGATCCAGGAATGAAAAAGTCTTGGAGGCTTAGATTCGAAAAGGCAAAATGGCAGCTACGCAATCATTGTTCACCAAGAGTTCGATATGCCTATGCTCATGCTTTTTTATATGATCCTTATACAACTTTCAAGACACATGCATAAAGCACACACATACGCATAAATTTAGTACCTAAGTTTGCATCCAATCACTCTCTGTCATTCACAAACTAGCATGCTTATGAAAGTAAATGCATTCAGATGGTAAAGTCTGATATGTGGATGTTCATGCTTCTTTATATAATCCTTATTAAACTTTCAAGAAACCAACATAAAAGCACACACCAACACACAAATTTTGCACCTAAGATTGCATCCAATCGCCTCTGTCATTTCACAAACCTATCAGAATGGCATTAATGCTGTACACAAGAAAGAGTTTATAACATTAAATATTGGAACATTTATAAAATTTGTACTAGAAATCTAAGGTTTCTTTACACTGCCTTTCAATAGCACTAGTGCAGTTTTCGTACTCCTCGCCGACATTAATCACAAATACGACATAGCTGAAGCTTTGAAGTCAAGCATACAAAAAAGGTATAATCACAAATTCGCAATCCCTTTATGTTAAAGTAGACTTACTCAGCATACTACATCAGCAATTGAACATTCAAGTCCAAAAAGCACCAAACAACATGACGATCACAATGATAACAGACTAGCCCTTAATTCACTTCCTTGCAGGAATCCTAGTATTGACAGGCTGATGATACTAACCCATAAACATGCCACTTGGTGGTTCAACCCACTTCAACAACAACCAAACCAATTTGTCAAAGAAAACAAAATAAACACTCAACAAGATCATATCCAACAAAAAAACAAAACACATGTGGAAACAGAAGGAGATAATTTTACTCACCAGTAACTGAAAAAAAGGCAACAACTTAATCCTTGAGAATAACGTCATCAGCAATATCCATCAATGGCTCCAAGCATTCTGGGGAAAACTTCCTCGCAAACAAGTAATCATAAGTATAATTGGACTGCCTAATGTCCCGAATCAACTCCGGGGAGATCTCACTCGGTTTATAAGTATGCGGATGACCATCTTCACTACTGGTCCAGTTCACCCGGGTCAGAGAAAAACGGGTACAACCATCTGGATCCTCCATTGACAACAATGTAGGGAAGTAATGCTCCTCGGGGTAACACGATTGGATCCTAATACAAGGCAACCTAAACTTCCTCCATAGCTTTCGATCCCGGAGCACCAAACGAGCATGCTTCTTAGTGAGTATAAAGAACTGTGAACCCACCCGGAAATCCCTAAATGGCACCTCCGGGAGCATCACGTTCTTCCCCCTGGCATTGTACCGATCGTGCAAGGTGGTCTCATTCGACAAGATCTCGATGAAGCTCTTGTACTTTACGGGGCTCCAGCTGAAAGATCGGGTGTGGAAGAGAGACTTGTAGACGTAGTCAAACGAGTGGATGGGGATGCAGTTTTGGGAGATGAGCGCGAAGTAGAAATTCATGGAGTCGTTGATAATGGCGTTGGCCAGAAGGCGGCGAGCGGCGGAGATGAGCGTCGCCGACGACCGCTCCGTGTGCTTGCTAGGTATGAAGCGGTCTTTGAAGAAGCCTCCGGGATCGGGGACACTGAATTGCGGATCTGCGTGGACGTAGATGTTGAAGAGATCGGGGCTTGTGGAATTGAAGAAGCGGTCCCAGAGAGGGGAGAAGTGGAAATCGGAGTTGGTGAGGAAAAGGAAGGCGATTTTGAATCTAGGGTTTGTGGATCCCAATCGGAAGAAGAACTGAGCGGACGAGGAGGAAGGGCGACGGTCGGCGGACAAGGCGCGGTTGAAGAGGGCCAAGTCGTCGAGCTCGTCGGAGATGGAGATTGGGAGCTGGCGAGGCGGGAGGATTCTCGGCGCGAGGAGGAAGATGATCGGGAGAGAGAGGAGGAGAGAGAATGTGAGGATGAATTTGGGCTGGAAAATGTGTGAGAAATGCCAATGCGAGTGCGAATGGGAATGGGGATGTGGATGGGGCATCTCTGCGGGCGAATCTGGTATTGGGAATTTTGGGTTTTAGAGGGGGACGACGAACAGGTCAGAGGAGAAGCTGGAGATTGGAATTGGAAATGGAAACTCATTCCCAATTTCCATTCCCCACCTTTCCAGTAGGAGAATTTGGCTAGGGATTTTCTCCGATTCTTCGCAATCGGCGTTAATGGCGAGATTTACAGGGTCTCAAATCATGGATTTTCTTCTTCCTGTGTTTTTCTCAGAGCTTTCAACTGAGGAAGAGAGAAAGAGAGAGGGAGGGATAAAGTGGAAGGCCTTGCAGATGGAGAAAAGGTAGGGTTAGAGGGTGGGGATGATGAATGCAGTGATGCTAACAAGGGAAATGTGGTATTTAGGGGAAGGTGCTGACGTCATGTTAACGGCGTTATTTTATTTTTTATGTTTGGTGAGCAGAAGCTTTCCGGAACGTGTTTAACGGTGACGGAGGTCTCTTCTTTTTGTTGTTGTCTTGTTTGACAATTAAATGCTGGGTTAGGTTGTGTAAGATTCTACCAATCCAGCTTACCAAAATAAAAAGATTTTATCAATCCAGTTAGTGAACAGCAAGTATTTAACTACATATTTAAGTACTTTCTCAGTTAAGAATTTAATTAGGATTTCAGCATTAAGATAATAACTCAATAAGATGAAACCTGAAAAACACTCAATATAATGTCAAAGCTGTTAGAAATTCTCCCATCCATGACTTTGACCAAATTTGACCTTGTGCAATTTTTTTACCTAAAATCAAATATTCAGAAATGGAAAAGAAAACTACTTAATTAAACTTGAGTTTATTCTTTCATACCAGAACAAAAGATCTATTTATACAAATATACGTACGTACACTACCATACTTGATATAAATTTTGATGCAACGACCCTTAAACATGTTTGACATGAATGTTTTAAGATACAATTAGTTGTTTTTTTTGCATGTTACGTTTCAACAAGCTATTGAAAATGCGATTTCTCATTGCCGCTATCTAAGGAAGTGTTATAAAACGTGACCTCTACAACTATAATTACCTTCTAACGTGTTTAAAACCTCTAAAATAAGTGGACTCCTGTAGGGTGCAATTGTATGGAATTATGGTGTGATATTAAAAGTTAAACTACATGGAAACAACGTTACCAAACATTACAATCTTACAACCATGCATACATTAAAGTGCAGCTTTGCAGTTAGGTAATTGAATTGAATAAGTGATAGTGATCCCTCTTTCAATATCTGATAGACAATTGCTAAGTTTAGCAAGCCTTTGCACACACGAATACTACACTAATTAATTACATGAAAGCTGACGTCACCACTGGGGCTCGGTTACGAATTTCAATATCTACAATACCCAAAACAAAATACAATATTAGGTGAGATACTTCGATCAATTTTCAACAATTGTCCTTGGAGATATTTGAAGTGTACAAATTACCTGCATGCATCTAAACGTACTGTTAGAAAGTGAACTTTTGGAAATTTCAATTTCCTACTATAGTTTTATTTTTCAATTTTTCTAGTTTTGATAATGACAAACATATTTGCTATTAATGTTTCTATTAGTGTGATAAACAGGGAACTTAGAACTCGGAAAGCAAGGAACAGAGACGCTATCGCCAGACTTGAGAACTGGCGAAAGGAACCCAAGCTAGTCGACGCCAGAAACACTTGAAGAATTATGTGAAGGCGACGGCGAGCTGTTTTAGGGTAGATCTTAGCTAGAGAGAGAGCTAAAGATTCTATCCGGTTTCCATATATAATAGGAGCGTAAAAGATTATCTCTCTTGGAAACAAAGTTGTAAAAAATCGGTAAAGATAATATTTGGTAACAAATGTTATCTTTAAAGATTTCTTTTGATTATTTTATTTATATGATTCGGTTATTGAAGATTCACTATCTCATTAACTAAATCATATAAGTAAAGCGGTCAAACCTCTCTCATTTTAACACGAAAAAACGAAAAGAAGCTTTCAAAAGTAAAGAAGAAGAATTGTGTTGTGTTCTTTGAAGAAGAACGAAGTAAGTCACTTGTTTGTTACTTGGTTAGGTTGAACTAGGTAGAGAGTCCTTAGTGTGTCTAAGACTTTAATCTGTGTGTTCTATTCTAGTTGATTGTAACCGAAGTATTAATACAAGAAGTAGACTTTGAAATCCTCTTGCAAAAGGGGTAGTGGGTTTTATCCTGGATAACTAGTTGGTTATCAAAGGTTCTCACTCTAAGGAACTTGTCTTGAATCTGTTCGTGTTTACTTATTCCGCTGCTTAGGGAACTGAACTTTCAGTTCCCTCGATAACTAACAACGTACGATCCTACAATTGGTATCAGAGCAGACGCTCTAGATTTGTGTTAGTTTACAGATTTCAAGATGTCTACCTCAAGCGAATTTAGTCTGGGAATCTCCATCAACAAGCCTCACATCCGCAAGAAAGGAGAAGAAGACTGGTGGGAGAAAAGCATGGAAAACCACATTCAAACCATAGACTATCAGTGCTGGCGCGTGATAGAAAATGGCGATGGAACTATTCCTAAGGACTTAACTGAGGACCAATGGAAGCCGGAGTACTATGTCATCAAGGAGAAAAATGCTAAGGCTCGTCAACTCATTCTCAATGGGCTGAACAGAGAAGATATGGACAAAGTGATGGGAATCCCAACTGCTAAAGGGATCTGGACTGCTCTGAAGGAAATGCACGAAGGCAGTGAGGAACTGAAACAGAGTAGGAAGTTTGCTCTAGAAGGAGAGTACCAAACTTTTGAGGTGCTTGACACTGAAGACATCTCTCAGTATTACTCTCGCTTCACAAGGCTCGTAACGAAACTCACCACTGTTGGAGTAGAACTCGATGAATGGTCAAAAGCCCTTGTCATCATCAACGGTCTCAACTCAAAATTTAACCTCATCAAAAGAGTTCTGAAGACTACCCCTGGAATTCAGTCCCTCCCCTTAACTCAAATCATAGGGAAACTTGAAGTTGACGAAAGAGAGGCACAAAAATCCAGTTCTTCCAAGAAAGTGGAGAAGGGAATCGCCCTAAAAATCTCAAAGGCTTTTTCCAGACTAGAAATGGAAGAGGAAAATTCCGACCTCGAGGAAGAAGAAGACGAGATAACTGCCTTGATTACGAAGCACATCAGAAAGCAATTCACCAAAGGAAAGTTCAAGAAGAATTTCCAAAAGAAGGACCTCTCTGAATATCAATGCTATCAATGCAAGGAAATGGGACATCTGGCAAGGAACTGTCCTAAGAACACTGACGACGATGACAAGTCTCAGCACAAGAAGGCTCTCTTCGCAACCTTTGGAGATGACTCAGAAGACTCTGAAGGGGAACCAGAGACGAAGGGAACTACCAGAGGAAGATGTCTAATGGCCAAAGAAGATTCAACTAAGTCAGACGACTCTGAGGTATCTTCTTCTGACTTCACTAAGTCTCTTCTGGAATATGACAAAAAGCAATTAGTCAAAATTATTAAGAAACTTGGAAAGGAAACTAGTTCCCTACAAGAGAAACTGGAGGAATATGAAGATGAAATTTCTTGCTTAACCACTGAAAACTCCGTCTGGGGTAAGAAATTAGATGAAGCTGAGAAACTATTAACCAACTCTCAAAAAGTGTGTGAGTCCTGCAAAAATGTTAAAACTGAACTCATGCATGTTGTCATTCCTCCAGTTCCCTCAACAGACTCTGAAAAGAAAAATTCCATCATGCTTAATGAAATCGTGAATAAACTTGATCTTCTCACTCACTCTATAAATGAGAAAACTGTGAATCAAACTGTTTTTGTTAAGCAACGACATGGTCTTGGTTATACTGGTAAAAAGGATTTTGAGGAAACATGCTCCGCCGAAAATGAGAAAATAAGAAAGGAACTGGCCGAGAAAAATGAATTCCTCAGTGGTGCACTACAGAACTCTCGTGATAAAGCTCAGTTCCTAGAAGAAAAGGTAAAGGTGCTTGAACAAAAGCCCACAGAGAACCAAACCTGGTTCAATGGTCAAAATGCTCATAAGATGTATGTTTCCCAAGCTCAGGGAACTAAAGGTAAAAACATCAATTTTGAGCAAAGAAAACAGGAAAGACCCTTCCGACCGGGTAAAGGTAAGTATGGTCATGTGGTTTATAATCGTGTATGCTGGCATTGTGGTACAAATGGTCACACTTATCATGATTGCATCCATAAAAAGAAACAAATGGAAGAAAATGCTAAGAAAAGGAACCAGAAAATAAACAACAAGAAAAGGACGTATACTATTACTGATTTGAATGATCCTTACTATTTTGTTCCTGCTTCTAACCCACAGACAAGATTTCAACCGCACTCACCCAGAAAAGCTACGCTTGGCTGGGTTCCAAAAGTTTGAGTTCCCTTGTGCAGGACGAAGTGCGACAACAAGACAGATGGTACATCGATAGTGGATGCTCGTGCCATATGACCGGAAACAGAAAGAAAATGTCGTCACTTCAGCAACACCGAGGAGGAACTATCTCCTTCGGAGACAAGAGAAAGGGAACAATCTGTGGAACTGGAAGCGTGAATATCACTGATCACATTAAGGTAAGTAATGTAAACCTTGTTGAAAATTTAGGTTTTGATCTAATAAGTGTGTCTCAACTGTGCGATCAAGGAGGAAATGAGGTTCGCTTTACCTCAAAAGAATGTTTTATGGAAGATAGACAGGGAACTGTGATCCTAAAAGGCAAAAGGTTCAATAACGTTTATATCATTGACCCAAAGTTCGTTCCCAAGGAAAAGATGTGTCTCTCTTCCATTGATGATCAAACAAACCTCTGGCATCAACGACTTGGTCATGCAAGCATCAAGCTAATCCATAAACTGCATCAAAAGGAACTTGTTCGCGGTCTCCCCAAAATCAACGCTGAAAAGTCAGAAATCTGTTCTGATTGTGTCAAAGGAAAACAGGTTCGTAGTTCCTTCAAGTCCAAAACACAGGTAAGCTCATCCAAACCTCTTGAGCTCATTCACATGGATCTCTGCGGTCCTATGCGCGTTCAAAGCTTTGGCGGTAACAGGTACATCCTCGTACTTGTTGATGACTTCTCAAGATTCACTTGGACTCTATTTATAAAATCTAAGAGTGAAGTCTTTGATAGATTTAGTGAGCTAGTTCCCTTGCTTGAAAAATCGTTAAATGTATCTCTTCGAGCCATTCGTTCCGATCATGGAACTAAGTTCGAAAATAGAGACTTTCTAACTTTTTGCAGGGCACATGGTATTGATCACAACTTTTCGGCTCCATACACCCCACAACAGAACGGAGTCGTTGAAAGGAAGAACAGGACTTTGGAATATATGGCTCGCACCATGCTTATTTCTAGTGGGCTCCCACAGATCTTCTGGGCAAAAGCCGTAAATGCTGCATGCTACATTCTAAATCGAGCCATGCTACGCCCTATGCTTGAGAAGACCTCCTATGAGCTGCTTCGAGGACGAGTTCCCAACATCGCCCATCTACGTGTCTTCGGATGCAAGTGTTTCGTCCACAATAATGGAAAGGATAATTTGGGTAAGTTCGACCCCCGTAGCGACGAAGGAATCTTTATAGGATATGCATCCAACAGCAAAGCTTACAAGGTCTTCAACAAACGGACTAAAAAGGTAGAAGAAAGCATTCATGTTATTTTCAATGAAAAATTGCCTTCCCAGTCTGCGCATGATCTCTCAGTTCCCTCCGAAGATCCATTTCAACGACCACATGAAGACTCCGATGATGATGCACCATCGAAGACCAATTCCTATCCTTCCCTCACTGACCCTCCCCAAGAAAGTCCAGTAATTGATCGCAATGAGTCAATCTCTACAGAGAGTTCTCCTGCTCAACCGGTTCCTTTGATCGATGCAGTTCCCTCCAGCTCTACGGCTCCAGTTAACCAAATCTCTCAGGGAACTGACGCTACACCTCCAGTTGTTTCTTCCTCAACTCTCATACCTGCAATCGATGAATCTCCAGGGACTGACTTGCTTGCTCCTAACCGAGATAAGAGGACCATTAAGCCCCCAGTCAGGTACGGATTTGAGGATATGACTTTTTGTGCATTCAATGCTTTCCTGTCTCTTATAGAACCCAAGAACATCACGGAAGCTCTGAAGGATGCGGACTGGATCATTGCCATGCAAGAAGAACTTCACCAGTTCGAGAGGAACAAAGTCTGGCGACTAGTTCCTCGCCCCGCTAATCGCCACATCATAGGAACTAGGTGGGTCTTTCGCAACAAATTGGACGATTCTGGTGCAGTATCAAGAAACAAAGCTCGACTGGTTGCTCAAGGATATAATCAACAAGAAGGAATTGATTATGACGAGACGTTTGCCCCTGTAGCAAGATTGGAGGCCATACGGTTGCTCATTGTTTATGCGTCTCACAAAGGTTTCAAACTTTTCCAAATGGACGTGAAAACTGCGTTCCTCAACGGGATTCTTCAAGAAGAAGTCTATGTCAAACAACCTCCAGGATTCGAGGATGATGATCACCCCGACCACGTGTACTTCTTGGACAAAGCGCTCTATGGACTCAAACAAGCACCTCGTGCTTGGTATGACCGCCTTGCCCAGTTCCTAACAGCCAATGGCTATCGACGTGGTGTGATCGACAAAACTCTCTTCATCCTAGATGTAAAGGGTGATATTCTAGTGGTTCAGGTATATGTTGATGATATCATTTTTGGTTCCACTAACCTGTCTCTTGTAGATAAATTCAAGGAACTAATGAGTAGCGAGTTCGAAATGAGCATGATTAGGGAACTCACATTTTTTCTGGGACTACAAGTCACCCAGAAAGCAGATGGAATCCAAATTCATCAATAAAAGTATCTCAAGGAACTCCTTAAGAAGTTCAAGACGGACTCCAGCAAATCCATTTCCACTCCCATCTCCCCTGCAACGCGTCTCACTTCTGATCATTCTAGACAACGCGTTGAGGAGAAACTGTATCGGGGTATGATAGGCTCCTTGATGTATCTAACCGCCAGTAGGCCAGATATTGTGTTTGCTGTGTGTCTCTGTGCTAGGTTTCAATCTGATCCACGGGAATCTCATCTCACTGAGGTGAAACGTATATTTCGCTATCTAAAGGGAACTGACGACCTTTGTCTTTGGTACCCTAAAGATTGCCACTTCAACCTCCTTGGATACACGGATGCAGACTATGTTGGATTCTTAGTTGATCGAAAAAACACTTCGGGAATGGCTCAGTTCCTTGGCCCCTGTCTCATCTCTTGGGGCTCCAAGAAACAGAATTCGGTCGCACTCTCCACTACGGAAGCTGAGTACATCGCAGCCGCTGCTTGCTGTTCCCAACTTCTATGGCTTAAACAACAACTCGTGGACTTTGGTATGTCTTTCGGTCCCCTTAAGATCTTATGTGATAATACCAGTGCAATCAACATATCTAAGAATCCTGTGCATCATACTAGGACCAAACATATTGATATAAGGCATCATTTTCTACGTGATCATGTTGAGAAAGGGAACATATTGCTAGAACATTGTAGAACAGAAGATCAAATTGCTGATATATTCACCAAGGCACTCAATCGGGAACCTTACGAATCCTTTAGGCTACTTCTAGGAATGATTTCCCTAAACTAGTAGTTCCAGTTGCCATTACTAGTTCCCTTGTTGTGCCTAGATTTGATACGTTCTATGGTTTCATTGATAATATTGTTGATATTTGATCTTGTGCTGGCACTCGCATGTCCTGTAATATTGATTCTAAAGCATGTTCTAAATTAAGGCATGATCGCATATTCCTTCATGATATTTTTGTGCTTGCCTACATCTCTTTGATTAGCCTCAACATAGTCAATTTGATCACATCTAACCTATATTACAAGCCGAAATGATAATTGACTATAAACCGTCCCTAAGCCTGATTACATTGCATAATTCCTTATGATCCTTTATTTAGTCCACACTGGGAATTATCCGTGTAATGTCAAAATTGCCTTCCTACAATTATTTATATGGGCATGTACTTTCTTGAGTGTTTGCTTGATTCCCTACATCAAATGTGCCCATATTTCCCTAGTTCCGTGTCATTCGCTGAGGACAGGAACTGAGCTTGCCGCCTCAACGGCCATATATTTTGAATCCTGCAATTCTGACAGTCCCCGCGTCCCGAGAAGAAGTTATTGCATTTCTAGCCGTTTCTCAGCCGATTTGTCTCATGAGTTGATTTTGATTGATCCGTTGCCATCTCTATGAAGCTCCTTATGGATATTCTCTTGGGTAAAGATCTTTTGGCCGTTGGAGAATTATATCGGTTTCCTTCTTGATCAAGATTTGAAAAGATATTATTTGCTCACAATTTGGAAAGATTTGGCCATTGGGTGAGGATTATAAAAGGCACACAAAGCAGATCTCTTTCGACACCGCCTCCGCTATTATCTCTGCTCTCCCAAACGTTTCTGCCTTCCTCTCCAGAATCCTCTCTCTCACCACCAAAATTCTCCATGGAACCCAAGGCATCCCAGTACACCGATGAGGAAATAGCCCTCATTGAGGAACTTCGCAAGAAGAAGGTCGTTTCATCGTCCTCACAGGTGGCTTCACCGATAAAGGCACCCCCTATTTTGCCTTCACCTGTGGTGGCTCTCTCTGAGCCGGAAATCTCGCCGGCGAAGGCACCTAGTCACTCCGCCTCCTCCGAGCATACGCTCTCTCGGCCGTCCTCCCCTTCTCCGACAAAGGAGGACTCTCATCACTCATCTCCCTCTCAGAGGAGTCCCCCCATTGATGTGGATCTCCTGCATATGCCGACCCCCTCTATTCGGAAACCAGGCGACTCACAATCTGTCGCCGGTCGAGTCAAGCGCCGCGCTGCTAAGGGTGGTTCCGGCGTCCCCTCTCTCCAACTTGATGAGACGCCATCGGCAAAACGGGCCAAGATCTCCCCACCCTCCAAAAGAAAGCAGCCGATGTCACTTTCTCCGACTCGCTCCTCCACCAAGATGCCAAAGTTGGAGGCTTCTCTGGCCGCCAGGAAAGTTCTGGAGCCCCTCATCGTTGGCAAGGAGTTCTGGACCTCCTCCGATGACGAAAGTGTCATTGCTGCTTACGCCAAGCTTCAACTTCAGGGTTGAGACTCTCTGGTTCCCTCTCTGTTCGCAGCAAATGAAGATATGGTGCGCCTCTTCTATCAAAATCTGCAGTTTGTATCTGCCAAGGAGGACCAGCCTGCTCATGATGCTCTCCTCACCTGGGGTGGTAAACTATTCCCTATCTCTGCTGGTGTGATAGGAACTGTGCTTGGTTTGGAGACCGGTGAAGGTTTTGGGGTCATCATCAAGAGGAACTGGCCAGGGAAAAGAAAGGCAGCCATCCTCCGTACTGTGTTTGAAGGCAATGCCCCCGCCAAAGGTACCCTCTTCACCAAACAACTTAGCCTTGACCGCAAAATCCTCCACACCTTCCTCATTAAGAACATCACCCCCGCCAAGAAAAGAGAGACACAGTGGCTGTCTCCGATGCTGTTTTGTTGGAGAAACTTCTCTTGGGAGAACCTATCGACCTCCCTCGTATCATTCTGGCCCATATGCAATTTTACAAGGCCCACTCTACCCATGGCCTTCCCTACCCAAATGTGATTAAGCTTATTCTCTCCAGCCTTGGTCTCTACCCCGCTGATATCCAGGAGACCCACTTCTCCCACATCCTCACCATGACCACGGTGCGACGCCTTGCTAAGAAGGCCCATATTGATGAAGTGTCTGAAGATGAAGATTTTGAGGAGGAGCTGCTGCCTGGCCAATCTGATCCGCGCCTGGTCCCAGATACCCAAGTGTTGCTCAACAGCTTGGCCCATATTGAGCATGCCTTGGTCAATGGCTTTGACAAGGTTGCTACTGCTGTGGAGAAGGGGCACCACGCCACCCATGAGATGATGGTGGAACTATGGAAGTACACTGGTGACATCGCCAAGGAAATTCGGCGACTGGTTGATGAAAGGATTGCAGAGGATAGGGCACACAGGGCCAAGGGCACGCAGTAGCTAGGGACAGTGTTCAGTTCCCTTCTCAGATGACACGGAACTTATAGTTCCTTTAGGATCCCACTTCCATATTATGATCCCTTTTTGTGTGTCTCTGAGTGCTTTTATTTTGCTTGTTGCATTGTTTATATAGTCTCTGCCCTTTAATATTTAATGAACTTATTTTGTGCTTCCTGCTCCGTTTATTATCTGCTTTCACTCTTTATTACGGTGCCATTTCTCTAGAGTTCAGCATTAGCTTATTTATCTCTCTAAAATCTATGTGTTACTCATCTAACTGACTCTTTTCGATGATGTCCAAAGGGGGAATGAACCTGGCAATCTGGAACTCATAGGATGAACGGAAATCGAATGTAGTTGTTTCATTAAGGGGGAACTATGGAACTAGATCTGATGTTAAGGGGGAATATGCAATTCACAAATGATTTTTCTACATCTAGCCATATTCTGTTCTTTCTCACATATTATTCATGCCTATTTTGATATGCCAGTTCTACATGTTTGTCATCATCAAAAAGGGGGAAATTGTTAGGAAGTGAACTTTTGGGAACTTCAGTTCCCTACTATAGTTCTCTTCCTCAGTTTTCCTAGTTTTGATAATGACAAACATCTTTGCTATTAATGTTTCTATTAGTGTGATAAACAGGGAACTTAGAACTCGGAAAGCAAGGAACAGAGACGCTATCGCCAGACTTGAGAACTGGCGAAAGGAACCCAAGCTAGTCGACGCCAGAAACACTTGAAGAATTATGTGAAGGCGGCGGCGAGCTGTTTTAGGGTAGATCTTAGCTAGAGAGAGAGCTAAAGATTCTATCCGGTTTCCATATATAATAGGAGCGTAAAAGATTATCTCTCTTGGAAACAAAGTTGTAAAAAATCGGTAAAGATAATATTTGGTAACAAATGTTATCTTTAAAGATTTCTTTTGATTATTTTATTTATATGATTCGGTTATTGAAGATTCACTATCTCATTAACTAAATCATATAAGTAAAGCGGTCAAACCTCTCTCATTTTAACACAAAAAAACGAAAAGAAGCTTTCAAAAGTAAAGAAGAAGAATTGTGCTGTGTTCTTTGAAGAAGAACAAAGTAAGTCACTTGTTTGTTACTTGGTTAGGTTGAACTAGGTAGAGAGTCCTTAGTGTGTCTAAGACTTTAATCTGTGTGTTCTATTCTAGTTGATTGTAACTGAAGTATTAATACAAGAAGTAGACTTTGAAATCCTCTTGCAAAAGGGGTAGTGGGTTTTATCCTGGATAACTAGTTGGTTATCAAAGGTTCCCACTCTAAGGAACTTGTCTTGAATCTGTTCGTGTTTACTTATTCCGCTGCTTAGGGAACTGAACTTTCAGTTCCCTCGATAACTAACAACGTACGATCCTACACGTACTATAATGTAACAAGTTACAACGACATATTTATTATTTAAGGCTGTTACTATTCACACAACGTTTTTTGAACTTCCGCACTACAAACAGCTACGCCAACATCTGACGTACACCAGATACAAGCGTAGTAGACCAAAAACGTATACATACGTGTGAATTTAAAAAAAAAAAAAAAAGGACTTGGGGGAATTTTTGAAATTGCACAGCAAAAAAAAAAATTACCCCATAATCATGTAGAGAATTTCAATACGAGTCCGTGCATATAAAATTCGTCCAAAACGGACATCATTTGCCCCTCCAAAAGCCCAAAATACGATGGCTGCCCCCATGGTCCTATTTGGGCCCAATTTCTCGTATTTCAGTTTTTCACCCGTTTTTTCTATAATATTTCCTATTGGGCCTATTGGAAGGATTGTAGAAGAAACGGGTGAAAAACTGAAATACGAGAAATTGGGCCCAAATAGGCCCAGTATGAAGGATTGTAGAAGAAACGGATGAAAAACTGAAAAAAAGAAAAAGAAAAATTGGGCTCAAATAGGCCCAATAGGAAAGATTATAGAAGAAACGGATGAAAAACTAAAATACAAGAAATTGGGCCCAAATAGGCCCAATAGGAAGGATTGTAGAAAAAACGGATGAAAAACTGAAAAAACGAAAAATTGGGCCCAAATAGGCTCAATAGGAAGGATTATTGAAGAAACGGGTGAAATACGAAAAATTGGGCTCAAATATGCCCAGTTTTTCATTAAATTTCATATAGTTACACTTATGTACTATAGTATTTCATTAAATCTAGTATACCTAGACTTATATACTATAGTATTTTATTAAATTTCATATAGTTACACTTATGTACTATAGTATTTCATTATATTTCATATAGTTACACTTATATACTATAGTATTTCATTAAATCTAGTATACTTAGACTTATATACTATAGTATTTTATTAAATTTCATATAGTTACACTTATATACTATAGTATTTCGTTATATTTCATATAATTACACTTATATACTATAGTATTTTATTAAATCTAGTATAATTAGACTTATAGACTATAGTATTTCATTATATTTCCTATAGTTACACTTATATACTATAGTATTTCATAAAATCTAGTATACTTAGACTTATATACTATAGCATTTTATTAAATTTCATATAGTTATACTTATGTACTATAGTATTTCATTAAATTTCATATAGTTACACTTATATACTATAGTATTTCATTAAATCTAGTACACTTAGACTTATATACTATAGTATTCTATTAAATTTCATATAGTTAAACTTATGTACTATAGTATTTCATTATATTTCATATAGTTACACGTATATACTATAGTATTTCATTAAATCTAATATACTTAGACTTATACCCCATAGTATTTCATTAAATTTCCTATAGTTACACTTATATACTATAGTATTTCATTAAATCTAGTATACTTAGACTTATACTCCATCGTATTTCATTAAATTTCATATAGTTACACTTATGTACTATAATATTTCATTAAATCTAGTATACTTAGACTTATACACCGTAGTATTTCATTAAATTTCATATAGTTACACTTATGTACTATAGTATTTCATTAAATCTAGTACACTTAGACTTATATACTATAGTATTCTATTAAATTTCATATAGTTACACTTATGTACTATAGTATTTCATTATATTTCATATAGTTATACGTATATACTATAGTATTTCATTAAATCTAATATACTTAGACTTATACCCCATAGTATTTCATTAAATTTCCTATAGTTACATTTATATACTATAGTATTTCATTAAATCTAGTATACTTAGACTTTAAATTTCATATAATTACATTTATGTACTATAGTATTTCATTATATTTCATATAGTTACACGTATATACTATAATATTTCATTAAATCTAGTATACTTAGACTTATACCCCATAGTATTTCATTAAATTTCCTATAGTTACACTTATATACTATAGTATTTCATTAAATCTAGTATATTTAGACTTATACCCCATCGTATTTCATTAAATTTCATATAGTTACACTTATGTACTATAGTATTTCATTAAATCTAGTACACTTAGACTTATATACTATAGTATTCTATTAAATTTCATATAGTTACACTTATGTACTATAGTATTTCATTATATTTCATATAGTTACACGTATATACTATAGTATTTCATTAAATCTAATATACTTAGACTTATACACCGTAGTATTTCATTAAATTTCATATAGTTACACTTATGTACTATAGTATTTCATTAAATCTAGTAAACTTAGACTTATATACTATAGTATTTTATTAAATCTCATATAGTTATACTTATATATACTATAGTATTTCATTAAATCTAATATACTTAGACTTATATACTATAGTATTTCATTATATTTTCTATAGTTAAACTTATATACTATAGTATTTCATTAAATCTAGTATACTTAGACTTATATCCCATAGTATTTCATTAAATTTCATATAGTTATACTTATGTACTATAATATTTCATTAAATCTAGTATACTTAGACTTATATACTATAGTATTTCATTATATTTCATATAGTTACACTTATGTACTATAGTATTTCATTAAATCTAGTATACTTAGACTTATATACTATAGTATTCTATTAAATTTCATATAGTTATACTTATGTACTATAGTATTTCATATAGTTACACGTATATACTATAGTATTTTATTAAATCTAGTATACTTAGACTTATACCCCATGGTATTTCATTAAATTTCATATAGTTACACTTATGTACTATAATATTTTATTAAATCTAGTATATACTTAGACTTGTATACTATAGTATTTCATTAAATCTAGTATACTTAGACTTATACCCCATAGTATTTCATTAAATTTCATATAGTTATACTTATGTACTATAATATTTCATTAAATCTAGTATACTTAGACTTATACACCATAGTATTTCATTAAATTTCATATAGTTCCACTTATGTACTATAATAGAATACTATAGTATATAAGTCTAAGTGTACTAGATTTAATGAAATACTATAGTACATAAGTGGAACTATATGAAATTTAATGAAATACTACGGTGTATAAGTCTAAGTATACTAGATTTAATGAAATACTATAGTATATAAGTGTAACTATATGAAATATAATGAAATACTATGGGGTATAAGTCTAAGTATACTAGATTTAATGAAATACTTTATTATATAAGTGTAACTATAGGAAATTTAATGAAATACTATAGTATATAAGTCTAAGTATACTAGATTTAATGAAATACTATAGTATATAAGTCTAAGTGTACTAGATTTAATGAAATACTATAGTACATAAGTGGAACTATATAAAATTTAATGAAATACTATAGTATATAAGTGTAACTATAGGAAATATAATGAAATATTATAGTACATAAGTGTAATTATATGAAATATAATGAAGGACTATAGTATATAAGTGTAACTATATGAAATATAATGAAATACTATAGTATATAAGTGTAATTATATGAAATTTAATAAAATACTATAGTATATAAGTCTAAGTATGAAATACTATAGTACATAAGTGTAACTATATGAAATATAATGAAATACTATAGTATATAAGTGTAACTATATGAAATATAATGAAATACTATACCATATAAGTGTAACTATATGAAATATAATTAAAAACTGGGCATATTTGAGCCTAATTTCTCGTATTTCACCGGTTTCTTCAATAATCCTTCCTATTGGGCCTATTTGGGCCCAATTTTTCATTTTTTGCATTTTTCATCCGTTTCTTCTACAATTCTTCCTACTGGGCCTAATTTCTCGTATTTTAATTTTTCACCCGTTTCTTCTATAATCCTTCCTATTGGGCCTATTTGGGCCCAATTTTTCATTTTTTCAGTTTTTCACCCATTTCTTCTACAATCCTTCCTACTGGGCCTATTTGGGCTCAATTTCTCGTATTTTAGTTTTTTACCCGTTTTTTCTATAATCATTCCAATAGGTCCAATAGGAAGGATTATAGAAGAAACGGATGAAAACCTGAAATACGAGAAATTGGGCCAAAATAGGCCCAAATAGGACCATGGGGGCAGCCATCGTATTTTGGGCTTTTGGAGGGGCAAACGATGTCCGTTTTGGACGAGATTTATATTTACGGACTCGTATTGAAATTCTCTACATGATTATGGGGCAAAAAAAAGTTTTTTTTTTGCTGCGCCAGAATCTTGCGTATGCCAGATTCTGGCGCAGAAGGCCAATTTCAAAAATTCCCCCAAGTCCCCATAAAGGAGCTACGCCAGAATCTTGCGTACGCAAGATTCTGGCGTAGCTCCTTTATATATATATATTTTTTAAATTCCCACGTATTTATACGTTTTTAGCCTACTACGCTCGTATTTGGCGTACGCCAACATCTGGCGTAGTAAAACGTAGTGCGAAAAGGCAAAAAACGTAGTACAAATAGGCGGCTCGTTATTTAATACAACTCTGCATCTAGCTAGTACATACACGTTTGTTAATGGATCTCTGCCTCTAGCAAACACCTGATCCGATCTATATATATAAACTAGCTGGCGTCCAACATCTTTAGCTTACAAGGTAGAAAGGCCTTGATCCAGCTCGCGCACGCTTTTTTGATCTTACTGTTTGTTGAGCTGATCATTTTGACATGCTTTGCATTAAGCTTGGGCTTATACTTTGTAGGCTTCTTCCATTTCCGTGTGTTGGGTTCCCTTTTGGCTGCAAATCTTGCTTCAGACTTTAAATGCTTGAGCCTTTTGATTTCATGTGAGAAATTTGTTATGTCATAATCGAAGTTTGTACAAATTAGTCGTTTAAGTTTACAATGGTCGCGCACTCATGAATTGACTAGAACACTTAGAAAAAAACGAAGCATACATGTTAGCAGGTATTTACTGGGCTCAATATTAGTATGGGACAATATTTAATGATTGAAGTGAAGTGGACTCCTGAAATGAGCTGAAATGGGCCCATTTAGTTGGATGACAACAACAACAACAAACAAAAGCCCTCTCCTCCTTTGATTAAAGTTGTGGCCACGTGCAGTAGAAGCTATATATTGCTTCTTTCTCCCCAAAAGCAGGTAACAACAAAAAACAACAACATCAACTAGGGTTTGTGCCGTTTTGCTCAGGGAAAGAAAAGAGAGGCTTGGGAGAGTGCTCGAAAGGTGCGATCGAAAAGAGGAGCAAGGGAAGACGAAGGGCGGTGGCGTTTTCGAGTCCGGTGGCGATTCGAAGGTATTCGTCGGGGTCGTGTTCGTCGGGGTCGTGTTCGTCGGGGTCGTGTTCGTCTTGGTGTCTCTTGCGGTGGCGCGGACTGGTGGAGTGCAGAAATGGAGCATTTCTGCGGTGCTTCACAGGGGCGTATTTCTTTTGATCCTTATTCTTGTGCTTCATGTTGTTGTGTGCTTCAGATTCCTTTGCTGTGTTTTGCTCTCTTGAGTGTGCTCTTGTAAACAAACGATTGAGGCCTTTGAATGCTTAGTGGATTTGGTGGATCTCCCCTTTTGAGATCTCGCGGATGTAGGGTAATCGAACCGCATTACCAATTCTTGGTGTCCATATTGTTTTTGGTTGTTTCTGTTTGGCTTGAATTAGGAAATTTAGTTTATAGATTGGTATCAGAGCTTTACCTGCATCCCTTGTGCTTTTATGATTTGGAAAGTGTGCTTTCTGTTGCTAGAAGAGTTTTCTAGGGTTTGTCCTTGCTCGATCCTATTGTGCTTTCGCTGCTCTTGTGCATTTGACTGATTCTTGCTTATTCACTACTGAAAACTGTGGTTCTGGATTCTTGTGATATTGAATACTTTACCTTGATTCTGATTTGGAGATCTTGTGAACCTGGAAATCTTGTTTTTCGTGTGTTCTTGGATCTGATTTCATATTTGGTATGACCTATGGTGTCATGTGTTTTCTAAGTTCTTGAATTGTGATTCTTTGAACTTGAAAGTGTGTTGGAGTGCAACATCTGGAGTTGTACTTGATTGGTTATTGAAATTGTGTTCTTGAGAACTGATTACTCTGTGTGTGTGATTCTTGGACTCTTGTGTCCTAATCTGTGGTTATCAATTTCTAGACTCACTTACTAACTTGTAAGATTGGTAGGTGATGGCTGAAAATATGATAAAACTGACACCATTCGATGGTACTACTGACTTTGCAATGTGGCAAGTCAAAATGAAGGCTATACTCATCAAGGAGAAGTGTAGTAAAGCAATAAAGGCAGAGTATCCTGAGGGCACAAACGAGGCTGAAAAACTTGAAATGGATGAGCAAGCACACTCATAAATTATGATAAGGCTGACATATGATATGGCTCGTCAAGTGGTAAAGTTTACTACTACTAAAACTCTATGGGATGCTTTAACAACATTATACTTGACTAAATCCTTGCCTTCTAGAATATCATTACTGTGCAGATAATTTACATTTAAGATGGATGTGAATATGACTTTGAATGATAACTTGGATAAATTTTTGAGAATGACCCAATATTTAGAGAGGTGTAAAGATAAGATTGCTGAAACTCACCAAGTTGTTCTGTTATTGAATTCCCTGCCTGCTCAGTTTGACATTCTGAAAGATGTGATTCAGTTTAGTAATGATACTATCTCTTCTGCTAAAATAGTTGAGGCTATAATTCAGAAAAATGAAGTGTCGAAGGTGTTTAAGACTAAAACTGAAAATAAAACTGGTGTCAAACCTGAGAATTTTGTCTTGCATGCTGAGGGGAAACCCAATATTGGAAAAAAGGCTAAGGTTGATGCTAAAGATAGAAAGTGTTTCTATTGTGGTAAGACTGACCATTTTATTAAGGATTGCAAGAAAAAGAAATCTGATGATGATTAGAAATCTAATGTTACTAATGTGTGTGAATCCGGTGCTTCTTATTCATGTGAGTTGCTCGTGCTTGATTCTAGATATGATTCTGATTGTTGGATATTAGATTCTGGTAGCTCTATGCATGCTACCCCGCATAAATACATGTTTGATGATTTACATGAATTTGAGTGTGGTGAAGTTATGTTGGGTGACAAGACATGTTTAGAAATCAAAGGTATTGGTAATGTTCCCTTAAAAATGCATGATGGCAATGTTAGAGTGCTTCAAAAGGTGAGATGGGTTCCAAACTTGAGAACTAAAGTGTTTTGTTTTCCTCCAACCTTTTTTCTTTGCCTTTTCTTGCATTTTCCAGCCTCTTTAGATTGCACAAGTGATGTTACCTGAACTACATTCTCATTCAAAACAGTTAGATCATTTTCAAAAGGTATTTTGGATTGAATTGAGCTCATCTTACCTTCACCTTTTGAGGTGCTTAAGCAAGGGGTGGCCGTAACATAATATAACCCTCCCTGGTTAATACCTCGTATAAGGGAATTGCCATTTTTAGTGACATTCCCTTATACGAGGTATTAAGAAGGGAAGGTAATATTATGCTACGGCCACCCCTTGCTTAAGCACCTCAAAAGGTGAAGGTAAGATGAGCTCAATTCAATCCAAAATACCTTTTGAAAATGATCTAACTGTTTTGAATGAGAATGTAGTTCAGGTAACATCACTTGTGCAATCTAAAGAGGCTGGAAAATGCAAGAAAATGCAAAGAAAAAAGGCTGGAGGAAAACAAAACACTTCAGTTCAGCTGAGACTGAAGAAGAAAAATGGTGAAATAGCAAAGTGCCAACCCCTATAGTGCTTAGAGTCAGAAAAAGGCTCTAAAAAACAGCAAATTATGGTTGTAAATGGTGAAAAAGTTGTTGCAGAGATGGAGGGACACCTGGATACCAAGTCAGAAAGCAAAACACACCAATTAGGTGGGGGAGTGAGTATCTCTAAACCTAAAATTCAAGCTAAGGGAGTTGAAGTAAGTGTTTCTGAACTAAAAACTGAATTTCATGCTAGATTATGTGGTCTAGATGATCATTCACTTGTGTGTGAAAAATCTGAGCATGATTTTTGTTGTAGTTTCTATGTGAGAAACATTCAGAAATACTTGTGGTTAATTGGTGTATGTGCTTGTCTGATTTCTGTAAGAATGTGGAGAACAAAATACTTGTCCAATAAACTGCCCTCCAAAAACTTTGCCAAACTATGGAGCATCAGGCAAGGTAATGCCTTGAAACAGGTTTACCTGTTATAAAAAAGAACTGCAAATATCGATATTTCCTAAATGGATGCGGATCCAGTGAGAATGAACATTATGGTGAGAAATGAGAATAACTCATAGTCTTTGGATTTTTCAAATCCAAAAGCTAGGATTAGACTATCATTTAAGTGGTCATGTGCCATGCACATGACCATTTAAGTGGAATTTAGATGCAAATATAGGGCTGTTCATCGGGCCAAAACCGAATCGAACAAAATCGAACCGAAACCGAACTTCAGAATTTTGTGAACCGAAAACCGAACCAAACATACTCAGTTCGGTTCGGTTTTATTCAGGTTCGGTTCGGTTTTGGCCCGAAATAACCGAATATTTTGAAATTATGATGATTTAGAGGTTTTAGTGCACAAAACCGAATTAGACAGAACCAAACCGAACTTGGACCGAACCGAACCGAACTTGGACCGAACCGATCCGAACTTGGACCGAACTAGACCGAACCGAACTAGATCGAACCGAATAAGTTTGGACTAATTTATCTAGAAATCTAGGTATTTAAATTATTTTAAAAATATTCGGTTTTGGACCGAACCGAAAACCGAATATCATTTTTATACGAACCGAAAACCGAACCGAATATAATCGGTTCGGTCCAAAAAACTGAAAAACCGAACCCGATGAACACCCCTATGCAAATATATGTCAAAATCTATGCACACACAAACTAAAACATATACACATGCTGATAAATACATGAGTTTTCACATACACAAAGTCACATATATAATAAAAAATCCTATACAGATTTTATGCAATATCAATGCACATACAAGTCAATATCGATGCACATACAAGAAAAAATCAATACACATACAGTCGCAAGCCAAAATTGTGCATGGGAAAAAAAAGTGGTCGGAAAAAAAAAACGGTTAACACCGGAACTTCAGCGTTGACCGCCGGTGACTGGTTTGACCAGTCATGTTGACCGGTCAAACTTTAAAAAATGAGGTCATGTGCCATGCACATAAAATGAAAGTTAAATTCTAACCTTTGGTTTATTTATAATCCAAAGACTATGATTTATTCTCATTTCTCACCCTAATATATATTCTCACATGACACTTACCCTTTATTTAATACATATTATATTTATGTAGCAATTGTACTGATCCAGTTCTAAATCAAGTTGTGCAGACACTTTCAGGAATCAATTAGCAAGAGCAACAAGAGACATGATTGAAAGAGTGGAGTCAGCCAAAATGTGCTGAAGAAACAAATTCATTCTGAAAAACATTGAACGGATTATGTATAGCCATATGAATGGATTTGATAATACAAAAAGTAAAAAGAAGAAAAAAAGGCATGGCAGATAAGAAATGAACATGAAGCAAAGTAATGTTGAATTTGCAAAACTTACCACACCGAAATGCAGCCTTTTATTGAGATCAAGAACACATTTGTGGATCAAATCTACACAAACTCATGAAAGAAACAACTTGATAAAACCATCCAAATTAAACACAAACAATGTTACATATATGTTCTTAGAACCACCATATATTATTATCCATGAGTCAAGCTAATGAGATATAAATATGTCGGACATACAAAAACCACCTCGCTGGCTGCATTATTATCGAGATGCATAATTGAAAATACCACCAGACAGCAATCCAAGTCTCCAACCATCAACACTGAGCTCTGCATACATGGACATTTACTTAATTAAAAGTAGTACAAAAAATAAGAATAAGAACTATGGCAAGTATCAGTATCACATATCACAGTCCAACAACAAGTATGGCATGAACATTATGTCTATGTACCTCGCATGCAAAATCTCTAGAAGATGTGCCAACATCACATGATAATACAAGTGGAATGCTGAATAGCTCCCAATTTCAAGTGTTAGGACAATCTAGAGTTATCAAATGGACACAATGTCAAGATTTATAATCATTGTTGAGTTAGATGTATTTTTATCATATAAAGTTGTTTAAACCATACTGAAAGAGGATCCTATAAACAATGGTAACACTATAAATTTACCAATGACAAGAAAAGCAAGAAAGGACTGAGGCCGGTATAATTAACAATTACCTAAATCACAGTGAAGTTAATGCCTTCCACATATTTTTCAAAGGGAAAGCGGTTGATAGGACCGGGAGTGACATGCACCTTTGTACGACTAGTGCGCTGAACTCTAAATTTGACAAAGTTAAAATTGGTGTGTTGTAACTTACATTCCTCCAGAACGGGCCAGGCGTTAGCCAAGCACAACAGTTCATCACCCAAATGAAGCATATTTTCGAACTTCATAATGCCAACTTCCCAATGAAAGTGAGCGGAATACACAACCTTCAACCACGAATTGGTCATCACGTCATAGGCAACAAGGCAATCAAGTGTCCCCTGACATGGGAATAAAGAACACCATCAACCAAAGCGGTAGCACTCTTCCAGCTCCTGAAGCAAGGAGCAAGGCAATCCCATCTTCCTCCATTAGCAGGGTAATAAGCATAAAGAGCACGAGCATTTCTGAAATGCACAAGAAGCCGTTCATTCTTTTCATCAGGAATTACAAGATAAGACACACAACACCTTTCCAAAGGAAGATCATTTGGTGGTGGAGCCAAGGGCTTCCACTCCTCACACTCAAGCGTAAACACCTCGCCTATACACGACGTTGCTGCTGAACCACCACCCAAAGCATAAATTTTACCCCCAAGGGAAGTACAAGACGGCCTATACCTAACATAACACATAACAGGGGCACCCTTCCACGTAAGGGACCCGGACCCTGATGATTTTGATTTAAAAGGGTCATCAGCATCTCCTTCTTTTGATTTAAGGAGTGAAAGTAGATGCGGTATGCTAAACTCTGAAAAAGATGTGCCCATGTGGATGTGGTGGCCATCATCATTTAATTCACTATCGGGATCATCATAATCTGGTAGGACAGGACTGCCAACAATATAGAGGAGTGATCCCAAACGCACAATGCCATCGTCTCTGTGTCTGTCTAACAGTGTAGACACAAGAGTACTCCACGCTTTCCGTGCTTCCAAATCCACCACGTAAAAACCAGACTTCCTTTCTGGATGTACAACCTGTGCCAAAACCACTTCTTTCATTTCACCTGCTTTAAAATAAGCACATCAAAGGTAAAAAAAACAGATTTAATTATAATTAATGTGAATGTAGGAATTTAACTGCAAGAAATTAAATCTATCAAATATATTTCCCCTAAAATCAATGTAAACGTAGGAATTTAGAGAAAAATCTATCATAGTGAGCAATGGTGTATCTATCCCCACAAAATCGCATATTTCCCACCAGGGAGAAAAAAATATTGAAACTTTTTCCGAAATTATAGTTGGGAAATTGACCCTTCCTTAACAGAGAAGAATGTCATATCTTACTAACAAAAAACGTTTAGGTTTAATATTACAAAAATAATCTAATGCCACCCGGTGAACTCTATAAATCAATGCGAGGGAGGTTATGGACCAAATGCAACGCACATGCTTGATTAAAACTGGGATCAGAGGCTGAGAAGGAAGAACTCACTGTGCACGACGGTGGTGAGACGAGTAGACGACGGTGCTGCGGAGGTGCATAAGCTACTCACAGAGTCACGGGCTAGGGGAGGAGACGATGTTTGGAAGGGGGGCAAGCCGGAGTGCAGGAGACGTCACAGGGAGGGAGAGATGAGGCGACGCTTAGGAGGTCACGGCGATTGAAGAGAACTGAGCAACTATGGTGGATACGAGGATAATTGAGGAGCTCGTATGAAGAATGGGATGGAGAACTAGGGGTGGGCACGGACGGTTAATCGATATTCGATTAACCGAATACCGGTTAACCGAAATTTCGGTTTATTTTTTTACTATCCGTAACCGTACCAAAACATTTGGTTAACCAAAATATTTCGGTTAACCAAATGGAAAAGATTCAAGAAATGGTACAATTTCAGTGACTAGTTCAGAGTATCTAATCCATCCAATTAGCTGCAAAAATCGACAGAGGAATGGAAGTGATGGGTTAATTAGTGACGTTGGTTGCATCTTACCGCCGCCCTCCAACTGAGGAATGGAAGTGATGGGTTAATTAGTGACTAGTTCAGAGTATCTAAACAGTGAAAATTCACAAATTTTGTAATTTGTATCAAGCTACTAGTTGTCAAACAGAGATGCATGCAGAAGTTATCAAATCACACACGCATGCGAAAACACATTACAGATACATAAATTGTTCAAACACACACTTTAACGACAATATCCAATTATTATTGATTTTATACTCAAATTGCAACTCTGAATAATTGATTAACCTGTATAACGATCAATTCAGAAATTTTGTATCAAATTACTAACTTAATTGATCACTCGGACGGACCAAAAAGCAAATAGAGATGCATGCAGAAGTTATTAGATCATACACAGCATGCGAAAACACACTGCAAATACAGATTTTGTCCAACTGAGGAATGGAAGTGATGGGTTAATTAGTGACGTTGGTTGCATCTTACCGCCGCCCTCCAACTGAGGAATGTAAGTGACGGGTTAATTAGTGACGTTGGGTTAATTAGTGACTAGTTCAGAGTATCTAATCCATCCAATTAGTTGCAAAAATCGACAGAGGAATGGAAGCAAGCAACTTACCGGTAGGGCGGCGGGGCTGCTTGATGCCATGAGTCAGAGAAAGAGCATCAGAGTAGGAGTTCGTCGGCGGTGGTGATGGGTTGTCGAAGAGCAGGAGGTCGCCGGCGGTGGTGATGGGTTGTCGAAGAGCAGGAGGTCGGCGACGGTGGTGAAGGGTTGTCGAAGAGCGAGGAGATCTGGTTTGGGTACAAGATCTGGTTTGGGTACGCGTTTTGGCAAAGAAAGAGAGACTCTGCCCAAATTTTAGGTTTAATTCGGTTAACCGTAACCGAACCGATAACCAAAATATTTTCGGTCGATTAACCGTAACCGAAAACTTTGAATTTTCGGTTCGGTTAATCGAAAATTCGGGCGGTATTGCGGTTATTCGGTACGGTTAATCGGTTACAGATATTTTGTCCACCCCTATGGAGAACGGCGCATACGAGAGAAGGAAGAGAGTGATACGAGGAGAATTAAGGAATTGGGAGTAAACTAATCCCTACAATTAGGGTGAAATTTGGAGTTATTTTTATTTTTTTAACAATATAAAAAAAAATCAATCAAACTCTTATTTTTATTACTTTCCCTCGCTTTACAAACAATTTTTTTAAAATTCTACCATTTACTCTCCATCCTAGACAAACAACATTTATTTATTTATTTACTATTCTTTCTCCACCCTCTTTTTTATTCATTCCCTCCCTTTAATGAACCTTTAGCCAAACACAGGGTTAGAGTTTCATTGTATAGTAGGTGGAGGCAGTGTCGGACATTTTCATTTATTGAATTTATTATCCCTAATT
This sequence comes from Rheum nobile, assembly GCA_027886185.1. Lineage (NCBI taxonomy): Eukaryota > Viridiplantae > Streptophyta > Magnoliopsida > Caryophyllales > Polygonaceae > Rheum > Rheum nobile. The sequence goes on along the minus strand of WOAB01000342.1, from coordinate 644,474 downwards.
TTTTTAATTTTTTTTGATAAGGTAAAAATTAGACCGGAAATCACGGAAGAAACGATTTCTAGCATCCTTGCGGATGAGAACTAGAAGCTCTAATTGGATCAGATATCTTCCAAAGAACTCTGATGCCCGAGCTTTGCAATGAAGTCTGTAACACCCCCAAAACTTAACCCTTTTGGAAAGGTATTACCGCCAGTGACCCCAGTGTTCCTTACCGAGATCACCCAAGGCTTTACCGTTTAAATATAATTCAAGAAATATAATGATACAAAATGATAACCTTATTTATATAAAACCTGAGTCCCGGGATTACATCCCAATCCCGAATAGGACAAACACAGAGTTTAAATAAATTACAGCGGAAGTCTTAAACAAAGTACAGCGGAAGTCTTATAAAATATTTTACAAACAAGGATCTTGACCACAATGGTCATCTCCCAAGGATCTCATCCTGATTAAAAAAAATTATTAAAAATGTCGAAAAACCACCGTCGACTCCATAGTCCTTCTAGTCTTCTCATCTACACTCTATCTGATGTGCCGAATCGAACGGATGACACCAGCCCACATGCAGAGAACAAAGTTCGTGGGTTAGTCTACTTGAATAGACTAGCAAGGGTAAAAAACAGAATGGTTCGAAGCAGTCGTATTAGGTTAGACTCATCGCTTCTCGAATAATAATCGATGACGATAGTCAACCATCATACTCTTACTGGAATAAACAAGAGGTATGCACAAGAGAAGATTCTGGAAGACTGAATCTTCACAGAAATCGAATCGAAAGAAGACTCCAACGGAAATGAGTCGTTAAGGAAATATGACAAATCTGGAATGTTTACAGCAACATACAATAATGATTTAAAAGCTGATTGAGATGCTTCGGTTCACGACCAACCTCACCGCTTACAGCGAATCTAGATTGGAAAGAGAACGTACTACATTCAAGTCTGGATCTTACAGAACCACATAACGATAATTTAAAAACTGACTAAGATGCTTCGGTTCACGACCAACCTCACCGCTTACAGCGATTCCAGATCGGAAAGAGAACGTACTATGATCAAAGTCGAGACAAGCTTTCCTAGCTGCACTATTACTTAGCTGCACTACTCGCCGAAGGTTTATTAATCATGTGCACTCGGGCACATATCTTATTTAATTATAGAACACACGTTATTGAAAACCATTAATGTTATTAAGAGCGGTACACAGCTTAATCACAGGGTGACCATTATGTCGACCCAAATTAGTACAACACACAAACACACACACACACGAACACACGAGGCTTAATATTATTCCGAGAACAACGGAAGTTATTGTTACACAGGGTGATCTTATGTTCACCTAGATTGCACTGCCACAACGCTTATACTTTAATTTACAGGGTGACAGTTACGTCCACCCCAATTTCACTAGCTAGGTGCTTAATACACATGACTGCTATTAAGCTCATCCACTGGCGCTAGCAAGGCGCTTAAACACTTCAGATCCTTAAAGGTGGATAAGAAGCATAGGTCAGACCCTTAAATTAATATTCGGAAATTATCCTGAGGAATATTATGATTTAAAAAAACGACAAATCCTTACTTGGATCAGCGTTCCTACGAACATTAAGTTATAAAGAAATGACTAATCCTTACTTGGATTAACGTTCCCACAAACTCTCATGTTAACTAAACAGTCTAACACAATAATTATTCATATTAAATCCGTCCAGGCAATCAACTTAAACACAGAGATAATAGAAACAACTAATCCTTACATGGATTAGTTTTCCTATTAACCCACATGCTATTCTAGCATTAAGATTAATTTCACAACAATACCATCACGGTAATTATCACATATGATAGCGTTGTTCTAACAGATATACAACCTATCATATGATTACTTTAATCACGTTTATTTATGAAATTAGTTCCCAAACAAAACAACAGTTCTGGATAAATCCACATAAATGCCCGAAAGGCGATCATAGATAATAGCGTCGTTCTAACAGATATACAACCTATTATATGATTTTCCAAAACAGTTTATAAAACCAATTCTAGACAAACACAATAATCATTCCAAATTAATTACTCAGATAAACAGCTGATAATTAATGTAAATATGGAACGATGAGCAAGAGTGAACCACCACTTGCCTTAGTCCGCAGATCTGGAACAAAGCAGAGACAACAGGATTTCGGGCTCGACACAGGTATAGCTTCGACAACACAACGATCTTCGAGTCGACCCATAAGGAAACCCCAAGTTAGATTCGACATAAACTAGTACGAATCTAAGGAAAGACGAAAGGAACCGAAAGAAACGACGACACGACGACAACCCACCAAGCCAAAGCCACGAAGACATTCTGGGCACTGGCGGCGGGCGTCGTTCTTGGCGGCGGTCGCCGCATTCATCACGGCGGGCGCCGTAAAGAACACGGCGGTCGCCGTGAAGAACTCCGACGACAGAACGAGAGAAAAACTCACCCAAATGATGCGCGTTTTGACCCCTTTTTGCCTTGCCTGGGTTCCAACCTCCAAGGGAAACCAAAAGGCTTCACAAGGGCTTCTAGAAACACCACCAAACGACACCGGCGAAAGCTTCAGAAATCCGACGAGGGCACCAGACTCCGGCGAGAGAGATTTTGAGACTTGAGCTTCTGATTTTGTGTGAAATCCGATCCCCAAGCCTCTCCTTTTATAGCCAGATCACAAGGGAGCACAATGATGACCTAAATGGAGGCGTGGCGGGGCTAGTTTGGCGTCGTCAGACGCTCGCCGGCGACCTTCGGGCAAGGACCTCCGGACAACAACGACGGCGAGCGCCGTCATAAATGCGGTGGGCGCCGTCATCAATGCGGTGGGCGCCGTCATCAATGCGGCGGGCGCCGCCATAGGCCTGGCGTCCCCAGCTAGGAGGATACTCACCGGCTCCTCGAGCCCAGCGACGGCGGGCGCCGCCATACCCACGGCGGGCGCCGCCACCCTGGCTTCGCCTCCTCAGCTCTTAGACGAAAACGATGTTAACCCGGGATAAAATTATCGTACGCGAACGAGTAATTAACATCCAAAGTACGTCGTCTGTATTTTATTTCACTGAGAAAAATAATACAGAGATATAGCACATTACATAATGTCTTAAACTCTCTGTATTAAATCCGACATACAAAACAGGTGTTCGGGAAAATTCCAAAAATTCCAAAAATAATCCTTACAGAATTACGGGGTATCACAAAGTCGGCCACAACATTTGTTTTTCGAAAGACATGAGAGATTTGCACTGAAGAAAACAATTGTAAAATACAAAAGATATCAGAAATTAAAATTTCGATATCCCATGAACAATGTCATATCTTATTCAGGACGTTTAGAATAATAAGGTTGTCGCATTCAAAGTGAATGTTGTTAAGACCTAATGCATAAGCTTTAACCAAGGTATTCCTTACTGTAAGTGTTTATGTTTTTAACGGTGTTGATATTACGCACTTTTCTCCAAAGATGTGTATTTGGTTCACCTTGACTATTTCGGAATATGAAACCATATCCCGAATCGCCATTAGTCCTAATGGATATATCTGTTTAAAATTTAATAACATTATTCGGAGGTTTTTTCCATTTTTTAGCCGTCTATTATTGTTCATGTTATTCGTTTTTTGTTTAGGCTCTTGCAAACAATCTGGATTCCAGGTTTTCGTTTGTTTCCGGTTATGGATTTGATTTTTAATATAAAGAGGTACGTCCTTAATCATGTCAGTATCATTAGAGGATCTCCCAAAACTCTGTTGGTTTCTATAGAACCAGATGCCCCACCAAGAGATTGTCAATTCTACAAATTGTGTTTTATCAATTTTATGTCGAATTTCATCAATTATGTAAGAGGTTTTATTGTTACCTATATATAGGTTCCTAATAATTCCATGTGTGTCTTTGTTCATTTTTTCTATTGTTCTTAGTGTATGATTGCACTGAATAAAAGGTGATTAGAATCTTCGTTTTGTGCATTGCACCGAATACATCCCTAAATAAGTGTCACTCCTTTTTCAGCTAGTATGACTTTGGTTGGTAGTCCATTTTTTAAAATTTTCCAAAGAAAATTTTGAACTTTAGGATAAGTATCCAAATTTCAAATTCAGGAAGAGTCATATGCAATGTATCTTTTGTTCTTATTGATCATATGCATAGCAGATTTTGTGGAAAACCAACCGTTTTTACTGACTTCCCAATACATTCTATCATGTATATTGTTTAGAGGTATTGTAATGGATATTATTTGTTTAGATATATGAGTTGGTAGAGTCTGTTCAATCTTTTCCTTATTCCAAGTATTATTTGGTAGAATGAAATCTTTCACCAAAGCATCTTTATTGTGATTTGGTTGTGTGTTGATAATGTCACATAATGGAGTTTTAGTCAGCCATCTATCAGTCCAGAACTTGATGGTTTTACCATTTTCAACTTGCCAAATGAGTCTTGTTTTGAATTCATCAAGAATTTCAATCATTTTGGTCCACTGCTAAGAACTTTTCCTTGTTTTCATAATGTAAGATGTGTTGTGTTTTTAGATATTTTTTTGTTATAATTTTCACCCAGCAATTTTCTGGTTCGGACAAAATTTTCCATAACAAATTGAATTGTAGTGTTGTGTTCATGTCCTTTGCTTTTCTCAGTCCAAGTCTTCCTTGTTGAGTTGGTTTACAAATCTTTTCCCAGCCTATTAGAGGTTTGTATGAGGGTTCCTTGTTCAAAAAAAAAAGTTCTGTTCAGTTTATCCAGTTTGTTATGGGTATATGTGGGTAACATAAAACTCTACATGAGGTAGTTAGGTCTCGATGTAAGATTTGCTTTAATTAGTGGATAATTAAGCGGTCAAACCGGTCACCAGCCGGCGGTCAACGTCGGAGCTCCGACGTACGTTGACCGGTCTTTTTTTTTTCGGACCATTTTTTTTCTTTTTTTCTTTTTCTTTTTCCGGGGTCACTTTTTTTACTTAAGATGACATGTGCATACATTTTGGCTTGTGTGTGCATCTATATTATCCTATATGTGCATCAAATTTTATAAGGCGTTGTCCGACCTAAGTTTTTTTTTTTTCTGGCCCATTTTTTTCTGGGTCCACTTTTTGCTTGCGCTGACATGTGCATCATTTGTTACTTGTGTGTGCATCAATATTGACTTGTATGTGCATTAAAATTTTATAAGGTGTTGTCCGAACATTTTTTTCCATTGAATTTTTCGCAGCCCAACTTTTTTCCAAGACTAATTTTTTGCTTGAGATGGCATGTGGATACATTTTTGGCTTGTATGTGCATAAATTTGGCTTGTATGTGAATCAATATTGACATGTATGTGCATATAAAAATTGTAAAAAATATGCATTGTTTTCTAGAGAACATGTGCATGAGTTGCACACTGTATGTGCATAAGTTTTGACATGTGCACATTCAAGCAAAAAGACGTGTGTTTTAAATGGTATGCACATACAAGTCAAAAAGTCATGCACATATCAAGCCAATAAAACAATGCATACAAGTAAAATTTAGATGCACATACAATTCAAAGTTCATGCACTTACAAGACAAAACTTATACACATTTTGTAAAGTGTTTAAGATTTTACATGTGTGTGCATAAGTTTCCACTTACAAAAAGTCACACATATAGTCAAACCCTATGCACGTCTAGTTCAATTTACATGCACATGCAAGCAAAAAGACATGCACTTCAATGGGTATGCACATACAAGCCAAAACTCATGCACATTTTAACCCAAGAAAACAACGCACACAAGTAGAATTTAGATGCACATACAGGTCAAAATTTATGATGCCAAAACATATGCACATTCTCTGAAATGCATGCATACGTTTTTGCATTTATGTGCATGAGTTTTCACATACACAAAGTCACACATATAATCAAAATCCTATGCAAAATTTCTGTAATTTAGGTGCACATATAAGCCAAAACTCATGCACAATATTTCAACCCAAGAAAATAATACACACAAGTAGAATTTAGATGTAAATATATGTCAAAATCTATGCACACACAAGCTAAAACATATGCACATGCTGATAAATGCATGAGTTTTCACATACGTCGGAGCTCCGACGTTGACCGTCGGTGACTGATTTGACTAGTCATGTTGACCGGTCAAACTCTAAAAAATAAGGTCATGTGCATGCACATGACCTTTTAAATAAAAGTTAAATCATAACATTTGATTTATTTGTAATCCAAATACTATAATTTATTCTCATTTTTCACCCTAATATATATTCTCAGATAACACTTACCCTTTCCAAATATATATACAAAAACAACTTCATCAATTTCTTGTACATAACATGCAAGTGGCACAAAGTCATGGACTGACAAATAACAAGATGTGAAATGAATAATATATGCTTCTGAAAGAAATCATTACATCAGCAGTGAAGTAGAACAAATCAACGAAGTCGGTTATTCACCAAAACAATACAGAACCACCTACTCATGATAAAAATTGCCTACTAGAAAATTTAAGCTAAAAATCAGTTTACATGTATTGATCACCGATTTGAAAGAAAATAAAGTATAAAACAGTCATGAAGTCTCAAGAAAGCATACTTCGATGGAATTTAGGTGCAATATGCTTTCAAAGGGTGAATTAACCTATATTTCTTTTTTATAAAAGTCTCAAAAAATCAGTTTACATCTTGGCCCTCATCTGCATAATTGCATTCCACATTGATTTTGGCCGTAGCAAATTAACCTATATTTCTTTTTTATAAATGGATCAAGGAATTTGCAAAAGGAAACTTTCTTTATAATTTATGGTTATCTATTTTCATTTTTTGTTGTTTTATTTCCATTTTTTATAATCATAAAAAAATTCAAATGAGAAATTTGTATTCAAATTGGACTTTTACGTGTATGTATATAATATAAAGTTATAAAATACATGCTAACATATTTGATGCCCCTTCTATGCTTATGTACGTTAACATTTATGTCTATATTTACAATTATATGCTTTTTACACATTATGTTGCATTGGTTATAATAACGCAATTTAATTTCTTATTTGTTGGTTTGCAGGTTTACTGCGACATTGATAAAATCTACTTTTTTGAAAAAACTTTTCTCCATTTCATTGATGTTTGTGAAGATGTAGTCAATGTATAAGACATATTTTATGAGAATGTTATTTTCGTGTACTTTTATCAATTGTAATTTATTTTTAATGTTAGTCGTCGTTGTTCATTATATAGCACCTTTGTTCATTAATCTTTAGTGTAGCACCCACCAATGGTCTCGATAAGTACCTAGGGTGTCCGATCATTAATGAGCGGGTAACTAATGCAACCTTTTAACCGCTAATTGACAAAACAACAAAACAACTGACAAAATGGAAGGCTAATACATTATCACAAGAAGGTAGGAAAGTCCTCATCAAGGCAACCCTAGCAGCCTAACCAAGCTATATCATGCAAAATTTCATGCTACCAACCAATACGCACAAAAAATTCGATACTATCAACCAATGTTTCTTTTGGAATAAAGATAACAAACACAAGCCCCTCATCGGATGGAATCAGATTTGCAAATCAACAAACAAATGAGGATTAGGAATCAGGAAAAACGAAGATATGAACAAAACACTCCAAATGAAACTAATATGGAAATTACTTGCTGAACCCACCAATATATGGGTAAAGATCATTCAGAAAAAGTACCTAAAAATAAAATCAATATTAGAATATGAAAGGAAAAAGAATACAAACTACTCCTAGCAGTGGAGTAACCTAACCAAACTCATACCAGAATTCAAAACTGGATTACAATGGGAAATAGGAAATGGTAGATCCATTAACTTTTGGAACGATAATTGGCACCCTTTAAGGAAACTAGCCCAACTAGCAATAGATCAAAATCTCATAAACACCTCTGAAACAGTAGACCATTATATTAACCAAGATAGAACTTGGAAAATAGAGAAACTGAGAAAGCATTTCAACCACGATAAATCATTACTATCATGAATAAAAAGTTACCAAACAATATATTCGAAGATAGACTGTATTGGAAACATAACCGAAATGGTTGGTTCTCTACCAAAAGTGCTATACATATGATTTATGAAAATAAAGGACTCTTGAAAACAAATGTCAATTGGATCTGGCAACTTGATATCCCACCCAAAATAAAACACTTCATATGAAAGGTAAGTAAAAATGGGTTACCAACCAAAGAAAAACTTTATGAAAGGCATATACCTGTTCCACTAGAATGCATAATGTGCAACTGTCCAGTAGAGAACCTAACCCACTTCTTGCTCAAATGCCCGCATATCAAACATATCGTACGAAGTATAAACCCACAGACTGAACAACTAATTAGCAATATTAATACAGACAATAAAGATCCACCCCAACTACTAAATGAAATCATGAACAAAATTAGTTTAAGGGAAATGAAAATCCTTTCGATATGCTGGTGGAGCCTGTGGTATCAACGAAATCTTAAAACTTTCGAAGATCAAAACAAGAACACTATACCTAATCTCTACAACTTCATACAACTGCAACGCCAAAACTGGGAAAAGGCCAAAAAAGATAAAGATACAACGGAGAAAGCAAAAAATGTAAGACATGCAACAAGGAGAAAAAGAAAGAACATTAAATGGGCAAAACCTCCTATTAATGTCTATAAACTAAACTCAGATGCATCAAAATGTACACATGGACTAGCAACATATGAATACATCATTAGGGACCATGAAGTCCAACCGATGGGCATGGCTAATGGAGCCCTGGGGAACATCTCTCCGTTACTAGCGGAAGCAATCTCGATGCGTTATGGAATTCGAGATGCAATTCAGTTAGGGATCTCTGATATCGAGATCGAAGACGATAATTTGTGCCTAATCAATGCCTTAAACGATAAATGGGACTGTCCGTGGGAGATTGAGCTCACTATTTCAGATATACTTCTCGACTTGCGACATTTTTCATCCTGTTGCATTACCCACATCTTTCGGGAAATCAATATTGTGGTCGATTTTATAGCAAAACTTTACCACATATCGATTTTATCAGATAGTGCAGTCATTTCAGATCTATATGATTTCATCCGCAAGGATACTCTAGGGCGGTCTACCTCACGATAGAGGTGGTCCTCCTAATTCTTTTCCTAATAAAAAAAAATAAAAAAATATGTGTTACACTAGTTTGGGCTAATGCAGTCATGCAGACCGTTGCGGGCCAAACACAATTTCCCGGTTTTATATCGCGCGTAATAAACCAAGAATTAATGAAGGTAGATAAGAACATTGCAGAACCGTCTAGAACTCCAAATTTCTGGCACAATCAACGGTCCGGATTTATTCATCCAAAATATGCAAGAGCGGTTGTAAAAAAGATTCTAGATCCTTCCCTAACTGGGCTCCACTGGTTTCCTAACATCATACGGCTAGAAACTACTCTCACACCGCCTCAACCCCCAAATCTATACCGTTGAATGACCAAAAATAGAGAGATAAAAGAATTTTTCGCACTCAATTACAAGCATCGAACGATCTCTGTTTGTCTCCCTACATTCAAAAAGGAAAGAGGAATTCGATTCTCTGCTATCTGACGCTCAAGTTTCTGATCTCTCTGCGAAGGAAGAAGAAGAGGAAGAAAGATGTTTGGGAGAGCGCCTAAGAAAAGTGATAACACCAAGTACTATGAGATTCTCGGGGTGTCGCAGAACGCTACTCCGGAGGATTTGAAGAAGGCGTACAGGAAAGCTGCGATTAAAAATCATCCTGATAAGGGCGGTGATCCCGAGAAGGTCAGTTCTTCTGTTGATTTCCGGAGTATTTTGTGCTTAGATGATTGTTTAGGAAAGTTATCCTTACTCGATGAAATTGGTTTTTGGTTTTTGCTTCTGCTGCTTGAGATTTTTGCAATATATAGTTTTTTGCTTGTGAAATTTACATGTGTTGGAAAAACCTCAAATTTTGCTTGTGGAATTAATGAATTTAGGTTGAGTTCCGTGCGTAATTCTTAGGAGTTACTTCTCAATATTGAGTGGTTTTATGAGCTATGGTTCTAAGGAAAGTGAGTAGATCGTAAAGATGTTGAAATGCAGCTGGGGTTGGGTTATAAGACGTTCTTGTTACCTGTGGCCGAGCCTCAGTTCGCTATGAATTTGACGTTTCTTGTTTCGGCATCTATAATCTGATGCTGAACTTGAGCATGTTGTATTGCATTTGGAGCAAAAGTATGTGATCCTAACTCCAAGTCTTCTAAAGCAATATAGCATTGGCTGCTCTTCTCTATTTAATTTGATTCTAGCTTTTGATAAGGCTAATGCTTCAATTATATTTTTTATGACGGTTATTATATTATTGCAGTTCAAAGAGTTAGCTCAGGCTTATGAAGTTCTAAGTGACCCAGAGAAGCGTGAGATCTATGACCAATATGGTGAGGATGCACTCAAGGAAGGAATGGGTGGTGGAGGTGGAATGCATAATCCATTTGACATCTTCGAATCGTTCTTCGGTGGAAACCCATTTGGTAAGTAGATTAACACAAATGTTCTTGATACTTATTTTCTCTGTAACTAGTAATACATTCATCTCAGTGTATTTTGCTTACTTTCAAATGTGATCAGGTGGTGGTGGAAGCAGCAGAGGAGGAAGAAGGCAGAGGAGGGGAGAAGATGTCATCCATCCTCTCAAGGTCTCTTTGGAAGATCTTTACATCGGAACATCCAAAAAGCTTTCTTTATCAAGGAACGTTTTATGCTCAAAGTGCAATGGGTAAGTACTGAGCGCACTTCACTGTTCTTGTACTGATCACTGAATTCAGATTCTTAATTTGGGATTTTTTAAGAATGGAAACATTACCGAAGATAACTTGTCTTTTCAATGTGTTCACAGTAAAGGATCAAAATCCGGTGCTTCAATGACGTGTGCTGGATGTCAAGGTAGTGGTATGAAAGTCTCAATCAGACAACTCGGGCCGTCTATGATACAACAAATGCAGCATCCTTGCAATGAATGTAGGGGAACCGGTGAGACGATCAATGACAAAGATCGCTGCACAAGCTGCAAGGGTGAGAAGGTGGTTCAACAGAAGAAGGTTCTTGAAGTGATTGTGGAAAAGGGCATGCAACATGGACAGAAGATTACTTTCCCTGGAGAGGCAGACGAAGCAGTGAGTTAACTGATTGCTCAACACTTCTCCTCGTTCGTTTTCTTCATTTGCTTACACATACTCTTCTTGATTCTTGCAGCCTGACACAATCACAGGAGACATAGTATTTGTATTGCAACAGAAAGACCATTCCAAGTTCAAGAGAAAGGGCGATGACCTCTTTTACGAACACACACTATCTCTATCCGAGGCTCTTTGTGGCTTCAAATTTGCTCTGACCCACTTGGATGGTCGCCAGCTCCTTATCAAGTCAAACCCAGGAGAAGTGATCAAGCCTGGTTAGTAGTCTAAAATCTCATTAACAGATAATTTGTAAACCATGTAATCCGTTTTCCTAACGGAACGAGCTGTTTTGCATCTTTGCAGATCAATTCAAGGCAATTGATGATGAGGGCATGCCAGTGTATCAGAGACCATTCATGAAGGGTAAGATGTACGTCCACTTCACAGTGGACTTCCCGGACTCTTTGAGCCCTGAGCAGGTCAAGGCGCTGGAGACTGTACTGCCACCGAGATCAGCTGCTGAGCTCACCGACATGGAGCTGGATGAGTGCGAGGAGACCACACTGCATGATGTCAACATTGAGGAGGAGATGAGGAGGAAGCAGGCCCAAGCTCAGCAGGAGGCTTATGATGAGGACGATGAACCACATGGTGCTCAGAGGGTGCAATGTGCTCAACAGTAAACTACAAAGGTCGCTTGCATGTATTTTGAGGGGCTGTTGACTCAACTGTTGTCATGGTAAAATGGTCTATGTTACTATTTTGTGAGACTGGCTTCCTGTTATGAATATAAACGTTTCAGTTTAAAATTTTGGGTTGACATTTCTGTTTTCTTTCGATTCAGCGTCTTTATCATGATTTCTCAAGTTGCCATCCGATTTCATGATTAACATATCTGCGTTTGCATTAAAACTTGTGTATTGTGGTAAATCTGCTCACCTAGCACACTGATGCATTTAAAATGTCAGATCATGAGAACCCCTTTTAAGGTTGCCACTTCCATTATCTCCATATATTTACATCTGTGAACGTGTGATGTGTACAACAGTATAAGAGTTATCTTTGTGCTGTATGTACAACATGATATCCAACTCTTAATAGAAAAAACTCTCTGTAGCTGCTGAAAAGGATGGAATTTGAAAGAATATCGGCTGTTTAGCTAGCCGCCTAAAACAACAAATAAGTATGAATTCTTTTATGTGGGAAGATAATATTGAATACAGGAACACTACTGCACTTTAGTTACAACTCTAAGAGCTGTGTTAAAATGATCATCAGCTTTATATGTACACTAGTTTTGGACCAAAAAATCTTCAAACCAAATCAGGTAAAAGCATAGAGATCCTACTCAATGCTAGTCATGAGGTGCGCCTACCTTTGCCTGGAGATACCAAAAAACGTGTGACATAGAGAAGGATGGAGTCTCCCCAGCTTGTATACACAATTTAGCAACGTTTAGAAGGTGTCTCAGCATCCTCGAATCATAGCTGTTTCCAAGATCAGGATCTATCATATTGTGCATAGAAACACCAAAGTGTGATTCTTGGACCCACTCGATCACATCACCACTTCCCTTTTCTGATGACTGGCCAGTGATCAACTCAAGAAGGAGAGACCCGAACTTTGGGATTAGATTTCTAGGTAGCTGTACAGAACCTGTAAGGCAGATTGCAATAGGACTGTCTTATTTAGGCAAAAGGAAAAGGTTAATTGTTATGGCGTGCCTGTGTCTACTTCAGCAGTTGAAAGTGAGTTTTACCTTCTGAATTCGTGGAGGGGGGGAGTTTTAATGGGAGAATGCTGATATCAGAGAGCTGTTGCAAAAGATGAACAACAGACTTTCAGATTTGAATTAGCAAGGGAAACGGGTTTTCCACAATAGAACAGATTCATCTGTGTCACCTTGGCAGTAAAGTTCTCATCCACTATAATATCACTTGAGCTGATGGAGACATGATAAACTGGAGGATCACAAAATAAATGCAGATATTCCTGTAAACCATCAAGTGTTCATTATTTAGTGTTAGTCAATAATACTATAATAGTATGTGTTTGCTTTAAGATAAACCTAATCAATGAGCCATTCTGTGTACATCACAAGATTATAGTTACGAATTTGAATGTTTATGAAATGGTGAGCCCTCTCTGCAGGATATAGAGTAGTGTTCCATATTCAATCAGAGACTTATTTACAACTTACAAGGTGATATTGTTATCATTTATCAAGTCTATCCAGCAACTTCAGGATGTCCTAAACTAATTCTCTATGCAATGCACTAATCAGATTAAATAGCTAAACATGGCAACATGCCTTGAGAACAGCGAAAGGAAAACATAATACTCATAATACTACTTTTAACTTACCAATGCAGCTGCAACACCTAGAGCAATTTGTAATCTCTTCTTCCAATTCAATGGAGTCTTTAAAGGATCTACCAAAGATTTTTTTTAAACATTTCAGGGTTCTGCTTCACATAATCACATTTAAGTTGCCATTAACATATTACTCTTCTGCTTTGACATTACCGTTCAAATGCTGCTTCAAGTTTCCTTGTCCCGTAGCTTCAAAAACAAGAAAACTGAAAGCATGAAAAGTAGGACATTGTAAGTATTTGGTTCAAAAAGGCTAAGTATTTGGTTTCTCATAGAAACCGAGAGAGTTTTGGGCCCATTGGCCCTTTAAGAGTTTTCAATTAACTATCCCTACTAGTTTTTATGTATTTTTCCTATCTCCTACTAGCTTTTTTTTTTTTCCCCTCTTCTTTGTTTTTTTTTCTCTCTAAAATATTGCCTTTTGGGGTTTAGGGTTTAGGATTTGGGGCGTAGGATTTAGGGTTTAGGGAGTTAGTTTCTTAATAAAAACATCGCACAATAGGTCATTTACCCAACTCATCTAGAAACCGACAGTTGACATATTAAGGGAAAAGTGAGGGCGCTAAGACTCATATAGCAGCAGCAATGGCAGGGCAAACTGAAATCCCTAAAATAGCATGTCTATATATTGCTGCAGAAAAAGAGAAAGAAAGAGTTAATTGAGATGAGATGGATGCTACATCGAACCTTCTAGGTCCAGTTGAATAACCTATAAGTGGAACAAGGTGACGATGGTGCAAACTTCCCAGCAGTTGGACTTCCTTAACGAATTCATCCTTGGCTTGATCAGCACAAGCACTTTCTTTCACGATACAAACAGAGCCATCAAGGAATCTAGCTTCATACGTGGTTCCCTGTGGATGATTTGAAATTATTCTCCGGAAATCATCTGTTGCCCTCTTCAATTCCTTGAATGTGAAATGCTTCAGAAAAGATATTGTACCTAATAATTTAAGCATATGGAATGAAAATTCAAGAGATTGCAGTTCAAATTGAAAACCGTCCAGAATAATGCCCAAGAATAACATAAACTCCCGGTGCTGATTTGACTCTAAGATTTTACCCAAAGGTCAATTTAATTCATCTCTGCAGTGTAGGGTCCCCGAGTTAAATTCTGACTCAGTAAATCCAAGCACCAAATAACCTACTCTTAGCTTCCTGGGGGATAACTGTCACACGGTACAGAGACTTTCCAGATGATACAAGCACGGCGACTGAAATTGTGATCGATCAATTCCAATTCACAACATCAAATTCCTCAACCACTAAGCTTGTAAAATATCAGCTCAAAAGCGAGATCATTGGTTCCAACAAATAATTAAAAAAAAAAGCGAGATCGCTAGTTAGTAGTAACCGATGTTCCGATCTGGTCGCAATTGCAAAGACGCACATACGAATTCTCACTCACTTTCTACAGTTTCACACAATCAGATCAAGAATCTAGGTTATCGAATTAAACATCAAAATCGAGAAGCCAATACAAATACATAGTAATTAAGAACAATTTCGAGAAGAAGAAGAAAAGGACAAAGTAAATTCAGAACCAAATTCGATCACTTACGAACGCGATCTCGGCGAAGGCAAGGAAAGAGAAGAAACTTGGACTTAAGAACAGGAGGATCGGCAGTTTCGCCGGCGGTGGTTTTCACCATTGCGATTTGGAGTTCCGGTGAACGATGAGAGAATTGACTGAGATAGAAGCCAAAACTGAACTGTGTTTCCCATTGCTTCTTTATTACTTTTCTTTAAAAACATAAAGTGAGGGAATCGATTCTTCGCCTTATGTCGGTAGAAGTTATTATGAAGAGAGAGAATCCCTCATAATTTCTAAAATTTAATCGTGACCAGTTTCTCTATCTAATACGGTACTTAGAAATTGTCAGAGGTTCGGTAACATGTATAATCGTATAGATAGCATTCATATATTAAACGTGTAACATTGTATTACATTTGTAGTTGCTAAACAATATTATGGAAATTTTTGTTGATTAATGAAAATATCATAAAATTTCATTGTGTGCATAAATTATCCAATTTCCCTTTCATCTAAAGACATAACTGAAAATTTACTCAATACACATAGCATTACTAACATGCCGATTTTCCCACATAAAGATTGTAACTTATTGTAAGTATATATCTTTGTCAATCATCTTGTTTCCGTAATAATTGCATGTCATATTCGTGGTTAACCATGCTATGTTCTCCTTAAGATATTAGATAAGATCCAACAAAAATTAGTTTACAGAATAATGATTAGATTTTAATTTATTCATATTTCTCGTACATTATCTATTTTATTATGCTATATTATAGTTGCGGTTCGGGTGCGAAAGCTGCTTATAATACAAAATACGAAAGAATATTAGCCGTTCACGGTGGCGAGATCCACGGCAGGAGAGAATAAGAAAAATAACATTTATTTATTCACACGTGCTTTATTCGCTCACTGTGTTATTCGCTCGCCTTCAAATGCACCTTATGTTTATATGCTTGCACTTCCTCGTTTATTTTCTTGCACTTTATTTTTGTTCGCTTGCACTTAGTGTTTATTTGCTTGCACTTTATGTTTTTTTGCTTGCACTTATTCTTATATGCTTTCACTTTATGTTTTCCTGCTTACACTTTTGTTTATCTGATTGCACATTGTGTATATTCGCATGCACATTTTGTTTGCTTGCATTTTATTCTTATATGCTTGCCAACAATGTTTTCTTCTTGCACATTGTGTATATTCGAATGCATTTTATGTTTATTTGCTTACACTTTATGTTTATTTGCTTGCACATTATGATAGGTTCAATGAATTAAACAACAGAAAGTGTAAGCCAATAGGAAGAAAGTGCATGGAAATACAGAGTAAAGTGCAAAATAAGTGAACAGAAAGTGCAAGTAAATATGAGATTAAAAAATATTTAAAATGCAAGCAAGCGAACAGAAAGTGTATCAGAATAATGAATAAGTGCAAGCGAATAGAACGAAAGTGAAAGCTGTTAAACAGAAGTGTAAGTGATTAAAGAGGAACTGCAAATGAATAAAAAAAATGCAAGGGAATAAACAATAGAAAAGTGCAAGCCAATAGGTAGAAAGTGCATGTAAATACAGAGTAAAGTGCAAGCAAATATGAGATTAAAAAATATTTAAAATGCAAGCAAGCGAACATAAAGTGCATCAGAATAATGAATAAGTGCAAGCGAATAGAATGAAAGTGCAAGTTGTTAAAGAGGAATTGTAAATGAATTAAAAAAAGTACAAGAGATTAAACTACAGAAAAGTGCAAGCCAATAGGAAGAAAGTGCATGAAAATACAGAGTAAAGTGCAAGCAAGTGAACAGAAAGTGCAAGTAAATATGAGATTAAAAAATATTTAAAATACAAGCAAGCGAACAGAAAGTGCATCAGAATAATGAATATGTGCAAGCGAATAGAACGAAAGTGCAAGATGTTAAACAGAAGTGCAAGTGGTTAAAGAGGAAGTGCAAATGAATAAAAAAAAGTGCAAGAGATTAAACAACAATCAAATTACAGTGTGAAATTTAAGTACAGTGTGTGAAATTCATCAAACAAACAAACAAAAAAGAATTAGAAAAGCTGGAACAAAATAAAGAAGGTTGGAGCGAAAAGCTAGAGCGAAGAAAAAAAATTAGAACGCGCGTGTAACAATGCAAAAAACTGAAACAAATTGGACGGTTAAAAAACTTTTATATTTTGTATTTTAATAGCCTTTCATACCTTACACTTTTCCTTTTTATATAGTGAAATATTAAACATCATAATGTATCCCACTCTATTAATTGAATTGGATCTCATTCATTAATGCCAGAAACCTCCAAAAATCCAGCTTCCCTCTGCCCACTAGATACATATACCTAGGGGTGTTCATCCGGTCCGATGGACCGGATTTTTGGGCATATGTGGACCGAAGATCGGACCGGACCGGATAGGTCCGGTCCGGTCTTAATCCGATCCGGTCCGGTCTTGGACCGGATTTAATTTTAAAAAATAAAAAAATTAAATTCTTATTTAAAATCTTTAAAAAAATATCTAAAAAAATATTTATAAAACATATATACTCCTAACTTATTAAATTTAAAAAAATATCTACAAAAAAACCATATAAATCTCTAAAAAAATATATAAAACATATAAATTACAAAAAAAATATTTTTTTTTTAAATTCCGGTCTTCCGGTCCGGACCGAATTTTTTCCGGGTTTGGACCGGACCGAAAACCGATTTTGGGGAAATGGTGGACCGGTGTCCAAACCGAAAACCGATTTTGGGGAAATGGTGGACCGGAGACCGGACCAGAATTTTGCCGGTCCGGTCATTTCCGGTCCGGTCCGAAAATCCGGTCCGGTCCACCCATGAACACCCCTACATATACCCCTGCAATCCTCCAAAATTCTCACAGTTGAGCGTCTGGGAGGTCGAAGTGTCGAACAAATGGAGGGCAAAACCCTAGAATTTCTCAAGCTTCTCCTCTGCTTCTGTGTCTGTCTGGGAATTCCTTCGATCGAAGCCAACCCCATCAAATACTGTGGTGAGTTTCTCTACTTCCCCTGATTTCGATCATTAGTTGTTTAATTTCACTGAAATCTAGGTTCAAGCTAAATCATCGACAGTTCTGGTTCCTAGAACGGGTTAATTTATTGGAAATTGAATGATCGATCTTCTATCTTTGGCACTTGTCTGCGGAATTGCGGATTCAATTGCTGTAATTCGCTACTTAATCTGCTTCCCTGGATTTGTATTTTGTATTGTATGCAGATAGGAAAGGAGATAATTATGCGGTGAAAGTGAAAGGCGTTGAGATTTCTCCTGATCCTGTGACTCCTGGCAAGGCAGCCACTTTTAATATATCTGCTTCTACTGGTAATTTTATTTTCGGCTTTGATTCTTGATGTAGGATGAAATCTATGAATTTGCACTTTTATGACACTTTTGTTATGGAATCTTGTTGTTTCTGAGCACTGGTTTACTGATATATCAATGCATGCAAGATTTCTTTCTTTGGGTGAAAGAATACTTGATACCTTTACTAGTGTCAGACATAGATTTCTTTTGTGTTAAACATGTCACTTGTCACAATTCAAGATGGACCATATTCATTTGTGAATATTTGGCAGTCATAATTTAATGTGGTAGACTACAAAGGAAATAGCTACACTGGAAGCTGCATTTCTTGTTTATTTGGACAAACCATGTAGATTAAAACAGCATCTTAAACTTAGGGTTCGTTTGACGCTATGGTAGCACAAAAGCTTGAACTCATGCCCGAGCTTGTTTGATGATTCTCTTTCGAGGATCCCTGCATCATATTTTTTGGTTTTATAAATCATGGAAACTAACTTTCCCCAGATTTCTCGAGGCACCCGTGAAACCTGCTGTCAAAAATCACACACTGGGTCTGTTTCACCATTGGATCACAGTATACGTCGTTGGTATCATATGTTGAAGCATCATTATCAGCGGATGTCTCCTTAGTTCATAGTGTTCTAAATAGCTACCCTGAAAACAAATGCTTGTGTCTGCACATAGGTCAATTGGCCAATTGCCATGTATTCATTAGCTTTTTCTAATGTCAAGGAATAGCCTTGCTTCGCTTTAAGGGCTCTTCATACCGAAATTTGTTGGGAAAGTTATTGCACTACTCATTTCCTTATACTATTTCCAGTGATAACAGGAAATATAAGGAAAACACAAAAAAATTATGTGGATACTACACTAAAAGGGACAAGTTAACAATGAAAACCTGGATTTGGGAAAAAAAATTGTATACCTACTATGTAGCCTTCAATAGCTTTTAAGCCCTTCAATTATGCCTATGCTTCTTGCTGTGCAAATCGAAGTTCTTATTATACCAAATGTGCTATGGCCACGGAACATTCGGCTTTTTAGTTGCAGAAGATGCTAGTGAATTGCTAATGTTTTTACTTGTGCAGGCATAGATCTTTCTTGTGGGAACGTTGTGATCGATGTTTCTTACTTTGGGGTGCATGTCCACACCGAGACTCATGATCTTTGTGAAGAGACATCTTGTCCAATCTCATCAGGCGATTTTGTTTTATCTCACACCCAAACTCTGCCCGGATTCACCCCTCATGTAAGCTGATATTCTGCATGGGTTAGAGCTTTCTGTGGCACTTCAAATATCCCTTAATTTATCAGCATGCCTTCTGGTACTTATTATCTGTCCATTTGTGTGTGTGTTTTTTTATTGTCAGGGCCCCTATACACTTAAGATGAAGGTGGAGGATGAAAACAAACATCAGCTAACATGCATCAGCTTCAATTTCAAAATAGGGTTTGGATCATCTGTTGCTGATAGCTAAGCAAATCCTTGTGAGACTGTTGCTTCCTCGGTGTGTGCAGGAGACTGCTCTTGGTATTATGTGTTCAGTTTTCTGTTCTTTGGACGCATGTAGTGTTGCCCATGTACCTTTGTGTTTCTCCAAATAAGATGTAATTACTGAAATCAGACTTGTTTGAAAATCTGGATTCCAGTTGAAAGAATTCCATGCCTAGATGTGAACTGTCCAAAGATAAAGCCTATATAGGATTTACAGTGGTTATAACTACTGGTTCGCTTATACAAGAGGCCAATTCAAGACAAAATCATAGCAGGAGCATAAGTGGTGATAATAATTAGCAACAATAACCAGATTCAGATGGTGTCAAAGAAGTTACCAAGCACTAGACATTAGTGAAGCTTTCTACTTCCTTTTCTTGGTGAATCAGGGAAGTTGAATGCATATTCCCCAAAGTAGAGTTAGTATACCCAAACTGTAAGAATAAAAGGTTCCACTTGATTATTTGTCACCAAACACAGTTGAATCAAATTACAAATAACAAGGGTCTCTTGGTTTGAAACATAGGAGCAGAATGTGTTCACAGCAACAAAACGCTGGCAACAACCATCATCTTAAGAAGACTCCACATGTTTTTGGATGGGAAATCATTGGAAACAATAGACTTTTCGTCGGCTTAGGGCATAGTCTATGTCCAATTGCTTCTTGAATTGTTGTTTTTCCGCCCCCAAATAGGGTTGCTCTCAATAAGCTGATGGGGCACAAGGCGGTGTTCTTTTTTGCTAAGTTTCTTGAAATTGTGGACTCTGAGTCTTGCTAATTGAGCTTCCTCTTCTGGGGTCATCTCTCTCACCACTACTGTCAGCCTGCTCACGGGTCTTATCATTACCCCAGACCTGCCTTTAGCATGAAATGAGACTCTCTTTTTGTTAAGCCCCTTGCCAACGTACGCTTCAGCTGCAAATATACACGAGTAACCTACCTGAATTGCCTGGTTTTGTTTCAAGTTGAGATATTTCACCAAGCATGATGAAGAATTAACTTACCAACAACAAGCCGATCAGCATCTAAGCCGTGATTATGGGTGGCATTTGCCCGGGCTGAATGTATCACCTGCATATCCACAAGACATTTCTTAGCTTCACTCCTATTAGTACATTCCTTATTAAACACCTCTCGTACTAACAAGATTCACGACTTCCCTTAGCGATGTTACATTTTGCATGGATGCTTTCATCAGTAAGTCATGAAGTGAAGAAACCTGAATCGACACAGCATATACCTGGTAGACAGTCTTTGCAGCACGTTTCACAGTCACTTGCATTTGCAATAAAGCATCTTCTACACGCATTCCCCGGACTACAGCAGCTACCAAATTAAGCTTCTTAGGGCTCTGAAAGTCGTGCGAAAACAGGATAATTTCAGAATCAAGTTTTCATTCCTTATTTAAGATTATAGAATTGCCAAAATTGCCAGCTATGATATAATTTACAATAAGGGATTCCTGAATAGAGGATAACCCACCTAGAACAGAGATAATATTATTGACCTTCACAGAATTCAGATCCAACACTTTCATTTCCTACCTAGTATCCAGGTATGCAGTTAGTCTTACTTGTTTTATTCCTTTCAGCACTGCTTGAACTTTATCAGCCTTGGATACTGCAGCTTGAGCATTCCCAGTGCTTGGTCCTAAGAGAGGGGTCAGTGGAGAAGAGATGGGTGTAGCATCAGAATCTGCCAGCAACTGTCTTGAAGTAGATATTCTCTGTAATAAGTATGGGAAATGTGAGGAATAAACACTGAGCATTAGGAAACACCTACTTGAACATCATATCATTTACATCAGCTATTCGAATCGAAGCAAGAAAAATCCTCAATCCAGCAAATGGAAACAGCATACAACTTTGCTAGGTATTCAGCAAAAGGTAAAATCACAACAGTACAAGAGTGGATGTCACATGGTTTTAAGGTACAAGGTGTTCTTGACATGATTTCGCAAAACCAAAAATAACAAATGCAGAAATGTATCAACAAATTTCTAACATCCAAATACCTATTTGACCAAGAATCAATTCAACTGTTTTATTCTGAGGGATGGGATAATTACATGCAATACATGTTCTCATTTCTCCATGAACACAGGCCAGACATATACTGATCCTATATAAACATCAGTTAACACATTAGAATATGCTTTAAAATAATTCTTGAAGCTTGAATTCAAGGCACCACAAACAGAAGCAGGAACCCATAAAATCAAGACTAGTCTAGTGTAACACCATTATACAGAATTCAGGACACTAAGAGAACATGATGGTGCTCACCAGCAGCTGAAGATATTGTTGCAAGGGCCTATGAACACATGTAGACGGTAACTTCAACGATCCTGAAGCCCCTGGGAAACAAACAAATATCACAAAGATCAAACTTAAAATACACCAGAAGAAACTCAAAGTGCAACTCAGAAACAACACAAATTTGAAGGAAATGAAGGATTTCGAATCAAAAGTGGAGAGCTTGGTACTACCAATAGGGCTCAATGGATGGGAATGGAGATTCCGGATATTTCCACAATTTCCACCCAAATTTTGCTCTGCCCTTCTCTGGAAGTTGTACACTAACGAACGCAAATGGTTCTGCCACCTCATTTCACCTTGATGCGATACCAGAAAATCGAGAGATGCAAATCCCGATTAAAGAATTATTGAGTAACACATCTGCAATCAGATGCAAAATAAGAAATGAAAGGATTGCTTAGGAAACAGAAAACTCAGCACAGCTCGTGAATAATTTTGAACTCCAAAATTATTAAGGGCTTACTAGATTGACAAAAGAGGAACGAATATGATATCCCTGTGGAACTATGGAGAAATTGGAGATCGCCTGTTGGAGAAATCCGGCTCGGACAGGACGGAACAGGATCGAGGGTTTAGGGCTTTTGCCAGGCACGTCTGGGTCTCCTCTTGGCCTAAACGGGTCGATATTTTTGTTCAGAGTGTCGTGGAGATAGACTTGCTCAAACGCGGGCCGGCTCGCCCGCCAAGCAAGCTTGAATAAGGATTTCAGCTCGAACGGGCCGGTTGGCCCGGTCTGTTCGGACTGATAGGTCGGGCCTGGTAACAGAGTTAAGTCCGTACGGGTCGAACGGCCCGTATAAAATTTTAATTATATAAAAATATATTTAAAAAATACATTAAAAAAATAAATATAACCTAAAAAATACATTACAAAAATAATTTAAAGGGTCGGCCGCTCTTTCGGACGGACACGATTAGTATCTTGGGCCTGACAAACGGGCCCGGCCCGGTCCAGGCCCGCAAAAATGGGCTCAAAATTTGGCTCAGGCCCGGACCCACATTTGATCAGGTCTACATGGAGACGAGGACAATGGTACCCACCCTGCTCCCCGAAAGGGAATCCCCAACCAGTTCTCCACAATATTTTATAAAATATTATTAATTTAATATAGTTTTTTTTATGTTAAATATGGATATGTTTATTCATTATATAATATAATTATAAGTTTAACAATCTACCTAATTTATGATATGACAAATTATATGACTTATTTATTAAAAACTGAAATCGATAAGTAATTCAAATTAGGAGAAATCTACGAGAAAAACAAAGGCCGAAAAACCACGCACTCTTTTTTTTTAACCACGTACTCCATCCTGGGCGGCACCTAGTGCAGTCCAGAAAACCCGATTTTCTTGGGCTGTACTAGGTGCCACCCAAGATGGGTTCAATTTTTTTATTTATTAAAAGTATGATTTAATTTAATTTTTTAAAAATTCGGTTCAGTGAATCGGTTTAGTGGGCGACAATATGTGCCGTCCACTAAACCGGTTCACTGAACCCTTTTTCTGGGGGAAAAAGGGTTTATGGGCGGCACTATGTGCAACCTAGAAAATCGGTTCACTGAAACCGGTTTTCTGGACGACACTATGTGCAACCCAAGGAGTGTACGATTGGAATTTAACGGTCAATTTGGGCTGTACATAGTGCCGCCCAGAATTATTCCATTCAGTCTTAACAGTCATGTGACCGGCTATATATATGAGAGATGTAATAGTAGTTGTACCACCATTGAAATACAACGAAAAAAAACTTCAAACCCATTGTAATTTTCCGGCTATATATATGTCGTCGTTAAGCGATCCTTATTGGAGGGGGTTGTCGGAGTCGTCTTCGAGCGCACCCACATCTCTAGATGATGAGGATGATTTTCAGTCGCCGATTTCTCCTCAGTACTTCAGAGTATGTAAGATTTTTTATTTTTTTGTATAAAATGATTAGATATTAACTGTACTAAGTCTTTGAAATGTTGACTGTTTAGAAATAATGTATAATTTTTGTATATTAATTTGTATAAATTTAATTATTAATTAGGCTCTAATGTACTAATTTTTGTATATACATAGGGTGATTCTAGTGATGATGAATTTATATCAATCGACTTCTCATCCCATTTACTACTAATGAGATATTTCCGAGTATGGAGGGATTGAGGGAGTGGGTGCAAAAGGTCGGTTTTAGTCTTTTTATGGTGATCACTACTAAATCATCAAAGCCTAGAAGGATTATATTTCATTGTGAGAGATCCGGGTTACCTAGGTCCGGCAAGAAAAAGAAGTTAGTCGATGGTAAAAAGGTCAGCCCGATACAAGTGAATAAAGCTAGGTCAAAGAAGAAGGGTTGTCCCTTTTTGTTGCATGGTATTTTTAGGGAAGGAAATGCTATTAGAGATCCTGGGTGGACCATATCGGTTGTTAGAGGATGCCATAACCATATGCTTTCGACCACCTTGATTGGCCATGCATTTTCTTCCCGACTTACGAAGGAGCAGCGTAGAAAAGTGATGATTGATACTGCGGCGGGTGCAAGACCCAAAGTTATTTCTACACAGATTAAGAATGAATATACGGGTTCAACGGTATCGAGGAGGCAAGTGTACACTGTTAGGGCTAAGGAGATGTTGAAATCCCTGGGCAATCTGAATGTGACACAATGGTCATTGGGGTTTTTGAAGGACAAAGGCTATTTGTTGGACACCGCTACTAAAACGAGGGAAGGAGGTATTGTCGTTCTTGTTTGTTTCTCATCCAGACGCTCGACATTTGTTGTGCATGTTCCCTAATGTCGTCATCATGGATTCGACGTACAAAACCAACAGGTAAACCTTACTCGTTTTAGTATTATGAGTAGATAATGGTATTTTTGGCGGATTTGAAGTATTTTTTGTGTTGCATTTATAGGTACGGTATGCCATTGTTCCAGATTGTTGGGTTTACTTGCACCAACTTCACATATTGCATTGCTCTTGCGTTCATGGAAAGGGAGACGACAAACCACTATGCATGGGCATTGACACGATTGAAGTGGTTGTTCGGGGGGAAAAGTCCTGTATGCATCATGTCTAATCGAGAGCTAGGACTGATCAAGGCTGCCGATAAGGTGTTTCCGAAGGTTCGGCATCATTTGTGTCAAGTCCATGTAGACCGTAATGTGAAGGCATATGCTAAAACGAGGAACATTGACGAGAAGAAATTATCAGGAAGTGTTCGTCGGGTGATGAGGTCTCACACTAAGGAGGAGTATGTAGAGCGACTTGCTCACTTTAAGGAGACATGGAATCAAGGCCTTGTGAATTATGTGGAGGAAACTTGGTTTAATCACCATAAGAAAAAGCTAGTTGCGGCATGGTGTGATGATGTTCTCCATTTTGCCACAAGAACATCAAACAAGTAACTTTCATACAAACATTTGCAATCAAATTGGGTTTTAAAATTCATTTAGTAAATTGTAAACGATTATATTATTTTCAGGGTTGAGGGTCAGCACTCTATGCTTAAGGACATGATTGAGACATCCGTTGGAGGGTTCGACACAATTGTGCAACACATCGATAACATGTTTGTTGATCAGCATCGAAAGATCCGATTTGAGATGACCAAGAACTGCACTGCTTTTCCCATCGAGATAGTAATTGGACCTGAGTGGGTTAAGGTCTTCTTCAAGCGCATCCTTGAAAAGTGCTCTGAGAAATGCTTGAGAATGTTGTATGCCCAAGCTATGTTAGCAAAAGAGGGGAAAATTGGGGACAAATGTGATGATTATTGGTGGAAGTTCACACAAGGACTGCCTTGCCCACACACAATTAAGGTCTATGTGGAGACGGGTTACCCGTTAGTGCCTGGAGAAGTTGATATTTTCTGGAAGCAGATCAGATGAGAAGGGGTGGATGATAAGGATCTTGATGTCGATGATGTTGTTGCAATCACAACGGATAATGTCACGGTGCAAGACTTCTTTGAAGAGTTCTTTTGTGGGAAAGTTGATGGATTTAGGTTGAAGAAGATGGCAGAAAAGTGGCGTGAGATTGATGACCCTACATCGTGCCAGATTGAAGACCCGCCACGTGGTGAGACCAAGAAGGGAAGGCCTAGGATGAATGCGAGAAAGACCGACACCAAGAGGAATATGGGTTGGGACGAGCATGTGGATGCAAAAAGTAAGAAGACGAAGGAGAAGCAGAATATGAAGAATATGGATGAGGACCTGGGAGTGGAAGAGGAGGATACAGATGCAGAGAAAGAGACGACCAATGTGAAATCGTCTGTGGGATCAAAATCGTCTGTAGGATCGAAAGGATGTCCTTCTAGCGGAGGACCTCACAGTGGAGTTTCAACAGCAAAGGGGAGTGCCACTAAACCTGCAAAGTCCAAATCTGCTTCAAACAAGTCCAAATCGGCTTCAAACAAGCCGTTCAAGTATCTCGGCTTCAACTGGGGATATGAGAATATTGATCATTTCATGCTCGCATACATTTCTAGTGTACAAAGTGTCAAAGGCGATGGTCATTGCGGGTTTCGTTCCCTTGCCGTTTTACTAGGTCGCCGAGAAGAGGAGTATGTTGATGTCCGGTTAGGGCTTTCGAAGCACCTCCAGACACATCGAGCCAACTACATAGCGATGCTTGGGGAGGAAGAGTTGACGGTGAAAGCATTTGTTAGGAGATTGAATTATATTGATTCACCGTGCACAACGAACTTCTGGTGTATAATGCCTATTACTGGTTTGGTGTTTGCCACTGATAAGCACTACTTTGTAGGGCTTAAGTAAGAGTCATTAGAGGTTTTATTGGTGCCATTCGGGTAGATTTAGACACATTCATGTGCATGGCGTGTGGGGGCGAAGTTTGGTGATTAACTGGCCACGCGAGGCGAACCAGCTTAATTAAGCAATTCACGTGAAGCTGGAAGGATGATGGGCCCATTTGGAAATGAAAGAAAGGCCCATGAATTAGGCCCACTGAGAATTCCGCGCGAGAGAGCTGGAGAATTGAAGAATTGGAAGCGGAAGATGATGCGGGCGTGATGAAGCAGCTGTAATGCAATTGGAGATGGGCCGAATTGCAGAAGTGGGCCGCGCTTCGTGAGTTGGACCGAGAGAGAGAGCTGCTAGGTGGGCCGAAGCTGCCAATTGAAGAGACCGAGACCGAGCAGCTGCTGAACGATTATTGAAGGCCGAGACGGGATTAATTCCCCAATTTTGGTTGTTTACTTATTATTATTACTATTTTGTTTAGGTTAATTTAGATTTTATTTCCTTTAGTATATTAGGGTTGAGAAAAGGCTTGTTTGCCTATCTTGGATAATCATCTCTTTGAACCCTAATTTTCTCTCTACGTATTTGCTATGAAGAACTAAGCCTCCCTGGCTTAGTCAGACGCTGAAGCTTTCGTTTTGATTCAGTTGTAAGATTCTTGTTCTTAATCTATTGCATGGTTTTTATCTTTCTCTTGCTTAAGTTGTTTATGATTGATATTGATAATCTCTATTTGGACGCATCTAGGGTTTATTGTTATTGATTGATTGCTAGATTTAGATTGTTACTGGTTGAGCATATCTATTTCTGAGTAGCAACTGCATCGTATTAGTATCTGGTTGTGCTAATCTTATGCAGAAGAGAACTGATTTATATTCTAGGATAAAAGCTGGTTGTTTTATGCTAGAATTGTATCCAACTATATTCCTATCCGTAAGGCTGCTGTTAAACTGAATCTTGATAGTTTCAGGGTTGTTTAATTAGTTAGTGCTAATAGTATCTGGTTGTGCTATTAGTTATATCTGAAAAGGAATTGGAATTTCCATTGCATGAGATTTTGAATGAGTATCTATGATCAACTTGTCATACGAATAGTGGATGTTGTTTGACTAAGTGTTTTTCCCCATTACTGAATCCATCACATCTAGTTGTTTACTTTTGCATGCTTAGATTAATTAAACAAACAAAAACCCCCATTTGGTTACTTTAGTTTGACATATAAATTGCATATTAAGATAGAATTCGCCTCCCTGTGGATTCGACCTGTACTTACCTAGGACTACGGTTTAAGGTTTGTTTGGATATTTTGCATAACAGTTTTTACACGACAAAAACCTGTTATCAGCCACACAACACCAAGTGGCGGTTGTTGTCTTATCATGGTTTGGACCGCACACATGTCTTCCATTGTGCCCCCCTAGGTGTTGAGCCTCTGACAAAGGTTTATGCGATAGCACATGTAGGCAAGAGAGACCATTACGTACCGGTACGTGGGGTGCTACTCTCTGGTATTTACTTATTCTTTCATAAATTGTTATAATTTTATTGTTTATGTTTATAGATTTGGCTTGTTGATGATCGTTGTCCAATTCCACCGCCTCCGAGGCAGTGGCTCATTTACAAGGATCCAAGTATTGATGGATGGGATAGTCATGAGCGCTTTAAGGATAGGTTCAAGAATTATGTAGAGGAGCGAGCATTTCAAGGGCGACCTGACATACTTACCTAGGTTTTTTGGATTGTAATTGACTTTATATATGTCATTGTATTTCCTTTTGTGGGAAAGTTTGATTGAGATTGACCGTATATTGTATTTATAATCATTTGTTTTTATTTGAATTGTTGTTGATTCGGGAAAATGCAATACAAGACAATAATATTACTTGGAAATCATTAACAAATACACGCACACATAAACGTTAAAGCGTACACTAGTTGAACATGAATCATAAAAAGCTATCTAATTCTCATCAGAATTGGTCTCCCCGCCATCATCAGAGCTACCGTTGTCCACCTCAGATTTCGGATCTTCTAAAAGACCCGGGATATGACGTTTCGGGTGTGCAACCTCGGTGTAAAGGGTGACTGGAACACCAGGTCTGTAAAGATCTATAATTTTAGCTATGTGTTCCTCGTCTACCACCTCACAAAGTCGTGGAGGATCCACACCCGGTGGAAAGTAAAAAATCCGACCAGGGCAAACCCCGGTTGTTGGATTGTAAAATAACGCCATGAACAAGTAACTAATGATAACCCCCCTATCCAGGCGAGACATCCCTCATACGCAACATGCGGACCTCGCCACCTTCATAGCCATGGAAAAATATGTACATCCCACTTCGTTGGCGTATCATTCGATTGTAGGTGATTCGCTCATTTTGGTAAACTTTGAGAACCAAAGGCGCCTTAGAATAAATAGAACACACGAAAAGTTTGTGAGAAGTTATGGAGTGGGAATTGTGTGGATGAATAGATGATTTTTTTGCGTATTTATAAGGGTTTATTACATGCAAAATATGACCGTTGTGGGCGGCACATAGTGCAGCCCAGGGTGGTTTACTTGGGCGGCAACCAGTGTCGTCCAAAAGGGTACCTTTGGGCTGCACTAGGTGCCGTCCACGAGGGTACCTATGAGATTTGTGTACCCCTTTGTGCTGCACTAGGTGCCGTCCAGTAGGTTTCGATCATATGTTATATAACCATAGTAATCATATGTTATAACACATACAATCTTATAGTTAAAGCGGTCATATTTTGCATGTAACACTATAAGATATAAATAAGATACAATCATATGTTATATAACCATAGTAATCATATGTTATAACACTATAGGATACAATCATATGTTAAAACACTATAAGATATAAATAAGATACAATCATATGTTATATAACCATAGTAATCATATGTTATAACACTATATGATACAATCATATGTTAAAACACTATAAGATATAAATAAGATACAATCATATGTTATATAACCATAGTAATCATATGTTATAACACTATAGGATACAATGCAAAATATGTAAGAAGTTATGGAGTGGGAATTGTATGGATGAGTAGATGATTTTGTTGCGTATTTATAAGGGTTTATTACATGCAAAATATGACCGTTGTGGGCGGCACATAGTGCAACCTAGGGTGGTTTACTTGGGCGGCAACCAGTGTCGTCCAAAAGGGTACCTTTGGGCTGCACTAGGTGCCGTCCACGAGGGTACCTATGAGATTTGTATACCCCTTTGTGCTGCACTAGGTGTCGTCCAGTAGGTTTCGATCATATGTTATATAACCATAGTAATCATATGTTATAACACATACAATCTTATAGTTAAAGCGGTCATATTTTGCATGTAACACTATAAGATATAAATAAGATACAATCATATGTTATATAACCATAGTAATCATATGTTATAACACTATATGATACAATCATATGTTAAAACACTATAAGATATAAATAAGATACAATCATATGTTATATAACCATAGTAATCATATGTTATAACACTATAGGATACAATCATATGTTAAAACACTATAAGATATAAATAAGATATAATCATATGTTATATAACCATAATAATCATATGTTATAACACTATAGGATACAATCATATGTTAAAACACTATAAGATATAAATAAGATACAATCATATGTTATATAACCATAGTAATCATATGTTATAACACTATAGGATACAATCATATGTTAAAACACTATAAGATATAAATAAGATACAATCATATGTTATATAACCATAGTAATCATATGTTATAACACTATAGGATACAATCATATGTTAAAACACTATAAGATATAAATAAGATACAATCATATGTTATATAACCATAGTAATTGTTTTGGGCTGAAAAGATCAGACGACCTAAATCGCCTTAGACGGGGTAACTAGTCGATCGGATAACAGAAAACAATCCAAACCAAGTAGACAATCAACAAATAAAGAATGGATATGGAATAGCGAAGTAATTTTACTGATATATTGACGATCGAGTTGGATCAAAATACAACTTATCCTTGGAGGACAACATGTCGGATCAGATTCGACCGATGATTATGAGATTTGACCAGTGGAGATTGAGTGAGATTCCGAGGAGAGTGAGCTAGAATGGGTGAATCCTTCTTTTTCCTTTTTTTTTCCAGAGCAAGTCAGCCGATGTGAGTTGTAATCGTGTCCGTGTCTTTGTCTGCCCGGTCGAGGTCCATATATGGCAACTTCCCTCTTCTGACCGTTATTCATCTTTTGGCAATGTTTCATACTTAATTCTGGGCGAGATTGTTGGGATTTGCTCTTTATTTCCATCATAACTTCTGTATTGAATGCTGCTGCCGTTGCCTCGATCAAACATTTAATGCTCGAGCGAGATCTTAGGAGTTGGTCGGGTGATA
This sequence comes from Rheum nobile, assembly GCA_027886185.1. Classification (NCBI taxonomy): domain Eukaryota; kingdom Viridiplantae; phylum Streptophyta; class Magnoliopsida; order Caryophyllales; family Polygonaceae; genus Rheum; species Rheum nobile. The sequence continues at coordinate 613,078 of WOAB01000342.1, read as the reverse complement.
CTCGATTGTAGGGAGTCCGTCGCTTCTTTCCGTTTTCTCTTAGACTTCGATCTTGTTTGGACCTGGGCCCAGTTCGCTCGTCTGACTTCTTGTAACACCCCCAAATATATAACCTTGAAGACATTACCGCCAGTGACCTCAGACGTTCTGTCCGATGTCACCCAAGGCTTTACCAGTTGATATAAATCATCAAACAACAATTATGATACAAAATATCATAACTTTCAATTAAAATCATTGTCTCGGCATTACATCCATAATCCGAAAGACAACCAAAATACAACGGAAGACTTAATACAAGATATATTTAATACAGCGGAAGACTTTAAATAACCAACAAAAGGGTCTTGATCGCAATGATCACCCGTCAAGGATCTCAACCTGAATAAACTTATCAAAAACATCGTTTGCGTCCATAGTCGCTCTAGCCTTCATGGGATGGCAACTTATCTGATGTGTCGAATCGAACGGATGACACCAGCCAACCATGCAGAGAACAATTACGGTTGGTTAGTCTAATGAAATACTATGCAAGGGTACAAAGCAGAGTGGTCTGAAGTAGTCGTATTAGGTTAGACTCATCGCTTCTCGAATTAAAACCGATGACGATAGTCAACCACCATACTTCTACTGGAATACATGAAAAGACATGATCAAGAGAAGATTCTGGAATCGAGTCTCACAATAATCAATCCCAAAAGAAGACTCCAACGATTTGAGTCTTATCGGAAACATGACAAATGTTGGGGAACATAATTATGACACACAAGCGTTCAAAATGACTTGATGTCTCGGTTCACGACCAACCTCACCGCCCAAGGCGAATCCAGATTGGAAAGAGAACTTTACTCTGATCAAAGTCAAGACGAGATTTCCTAGCTGCACTACTCGCCCAAGGGTATATTAATTATGTGCGACAACAACACTTATCTCATTTAATTCCAAAATGATCATCACGTTATAAGCTTTTAAATCTCCTCACAAGAGATATCGGATCTCCTCACAAGAGATATCAGATCTCCTCACAAGAGATGAAGAAGGGATGAACCCCTAGAGATGACATTTCCTCACAAGAGATATCAGATCTCCTCACAAGAGATGAAAAAGGGATGAACCCTAAGAGATGACATCTCCTCACAAGAGATATCAGATCTCCTCACAAGAGATGAAGAAGGGATGAACCCCAAGATTTATTAATTATGTGCTTAACTGTACTTATTTTATTAAATTCCAACACGATTAACACGTTATAAGCTTTTAGATCATCTCACCCCTCAGGATAAAGAGATAAAAGTCGGGAACTAAATCCCTAAGACGAAGTTGACTCGGGAACTAAATCCCTGAAGTCGAATCGAGAACTAAATCCCTCGGGAACTAAATCCCTAGAAACGGCACCAGCTGTGTGCACAAACCCTGAGTAAGGGTATGATCAAGACCAGAGAAGGATGGTAGGAACTAAATCCTAACTACCAGGTTATCAAGAAACGACTAGCACTCACAATGAGATACACAGTAGCGTTCCTACGAATACTCGTGCTAACTAAACAGTTCAACACAGTAATCAATTACAACAAAGCCATCGCGGCCAGTAATAGATAAAATAGCGTTGTTCTAACGATATACAACCTATCATAATATCTGTAATTAATCATATAAATATTTATAATAGCGTTATTCTAGCAGATATACAACCTATTATAATATCTTTTAAAATCACAAACAATTATCAAAATTGTTCCCAACGAAAACAGTAAATCATCCCAAACTAATTAACAATTAAACAATTGATAATTACTTGAATTATGGAATGATAAGCAAGAGCGAACCGCCACTTGCCTGGAGTAGATTCGGCGATGAATCTAGACGAGACGACTACTGATGATATCCCTTCCGAGGATATGGCCTAAGCTTCAGATAGCTCGCTCGATCGATTTCGGGTTAAATCTGGACTGAAATGGATTTTGGGCCTCTCGCCCAGCAACAATTAAACAAGGGGGGAGGGTCCCACTCCACCACTGTTCACCATCTTCAACCCACGAATTTGCTGATCTTCTTCACGAACAGAGCACCGCAGGGGCGGCTTGGGGAACTCGGTTCGACGACGACGCCGGGGATGGAGCTCGGCCAGAGGAGCACCACCAATCGGCTAGCCGCAGCTCACCGACGGAGCACCATGCCAGGCTCGCCGGTGGGAGAAGCTCGAAACAGAGGAGCGGAGGGGCGACACGAACAGGGGAGCTCACGAGAGAGTAGGAGGTTTGATCTCCTCCTTACCAACCTCCAGATCGGGTTCATTTATAAGCCAAGGAGGTAGCCCATGAAGGGGGCATGCTCCGACAACCCATTCACAGGAGAGCCGACCAAGCACAAGTGGAGAGCCCAAGTGGTTAGTGGGATAAGATTGTACGTGGAGGATAAGTTTGCTTGGAGGATAAGATTTGGTATGGGTTTTAAACCCCGAAAATTATATGTTTGTATCCAAACAAATATTCTAAGTCCCGAAAATACATCGAATGTATTTTATACCACTCAGGAAATTATTACGGAGATCATGGATATTACTGAAAATCCAAACTCCACTGAAAGCGAAAAATTTATCGAACGAAAGATGGGAAAATTACCCAAATATCCTTACTAAAAATTAAGGGGTATTACATTACTACCCCCTTAAGAAAAGTTTCGACCCCGAAACTTGCATTAAACCAATGAGGAACCTGCCTCACCATCAAACTTACTATCTGAACTTAATATCCTTAAACATGACATCATCTCACAACCTTATCTTCATACAACATACCAGGTAATAACTCTTACTACCTCCACAAGATTATGTCTACCTTAGAATAATGGTCTCCCATCACCATCATAACTATATTAATGTACCTTTAATAGGAGAACACACATTTCTCCTCCAATCTCCTTATATAAACAATCCCAAATTCACACACTAACTTCTTATAACCAGATAAATCTTAGTAACCTCGAATCATAACTTTCTTAATTCCCTTAATGGTACTTTACACAATCCCATCATTTATCTTAAAGTAAGACTGACCTTACACCATCTCTAACTTAAAATCCTTACAAGAATAATTTAACACATCTCTTTAAACAATTTCTAACTTATCTCCTTTAAGATTCCTTATTTCCTCCAAGAACAATCACAATATCTTATTCCTACGTTCCTCGAAACGTATCACATGAGATATTACTCCTATTTCCTCAAAGAGAGTGATATCATAAGCCTTATAGATGACATACTCACAAGATGTCAATCCTTGACAATTACCAAGAGTCATAACTCTTCATCCTCTGGAAATTCCACTTATTGAGTCCAACGACTCGTACTGTCTTACATGACTTATTTCTAACTTAAAATCCTTATATTTCTCACATAATCTACTATCCATCCAGGACTTAATCGCATCATTTCTTATCTCAAACGAATCTCAAATAGATCTCCCCAAAGGACACCTATGATTTCGTACACTTGGCTTTTCCAAAAGCTTTAACCATTGGTCCTACATGGGTCATACTTACTGATTACCAAACTACAGAGATTATCGACACACGTCGTCGCTCCTGCACCAGCATGAACCGTATCTCTTGTGTTCACCATCAACTGATGAACTCTAACCAAGTTACTAGGTTCTACAACCTCAAATCACGACGAGGGAACCGGGAACTCAAGCCTATCTTAGATATGGAGGAGCCATCTCGGCTTCTTCCGAGTCCCTCTGAAGAAAAAAGAATGCACCCATATCCTCCGGGTGACGAGAAGAGAGTTAGTCTTTCTAAATATGGAAGTTCGCTTCCCATATCAGACTAAAGAAGAAGGCACGACTATGAACGATGTCATTTCAAATTCTTTTCATTTTTGAAAACTTAGAGCCCTAAAAAAACATTTCTCAATTTAAAACGAGTAAATGATTTATAAAATCCCAACCCGTTAAATTTTTTTTGGCTCTGATACCAAATCTGTAACACCCCCAAATATATAACCTTGAAGGCATTACCGCCAGTGACCTCAGACGTTCTGTCCGATATCACCCAAGGCTTTACCAGTTGATATAAATCATCAAATAACAATTATGATACAAAATATCATAACTTTCAATTAAAATCATTGTCTTGGCATTACATCCATAATCCGAAAGACAACCAAAATACAGCGGAAGACTTAATACAAGATATATTTAATACAGCGGAAGACTTTAAATAACCAACAAAAGGGTCTTGATCGCAATGATCACCCGTCAAGGATCTCAACCTGAATAAACTTATCAAAAACATCGTTTGCGTCCATAGTCGCTCTAGCCTTCACGGGATGACAACTTATCTGATGTGCCGAATCGAATGGATGACACCAGCCAACCATGCAGAGAACAATTACGGTTGGTTAGTCTAATGAAAGACTATGCAATGGTACAAAGCAGAGTGGTCCGAAGTAGTCGTATTAGGTTAGACTCATCGCTTCTCGAATTAAAACCGATGACGATAGTCAACCACCATACTTCTACTGGAATACATGAAAAGACATGATCAAGAGAAGATTCTGGAGACCGAGTCTCACAACAATCAATCCCAAAAGAAGACTCCAACGAGTTGAGTCTTATCGGAAACATGAAAAATGTTGGGGAACATAATTATGACACACAAGCGTTCAAAATGACTTGATGTCTCGGTTCACGACCAACCTCACCGCCCAAGGCGAATCCAGATTGGAAAGAGAACTTTACTCTGATCAAAGTCAAGACGAGATTTCCTAGCTGCACTACTCGCCCAAGGGTATATTAATTATGTGCGACAACGACACTTATCTCATTTAATTCCAAAATGATCATCACGTTATAAGCTTTTAAATCTCCTCACAAGAGATATCGGATCTCCTCACAAGAGATATCAGATCTCCTCACAAGAGATGAAGAAGGGATGAACCCCTAGAGATGACATTTCCTCACAAGAGATATCAGATCTCCTCACAAGAGATGAAAAAGGGATGAACCCCAAGAGATGACATCTCCTCACAAGAGATATCAGATCTCCTCACAAGAGATGAAGAAGGGATGAACCCCAAGATTTATTAATTATGTGCTTAACTGCACTTATTTTATTAAATTCCAACACGATTAACACGTTATAAGCTTTTAGATCATCTCATCCCTCAGGATAAAGAGATAAAAGTCGGGAACTAAATCCCTAAGACGAAGTTGACTCGGGAACTAAATCCCTGAAGTCGAATCATGAACTAAATCCCTCGGGAACTAAATCCCTAGAAGCGGCACCAGCTGTGTGCACAAACCCTGAGTAAGGGTATGGTCAAGACCAGAGAAGGATGGTAGGAACTAAATCCTAACCACCAGGTTATCAAGAAACGACTAGCACTCGTAATGAGATACACAATAGCGTTCCTACGAATACTCGTGCTAACTAAACAATTCAACACAATAATCAATTACAACAAAGCCATCGCAGCCAGTAACAGATAAAATAGCGTTGTTCTAACGATATACAACCTATCATAATATCTGTAATTAATCATATAAATATTTATAATAGCGTTGTTCTAGCAGATATATAACCTATTATAATATCTTTTAAAATCACAAATAATTATCGAAATTGTTCCCAACGAAAACAGTAAATCATCCCAAGCTAATTAACAATTAAACAATTGCTAATTAATTGAATTATGGAATGATAAGCAAGAGCGAACCGCCACTTGCCTGGAGTAGATTCGGCGATGAATCTAGACGAGATGACTACTGATGATATCCCTTCCGAGGATATGGCCTAAGCTTCAGATAGCTCGCTCGATCGATTTCGGGTTAAATCTGGACTGAAATGGATTTTGGGCCTCTCGGCCCAGCAACAATTAAACAAGGGGGAGGGCCCCACTCCACCACTGTTCACCATCTTCAACCCACGAATTTGCTGATCTTCTTCACGAACAGAGCACCGTAGGGACGGCTTGGGGAACTCGGTTCGACGACGACGCCGGGGATGGAGCTCGGCGGGAGGAGCACCACCAATCGGCTAGCTGCAGCTCAACGACGGAGCACCATGCCAGGCTCGCCGGCGGGAGAAGCTCAAAATAGAGGAGCGGAGGGGCGACGCGAACAGGGGAGCTCACGAGAGAGAGGAGGAGGTTTGATCTCCTCCTTACCAACCTCCAGATCGGGTTCATTTATAAGCCAAGGAGGTAGCCCATGGAGGGGGCATGATCCGACAACCCATTCACAAGAGAGCCGACCAAGCACAAGTGGAGAGCCCAAGTGGTTAGCGGGATAAGATTGTACGTGGAGGATAAGTTTGCTTGGAGGATAAGATTTGGTATGGGTTTTAAACCCCGAAAATTATATGTTTGTATCCAAACAAATATTCTAAGTCCCAAAAATACATCGAATGTATTTTATACCACTCAGGAAATTATTACGGAGATCATGGATATTATTGAAAATCCAAACTCCACTGAAAGCGAAAAATTTATCGAACGAAGGATGGGAAAATTACCCAAATATCCTTACTAAAAATTAAGGGGTATTACACTTCTTTGAGAAATGTTGGGCCCAACAGTAATCATATGTTATAACACTATAGGATACAATCATATGTTATAACACTATAAGATATAAATAAGATACAATCATATGTGTGGGCTGCACCAGGTGTTGTCCAGATGTGATATAAATCATATGTGTGGGCTGCACCATGTGCCGCCCAGATGTGATATAAATCATATGTGTGGGCTGCACCAGGTGCCGTCCAGATTGATATAAATCATATGTGTGGGCTGCACCATGTGCCGTCCAGAATAGTTATTTGGGTTGCACCTCATGCCGTCCAGCATGCCTATAAATACCACAGCCAAATTCATCTCTTCCACATCCAAGGTGCCATTCAACTTCGGTGGTGAAGAAAAATTCTCCTCAAGATTAGCAAATTTCATTCTCAGTAAAAAAATATTATTCATGTATTTTTTATATAATATTATTTTTTCAGGGTGTATACATTGAGATTAAAAAAAAATTATTTCAGATTCAAGAAATCAAGATCGTGGGGTGGTATGGCTTCGTCGTCCAACACGTCCAACAATTTATTGGCTCTGGGTTCAATGTGCCAATGCAATTTTCCGATCGTTTTGTACACTTGCGACATGCCCATTCACTATAAAAGAAGGTACCTCGCATGCAAGGATTATATCCCAATGGAGCGGGATGGGGAAATGAGAGGTTGTCGTAGCTTCAAGTGGGTTGATCCACCATACGACGACAATGCTGCCAATATTATCAGAGAATTGGTGCGGGAAAGAGATAAGCTTCAGAAGCTGTGCGAGACGCTTTCAGATTCAAACTGGAAGTTCAAGAGGAAGATATATTATCGGGGTTACGATATAACAAAATAAGTTATACCTATGTTTTTTATTAGATAAGTCGTCAATTGTTAACATAATGTTATTATTACAACTAGTTATTAAATAAGTCTTTAAATGTATAAATAATGTTATTGTTACAGCATTGAGTTGGAGTCATTGCCTGGTGGCTACTATCTCGTTGACGGCCTGAAGAATCGTAAAGGAGGGTGAGCCTACAATGACCAAGGTCGTCCCAATCGAACCTTCTGATTTGACCTTTTTTTTTGGCAGCGTCACATAAATACTTGAAATCCACAAACCCCGGTTCAATTTCAAGTATTTATGTGATGCTGCCAGGAAAATGGTCAAATTAGAAGGTTCAATGGGGACGACCTTGGTCATTGTAGGCTCACCCTCCTTTACGATTCTTCAGGCCGTCAACGGGATAACCTGCACAACGCAATGACACCAACCCAATCCTGTAGTTATTTGGATGTAATCGTGTGGATTTGTAATGATATATTATATTTCATGGTTTTAATGAAGTAATGGATCATCGATTTGTTGTAGAAATAACAGAACGAAAATCTAAAAAAACCAATATGGATGAACAAAGAAGTCAAACTAGAAATAAATATTTTACAAACTCTCAGAATCACTATCCAAGGACACAACTAAAGTCTCAGAATCACTACCCATGACACACCTAAACCCGAATCCACACCCGGTGCCCAATCTGGAGGATCCACCGACATAGGTTGAGACGCTGCCTGCTGAGCTGCTGCACGCTCTTCTTCCATCCTAGATGATTCGGCCTTCTCTCTATCAAATACAGTCTCACCTGCACTAGAGGACTGGGAAGACATCTGTGATGCCCGTACAAGCGGAGGAGCTACAGGGATGACGTCACTGGCAAGTATGTCATATATATGTTGAAAGTACCCTAAACACCCTAAACCACCTGCCTCTATAACCTCCTGAAGAAAGGCCTTGCCCATCGCCACACGCTGCAAATGAAAACAAACATTTTGAATACATAGACTTCCCTAAAATTATTAATAAGAATAAAATGGGACAAGAAACGTACCCTTTGCAAGTTGATAGCCGGAGGTGGGCCTCTACAAATACGAGGCTGGACTGGCGCATGCGGACTCACGTAAGGATGCAACACCTGTAGATACCAGTCCAGGTACGCGTTGTGGACATCCCAAGCCATCATGGCAAGAGGACTCGTCAAGATGTAGGGGCAAAGATGATGCTCAAGCTGGTCCCACCTGTGCCAATGCGGGTCAAAGTACAATTGGTCTCGCCTCGTCCCCCTAAAATCATGAGGACGCACTGCAATTCGAGGCTCTATGATATCGATGGGCTTGCCCTATCGATAACCGAACTGTCGGATAAGCCTATCCGGCATGTACGACTCCTCTACACCGAGAAAATGAATAGTCCCTCGATACGTGGAGGCCATATGAGCACCTCAGAAATCAAGACCCTCATACAGCATCCACCGTATCTGCAATTAACCCCAAAATACAAAACTTATATTAATTCATTAAACCAATCTACTATATAATAACTAAAGCGGAATACCTGCTAAACCACATGGTGCTCCTACAATAACCCAAAAAACATTTCGCCACGTGGCGTCACGATATTAATTTTGACATGTGACAGTCTGTGGTTTTTTTAGATTTAAATTAAAAATCACAAATTTGGAGTATCCTACAGTTACCTTAAATTAAAGATCAGTCGGAATAAATTTATATTACTTTATTTCCTTAATTAATATATTCCCACTTTATTCTCGGTAAGCTAATATATGCAGATTTGATATGAAATAAAAATACCGACCAACTGTATGTTTTTGTAAAATACTAGACATGTATATCTTATACAAAACCAACACAAATGTGCAATGTACCTAATATATGGAGATTTGCATATGCACGGCTGGTTACAAAATCGTGCAACAGATGCAATGTACCTAATATATGCAGATTTAGCATAAAAAACTCAACCTGCTATGCTATGACAAATAATACATAAACTAAACCTGGTGATAAATACACTTTTGTAACCAAAACAAATGCTGCAAAATTTAACCTACTGGAATGAACAAAAAATGAACATGTTGCAAAAAATTAGCTTGATACACATTTCTAAACCAAGGAAATTTCGGCAAATTTGAACTTGCTGGATTGAACAAAAAAAAAACATGCTGATTGAACCACAAATGAACTTGCCCCAAAAAATGAATTTGCTACACTTTCCTAACCAAATAAACTGGACTGCCCAAAAAAATAACAATACACTCTATTAAATGCCTCAAAAGTATAACAAATCTATAATTTCCAAAAACAACCGTGCATATTTGATTACAAAAAAATTCAACTGTAATATTTGCACAATAAAATCAAAACCCTAAATTCAACATTAATAAATGATATTTCAAATATACTGCAGATTTCAAAAATGTAATAAAGGATACCCAAAAGTCAGCAATATACTACATATCCATGTTTTCCATAAGTGTAAAACCAAATATCTTGATCCTTTCAGCACGATCTTGCAACATAAGTTCAATGCTTTTAGGGGTTATAAAACTACAACTCCTCCCACAATATCAGTACAAAACAGTTGAACCATATCAAAACTACGGTTACACAATCAGTTGTTCATCATTTAGCAGGTATGTGGAAAGAACTAAACTTATTTGTTTGCAAAGATATTATATACTGATTATTATGCACTGATTGATGAAAATAGCCAAACTGAATATTGATTATAATATTATGTATACGATCTATACGATTTAAGTGTTTGTTAATATTAAGTAGTTGTTAGAAAACTGATTACAAACTAATTTTATTTCCTAAGTCTGAAATGCACAAAGATGAGTTTATGAACACATATTTTTAAATGACCGAGGATCTGTTAAATGATGTCCTCATTTCTAGCATAATCTCATTACTTATTGATTTAGTTTGATCATTGCTAGTCTTTAGTTACTATTTAGCATGTAATAATAATTTTATATAATTATTCTTCTGGTCACTTTAGCTATTCTTTAGCATGTAATAACAATTTATTAAAGCTACTAAACTGAATTTATTTACTACACTGGATAAGGCACAAATATTAGAATAAACTGAAAGATTCTAATGTTTGATAAAACTACGGTTACAAAAGATTCTTTAGCATGAAATAATGTTTGACTTTGCAATACTTACTACACTGGATAAGACACAGATATTGTAATAACATTTTGTCTCTTTAATGAGTAATAAAAGATAGTCTTAATTTTAGTATATGAGGAATACATTTAGATCTTTCAGTTTAGGTTAGGGTTTAACTCTTGGCTTATGTGTCGAGTACAATCCCACATGGAATTCCTATAACAAAATAAATAAGTTAAGTACATAATAGATTTAAAAATTAAATTAATATAGTATGATGTTAATTTTAAAGATAAATAACCATGACCTAGAAGTATATCTTGAATCAGAATAAGAGATGTATCTTGGATTTCATATGTTGAAATCTATAATTGGAAATTATTTAAAATCAGTAATCACACTACCAGTTAATTATGATAAAGATAGGCTAAATTTATATGGTACAAGCACTACCTTGCAGAATATGATTCAAAGTGAACTTCACATTCTGATAATCTAATTTCCAGTTCAGAACCATTTAAAAGTGTAGGGTATATTTTAAGATCTATAAGGAATAATTTGAAAGTCAGTAATTATATTATAAGTTAAGAAGCAAGAATAAATAATCTAAATTGAAATGACAAAAGGACTACATTGCATACTATGATCATATTGAACATGAAATTCCCAATGTAATACTTTTTTTGTTATCAGGGACAACTCATGTGCTCACATGCAATCAGAGAGAGTAAACAATTGCAAAGAATATGGGATATATAGTAAGTTTATCTAGAAAAGCACGTTATAATTAATATTTATTTTTTTATTCATATTTTTAAATATGTCAATTTGGTTTTATGAAATTGTAAATATACCTATTGGGCCAATTAGCCCATTAAATGTTAGCATCATAAATTTATATACTTATTTTATGGCCCAAATAGCCCATTAATAGTTTAGTAATATGAAATGTTAAATTTTCTGACTATGCAATTTTTTAATCTGTTTTCTTTCAATCAAATGTTTTACGAATCAATTTTTCATTATAGCCAAGCAATCATACTATACTTCTCAAATTTATGTAGCTAAATGTATAATATTTTTGAACAATTAAATCACAGAATACAAGTGATTCATATAAAAAACCGAAATATCAATGTTTACTTAAGAATTAGCACCCAATTATATCCAAACTCCCCTTGATTATTGTTTGTTCACATTTTATTGAATAAATTCATTCGATGATTTCAAACGGAAGAGATGGCCATAGTTATAGATAAATATATAAACACAAAGACAGATTGAGAGAGAGAGAGACTCACGAAAATGAACCATTCTTGGTTTGGACAACTTTGGACTTTGAGTTTAGAGGAAAACTCCATATGGGCTTCAGAACTTGCGAACCATATCTTCTTTCTCTGAGAAAATTAGGGTTTTGGGAACCTTCCAGTAGCAACTACAGATCTACTCATCAAGCCGTTTTTTTTCCTTTGCATGTTACAGAAAAAAAGTTGAATAGATGTTTTTCTTTGGATCTAACATAGATAGTCGGTGGATCTGAACATGCAAAGGAGATTAAGCTTTTTTTTCCGGATATGTGAGCTCTAGATCTCCTTTTGGAGTTTGTTTAGGGTAGATATCCATCATTGGGTCACAAAAAACTTGGATTTGTAATCTTTAGATCAGAGTGTTTTTGGAGAAAAAAAACTTGGATTTGGAAGATTTACAAAAAGAAAGAGAAGCAGATTGTGGACGGAATTTCCAGAAAAGAAAATATGAAGAAATTCCTAAAAGCTTTAATCTGTAATGAGAAATGGAGATGGAATTTGAAAGAAGAAAAAAGGAAACAATGTTCTTCACTGTTGAACATAAAAGAGAGAGAGAAGGACACCGAAACGGAAAGGATGCAGAAGAGAAATGGTTAGGGTTTGTCCGATCGGTGGCTTTTGTATTTTTTTTGTATTTTTTTAAATACAAAATAAATGGAAAATGGGTTAAAGAACTAGGCTTGATCTATAATGATCAGCTGAAACTAATTGGGCTTTAAGTCCATTTATTATATAAAGGGCCTAATTGAAGTCAGCCATGTAACTAGGCTTGATTTAAAAATATGAAGCCTATTATTAACCCAATTCGATGTATGTGTTATTATTTTCAGCCTATTCCAATATTATTTTGGCCCATATGTCCATTTACTATTTATAATTTTATTTTTAATATTAAAATAATATTTAGTATGTACAAAGTTGTATTATTTAAAAGTGTTTATATATTATTATAAACTTAAAATAAATGATTAGTTTATATATTTATTTATTTTGTCTATCCCCATATGAAAAACTACTTAGCCAAATTTTACTATTAATAAAGTTATGGAGAGTTCCGCCTCTTTTTATATAATATAATTTTGTAATATCTTCAATATTTGTTTTCAGTTAGTCATTTTTTATATAAGAATTTCTCTACTTTTATAATAGTCATTAACTATATATTTCTATATGAATGAAATATATAACTTTAATATACTATTTTTACAAATGTAAGAAAAAATAAACAAATCCCGTGCAAGGCACGGGTACTACACTAGTCTTATAGTATACTAAAATGGAATAAGAATACGTACATCCTCTGGCCTATACTCGTCCAGTATCCGTCTATAGTGTAACTTGTTGCGACTTAAACGGACAGGGGTCCGGCCAATGCAATATCGTGCAGCGCATCGAAGGTCGTCATCCGCACCTTCCTTGAGGTTAGGGTTGCCCGGGAAGTATACAAAGTACGTCCAAATCCAAACCTGCGTATGGAGGAAGAAAGCCATTAATATAAGCCATTAAACACAGTATATTAATGATTTAAATTACAATCGAACTATAATAAAAGTCTACCTCTAAGAGACGTGCGCAACCGGCCAACTGTGCAGCTTTGCGTCGAGAAGCCTCTCCGAGGTTTCTAAAAAGGAGAGCTAGAACCCCGGTGCCCCAAACTGTATGAACGACACACTCCTAATCCACAAAAAGAGGTAGGAACGTAGTCTTCAGCTCGTTCATCGACTTATCAACGAAAATACTAGCCGACATGGTGTGCCATAAGAAACCAGCTGCTATATCCTCTGGGTATGCACCCTCTTCAATCATCCTCAACACATGCCTCCCTAACTGAAATTGCTTGACCCAGCCCTTTCTAAGGTCACAGACCATGTCAGCATCATCTTCATCTAAATTGTACTCCGAATCAATACCAAAGAGATAACCAAACAACGCCTCACACTCCGCCAGCTCGCTATCCTGACCGGTCCATGTTGACGTCACCTCAAATCCCTCAATCGACAGCCCTAGAATCATCATGACGTCATGTAGCGTAGGACATATCTCGTCGAAGGGAAAGTGGAAGGTGTTCGTCTCTGGATGCCATCGCTCAACGAATGCTGAAATGAGGGTGCGATCAGCATTGCCGAACTGAAAATCAAGCAAACCGGTCAACCCCTTCTGCTGAGCAATCCAAAACCAGGACCCCTCCTCACGGACCCCTTTGGGAATACGATCCCTCCAAAACGCAAACTGTGTAGGGCGTGTTTGAACCCTCAAAGTCCTAACAACGTCCTCTAGAGGGTCCAATAACGCCTTCCTCCATATCAGCTCCGTAATGTGCGTATCAAAGCTCATCAACACAGAAGGAAAATACTGAGCTGGCTCAGGCGGAGATGGGTCCTGCTGAGCTGGCTCAGGCGGAGGTGTGATGTAACCCTGCCCTCTATGTCAGCTACAGAGGAGGAAGACGCCATGCGACTTCCACCTACGAGTCCGATCACCCGTTCCAGAGCGAAGAGTGTCCAAGCAGCGACACAATCCTTGGTGACCAGACTTGTAGCCAGTCACGGCCAGATCACTACAGCGTACGAGCTTCTGTGTCTCGCCAGCTTAGCCGTGACTGACTCCTCTACAGTTACATACAGTCTGTTCGAGACATTACTTGATTAGTACGTTTTATGAACATTATTTGTATTTTTAGTAGCTGCTATTTCTGGGTGGTTTCCATTTATGTTAAATGGGCCGCCAAATTTAGTAACTAGAGAGTCCGGCCCATTAGGCCCACTCTCTAGTATAAATATGAACTATTGTCTTCTTTTTCAGTTTACGTCGAAGTAGAGCTTTGCTTTCCAGTCGAGTAATCTCCTGAAACTCAGGCCCTGACGTCACAAAAATTAACGCGTTCCTAGTCGAACTATCCTGGCGCGTTAATTCGGTTACCGAACTATCCAGTTACTATCCGCAATCCCGCAACAAGAACTAACCCTAGTTCTTGTCTCCCCACAAACCCTAGGGCTGCCGCCGATCTCCTTCACCCATCACGACCGCCACACGCACCACCGCTGCTCCGCCGTTCTCTCCACCACTTCCGCCGCGTCTCCACCATCCAGTCCGTCTTCCGTCGCCAGTCCACAGTGTTTCCGAACACCCCTTAGTCCGCCGAACACCTCCATCCCCCTTTCCAAAGAGTTGCTTCACCCTACTATGCATTCAAGCGATCCTTGACATCGATTTGTGGTCTTTCCATCGGACAAGGCCACATCAACTGGCATCAGAGCCTACGAATCGCGTAAGTCGTTCCAACTCTTCGTTCAATCACTACTTCGCTTCCGCAAATCAATTCCTACATATAAAAAAAAAACCTAGATCTTGTTCTAGGAACCAAAAATAAAATAAAATCCTTGCAC
Source organism: Rheum nobile (assembly GCA_027886185.1). Classification (NCBI taxonomy): domain Eukaryota; kingdom Viridiplantae; phylum Streptophyta; class Magnoliopsida; order Caryophyllales; family Polygonaceae; genus Rheum; species Rheum nobile. The sequence goes on along the minus strand of WOAB01000342.1, from coordinate 597,855 downwards.
TTCGAATCTGAAAAAAAAAACAGAAACAACCCTAGGTTTGGTGTTGAGCAATTCGGCCTTCATAAAAAACCCAACAAAAAAAAATTTCTGAAGGAAAACCGAACCTGCTCATGAACTTTCTGCAATTTTCTGGGTTTTTGCTTGGTTTTTGATTGTGTTTGTTGTAGATCTGCTTGCATATAGGCTTAGATAGTTCGTTTGCGATTTCGTTTGCCTTGTTTGCGCCAAAAATCTACATCTTCGCAATCTCCTTCTTCTCCCACTTGAATCACTGTATTTTTTTATTTTTGCTGCTGCATTTCTGTGCACAATTTGTTGAATTTATGTGCGTTTGCTGCACGTTTTTTATGCGTCTGCTGAACTTCTGGTGCATTTCTGTGCTGTTTGCAGATTAAAAAAAATAAAATTACAGCAGCTGTTCGCTGTATACAAAAAAAAATAAAAAACCCGAGACCACATAAGCCAAAATAAGGCAAGTGCGTCTCTACGCAACACAAAGGGAGAACCCGGTCTTGATTCCGGCACCTTCAATTTCCATCGACGCAAGTGATTCATTTACCGTCTTCTCAATCTTTCACAGTCTGGGTTGCATATCTTGGTTGACTGTGTTGTGATTACTTCTGTGCTTATATCCTTGCATATATACTTTCGACATTTTCTTTGTTGAGCATTGCCTTGATTTTGTTGATTGTTGTGTGAGTTGCCTTAAGCCTGCTCATAACCGCCCACACGGTCAGCCAGATTAGTTTACCGAGTGATTGCTTGTTGAGTTCGGTTCTGCTTACCTATTTGTTGATTCTCTGTTGTTGTTGGTGTTCGCTTTGATTCTGTGGTTTGCCATTTCTTGCTGTCAGGTACCATGTCAGAAGGTGATACAACCCGTGAGACAGGCGCAGAGACTGCTGAACAACAAACGCTCCGAGAGCTGCTTGCTAGCAACAAAGCAAGAGACGCGCAGTTCGCTGAACTCCAGCGAAAGTATGAAGAACTCTTAGCTCGCCAACAACCAGTTCTGGTCACTATGCTAGCTTCTGCTCAGGATCAACTACAGAAAAATGAGTTGAGCGCCTTAGCCCTTGAAAAGGCAAAGGGTAAAGTTGTGATGCTTCCCTCTACATCGGAACCAGGTCAACTGAAACACCTGGCTTCGCAAAGAGAAAGCATTGTAGTTCCGTAGTGTGGTCGACAACGATGGTCTGCACAAGTAGTGATCCGGGAAGAGAACCATGTAGCTGCAGAGGCCGATGATGAGAGTTACCAAGAGGAACATGAGGACGATCGGGTTCGATCCAGTGGTCGACATAGGCAAGGCCGCTCTCCAACATTACAGCCTACTACTGGTCACCCACAACGGCAGTCGTCTGGTTCCCATCGGCAGCACCGCCAGCATCAACGTCAACAACGACCATCTACTGCTGTGCCGTTTGGTATTGATGCTTTCCAGGATCATCAGAGCGCCCGCACTCCTCTTTATTCTGATGAGGAGGATCAGTTTGATGAGTACGACCTTGAGGAGGATGAGGGTCAATTTGGATATGCAGACGGTTTTCATCCGCCTCTCCAGGATCCCCCTGAGCTGCAACACCAGCGTACCAACTACGTGCCACCTCCTTTGACGTTGTCGCCCAGCTGCCGGATGACAGCGTCCACGACAACCTGCCCGCTTCCCACAACAGTATGGCGCTCGTCACGTCGAGCCCTTGGCAGACCCTACAGCTCGGTTTCAGGACCACCAAGCACATCCACCAATTCAACGCAGAGACGTGAAGGTAAAAATTAAACACTTTTATGGCTTATATGATCCTTCTGTCTTTCTTAAGTGGGTGCAGAACACAGAGCACGTCCTGCGTCATTTGACTGTCCCTGAGTATGAGTAGGTAGATCTCGTGACTCTGCATTTTGAGGGAGCTGCACATACATGGTGGCAACGTATTACGCATCAGCATTACCGGATGGGTTGGGCACCCATTACTGAGTGGCATCAGCTCGTGTACATCATGACTCAGAAGTATGTACCTTCCACTTACAAGGAGCAGATGCAGACTGAGATCGCTCGTGCGCGACAGGGCACAGATTCACCTCAGGAGTTCTTCACTCGCCTCGAGGACATGTTCTTCAAGGCTGGCGTTAGTGTTGCCCCGGGCACCTTGCACACAAGGTTCATCACTGAGCTTAACCAGCCTATCCAGGATCAGGTTGATGTCCTGCCCATTTGGGACCTCAATAATGTCGTGCACACTGCGCAAAAGTTCTACCTCCAGCAACAGCGACAAAGGCAGAGACCCTATCAGTCCACGACACCTTCCAGGTTTGGTTCTAGACCCTTTCCTTCGGTTTCAGGCACTGACTCTACCCCTACTTCTAGTGCACATAGACATGACCGGAGAAGCACAGGTACTGTGTCTGCTACAGCGCTGCCGAGAGCAGCCCCGGCTATTCCTATTCGCCGCCCGCAGCCGCCAACTACAGAGACCGCTCGTTCTGACAGAGCGCGCGATGTGGAATGTTTCCGGTGTGGAGGAAGAGGACATTACCAGATGAATTGTCCCAACGCCAAGAAGGTCCTATTCTCCACCCAATCTGCAGGATATGAGAGTTACGACGACGACGTCGAGGCAGCACCTGCAACTGTCTATACAGCCGATGCTGATGGCTGTGTGGTCAGTACCTCCGATCACCATGAGGACCAAGCATACCACTTTGCCTTGGTTACTAGACGCGTGCTGAGCGTCAAAGAGGGCGACCTAGTTGAGCAGCGAGATAATTTGTTTCATGCTCGATGCAAACTGCAAAATACTTCGCTGAGCGTGATCATTGATGGGGGCTCTTGTTGCAACATCATCAACGAGAAGGTTGTCCTCCACTTCAACCTTCCGACGACTCCACACCCCACCCCTTATGGTCTACAGTGGATTTCTGATGGTTCAGGTAACAAAGTATCACAACAGTGTCTCCTTTCCTTTTCTATTGGTCCTTATAGCGATACTGTGCTTTGTGATATTACCACCATGGATGCTACCCATTTGCTTCTGGGACATCCATGGTTATATGATCGTCGCGTGCTTCACGACGGGTATTTGAACACTTACATGTTCAATTACCACAGGAGGCGCGTGACTCTCTTACCCATGAGTCCGCATAAAATTTTACAGGACCAGGCCGAGCGCCAACGCCAGAAGGCACTGGAGGCCGCCAGAGCTCCATCTACGACGACATCCCCCGCGGAGAACGCTCGACGCCAACTCGGCCGAGTCGGAGACCGAGCTATGGCCACAGACGGAAACTCGGCCACCAACTCGACCGAGTTGTGGCCCGAGTCAGCGCTCTAGCAAGAAACTCGGTCGAGTTCTAGACCGAGTCAGGACACCAGCCGCCAACTCGACCGAGTTGTTGACCGAGTCAGAGGCTGCTCTGACAACTCGACCGAGTTTCCATCTCTTTCTGCATCTTCGCCTTCTGCATCTCCTAGACGGTCTTCTGCATCGTCAAGTAAGCATTCTACCCCTGGAATTACTTTGCGTTTACCCTCTACAGGTTCGGGTGGCTTACCGTCTTCGTCAGCTGCTTCTGCGTCTACCTTGCGGGGCACCTGTGAAACCAGAGTTCTTCTGGCCCATCACATGGACCTCACACCGGCACTTCAGGGCAAGTCTGCTTGTTTCCTTCTTATTCCTCGCCTTTGTGCCACTACTACGATAGGGCCCGCAATACCGCCTACTATTTTGTCTGTTTTGCAGGACTTTGCGGATATCATGCCTGACGAGCTTCCACCAGGTCTGCCACCGATGCATGGTATTGAGCACCAGATAGACTTCATTCCCGACGCTTCTCTGCCGAACCGCGCTGCATACCGAGCTTCTCCTGAGGAAACGAAGGAGTTACAGCGACAGGTCCAAGATCTTTTGGACAAAGGTGTTGTGCGGGAAAGCTTGAGTCCCTGCGCCATTCCTGTTATTCTGGTGCCGAAGAAGGATGGGACTTGGCGGATGTGTGTGGATTGCCGCACCATCAACCAGATCACCATCAAATACAGACATCCTATTCCGCACCTCGATGATATGCTGGACGAGCTGCATGGTGCCACCTTGTTTTCCAAGATTGATCTTAGGAGTGGATATCACCAGATTCGTATGAAGGAGGGCGATGAATGGAATACAACATTTAAGACCAAGTATGGTCTCTACGAGTGGCTAGTCATGCCATTTGGATTGACCAATGCACCATCGACGTTCATGCGACTCATGAACCATGTGCTCCGGTCTTTTTTGGGGAAGTTTGTCATTGTCTACTTTGATGATATACTTATCTTTTCTCGTAGTTTGTCTGTGCATATTGACCATCTTAGACAGGTATTAGACTGCTTGAGGAAGGAGAGCTTGTATGTCAACAAAGGTAAGTGCGTTTTCTGCTCTGAATCTACAAACTTTCTTGGCTTTATTGTTTCCAGGGATGGCTTACGTGTGTATGACGAGAAGATACGCGCCATCAAGGAGTGGCCTACTCCGACTACCCCCACCCAGGTCCGTTCGTTCTTAGGGCTGGCCGACTTTTACAGGAGGTTCGTTCGCGACTTCAGCACCATCGCCGCCCCTCTGCACGAGCTCACCAAGAAGGTGACGTCCATCACTTGGCTTCTGCGACATGATGCTGCTTTTGTCGCCCTGAAGGAAGCCCTATGCAGCGCGCCTTTGCTGCAGTTGCCTGACTTCACTCGTTGGTTCGAGGTGGAGTGTGACGCTTCCGACTACGGCATCGGAGGGGTCCTGCTTCAGGAGAGGCGTCCGATCGCCTACTTTTCGGAGAAGCTTTCGGGGGCTCAGCTGAACTACCTGACATATGACAAGGAGTTGTACGCGTTGATCCGGGTTTTGAAGACTTGGCAGCACTATCTCTGGCCGAGTGAGTTTGTCATACACTCCGACCATGCTGCCCTGGCCTATCCAAAGAGCCAGACGACCCTCAACCGCCGGCATGCTAGGTGGGTCGAGTTTATGGAAACCTTTCCGTACCTGATCATGCACAAGAAAGGTAAAGAGAATGTGGTTGCCGACGCCCTTTCTCACAGGTACGTGCTCATAACTCATCTCCAATCTCGATTACTTGGTTTTGCATTGCTCAAGGATTTGTATGCTGATGATGTTTTCTTTAAAGAAATCTTTGAGCGATGTATAATCAGCAGAGAGCATGACACGTATTTCCTGGATGACGGGTATCTATACAAGGCTGGGAAACTTTGTATTCCTACGTCTTCTGTCAGGCACTTATTGCTCCAGGAAGCACATGACAACCGTGACCATTTTGGGGTGTCTAAGACCCTGGCAGCACTTCGGGAACACTTTTTCTGGCCGAAGATGGCCCAAAGTGTTACCAGGTATTGCCAGAGTTGCGTGTCATGCAAAAAGGCTAAGGCACGCTCCGATAGACATGGTCTCTATACGCCCCTCCCGATTCATGCGGCCCCGTGGGAAGCTCTTTCGATGGATTTTATCACAGGGTTACCTATGTCTCGGCGTGGTAGAGATTGCATTTTTGTCGTCGTCGTCGTCGACAAGTTCTCTAAGATGGCACACTTTATTGCCTGCAAGAACACCAACAATGCTACGGACATCGCGGGTTTGTTTTTTGAGCATGTGGTGCGCTTGCATGGTGTCCCTAAAACTATTGTTAGTGATAAGGATACCAAATTTGTGGGAGATTTTTGGAGAACCTTGTGGGGTAAGCTAGGCACCAAGCTTCTATTTTCTACTAGCTATCACCCACAGACGGATGGTCAGACGGAGGTGACCAACCGTACCTTGGGAGCCCTCCTACGGACGATTCTCAAGGCAAACCCACGAAGGTGGGAGGACTTACTTGCTACTGTTGAGTTTTCCTATAACAGGTCCATGCACTCTGTGATGAAGTTGACTCCTTTCGAGGTCGTATACGGAAGGAACCCGCTGACGCCGCTGGACATGACGCCATACTCGCTGCAAGACCAGGAGAACATTGCTGCTGGCAAGTTGGCTGAGCACATTCAGGAGCTTCACAGGAGAACACACACGCAGCTGGAGCGGTGTGCGCTACAATACTCAGCCCAGAAGAACAAGGGCCGGCGACGATTGATCTTCGCCCCGGGCGACTTGGTTTGGCTTCACTTGCGGAAGGAGCGATTCCCTTCCGTCCGCAAGTCTAAGCTCGACCAATGGGGTGATGGTCCGTTCAAAGTCATCAAGGCCATTGGCGACAACGCCTATCAGCTCGAGCTATCGGACAAGTATGGGGTGCATCCGACGTTCAACGTCGCTGACTTAGCACCATATGTTGAGCTTTAGTACGATGAGGGTGAAGCGGGGACGCTTCACACTCAAGTGGGGGAGGGTGATGTAACTTTGCCCTCTATGTCAGCTACAGAGGAGGAAGACCCCATGCGACTTCCACCTACGGGTCCGATCACCCGTTCCAGAGCGAAGAGTGTCCAAGCAGCGACACAATCCTTGGTGACCAGACTTGTAGCCAGTCACGGCCAGATCACTACAGCGCCCGAGGTTTTGTGTCTCGCCATCTTAGCCGTGACAGACTCCTCTACAGTTATATACATTCCGTTCGAGACATTACTTGATTAGTATGTTTTATGAATATTATTTCTATTTTTAGTAGCTGCTATTTCTGAGTGGTTTCCATTTATGTTAAATGGGCCGCCAGATTTAGTAACTAGAGAGTCCGACCCATTAGGCCCACTCTCTAGTATAAATATGAACTATTGTTTTCTTTTTCAGTTTACGTCGAAATAGAGCTTTGCTTTCCAGTCGAGTAATCTCCTGAAACCCGGGCCCTGACGTCACAAAAATTAACGTGTTCCTAGTCGAACTATCCTGGCGCGTTAATTCGGTTACCGAACTATCCAGTTACTATCCGCAATCCCGCAACAAGAACTAACCCTAGTTCTTGTCTCCCCATAAACCCTAGGGCTGCCGCCGATCTCCTTCACCCATCACGACCGCCACACGCACCACCGCTGCTCCGCCGTTCTCTCCACCACTTCCGCCGCGTCTCCACCATCCAGTCCGTCTTCCGCCGCCAGTCCATAGTGTTTTCGAACACCCCCCAGTCCGCCGAACACCTCCATCCCCCTTTCCGAAGAGTTGCTTCGCTCTACTACGCATTAAAGCGATCCTTGACATTGATTTGTGGTCTTTCCATCGGACAAGGTCACATCAAGGTAGGTCCTGCTGAGCTGGCTCAGGCGGAGGTGGGTCCTGCTGAGCTGGCTCAAGCGGAGGTGGGTCCTGCTGAGCTGGCTCAGGCGGAGGTGGGTCCTGCTGAGGTGGTTGCTGCTCTGGTGGGCCGGTAGTAAAGTCCGGATCCTCAGGAATAGTAGAAGGGTCGGTAGTAAAGTCCTCCTGAGGTGGGTCCTGCTGAGGTGGGTCCTCCATAACCACGTCCTCATCTGAACGGACGGGACCAACATCGTCCTCACTAAGCACCTCCGTGTCCTGCGATACACCCACAACCCTCCTCTTGCGAGCAGATGCAGTAGTAGGACGACTGTCTCGATCCGACCGTTTGATTTTATCCAATACATCCTATTTTGCCACAAGAAATATAACTATTTTCATTTTACTATTATTTTATATATTTATAATAACTTTTAGTTACATATAACTTTTAGTTATATATTTATAATAACTTTTAGTTACACAATACATCCTATTTTGCCACAAGAAATATAACTATTTTCATTTTACTATTATTTTATATATTAAATATTTTCATTTTCATTACGACAATATATTTAATCTTATTTAACAACAAAATTGAGTCTATTACCTATATTGTCATTTTTAATTATGATTAAATACAATAAAAACTAAGTTTACAAGTCTACAATTACATTAAAAAATTTATTAAATAAATAAATTAGATTTAACAAATTAAAACTAATGAGAAAAAACATACCTTTTCGGTCGGCCTCCGTTCATATTTCCGCTTTTGACGAAAAAGATTTTTTGCCAAATCATCCACCGCCTCCATAGCAACCGCTAAAGCCACGTCGAAAGCATTGTCCGCCCTGATATCCACCTCATCGGTCCTAGCCCCGATATCCACCTCCTCGGAAACCTCGATGTTCGCCGGTAATCTGGGCGACACCTCGTGCAGCCCGGAAACCCCCTCGTCCCCGGATCTGGGCGGCACCTCGTGCAGCCCATATCCCTCCGCCGCGTCGACTCTGCTCCGCCCCGACTACTCACCCTACCCCCGCCAGCAAAACAACGTCGGAAAGACTCCGCCGTCGCATCCGTCGTCGAGTCCGCCGTCGAGTCCCGTGCATCGGCGCTGCCGCCGAGATCTCTCGCCGCCACCATCTCTCTTTCCTCCTTTTCAACCGCCGCCCATATCTCGTCAATGGATATCATTTCGCCGGAATCCGCCATGTCCCTTTCAACTCTTTTTTCTTGAAATAAAATTTTCGCCGGACTTCTGAACTCTCCCTCGGAGAAGACGATCTCGACAGCAATAAATACCGCTGAGATCAAATTTTTTTTTGTCAATGATGGGCGGCACCTATTGCCTCCCATGTTCAAATTTTGAAATTAATTTTGGACGGCAATTTTAGCCGCCCACGTTCAAAATTTTAAATTAATTTTGGACGGCAATTATTGTCGCCTATAGTTAAAACCGGGTGCGATAAAAAAAATCTTATTTCATTCATAAACCGGGTTCGATAAGGAAAAAAAAAGTGGGCTGTAATATGTGCAACCCAACTTCTAAACCGGGTTTTTGGAAAACCCGGTTTTCCTGGACTGCAATAGGTGTCGTCCAGGAATCATACCGGTTTTTTGGGTGCTTTCTGAGCTGCACTAGGTGCCGCCTAGGATGAAGTGCGTGGTTAAAAAAAAAGGAGTGTGCGGTTTGCGGCCGAAAACAAATGAGGACGGGGAGCATAATTTGAACCGACCAAGGCAAGGCTTGGGGCTATTGGTGAGTGGTGCTGCTGTGTTCAGGTACGTTTTGTTGAATAGTGTGAATAGAGATAGCATGTCAAAGATACTAAGCGTTATGGTATAAATTTCTCTTGGTTCATGAGTTGGATTCACTGTTAGCAAGCTTCTAATGGGAGACATTTTGGAATCTATTTTTTTCAACAATGACACCCAACTAAAAGAAGCAGGCATGCTTGTATATCGGCCCAATAGACTGCACATTGTCTTCCCCTGGGAGCAGCATCACTAAGCATGTAGGCGTCGTCCCATGTTTCTCCGCAAACTACGCTGCACATTGTCTTCCCCTCCTCGTCAGCTTGTCGCTTGTAAATATTCAGGAGCCCCACGGGTCCCTGTGGAGGTGACAAGGCATGCGTCCATTAGGATGGTCTCTACCACGAAGCTGCAGTGCAATGACCACATACAGTGGGCCGCTTGCTTCTCCTCCTCCTCCGTAAGGGAATCTTCCAACACACTTTCCAGGTCCAATTGCAAGAACTTGCCACAACTCTTTGAACGAGTGTAGATCCTTCGGCCTTCGAGAAGGAACGTGTTTTGGATACGCTTCCCATTTCTTCTTATTAGAGTCAAACACCAGAGAAGCTCCAAGAGCAGATGCATAGATACGATTTTATCACATATGTTTCCTCCGTTGATAATGTTGGAATTTCTCCGGCCCATCTGCCAGTATCACAGTCGAAAACCTCATGGGAAAATAACCCGGCCACCACAGCAGTTGTACAAAAACCGGGAAGGAGCGGAGTCAATGACGTGTATTTGGCCATTAATCTCCTCGACTATAGGCCATAATTTGGGTAGTGCAATAGCTGACTTGTTATCAACATAGACCTCGGTTGATCCATCTTGCCCCAGGACAAGTTTCTTCAGCAGATTTCTCAACCAAACCGCATGACAAACACATGATGTTGCTGCGACATACTCAGCTTCACAGGATGACAGTGTGACTATTGGTTGCTTCCTCGACATCCAAGTGAAAGCAGTGTTCCCCGTGAAGAAAACAAATCCAGAAGTGCTCTTGCGATCATCAACATCACCTCCCCAGTCGCTGTCATTGTATCCAACAAGCCTAAACTCATCAGAAACTGAATAGAGAAGGCCCAAAGCGATTGTACCTTTTAAGTATCGAAGAATCCTTTTGGCAGCCGTGAAATGGGTGGTTGTTGGAGCTTCCATATAACGGCTGACGAGCCCAACAGCATACAGTATATCCGGCCTTGTACAAGTTAAATATCTCAGGCTTCCTACTAGACTCTTTGATGTGATCCGAGCCCACCTGAGTCCGCCTTCCCATGGTCTGCCTCGTTCGGCGTTCTGACCCAGCGGCCCAGCCCACGGTTTGCCTCGATCGGCGATCTGACCGCTGACGCCCTGATCACAGAGCAGGGCTGTAGCCCCTGCACCCCAACCTGGAGGGAGGCTTGTGCCTGTTAATCCCCCAGGATGTTGGAGGGGGGAATCGAACCCCCGACCCTTTGATATGAGGGCATGTGGAATACCCATCATATCACCAATTGGGCTGCAGCTCAATTGGTGATATGATGGGTATTCCACATGCCCTTATATCAAAGGGTCGGGGGTTCGAGTCCCCCTACCAACATCCTGGAGGATTAACAGGCGCAAGCCTCCCTCCAGGTTGGGGTGTAGGGGCTGCAGTCCTGCTCTGTGATTAGGGCGCCAGCGGTCAGACCGCCGATTGAGGCAGACCGTGGGTTGGGCCGCTGGGTCAGACCGCCGATCGAGGCAGACCATGGGAAGGCGGACCCAGGTGGGCTCGGATCACATCACTCTTGAACAGAGTTGGATCAACACTTCCTCCTTCTTCATACTTAGATAACTTTGCATTGTATTCTGTTGGAGTGCTAACTGGTTTGCAATGTTCCATCGTGAACTTCTTGAGTATTTCTCTGGTGTAGCTCTCCTGAGAAATAAAGATCCCTTCTTCTCCCTACTTCACCTTAATTCCAAGATAATAAGCCATGAGACCAATGTCAGTCATTTCAAACTCTCGCATCATTTCTTCCTTGAACACTTGAAATAAGCTCGGATTGCTGTCAGTAATAATTAAATCGTCTACGTATATACACACAATCAGAACATCTTCTCCCTTTGCCTTCATGTACAGAGCATGTTCATAAGGACACTTGATAAAACCACTTCTCTAGAAGTACTTATCAATTCTGCTATTCCATGTTCTTGGAGCCTGCTTCAAACCGTAGAGAGCTTTCCTTATCTTTAGAACCTTGTTCTCTTGCCCACTCACCTCATACCCAGTAGGCTATTGCACGTACACTTCTTCTTCCAAGATTCCATTCAAGAACGCAGACTTGACATCCATCTGGTGAATCTTCCACTTGTTTTGAGCTTCCATGGAAATAAGAAGCCTGATAGTCTCCAATCGAGCGACAGGAGCAAACACCTCATCATAGTCTATTCCAGCCCTCTGGCTATACCCTTTTGCGACTAGCCTCGCTTTGTATTTCTCAATCTCTCCCTTGGCGTTTTTCTTTGCCTTGTACACCCATTTTACTCCGATTGCTCTATGCCCTTTTGGAAGTGTTGCTAACTCCCATGTGCGATTTTTCTCTATGGACTTAATTTCCTCATCCATTGCCTTCCTCCATTTCTCATCTTGTGCAGCCTCCTCAAATTTCACTGGTTCACAGTCAACAAACAAACAAAACAGAGTCAGGTCTTCAACTTGCTCTGTGCTCTCATAGATTTCTTCCAGACTCCTCATTCGCAATGCTCCTTCGCTTGAACTTCCACTTACTGGTGATGTAACATTGCTGCTGCTTACTACTGGTGAAAGAGGAGGAGTTTCGGAATCATGAGAAGTGCTTACATGGTGTCCTGACGGTGGTTGTTCTTCCAGCTCAAAGAAATTGTAGTCAGCCCTGCAGGAATTGAAGTTCCATTCTCCCTCTTCATCAAAGATTACATCCCTGCTAATAACAGTCTTCTTGCTTTCTGGGTCATACAGTTTGTATCCCTTTGACCTTTCCTCATAGCCGATGAAGATTAGGCTTCGACTCTTGTCGTCGAGTTTTGTCCTGCTCTCATCATGGATATGAGCATGAGCAATACTTCCAAACACCCTCAGATGTGAGACTCTAGGTTTCCTCCCACTCCATGCTTCTTGTGGCGTCTTTCCTTCCAAGCTTCTAGTGGGGGATCGATTTTGCAGATACACAGTACAAGCTACAGCCTCAGCCCAGAACTCCTTTGACAATCCTTTGGATTTTAGCATGCTCCGGCTTGTGTCAAGAATCGTTCGATTCTTTCTCTCCACGTTGCCGTTTTGTTAGGGAGATCTCGGGACTGTTAGCAACCGACGAATGCCATGAGCTTCACAGAATTCCAAAAATTCTTTAGAGGTGAACTCCTCTCCTCTATCTGACTTCATGGCTTTGATCTTGCATCCACTTTCTGTTTCGACACCTGCCCTGAACTTCTTGAACATTTCGAAGACTTCTGATTTCTGTTTCAAGAAGTACACCCAAGTTTTCCTTGAAAAATCATCAATGAACAATAGGAAGTAGTTGCTCTTACCAAATGAATTCGACTTTATAGGCCCACATACATCTGTGTGTATCAGCTCTAGTGGTTTTTTGGCCCTCCATTCCGCCTCCTTTGGAAAACTCTTCCTGAATTGTTTTCCACACAAACATCCTGTGCATAGTTGGTCAGGGTGCTGTATGCTCGGAATTCCTCTTACCATCTCCTTCTTTGACAGTTGCTCAAGACTTCCAAAATTCAAATGCCCAAAGCGGAGATGCCACAACCATGATTCATCTCTGTAACACGTCTTGAGGCACCTTGCAACATCATTTTGAATGTTCAGCGGAAACATCCTGTTCTTCGTCATCTTTACTTTGGCAATCAAATCTCCATTCTGATCTCTTATAAAAAGATTGTTATAATCCTTCATGTGGATGTCATAGCCCTTTTCTAAGAGTTGCCCCAAGCTCAGAATGTTACTAGTCATTTTTGGAACATAATAGACACTGGAGATTACCTGGTGGCTTCCATCTTTGGCTCGAAACAGAATATCACCTTTTCCTTTCACAGAGATCTGCGAATCATCACTAAAAGCAACATTCCTACTTACTGCTTCATTGAGTTCCACGAACATGTCTTTTCTTCCACACATGTGATTGCTTGCACCAGCGTCCAGATACCATGAGTCATGTTCTTCTCCCTTCTTGTCTTTGTATGCCAACAGCATTGTGGCGTTCTCTTCATCCTTCACCTCTGCAAAATTTGCTTTCTCCTCTATATCCTTCTTTGGAGCCCAACAATCTGCAGCATAATGTCCATACTTCTGGCAATTATAGCACTGAATTTGGGACTTGTCATACCTTGAATTTGACTGTCGTCCCCTTCCATGGCCTCGTGACGAGCCTTCTCATTTCTCGTAGTTGTTGTTGGAATTCTGATTTCCATAGTTCCAGCCTCGTCCACGATCACGACTTCTTCCTCTTCGTCCTCGACCTCTTCCATAGCCTTCTTCTCTTCTGTTTTCTTCTTTCTCCTTGAGTTGCAACTTGAGAAGTTGCTCAGTTGTGTCTTGCTTCTTCACATGTCTCTCTTCATATGCTTGCAATGAGCCTTCTAGTTGTTCAATCGTCATCTCTGTGAGGTCTTTGGTTTCTTCTATGGTCACTACGATGAGCTCGAACTTGGAGTCCAAGGAGCGAAGAATCTTCTCCATGACTCTTACATCACCTAATTCTTCTCCATTTCTCCTTAACTGATTTGAGATGGCCTGGACTCTTGAGACATAGTCCGAGATTGACTCAGAAGACTTCATGTGAAGGGACTCAAACTCACCTCTTAGAGTTTGAAGTCAGACTTTCTTTACGTGCTCGGCCCCCCTGCAGGAAGTCCTTAGCTTCTCCCATGCCTCCTTGGCGGTCTCCGCACTCGATACCTTCTCAAATCCATCATCGTCTAATGCTTGATAGATGAGAAATAAGGCCTTCTTGTCCTTCTTTCTCTAGTCCTTCAGGCTGTCTCTTTCGGCAGCAGTCAAGGTGGTCTCGTCTGTAACCACCCTTGTGCCATTCTCAACGACTTCCCAGACTTCATGGGCTCCTAACAAGGCCTTCATCTTTATGCTCCAGTTGTCATACTGGTTGGTTTTTAGGGAGGGAACTTGGAAGGAGGATATGTTGGTGGCCATCTTTACAGTCTCCGACAGCTACTGGTGGTGCTATCCTCTCTTGTGCTATGATACCAATTTGTTGGGTTTTACAGCACCACACTCGAACTTATCTATGTTTTGGCAAGAGGAAAAACTCACTTAACACTTCTGTCTCATTGAACAAAAGGAAAAACACCATTTATAGTAGGTGTGAACAAAGTGTCAGCAACAAGCATTAAACATAATCCAATTTCCTAGAAGAAGACTAAGAGACATAAGCTGAACTTAGGCATGCGCCAATTTAATGCTCCATAGGATAAAACAAGTTTACACTTTCAACACAGACTGGCGATTCTAGGAATCAAGGGTACATCCTGGGCGTTGTTGAAGGTCTGATCTTTGATCTGCTTGAGACACAAGCAATATATCTCATAGCCAGTATTAACACAAAGATACCTTTGCTTGTGTAGTAGTGGCTGCTCTGGATCCAGCTGATTCATAACCTCGCTTGTCCATTTTCATCCATGCTTGGCCTGAATTTCTGAAGCAACAAGAAGATATTCAGTCAAAATCAAAACTAAAAATTCAGGGTTAAGGGCAAATGGACTTTTAAAGCAAATAAAGCAGAAAACAAAAATGATAACATGAATAAAAGATACGTGGTAGAAGAGTTCTACAATCACAAGTCTCATTTTCCTTGGAGATGTTGTAGGCATCCATGAAAAGTCGACTACCTTCAGATTAAAATTTCAACTCAACATTTCAAAAAACATGCAAGTCATCCTACCTTTTTTAATAAGAAGACTCGCATCAAATTTATATCAAGAGCTAAACAAATTGACACAACTCTAAATTAAATAATGAAGGTGTCACAGCATTAGTAAGACATTAAATTAAAACTAAATAACGAAGATACCCAATATCATATGTTTCAGATCAAGCAATCAAGTTTGTAGGAAAAATACCATATTTCTAAGACCTTGTGTAACGGGGGTTTCATAATTACCCTTTTATTTTTATATTTCTTTTACCTCATTTAAAATATTTATTTTATTACTAAATTGAGTTCAAAATCAAATCTAAACCCTTTATAAAAGAGGGGGCCCATTTACCTCGATGAAACTCTATTTTTGGGTTTCATATCATGAAACGTTCTTCATTTGGTTACATCAAAAATTCTATATCTATATATTAAAGCTCTTCCCTTTCGAACCACAAGAATGATTCTGGACCCACAATTATGAGGTGTTATTTTGTGGTTAACTTTCTTTTTTAATTTTTATTTATTTTTAAATTAGTTAAATCTAATTCCTAAAATCTTAACAAATCCTCATAATTTTAAAGTTAAATAGCTTTAAAATCTAAAATCATTTATAACACATTAATAATTTAGCTTACTTCAAACTAGATGAATTCGTAACCAATTATGTGTTACTAAATTATCCTGCATCTTATTTTACACAAATTTACTAATGCATTACCAATTTAATTATTTGTTTTATTAACATCTTATAAACTATATTTTAAGCATAAGGTTAAACCTTAATTTAATTTGCTCAAAGAAATCTGATCTAATTTTTGTAACTTGCAGATGATATTTTATTTAAAAAAATTTATAAATTTATATTAATTAATTCTTTTTGTTATAAATAGGTTATATTAAATATGGCTTAATCTTACCAAAATAGTACTTGAATCTAGGTGGTTTAACCTATTTAATAGGGATATCACGAATGTATATGTCCAAATAATCACTTGAATTTTCTAATTGCTAATTTTATTATTATTAATTTAACAAACTTTTTTTTTTTAACAATTTTTTTAAGCACCAAGTCGCAACTCTTTGGTGATTATCTATAGTTTATT
Source organism: Rheum nobile (assembly GCA_027886185.1). Taxonomy (NCBI): domain Eukaryota; kingdom Viridiplantae; phylum Streptophyta; class Magnoliopsida; order Caryophyllales; family Polygonaceae; genus Rheum; species Rheum nobile. The sequence goes on along the minus strand of WOAB01000342.1, from coordinate 581,862 downwards.
TTTTAATACGAATATATGAATTAACATTTTCCTTAATGTTTTGTGCAATCTTATTTTATTATGATAAGATAAGATTGCCCGTACATGATTGATATACAACCATGTACGGGCAATCAGAAGAGTTTGATTAACATTAAGATAAGATAAGAATGCACAACTCTTTGGTGATTATCTTATTTTATTCTGTGAAAAAAAATTAAATTTCTTGAAAGAGTTTGATATACATGATTTAAAATTACAATCAAATACTTATCCAAATCAACCCATATTAATTTAGTTTTAAACTTTTAATAAATAGGGTGTTGTTGTTTAATTATACATGTTAATTCTTTTAAATTATAATTAAATTACAATAACAAAGATATTATAATTTGTTTATTCGATAACATGTCAATTATAGATATAAGTCATATGTAAAATAAAAAATACAACTATATAATTTTTATATATAAAATCTATCCCCTTTCAAGCAATTAGAACAATTCTGGTGCGACAACGTCGATGTGTTAAATTATGATTTTTTCCTTTTTTTAGTATATATTTTGTTTTAATAATTTAACTAACTTTAAACCTTAATATTTTAAATCAGATATGTTAACAAACTATTTTCTTTGTTAAAATTTAATCTACTATCTAGTAGATAACCACATTTTTTACTCACCAAAATATTAGTTTTAAATCAAGTGGTCTGATTAGATGCAAATTGAAGTAAAATGCTTCAATATCAGTTTCAATATTAGTTTTAAATCAATCGGAGTTGTTACCAATTAATTTAGATACGTATGTTAACATACTCTAATTATTGTTACTCTCCTAAGACTAAACAATTTGAACTAAGGTGTTCATAAGGCTTTTAGTTTTTAATTGTTGACTAATATTTACATTGAAAGAAAAAATCAAATCCTAAACCTATCCGCATATCCTGATATATTCTACGTTTTTTTTATTATATGGTTAACAAAATTTTGATTTTACCATTTTAGTTTGATAGTATTGTAAATCTATAAATATATATTAAACCTAACACATTTTAATAATCATAACGATTCTGGCCCATAGCGTCGAGATGTCATTTTCTAACTAATCAAAAATAATTATATCTATAGTTTAGCCTTTTACTTTTATTTTACAACAAATACAATTTATATCTTTAGTTTATTGATATTTTTATGATAATTATGGCCATAATCTTCATCATTTTCAAATATATTTTCAGGTTATCTATTATTTGTATATTGTAGTCTCTTTAAGAATTATTGAACATTTACTCCTCAAAAGTTTACTCAATTGTATAGGTCATTTTGTTCATATTCAATTTTCTATAAGTGCAATACATATCAATCATTAGATATATGTTTTTTGTTGGAAAACTACTTGAAAAATCCAAGAATATATGTGCACTTAACTTCTTGCAAAAACTCATAAAATACAATACATATGTACTTCATAAATCTACTTTCACCATATATGTATATATAATATCATATAACTCAATTAATTATATGTCCAATATGAATCTAAACTTTTTTTTAAAAACTATATACTTTAAGTTGTACGTATAACCAAAATACTTTTTTCTTCTATTATTTTAATCAATTTTGTTGTTTAGATTCTATTAATTTATTAATTTAATATATTAAGTTTCTTTTTTTTACAAATATGCACTTGAATATTATTAACAATATGTAATAAATATTAGGTTAACAGTTTCATTTCCCAAAAGTTTACTAACATAATTGAATATATGTCTAAATTTGGGTTAGAAACTATGATGACATTTTGTATTATTGTTATCTTTCCTATAGTACGACATTTTTTATGAACATTGATTTATAAAAAACGTTAGTACCACAAAACTTATTCAACTTCGAAAATTTGCATTCATATTATTAGAAAAACTCAAAAAGTTTAATTTCGTGTTTGGCACGGGCATTGAACTAGTTATTATTTTATGTTTGAAACCCCTTATGAACCCCAACCCCAGTTGTGAATGCCCTAGTAGCCTTGCAGCTCCCGCATGATTTTCCTGTGGATTCTCCTGGGTAATTTGCCGCAGGTTCTCTCGCGGATTCTACAGCGCATTCTCCAGAAGATCCCTCGCATTCTACGGCTGATTCTACAAAAGATTCTTCTGAGGATTCTACATAAGATACTTCCGAGGATTCTCCCGTGCAGTCCCCCTCGGATTCTCCCGTGCAATCGCCCTCGGATTCTCCCGTGCAGTCCCCCTTGGACACTCTCGTGCAGCCCCCTGTTGAAACCCGGTTCAACCCTTCGTGAAGATGTCGAGGGTCAACACACCCTCGACCCGGTTTTGTTGAGTATTTGTTTGTTTGGGGGACGTCCTCAGCAACTTCCTGGTCACTTTCTTCGCGTAGGATGGGACCTCCGGTTCCACGGTCCAGTTCTGATGTTGATATTATTCCTTCACTCCTATTCAGATTGCGTGTAGTTGTTCCCGAGCTCAAGTAACCTTCCCATACGCGAGATTCACCTGAAAACACCCCGGAGATGGCTTTCCCCAGGGCGGGCTCTCCGACGCTCAAGTCAGTTTCTATACGAAAGGCATATATATATATATATATAGAGAGAGAGAGAGAGAAGTTAAGGTCGAGAGGTCGACTAGCCTGTCGAATTACCTTGACCGAGTATACTCACTCTTTATTGCATTAGTCGGGCATTGGGCTTTCTAGTGGTAATTATTCCACCAAAGACATAGTAATGAGCTAACATATACTTTCCAACATTCAAACAAAGCAACGAGCACGTATAGATAATCTCAAAAGCTATGTAATCACCTCGTATACCAAGCAAGGTATTAAAATAACTAGCCTCCTCATCTATGGATAATTAATTATAGTTTCGTATTACCTTAGTTCCACTCCTCTATTTCTAGCCAATTAATTAGTGCTTTGTACTAGTTTGTCTCGAAAGGCTATATAATCATCTCCTGTATGAGGCCTCATGTCAAAGTACTTCTAATCATTCATCACGTGTTCTAATACGGGCCAATTTCAGGACTCTAAGCCAATTAGTCCTTAAGCACATTCTTGTATTAGCAATATATGAATCAACAATATATGAAGCTATACGAAGCTATGACCACGCGGAGAGGCTATACGAAGCTATGACCACGCGGAGAGCTATACGAAGCTATGACCACGCGAGGAGCTATGACCACGCGGAGAGCTATGAGCACGCGGAGAGATGAAGTAAAATATATGGCTAAGACCACGCGGAGAGATTAGTATGCAACAGTAGGAATAATACTCACAAAGCTCATGGTCTTCCTCAAGGAAGAGGTGGATCGAGAGGTTGTACGTCTGTACCGTAGAAGAGCTCGGAATCATTGAAGATCTCGACGATCCTCCAGCGACGGCGGGATGACGTAATCGATGCCTCTAGAAGGCGCCGGAAAGGCGGAATCGCTGATGATTGCGAGTCGAACTCGGATCCGACCGGTGAAGTGATTGGGAACATCAAGGGTTACAAGCGGATGGATCTTGAAGGTCAGACCATAGCAGAGATCGGAGCTTTGGCGATGGCGTCGTCTCTGCAATCGAGCATCACAGAGGCACATGGGTACTCGGATCTGACCTTGCTAGGACTGCGGACCGACGAGCAAGCCCACATTCGAGGTTAGGCCGAGGCTTCTCAAGAGAACAACAAGGTCGGAGAGGGAGTCGGAGGTGACGGAGGTGATTGGCTGCTCCGGCTCCGAGACCGTCAAACCGAGAACGATGTGGAGAAGTAAGATCGCGGTCGAGGGCTTTGCGCAGAGGTAGACGCGCATCTTCCTCCCTCCATCTTCACTGCTAGCCAATTAGGTTTGGCTGGCTTCGACCTCACCGAGCTTGTCCTCTGCTCCTTTTTTCCTCCATTGCTGCCTTCTTTGGAGCTTCAGAGAGATTCTCTCTCCTGGAAATGGCCGGCTCCTCCCTGCTCATTCGTGCCTTTCTCCTCCTCCGTTTTCCGGCCGTCTCTTTCGGAGCTCCCTGAGCTTAAGAAAGCTTATCCCCCCCTTTTTCTCAGAGATTTCATGGGTATATATAGATATTGCCATCCAATGCCGAGCCGCCAGGTGTCGTCCGCTGGTTGATGGACTGACTTCAATCCTGTCCATAACCGAATTCTGGTGGGCATGAGGGCCTACGCGTAGACTTACCCATGCGAGTGAAATCCGACTCCCACAGCCAGCCCCCCAAGCTCTTCGCGAAGCATGAACGAAGGCTTGGTTCGTGGGAGCCTCCAGAGCCTTTTCAGGGTTTTATGTTCATCGTTGCTACTCTCAAGAGTTATGTCGATCTTAGCTGTGCGAGGACCTGGTGCCCCTCACTGGCGGCTTCGCAAGAGCTTACACATGTTCGGGTGTTCCACGAGACATTGCTTGTGGGTTGTCTCCTCTTTATCGTCCTCTTTGAGGAATGACTAGGCTAATCATTGTCTATTGGTTAGGGCCCTCTTTAATTTGCTCGTTTTTTGCGTCACTTCTCATTTCGTATCGACTTTTGAACCATCTTTATGGTTGGATGGAGCGCAGGTCAAAGTGCGAGCTTGTGAGTGAACTGGTAGAGTGGCGCGGGGCCTCGAGATATTGCACTTTGAGTTCGCAAGGGAACTCGTCGAGTGGGCGCCAAGCCCCAAGACATTGCTTTTAGAGTTCGCGAGGGAACTCGTCGAGTGGGCGCCAAGCCCCAAGATATTGCTTTTAGAGTTCGCGAGGGAACTCGTCGAGTGGGCGCCAAGCCCCAAGACATTGCTTTTCGGGGAGCATGTAAGCGTGAAGCTTGTATCTGAAGGAAACTGCGAGTTTCCCATTGAGGGCCTACAGACTTGCGCGTAGAGGAGCACATGCATGTGCGTCATAGAAAAGAGACTCGTGAAGGGGGGATGCGTTTGTGAACAAAGGACCTGCCAAGCGTCGGAGAGAGCAATCCCATAGAGGGTATATGGGAGGGGGTGATTTCATTTAGTTTGCTCGTGTTGTTCAGCTTGTTTTTTCACTCTGTTCGCTTGCTTTCTCGTGTTGCTTATACATTTGTCTTCCTTGTATTTACTTTTTACTCGCTTTCTCTAAATCCATGGAGGGTGCATGGTTAGGTAGTTATGAGCGAAGGGAAAACTTCGTGAAGGGGAGCTCTTGTGAAGGACGGGCTTTCGTGAATTATGGGCCTTCATGAAGAATAGATTACGTGAAGCATTTCCTTCGTGAATGGACATAGGCACGAGCCGGGAGGCCACGAGTATGGGCTATGAGTACCACACAAGGGTCAGTAAAGCCTTCGTGAAGGCGACTTCATTAGATTTCTCGCGTTGTTGTTCAACTTGCTTTCTCATACTGTTTTCCTTGTATTATCCTCTTGCATTACGTTTGTGCTTGCTCTCTCACATTGTCTTTTCGTATTGCTTTTGCGTGATGCTTTTCATACTCGCGCACTTTTTGTAAGACTTGCATGCCACGTGCCACGTTCACTAATTGCTTTGTTTTTGCTTGTTTTATGCATCGTCTTGGTTTACGTCTCGTTCGTTATTCAGCTCTAGAGTTGTGAAGGCTTGTTATGATGGGTTGAAACCTCATCATCTCAATCTTGTAGTTCACGAATGGAACATGAACTTCAAGATCAGAGTAGTGCTCTCTAGCGAGCATATTCAACTGCCTTCGCCGGAGACCCGCTTGGGACAAGGTCGGTTACCTTTGCTAGAGAGTCGCCCTAGAAAACATCTCGTTCTTCCAGAGAATCATTATGAGGCCAGGCACTATCGTGCCTCTTGCTGTAGTAGGGAGGGCCTCCCTAAGGAGCCCCCGCTCTCACCATCAAACAAGGCTTCATCTCGCGAAGGGACTTCATCATCGTCTTCCTCTTCGCGTGACGCGACAAACCCTTAGAATATGGATACTTAAGAGACGGGTGAGGCAGATGCCCTTTTCTGGCAGCACCGCTTTCCGGGAAGACGACGAAGATGAACTTGTCTTTACTTTTGAGAACTTGGAGGGGACGGTAGAAACTTATCTTTTCCCCATGGGACCCATACTTGCTTTTCCCGAAGAAGGGTCTCGGTTGTTGCACCATTATCCTAACTTCATCGCAGCAAGCCTTCTTACGTTGTTCGCGGGGTTCTGCGTGTGTTGCTAGCTGTATTTAGCATATGAATTTTGTGTGCATGTAACTCTTCGAGTAATTCACTCGCGAGGCTGACTATGCCGTGTGCGCGGTTTTTGGACGTGTCTTAATCAACTTTGGCTTAGTCATTATGACAATTACTCGGGCAGACCGCGCGTTTTTGACTTTGTTCGCGTACAACCCCCTTCTCTCCCCCCCCCCATCCCTCCTACCAGTTTGTGAACTGGAGGAGGGATTGCAGAAGGGGTTGTCAGGGGGGTTAGCTCGTTCTTTTTAGTATCTGTTATGGTTCCTGCCCTTGGGACCACCTTGTATGTTTCGGACACGCGCAAAGAATGCAAGCATGGTAAATGCAATGAAGCTTTACATTGGGCAAAACGATGTATCTACAACTCTCGTTGTATCCTCGCGAAGGCGTACCTCATCGCCACTTAGGTTCTTGCAGGCGATAGTTACCCTTTTAACTTGTTGAGTTTTTCTCGTACAAATTATTCTCGTCCGTGTTTTGCATTTTATCACTCTGTAATACTTTCTCAAAAACCTGCTTGACACTTGCTCAAGACTTGTTTTCTGGTATTGTCTTTTCATTTGTATCGCTTTTCTTGAGTACGAATTGTTTGTTTCACCTGTATTGCTTTTTGGGTATTGCTTTTGACGCTTGCTCTTAACAATTGCTTTAACTCGCGCATACTTGCTGGTGTTGCTACGCGCACTGGCCGCCTCGTCGGGCCAGTGCCGTTTGGTATTGCTACGCGCACTGGCCGCCTCGTCGGGCCAGTGCCGTTTGGTATTGCTATGCGCACTGGCCGCCTCATCGGGCCAGTACCGTTTGGTATTGCTACGCGTACCGCCGACTCTCGGCCGATACCGTTTGGGTGTTGCTACGCGCATTGGCTAATCCTTGCCAAGCCAGTGCCGTGTGGGTATTGCTACGCATACCGCCGACTCTCGGCCGGTACCGTTTGGGTGTTGATACACGCACTGGCTAATCCTTGCCAAGCCAGTGCTGTCTGGGTATTGCTACGCGTACCGCCGACTCTCGGCCGATACCGTTTGGTATTGCTTTCACTTGCTCAAACTTGCTTGTATTTGCACATACTTGCTTTTTCTTGTGCATACTTGCTTTCGACTCGCACTTGCTTGCTCTTTGGTATTTTGGGTTATGTATTGCCTAATAATTCGCGAATGCGTTGTTTTTGGATGTTTTGCTTTGTGTACTTTGTTATTACATATTGCTTTTATCGTATTGCCTTTGTAATTTTCTTTCTTTAAGCCCGTGGAGGGCGTGTGGCTGGGAAGCCATGCGTGGAGGGAAGCCTTTGTGAAGGCTATGAAGCGAAGGCCTTTGCAAAGGGGAGACCTTCGCGAAGGAGGGACCTTCTTGAAGGGGTGTCTTCGTGAAGACAATAGGCTCAAGCCGGGGAGCGACGAGCACATGTCGTGAGTTCTTTGCGAAGGCTAGGAAAGGCCAAGCGAAGAACGGGGAAGCCAAGGGCAAAGGCCGGGGAGGCCTTCGCGGAGGATGTCTTGCTAGTTTTTCTTATGATGTTGCCTCATTCGCTCTAAAGTGCAGTGTCTCTTTCTTTTCGGCCTCACATTGCTTTTCTTCTTGCCTCTTTGTAAAAGGCCTGAGTGGTGGTAAATAGAGTGATGCTGTAGATCACGTCGGCTTTGAGGGACGTACGAGCCCCAACCGTTGTAAGATGTTGTAAAGCCTACGCGAAGACAAAGGTAAAATAGTGAGAGCTACGCGAAGTGTAAGTAGAGAGGAGTGAAGGCTAACCGAAACCGAGGTGGAGTGTAGTGGAGCTCGATTGCCGGAGGTTCTTTGTAGAGCGGGTGTTTTGTCATGGCAAGAGCGTTTCTAGTGCGTGAGGACATCCCCACGGTCGGCGCCAGTGTTGAAACCCGGTTCAACCCTTCGTGAAGATGTCGAGGGTCAACACACCCTCGACCCGGTTTTGTTGAGTATTTGTTTGTTTGGGGGACGTCCTCAACAACTTCCTGGTCACTTTCTTCGCGTAGGATGGGACCTTCGGTTCCACGGTCCAGTTCTGATGTTGATATTATTACTTCACTCCTATTCAGATTGCGTGTAGTTGTTCCCGAGCTCAAGTAACCTTCCCATACGCGAGATTTACCTGAAAACACCCCGGAGATGGCTTTCCCCGGGGCGGGCTTTCCGACGCTCAAGTCAGTTTCTATACGAAAGGCATATATATATATATATATAGAGAGAGAGAAGTTAAGGTCGAGAGGTCGACTAGCCTGTCGAATTACCTTGACCGAGTATACTCACTCTTTATTGCATTAGTCGGGCATTGGGCTTTCTAGTAGTAATTATTCCACCAAAGACATAGTAATGAGCTAACATATACTTTCCAACATTCAAACAAAGCAACGAGCACGTATAGATAATCTCAGAAGCTATGTAATCACCTCGTATACCAAGCAAGGTATTAAAATAACTAGCCTCCTCATCTATGGATAATTAATTATAGTTTTGTATTACCTTAGTTCCACTCCTCTATTTCTAGCCAATTAATTAGTGCTTTATACTAGTTTGTCTCGAAAGGCTATATAATCATCTCCTGTATGAGGCCTCATGTCAAAGTACTTCTAATCATTCATCACGTGTTCTAATACGGGCCAATTTCGGGACTCTAAGCCAATTAGTCCTTAAGCACATTCTTGTATTAGCAATATATGAATCAGCAATATACGAAGCTATACGAAGCTATGACCACGCGGAGAGGCTATACGAAGCTATGACCACGCGGAGAGCTATACGAAGCTATGACCACGCGGGGAGCTATACGAAGCTATGACCACGCGGGGAGCTATGACCACGCGGAGAGCTATGAGCACGCGGAGAGATGAAGTAAAATATATGGCTAAGACCACGCGGAGAGATTAGTATGCAACAGTAGGAATAATACTCACAAAGCTCATGGTCTTCCTCAAGGAAGAGGTGGATCGAGAGGTTGTACGTCTGTACCGTAGAAGAGCTCGGAATCATTGATGATCTCGACGATCCTCCAGCGACGGCGGGATGACGTAATCGATGCCTCTAGAAGGCGCCGGAAAGGCGGAATCGCTGATGATTGCGAGTCGAACTCGGATCCGACCGGTGAAGTGATTGGGAACGTCAAGGGTTACAAGCGGATGGAGCTTGAAGGTCAGACCATAGCAGAGATCGGAGCTTTGGCGATGGCGTCGTCTCTGCAATCGAGCATCACAGAGGCACATGGGTACTCAGATCTGACCTTGCTAGGACTGTGTACCGACGAGCAAGCCCACATTCGAGGTTAGGCCGAGGCTTCTCAAGAGAACAACAAGGTCGGAGAGGGAGTCGGAGGTGACGGAGGTGATTGGCTGCTCCGGCTCCGAGACCGTCAAACCGAGAACGATGTGGAGAAGTAAGATCGCGGTCGAGGGCTTTGCGCAGAGGTAGACGCGCATCTTCCTCCCTCCATCTTCACTGCTAGCCAATTGGGTTTGGCTGGCTTCGACCTCACCGAGCTTGTCCTCCGCTTCTTTCTTCCTCCATTGCTGCCTTCTTTGGAGCTTCAGAGAGATTCTCTCTCCTGGAAATGGCCGGCTCCTCCCTGCTCATCCGTGCCTTTCTCCTCCTCCGTTTTCCGGCCGTCTCTTTCGGAGCTCCCTGAGCTTAAGAGAGCTTATCCCCCCCTTTTTCTCAGAGATTTCATGGGTATATATAGATATTGCCATCCAATGCCGAGCCGCCAGGTGTCGTCCGCTGGTTGATGGACTGACTTCAATCCTGTCCATAACCGAATTCTGGTGGGCGTAAGGGCCTACGCGTAGACTTATCCACGCGAGTGAAATCCGACTCCCACACCCCCCTCAGACATTCTTGTGCAGTCCCCCTCGGGCACTCCGGCTTGCAAAGGCACCATGTTAAAACGTCTACCATGCTCGAAAATGTCAACGAATCCCCTGAATTCAGACAGACGCAGCAGCAAAGGAGGAAACTCGTACTCAACAACTACTCTACCGAGCTCAGGACGGGTCAAAGGAAGCTGAGCCTCTCCAGCATGTCCATCTCATGCACGACCTCCGACTTGTAGCTGAGGGCCATTTCTTGACTATCGACAAGGGCAAAGATATTCTTCAGCTTTGGAAATTACAGCTAGCTTTCCGTCTCGCTGAGTGCAGGGTTTAGGCACTCTCGTGTCGACTTTGGGGTGAATTTTTTCTTAATATTCTTAAGCACTTCGATCTGATTCTGAACACAAAGTCTGGAGCGAAGGAACTCTCGTTAAGCCTTGTCCAGATTTTTACCCTTCTTCATTCTGATCATGTCTTCAATTCGATCAAGCTTGTTGGTCAGAAAATCTAAGTGTTTGGAGACAATACTGCATGCCGTCCTTTCTAGGACGTAGTAGGTTAAAGGTAGTGAATCTGTAATTGAAGAACGGCCAGGTCGAACCATGGTACTCAGACCTAGGATTGGAAAGTGTGAAACAATATACTGTAATAAGCAAGTAAATTTATTAACATGCGGATTGAATTGCTATTGCGACTAGATGCATCAATACTCGTCTTGATTAGTTCCTAATCCTTGCCCTAAATAACATAAAACTTGAGTAAACACAGAAATTAGGAATATGAAAAGTTAAATGGGAGGAAGAGGATACCGTGAGGGGAAGGAGCGGCGGCGCAGCGGCGACTACTTCTCTGCGATTCCCTGAAAGTGCGAGAGGAGAGAGAATGAGAGTTACAGATGAAGAAACACCGTAACTAGGGTCTATGAGCCTGAGGTGGGTTAGCCGGTTAGGGTTCAGATGCATGCAACTTTTATTAGATTTTTTAGATGAAGAAACACCCTTGTGCTTTTTTTTCTCTAAAAAAATTTGGAAAAAAGAGATAACTATGTATATTTTTTTTTACATATTTAAAAATTAGGTTGAAAGGATCAGTCTAAATTATCCTTTCGTACAATCGTTAGGAAAGTCTTTAACATGGGTGAAGAGTCCTATTGAAACTAAAACTACTGGTATGGCCAAGAAGGCGTAGAAAATCAATATTACATTCATGGGAGGTCAGAAAGTCTGCAAACTAGTTTGCTTCTATGTAGCAGTGTTGGATCTTCACATCTTTAAAGTAGGCTAAAAATTTCCTTGCATCTTGGATAATCATGTCGATCTCGTGAGGGGTATCCCATATGCCTTGCAGTGCATTTAAAACTACTAGGTTGTCTCTTTCAATGGTTAGTATCTTGATGCCCAACCGATGAGCCTAAGCCAAACCTACCCACATTGCGGTAGCTTCAATCTGCAGAATAGTTATTGCTTCAATATTTACGTTATCCATGTATATAATGTTACTATCCCTATCTCTAATAATATAACCAATTTTTTATTCCCCGTTTTTAGATTTGGAGCCATCAAAGTTTAATTTTAACCAGTCTCTAAACGGCTTGGACCAAGAAACATGCTTGACTACAGTCTTCTTTTTAATGGATTTTGTTTCAGAATCAATATTCCTAAATATTTGGTATGAGTGTACTATGGATATGCAATTTGGGAGATCTTGTGTTGCATTTATGAAGATTAATGCATTTCTTTAGTTCCATATATGCCACCAAGCGAACGCTACTAGTTCTATATTTGTGCTAGCCCCTCTATTATAAGATAAATTTTCATAGAAATAATTTCAATAGTAATGGGGTTTATATTTTCATTTAGGGCTTGTCCAGTTTCTCTTAGTATTCTTTGTGTATATGTGTAGTTAAAAAATAGGTGGTTTGAGTCTTCATCCATCTCCTTGCAAGGTATACATTGTGTTAGGACTCTATTATAGTGTTGATTAAGTTGTCATTTTAATTGTTTTTGAAATTTGTTACGAAGGGTTAACAGTCTGGAAAATTGTCATGAGTAGTTTCTAGGTTGAATGTCAAATATGTTAGCATTTTTAATGTATTTTTCTTTAATAATGCGCACCCAAGCATTATTTGGTTTCGTGATCAATTTCCATCGTAGTTTTATTTACAGTGATTTATTGTTGACTTCTGTTGTTCGAAATTTGAGTCCTCCATCCTGCTTAGGGGTACATATACACTCTCAACTGATAAGAGAATGAAGTGTCCATCTTGTTCCAAAAGAAGCATTTATTTATTTTTATCAATCTCTTCTAGAATTCCTTTTGGGAGTAAAAAAACTCAGCATGAGGAAATTAACTTTAGAAATTAGGTTTGCTTGAATTAAAACACTACATCATGCATGAGATAGAGAATTCGCCTCCATTTAGAGAGTTGTTTTTTTAGGGAGTTTGTGGCATCAATATTGACGCGACCTCAAAGGATATGGATGCCTAAATATTTTTCTAAATTACGGGTAATTGTGACTTCTAGATTTGACGATAGATTACTATGTATAATTTTAACACAATTTGGATAGGGGTTGCCTACTTACACTGATATAAAGTGTTGTAGACACTGTGTCAGACCCGCTCAAACCATCTTTAATTGTGGTATTTTGGTTATTATAAGTAATTTAAAAAAATAAAAAATAAAAAAGAATGTATGAATTACGTATTTAGCCCGACCCAAGTACACGGTCCAAATAGGAGTAAAAGCATGTTTGGCATGACAACCCACTTCGGACCCGACCCCAATACACAACCCAAATAGGAGTGGAAGCATGCTTGGTAAGACAGCTGATGCGATCCGATGGCTCGGATCTCGTCTGACGTCGGATCTAGGCAGGAAGCGGTCCCAGATCCTTCTCTTGGTAATCGGATAAGTACGAACCACCAGAATGATGGTTCGCGACTCTCTAATGCTCGCTTGGGCGAGGGTGGGGCGAGAGTGAAGGTTGTGTTTGTGAACCATGACGTGGTTCAATCGGGTCTAACCAGTTTTGTGACGCTGAGGCTTAAGGGGAGGATATGATCTCAACTACAAGGTTTAAGCTTTAATTTCAACGTAAGAAACAAGTACAACGATGAGGGTTTAAAGACATGTGGCGTAGCCAAGAACCCTAATGGGCCGCGTACATGCTAATGGGCTAGCCCACCTGACAAGAGTGAAGCACACGTCTGAAATAGAAACTGCTAAAAATAGAAAGTGCCAAATGTGGGAGCTTTCTAAACATAGAAAGTCTCAAAAATAGCAATGCTAAAAACAAAAACTACTAAAACAAGAAACTTGCTAAAACGGGAAATAACACAAAATAAGCTAAGTCCTAAACCAAGGGGAACGCCACGGTCTTGGTCGTCTTGGGCTCGTCATTGCCTGGCTTGAGACGAGCCCGAGTCGCATCATTCTTTCTCCCTTAGAATCAAAGTGTCCTCGCTTCGAGTTGGATGGATCCAGGGAGAACACGCGCTCGGCGGCCACTGAGAGTGCGGCATCGTAGTAGGGCTCGGGTCTGGCTATCGGCATCACAAATGTCAGCAAGAATGACGCGGATGCGGGAGCGGACTTGGGCTCGGGTGCCTTGAGTATCATCATCGCGCGGAAGCCCGAAACTGGAGTCGACACCTTCGAAAGGGCCGACATAGGTGCGTTGGGTACGTCGGGCTCGTGCGCGGGCATGGAAGCACTAGGCACCAGTGTGGGCGCGACGATAGTCGGAGCGATGGAGCACGGGATCGCAGCGACGGGTACAGGTGTGGGCGCGTTGTAGGTTAGACTCGCGGCCGTGTCGGCAAGGCCAGAGGTGGTCGCGGTCGCGACTGTTGTGGCCGCGATCGCGGTGTGGAACGCCGTTACGGTCGGTCGTGGTGTGGGCCGCAGTCGCGGGAGCTGTGGCCGTGGTCGCGGTTGCATTGGCCGCGATCGCGGCTGCGGCAGTGGTGGCCGCGGCGTAGGAGGCAATAAGCCTCTGGGCCTCCTCGAGTTGGGTACGTACTGCCAACTCCCGGGCATGAGCTTCGCCAGCAGCCTGGCGAGAACTTTGTGTGCAACCGTTGGAACCGGAGACATGGGAGGGCACACGGAACGGCGCACGTGCGGGTGCTCAGGGTAGCGCACTGGGGCGTACCCGTGGCACGGTGACGAGTTGTGTTGGCGCCTGGGCGGGTAGGATGGACGTCGGGGCGGAGAGTACGAGCGGCGTCACGGTGGCGTCGGGATCCAATCGGGGTCCGCCTTGAGACAGAGCTCGGTGAAGTACTCAGACCATCCTTCCTCGCCGTTCCCTTCATAGTCCCATTGGTGGGGCCAGTAGGCCATGGAGCGGGTGCGGCTCGGCTAGGGTGTTCCAGGGTGGCTAGGTTTTTGGCTAGGTGGCACGGCTAGGGAGAATAAAGAAGAGAAGGCCAAACTAGGGTTGCTAGGGTTTGGGTAAGGAAAAGGGAAGTGTCTCGGCAACGGCAGTGTGGGTCGCGGTGGCTTCGACCGCGGTCACGGCGGCTAGGGTTTGGGCAGCGGAGAAGGGTTCGTATTTTGGTCTTTTGAGGGGTTAAACAATGTCCGTTTTGGACGAATTTTATATGCTCTGACTCGTATCGAGATGCTCTATAGGTTTATGAAAGAAAATTGCAGAAAGGACGAAATTTTTTTGTACGAAATCTGGGCAGAATTCGAGTTCGGTTTTGGGAGTTTTTTTGTGTGTGTTGGTGGGTAGGGAGAAAAGAAGGAGAAGGAAAGACACACCTCGTACCCCTGACGCTCTGATATCAGTTGATGTGATCCGATGGCTCAAATCTCGTCTGATGCCGGATCTAGGCAGGAAGCGGTCTCAGATCTTTTTCTTGGTAACCGGATAAGTACGAACCACTGGAATGATGGTTCGCGGCTCTCTAATGCTCACTTGGACGAGGGTGGGGCGAGAGTGAAGGTTGTGTTTGTAACACCCCTGACTTATGTCGGTAGTACTACACGCCAATGACCTCAGACGTTACTGTCCAAAGTCAACCTAGGCTTTAATCAGAACAATTAAGCTTAAATAAGTATATTAAATAACGAAAGATTTAACAGCGGAATACATTTTATAAGGGAACTCAACCTTTTATTAACAGATCTCTCTTTAAATGAGAATGACTATTTTACAACAGAGTGAAATTTCAGTGGAAGACCTTTATAATAAACCATATTACATGACTTGGTTATAGGAATATATTAAAGTAATACTTAACAACCTTAAAACACCGACACTTAAATCTTCAACTGCAATCCTCTTCTTCAATTGGTTACTTCAAGACTTCGGGGACCAACCACTGATGTGCCGTATAGGACGGATGACACCAACCAACCATGCAAGAAATAAAACCTGGTTGGTTAGTCTAATGAAAGAATATGTAAGGGTGAAAACAGAATGGTTCTAGTGATCGTAACCGTTTACTATCATTGTCCCTTGAATAATAACCGAAGGAACGATACATAACCCGGAACTTTCACGGAATGATTAGAATTTAGACATGCACTGAAAAGAAGACTCCAAAGGAATTGAGTCTTATGGGAAAGTATGACAAATGTTTGGGAATGTTATAGTTTTCACACAAGCGTTTAAAAATGACTTGATCATTTGGGTCAACGACCAACCTCACCACACAATGCGACTCCAGATTGGAAATAAGACTTACTCTAACCGAAGTCCGGGCGGTTTTCACGCTGTACTCCTCACCCGAGGGTATATTAATTATGTGCATAACCGCACTTATCTTATTTAATTACAAAACGTATATTCACGTTAAGCTTTTAATATGATCTCGAGTAACAACGAGAATAACACAGGGTGACATTACGCCCAATCCATTGGCACTAGCAAGGTGCGTAAACGCCTCTTATCATTAATGGTGGATAAGAAGTAAGGATCATGACCTTAAAAGTATTAGAGAATTATTTTGACTAATACCGAGTTATAAAGAAACGACTAATCCTCATCCGGAATTAGCGTTACTCGTGCTAATCTAGCATTTAAGTTTACATTTAAATCCACAACAAAACCATCACAGTAATAACAGGTATAATAGCGTTGGTTATAGCAATATATACAACATATTATAAAGTCATATTTTAATTATATCATTTATAAAATTGTTCCCAAACGAAAACAACACTTCACCCCAATTTAATTAACAATCCAGTAATTGATAATTAAAGGAATTATGGAATGATAAGCAAGAGCGAACCGTCACTTGCCTTGATTGAGACGAACGAAGGTTTGCGGGTCGGGAATACTGGACACGGACTCAACAACCTACTAAAAATCTCGTCGAAGCCCACCGACGTTCCAAGGTCCATTCCGACGATGCACGTGAAACGAGGTACAATACCCTAATTAGGTTCGGTACAACACTAAACGAAAACAAGAGAAAATGGGCTAAGCAGCGGCCGCGACGGGTATGGCCGCGATCGTGGCTTTGCTCGGCAAAGCCGCGGTCGCGGTATACAAACCCGCGGTCGCGGTTTTCTGGGCAGGGACGTGGTCGCGGAGTTCATAGCCGCAGTCGCGTTCCTACCTCCCTCCCTCCCGACGCGACTCAAAAACATGAAACAAGGCTCACCGACGACGAGACGATGGTGCAAGCCTCCTTCTCTGCAATGCCATCACCTCCAGCTCCCCAAGGCACCACGGCAACCACCAACAACTCCGGCGAACACTCCGACGAACTCGAGAATACCGACAAACTTGAAAACGAGAGAAAGAGAGAGAGAGGAGCGATGAAGCTATGGATGCTGGATTCCTCTCGCCGAAGACCCCCTTTTATAGGGCTGGAAGGAGCTCAACGCCGGCCACACGAATCGACTCGCCTCCCTCAACGGCGAAGTTACGAAAATGTGGGAAAAACCAATCGACGAAGTTCGGATAAGAACGAAGAAGACGACGCAGCAGAGACCCGCGATCGCGGTTTCAAAACCGCGATCGCGGTTGTCAACCGACAAAACCGCGGTCGCGGTTATCCCGCCCTCGCGCCTCTGGCTTCTTGGCCGCGGTTTCCTCTCGCGGTCTTGGCTAGGTCTTATTTTTAGTACACCTAAAAATATTCTAAGACCATGTATAAATTAAACATATATCACTACGTTCAAAAGATCATTATAGAGGTTCCGAAAACGCCAAACACGTCTTGCTTACAGAACAAGAGTTGGGAAAATTTCCCAAATACCCTTATTGAAATTGAGGGGTATTACATCACTACCCCCTTAAAAGAAGTTTCGACCCCGAAACTTGGCTGATAACAACTCAGAGAAACGTCCCTAAATTTAGTTACCCAACCTTATAAGTTTAACCATGCCTAACCCATTTAACACTTTGTAAATTGGTTCAAGCATTTCTAAGTTAAAATCTATAAGTTGGTTCAAATTATAGTTAACGTAAGGTTAACAATAATTTAGACCCTTCACAATTTAAGGGAATTCTATAACTTGTTTTCACCAAACATACATTCTACCATATTACCCCTATGGTAACATGAGGGTTATTACATTACTACCCCTTAAAATAGTTTTGTCCCCGAAACTAGCATTGCTAAACTAAAGGGGATCGGTTTCACCATAATCTCACTACCTGAACTTAATATCCTTAATCATATCATCCTTGAAATTGTTCATAGGGAAACGATTTGTCTCCCCAACCATGCCATTATCTCGCATATCTTATCTCCATGTGCTACACTTGTAATGACTCGTGACTACATCCACAATGTCATAATTATATTAGGATAATAATCTCCAAAATCATCGCAATAGACTCGCTATACCTCAAGCATGAGAACACACATTTCTCTTTCAACTTTTCCGTTTATAACCTCTCTCAGAGTACATACCTTATCTTCCTTAAGTTGATATCCTTAAATAAACTTGGTCTTCGCAACCTATATATGTAACACCCCCAAATTTTAACCTATTTGGAAATGTATTACCGCCAATGACCTCGGTTTCCACACCGAAGCCACCCTAGGCTTTACCATTGAAACACAATTCATAAAGAACAATTATGATACAAAATTACCATAACTTTCATTTAAACATAGTCGTGGAATTTCAACACAATTCCAAATGCGATAAAATACAGAGTTATTACAATACAACGGAAGACTTAAAATAATTTACAAGAGTATTGACTTCAGTAGTCAACGCCCAAAGATCGTAGCCTGATTAAAACATTTTCAAATACCGTTCATGTTCATAGTCGATCTAGCCTTCATGGGTCCTCGACTCATCTGATGTGCCAAATCGAACGGATGACACCAGCCAACCATGCAGAGAACAATTACGGTTGGTTAGTCTAATGAAAGACTATGCAAGGGTATAAAGCAGAGTGGTTCGAAGTAGTCGTATTAGGTTAGACTCATCGTTTCTCGAATTAAAACCGATGACGATAGTCAACCACCATACTCCTACTGGAATATATCAAGCAGCATGATCAAGAGAAGATTCTGAAAGACCGAGTCTTACAGCAATCAACCCAAAAGAAGACTCCAATGAATTGAGTCTTATCGGAAAACATGACAAATGTTGGGGAACATAAATAATTTCATACAAGCGTTCAAAAACGACTTGATGTTTCAGTTCACGACCAACCTCATCGCTTAACGCGAATCCAGATTGGAAAGAGAACAGTACTCTGATCAAAGTCAAGATGAGCTTTCCTAGCTGCACTACACTTAGCTGCACTACTCGCCCAAGGTATATTAATCATGTGCGCTCAGGCACTTATCTTAATTAATTCCAAAACGCTCATTCACGTTTCAAGCTTTTAGAATCTCATCCTCGCGGATATTGAGATATAGAGTAGGGATTAAATCCCAGAGAGTGGCACCAGCTGTGTGCACCTTCCCTGTACACGGACATGGAATGGTCATGACCAAAGAGAAGTGTTGGGGCCTGGACATCCCATCCACTTGGTTATAAAGAAACGACTAGTACTCACAAGGAGATACCAAGTAGCGTTCCTGCGAATACTCGTTCTAACTAAACAGTTCAGAACTGTCCAAAATCATATCAAAGCCATCAAGGCCAGCATCATAGATATATTTCAATCTAGATATATATATATATATAATAGCGTTGTTCTAGCGGATATACAACCTATTATAATATCCATTTTAATTTCCAAAACAGTTTCACAAAACTGTTCCCAGACAAGAACAATAATCATCCCAAATTAATTAACAATTAAACAATTGATAATTAATGAAAATATGGAATGATGAGCAAGAGCGAACCGCCACTTGCCTGGAATAGATTCGGTGATGAATCTGGACGAGACGACTACCGAAAATATCATTTCCAAGGATATGGCTTAAGCTTCAGAATATTCCTAGCAGAGTACGAGTCCACACGCGATCCAGCTCATGACAAATTAATTAATCTCAATTAATTTGCCTGGACGAACTTAAGGAATTAAATTTAATAAATTTTTATGATTATAAATCATAAAAATATTTATTAAATTTTCCTATAGAAAAATACGGATAAAAGGGAATCGAAATTATACCGCTCGAATAATTTCGGGTTAAATTTGGACTGGAAACGAATTGGGCTTCTCGGCCCAATACCGAAACAAAGCAAAGGGGGGTCCACTTGCCTACTGTTCAATCGTCTTCAACAATTCAACAACAACACACAGCAACAGGGAGCTCGGCTTCCACCATGGACACGCCGGGAAGGAGCAGCTCGACTTCTCACCGGGGAGAAGTAACGGCCACCAGTAGCAGACAGCAACGGCGCTCCAACACAACAGCTCGGCGGAGCACATGGGCTCGGTGGCGAAACAGGGAATGGGACCACGACACCAGCGAACGGGAAACAGGGGAGCAACAGCTTGGCTCGCTGAGCTTCCGCCGTCTCGACGCCGGGAGATATGACGACACCGGGGAGCAAGCGGAGGCAAGGAGGAGGACGAACGGGAGAGCTCCGTCACCGGCGTGATGAGGTCGAAACATGGGAGATCGGAGAGGGAGAGGTGTCTATCTGAGCTGCCTGCAGACCGGGCTCTATAAATAGCCCCAAGGAGGATCATCCTTGTCATCCCAGAGGAGGCGTGCCCAACCGACCTCTCGACAGGTGCCCCTGACAAATTTTACACGCGGCGGCCGGAGAGAAACGAACGTGGGTGACGTGCAATATTTATGGGGAAAGTTTGGTTCGGGTTTTTTTTTTAACCCCGTAAATTATATGTTTGTATCCAAACAAATATTATAAGTCCCAAAAATACATCGAATGTATTTTATACCACTCAGGGAATTATTTCGGGGATCATGGATGTTACGGAAAATCCGAACTCCACTGAAAGCGAAATAATTAATGAACGAAGGTTGGGAAAAATTACCCAAATATCCTTATTAAAAATTTGAGGGATATTACAATATCACCCAAGTCAAACTATTTATTCGATCATGATTCCACTTATAACATACTGCTTAAATTCCTTACTCTTGCTAGAATCGACATGATCATCCACAAGATTACCATTGCCTTAATTAGCGTATCCATTATAACCTCCAATATAATCTCGCTATTATGCCCTATTCCTCATAAAGACCTTGATGTCCTCAAAACAGAAGAATACAACATTTTTCTACTAACTTCCTTTCGATGATCAGAATCTCAAAGTACATACATAGAACTCACTTATACCTCAACTTAGTACCTCCACTTGTCATATAGGCCTTACTCCTTACATATACAGCTCACCTATTTCATTGGTTACCTTTAAAAAAAATTGGTCATTGTGCCATATCTTAACGCAAAATCTTTACGCATATGATCCCTTAAGTTTCCACAATTAATCACACCACTTCCTATGCCTGTTTATCTCAACATGATTTAATGATCCATTCTACAAGATTATAACCTCGTTTTACCCAAACGTGTCATACGATCACCTTCATAGTCGTAGGTCACTTTTTCCTCAAGTCCAGTTGATAACATCCACATACTTACTTTGTGCCACACTATTTGATCTTCAAAATCATAATAAACTTTTATCGATTGAGTTTGTTATTCATTCATAAATCCTTAAACAACCAGTTGTCCTCACACGACTTATTATCCCAAATCAAGCACCCTTTTGCTTTACCGATATTTACTATTTATCCAAAACTTGATCACCTTAACACTTCTCGTATCATCATCTCATTATATCATTTCCTTAAGAATACCTCACTACATAACCTCAAATAGGTCTTACAAAATAAATCTTATGATTCACACATTTAACTTTTCCGAAAAGCTTTTAACACTAGTCCTATAATGGACACACTCATTTTTAGATCTCATAAACATAACTCTTGGGTTCTAAAGTTTTACTCAAGATCGTATTAGAGTACGACCATCTTAGAGAAAATGACTCCTCATGAAATATCTCTCTTATACATTTATTCACCTAAATGTATAGTTTATACTACCCACACTTAAGTACTTTGAGCTTTATACTAGCTCACTACTCCATCTAATGCTCTGACTATGCACGTGAGGAATAACCTCAAACTCCACAGAGCATTACTACACACCAAATCCTTCTAGCAAGGAATTCTTTCAGCATTAACCTCTCGAGAAAATGCTCATGAATTTGAGCAAGGGGACCGATAATGTCAATGCCCAACCTGACATTATCTCAGGACAATAGAGGAGTTCTTAAGAATAGTTTCGACCACGAAACTGGCACTAACAAGGTAGGGAACAACCAGACAAGTCCCGACCCAA
This sequence comes from Rheum nobile, assembly GCA_027886185.1. Classification (NCBI taxonomy): domain Eukaryota; kingdom Viridiplantae; phylum Streptophyta; class Magnoliopsida; order Caryophyllales; family Polygonaceae; genus Rheum; species Rheum nobile. Next base: position 560,121 of record WOAB01000342.1, on the reverse strand, counting down.
CACTATCCTTTTTTTTATGAGTCCAAACAGTCTTTATCAACGCGTGACATGTACTACTTTTGGCACTCAAGGATCCTCGTATGATCGAACAACTTGCAATAGTAACGAATCTAGTAATTTCCGGAACAAGGAAACACTTCTTTATTATTCGAAACATTACATAAAATAACTGATAGAAAATCGAATAGACAGATTACTAACTATGGAGACTATCGACACAAGTCGTTGCTCCTTATTCTTAAGAAGGCTCAACAAAAATTACAACTACCCGCTCGGTTCCTTTCCGTCGGTTTGACGCAACACGAAGAGTCGTTGCCCCTGACCTGAAGACTCCATAGGCGCCTTGCCTTTATTACGAGCAATAGATTGCTCCGGAGCGGACATCCCTGACTTTGGGTTTTGCCCATTGCCAACATTCGAGGCTTGGTAAGACTGCATTGGTCTTTGACCCTTCTGCCTACAGTATGCTTTCATGTGGCCTTCCCTCCCACAATTGTAACATACCCTCTTTTCCTTTTGGCAGTTAAGACTTTTATGCCCAACCTTACCACAGTTGTGGCACTGAATCACTCCGCTACTCCAACCTGAGCCTCTGGTGGAGTCAGACTGAGTCGTCTCGGTCTTAGTGCGACCAGACTTCTCAAACTTGGTGGGCGATGTCGGTCGCTTGAATGTACCAACCTGGCGATCCTGTTGCCCACCCCTTCCCTTAACCTGTTTCTCCCGCTTTTGGGCGGATTCTTCCAGTGTGACCTCTATCTTGTAGGCCGCATCCACATATTGCTCTAATGTAGAACAACCGTGACGCACCATTAGAGGTTTGATTTCTGGATTCATCCATCCATGGAAGTACCAGATCTTTTGCTCTTCACTCAACACTTCTGGTCCAACATATTGCAACAAATGATTGAACTTAGCTGCAAGCTCAGTCACCTTTAACCCCTCGGTCTTAGGATAAAGAAACTCCTTATGCTTTTCCTCCCTCATAGCACGGGAAAAGAAACGGCCAGTCATCTTTGTTTTGAACATATCCCAGTTCAACCCGGGATGATCAGCTAAACCGGTGCTCTCCCACCATTCGCTAGCCACATCCTTGAGTTGAAGGGAGAAGATGTGCACTTTCTCAGTCTCAGTGCAATCCACGTTCCTGAATAGTCGTTCCATATGCGAGAACCAATACACCACTTTGACCGGTTCTCCAGTGTTGTCATAGCTGTCAGGCCTCATTGAGCTCACGACCTTCAAGGCTCGATCGTATGTTCCTTTGTTCCTGACGACATCGACCTGAGGTACGTGGTCCACTGGCTCCTCAATTTCAGGAACAACTTGAGGAACTGGACCACCCTGTGCTTGCGGTGTAATTGACCGAATTATATCAGTGACCGTCTGCATAACAAACCCACGAATGGCCTCTTTGGTCGCGACATCCAACACTACTGGAGGATTAGCCTGAACTTGGCCAATGCCTGTGGGGTTATTGTGAGAGACAGACTCGCTCTCCTCCCCTTGATTAGCGGCGCTCCTCAGATTCAGCCTTGGGTTGTTACTCGGTCCCGCACCAGCACGGATTGTGTTCCTTGTGTTCACCATCTGATGATGAACCATAACGTTAGTTTAGAACTTTTCCAACTTGAATAGGACACTTAGTCAAATACGTTATGATACGAATTGTAAGGGTCCAAGCTAATAAATTTATATCAGTGTGACTAACCCTCCACCATTAATCGCAGAGACGATCTTCTTCTCTTTACTTGAGAATGGGTACTCTAGGAGAAATGTCAACCTTTAAATGACATTAAACATAAGAAGAGACACTATCCCTAAGAATGGATCTAAGGAATAAGTAACAACTCGAAGTTTGCAGAAGTTTGAAAAACCACTTATTATTAAACCTTATACTTTCAAACTTTCTACCTTATACTTTTAAACCTCATATAAAAATAATTATTTATAGTGTTAGTTTCTCAAACTAGTGATACGATTATTACAAAACTCTTACTAAGACAAAAATCATACTTTTAAAGTTACAATCATTAACTTATTTTAATTGCTTATAACACGCCATTTATAAACCAACTATAAATAACTTTTGAAGTTCAATAGGTAAATCATTAGTTTAAATTAAATTCCAAGAAATAAGTATAACTTTTAAATTTAACATTGAAACTCTCGAAATTCCTTTTTAATAGAAAATAGATTGAAAATAGTATCAAAATATTTTTCGAAAATTCTCAAACCTAACAATAGGCCAAGAATTTTAAAACCATTGCTCTGATACCATAATTGTAACACCCTCGACTTATGTCGGTAGTGCCACACGCCAGTGACCTCAGACGTTACTGTACAAAGTCACCCTAGGCTTTAATCGGAACAATTAAGCTTAAATAAGTATATTAAACAACGAAAGATTAAACAACGGAAAACATTTTATAAGGGAACTCAACCTTTTATTAACAGATTTCTCTTTAAATGAGAATGACCATTTTACAACAGAATGAAATTTCAGCGAAAGACCTTTATAATAAACCCTATTACATGACTTGGTTATATGAATATATTAAAGTAATACTTAACAACCTTAAAACACTGGCACTTAAATCTTCAACTGCAAGCCTCTTCTTCAATTGGTTACTTTAAGACTTTGGGGACTAACCACTGATGTGCCGTATAGGACGGATGACACCAGCCAACCATGCAAGGAATAAAACCCGGTTGGTTAGTCTAATGAAAGACTATGCAAGGGTTAAAACAGAATGGTTCTAGTGATCGTAATCGTTTACTATCATTGTCCCTTGAATAATAACCGAAGGAACGATACATAACCCAGAACTTTCACGGAATGATTAGAATTTAGACATGAACTGAAAAGAAGACCCCAAAGGAATTGAGTCTTATGGGAAAGTATGACAAATGTTTGGGAACGTTATAGTTTTCACACAAGCGTTTAAAAACGACTTGATCATTTGGGTCAACGACCAACCTCACCGCACAATGCGACTCCAGATTGGAAAGAAGACTTACTCTGACCGAAGTCCGGACGGTTTCCACGTTGTACTCATCGCCCGAGGGTATATTAATTATGTGCATAACCACACTTATCTTATTTAATTACAAAATGTATATTCACGTTAAGCTTTTAATATGATCTCGAGTGACAACGAGAATAACACAGGGTGACATTACGCCCAACCCAATGACACTAGCAAGGTGCGTAAACGCCTCTTATCCTTAACGGTGGATAAGAAGTAAGGATCATGACCTTAAAAGTATTAGAGAATTATTTCGACTAATACCGAGTTATAAAGAAACGACTAATCCTCATCCGGAATTAGCGTTCCTACGAATACTCGTGCTAATCTAGCATTTAAGTTTACATTTAAATCCACAACAAAACCATCACAGTAATAACATGTATAATAGCGTTGTTTCAAACAATATATACAACCTATTATAAAGTCATAATTTAATTATATCATTTATAAAATTGTTTCCAAACGAAAACAACACTTCACCCCAATTTAATTAACAATCAAGTAATTGATAATTAAAGGGATTAGGGAATCATAAGCAAGAGCGAACCGTCACTTGCCTTGATTGAGACGAACGAAGGTTTGTGGGTCGGGAATACTGGACACGGACTCAACAACCTACTGGAAATCCCGCCGAAGCCCACCGACGTTCCAAGGTCCATTACAACGACGCACGCGAAACGAGGTACAATACCCTAATTAGGTTTGGTACAACACTAAACGAAAACAAGAGAAAATGGGCTAAGCCGCAACCGCGACGGGTATGGCCACGATCGTGGCTTTGCTCGGCAAAGTCGCGGTCGCGGTTTTCTGGGTAGGACCGCGGTCGCGGTCCTCCCTTCCGACGCGACTCAAAAACATGAAACAAGGCTCACCGACGACGAGACGACGGTGCAAGCCTCCTCCTCTGCAATGCCACCACCTCAAGCTCCCCAAGGCACCACGGCAACCACCAACAACTCCGGCGAACACTCTGATGAACTCGAGAATATCGACGAACTTGAAAACGAGAGAAAGAGAGAGAGAGGAGCGATTGAAGTTGTGGATGCTGGATTCCTCTCGCCGAAGACCCCCTTTTATAGGGCTGGAAGGAGCTCAACGTCGGCCACACGAATCGACTCTCCTCCCTCAACGGCGAAGTTACAAAAACGTGGGAAAAACCAATCGACGAAGTTCGGATAAGAACGAAGAAGACGACGCAGCAGAGACCTGCGATCGTGGTTTAAAAACCGCGATCGCGGTTGTCCACCGACAAAACCGCGATCGTGGTTGTCCACCGATAAAACCGCGCCCGCGGTTATCCCACGCTCACGCCTCTGGCTTCTTGGCCGCTGTTTCCTCTCGCGGTCTTGGCTAGGTCTTATTTTTAGTACCCCTAAAAATATTCTAAGACCCAGTATAAATTAAACGTATATCACTACGTTCAAAAGATCATTACAGAGGTTCCGAATACGCCAAACACGTCTTGCTTACAGAACGAGAGTTGAGAAAATTACTCAAATACCCTTATTGAAATTGAGGGGTACTACAGTGTTTGTGAACCGTGACGTGGTTCAATCGGGTTTAACCAGTTTTGTGACGCCGAGGCTTAAGGGGAGGAGATGATCTCAACTGCATGGTTTAAGCTTTAATTACAACGTAAGAAACAAGTACAACGATGAGGGTATTTAAAGACATGTGGCGTAGCCAAGAACCCTAATGGGCTTGGGCCGCGGATATGCTAATGAGCTAGCCCACTCGACAAGAGTGGAGCACACGCCCGAAATTGAAACTGCTAAAAATTGAAAGTGCCAAATGTGAGAACTTTCTAAACATAGAAAGTCCCAAAAATAGTAATGCTAAAACCGGAAACTACTAAAACAAGAAACTTGCTAAAACGGGAAATAACACAAAATAAGCTAAGTCCTAAACCAAGGGGGGCGCCACGGTCTTGGTCGTCTTAGTCTCGTCGTTGCCTGGCTTGGTACGAGCCCGAGTCACATCAACAACCCATCTCGGTAAAATCCCAAGGGGACTCTTCTCGGTCCATTCTGACCACGTGGCATGCGGACTCCTTTTTCGGCATGGGACAACTACGCAACCAAGGGCCCATTGGCCTCCGGTATATAAAGAGGAGGAGCCACCAAGAACAGGATTCTTGATCCTCTCCTTGGCTTGCCTCTCTCTCTCTCACCCTATCGGTTAGACACCGAAAGCTCCATTTTTCACTCTCTCGTTTCCCCTTTGTGACCCACTTGCGAGTTGAGCACTGACTTGAGTGTCGGAGTGACAAGCCTGATGCAACCTCGAGCCCTTCTTCTTTTTCAGGTATGGATTCGAGGTCGGACGTCTTTTGACGTGACCGGAGGCAACCGGCGGGGAACAAGGAGAAGCTTATGAGGGAGACGAGTCGGAGTTGGTTCTGTGTGGACCGCCAACTATTTTTAATTTAATTTTATATATTAATATCTTATAACACTATTAAAAAATAGTTTTTACTATAAATCTAAATAAATAACAAAATATATTGTCTAATATTATACACAATAGTTATAAAAATAGGGAAAATAATTATTTTTTCATTTAGGCTCCGTTCGGCAAAGCTTTTTTTAGATTAACGAAGCCTGATTTTTTTTTAATCTAGTTAATGAGTGTTCGGTAAAAAAATGTCAATCTAGCTTAAGGAGCTTATAGTAGATTAACGTAGCTTAATTTTTCCTTTTTTTTAATGTGACTCCCCCTAGATTGTTGAAGATTAACAAGCCTGAATTTTACATGTATCTCATTTCAGCTTGTAATACCAAACACAAACTATAATTTTTAAATAATTAAGCTGATAAATTCAGCTCCAACTTCAGCTAGTCATTCAGTTCCAGCTTTAGCTATTTTTTCAGCTCCAGCTCTCATTTCAACTGGATTTATCAAACAGAGCCTTATGTAAAACTAAAAAAATAAATAAATATATTTACCGGTCCATCGGACGGGAAGCACAGCCCTAGGATTTAGGGTTGGAGAAGGGGGGGTAAATTTTGGGAGTTTTTTTGGGGTTCACCGGTCATGTTCACAATCACATGGTCTTCTTTTTGAACAAGAATGATAAATACTATACACCTGAAAGCAACCCAAAACTCAAGATAGATATAAAATCAACTAGTAAGGCGAGTACACTTAACAAATCCAGTACAGCACAGTTAACCACCAAATAAAACAAGTTAAACATATTAATGTTTGTGAAGAAGATAATTCATGGCAACTAACTATAAAAAGCAAGCTTGTAGACCGGCCCAATAGATTGAAGGGTCTAAGTCTAACGTATGATGAGTTCTATAGACATGGGTGTCCTTTGTATGAACTCGCACGAAATCTTGCTCAATAGGCCAGGCCTCACTTCCTTTTGCCCGGAGTTGTCTTACCATGGGAGCAGCATCACTAAGCATCTCCACACCGAATATATTGATGTAAAGAAAAGTCACACCGATAGCAATGCTGCACATTGTCTTCCCCTCCTCGTCAGCTTGTATAATTGTAGCTCTAGAAATCGCCATGGGCCCCAACAGACTCTTGAAGAAATCGTTCAGGCACTGAACGCAAAGAATCTTCCCTGTGGAGTTGACAAAAGCGAGCCTACCATGCACCAAGAGATCGCCGCTGTAGCGCAATGACCACATACAGTGGGTCGCTTGCTTCTCCTCCTCCTCCGTATGGGAATCTTCCAACACACTTTCCAGGTCCAAGTGCAAGAATTTGCCACACCTCTTTCCACAATTTTAGATCATCCGGCCTTCGAGCTAGGAGGAATATGATTTGGATATGCTTCCCATTTCTTGTTATTAGAGTCGAACACCAGAGAAGCTCCAGGAGCAGATGCATAGATGCGGTCCCCCAGAACCGAATAGGACTCTACTTTATATTTATACAGTTCCTCCGTTGACAATGTCGGGATTTCTTCGGCCCAGCTGCCAGTATCACGGTCGAAAACCTCGTGGGTAGGTATCCAATGACGGCACTCGTACGCAAACAGGAAAGGAGCGCAGTCAATCACGTGTATTTGGCCATTAATCTCCTCGACCATAGGCCATAATTTGGGCTTCTTCAGTTTGTAAATGTTGGATTCGGAGTGAGAGAGAGTACCATTGTCAACAGCGAGGGACAAGCCATGGATGAGACAGGATATATGTGCCCTTGATCTTCTTCGGACGACTACAAGCCGCGGCCTCTAATGCTTTGTTGGTTTTGGACCCTCCCTTTGTGTTTGATCGAAGAACATAAACTAAGAAAGAAATGGAGAACACGAGAGATTGCTCTGAATTTTCTGTCATGGTGCTTTTCCTGCATTCCACTTCTTTCATTTATAAATCAAAGAACAAAACTAACAACTATAATTAAGGACAACTGACTCCACTAACTTAGTGCAGTACGTGCACTACTAACATACTTCTAAGACTTGTTCAAAGTCCTAACTACTCGGCCTCAATCCAATCCCCACAACATCACTAATTCACAGGGATTAGTTACAGCTTTTAATTGAAAGAAAAAACAGAAATAACAGAATTACAAGTTTAAACTAACATTCACTCCCTTAAACTTGTTTGCCACATCCTTCCTTGATCTCCTTCATGCCAATCTTCTCCCTGAGCTCCACGAGCCTTTGGCGACCAAGTGGCTTGGTTAACATGTCTGCTAGCTGGACTTCTGTGTTGACATACTCCACCTCAATATCTCCATTTTGCACACACTCACGAATGAAGTGGTACCTGGTGTCGATGTGCTTGCTTCTATCATGGTGGACATGATTCTTGGCCAAAGCTATTGCAGATTTGTTGTCGATCTTCAGTTCTGCCCTTAGCTGACCATCTCCTCTCAGATTGCACAGAATCCTTCCAAGCCAAACTCCTTGGCAAGCTCCTGTTGTAGCTGCAATGTACTCAGCCTCACAGGATGACAAAGCCACAACCCTTTGCTTCTGAGACACCCAAGTTATGGGACTTTTTCCCAAGAAATATATGACTCCAGTTGTGCTCTTCCTGTCGTCTACATCACCAACAAGATCACTATCACAGTAGCCAATCAGCTCTTCCTTTGGTTGCTCCTTCAAGTAGACACAACCAAGATTCAGAGTTCCCTTTACATACCTTAAAATCTGCTTCACAGCATTCATGTGTGCAGTTGTAGGAGCCTCCATGTACCTACTCATTACTCCAACTGAGTAGGCAAGATCAGGCCTTGTATGCACCAGATATCTTAGGCTCCCAATCACACTCCTATACAGTGTATCATCAACTGGTGGATCTCTATTTCCATGCTTGCTCATCTTGTTCCTTGGCTCCATAGGAACATGACATGGATTGCAATCTTCCATTCCCATCTTCTCCAGAATTGTCTTGGCATAGCCTGACTGACATAAGGAGATTGAGCCTTCTCCTTGTTTCACTTCAATGCCTATATAATAGCTGAGCAAACCAAGATCACTCATCTCGAATTTCTGCTTCATCTCCTCCTTGAAGCTGTGGATGATCTCCCTGTTTGCTCCAGTGAGAATGAGATCATCTACATATACTCCCACAATCACCACACTTCCCTTCTTCACCCTTCTATACAAAGCATGTTCATGTGGACACCTTGAGAAGTCGAGTGACTGCAGGCACCTGTCCAGCTTGAAATTCCAGGCTCTAGGAGCCTGTTTCAATCCATACAAGGCCTTGTGAAGTCTTAGGACCTTGTGTGGATTTTTCTTGTCAATGAACCCTTCCGGCTGAGCAACATATACCTCTTCCTCAAGCTCTCCATTCAAAAAAACTATCTTCACATCCATGTGATGCACTTCCCAGTTCCTCTGAGCTGCATATGCCAACAGAGTTCTGACTGTCTCAAGCCTTGCTACTGGTGCAAAGACTTCATTGTAGTCTACACCATGTCTCTGCACATACCCCTTTGCCACCAACCTGGCTTTGTGCTTGACAATCTCTCCATCTGGGCTTTTCTTCAACTTGAACACCCACTTGAGACCAATTGCCTTGTGGTTCTTAGGCAGCTCTGCAAGCTCCTAAGTACCATTCTTCCTTATAGATGTGATCTCTTGATCCATGGCTTGTCTCCAGCTTGCATTGACTGATGCTTCTTCATATGAAGCTGGCTCATCTACTGAGAGAAAACACAACCCTGCTTCTTCCTCCATCTCTCGAGTAGAGTCATAGATCTCTTACAGTGATCTATAGTTGTGATTGCTGCTTAAGCTTGAGCTGTTACTGCTTGAGCTCGAGCCTCCTGAGCTGGGACTTGAGCTTCCAGAGCTGTAGGGTGTTGGTGGTGGTGAGGAAGATGGTGTGGAGCCTCCAAAGTTATGACCAACAGACTCATTTCCTCCATGATCACCACTTGACTGTAGGCTTCTCTCCTTATAGTCCAATGTGAAAGCATTTTCTGGAACATTCTCTTTCTCACCATCTTTGCTCTAGCACCAACTCTTCTCCTCTTCAAAGATCACATCCCTGCTCACCATCACCTTGTTTCTCCTTGGATCAAGCAGCCTATATGCCTTAGAGCCTTCTTCATACCCCAACAGAACTGCTTGCACACTCCTATCTGCTAGCTTTGGAATGTGTGGAGTTACAACCTTGATGTGAGCTACACAACCAAATACTCGAAGATGCTGTACCTTTGGAACTCTTCCATGCCATGCCTGATATGGAGTCATTCCCTCCACATTCTTTGTAGGAGCTCTATTCAGTACATACACTGTTGTCTGCACTGCTTCTCCCCAGAACCTTGCAGGCACTCCCTTACTCTTCATCATGCTCCTGGCCATCTCAATCACAGTTTGGTTTCTTCTCTCCACAACACCATTCTGCTGAGGAGAGTATGGTGCAGTGAGGAACCTCTTCACTCTTTCAACATCACAAAACTCCTTAAATGCCAAGGAAGTGAACTCTCCTCCTCGATCAGTTCTCAAGGCTTTCAGCCTCTTATCCTTCTCAACTTCCACACTTGCCTTAAATTTCTTAAAGGCACTCAGAGCTTCATCTTTGCTTCTCAACATATAGAGCCACATAAAACGTGTGAAATCATCAACAAGCAATAGAAAGTACTTGTTACCTCCACAAGTTTCTGGTGTGATTGGTCCACACAGATCACCATGGACCAGCTCCAGTGAATGCTTTGCTCTGTATGTTGCTTTCTGAGGGAAGGAGAGTCTGTGTTGCTTGCCCACCATGCACCCATCACATAGCTGATTCACCTGCTCGATCTTGGGCACTCCCTGAGCCATTGCTTGGCTACCTAGCTTCCTTAGAGAGTGGAAGTTTAGGTGACCATATCTAGCATGCCACAGCCATGCTTCATCATTGATCTTGGACATGAGGCACACCTGCTTTGCTAGCTGAAAGTTGGCAACATATAACTTGTTTGACTGTCTCTCGACCTTGACAATCATCTTCTTAGACTTGTCATAGAGCCTCAAGCATCCTTCCTCTATGACAATTTTGCTCCCTCCTTCCTCTAGTTGTCCAAGACTCACAATGTTGCTCTTGAGTCTTGGAATGTAGTACACTCCAGAGAGAGTCAAGTGTTCTCCACTCCTGCATTTGAACAGGACTGATCCTTGCCCACAGATATCAACAAATGAGCCATCTCCAAACCTGACTTTCCCAAGGATGGATTGATCCAGATTTGCAAAATGTGACTTGTCTCCAGACATGTGATTGCTAGCTCCTGTATCAAGGTACCACACGTTGCATCCCTTAGTTTCAGTTGACTTTTGAAGCTTCTCTTCATGGAGCATCAAGTCAGACTTTGGTGTTTGTAAGTTGTCTAACTCACAAGCTTTCAGCAACAGCAGGGCAGGCTCCTCTTCTTCCTGTTTTGCTGCAAAGTGTGCCTTTTCTTCCTTCTCTTTTGATGAGCATTCTGATGCAAAATGCCCCATCTGACCACACTTATAGCATTTGATCTTACTCTTATCAAACTTCCTCTTCTGAGATTGTGAGCCATCATCACCACCTCGACTTGATTCACCACCATTGCCTCTGCCTCTTCCACGTCCACGACCACGTCCCCTGCCTCCTCTTGCATAAGACTGGTCCCTGGAATTCTTCTTGGAAGACTTGGCTTCTTCTCTGGCCCTCCATTCCTCACGTGTAAGGAGCAAAGTGTCATCAGACTTGACTTTGAAGCCTTTGATCCTTTCTTCACGAGCCTTCAGTGATCCGATCACTTCATCAGTGGTCTTGGTCTTCAAATCACTGAATTCTTCAATGGTGGATGCAATCTGTAGGAACTTGGATGAAGTGGATCGAAGGAGTTTCTTCACCACTTGCTCTTCATCCATTGTGTTCCCAAGCCCTCTTAATTTGTTCACCACGATCGTGAGTTTCCCAGAAAACTCATCAATCGAATCCGAGTCATTCATCTTTAGTGCCTCGAATTCTCTCCACAAAGTTTGAGTCCTCACCTCCTTCACCTTGTCTGCCCCCAGGTTCATCGTTTTCAGCATATTCCATGCTTCCTTAGCCGTCTTCTTCGCGCCTAACTGGAGTAGGGTATCTTCACAAATTCCTTGGTAGATGGTCGCCAATGCCATCTTGTCTTTGGTGTTGTCGACAGTCCCTTCTGTCACAACAGCCTCCCACACTCCTTGAGCCATCATGAAGACCTCCATTTTGATAGCCCAGGCTGCATAATTACTCCTAGTCAACATAGGGTAATTCAAGGTGATTGATCCATTCTTACTTTGGACCCGGATGCCATCACTCGTTTCTGATTCTGTGTTTGGCATTGTTTGTGGATCTGAATTTCACTCGAGCTCTGATACCAAATGTTGGTTTTGGACCCTCCCTTTGTGTTTGATCGAAGAACAGAAACTAAGAAAGAAATGGAGAACACGAGAGATTGCTCTGAATTTTCTGTCGTGGTGCTTTTCCTGCATTTCACTTCTTTCATTTATAAATCAAAGAACAAAACTAACAACTATAATTAAGGACAACTGACTCCACTAACTTAGTGCAGTACGTGCACTACTAACATACTTCTAAGACTTGTTCAAAGTCCTAACTACTCGGCCTCAATCCAATCCCCACAACATCACTAATTCACAAGGATTAGTTACAGCTTTTAATTGAAAGAAAAACAGAAATAACAGAATTACAAGTTTAAACTAACATGCTTCTCCTCCACCAATCATGTATGCATTAGACCTCCATTTGAACAAACCCGCTAAGGTCGGAAGATTCTCCTCCACCAAGTCCAGACTAGCAATTCTAGGAATGATGGGTACATCCTGGGCGTTGTTGAAGGTCTGATCTTTGCTCTGCTTGAGATCCAAGCAAAATATCTCAAAGCCATTAGTCATACAAAGATACCTATGCTTGTGTTGTGGCGGCTCTGACTCGACCCTATTAATAACCTCCCTTGTCTCATTTTCATTCATGCTTGGCCTGAATTTCTGAAGCAACAATAGGATATTCAGTCAAAATCAAAACGAAAACTTGAGGGTTAAGGGAAAACAGATCGACTTCTAACACAAATAAAGCAGAAAAGAAAGCATATATCATGAATGACAGATACATTGTAGAAGAGTTCTAAAAACCTACGATCACAAGTCTCATTTTTCCTTGGAGACGTTGTAGGCATACAAGTCAACTACCTTCGGAGTAATCCTACCTTAATTTTACATCTAATAAGAAGACTGGCAATCAAATTCATATCAAGAGCTAAACAAATTAACACCACTATAAATTAGATAATGAAGGTGTCACAACATTAGTAACACAAAATTAAAACTAAAAAGGAAAATATCCAACGAATAATCAAGACTAAACTCAGAGCAAGCATTAAAATTTGTAGGGAAATACCAGATTTCTGATAGCCTTGCACCTCCTCACGGATATTCCAGAAGACTTCTCCAAGGATTCTGCCGTGCAATTCCCCGCATATTCTTCCATGGATTCTCCAGAAATTCCTTCCGAGGATACTTCAGAAATTCCTTCCGAGGATACTTCAGAAGATCCTTCCATGGATACTTCAGAAGATCCTTCTTCTGACATGCAATCCCCCTTGGGTACTCCCGTGCGGTCCCCCTCAGACTCTTCGGCTTGCAAAGGCACCATGACATGCTTCAAAATATCAAGGAATCCCCTAAATTCAGACAGACGCAGCAGCAAAGGAGGAAACTCGTACTCAGCAACTACTCTACCGAGCTCAGGACGGGTCAAAGGAAGCTGAGCCTCTCCAGCACGTCCATCTCATGCACGACGTCCGACTTGTAGCTGAGGGCCTCTTCTTGACTACCGACAAGGGGTATACCAAGGCAAATATATTCTTCAGCTTTGGAAATTACAGCTCGCTTTCGGTCTAGCTTTTGCAGTAGTTTGGCGATCAAGCTGAGTGCAGGGTTTAGGCAATCTCGTTTCGAATTTGGGGTGAATTTTCTTTTAAGCTCCTTGAGCACTTTGATCTGATTCTGAACACAAGGCCCGGAGCGAAGGAGTTCTCGTTCAGCCATGTCTAGAATTTTATTCTGCTTCATTTCGATCAATTCGTCAATGAGTTCCTTCTTCTTGGTCAGAAAATTTAAGTGTTTAGAGACGATGCTGCGTGCCGTCTTTTCTGGGACGTAGTAGGTTAAAGGTAGTGAATCTGTAATTGAAGAACGGCCAGGTCGAACCATGGTACTCAGACCTGGGATGGGAAAGTGTGAAACAATATACTGTAATAAGCAAGTAAATTTATTAACATGCGGATTGAATTGCTATTGCGACTAGATGCATCAATACTCGTCTTGATTAGTTATTTCCTGAACTCAATTTCATCACAATATCACATTTTCAACTTTAAATTTGCATTCTCTCATCCCAACCCTAATCCTAATCCTTGCCCTAAATAACATAAAACTTGAGTAAACACAGAAATTAGTGTTGGAACTGAATTTATGCGAAACTTCCGGGCACTTTTCCGGTAGGCTCCGGCCACCGGTTGTGCCGGATTATGGGAGAGTTGGCTTCGTCTCCGCGAGCTCAACACCGTAGTGTGCTCATACGATAAATTCGGGTTCCGTTGGAATGAGAAATGAGGGCTCAAAGGTGGTTGCTCGCAACACCCAATTTAAGCTTTGGGGGTGCAATTCTACATCCCACATCGGAAATGTGGGAGTAGAATTGAGTGGTTTATAAATCACTATCATCCAAGCCAAGGTAAGAACTTGGTGAGTATGGAGAGAAGAGCTTGACCACACGCGCGCTGTCCGTCCGTTCCGATCCGGTCGGGGCGGGCTTGGGGGCTTGGCCTTAGGCCCAAGCAGCAGCTAAGCTTCTTTTTGGAGCTGAGCTGGGCCAGTTGGGCCAGTTCTGGTGGCTGTTGGGCTTCCGAGATCTGGGCTCCCGTTTGAATCGGTCTGTTCAGTTCCGAGAATCAGGCCACAACGGCTCTCCTCAATTACGCTAACAGATTCAGACGTCTTCAAATAAGAAGAGAACTGAAACTCATTCTACACAATCGAACACACAGAAATCCTCTCGTCTTCCCTTCCTCTTCGAATTTTTCCGAGTCTGAGAGTACCCGCAGAACGCTGGTTCGAAAGCTTCTGTTTTTGGTTGTGCGAATCAGAAGAACTCTGCAGTTGTATCTTGGGATTCTCGACGCCGATAACCGTCACAATACGGGGCGTTTTAGAATTAAGGACAAAGATCTAATCTCGACTCTGCGTTCAATTCCGGTTTCGGTATACTTTCGATTCCTTAATTCTGTTCTAACGTTTTATCAGATTGTTTATGCATTTCCATATTAGGGTTCCTACAATTAGGAATATGAAAAGTTAAATGGGAGGAAGAGGATACCGTGAGGGGGAGGAGCGGCGGCGCAACGGGACGGCGGCGACTACTTCTCTGCGATTCCCTGAAAGCGCGAGAGGAGAGAAAATGAGACTTAGAGACGAAGAGACACCGTAACTGGTATTAGGGTTCATATGAAAGCATGCAACTTATTTTTTTCTTTTTTTTGGGAATTTCGGAAAGCCACCCACCGTTCTACTTTTTTTTTTTTTTTTGAGGTTGTTAAAGGCACCCATTTTTTTTTTATTTAGTAGTGTATTACCCGTGTCATGCACGGATATAGTAAAAATATAAAATTTAAAATATGATCTAAATTAATGACAAATAAAGATACCAAATCAATGAAAATAATAAACTTAAGTGCATTATAATAAACTATATAAGACAATGTTGAGTGTTAACAAAATATATACATGAATTATAAAATAAGTAGTGGTAAATTATTTACCCTTTGGTCAATTAGAACTCGTGATATTATAATTCTAATAGACTTGAAAATAGAGATTTGATATTTATAAAGTATATGATGAACAAACACATTGACTTCTTCCATTGCCAATAAAAAGCACACATTTAATATTTTATAGGGTGAAGATCTATTTAACCACATAACAAACAAAAAAAATACAGATTTTAAATTTGAATTAATACTAAAATTGAAAGTTAGTTACAACAAATTTTCTAATTCTAAATGACACGGATAATTTTCATTTAAATGGTTTATTTTTTGTTGAAAGATTAGAATGATTTGAACAAATTTTATAAGTGATTTATATATAACAAACTTTTCAAAATTATATCTAATTAAAGTTTGTTAGTGGAAAAATAAAATTTACAATAATTTGAAAAAAAAGAAAGAAAGCTAAAAATTGAGAATTGACTGATATATTTTTCTTCTTTCAGTTTGTCTAAATGCTAGTACTATTTCAGCTTATATAAATTTGATTAGTTACAATTAATTGATTTGTTGTTTTAATTTATCTAATGTATAACATTTAAAACATGAGTTTATCAATGATTATGCTAGTGATAGATTTATGCACGTTAATTCAATGACAAAGATGATACTAATGTATCGGCTTTTGAACTCTATTTTTTATATTGAATAATATGATTAGAAGGTGGTAATTTTAAACTACATCATATATTTGAATCCGATCCTTATATTTTTTTTACATATTTAGTCAAAAGATTCATTTATCAAACAAAAAAGTTTTAAAAGATTAATATTAATGCTAAAGTCTCTAAGTTTGTTAGATAAGATTTTATTTAAAATCTCACAAAAAATTTGGGTTAAAATAAATTACACTTCAATTTTTTTTAAAGAGAATTACTCATAAATTGACACATAAATATGTTGGGCTCAGAATCATTATAGAGTCTCTAAATGTGTGAACTTTAATATATATATATATATATATATATATATATATATAGATAGATTAAATATGTGAGACCTGTTACAAAAAAAATGTGAGACCTTATTAAAATTAAACTTGCAAATATAATTTTATTACTTCAAACTAAGAATTTATGGTTGTTTGATTTTTATATATGACCGTATACTCTAATCAAATGACAATATTCTTATATTTTTTAAACGTATACTTTAAAAAGAAAAATATAAATTATTAAATAATTACTTAGCATTTAAAATTAATTTTGTAAAATTTATTTGTTGATATAAAACCCACTTCAATTATTTTTCAAATTACATATCATATTCTATATGAAAATTTTCTTATTTATCATAAATAATTTCAAGTTGATAAATAATTTATTTTTAAATCTTTAAACGTGAAATCTATAAAATGAGATTTTTTATGCTTATCAGATTGGCGTGAGATTACATATCAAAATGTGAATGCATTATAATTAAAATTCTAAAACTTTAACATCTACGTGACAAAATTGAGATAGTAAATTTGAAAACCCAAAAAATCGGAAATGAAAAACTAATTGCAAAATCACAAGTTTTTAGTTAGTTATATAGATTTTTCTTCCTCTTAAAAATAAACATTATTATTTTATATTTGATAATATTTTCTGGTTTATAGTTAAATAAATTATGAAACAGAGCAACATGTATTGTATGATTTTGGCCCATAAATTTATATAGGTCAAAATATATATGCAAATTCATGAAAAATAATATTACTAATTACATAAATGAATAGAAGATGTATTTTATATATAAGTTTAGTAGGAAATCTATCATATATTATTTTGACATATATATAAGCTAATTGTATGTGTAATTTATAGAAATAATATTTACAAAAAAGATATATATAGTTTTTATATATTTGAAGTTAGTTATGATTACATATTGTGATTTCAATTTTTATATATTTGAAGTTAGTTGTGATTAGATATTGTGATTTAAATTAAAATATAATATTAATGCAAAAAAAGTGAATTAATAAGAAAATTACACGTAGAATTTGTGGGGCAAGAAGCATTGTGGTGGCTCTAAATTCATTAGCTTTAATATATATATAGATAAATGGTCCGACATACCGGACCAGACCGGACCAGATCGAATATATCCATTTGCTCACCCCTACTGTCAGCTATTATTTATTTTCTTGTTTTCTTCTCTTCTTTTTCCATTGTTTATCATTTTTTCCATTTTCTTTTCTCTTTAATTTTGGACTTCATATTTCATTTCAATTCATTTTCTATTTATAAGAAAAGGTAAACAAATTTTGTAAAACTACCCATTGGATACCCTTGGAAATAAATATACAAAATGGGTATTCTTTTAGATACTACCCTTAAATGGGTATTCATGTAAATTCGCCTTAAATAAAATTCATAATTTATATTTTATTCTATTAATGTAAATTCACACATCTATCTTCAATTTTAATCATACAATACACCTTATAAATTATTCAAATCAAAAAATTATCTTTCCGATACATCATTTTAATTTTCTTCTATAATTCTCTTTTATATTTTACATATTATAAACAAATTTAAATTTATTCCTAAAATATGTGGTCATACTCGTACACATGCTAGTAATCTACTATATATCTACTAAGGGTCTGTTCGGTATGACTGAGGCTTATTAGGACTGAAGCTGAAGTATGAGCTGAATTGGGCTGAAGCTGATTGGAAGAATTTAAGCTGTGGGCTGAATTGAGCTGAGTCTGAAGTTGAATGTAAGAGTCTGAAGCATAAATTACTGTTCGGTATAAATGAATTATTAAAACTTAATTTTATAAAAAACTACAAATTTACCTTTATTAAATTTTTTTAAGGGTATCACATTTATCCCCAAATTTTTATGGTTCGTGATTGCATCATCTCTCCCAATTCTCCCCTGTTGTCAGCCTCCAGGAGCCTCCTTCCCCAACCAGCAGCGATGTAGCACCTCAGATACCCAACAACCTCCTTCCTTCCAGCTTCCGACGCCGAAGAACACCAACACCGCACCGAAGACCACCGTAGTTGGTTCGAAGCAGCGAAGCCAACCATCACTGAGTTGCCGCTGATCTGGGCGAAGAGGAAGAGCTGCGCGAGGACAAAGAACAGAAATGAGGAAGATGCGCTTCCAGATCTGCGCGAGGAGGATCTCGCCGAATCGAGGAGGAAGAAGCTTCTCTCCGGATGTCGCTGATTCTCGCCGGAAGTCGCCGGATCTCGCCGGAGAGGAGATGCAAGGTTGAAGAAGAAGTCGAGAAGTGATGTTGGGTTGCACAGAAATTGTCGGGGTACAAGGGGTACTTCCAGCATAAGTCACAAAAATAAGTCCAATAAGTTGAATATCCTAGCTTATGAATTTGCTTAAAATTCAGTCAAAATAAGTCATGATAAGTAGGGATAAGTCACTGGTATACCGAACATGTTTTTTGGGTGAACTTAAGCATAAAGACTGATTTGGAAGGATAAGTCAGGATAAGTCGGGATAAGCCCCGTACCGAACGAGCCCTAAACTAGAACTTAATTACGTCACATGACACTCCCTTATTAAAACCGCCACATGGAACTCCCTCATTAAAACCGTCACATGTTATTTTCTGTTTTTTTCAATTATTCAAAATAAATCTAATTATAAATCAAAGATTATTATCCTAAACCTATCACTCATTTTTTTCTAATTTAAATACAAATCAAGCACAAAGATTACAAGTTAATCACAAAGATTACAAATCCAAAATTTCCTAATTATAGACAAATCCAAAATTTCATAATCTACTATATATCTACTAAACTATAACCTAATTACGCCATATGACACTCCATCATTAAAACTGCCACATGATACTCCCTCATTAACACCGTCACATGTCATTTTTTGCTTTTTTAATTATTTAAAATAAATCTAATTATAAATAAAAAATTATATCCTAAACCTATCACTCATTTTTTTCTAACTTAAATACAAATCAAGCACAAAGATTATAAATCCAAAATTTCCTAATTATATACAAATCCAACATTCTTAATTATATACAAATCCAAAATTTCATAATCTACTATATATTTACTAAACTCAACCTAATTACATCACATGACACTCCCTCATTAAAATAGCCACATGGTACCCCCTCATTAAAACCGACACATGTCATTTTCTTTTTTTAAATAAATCTAATTATAAATCAAATATTACTGTCATAAACTTATCACTCATTTTTTCCCTAATTTAAATACAAATCAAGCACAAAGATTACAAGTTAATCACAAAGATTACAAATTTAAAATTTCCTAATTATATACACATCCAAAATTTTCTAATTATATACAAATCTAAAATTTCCTAATTATATACAAATTCAAAATTTCCTAATTATATGGATGATTGAGATCAAAATTATTGATCTGAAATCAGTTTTAATATCAATATTATCTAAATCTATTTTTTAATATATAGATTGATGTTAATAATTATTAATATTTTTTATTCAATATATATATTATATATATGATATAAAAACTCGTGCTTGACACCAGAATTACACTAGTTTTTTTCTAATTTGATCATGTTGCATGGGGATTTTCATCTTCAAACTCTAGTTGAACACAAATCTAAATCTTTTTCTTTATTAATGAAAGCTCGTGTATATTAACTTATATTTGACCACTAATTTTAGCTGCTACGAGCTCACTTTAATAATGTAGATAAACTTGGTTTAAAACCTAGCCAGGAATCGACTCTGAGTGTGGTCGAGATTTGATTGCAATTAATAAACCGAACGGAGATACCAACTAAGAAGACATCTGGGCTGAATTGCATGCATTGCAATGTGCAACTGTACCTTAAATACGTGTTCTAAAGCATAATAAGGTATTGTTTAGCCAAATGTCTTCTTTACTTATAGTCTTTTTTTTCTAAAAAAATACTTTACGCATTTCAATAAACGTATAATAAAATTATTTTATTTTTTAAAACTATACACATTTTTTCAATAAAATACACCGCGGCTAAATACATTTTCTATTTATACAATGATCGCAAGTGCACGTACTACATTTACGTGTCAAGGTTGACATGTGCACGTAATACATGTACGTGGCTGACATGTGCACATAATACATGTACGTGTGCACGTAATACATGTACGTGGCTGACATGTGCACATAATACATGTACGTGGATGACATGTGCACGTAATACATGTACATGCCAAATTGCACATATAGTGGACACATGCACGTGGAAGTATACATATTACATGCCTATTGGACATGCACGTGCACGTGTAATATTTACGTGCCTAAATATATAATGGGCATGCACGTGCACGTGTAATATTTACATGCCTATGCCCATTCAGCTCGTGTCCAACGGTACAATTTCAATGGTCACTTTTTTTAATTATGACCGTTGGAATTTTTGACACTATATATATCAAGCATCTTCTAGCCTTTCATTCATATTTTTCTCAATATCTCCATAATTCAAAAAATGTGTTTTTGTACAAAAATGTCAAAAACTTCTGAAGAAACAGTTCATACCGAACTTGTAGAGGTATGTATATTAAACTTCTCATTATATTGTACATTTCCTTTTGAATAGACATATGAATTTAGTATAAGTTTTTGACTTAAATATTTATGACATTTTATTTTGAATAGATATTTATGACATCAAGTTTGAACAATATAAATGTCATATACTTTATGTGATGAATATATGTAAATTTTGTTTTGAATTGAAATACCTAGTAGGCTAGTACGTTTTGATATTGAATAGATGATTCAGAAAAAATTTAGACATAGTATAAGTATTAAATGCAATAATGTACATTTATTTTGAATAGATATTAAGGAAGTAATTTAGTCTATTTATTTGTTAAATAAGAAGTTAAAAAATGATTACTTTTCACTTCATAATAGGTATGCACGAGAGATTACTCGGATGAGTTTTCCGTAGACTTGATGTGGGATAGTCGTGAAGAAATGATAAAGTGGGCTAAAGAGAAGGGTCAGGAATTGATGATGGGTATAATCACTCAAAGTTAGGTGAAAATTCTTAACCTAGCAGATGTAAAAAAATATTTTTATTTTTATTTTTTTAAAATTATGGCACGTAAACGTATTCCGTTTACGTGCCTTCGCTTTACTTTTTTTTTAAATTTATGGCACGTGGGCAGATGATTTATACGTGCCTTTGTCATGGCCACGTGATTTATTTGCGTGCCTTTCTATAGTATATTTAGAAAATATATATAGCACCTTCCCAAAAATACACATTTATAAAACATATTTTTTTACACAAACTTACTTTTCATATACTTATCAATAAAAAAAGTAAATATAAATACCATCTCTAAACAAATCCTAAATTAGTTAATTCTTGGTTAGAATCTCTTACTCAACTAGCTTGCACTATGTTCACCTGAAAACATAACTAAAAAGCTAGAGAAAGCAAGCTTGCAAACCCACCCAACACCTTGAATCCTGCTCCTCCTCGTCTAACTCATCATCCTTTTTATACACGCACAAATTAAGTCCTGCATGCACAGCAGGCCACGCCTCCCTTCCTTCCTCCATCACTTGTTGAACCTGGGACGCAGCATAACCCAGCTCCTCAACACTGAAAGTATTCACAAACACATACTCCGTGTACCAGCTGACCCTTGATTGCGGATGCAATAACAACAGAGCACATTTCACCCTCATCATCAGCATCAATAAATTTAGCTTCTGACATTTCACAGGGCAACACGGGCCCCGTGAAGAGTTGACTCTTGTTGGACAGATACATTAAGTGTTTGGAGATGATGCTGAGTGACGTCTTTTCTGGGACGTAGTAGGTTAAAGGTAGGTAGTGACTGGGTAATTGAAGAATGACGGCGTCGATATATCCATGGTACTCAGACCTGGCCTAGCTTTGGCAGGATTGGAGTGTGAAACAATACAATTTAATAAATCTGCTCATAATAAACAAACAAATGTTGCGACTTGATACATCAGTATTTGTGTTGACTAGTAATTCCTGAACTCAAATTCATCACATTAATACCTTTCTACTTCCTGACCCTAACCCTAATTAATCCGAAATAACATCAAGCTTGATTAAACACAGAAATTAGGAATATGAATAGAGATAAATGGAGTAAGAAGGTACCGCGAGGGGAAGCAGCGGGACGGCAGTCGCTTGGATTACTCTGCGACGCCGTGAAAACGCGAGATGGGAGAAGTTTTCCCGCGAAAGAGACACCGTGAGTCCGTCAATCTTGGTTATAAAAACAAATATTTCTTTATAAGGGTTTGTTTGAATTCTCTAGTATAAAATAATGGGTTTTAATACATTTTTAAGAATTCAAACGAATCCAATTTCATGACTTTTTAACAGTTTTTGGTTGAAAGTTGCAGGCTTCAGTCTTACCGTCAACCCGAAGGCCCTAAACCCTAACTATATTTTTTTGTCGTAACCCTAAACCCTAACTGTTAGATATAACATCAAGCTTGATTAAACACCGAAATTAGGATTATGAATAGGTAAACGGGAGGGAGAAGATACGGTGAGGGGAAGGAGGGCGACTACTTCTCTGCGATACCCTGAAAGCGCGGGAGGCGAGAGAGATACAGCCGTTAGCTGTGCGTTCCTCACATGTCCTACTCCTGCTCAATTCTAGATTTCGTTGTTCTTTCTTCGCGTAGACCTTGCTCGATCTGCAGATTCTGACTCTCACACAGGGGATCTATATAACACTAAAAATACAGTCAATTTAATGGAAAAAAAAATATTGAACATGAACTCATATAATTTACTATATTAATTTTTTAAATTATTTAATATATGTTTCTACTTATGTGTTTTAGAGGATACTACTTCCGTCCATTTTTCTTCTTCCCGTTTGATTTTTGGGCATTGTTCACCGTTGAAGAGAATCTTCAAGATTTCTTCCAATATATAAGAAAAAATATAGTCATGTGGGGTCTTGTTTGATTCGTTTCAACGAGTACTTTGATAATATCAAAAAATTATAATTTTTAGGATTATGTAATTAGAGATATTAACGATATAAAACCCGTCTCGGCGGATGTGTCATGTCAAATCAGAAAGAACAAAAAGGGACGGAGGGAGTATTAAACAATAATTTTGTTTATTTTGTTAAAATATTAATAAAAATGTATATTAACTCTTGTTAAACACCGAAATTAGGATTATGAATAGGTAAACGGGAGGGAGAAGATACGGTGAGGGGAAGGAGGGCGACTACTTATCTGCGATACCCTGAAAGCGCGGGAGGCGAGAGAGATACAGCCGTTAGCTGTGCGTTCCTCACATGTCCTACTCCTGCTCAATTCTAGATTTCGTTGTTCTTTCTTCGCGTAGACCTTGCTCGATCTGCAGATTCTGACTCTCACACAGGGGATCTATATAACACTAAAAATACAGTCAATTTAATGAAAAAAAAAATATTGAACATGAACTCATATAATTTACTATATTAATTTTTTTAAATTATTTAATATATGTTTCTACTTATGTGTTTTAGAGGATACTACTTCCGTCCATTTTTCTTCTTCCCGTTTGATTTTTGGGCATTGTTCACCGTTGAAGAGAATCTTCAAGATTTCTTCCAATATATAAGAAAAAATATAGTCATGTGGGGTCTTGTTTGATTCGTTTCAACGAGTACTTTGATAATATCAAAAAATTATAATTTTTAGGATTATGTAATTAGAGATATTAACGATATAAAACCCGCCTCGGCGGATGTGTCATGTCAAATCAGAAAGAACAAAAAGGGACGGAGGGAGTATTAAACAATAATTTTGTTTATTTTGTTAAAATATTAATAAAAATGTATATTAACTCTTGTTAAACACCGAAATTAGGATTATGAATAGGTAAACGGGAGGGAGAAGATACGGTGAGGGGAAGGAGGGCGACTACTTCTCTGCGATACCCTGAAAGCGCGGGAGGCGAGAGAGATACAGCCGTTAGCTGTGCGTTCCTCACATGTCCTACTCCTGCTCAATTCTAGATTTCGTTGTTCTTTCTTCGCGTAGACCTTGCTCGATCTGCAGATTCTGACTCTCACACAGGGGATCTATATAACACTAAAAATACAGTCAATTTAATGAAACAAAAAAAAAATTGAACATGAACTCATATAATTTACTATATTAATTTTTTAAAATTATTTAATATATGTTTCTACTTATGTGTTTTAGAGGATACTCCTTCCGTCCATTTTTCTTATTTCTGTTTGATTTTTGGGCACTGTTCACCGTTAAAGAGAATCTTCAATATTTGTTCCAATATATAAGAAAAAATATAGTCATGTGGGGTCTTGTTTGATTCGTCTCAACGAGTACTTTGATAATATCAAAAAATTATAATTTTTAGGATTATGTAATTAGAGATATTAACGATATAAAACCCGTCTCGACGGATGTGTCATGTCAAATCAGAAAGAACAAAAAGGGACGGAGGGAGTATTAAACAATAATTTTGTTTATTTTGTTAAAATATTAATAAAAATGTATATTAACTCACTCCAATTACATATAAAAATTATATTAAATTTGTACTCATAGTTTTAAATGCTATATCAGTTATTATTAAGAAGAAAAGTTAACAAAATAAATCTTATATATTGTCCCGTGGGATTGTCCTTTTAGTTCAAGATATAAAATCAAGCACATTGCAGTTAAGAAATCCAGCACAAGTAAGACAACTAATTACCGCCTTAAACAAGTTAAACATACTAATTTATCTAATGGGAAAACAGACACAAAGGTAGAAGAGTTCTAAAAGCTATAATCACAATTCGCAATAATTTCGTTAGAGATTTTATTGGGATACATGACCAGTCAACTAACTTCAGTTTTAACCCAAAAAAGTCAACTAACTTCAGATTGAACGTACATGTCAAACATATTTTTTTTTGAAATTTTTGAAAAGGTTAAATGATATATTAAAGAGGAAGGATAAACATAGCAAAGATGCATCAGTTTGATCAGCTATACATCATAGACAAAAATCCCCTAGAGACAAAAGAAGCAAGAACCACCAAGGTAAACCTGAGACTAACTAATGTTCAAAAAAGTAAACCAAGCTTTGGAGCGAGAGTCTTCATGAGTCCACTTGGCAGCTGCGCTGAGTTTGGTCAAGAAAATGAGATTGGATTATAACGTCAAAAACAATATTATTTTAATGCGTAATTCAAACAAACTCTAATTCAACATGTGTTTAAAATAAGAAGACTATTGTCAAACTTATGTCAAGAGTTACACAGATTAACGCAATTCCACTAATTCAAAACACACAAATAGCAAAAGGAAGGTGTCACAGAGATCAAATCATCTACCCTAAAATATAAATCATAAACCCTAAAATATAAATCCTAAACCTGAAATTCTATACCTTGTATCCTAAACCTTAAAATATAAATCCTAAACCCTAAATCATATACCTTATACCCTATATCATAAACCCTAAATTCCTACACTTAAAGCTTAAACTATAAATCCTAAAACTTAATTATTAACCCTAATTTAAGATTTGAAATATAAAATAAAGTAATTACCATATAACCGTTGATGACCATCACAAACAATCAAGAGTAACTCAGAGCACACAATCAAGTTTGTAGGGAAATACCAGATTTCTTACAGCCCTAACGCATTTTAACCCTAATCCTTACGCTTGCCCTAAATAAAGTCAGATTTGACTAAACACAAAAAGTAGGAATATGAATAGGTAAATGGAGGAAGAGAATACTGTGAGGGGAAGGGCGGCGACGCAGCCGGACCACGACGACTACTTCTCTGCGATACCCTCAAAGCGCGAGAGTCGAAACAGAGAGGGGATGACAGTTACAGACGAAGAGACACAACAAGTAAATGGATCGGTATATATACTCCTTTCTTGAATACATAAAAAAAAAATAAAAAATACTCGCTCGGTTAATAAAGAATGGAAAAGTGTCAGGTGCGAAAGATGGTTATAATACAAAATACGAAAGTTTTTTAACCGTCCGATTTGCTCCAGCTTTTTGCATTGTTGCACGCGCTTTCTATTTATTTTTTTTTCGCTCCAGCTTTTCGCTTCCGCCTTCTTTTTTTCGCTCCAACTTTTCTAATTCTTTTTTGTTTGTTTGATGAATTTCACACACTACTTAAATTTCACACTGTAATTTGATTGTTGTTTAATCCCTTGCACTTTTTATTTATTTATTTGCACTTTCTCTTTAACCACTTGCACTTCTGTTTAACAGCTTGCACTTTCGTTCTATTCGCTTGCACTTATTCATTATTCTGATACACTTTCTGTTCGCTTGCTTGCATTTTAAATATTTTTTAATCTCATATTTGCTTGTACTTTCTGTTCACTTGCTTGCACTTTACTCTGTATTTCCATGCACTTTTTTCATATTGGCTTGCACTTTTTTGTTGTTTAATCCCTTGTACTTTTTTTTATTCATTTGCACTTCCTCTTTAACCACTTGCACTTCTGTTTAATAACTTGCACTTTCGTTCTATTCGCTTGCACTTATTCATTATTCTGATGCACTTTCTGTTCGCTTACTTGCATTTTAAATATTTTTTAATCTCATATTTGCTTGCACTTTCTGTTCACTTGCTTGCACTTTACTCTGTATTTCCATGCACTTTCTTCCTATTGGCTTGCACTTTTCTGTTGTTTAATCCCTTGTACTTTTTTTTATTCATTTGCACTTCCTCTTTAACCACTTGCACTTCTGTTTAACAGCTTGCACTTTCGTTCTATTCGCTTGACCTTATTCATTATTCTGATGCACTTTCTGTTCGCTTGCTTGCATTTTAAATATTTTTTAATCTCATATTTGCTTGCACTTTCTGTTCACTTGCTTGCACTTTATTCTGTATTTCCATGCACTTTCTTCTTATTGGCTTGTACTTTCTGTTGTTTAATCACTTGAACCTATCATAATGTGCAAGGAAATAAACATAAAGTGCAAGCAAATAAACATAAAATGCATTCGAATATACACAATGTGCAAGAAGGAAAACATTGTTGACAAGCATATAAGAATAAAATGCAAGCAAACAAAATGTGCATGCGAATATACACAATGTGCAACCAGATAAACAAAAGTGCAAGCAGGAAAACATAAAGTGCAAGCATATAAGAAAAGTGCAAGCAAAAAAACATAAAGTGCAAGCAAATATACACTAAGTGCAAGCGAACAAAAATAAAGTGCAAGAAAATAAACGTAAAATGCAAGCTTATAAACATAAGGTGCATTTGAAGGCGAGCGAATAACACAGTGAGCGAATAATACAGTCTGATTGCCTTTTTTTTGAAATTACTAAAGCGCGTGTGAATAAATAAAGCGTATTTTTCCTATTCTCCCCAGCCATAGATTTGGCCACGGTGGACGGCTGAAAATCTTTCATATTTTGTATTTTAACAGCCTTTCGCACCCGAACCGCGTCCATAAAGAATACTACCAGAGTACCCGTATCTTAATTTTACTAAATTTATAAAAGGCGGAATTGCAAAAACTACCAACTTTTGAAAGGGTGTTTGTAAAAATATCAGGTTTTAAAAAATATTACAAAAGTATAATAAAGCTGCAAAACTTTATTTTTAGAAAAAGATAAATTCATATTTTCTTTTACTTTTTCTTTTGATAAAAAGTCTACTTTTAAGAAGCTATAATTACACTTATTAATTAATAACCTCGTTAATACTAGCTTTGCCTCTGATCTCATCCTCCTTCCATGGACGCCTTTCACCTTCTTCCTCCCAAACGCCGGAGACCGCCTTTCACCTTCCTGTCCATGGTCGTCGGAGACCGCCTTTCACCTTCTTCCTCCCAAACGCCCAAAATTCACAAGCTTTGCCTCTGATCTCATCCTCCTTCCATGGGTGCCGCCTCCGCCTTTCTTACTCCAATACCTAGCTCTGTTCTGGCTTCCGATCGCGTGCTGCTCACCGTCAATGGCTGCTCCCCTCGGCGCCGTGTTCATGCTTCGTTTCCAACACGTGCTTTAGTAACAATGGTTCAGATCGTCAATATGACATATTAATTTGCATCCCAGTATGTTAACTTTCAATCAGCAATAATCTAGCCCATTAATCGTTCAAATAATAACTTAATTAACCAACCTCATCCAACTGTGAGAGCTCCCAGATCAGTATGTAATTGAGCCTACAAATGGTGTCACTGGTAACATTTTGACAGTCAGCAGGGAAGAAGGGGAGGAAGGATTGTGAACTGCATACGAAGTGTTCGATGAAAGTCCAAGCTCAACTTTAGCTTTAGTAACAATGGAGTGGATGAGATTTCCAGGTCCAAACGCTAAGCGTATCATCTCCTTTTCGGACTGGTCTTGTAGAAGAATATAGGTAACGATCTTATCGGCAATGTCTGGATTGACTCTCAGATTAGCATATAGCACTATTTTTGTGAAAGCCTATTAAAATGGTTATTTTAACCTTCTGGTCTTTTGTTTTGTGTAATGTAAATTCTGAAACGTCACTCGTGTGTTTGTTAGACCTCAGTGTTGTGTTGTTTGTCATACATGTTTACAGATTAATTATGATTTATGAGTATATGATATGTCATTTAAAGTTTCTCTCAATTTCATGCTTTCTATTGAGTGTCTCCATTACATGTTATAAGCAACTCTTTATTTGAATGTTCAGCAGCTTGTATCAAGATGACAACTTTAATACCAACAGTTATGAGGAACCGAAATTGACGGGAACTGCTTGCACAGATGATGAGAGTGATCCAAGATGAGGAAGTTGTAGGACTAAGAGATAATTATTTTTTGGTTTCAGTGATGGGAACCGATTCACAAATTTGTGAAGTTGTATGTTTTGTGGATCATATTAACTATTTCTGTGGACAATCCCATTATTTATAGGAGTTTAGCCATTTCTTTCTTCATGTATAATCCCATTATTATATGGGTTTCCTTTCTAAACATATGTAATTATGAAGTAGCAGGTTTCCCCTTATTTGCTAATCGGTTACTTCTTATATCTAATGTATTTGCATGTATTGACATGGAATGATTTTGAAAATTGCAATGGGATTGAGGAAGTTGCTGCTTGTCCTGAATGGCTTACCCTTGGTGGTTTTGCTTTGTGTTCAACTTGTCCTAAATGGCTTAGAGTATTAAACTAGCATTTGACTGCCACTTTGTGAAGATGTCGAAGCATATCTTAAATCAATATATATAATATATATTGGTGGGCAGTCTGGCTAATTCTTGCATATCACAATTTGAATATAATTTGCAATAGAATGTAAACTTCATGAAAAAGTTTAGTTGCTTAGCACCAGGGGAAATACCATGCCTGATTTTGTAACCATATTGAAAGCTTTAGTTGCTTGTTTGACAAAACTGATATTATTTGCAATGGACTTACAAAATGAGTATGGAGCAGATACTACCTAGACTTTGCCCCATCCTAAATTGATATTATTTGCAATGGACTTACAAAATGATTAATGGCGGTTTAAGGCATATTTCTCTTATCAAAACTCATAAATATTTTGAGTGGTTATCAATTCAACGATAATCACAACTAATAAATGTAAATTTAAGTGTTTCAAATTTAAAGTTAATATAACAGAGTAATGACCTGACTATGTACAAATGTGGTATGACAAAGTGAATATTGCTCTGAACTTTAAAATTGGCTAACATTTGGTATTTTCTGATATAACAGAGCATTGACCTGACTTCGTATAAATGTGACCTGACTTAGTATAAATGTGGCCTGACAAAGTACATAATGCTCTGTTATGTAACAAAATTTACGAAAATGATGTTTTAAATGTTAGTCGGTTTTAAATGTCAGAGCAATATTCATTTTATCAGACCACATTTATACTGAGGCACTGAAGAGTTGCTAACACACTGTAAATTTGAATCTTGTAGTGAACGTTGTAGAAGCGGCGAGATTAACTAAGTAGGAAGGGGAAAGTGGTGGTCAAACATGACAGATTGTCCAAGATGTGCCAGTTTTTGGTACAAGGCAGGATTAACTAATTAATTATGCCTTCAAATTCTTGCTTCCCCTGCATAACTAGTTGATGCTTCATGTATCTACAATAGTAAATGCTTCCAAATTGTTCACCAGGGCCCTCATAGTCCATCCTCAAAACTGAATTCTTGGACAAAGAGGAGAACAAGTCAAGGTGAGAAGGCTCTGGAGAATGTGAAGTTGAAGGTGACAGTGGTAGTGTAGAGAATGGTGATTGTGTTGGTGACAAGTTTAAAAACAACCTACCTAGAAGTATGACTGTCTCCCTCTTATCAAATCCTCTTGATGAAAATTTAAATAATGTTTGTGACAGATCGTCATCAGGAGAAGGGAGGTGCTCTCTTGCATCTTTAGCAAATGAAGCATTGTTGTCTCGCCTTCCAGTATGCAATGGATATAATGGACCACTAGCCTTCATCATAAACCAAGAAACAACCTGTGAGAAGATGCCAAAATTAAATGGTGGATTATCACCATCTGTTGTACATTGAGTATCAAGAGCAAAGCCACTGATATTGTGTCATTTAGTGTAGCCACTCATTTCCTGCAAAATGCTACTATAATACTTGCCGCCAACAAGTATCAGTTCACTCTATCACTAGCAAGTACCAGAAAGCACCAACAAGCTGCAAAATATGCATTCAGCAAGCCAAAATATTACACCAGGATCAAAGCACTTTGTCAATACTGAATGTTTGTTTCAAATTTAAAGTTAGTATTACAGAGTAATGACATGACAACGTACAAATATGGCCTGATAAAGTGAATATTGCTCTGAAATTTGAAATTGACTAACATTTGAAATTCTGTGATATAACAGAGCATTGACCTGACTTCGTATAAATGTGACCTGACTTCGTTTAAATGTGGCCTGACAAAGTACATAATGCTTTGTTATGTAACAAAATTTACGAAAATGAAGTTTTAAATGTTAGTCGGTTTTAAATGTCAAAACAATATTCATTTTATCATACCACATTTATACTGAGGCACCTACCTTCTCCAAGAAATCACATATATCTTTATCTTGTATTTCCCTCTTCTTGGTGTATCATTGTTTAAACTTTGTAAAGATTTCACATTTAGTTTATTTGTATGAGTGATGGTTGGAAATTGATGGTCAATTTGACGCCTTAGTTGCTGCAACTTGTCTCTTGCAATGCAGTAATTCTTGGACCTTAATTACCCTAGCTTGTACTTTGCTTTTGAATGAAAAATGAAGTTGAAAAGTAAAGTATGTAATTGGTCTAGATAAGGGCTGTAAGATCTATACCATTATGGAGAAGGTACAAGTTTGAAAATGTCAAAGAAGTCACCAAGATAGGAATGATTTTTAAGTGAATTGAAATTATGCATTAGATACTCTGTCACACTGGAACATGTATTTTGTGTTGCTTATATCTCTCCCTTCCCTTTTGTCCTAATATTTTTAGTGATTATCAATTCAACGAGGATCACAACTAATAAATGCAAACTTAAGTGTTTCTCATTACGAAACCAACTAATGTTCGTTTCAAATTTAAAGTTGATATAACAGAGTAATGACCTGACAACGTACAAATATAGCCTGATAAAGTGGATATCGCTCTGAAAATTTAAAATTGACGAACATTTGAAATTTTGTGATATAACAGAGAATTGACCTGAATTCGTATAAATGTATCCTGATAAAGTATAATCGTGGTCTGATAAAGTAAACTGTATGAGTTTTGCTTCTTAATTTGGAAAGCAAATACTATATTATAATTAAGAAAACAAATACTATATTATAGTAAAGGTTACAGTTTGATGAGCTTAAAAAATGCAACTTAAAAAAATTCAAATCCTCAGATACCCTGAATTATCATTCTGACAAAACTTCATATTTACAGTTCCATGCTAACTTATATTTACGAATGTAAAATGCAACAGTGAGTTGTGTAATTTGACAAGTTTTGTTTCCCTCATCAAATTGGGCTTGCCAGAGCCGAATCATGTGACATGACGCAGAAGGCTTGGTTTGGTTTCCCTCATCAAATTGGGCTCGCCCCCGCTGTGGAAGGCTTGGTTTTCCATGGCTCTGACGCAAAAGAAGAAGATGGTGGTGGCGCTCAGCACGTCGTTTAATGACCATCCCAGGATCTTTCTCTAGCTGAAGAGCAGGTTTTGCACGCCTTCTTGGTACAGATTTGGGAACTGAAATTGATTGTAGGCTAAGTGTTCGATGAAATGACTCACTGAAAGATAATTAGTTGGGATTGTGCATCAAATATATATACCTTTAGACAGAGTTGTGATGAAACGTCCTGATCGAAGACTCCGAGAGCAATCACAGGGAGGGCTGTGAAGGTGACATTATAGAGCGAAAGGTACCAATCGTTGTACACGACTTCACCGGAAAACGATGCATATGCTTTATAGTAGAAGAGGGTGAAGCCGAATACAATGTTCTTGTAGAAGAAATAACATATCTGTAGAGCAGGGTTTCATAAAATATTCAGTGATGAGCACAATCTCTGATCAAACATACCCAATATTGATAGTTGTTTCCATATTATCTCCGGTTAAGACCCCTACCTCGCCCCTCCCTCCCCCGTACCGCCTCCGTCTCCCCCTGCGACGTCCGGGTAGCCGCCGCCAAGGCGAATCGGCCGACAAGCAGCGATCGTCGTCGGTGGCCCAATCGAGAGCAACTGTGCCATTGTCTGGAGTCCTGAGACACTCGCGTCGGTAACGAACCTCGAGAATCGAGCGGAAGAACGCGGCGAAGATCGTCTCGACGTGGCGGTTCCATCCGATGAAGGGGAAGGGATCGTAGGGGCGGTCGATGTCCTTGAGAACGGGGAGGAGGGAATCGCAGGCACCGCCGCCGACAGACGAGAAAGAGGGCTGAAACAGAGGATAAAGAGGGGCTGAAACAGAGGATAAAAAGGGGGACGACGAAGCAGGTGAGATGTGAGATTAATTAGGGTTATATTACTAGATTAAGATTTTTTTTCATCTTTTACTTTTAGAAATTTTAATGCTTTATCTGACATTTACATTTAAAATAAAAGATAAATTGAACCCTTATTAATTGCAAGAATCCCAAAAATCTGCCAATTTTGCAATACTTTTTAAAAGATGGGTTTTTTGCAAGTTGCTATTGAAATTCTGGTATTCTTGCTAATATGCCTTTATAAAACTAGTGTAATACCCGTGCCTTGCACAGGATTTGTCTATTTTATTTTACATTTGTAAAAATCGTATATTTTTATTATCGAATAATCATTGTTTCAACCAAAATGACAACGGGTATTACAATGATTATCGAATAATCATTGTAATACCCGTCCCGGCAACAGAATCCTTTTTTTTGTTTTTATTCTACCAAAAAAAATCATTGTTTCAATATATAGTTGATTAGTTATTTAAATTAAAAATGACAAATTGACTAAACAAATTAAAGATATAAAAAATTACATTATATAAAGAGAGATAAAACTCTTCATAACTTTATTAATCATAAAAATTGGTTAAGTAGTCTTACAAAGAGGCATAGCCACACTCTTTTACATCAATACTTGTAAAACGATCAAAGATAATAAAAATGTTCATTTAACTCTAATACATGAAAATGACACGCTAAGCATAAAGATGACACGATGTTCAAAATTGCTACAAATTATCAAAAACTTTCTTGTATACTACATTGGTTGTAGTATTATATCTCTTCTTGTCTTTGTCGCAAATCAAGATCTTCAAACCTTTCTTGCTAGTCACCCTTGATGAAGCAACATAAAACTGACCATGACTGAAAACAGGGCGTGGAAGATACAAACCGACATTGGCAAGAGATTGGCCTTGGCTCTTGTTTATGGTCATAGCAAAACAGACACTCAAGGAAAATTGTCTTCGTTGAAACTTAAAAGGAAATGAAGTGTCTGACGGTGACATTATCATGCGAGGAATCAAAACCGTATGTCCAATATTGTTTCCTGAAATAATTCTCCCTTGTATGACATGACTGCCAAGCTGCATGGTTATCAATCTCGTCCCGTTGCATAAACCTGAAGTCTGATCAATATTTCGAAGCAGCATAACAGGGACCCCAACCTTAAGTTTCAGTACATGATTCGGTAGACCAGAACATCTAATATTGTTCAAGTAGTCAGACGTATAAATATTGGCATCACTATCTTTAATAGAACCTGTCTTGCACAAACTATCAGAACTGAGATAGACCTTTTCAGCACCAGGCAATGAAGACAATATATACTCATTAACTTTATATACCTCTTTGTGTGTTGGAGCAAGAATTGCTCATTCTTCAAAGTATGCCTGACCCAACTGATCTTTCATAAGAGAGGGATAAACAGATTTGAAAACTGCTGGAATCAGATCTAATTCATAATCCTTCACCAATAGTTCATCGGGAATTTCTATTTGCGTTTCCCCATCATTGTCAACACCTACAGTCCCATCTCCGATGCTTAATACCCAAGCAGAAAATTTATTTGCCTCTTGGATCTCAGATTCAGATGTACCTTGTTGAATCCTCATGTTTCTTGTCAGAGTAAGAACTTTGCAACGATCCCACAAAAAGAGGAATTAATTGTGGCAAAAACAACATCTTGCCTGCTACCTTTTGAGATAACGGGTAGGATTTGCCTAAAGTCTCCACCAAATACTACGACTTTCCCTCCAAAAGGTTGTTCTAAACTAAGAGGATTTGTAGCCCGTAAAATATCTCGTAACGTCCTGTCTAAAGCTTCAAAACAGAACTTATTCGTCATGACAACTTCATCCCAAATAATAAGTTTGGCGGCACATATCAACTCAGAAAGTTCCGTACCTGAACATATATGACACGTTGAATCCTCATTAACTTGCAAAGGTATTTTAAACCTCGAATGAGCAGTTCTGCCGCCATGTATTAGGAGAGCCGCATTTCCACTTGAAGCAACAATAAGGACTATTTCACCTTTTGACCTTATAGCCGACGAAAGTGCCTTCTATATATAAGTTTTGCTTGTTCCACCATAACCATATAAGAAGAAGACACCCCCGTTATTTGATATAACAACATTCATGATCTCATCATAAACGCCTTTCTGTTCCATTGTAAATCTAGAAAGTAATTATGCATGCTCCTCGGCTAGAATTGTCGTGTCATATCGAAGTTCATCTTGTATAAGTTTGTTGACACCTTCAGAAATAAGACTTGAATCTACAGGAGGCATGGTTTTGTAGTGACTCAAACTACTACCATTCTGTTGTAACAACTTGTCAATTTCGACAAGATTGTAGTTTTGTAGTTGCTCATCTGTTAGATGCAAATCTGCATATATATAGCATGCACGTGTCACTATAATTAAATGAGTACAATATCTGCATGCAAGAGTAAATCAAATGCAGTTAACATTATGATCATGTAAACATTAATACTGAAATGCATACCCTTAATTCGGAGAATTCTCCTCTGTTTGTTGACAATATCATCTGCTAGAAGCCTCCATGTTCGTTCCCAAACAAACTCTGGCTTTGACATGCTATCAGACAATAAAAGAAATACATATAGACTCCTAATGTAGTACGCCGATCCCCAAAAACTTGCTTTAGTTATCCCGTCTATGTATTCTCTGTCATCATCTAACAACCCCAATGCATATCAAGCTTCTTTAAATGTAGAATAAACTATACCCTCAACAGTCCGTAAATCTTCGTAGCATGTTGGTCCTGTAATATGATTCAACATAATTCTAAGATAGTACTTTTCGCCACTACCTGGAGGTACATGATAAATCCTTCCAACTGAACCACGTCTATCACGTTTTTTCCAATGTTTAGATGAAGGTACCCAAACAAATTTCTCTGGAAATTCAGAATATGTCAAATCTTTACCTTCTGGAAACTTCTTGTTAGACGTCATCCATTGGAGAAACATTGATTTTTCACTTTCATGATCATTTAAGACTGCATCAATAGGATCATCGTCATCAAATAAAACGTTTTCCTCACCAGGAAGGTGCAAATTCAACCGTTGAACAACAGGAGTCCTGTAATGAATATCAAAGCCAAAAATCCTCCAAGCAGCTTCACACGCCGATATATAGCGGCAATTGTAGTAGTTTTTTATTTCGTACATGCCATCATCACTGAAATTGTTTGCATCAGACCTTGTTATTGCAACAGTGACGCGATCATGCCCTTTATTTATGTACTTGAACAGATACTTGATAGAGCCCGATCGATTGCACCATTCAACGTTTATATGTGCATTGTACTTTAAGAGAAGAAATGCATTGTAAGGAACCGCATACCGATTATCAAGGGGAACTCCACTCTTTTCGACCGTTCTACCATCTTCACGCCTTCTATATACAAGGTATCCATCTTCATCAACAAACGTATGTTCAATAAATTGTTTTGGAAAGTACTTTATACACTTTCCATCTGTCATACACGGAGATGATGGATTAGAAGCTCCACATGGACCATGCATCATGAAATTTGCCACCGCCTTGTATAAATCAGCATCCTCTGTTGGGTGTGGAATTTCAGCCGAGATGACCTTATCAATATCTGTAGTGGTTGGCAACTTAGATTCCTTATCCAGAAACAACAAAATATGGGCATGAGGCAAACTACGCTTCTGGAATTCGATTGTGTAAATAACTGCACAACATCCAAATGACTTAATAAATACAAATTATCAAATATATTAAAATAAAGAATAAATTGAAACATATATAGACTATAAACTTCTGAGCTTTACAAATTAAAAAAAAAAGTGAAACAACAACTAAAGTAAGGAAAGCCGATAGAGACGTTACCTGAATTAACCTTGCCAAATATTTTTTTAACTTTGAAATCTTTTACCATGGACTCCAGTTTCATGTGGAAGACTCTACATATAATGTTTGGACGATCCTCTGGATGTAGACCCCTTTCTTCGCAAAACTTTACAATTTTAGGCCATTTTAAATTGCATGTGAATGTTATGAATAGATCGGGATAACCATGGTGTTTGCATATTGCCATTGCATCTTGATAGTTTTGCTGCATGTATCTCGGACCGCCTGTAAATGAAGATGGCAATACTATTCACTTTCCAGATGAAGTCGGTGCTGTCTGACCCTTTCTTGTTGCTGCTGAAAGATTTTTATATAAATCAGCCTGTATGTTCTGCTGATTAGTTCGATGGTAGTTCAACCTCTCTGCTTCAATCATCGTATAAACATCAACCAAGAACTGTTGATACAACTTTCTAGATAACCTCAGAGTCCCGGCTTCGCCTCAACGCTCGTGGATTCTAAACTGACAGAATTCTTTGAGCGTCACCCTTGTCCTCTTCCTTGCAGAAGTACTGCACCTTTCACTTAAAGCAATGTCAATCTTGTAGCCATCCTCACCATAAGGGAATGCCAACGGATATTGAAGCGCAAGGTACGAAGGATGCAATTCGTGAATCCGTTGTAATTGACCAGACCTTGTCTGAAGTATAATGTCCCTGTGCGAGATTTGTATCAATATCACCAAGAATAAGAGCAGCAGCCTCGGAGCAGGTTGGGAGATTATATCTCCGAGCATCAGTGTTTCTTGTGCTAACCAGGCACAACTTAAGATCTGCCACACCTTCATCCTTAAATCGATCTCTGTCCATTCTAAATGCCTTTGCATGGGGGTTGTGTTGATCTATCATCTTTCTCAACTCAGTCACAAGAGAATCATCAACTTTTTTGACTCTAGAGCTGTCATAAGTAAACATCACAATAATATCTTAATAATAAAAATAATATTAAATAATCATCCATATTAACAAAATAAATATAAATATACGTAATTGACATACCTAATGGCACTGATTCTGTTTGAATCCTCGTTCTGAGTATCATATATATAGAGTTGCGAAAACTTTGGTGTTTCACCAGGAACTGGTAACAAACTCCCTATTCTGTGGAAATTCTGGCCATGCATTCGGTAACAATAAGGTCCACGACCTTTCGTGATGGGTAAGACCTTTCCTCCCAAAGAGGTGAAAGCAAACATCATATTGTAAGCTATAATATTCTCACAAAATTGTTTGCTTTTTAGATGCCTATTTGTCAAAAGATTCTTCAGCAACGGGAGTGCTTGTTGCAGCAATGGCAGCTCAATTTTTCCTTTCATGCAACATAAGGGAGATATATGACATATATCTTCGCTTGAAGGGTCTTGTATATTTAATCTTTCAGTATGCCATAGTAATGCACCACAATGTAGACATTCATACACAACTTCACCGTGATCGAGGTATTGCACTACAAAATATAGATGAGCGTTAAACAATATACAAACTATTATTACAAATTCACCAAATAATACAAAGGAAGTACCCGGTTTACCAGTATGATTTATCATTGTTCTATTCACTTCTGCGACAGGATCTGTAAAGTATAATATTGTAATACCGAAATAAAGGCTGATAAATCAAGTATTAAAAATAACACACACTGCTAAAAGATGTTTATTTTGAAATACATTCAGGACATTATAACGTGTTAAACAATCTTAATGTAATACATAAAAGAATCCTATTATCAGTATATAATAATACAAATATTGATATTAATCATACCATTACTAATATTTGGTAATGTAGATGAACGCACTCGCAACGCAGATGAAGTCGTAGGACTTGAACATTACATGAAAAGGAAATGATATATTATAAACAAGGTCGGAATTAATATCATATATGTATGTATAGCGATATATGAGACCGTAAAAGCTTCATAAGGAATTACCATTAATCGTAATAGATAAGGGTGTAGCTTCGGTACGTACAGAGTTCTGAATATTTCCAAGTACAATTCCTGCACAAATGTTGCTAATTGTAGGGTATACATTATTTTGTGATTTTTATTTACTACAACATATTTTTTGCTTACCTGATTCAATTAGTGGTGTTCCATGCCTCTTATGCCTAATCGTATTCATTCTCAACATCCTCCTGCGTCGAGCTAATTTGTAAAAGGAAAACAATTACAAATATTGTAAGGCAATAAATGACTTTTTTTTATTGAACAACATCATACCTTGTTCAACTTTTGTTACGTCAATTTGATTGGTAAGACTCGCGTTTTGTAACGGATCTGAAAATAAATAAATATACGGAAAAGCTAAAGGCACGCGAAACATTGTCTAAATGGACGCTATTTTACACGCTTATCTTAAGCGTGTGGTTTTACACGCTTAACGTAGGCGCGCAGGGGTATTGTGGCCATTTTGAAAATACATGAATGAATCACACGCTTAATGTAAGCGTGTAGTTACACGCTTAACGTAAGCGTGTAGTTACACGCTTAACGTAAGCGTGTAGTTACACGCTTAACGTAAGCGTGTAGTTACACGCTTAACGTAAGCCTGTAATACATGGGCTAGTTATTTGGGCCGGCCCAAATAACCAGCCCATTAAGCTGCCAAGCCAGACGCCTATCGTAGGTGTGTGTTTACACGCTTAACTTAAGCGTGTAAACATACACTTAAGAAGATGAATCGTCTTCTTCCTCCCGCCGCGTCTTCAAACCTAAAAAAAATCGATTTTCAATCCTCAAAATCTCTCTTCCCTTTCCTTCGATTGTTCCCATTAGCCATGGATTTGGGTTTTGGTGGGTTGGGCGACCGGAATGGCGGCAGAGAGAGGGCCGAAACCGGCGACGCAGTGGCGGGCGAAATCGGCGAACGAACGGCAACATGCG
The DNA here is from genome assembly GCA_027886185.1 of Rheum nobile. Lineage (NCBI taxonomy): Eukaryota > Viridiplantae > Streptophyta > Magnoliopsida > Caryophyllales > Polygonaceae > Rheum > Rheum nobile. The sequence goes on along the minus strand of WOAB01000342.1, from coordinate 520,130 downwards.
CGACGACGGCCTCCGGCGCGGCAACGGCTGGCGGCACTGTAACGACTGGCGGTGCGGCATGGACGGGCGGCGCGAGCGGTGGTGGGAGGAGCCCGTGGCTGGCGGTAGAGGTGGACAAAAGCAAGGAGGAGGAGGTGGCCATGGTGTTTTCCGGCGGAGCTCGGACCCGAGGTGGAAGTGGAGGTCGAGCTAGGACCCGAGCGCAACCTAGGGCGACTCCGATTGAGGCGGAAACGACTCCGATTGAGGCGGAAACGACTCCGATGGCGCCTGTATCGAGTCCGATCGGTCTTCGAGTGGTATTTTTTTTAATATTAAATTATCATTATTTTCGTAATTATTTTCGTAAATATATTTGTTAAGATTTGATTTAATTTGGAATAGAATAATATAGTTAATTTGAAATAGAATAATATAGTAAATATATTTGTTAAGATTATGATTTAATTCGGATTAGTTATGGATTAGAATTAGTTATGCCTTAATTTTTGTATTAGTTAACATATTTAGCATACTTATGTTATTAATTAATAATTTGGATTAGAATGCATTATCGTTTAAATTTTGAATTAATTCGGATTAGAATAATATAGTTATTGATTAGAATTAATTATGTCTTAATTTTTGTATTATTTAACATATATTTAGATTTTAATATTATTATTTTTTATTTACGGATTAGTTATAAATTAGTTATGGATTAGAATTATTGGCTCGTATATTTACATTTTATTTAGAAATTAACTAGTACATAAACCATTATAAAAATTATCTATACAATAGATAAAATTAAATTAAAAAAGTTAAATGACATCTAACACAAATGCAAAAGTGATATATCGAAATGTATAAGTATAGTAAATTCTAAAATTAATCATACAAGTCCCTAAATGTATTAACTAGTCCCTAATCTAATAAGTATCCAAAAAATTAGAGTGTATTGGCGGCCCTCACCCCTACGGGGCGTACGGAGCCGACACCTGTTGTTGCTGACCGCACTCGGTGTGTTGGTGTTTCTGAGTCTATCTGTCTCTGCACCGGTCTTGTCAATGCTGATATATTGTCGTCTAGTGGGCTATCTTTGCATCCGCCTATGACTGCTGATGATGAGTATATGAAGGACGCTGAGGACATGTCAGCTCAGCATATGGCGGTTGATGATCAGGCTGTTGAGGAGCCGCATCGGGATGATGAGGCAGACTATGTTGAGTCTTTAGAGCCTATATTACCGACACGGGAGTTGAGTACGGACGACATTCCATTTTCCCATTCCCCTATTTTTTTTGGGTCGATCCCCACTCTTGTCCCCTCTCTATCTCATGTTGGTCCTTCTTCTGCACCTTCTGCCGGTCTTTCTTCTCCACTTTCTGCCAGTCCTTCTTGTCCACCTCCTGCCGATCCATCTGTTGTACATACTTACCATCCTTGGATGCCTGGAGGCCCAAGGTGTCCGATTCTTCTTTGTAGCTACGAGACACACATTGCTCGGGCTATATTTGACCTTTCTATACCCCAGCCCGCTCCTGAGGCAGTTGCACAGATGCCACCTCTTGTACAACAGAGGAGACATAGAGGAGACGTTGCAGCTGTTGAGGATGCTCCTGCAGAGCCTGTTGTTCCTGAGATTGCTGAGCAGCAGCAGCAACCACGTCGTAGCGGGGTAGCCCGTCATCAGGCGGAGCAGGATTTGGTATGTTTTACTTTGTAGTTTATGTGTTGAATCTTTAAAATGTTTTTTTATAAGAAAATGTATACTAATCTTAAATTCCTTTCATTTAGAGTCGTAAGACTCTGAGGATCCATTTCCGCTCAGCCCATTGTGCTGCCCACGAGGCTTTTATTAGCCCTGAGCCACATACGTGGTTTATGCTGGCTGAGCGGAGCGGGCTTACAGGTCTACGCACACTTGGCATTGCATGCAGCATGGATTCAGCATTGATTTCTGCATTTGTGGAGAGATGACATCCCGAGACGAACACATTTCATATGCCCTTCGGAGAGATGACCATCACCCTTGCTGATATTCACCAGATCTTATGGGTTCCCATACGTGGGAGGAGCTGTACTTCAGACCTCAGTGATCCGGCAGTGAGACAGTGCATCTGTACTCATCTAGACGTTGGGCAGGACCAGATGAAGAAATGGAACATAGATGGCGGTATTCCTTTGGCGTTTTTAGAGAGTAGACTGTTGAAGTGGATGGGGAGTGACAAGCGTGATGAGGGCGTTATTGCTACGTACTACCTCTTGTTGCTTCTCGGCTCGACTGTCCCGGTGGACAAGTCGACTAACGCCGTGAAGCACAAGTGGGTGGCACTTTTGTTTGACCACGACGTTACCGGAGACACTGCATGGGGAGCTGGGATTCTAGCCTACGTCTACCGCAACTTAGGAGAGGCGTCTAGGCGTGGAGCATAGGGCATTGCATCTTGCGGGATTCTAATTAGGGTAAGATATTGGATGGATTAGTGAAATATTAAGTTACATTTTAATATTTCGGTCATTAATAGCCTTATTTATTCATTTACAGTACTGGGTTTGGGCATATTTCCCACATTTTTGGGAACAATATGTTACGAACCCCCAGGCCTTTGGAGTAGTTGTTCCTGGTGTCGCGGAGGTGCCTAACAGTAGAGACGCCAGCCGTTTGATCGCCATACGCCGCATTCTGGATGGCATGAGATATGAGAAGGAAGAATAGTACACGTAATTTTCGATATCTTAGTCTTTAATGTTCAAAAAATAAGTATGTATTGACTTTGCCTTTTTTACTTTACAGGTTACCTAGACCCCTTGGGTGGGGTTGGACTTCCAGGCTCCTGAGGTAGCTCCTACCAAGTTTTGCGATATACTGCGTATTATAGATGTTCAGGAGCCGTACCACCCGGACAGAGTCCTCATGCAGTTTGGGCTCATGCAGCCAGTCCCAGTTCTGCCCATTCAGCCGGATAAGGCCGTCAGGAATGCTGAAATTAAGGGATACGAGGTCAGTTTTGCTGATGAGCTTCAAGTAGCTTGGGATGCAGATCCGAGATCGTTGATTGATCTACATGGATCGGATGCGACTCACTTTTGGGACATGTTTGCCGACTATTTATATTTGTATGACGAGTGTTATCATCCCTTGGTCGATCCTGGTTCCGTCAGACGTGATCGTCCGATCGACCCTATCCATGTCTCTCCAGCTGTTGACGCAGTTGCAGTACACTTACTTTTGTTGAATTGTTTGAATGTTTTATCTCTTATTGTGTATTTTGCAATAGTTTGACAAATATTACTTACTTTGTATACAATGCATTCAGGTGGTTGTTGCTGATATCCGCACTTACTTACGCACACCTGAGACGGCGACACAGACATTCGAGGGACTTGCGAGATTATGGCTTGATATGCTGATTGGGCAGCCTCCACCCATAGCCCCACCTCCACCTCGCCAATCCCAGATGTTTCGTGATTCTATCACGGAACCTGGCGAAGGTAGTGGCTCGCAGCCACATTAGTTTTTATGTTTGGATTAGACACGATTCATATGTAGGGAGTGTTTCTGTAAATGTTATCTATTTTATCTTATTTGGTTTAGTATGTTTGTTCATGTTTATTATGTCATTTGATACTTACCTCAAAGTACGAAATAGCAACATAACTTTACCGAGCCATAACAAGATGTATGAACAACTATAAGAAAATCGACACAATACGAAACGATTAACATCGAAAAACAAATAAGTACAAAATGGAAAGTTAATATCAACAAAGATTGCAATCTTCAAATAATGAAGTATATGCATAACCACACGCTTAGCTTAAGCGTCTGGTTACACGCTTAACTTAAGCGTCTGTTTACCCGCTTAGCTTAAGCGTCTGGTTACACGCTTAGCTTACGCGTGTGGTCTTTCGCTTAACATAAGCGTGAAATCATGCATGAACTTGTTACATGTTAGCATACTTATGTAATACGAGAAAGTAATAGGAACTCGTTACATGTTATCATACTTATGTAATACGAGAAAGTAATAGGAACTCGTTACATGTTAGTATACTTATGTAATACGAGAAAGTAATAGGAACTTAGATGATGTTAGCATACTTATGTAATACGAGAAAGTAATAGGAACTCGTTACATGTTAGTATACTTATGTAATATGAGAAAGTAATAGGAACTTAGATCATGTTAGTATACTTATGTAATACGAGAAAGTAATAGGAACTTATTACATGTTAGCATACTTATGTAATACGAGAAAGTAATAGGAACTTATTACATGTTAGTATACTTATGTAATACGAGAAAGTAATAGGAACTTAGATCATGTTAGCATACTTATGTAATACAAGAAAGTAATAGGAACTTAGATCATGTTAGCATACTTATATATATATCATTATAATATCACTATCATATCAACCAACCAATATCGACCACACATCAAAACATAAACACACACTATCACATAACCATTCATTACCCCTCTTATCCAACTCTTCAATATACTAACATCACTTAATCCAACCTCAACCTTACCACAAGTAGACGACTAAAATGATCCAATCCAACTTTCCTCTATTACTAATACCTCAATTATCAACCCTACGAACCTATACACATATTTTACTACTAACACGTATAACCACGACTAACCACTTACAAAACTCACTACTGTACTAACACGTCCAACTAATCTTCGCATCAACAACCACTTAAGCATAAGCAAGACAATCATCACATTATATAAACATGACAAAATAACGACCCAGGCCAGCCATCCTTCCGGTGCCGCCTGTTCGTTAACATGGACCGCAACTCATACGCTCAAATTCAAACCATGTTGGCCCACACCCTCAAGATGGGAAACCAACCTTCACACTCAATCCACACAACCGACCTTCATAAACCACTAGCTGCCACCAACAACCCCACCAACATAAATCCACATCACCATTAGCTAAAATAGCTAAAATTTAACAAGTCAAACTAGCCAACAATCAATATCTAACATAAAACCAATAATCAAACACACAGTCAATATTCACCAACACAATCACTTAATCAAGTGCACAACCAATATCATCACAAAACCACTTAAATCAGATACGCAACCAACATCCAACACCAAAACCACTTAATCAGATACACAACCAACACCCAACACAAAACCACTTAATCAGGTACGCAACCAACATTTAACACATAATATCTCCTCCATCTCACCACCACATCACCGGGTGAGACAATTCTTCCTCTCTATCCGGATAGGCGGATGGGTCGCATACCATCCGAGTTCCTGGCTCTAACCACCATAGGCATTCCCCCTACGTGATTGAGTGAGGCTTTCATCACTCTGGCCCACCGACCACCGGAGGTCACACCCTCCGAGGCCCTGAATCAACACTCTTCCGGATGGGACTTTCACCATCCAGCCATAGCCTTTACCAACGCGGGGTCATACCCTCACGTGGTCGGATGAGGTCACACCCTCACCCCGGCTCCACCATCAACCAACAACAATCCACCACCACACCAACACCCAATCAATCAACATCAATCACAATTAGTCACAATTGACTACCACATCAACATTTAATCAAACACAACACGAGACAAATACTAACACACGCATACACATACACACGTATTCACACACTTTCAAACAATCACAATTAATCACTATTAGTCACAATTGACTACCACGTCAACATTTAATCAAACACAACACGAGACAAATACTAACACACACACATTCAACCAAGTAACTCCACAATCGATAATCCAAATTAACATACTCAGACAAGGATAAAATCAATTACTGAATCAAGATAGGAACAAAAGTACTTTTATAAAAATATACGGAGGGTTAGCCAGAATCATCTTGCCTCAAACTCGACAACCACGACCTCAGAAACCTCCAACCAACTCAAACGAACCTGTGAAATCAATCCGAGCAAAACCCTGGCGTTAATTCATACCAATCCACAACTAGAAAACCCCCAAATCAAACCCTAGAATCATACCTAATTAATTAGGCCAAATCACATCCAAATTCAACCCCAAATTCCATATCTTAATTAATCCAAAGTTGCTGCACAATATATACCAAAATCAGCCAATTCTGGCCACCAAAATTCAGCAACATATACGTATATATATATGCTCATAAATATCAGCCATCCGAAGCCCCTTACCGAAACAGATCGAAGGCTTACCTTGTCGTCGACCACTACGTAGCCACCGGGGAGGCTTCTCGACGCCGGAACGCAGAAGCCACACCAGCACAACAACAGCAGACACCAGCAGAACACAGCCACAGACTGCAACAACGACGGCTCCACAGCAGGGGAGGAGGAGGCGAACAACGGAGTGGTGTCCGGGTCGGGCTCGTCGGAGGAGAAGCGACTTCGGCTGGCACAGGAGAGAGATCGGGAGAGAGCTACCGAGCACAGGGAAAGTGATTTTACGAGAGAGACAACCGACCACAAGGGATTTATCCCCCAAATTTCCCATTTCCTCATTTTAAGAAATCCCTAATTAATTTACCATTTTGCCAATACTATTATCTTTGGGGTATTTCATTCCCCCCCCCCCCCCCCCTTATAATAGTTTCGTCCTCGAAACTAAGATCAAACAGGTTCGGATAACTGCCTCGCATGACTGACTCCAGAATGTACATGACTTGCCGAAGAATGACCTTCCTTGAGAATCAACTTTCTAATCTCTTTATCAGCTGGCACACACAACTTATCTGAAATTACAATATTCCATCTTCCTGAACAAGAATTCATGCACTCTTCCCTGAGCAATCTGATTGTATATCTTACTCAACATTCCATCACATTCAGCTATATCCGCTCTTTCCCGAACAAATTTCACTTTTCACCCTTCGCCAACTCATGTTGCAATCCTGACCGAACTGTCAGACAAGCAACCACATGCTCGAGAGTCGACTTCCTACACAAAGCATCAGCAACTTCGGTAGCCCTTTTCTGATTGATAAACAATATCTTTTCATAATCCTTAATCAATTCTAGCAACCATCTGTATCCCATGTTCAACTCTCTCTTATACAATTTGAACTGACAAAAAAAACATATGCAATAACCTTCCCATTCAGCAGTAGAATACAACCCAGATCATGCTTAGACACATCACTGTAATTAAAAAATCCTTTTGTTTCCTACAGTAACACTAGCACTGACGCACAAATCAAACACTTCCTGAGTTCTTCGAAACTCGCTCCTGACATCTCCTGTTCCATTCAAAATTCTCAGTCATACACAACCTTAGAAAATTCATCCACAATCGCCTGCAGTAATCTGCCAGTCTGAGAAAACTCCCAATTTCCTTAACATTCCAAGGTTGTTCTCGTAATCCCTCTTACTCCCGGATGTATACTAAAATGTCATTAATGGAAATTACTGCAAACGATCTATAAGTACTTTCTAAAAACATCAGTTCCTTAAACCCTTGAAATCCGCGGAAGCATTAGTCAACCCGAAAGGCATCACAACTAACTCATAGTAATCATACTTAGTTCTGAAGACAGTATCATGAATATATCCTCATCTCAAACCTTAAGCTGAGAATACCCTAATCTCAAGTCAATCTTTTAAAATACTATAGCTCCTTGCAATTTATCCAACAAATCATCAGTACGGGGAAGCGGATATTTATACTTGACTATCACCTAATCCATCTCATTATAATCCAGACAAAGTCAAAAAGGAATCATCCTTCCTTTTTCATCAACAATACATGCACATTCCAAAGAGAAGCACTTGGCTTAATAAAGCATAACTTCCTAAGTTTCTCTATCTGCTCTTTCAATCTCAACATACACACAAAACCGGCACAACCTTTTCTTAACAATTTTGCAGCTGTCATCGCACATAAAAATTCTGCCAGAGTCTCTAGGATCATGACTCTCAATACATGCACTAAACCCTTATCTGCTGTTACAGTAACTGTCATTTTCCTGAAATCACCGGAACATTCTGCTTCTCAACTCAGCTAAACCCATAGTCGTAAAATCCCACTTTTTTAGATGCAGACCGAATTCTCTGTTTCTTACTACTTCCAACATCAACAGTCTGATCAAAATCATCTATAACAGTCTTCCTGATCAGCACTCATCAGTATACTCAAGAATTCACAACTATGCATCACCATCAAGATTTCATCTCTGAATACGATCATCTCTAGAAGTGCTCAATCTGTCTTTCTCATTCTTGACAATAACAGCAGCACACAACAACTTCATACCGAATCATCAACTACCAGACTAGTTGCCTCAACCTCTTGACGATAAGCCCAACGACTTCATCCTCTACCACACCCACACTTACCTTATTAATCTCCAACACGTCCCACTTACCAGGGAACACATCATAAAATTACTCAACAACACTAAGCATCACATATAAAATATATCAAACACAAACTTACCTATACGTAATAATAAGGGTCTTCTGATCACACGATTGCTTCACAGTTTTGGCGAATAATCTTTTTCCACGTCAAACTTTTGAAAACATTTTCGAACGTAAATTCTCTGATACCAATTTCTGTAACACCTCGGGCCAGAGGTGTCACAGTGCCATAGTCCCGAAGGACTATAAGGCGGTTTTTAAAAGAAAAGAAATCCAAAACTCTTCCAAATACATAAAAGTTAGCAACATTAAAATTCCCTGCTCAAGTTTGAAACTACCCTTAAACATTTCATCCAACTCAAAGCATCAGTTTAATTCCAAAACAACGAATAGTTAATACAACCTTTTCAAATCCGCAGTAAAACTAAATCTTTAACTGTGAAGACACATTTGTGATCCAGAACCCGCTTGTTGCTGCAAACCTGCAAAGCCAAATTGACTGGGGGACCCGATACCCCAGCCAACCGTGGCACGTAAACTGAAGTTGGTCAGTCTTCCATCAAGACTGGCAAGACTCCTCAAGCCAAAACAGTTTAAAACCAGAGAATTATCACAACAATCAAATAATACCAAATAACAACATGCCACACCATATATATAAATATATATATCATTATAATATCACTATCATATCAACCAACCAATATCGACCACATATCAAAACATAAACACACACTATCACATAACCATTCATTACCCCTCTTATCCAACTCTTCAATATACTAACATCACTTAATCCAACCTCAACCTTACCACAAGTAGACGACTAAAATGATCCAATCCAACTTTTCTCTATTACTAATACCTCAATTATCAACCCTACGAACCTATACACATATATTACTACTAACACGTATAACCACGACTAACCACTTACAAAACTCACTACTGTACTAACACGTCCAACTAATCTTCGCATCAACAACCACTTAAGCATAAGCAAGACAATCATCACATTATATAAACATGACAAAATAACGACCCAGGCCAGCCACCCTTCCGGTGCCGCCTGTTCGTTAACATGGACCGCAACTCATACGCTCAAATTCAAACCATGTTGGCCCACATCCTCAAGATGGGAAACCAACCTTCAAACTCAATCCACACAACCGACCTTCATAAACCACTAGCTGCCACCAACAACCCCACCAACATAAATCCACATCACCATTAGCTAAAATAGCTAAAATTTAACAAGTCAAACTAGCCAATAATCAATATCCAACATAAAACCAATAACCAAACACACATACAATATTCACCAACACAATCACTTAATCAAGTGCACAACCAATATCATCACAAAACCACTTAAATCAGATATGCAACCAACATCCAACACCAAAACCACTTAATCAGATACACAACCAACACCCAACACAAAACCACTTAATCAGGTACGCAACCAACATTTAACACATAATATCTCCTCCGTCTCACCACCACATCACCGGGTGAGACAATTCTTCCTCTCTATCCGGATAGGCGGATGGGTCGCATACCATCCGAGTTCCTGGCCCTAACCATCATAGGCATTCCCCCTACGTGATTGAGTGAGGCTTTCATCACTCTGGCCCACCGACCACCAGAGATCACACCCTCCGAGGCCCTGAATCAACACTCTTCCGGATGGGACTTTCACCATCCAACCATAGCCTTTACCAACGCGGGGTCATACCCTCACGTGGTCGAATGAGGTCACACCCTCACCCCGGCTCCACCATCAACCAACAACAATCCACCACTATACCAACACCCAATCAATCAACATCAATCACAATTAGTCACAATTGACTACCACATCAACATTTAATCAAACACAACACGAGACAAATACTAACACACGCATACACACACACACACACACACACACACACGTATTCACACACTTTCAAACAATCACAATTAATCACTATTAGTCACAATTGACTACCACGTCAACATTTAATCAAACACAACACGAGACAAATACTAACACACACACATTCAACCAAGTAACTCCACAATCGATAATCCAAATTAACATACTCAGACAAGGATAAAATCAATTACTGAATCAAGATAGGAACAAAAGTACTTTTATAAAAATATACGGAGGGTTAGCAAGAATCATCTTGCCTCAAACTTGACAACCACGACCTCAGAAACCTCCAACCAACTCGAACGAACCTATGAAATCAATCCGAGCAAAACCCTGACGTTAATTCATACCAATCCACAACTAGAAAACCCCCAAATCAAACCCTAGAATCATACCTAATTAATTAGGGCAAATCACATCCAAATTCAACCCCAAATTCCATCTCTTAATTAATCCAAAGTTGTTGCACAATATATACCGAAATCAGCCAATTCTGGCCACCAAAATTCAGCAACATATGCGTATATATATGCTCATAAATATCAGCCATCCGAAGCCCCTTACCGAAACAGATCGAAGGCTTACCTTGTCGTCGACCACTACGTAGCCACCAGGGAGGCTTCTCGACGCCGGAACTCAGCAGCCACACCAGCACAACAACAGCGGACACCAGCAGAACACAGCCACGGACTGCAACAATGACGGCTCCACAGCAGGGGAGGAGGAGGCGAACAACGGAGTGGTGTCCGGGTTGGGCTCGTCGGAGGAGAAGCGACTTCGGCTGGCACAGGAGAGAGATCGGGAGAGAGCTACCGAGCACAGGGAAAGTGATTTTACGAGAGAGACAACCGACCACAAGGGATTTATCCCCCAAATTTCCCATTTCCTCATTTTAAGAAATCCCTAATTAATTTACCATTTTGCCATTACTATTATCTTTGGGGTATTTCAGTTTGGGCCCATTAAGCTTTTTTTTTTTGAGTTTGGGCCATGTCATGAATTAAAACACAATTTCTTTTACTAATGCGTAGTAGTACATGTCATCCGAAAAATACATACATAACAAAATAAACATAATATCCCTAAGCTTTGAATATGGTTACTAGATATATAACTTGGGGACGCCGACCTATTATTTCAAACAGTAATGCGTCATTGATTTCCAATTCATGCCATCTTACAAAATCCCGCCTGTCGTTGCCAAATCTGTATCGATTCCCACTCGTTGCGATACACACATGCAAAGTAGCATCACCACAATCCAAGGTGACTTCTGTTGTTGTTGCAGAACTCAGGAATTTCAAAGCATGCTCCATTGGGATACTCTGCATATCAGTAAGTGTATTTAAAGTTGATATTATGAAGTAATCCGAAACATAAATTTACATAATGAAGGATGCGGTGCTTACCACCCGATATTCGGGGTAGAGCATGGTTTGATTTAGTACAATAATGAAACTCTTCCGAGGATCACGTCGCATAGCTTCAGCTCTTTCTAATGCTGAATTTCCAACATCTCCAGCATCATTATCAGAGGTGTAGCTGTTGTCTTCTTCGATGACAGTGGAATTTGAGTCGTCGCTGATTACTATCACATTTCTCGACGAAGAGGCCATACTAACTATTGGAGAATTAAAACACAATTAGCTAAGAGAAGGATAAGAGTAAGAGAAGGGTGTAATTGTTTGTATGAAATTGTTTGTATTTATAGGGTAAAATAGAGTCGTTGGAAAATGGCCGTTATAAACTGCACGCTTATGGTAAGCGTACGACCGTTACAAGTGACTGTTACAAAAATACACGCTTAACCTAAGCGTGTAAGCACACGTTTACCTTAAGCGTGTAAGCACACGCTTAGGTTAAGTGTAAAACACATCAAAGTAATATGAACACATCAAAGCCGTCTAAATATTATATTACATACTTGTATCATCAATCAAGTACATGAACGGATCCGTCTCCCACATACATAAAAGGATCTGGTGCCCGACCATTTGCAATGCGGTAATCTTGATACATCTTCAAATTCAACTCAAACTTTGTTGTCCACCACAAAATGTTTTGATCTGCGTTTATGCGCCACGAACCAGGAGTGTGCGGTATTGGCGACCTTTCCTTAAGCACCACCTACATATACACACACAAACTATTTGAGTAGTGAAAACAATGTAACCTAATTTCATAAATATTTTATTAGAAAAAAACCTTTACCGATATGAAGTGATCATGATTGCCTACGTGTGCCATGGCAAGAATCTTGTCTGGAGGTCCTATGCTTGATGTCCTATTCCTCAACGGTAAGCAAAACGTCGGAGCTTCCCACGTTAATAAGACGAGACCAACCTGATATAGTGTGGCAAACACTAAACCCATCAATGGCATGTGAAGCCAGTATACTTCTGAGCAAGGGCTTCTGCAATGGTTCACTTGAAAGATAAGATCATCCCAAGACCCTTGTCGAAGACGGCAACGTATCGGCTCATATAGCTCTCGATTGTCAAGCAACTCTGCTACCATCTCGCGTCGGATGTTGGGATATTCCTTCTCTTGCCTCCCCAACAATACAACCATCGACCGATATCCACAATGTCCGTCGGGGCGTACATATCTAACATTCTTGATGTACGGAATCCATGTAATACCCCTCATTTTTAGTAAGAGTATTTTGGTAATTTTCCAAACTCTCGTACTATAGTCGGATTAATTTCAGAGAAGTTCAGACATTCTGCAAAATGCTTGATCTCTGTAATATTTCCCTGAGTGAATTAAAATACATTCGACGTATTTCCGGGGCTTAAAATATTCATTCGAGTACGAATATATTAACCCGGGGATAAAACCCATACCCATAATTCTTCTCGGACAAAAGAGGCAGAATTTGGCCTTGACCGCACCCGCGGTCATACCCACCGCACCCGCGGTCAGATTTGGCCTTCACCGCACCCCGCGGTCAAACCCACTTCACCCGCGCCGTCATCATCACTTTTCTGTTTCGCCAAACTTCGGCCGTCGTGCGCCTGAACTGCTTACCCCATGTCGGAGCTGAGGCGGTGTGGCGGTGGGGGGAGTTGCTTGGTTGAGCTCCTTGCTTGGCCTATAAAAGGAGGGGACTTGGAGGAGGAAGGCATCCCAATCTCTCTCTCTCTCTCTCTCTCTCTCTTAAATCTCTCTCTCGTTCCATTGTCGCCGGATTTGCAAGCTTTCGCCGGAGTTGTCGTCGGAGCTCTCAAAGGAGGAGTAGGTGCTCTCAAGGTGGTGCTTGGGTGGTCCAAGGAATCCAAAAGTCGGAGCCACCACGAGTAGAGCCCCCGTCGTCTTCCCCGGTGAGGTTTTCTTCCTCGTCGTGTCGCCGAAATTCTCGCCGCTGTAGCTTGACCGCACCCGCGGTGTGCCTGGGCACTCATGGTTGTGGCTTGGGCTTTGTAATCTCGATTGGGATTTCCGTTCTTTCGATTTCGTTCATCTTTCCTTAGATTCGTATATTTTATTATCGAATCTAACTTAGGGTTCGTTATGGGTCATTTTGTAGGAATCCATAATCCGAGTTTGTCCTCGTTTCGGACCCGGAAACCCGTTGTCTTTGAGCTTCATTGAGCTTCGTCTAATCTAAAGCAAGTGGCGGTTCGCTCTTGCTTATCATTCTATATTTCCATTAATTATCAATTGTTTAATTGTTAATTAAATTAGGATGAACTATTGTTTTCGTTTGGGAACAGATTTGATAAATGATACGATTTAAAAAGGAATATTATAATAGGTTGTATATACTGCTAGAAACAACGCTATTATATATATATATATGATTGAAATACAGATATTATAATAGGTTGTATATATTGCTAGAAACAACGCTATTATATCTGTTATTTGCCTCGATGGCATTGATGTGGACTATTGTGTGTTTAACTGCTTAGTTAGAACGAGTATTCGTAGGAACACTATGTACCTTGCGAGGTCTAGTGGTTTCTTTATAACTAGTGCTAGGATGATTATTTCCCCAGTACCTTCGGTCATGACCTTACCCTTACTCAGGGTATGTGCACACAGCTGGTGCCGCCATTAGGGATTTATTCTCGACTATATATCTTTATATCCTGAGGGATGAGATGATTATTCTAAAAACCTATAATGTAAATGTGCATTTTGGAATTAAACGAGATAAGTGCATTTGTGAACATAATTAATATACCCTCAGGCGAGTAGTGCAGCTAGGAAGTAGTGCGGCTAGGAAAACTTGTCTAGACTTTGGTCAGAGTAAAGTTCTCTTTTCAATCTGAATTCGCATTGTGCGGTGAGGTTGGTCGTGAATCGAAACACCAAGTCATTTTAAATGATTGTGTGCAATTATAACGTTCCCAAACATTGTCATACTTTCCCGTAAGACTCAATCTCTTGGAGTCTTCTCTTCATATATTTTCCTTGAGACTCAATTCCTTTGGAGTCTTCTTTTCAGTGCATATCTAAATAATAAATCATTCCGTGAAAGTACCGGGTTATATATCGTTCGTTCGGTTGTTATTCGAGGGACAATGATAGTAAACGGTTACGATCACTAGAACCATCTGTTTTCACCCTTGTATAGTCTTTCATTAGACTAACCAACCAGGTTTTATTCCTTGTATGGTTGGCTGGTGTCATCCGTCCCTTACGGCACATCAGTGGTTGGTTCTCGCAGACCTGAAGTAACCAATTGAAGAAGAGACTTGTAGGTGCAGATTTAAGTGCCGGTCTTTCAAGGTCGTTAGACATTACTTTAATGTATATTTTTATAACTTAGTCATGTGATAGGTTTATTCTTAAAAGTCTTCCGCTGTGTAATTTATAAGTTTTCCGCTGTATTAACTCTGTTATAAAAACACTTCTCTCGTTTGATGAGAGATCGTTTAATAAAAAGGATTGAGGTTCTTATCCAAATGTCTTCCGCTGTTCAATCTTTCATTTAATATATACGTATTTGAGTTTAATTGTTCTGATTAAAGCCTGGGATGACTTTGGACGGTAATGTCTGAGGTCACTGGCGTGTGGCATTTCCAACAATAAGTTAGGGGTGTTACAATTATGGTATCAGAGCAATGGTTTTAAAATTCTTGGCCTATTGTTAGGTTTGAGAATTTTCGAAAAAATTAATTTCGAAACTATTTTCAACATATTTTTCTATTAAAAAGAACTTTAAGGATTTAACTGTCAGATTTAAAAGTTTTAATTATTTCTTGGAATTTAATTTAAACTAATGATTTAGCTAATTGTGAATTTCAAAAGTTAATTATCGTTGGTTTATAAAAGGCGTGTTATACGCAATCAAAATAAGTTTATGATTGTAACTTTAAAAGTGCAAAAAAAAAAATTAATAAGAAGTTTTGTGATAATCATATCACTAGTTTTGGAGAAACTAACCTCATGAATAACTATTTTTAGATATAAGGTTTAAAGATATAATGTATGAAGTTGAAGATATAAGATTTAAGAGATTTTTCAAACTTCTACAAGATTCAAGTTGTTACTTATTCCTTAGATCCATTCTTAGGAATATCATTTCTCCTTAGATGGAATGTCATTTAAAGATTGACGTTTCTTATAGAGTTTCCACTTTCCAAGTAAGAAAGAGAAGAAGATCATTTTTGTGGTTAACAGTGGAGGGTTAGTCAGACTAATATAAAGTTATTAGTTTGGACCCTTATAATCTGTATCATAACGTATCTGACTAAAGTGTCATGCACAAGTTGGAAAAGTTCTAAATTAACGTTATGGTTCATCAATAGGTGATGGACACCCGATCCACCAATCAAGCGGTTAGCAAGAGTCCTAACAACGGATCTCGAGTTCGGCTGATGAGTGCTACTTCACAAGGGGAGGACGCGGGATCTGACTCACATAGCAGTGACCCGACCCTGCGCCAGAATGTTCCTCAGGGACAAATGGACCCCCAAGCTGCAAGGGGAGTTCCACTTCCTACCCCGATCATGTTGAATGCAATGACTATTGGGCAGATAGTAGGGCTAGTGGTCGAGGCACTAACGGCCCAGATGATACCACAAGCTCAAACGGCCCCCATACCTCAAGTCGCAGCCAGTATGGAGGCGCAGATTGAGGCAAGGAACGGGCAACAGAATCGCAGGGCCCACTCGATCAAGCGCACGACGTCGCCCACCAAGATCGAGAAGTCTGGTCGTGCTAGGATCAAGACGACTCCGTCTGATTCCGCCAAGGGCTCAGGCTGGAATAACAGCGGGATTGTATGCCACAACTGTGGTAAGGCTGGGCACAAGAGCCCTGGTTGCCAAAAGTTGAAGCTGGTATGCTACAAATGTGGAAGGGAAGGCCACATGAAGACATACTGCAGGAAGAAGGACCTAAAGCTAAAGCAAGTAAATCAGGCCTCAAATGTTGACAGTGGACAGAATCCAAGGGCAGAAGTATCTGTTCCAGGGCAGTCCACTACTCGTGATAAAGGCAAGGCGCCTATGGAATCTTCGGGTCAAGAACAACAACTCTTTGTGATACGTCACCCCGACGGAAGTGAAGCTTTGTACAAGTGGTAGTGTTTAGTAAGGCTTTTTAGATGTGGAGCGATGGCTTGTGTCAATAGTCTCCATAGTTTAGTAATATGTCTATCCGACTTTCTATCAGATGTTTTGTGTAATGTTTCGATCAATGAAGAAGTGTTTCCTTGTTTCAGAAATTACTAAATTCGTCACTATTGCAAATTGTTCGTTCATACGAGACTCCGTGAGTGCCAAAAACAGTTATGCCACGTGTGGATAAGGGCTGTTAGGATTCACAAAAGAGGGGTAACGTATGGAACAGAGGTGTTCGTTCCCTACATGGTTAACACCAAGGTCGACTCCACTATGGAATTTTTAGATCCATCCTTAAGAATCTCTTTATTCTTGAGATAATGTCACATCGGTATGACATTAATTACTCCCTTCGTTGAGCGGATGATCGTTATCTCGTGATTTGAGCTTTACCCAAAAAAAATCGTATTATATAGAGGAAACAAATGTATGTGGTTAATGCTCTATGAGATGAAATTTTTTTCTCTCATATGTGTACCCTGAACATTTGTTTTGGTAGAAGTATGTGTGAGTAAACTATATGGAGTTCAGAATGCCTAGTTGTGTAGTCATATTGTAGTCGTCCATGGGAATAGTTTGCTGAGAAGAGAATATATGTATATAAGGGATAGTTCATAGGGGATCCAGTTCTCTAAAAGGATGGTATCAAGTTAGCGATTTGCTACTTGGTGAAAGGGGAGGTCTCAGGTTCGAGACTCTTCAACAACCTACTGGCAGTGGTGAGATTTACTTCTAGGCCACCGGTGATGGATTGGAGTGTATGGGCTACAGCCCTGTGATTGGGCCGGCCCAAAAAGGTGGAACGTTACATAAAAGTACACTTTTTCTTGTGAAGTCATAGGGATTATGGTTATGGAAGTTGTAAGTAAGTGTGTCCATTGTGGACCAAAGGATTAGACTTTCGAAAAAGCTAAGGGTGTGAGGTCATAGGTATTGTCTTGGAAGATGTACCTAAGATTTGTTATGAGGCTTCCTTAAAAGAAGCGATAAAAGAATTGGACAGAGAGTAATTGATGTCCGTTACGACGATTTGATGTCACGTTAAGGGAAATAAAGTGATTAGGCACAACTGTACTAATCAATTTATCGCGATCTTGTTTCGAAGAAACTAGAAATCTGAGTTGGCAATGAGCTTTAGGGCCAAATTTAAGTGGACCAAATAATTGAAATTGGGAAGTTGTCCTTTCAGGGATTAAAGAGTTATGACACTTAGGAATTTACAAGGTTCAATGCTCGGACCTTATGTGAATGGGTCATCCATAAGGCGTATAGTACAACCCTTATTGGAAAGATCAGGTTGTTAAGTCACTGAGTTAGGAAAAGACCACTTAAATGGAAGGATTACAGTTTAAGGATAGATCATATTGATGATTCCAATAAACTAAAGGATTTAGTACATAGATTAAGTTTATGTGTGCTTAAGGAGTAAAGTAACAATGCTACTTGTGTATATCTATTGAAGGATGAGGACACAAGTGATTGATTCTGTTGATAATGAATCATTTAGCAATATGATACTTTGAGGAAATAAAAGTAAGATCTCATGTGATTTGTTTGGAGAACATATGAATAAATGTCGTGATTATTCTTGGAGAAAATTAAGGAATCTTAAAGGATTTAAGTTAGAGATTGCTTAAGGGGATGCGTTAAATTATTCTCGTAAGGATTTTTGGTTAGAGATGGCATAAGGTCAAACTTACTTTCAAATAAATGACGGAATTGTGGAAGATATCTTTAAGGAAATTAAAGGTGTAATGTTTCGAGGTTACTAAGATTTGATATTTGGATTATAAGGAGTTAAGGTGTGAACCTTGGGATTGTTTATATAGAGAAATTTGAAGAGAAACGTGTGTTCTCCTATTTAAGGTACATTAATGTCAATATGATGATCTTGGAGACCATCATTATAAAGTAGACAGGGTCTGTGGATATAATGAGAATGATTACATGGCATAATATATAGAGATAAGGTTTGCGGATGATATCGAGTAGACTTGAGGAAAAAGGTGACCCACGTTGTTAAGATAATCATATAGCACGTTTGGGTAAGACAAGAGTATAATCCTAAGGAATGGATTAATGAATCATGTTGAGATAATCGGACAGAGGTTGTGGTGTGACCAATTGTGGGATGATATGAGTAAAGATTTTGAATTAAAGATATGGCACAAGGGCCAAATATGATTAAGGTAACCAATGAATAGATGAGTCGTGTATGAAAGAAGTAAGGTCTATATGACAAAAGAAGTACTAAGTTGAGTTATAGTTGAATTCTATGTATGTATTCGAGGACCGGAGTTAGTCAAAAGGACTGCCTCGGACATTGATTTGATAAGACAGAGGATGTTGACCGCTCAGAGTCAAAAAAAGTCTTATGCACATCTGAAGCGTAGGAATGTCGAGTTTGAGGTTGGTGACAAAGTATTTGTCAGAGTGTCACCATCCAAGGGTGTGTTTAGGCTCGGTAAGCATGGGAAACTTAACCCTCGCTATGTGGGACCATTTGAGATCCTTGACAGAGCGGGGTCTCTAGCACATCGTTTAGCATTGCCGCCGTCGGCACATCCAGTGCATAACGTTTTCCACGTATCTTTGTTGAGGAAGTACGTGCCAGATGAGTTTCATGTGCTGAGTTATGAAGACATCGAGATTCAGACAAATGGTACTTACGAGGAGATACTGGTGCGTATTCTCGAACGCCGTGAGAAGTAGTTACGGAACAAGGTGGTACCATTGGTACGGATTTTGTGGTCCAAGTCAGGAACTGAAGAGGTTACTTGGGAAACCTAGGAGACTGAGACGGATATGCTTAAACGCTTTCCCGAGCTGTTTTCGGCCTAGTTTCGCGGTCGAAACCTTATTAAGGGGGTAGTGTTGAAACGCCTCGCTTTTTTTTGGTTTATTCGGCCAAGTTTCGGGGTCGAAACTTCTCTTAAGGGGGAAGTGATGTAATACCCCTCATTTTTAGTAAGCGTATTTTGGTAATTTTCCAAACTCTCGTACTATAGTCGGATTAATTTCAGAGAAGTTCAGACATTCTGCAAAATGCTTGATCTCTGTAATATTTCCCTGAGTGGAATAAAATACATTTGACGTATTTTCGGGGCTTAGAATATTCATTCGAGTATGAATATATTTAACCCGGGGATAAAACCCATACCCATAATTCTTCCCGGACGAAAGAGGCAGAATTTGGCCTTGACCGCACCTGCGGTCATACCCACTGCACCCGCGGTCAGATTTGGCCTTCACCGCACCTCGCGGTCAAACCCACCGCACCTGCGCCATCATCATCACTTTTCTGTTTCGCCGAACTTCGGTCGTCGTGCGCCTGAGCTGCTTACCCCCTGTCGGAGCTGAGGCGGTGTGGCGGTGGGGAGAGCTGCTTGGTTGAGCTCCTTGCTTGGCCTATAAAAGGAGGGGACTTGGAGGAGGAAGGCATCCCAATCTCTCTCTCTCTCTCTCTCTCTCTCTCTCTCTCTCTCTCTCTCTCTCTCTCAAATCTCTCTCTCGTTCCATTGTCGCCGGATTTGCAAGCTTTCGCCGGAGTTGTCGCCGGAGCTCTCAAAGGAGGAGGAGGTGCTCTCAAGGTGGTGCTTGGGTGGTCCAAGGAATCCAAAAGTCGGAGCCACCATGAGTCGAGCCCCCGTCGTCTTCCCCGGTGAGGTTTTCTTCCTCGTCGTGTCGCTGAAATTCTCGCCGCTGTAGCTTGACCGCACCCGCGACATAGCCGCTGCACCCGCGGTGTGCCTGGGCACTCGTGGTTGCGGCTTGGGCTTTGTGATCTCGATTGGGATTTCCGTTCTTTCGATTTCGTTCATCTTTCCTTAGATTCGTATATTTTATTATCGAATCTAACTTAGGGTTCGTTATGGGTCGTTTCGTAGGAATCCACAATCCGAGTTTGTCCTCGTTTCGGACCCGGAAACCCGTTGTCTTTGAGCTTCATTGAGCTTCGTCTAATCTAAGGCAAGTGGCGGTTCGCTCTTGCTTATCATTCCATATTTCCATTAATTATCAATTGTTTAATTGTTAATTAAATTGGGATGAACTATTGTTTTCGTTTGGGAACAGATTTGATAAATGATACGATTTAAAAAGGAATATTATAATAGGTTGTATATACTGCTAGAAACAACGCTATTATATATATATATGATTGAAATACAGATATTATAATAGGTTGTATATATTGCTAGAAACAATGCTATTATATTTGTTATTTGCCTCGATGGCATTGATGTGGACTATTGTGTGTTTTACTGCTTAGTTAGAACGAGTATTCGTAGGAACACTATGTACCTTGCGAGGTCTAGTGGTTTCTTTATAACTAGTGCTAGGATGATTATTTCCCCAGTACCTTCGGTCATGACCTTATCCTTACTCAGGGTATGTGCACACAGCTGGTGCCGCCATTAGGGATTTATTCCCGACTATATATCTCTATATCCTGAGGGATGAGATGATTATTCTAAAAACCTATAACGTAAATGTGCATTTTGGAATTAAACAAGATAAGTGCATTTGTGCACATAAGTAATATACCCTCAGGTGAGTAGTGCATCTAGGAAGTAGTGCGGCTAGGAAAACTCGTCTAGACTTTGGTCAGAGTAAAGTTCTCTTTCCAATCTGAATTCGCATTGTGCGGTGAGATTGGTCGTGAATCGAAACACCAAGTCATTTTAAACGATTGTGTGCAATTATAACGTTCCCAAACATTGTCATACCTTCCTGTAAGACTCAATCTCTTGGAGTCTTCTCTTCATATATTTTCCTTGAGACTCAATTCCTTTGGAGTCTTCTTTTTAATGCATATCTAAATAATAAATCATTCTGTGAAAGTACCGGGTTATATATCGTTCATTCGGTTTTTATTCGAGGGACAATGATAGTAAACGGTTACGATCACTAGAACCATCTGTTTTCACCCTTGCATAGTCTTTCATTAGACTAACCAACCGGGTTTTATTCCTTGCATGGTTGGTTGGTGTCATCCGTCCCTTACGGCACATCAGTGATTGGTTCCCGCAGACCTGAAGTAACCAATTGAAGAAGAGACTTGCAATTGCAGATTTAAGTGTCGGTCTTTCAAGGTCGTTAGACATTACTTTAATGTATATTTTTATAACCTAGTCATGTGATAGGTTTATTCTTAAAAGTCTTCCGCTGTGTAATTTATAAGTTTTACGTTGTATTAACTCTGTTATAAAAACACTTCTCTCGTTTGATGAGAGATCGTTTAATAAAAAGGATTGAGTTTCTTATCCAAATGTCTTCCGTTGTTCAGTCTTTCATTTAATATATACGTATTTGAGTTTAATTGTTCCGATTAAAGCCTGGGGTGACTTTGGACGATAATGTCTGAGGTCACTGGCGTGTGGCATTTCCAACAATAAGTTGGGGGTGTTACAATCCAAAAGGCATCCACATTGTCAATCCCAAAGTTCACCCCCATATGAACAATGGGAATACTAGGTTCTCCAGGCCACTGCAAATCTTCTGGTTGTGATTCTTCTAGTATGGGTTGGGATTGCAAGTCGTCAAAGTCCATCACTACTACAGTAGATGCACTTGCTTGATTTTTAGGACGACATGGGCCACTACCAGTGCTCGCACTTGCCTTCGCCTTTGTCTTTGGCCCCGCCTTCTTCTCATTCTCGTGGAGCTCATCCCGTCTATGCTCAAACAAGCACTTATCCCTCCTCTCCGCCTTCTCATCCACCTTCTCCTTGTTCCTAGCACCACTTGGCCTTCCTTTTGACTTGATCCCCGTCGGCTCTAACAAAGTACTCTCTTCTGGATGCTCCAAGTCGTGGTACAACTCACCTAGTAGGAATGACGTGCCTTTCTTCAATGTCCCAACCTCCAACCTGGCAAACATTTCACGAAGTCTCATCTCTGTAATGTCCATTCGAACGTAGGCAGAAGGGTCAGGAGTTGTTGTTGGAGTCTCTTCCCATTCCAAGTCCCTCCAGAACTCGTGAACGTCTGACGGAATGATAGGTGTTCTTGAAACGACGGCTCTTGCAATGGTGTGCATGCAAGGCAACCCAAGGCAATCTCTCACCCAATGGTCGGTGCATTCTTCTGAGAACTCTCCCTTCTTCAAGATATCGTAATAGCCCAACAACATATCAAAGAACCTATCCGACACTTGGTAGAAGAGCCTAGAAAAAGTAACTCGTACAACTGGCGGCATCGATACATCATCGAAATCCGTTGGTCGTTTGGAAAGTGAAAGGTTCATGCTCCCCCTAATCTGATCTATTTGAAGGATGATGGCATGGTGAATTCTCACGATCACTCTGTTGAAGCCCCCTCTACTAGAGCCAATAATATCTTTCAAAACCTTGTGCATCCCCTCAACCCTGTCAAATCACATGACGTTAGTACAACAACATTAACAACTATGAGTACAAAAAACAACATATTGTGAACGTCATACCTGTTTGAAGTCCTCGTGAAGAAGTGAAGATGATGATCCGTCCACGCCCTTACTATGCTCGTCTTGTACGGAATAAGCCATGTGTCCTCCACATATCCGACAAGGCCTTTCTTCCACGATGTCCGTAATACAGCAAGCCTCTCTTCATAGCTTTCTTCATTGGTTGAGCAAAAAAGTGCCCAACATTGGTTGGCAAAGGCATCCACACTTTCCTTCTTCTTCAAGATGGACAAGGCACGTGCCTCGATGTTGTGCTTTATATGCACCCAGCACAAGAGGTGCTGAACTTCGGTGCCGAAAACACTCTGGATAGCAGTTATGAGGGCCTTCTCACAATCTGTCATTATTGCAGTCGGCATCACTCCCAAATCCAAACACAATGCTCGAACTTTCCTCATTATCCACGTGTAATGGTAAATCCTTTCCGCTCGGGTGAATGCATAAGCAATGTTGAACGTCTTATGAGTGTTGGTAAAACCAACAATCTCCACAAGTGGCATTCCATATCTATGGAAAACATTTCATAATACCAAACACATTTTTAAATGAAATACTATAACAATTTATGTCATAAACTACACATTATTACAACTTAGGACTTACTTGTTTGTCTTGTATGCCGCATCAATGATTAGTATGTACAGGAACTTCTTCAACAACCGCAGCGACTCCGGATTAGCAAAAAATAAGATTGCAACCTCATCAGTCTTCGCATCCCTCAAAGGATGAACTACGTATTTCTGCTCAACCATAAATCTTAGGGACCACTGTGTAACCGTTAACTCTCCCCGATCCTCGTACTGCAGCTTCTGCAAGAAGTTGGCCACTTGCTTCCTGGAAGTTATATTTCCCGGGAAGTTTTGCCTCAAATCCGAAATAATTTGATTTGGCGTCTTGCGACTGTCTCCCCACCTCCTTGTGCACAGCTGCTCCGCCTCGGTCATTCGACCCATGAATGCATGGCCTTTGAAGCTAGTTCATAGCTTATGGTTGTACCGACCTTCAATCACACCCAAGACCCACTTTTCACCAACCGTCCATGCCTCTTTCTTCATGCGAACACCCATTATCTCAAACTTACACCCACACTTTTTGCATCTCGACTTTCGGATTTTAGCAACCGGCAACTCTGGATTCTCTTCGTTCACCTTCGGCCTCCGCGATCTCCAAGGCCCAAACCTACTGCACACTATACTAATTTGGTACGGACTTGAGTTACGCTTCACCAAAGCTATCACAAGCTCCTTTCCTATTTCTTTCGCCCATTTGTACAATTCTTCCTTACTATCCCACACTAGGTCGGTAATAAAATGCTTTGTATAGTCTTTCCCCTATAAATGTAGCGGTTTATGTTAACTATAACTCATCATAACTACATCACTATGTTACACTACATATGATTTCCAATTATATAACTATAAATTCATGCTAAATATTGGCTACCTAATTCTGTGCAATACTTAAGACACTAATTACGTATTAAAATACAGATGAAGGAAAGAGCAAAACTATTTTAACGCTAACCACAAATTCGCCGCTAG
Organism: Rheum nobile; assembly: GCA_027886185.1. Classification (NCBI taxonomy): domain Eukaryota; kingdom Viridiplantae; phylum Streptophyta; class Magnoliopsida; order Caryophyllales; family Polygonaceae; genus Rheum; species Rheum nobile. Next base: position 495,286 of record WOAB01000342.1, on the reverse strand, counting down.
GGTCTCAATCGCCAGTCGCTTCGTCGTCTTCCACATCTAAGAAAAAATTCGACTTCATCCATTTGTCGTCCTCCTCCTCTTCTTCTTCACTTTGAACCCAATCATTTTTTTCGTCACTACTATCCTCACCACTATGATACATCTTTAAAATTAGGAGAAGAACAATTTCGGTTTCTTGGACATGGAATGTCAAGACCTTCGACTATTAATAGGAAGAAATAGATTTGTTAGTAACTTCAGCGCACCAACGGAACTTTCCAACGGCTATAATTTTACACGCATAACGTAAGCGTATAACAACCACACGCTTAACTTAAGCGTGTGGCTATGCGCCTAACGTAAGCGTGTAAAATAGCCTCTCCTTCGAGGCAACGGTGATCTGTCTTTTTAAAATACCAACTATACCCCTACGCGCCTACGTTAAGCGTGTAAAACCACACGCTTACGATAAGCGTGTAAAATAGCGTCGATATAGACACTATTTCGCGTGTATTTAGCCATTGCCTAAATATATCATAGTACAAATAGTGATGTAAGACAAAATATATTATAATACTTAAGAACATGACTTTATAAAAGATAAATTTGTTACCATAGTTTTCCTTGTCATTGAGGCTTATAGGTAGAAATAACTTTTTAGCAGTTTGATCAACTATTGGTAAATGTAAATCTGTCGGTGTAACGTTGACGCACACTGCATAAATACATGGATATTAATAAAAAAATTTGTAAATTACACCTTATCCAAGATTATAACATAACTACTATATTTACTATACTTATAAATTCAATTGAATATTAACATCACTTATATGTGGTACATTAGATGAACATCCTGACAATGTAGATGAATTTCTTGTACCTGAATATTAAAGTATTAAATAATGATAGATTAGTAATAACCTCAAACTTAAGATCATGTATTGTTGGATCGTTAGAGTTACGTCTGAGGGAACAAAGGTTTTGTTCACACAGAAGGTGCAGCGGAATAATATAGCAAGAAAGATAAGAAACGAACTCACGATATATAGTGGAAATCCTAATTAGCCAACTAGCTAATCAAAGAAAAACCACTACCTTCAAGTTTCTCGTTTGAGAGGATTTTAAAGCGTCTACTCGTCTTATTGATTTCTTGTTCGATTATTATAGCATGGGCTCCAAACCCTAGACTATCCAGCTAGATTCGAAGATCACTCCTACAACGATGAATCCGAACTCAACCCTCAAAGACTCACACACAGCTTCACTCTCCTTTTTCTTTTCTCAGTTTAATGCTCTTCGTTCATCGTCGTACATAGAAATGAATCCACACTCCTATAAATACAACTTCGACTAACACAATCGTAACAAGATAAAAATATTTTCTAAACTTTGTAACAAGAAGATATTTAAATGATTTGAAGAATATTATCTTATCAGCCGATATTATCTAAGGAAGGAATTTCCTAAGATAACAAAATCGGATAAAGATAAAATCCTTCTCTCTCCAAATATATTATCTTAGGAAAGATTTCTTAAGATAACACATTCGGATTCTCTCTCCAAATCTTCTCTTCGGCGAGATCCTTCTAGCCGAAATCATTTTCCTTGACCGCGTGATCTTCCAAGATTGTTTCCATAATTTTCACACTGGAAATCCTTCACTCCATTCGCAGCTTTGTCTTGTTCGTCATTGATGTTCCTTGATAGGTAACAAAGCACATGGACAGAGCTTTGTTCCCTCTGTGATCCTTTACTGCAATGGTTCCCTGTGACAACTGTCTTTGTTCCTGAAACACTTAGTTACCAGATTAGCTGAATGTTTGTTACTATCAAAACCTAAGGAATTCAATAAATTTCCCTTTTTTGATGGTAACAAACATCCTTGACAATAAAACATATACATGAGATAAAGACAGTTGTGAAGAGAAAGTTTTCCACACTTAGGCATAATGGTTCCCCCTAAGTCTAGCAACATATGAAACCATGTTAGTTCCCCCTCAACTAAAGCTACCTGTCATTTTCCCCCTTTTGGCATCATCAAAAACATAAGTAAAGAGATAGAGAAAAATGAACACATCAAAGATAAGCAAAAAACCCTTTGTTCATTAAATAAAACCAAACAAACTTAAACCAAGTGCAATCACAAACATCAAAACATGCAAAATATCCAGACAAGATCAACATGCCACACAGGGTAAACACAAGTCAGAAACAAAGAAATTCAAGATAGTGGGGATAGATGAGTTAGGGAACGAAAGAGGGGTTGAAAGGCGGGAAAGCGATTTAAGCATCACTGGGACCAGCCGATGGAGCCGGTGAGTGAAGAGAGATCAGAGCGCGCACGTCCGTCGTGAGAAGCCGTTGTTGTTCAGCCAGGTTGGTTACTGCCCGGCATAGGCTCCTCAGTTCCTTCCCCATAATAGAATTTTCATTCAGTTCCCCCTCAGAACCAGCATCCTCAGACTCCTCATGTACTTCATAAATGACAGGCACACTTCCCACTTTTACCCACCCTTCGCCTTCTTGAAGAACGAACTGCATCTTGTGCAGATTGCTGATATCCAAGGGAAGGAAAAGATGCTCGATTCCGCCGAAGAGTTGTATACTTTGTGGTACTCCATAATTTTCTTGACAACTCTAGGGAACGGAAGAGCATGCTGGTCAGTGTTCCTGGCATGTGCCATGTGCTGCATCATTAACCTTGGGAGACAAATTGGCTCCTTCTTCAACAACAAGGAGAGAAGAACTACATCCAGAATAAGAAACTTGTTGCGCTTCTGTCCCCTTGGAGTAATATTGCAGATGAGGTAGTGAAAGAGCACCTTGTTGATTGCAGACATCTCTGATGTATCTAAGTCTCCAGAGCTTTGAGGATTCTGTATCCCCGCCACTGCCCACACTGCCTCAGAGTAGGGGAAGTCCTTGGGCCAACGACCTTTTGTATACCCCTCATAGCCTTCATGCGGAACCTCCAGAGCAACACCTAGTTCAATGCTCGAGAACATGTGGACGGTTTCACCAATCTTGTAACTCCCCAGAACTGCATGGGGTCTGACCTCCATAACAAACGTAGAATAGAACTCCCTCAACAAAACCTCATCAACTCCCTCCTCCTGCACAAACAGATGACCCCACTTCTGGACTTGCAACACCTCAGAGACCTCCTCCAGAGCATTTTCCTTGAGGAACTCAGGATCAACCAGCAGCTCCTTGACCATCGACTTGTGGCTGACGTCCTTGGTCTCATCAGACACCCCTTTTGCCTTGGTCTTGGCAACCTGACGCCTTTGGATTTTTCGAACCGGAGCTGCAGAGACCTTGGCCCTTTTGGCTTGGTGCCCAGAGAGGGGTTCTGACTCTTCATCAGAATTGAGAGTGATCACCTTAGCAGCCTGCTTCTGAGTGCGGGTCCTCCTCTTGGCGGTACAGCCCATCTTAACCCTACCAGAGGGATATGGGACCTTTGAAGGCAATTCCTCCTCATCCTCCTCTGTCAGTTCCCTTGCAAGGCTGCGAACCACCCCTTGCATTTTCTGCGTGAGAGCAATGTGTTCCTCTATCGCTGATGGCGTGACGGCTTCTCCAAGAAAATCCTCTGTTTCCTCTTCGATCTGGGTAGGATAGGTAGGAGAGGATTGGACCTCCTCTCTTTCATTTGAGGAGATAGCTATTGGAGCGGCCAATGATGGTTTAGGGTTAGGGTTTTGAGGAGCGGGTTCAGGAGTTGGAGAAGTTGGGGCTGTGTAAGGGACCATGATGAGTTTGTCTGTTGTTGGTGATGGTGGAGGAGTGACTTTGGTGGCTTCCGGAGGGGATGATGGTGTGTTTGAGGAGGAGGGTAGAGACTGAGTGATGGCGGCTAGTAGGGCTGGGTCAGTTCCCATCGCCGAGAGTTTGTTGAGGAGGATTTAAAGATCCTCGGCTACGACGGTGGGGATGTTGGAGTGAGAAGCCATTTTTGAGAGGTAAGAGATTTGGGTAGACAAGAGAGTGTATAGGCAATCGAAGATGATGAAGGTGAATAGTGAGAGGGGAATACCTGGAGAGCCGATATTTATATTCACCACGAGATCTTTTCAGTTGCCATGGATAAATTCATATCTTTTCAATTTCCAAAGGATAATCATCACAATCTTCAACTTCCCAAAATAAACTTTCAGAATCTCGTCCAAATTCAACTGAACCCTAACACAAGGCCCATTCAGTTTCACAACCATCAAATCAACCCTAAATTCTCAACACTTCCCAACGGCAGGCGCAAAACATAACTCCCTGTCACATCAATCAACTCACAGCAGCAAGTCCCATAGAGACGATTCGTTTTCCCGCCAAACCAAAAGAAAGTAGTAATGTGTGGTGCTTGGGGATAGTTACCAGAGAGGGTACAAAGAACAACACACGAAAAAACATATGACATTTTTGATAACTTTTAATCATGCATGAGAGGCTCCTAGATGTGGATGATTAGAGGAGCTCATAGGAAGCATCAAGCATGAAGGCTAGGGTAAGTTGTAGAGCCAACAATCATGTGGGCTTATAATGAGGGAACAATGCATCAAGTTGACTCTTTTGGGCCGAAAGAAAGCTGATTCATGTGTTATTGTGATAGCAAAGATGATCATGCAAGAAATTCAACACATAAGTGAAGCAAAAGCACAGATCTAAGCCAGTTGTTTATTTGATAACCAGGAGAAAGAATGCAGATCAAGACACGATGATTAAACTTTCACACTTTACCATGTAATTTAGCCAATCATCGAGGGAACATAACAGATAGACATATATTAGAGGGCATAAACCAGGTTTCGTACGGAACTGAACAAAGGGTTCCCCATTTAGTGCCTTGATGAGAAAGTTAGCAATTTAAGCCTTGGTTCCGCAGAGATCCATGGATGCTAACCCTTTCTCCTCACAATCACGCAAGGAGTGATGTCTTATCTCGATATGTGTGGTACCTGAGTGTTGATCAGGAAACAACCAGACAATTAGTGCTCATAATCACAAAAAAATTCCCTTACCTTGATTCACCAGGTTGTTGAGTCCCAAGAAGCCTTTAGAAGTGAGGTGAGACTTTTTTTGTTCCATGTCAGGTAACTAATACGTACAGTCGAAATACCGGGAACTTTCCTCACTTCAGCCTGCACAGGAAGAGTTAGTTCTTGCGAACCCAGACAAGCTTAGGCTTTCTGAGTGTGGGAGCAACATATTTGATTTTTGGAGGTTCAACATTCAATTTCTCCCTAGCAGTGCGAGTAACATCCTCATTGTGTTTCTTCAGGAGGCACTCATGTTTGTAGTGACCGGAGTGCCCATAATACCAACAGACCCTTTGACATTTTAGATCAACATACTTGCTCTGTCCAGGCCAAATTGTTTTGTTAGCAATCCTAGAATAAAAGTCAATATTATTGGACTTACCGCTTTGAGATTGCTTCAACCAAATGGAGTGAGCCTTCTGTCCATGGTACCAAGCCTTGTTCCCGTCAGTCGAATTTGAACAGTCTTTGCTATTGTTCCCTCCCGAGGAACTGTCCCCCTTTTCTTGTACTGGCTGTTTTCCTTCGACTTTAGAACTTTTGGACTTGGTGCCATCAACAGGAAGCTTAGGTTGATAGCCAATTCCAAAGCGAGGTACTTCCTTCTTTTCAGTTTTCTTTTCATTCTTGGCTGCAACAAAAACAATACCTTTTGGCTTGTCCTTTTGTTCCTCACTGAGTTTAGATATATCACTAGACAGTTTTGCATTACCTAGTTTTAACATTAATGACTCAGACTCAAGTGAGGAGACAGAGGATTCCAGAGACACGATCTTCTCAGTGAGTTTAGGACACTCAATGCAAGGACTTGGAGAAGACGATGAGACTTTCTCAAGTTTGAGCACTTTTTCTACCCAACCTTTATTTTCTTCGATCAAGCATGAGATCGAATCATCCTTTTCTTCAATTTGCTCACTGAAAAGACTATTCTCATGAACAAGTTTCTTAATGAAGGAAATTAAGCTTTCTTTTGACTTACTTTTCAAACTTGAGATGAGATCAAATTCAGTTACCTCATCCTTGTGCAGCCCGCCTTTTGGTTCATCGGTGTCTTCTACGGCCATTAAGCAGACATCCCTTGAGTGTGACGATTCTTCGTCATCTGAGTCCGAGTCACCCCAGGTTGCGACCATTGCCTGCTTTCCTTCATGAGCCGGAGGAAGACCTGCCTTTTTCTTGAAGCAGTTTCTGGCAAGATGTCCCTTGTTTTGACAGTGATAACAAACGACATCCTTCATGTCTCTGTTCCCTTCAGAGGAACTCAGTGTGTCCTTGTTTCGAGACCATATCTTCTTCATGGCTCTAGTGATGAGAGCAACATCACCATCCTCATCTTCATCTTCGACTTGAGATAAGTCAAAGGCACGTTCCACCTTTAAGGCAATACTTTTAGCCTTCTCCTCTCCTTTCTTGTTCATCTTGTGATTGTAGACAGAGGCGTTGCTTTCCAGCTTGGCAACCACCTCTTCCATAGTGAGAGTCTTGACATCCGTCTAGGAGTAGAGAGCGAGAGCAATTGCATCCCACTGAAAGTTGAGGCCTTGCATGAAATGATGAGTGAGCTTCCAGTCTGGCATTTCTTCATCAAGGAACTCAAGCTGGCCTACTATCCCTTGGAATCTGGAGTAGAATTCTTTAATATGTTCATATTTCCCCTGATAGATCTGATCGTACTCCTTCATCAAGGAAAGAATCCTGTTTTTCTTAGCATCTTCATTTCCATGATGAAGGCGTTTTAGAGCATCCCAGATCTCCTTGGCAGTCTTGTAGCCCGTGATTTTCTTGAGATCCGAGGGAAGCAAGGCCATATGAAGGATCTTCTTGGCTTTGCTGTTCTTTTCCAGCTTCTTCCAGTCATCATTAGTGTAGTCTACTTTTGCCTTTGGCTTCGTAGCATCTTTATCATTCGGAATGGTTATAGGGCCAACTTCAATGACTCGCCATATCTGTCCATCGAGGGAACAAATATGGGACTCGATTTGTTCCACCCACCAGTCATATTCTCTGGCCTTCAGAGTCGGAGGCTTCTAGAATGAATCTCCAATAGCATTGATTGACGACATCTTTCCTGCAAAGTCTGTAACGAACACAATCTAGAGCACCGGGCTCTGATACCAATTGTTGGATCGTTAGAGTTACGTCTGAGGGAACAAAGGTTTTGTTCCCACAGAAGGTGCAGCGGAATAATATAGCAAGAAAGATAAGAAACGAACTCACGATGTATAGTGGAAACCCTAATTAGCCAACTAGCTAATCAAAGAAAAACCACTACCTTCAAGCTTCTCGCTTGAGAGGATTTTGAAGCGTCTACTCGTCTTATTGATTTCTTGTTCGATTACACTTGTAGTATGGACTCCAAACCCTAGACTACCCAGCTAGATTCGAAGATCACTCCTATAACGATGAATCTGAACTCAACCCTCAAAGACTCACACACAGCTTCACTCTCCTTTTTCTTTTCTCAGTTTAATGCTCTTCGTTCATCGTCGTACATAGAAATGAATCCACACTCCTATAAATACAACTTCGAATAACACAATCGTAACAAGATAAAAATCTTTTCTAAACTTTGTAACAAGAAGATATTTAAATAATTTGAAGAATATTATCTTATCAGCCGATATTATCTAAGGAAGGAATTTCCTAAGATAACAAAATCGGATAAAGATAAAATCCTTCTCTCTCCGAATATATTATCTTAGGAAAGATTTCCTAAGATAACACATTCGGATTCTCTCTCCAAATTTTCTCTTCGGCGAGATCCTTCCAGCCGAAATCATTTTCCTTGACCGCGTGATCTTCCAAGATTGTTTCCATAATCTTCACGCTGGAAATCCTTCACTCCATTCGCAGCTTCGTCTTGTTCGTCATTGATGTTCCTTGATAGGTAACAAAGCACATGGACAGAGCTTTGTTCCCTCTGTGATCCTTTGCTGCAATGGTTCCTTGTGACAGTTGTCTTTGTTCCTGAAACATTTAGTTACCAGATTAGCTGAATGTTTGTTACTATCAAAACCTAAGGAATTCAACAAATTCCCCATTTTTGATGGTGACAAACATCCTTGACGATAAAACATATACATGAGATAAAGACAGTTGTAAAGAGAAAGTTTTCCACACTTTGGCATAATAGTTCCCCCTCAGTCTAGCAACATATGAAACCATGTTAGTTCCCCTCAACTAAAGATACCTATCATGTATGTATACCAATTAATAACTTAGAAAATAAATTGCATTAATGACTAACCATTAAATGAAATAGATAATGGTCTAGCTTGGGTAAGTATGGAGTTGCTAATATTTCCAAGTATATTATCTGCATAAAATTATGGTTAAGCAAAATTTACATTAATTTTAAATTGTAATTAAATATAATATATTTTTTCTAACCTGATTCGATTAGCGGTGTTCCATAACGCTTATGCCTTATCACATTCATTATCAATTTCCTCCTCAATCGAGCTAATTTTAGAATGAAAATAAATATTAAATATTATAAATTAATAAATCAATCATTTCAGACCACTTTAAATAATACCATACCTTGTTCGACATTTTGCAGATGATTTTGTTCTGTAAGCATGGCATTGTGCAATTGAACTGCAAATAAATAGTTATATCATAATGTACTTATTAATGATAGTAACACAACCTTTTTTTTATACTTAATAAAATATATAGTAAGAACAAAAAAGCGGTACTATAGTTTTCTTTGTGGAACAGTAATAGGTAAAAGTGAATTATGAAGGTTTTGATCACTTCTGTAGTGCAAAGTCATCAGAGTAGATGAATTTCTTATAACTGAACAATAAAGAAATAAATAATTATAGATATTTTTTCCGAATAAGTAAACAATATAAATACTAATTAATTTTTGTTATAATTATAAACATATTTAACTTTATTTTAAACATTAATTGTTTTCGACACAATTCAATTAAACATATATTGTATTATTGAACATCAAACATTGATTACAATAAAATGAAAAAATCGAAGTAAATAGATAATCTACTAAAATAACCATTACTAACCATTTGAAATGTCGGACATTGGGATACGATCATTAACGAAAGAATTGGGAGTACCTCCAAGTCTAGATCATGCATAATTAGTATAGTAGATTAAAGTTCATATTTATATTTATTAGAAAAAAATGTCTTCAAAATAAATGCAAAATATTGACCTGATCCATTTGAATTTTTCCGTTGTCGTTTCTCTCTAATAACAGCCAATCTAAACTTTCTGTTATGTCGGGTTAATTCGTCCATAACAAAATCAACCTGACAAACTAACATATAAACATTTAAATAAATCAATCTACATACCAATCATTTATTTTAATCTTATAAAAATACATAAACATGTTTAACTACTTAATTTAAGTATTTAAATATAATTCAATTATAAATATTTATTTTAGTATTATAAAAAAATAATATATATTTGTAAATACTAAAATGGACTTATTGGCCCAAAGCATATTTATATAAATTGTAAACTATTAATGCAAATTTGAATTGGTTTAATGTGCTTTAAGGACCAACTAGAATTAATGCATAACTGAAATAGACGCCAAACTAAAAAATCCCAATTTATGTAAAAAGTGATTATTTATATTAAAAATAATTTATCCCTTGTCATGTATATCTAATATCACCAAATCTCAACATTATATTATTTTTGTTTTTATTCATACATACAATAGTCAATGGAACTTAGTAGATATATTTTACAAAGAAAATAAATAAAAATACAAACTTAACATTTAATATAATTATTTAATTATATGTGCACTATAATAAAAATACAAACTTAACAACAAATTTGTTAACCTCGGCCAAGCCCATAACATTAACCTCGACCATATATAAACGAAGCCCATAATCTGATGTAAGTAAGTGGGCCAAGCCCATAACATTAACCTCGGCCATTTTACATACGTCGAAACCCTACCTCACTCCCTCATTTCCATTTCACTTCGGCGCCGCGTTTCGATTTCACTCTCGTATTCTTAAAGTTTCAAAAAATGTATTTCCCCTTTCAATCTTTCCAGTTCGATCCACATATTTTCTTTCCTCTTTCAATCTTTCCAGTTCTTGAAACTTTGAATTTCATCTTTCTGTAAATATCGTCCAAGCCTTCGTTTTGTTTTTGTTCAAATCTTCAAGATCCAAATTGGTTTTTTCACAAAAAAAACCCTCTAATCTACATGTTCCAGATCCGATTTATTCTACATCCAAATTAGTTTATCAGAGATCCACAAAAAAATGAGATTATTCTACAATCTCGTTCAGATCCAGAGGACGACAAAGGACGATAACAGATTTGGATCTAGCTAAAGAAGGGTTAACTAAACCCTAATTATTTCACAGATCTAGAGCTTCATAAAGGTATTTAACATTTCTCTATTTTATCTCCTTCTCCGGATAATTTTTCGTTTTTAAATCATAGTCTGCCTTGTTCTGTGTCCAAATTTATCAAACAATAAAATCGGCGATTTTGGATTTCATGTTGTGTTTATTTTTTTGTTGCTTTATCAGTTTCGTATCTTGTGACTAATTTGTTTTTTTTTTCATAACATGGTATGACGACTTCTGGACATTGCTGAGGATGTGTTCATCTCTAATCGTCTAGAGCTTGATAAAGGTACCTTGAATAAGGAGGCTATGGGGCTCTCCCTAGAGGCAACGAAGGTAATTTGTTCCTGTTTTAATCTCAATCTCTAATCGTCTGGCTTGTGTTCAATAAAAATGGAGGAGACAAAAATCATGAATAATTTGGTTTCCACCTGTTCATTTTAGTTGTTATGATTCATTACTATGTTATGGTTCATTAATATTTGAAATGCTATGATATGTACAATTGTTTCAATGTTTTGGGTTGTATTTAGGTCAGAATTGATTTGGTTTAACTCTGACATTTGTTCTTCATGTAATTGAGTCAAAGCTAGCCGAATTTAAAATATGATTTCTGATAAAAAAAATACATGTAAAAGGAAAATGAGCTAAAAGGAAAATGGGTTGTTAATTATGTCTGATCTATTTCGTTATAGCTATTGGGCTAATTGGCCCAGTAAAATATATGTGTGTAGACTTAGTATAAATTGGGCTAATTGGCCCAGTAAAATATATGTGTACACTTAGTATAAAAGAACCATATACTATGTCTGATTTTCATGCAACTCACGATAGAAATATTCAATTGGTTTTATATGATTTTCTTATGTATTCTTTATATAGACTTCAACCCAATAAATTTATAACAAAAAAATTGCTAAAAGAATAGAAAAAATATTTAACATCGGCCCATTACATGTGTGTAGTCTGACATACTAAGTATAGTATTCATATTCGATCAATGGGCTTCAAGGCCCAGTTACAAAATTGGAAAATGAATAATTATGGGATACTTGACATATTATATTAATGGGCTTATAGGTGGCTCACCTAATTTTGGCTTATTGATAGAAATATGTAATTGGTTTTCTGATTTTCTTATCTATTCTTTATATAGACTTAAACCGATTACGTGTATACAAAAAAATACAATCTAACAGAATAGATAAAATATTTAACATTGGCCCATTACATTTGTGTAGACTGTCATATTAAGTTTAGTAAGCATATTGGATAAATGGGCTAGAAGGCCCAGTTACAACATTTTCTAAACATTTACTAATTCGGATAATTGATATATTCGATTATTGGGCTTATACGCGGCTCACCTCATTTAGGCTTATGGGCTTCTGCCAAACCGATTGACCATATCTATATCTATATATAATGTAAAATGCAATCTTAGACCATTAATGTTCATCCTCTTAAATGATAGAAAATTTTAATTTTTCTTTTCTTTTAATAAATCTACCCATGACATTATTTTATCACAAAAATAGAGTAGAACTAATACAAAATTAGCATTCAAATGTAAATGAAATCCAAAACTAACATTATTCATGTGGAAATTTTTCACATGTGATAAGAATCCATACATAATATAAAATAGAGTTTTTTTACCATAAATGTCTCTCCTCTTGATTACACCTTAGAAGTATGAAGTATCACATATAAAATCAATACATAGAAGAAAGAGTTTTTCCTAAATAACAACATATAAAATATAAAATGATATACTCCTAATTCTAATATAACCTCTCTATTTATATATTTGTATAAATAGAATATTTTTGGTAAATAATTACTCCTAATTCTAATATAAGCTCTCTAATTATATATCTGTATAAATATAAGATTTTTGGTAATTATTTACTCACTTACACCTTAAAAGTATCACACGTAAAATCAAATTTATTTCCAAAAAAGTGCTTTGGGCTATACGATTATTTACATTCCATTATAATCTATATCTTCTCTTATATACAATCCTTTTCTTTTTTAAATTTATACGGAATTTCTTTTCCCTCACCCAAAGTTTTTTTTTTTTAAATCCCAAAATATTTCTTCAAAAAATTTAAACTTATTTTTGTAGTTTTTCAATTTTAAAAATATTTTTTACATAGGATTTAATATGTATAATTCTTAAAAATACTAAAATTTATCCAAATTTGTACACAATTTTTCAATAAGATATGTAATATTTTCACTATATTTATCCTTATTTGTGTTAAAACTTTCAAAATTTAGGGTTTATGGATTTGTAAATTTTACAAATGAATTTTTATACAAATTTGTTGAGATTACGCAGTGAAAGTAGTCTGTAATGATAAAATTTGTTTAATTTGTCAATTTTGAGTAAAATTTCATTTGAAGTTTGGATATAGAGTTTGTTGTTTGAAATTGAGATTGTTTGTGTAAAATAGATGGTAGAATTAAAAATTATGGTTTAGGATTTTGTGTAAGGTAGACGGTAATATTTTACTCTTCAAGATTTTAGCCCCCGCTAGACTACAATCCTGCGTCCGCCCCTGCATATCATAGATAAAAATGCTATCACGTACATAATTATTTTTTACGTTGATAACTTAAATAATAAGTTTGATTCGAATTGAAAATTTGATACATTTTTTCATCTAGTATAATTTATTTATGTTATTTTTTCTCTATATCTATCTATATATAATAGGGTTTTTGAGCAATGAATGTTCATTTACTTAGCCTATAAATTAAACAATTTGGATTAGTAATAAACAATTTTAATTAGTATGCCAAAAAACTACAAACATAATTATAAAGTAGAATTTTAGTTAGAATTAAACTATTTCAGTTAGTATAAATATTTATATTATATGTATACAATGCTCAAAATTAACTAAAGCCTCTGAATAAACAACATCATGCAATATATGATTAACAATTAGGACATAAATTAAAATAGTCATTTCGGATAAATGAGTCCAATAGAAGAATTTGAAGACACATTTTGTGTCAAAGTTTGTATATCTAAGTTTGGGTCATTCATCATATGTTAGTATATCTAAGTCTGGGTCAAGCAGCATAATTGAAATTTGTAATCTACTTAATATTGGTTAGAATTAGAGGGTTCCAAGTGTGTAGTATATTTTTCTTCTTCCTTTTATTAATTGAAACATGTAGATGAGACAAGAATACGTACTATAATCAATTAATTGATAATAATAATAATGGTCCTTATTAATTTAGTTAGAAAACGTTTCATTTTGATCAGTTAAAATACTAGAGTTTGTTCATATGTTCAAAACGCTTCATGTGTTTTCATTTTATAAATTAGCCCATTTAATAAGATTGATTGATAACTATATGGTATACTGTTACGAGACTCTCTAAACGCCATTACATTCATGAACAATGTCAAATAAAATGTATAATATTCCATATAAATCTGGGAACTATTTTTTCATCCATGCCCTCCATTCCCATATTGACATATCTCTTGCCCCATGTTCCTTTGATTGTTTTTATCTACAACGAATTCATCATTTTGCTTCTCCTTCCTATTTTCATATAGTTTGTTCTAATTTGAAAGTCATGCCAAAGATGTTGTCGTTTTACTGAATAAACCAACATTTGGCAAGTTTGTACTCCATTTTCTGATTAATTTTAATAAACTAATCCGTATTTATGACTTTAAAAAAAAAGTACTCTACAAACGAGACTATAGCGCAAACTCGAATTGGATCATTACTATTCTCTCCTCGATCTCCGATTTTTTGGGCTATGAATTTCGGTATGAACGGTGTCGATTGTAATCAAGTTAGATGTATTTTTTAAGATATTTTTAATCAATTTTTTAGTAGAATATATATCGTATAATTTGATCATTTTCACATTACGAAATTGAAAATATAATTTTGTATGCACTATCTATGAGAAATTTCAAAAAAACCGAAGTCAATTGAAATTTATTTATTCCCCATTTAAGGAAAAAAATAATTATTTCACATTCCTAATAGCTTTATAGCTTACAATAATAAATTCAACTAATAGATTGAAATGACATTTGCTAAATTCAAAGGAGAAATTAGAAAAAAACAAATTAAATATAGCCTTAAAATAAACAAGATCAAACAATATATGATTAATAATTATAAACAAGGATACAAATTAACCTGTCATCTTGGTTTTATTATTTCATGCTTTTTCTATACAAACATTTCTCCTCTATGTAGTTTATTATACAACCTTGACCATTATATTCGAACCCAATTTACTCGAATAATTGAATCAAATAGATGTATTGAAGACTCATTTTGTAAGTCATTGGCGCACATTCTCTAATTATCCCATGTGCATTTTTGTGATATTGATACAAATATGATAATATAAAGAAGAACCTCTTAATATATAATTTTTTATAAAGATGACGAGAATAGTAGAATTGATTTATAGAATATTAAAACTAATTCACAAGTAAAACCAATTATATTTTTTTAATCTTCATTTAAAGAGTAGAAATAAGAGATTAATAAAACAAAACCATATAGCCCGTGCGTAGCACGAGCATGTTCACTAGTTTATATTAAAAAACACAAAAGATATCTTCGACGATAAAGTAAACCCTATCTCATTTCCTAACTTTCCATTTCCGCCGTTTAGCTTTCTCTCTCTCTGTATCTGTTGTCCAAACTTTCTTTCATTTTCATTGAATCTCCAGATCCATGGAGGATGTTTTGTCTCTCGCACTCTCTCTCTCTCTACATGAGTTTACATGACTAATTCTTTATTCATCTACTTTTGTCTTCGAGGGATAAAACAAAAGCGATTTCCACACAGCTTTGTCTTCATTTAACATACAAAGCAACAAAGGGTTTCAGACAAAAAATAGAAGATCTTGAAGAACAAGGTTCGTCTCTCTCTCTCTCTCTCTCTCTCTCTCTCTCTCTCTCTCTCTCTCTCTCTCTCTCTCTCTCTCTCTCTCTCTCTCTCTATATATATATATATATAGATAGATAGATATATTTGTGCCGACCCGTTCCGTTTGAAATCTTCCACCCCTTATACTGAATAATTATATTTTTTCCTGATTTATTACTGTCTGATATGAATCTAAACAATGATTTCATATGATTGATTGTGTTCTTCTTCATTGATTTTAGACTTTATAGATTATATAATTTGACATATATTACTTTATAAAAAACTGGTTTTGTGTGCTCATTTTGTTTTTGTTTAAGTCTGATATCTGTTCTTTGCATAAAAAATGTTCATTAAGTTTTCTGGCCTGAATTAATCGATAGGAAGACGACGACTAAAATTATGTTAAAAGCATGTATATTTCTTTGCAACTGACTTTATATGGGCTTATTGACCCTTTGACTGTTTGTTTATATAGATTGATTAGACTTATTTAATTGAATGGGCTAATAGGCCCAAATAAAATATTTATAACATTGTATGTGCGTCCAAACACTGAAAAACATATAATATTCCGGCCCAAAATTTACTAACCAATTTGTATAGTTAATTTGAATATAACCAAGTCTGCTTAAAGGCTTTTTGGCCCATTTCATGTTTCGTAATTTAAATATGCCTAATAAAATTTAATTGTAACACCCCCAGGCCAGTGGTGCTACAGTGCCATAATCCGGAAGGATTATAAGGCGGGTGAAAAGAAAAAATGCAAAACATAACCCATATATATAATATCAAAAGCAGCACAGCGGAAAACCTGTAAAACCTGTCCAGAGTTTGAAACCACCAACAACTTAACATACTGAAATACAACCATTTACAAACCAAAAACCAACAACCAAAAACCAAAAACCAAAACCAATACAACAAATACAACCCATTCAAAGTCCGAAACCAAAACGACACGTGCAACAAGTCAAGTCCAAACCTAAAGAGTAGAGTTCTCGACTCCAAAACCGACGGTGATCAGAATCCTCCTTGTTGGCGCTAAATCTGCAAAGCCTAATTGACTGGGGGACCCGATACCCCAGCCAACCACGACAGGTAAACCGAGGTTAGTCAGTCTCCAAAGAAGACTATGGCAAGACTAGCCGAGCCAAAACAGTTTCAAAACCATAGAATTATCACGGCAAGTAACAATACCAAACAACAACCGATCATCATATATATATATATATACTGATATATCATAAATACACTTGACTATCATCACACCAACCAATTAACCAACCATACGTCAAAACGCAAACATAAACACACACTATCACAACCGATCAATTACCCATTCTTATCCAATTCTACACGATACTAACCTCTTCCATCCAACCTCAAACTCATCACAAGCATACATGAAAAGAACGATCCAACCCAACTTCCTCTCCATTACTAATACCTCAAACAACAACTCTATGCACATACACATCTTACGACTGACTTACAACCATAGCTAATTAATTAGACTGAACTCACTACTGCACTACACAACAAATTCAATTAACCTTCACCACAACAAACACATAAGCATCAACGATATAATCATTACATAATACAATCAACCAAAATAACGATCCAGGCCAGCCACCCTTCTGGTGCCGCCGATTCGTCAACCTCGACTGCAACTCATACCTCAAACTCAACTCGCATTGGCACACACCCTCAAGATGGGAAACCAATCTATACAGTCAAACAACGCAACCAACCTTCATAATCCACCAGTTACCAACAACAACCATACCAACAGAATTTACCACCTTGACCAGTTACAACCAACAACTATAACACACGAAACTCACAATCACAACCAGTATTCAACACATAACCAATATACACACACTCACACACACTCAATCCAACACACACACACGATCCAACACACACACATACACATTCAAGCCAACACACACACACGATCCAACACACACATGACCCAACACACACACACACACGTGTCAACAGACAGTAATCACATTTAGTCATATTTGACTACCACGTCAACATTTAATCAGATACGCTACAAGACAATTCATATCACACGCACATACCCATTTCATCATCATAACATTCAATCAATACAAACAATAATCAATATATACTAGTCATCACCATATCCGACCAAAGCAACCAAGAAAGATAACTCAACTCATATTCAACCAATCACAAATAATTAAAATATACATATATATCACTTCAAACAACCACTTAATCAGGTACGCAAGCAACCCTTTCACACAATTACCACTTCACAACATCTCCGTCTCCACCCCCATATCACCTAGGTGAGACAATTCACAACATCTCCATCTCCACCCCCACATCACCAAGGTGAGACAATTCACAACATCTCCGTCTCCACCCCCACATCACCAGGTGAGACAATTCACAACATCTCCGTCTTCACCCCCACATCACCGGGTCAGACGATTCACAACATCCAAACCAACTATCCATCACCATACCAACACCAATCAAACAACACAACGACAATCAAAATCACATAACCACACCTTATCACACATTATCACATATCATCACACACACATCATCACACATTATCACATATCCTCACACACACATCATCACATAATATCACATATCCTCACACACACATCATCACATAATATCACATATCATCCCACATCATCACCCAAGCAATTATATAGTCAATCAAACCAATAAAATAGCTCAAGCAATGGTAAAACAGATTATGAAATAAACTAGGCATAAATAAATTTATAAAATATATAAGTTAGCAAGGATCCTCTTGCCTCAAGTCGAACCACAACGACTTCAGAAACTCAATTTCAACTCGATCGGTCCTGCGAAATCAATCCGAGCAAAACCCTAGCGTTAAGTCATACCAAACCACAACTAGAGAAAAATCCCCAAATTCAACCCTAATAATACCTTCCAAAATTTCAGCAACCACACACCCACAAAATCAAGCCAATGCTCACGAAATTCTTCTTCAACTGCCCATGAAGAATAATTCAACATCAATTCGGACCTCCATACAACATCAATTCGAACATCCAATATCAATTTGAACATAATAATAAAAAATCAGCAAAGCTTCAGCCAAATGAACCCCAAGCAAACCCAAATCAAACATCACCTTACCTCTTCGTTAGTCCTCGTCGGAAAGCTTCTGACGCCGGAGACGACCACCACGACGACGGACTGCAGCTGCAGCTCAACAACACCAGCACAGACAGCAGCAACAACGAAGACCGCAGCTCAAACCGGACAGCACAGCCACCACGAAGACAGCACGCAGCCAAGGGAGGAGGAGGACGACGCTGGGAGAGGCTGGGCTCGCCGGAGGAAGGAGCTGCTCGGGAGGAAGAAGCTGGGCACGAAGAGAGACCGGAGGAGAAGAGAAAGCGTGGGTGCTCCACGGGAGTTCACACGAGGAAGACAACCGAACACTTAGGGATTTTTATCCCCAATTTCCCATTTCCCCTTTTTTAGTAAAATCCTTAATTAATTTACCCTTATGCCATTATCCACTTATTTGGGGTATTTCATTCTCCCCCCCTTACAATAGTTTCGTCCTCAAAACTCAGATCAAACAGGTGAGGATAACTGCCTCGTATAACCGACTCTAATTCCCACGTCTCTTCTTCAGTTCCATGCCTAGCCCATAACACTTTTACCAAAGGAATAACCTTGTTCCTCAATTTCTTCTGATCAGTCGCTAGGATTCTTATAGGTAATTCCTCAAACGTGCCATCAGATTGAAATTCTATCTCCTCAAAGTTCAAAACATGAGTCGGATGATACACATACCTCCTCAGCTGAGACACATGAAATACGTCATGCATTCCACTCATCTTTGGCGGCAATGCAACTTGGTAAGCCATGACACCAACTCTCTTCAGAATCTCAAAGGGACCAACATATCTAGGACTCAACTTACCTCGTTTCCCAAATCTGAATACTCCTTTAGTCGGCGAAACTTTAATAAACACATGATCTCCCACACTGAATTCCAAAGGACGTCTACGAACATCCGCATACGATTTCTGTCTGCTCTGAGCTGACAACATCCTCTGACGAATCGCCTCAATGTCATCCTTAGTTTTCTACAGAAGCCCAAGAGCAACTAACACAGCATTAGTCAAATTATCCCAACACAATGGCGATTTACAGCGACTATCATACAAAGCCTCATGAGGTGCCATCTGAATCAACGCATATTAACTACTGTTGCCGAAGAATGACTTTCCTTGAGAATCAATTTTCTAATCTCTTATCAGCTATCACACATAACCGATTATGAAGTCACAAAACTCCATCCTTATGAATGAAAATTACGGGTGCCTTTCCTTGAGCAACTTCACTGCATAGCTTACTCAACACAGGGTCCCGAGATTGTTTCTCCCCGATCAACTCTACTAATGTCGATTGGATTTCTAATACATTCAGCATCATTTCCTTCTCAGACCAATCTCAATCTCACCCCGCACAACTCTTGTTGCAACTCTAGCAGAACTGATAAGCAAGCAACCGTATACTCGAGAGTCAACTTCCTACTCAAAACATCAACTACCACATTAGCCCCTTCTGATTAATACACAATATCTTTCCCATAATCCTCAATCGATTCTAGCAGCCATCTGTATCTCATGTTCAACTCTCTCTTATACAATTTGAGCTGACGAGAAGCATATGCAATGACCTCCCATTCTGCATTAGAACGTAACCCAAACCTTATTCAGACACATCACTATAGATGACAAACCTTTATGTTCCTTGCGGGAAAACTAACACTGGCGCACTAATCAAACACTTCCTGAGTTCTTCGAAACTCTCTCCGGACATTTCCCGTCCCATTCAAAATTCTTAGCCTTACGTAACCTGCCACAATCTGTCTATAGCAACCTGTGCATTCTACTTCTCAACTCAGCCGAATCCATAGTTGCGAAATTCTACTTTTTCAGATGCAGACTGAGTCATTTGTTCCTTACTACTTCCAACATCAATAGTCTGATCAAAATCATCATAGCAGTCTCCATAATCAATCACTCATCAATACCCAAGGATTGTACAGTTATGCCTTACCATCAAAGTTCATCTCAGAACACAACCATATCTGAATGCGCTTAATCTGTCCTGCTTAACCCTAACAATAACATTAGCATACAATAACCTCATACCGAATCATCAGTTACCAGACTCAACCTCTTGACGATAAGCCCAATGGCCTCATCCTCTATCACACCCATACCTTAATAATCTCCAACACGTCCCACTTACCAGGGAACACATCATACATATAATTTAACAACTCTAAACATCACATATAAATATATCAAACATTAGCACAAAACATCACAAACAACCAATACTTACTTACCAACACAACTCACTACGGTTGACAGCAAGGATTCTTGATCACTCGATCGTTCATAACAACAACGTATAAAAATTCTCAAGTTGAAAACTCGGAAAGAACACATTTTTTTGAAAAGAGCTCTGATACCAACTTCTGTAACACCCCCAGGCCAGTGGTGCTACAGTGCCATAATCCGAAAGGATTATAAGGCGGGTGAAAAGAAAAAATGCAAAACATAACCCATATATATAATATCAAAAGCAGCACAGCAGAAAACCTGTAAAACCTGTCCAGAGTTTGAAACCACCAACAACTTAACATACTGAAATACAACCATTTACAAACCAAAAACCAACAACCAAAAACCAAAACCAATACAACAAATACAACCCATTCAAAGTCCAAAACCAAAACGACACGTGCAACAAGTCAAGTCCAAACCAAAAGAGTAGAGTTCTCGACTCCAAAACCGACGGTGATCAGAATCCTCCTTGCTGGCGCTAAATCTGCAAAGCTTGATTGACTGGGGGACCCGATACCCCAGCCAACCGCGGCACGTAAACCGAGGTTGGTCAGTCTCCAAAGAAGACTATGGCAAGACTAGCCGAGCCAAAACAGTTTCAAAACCATAGAATTATCACGGCAAGTAACAATCCAACTTCCTCTCCATTACTAATACCTCAAACAACAACTCTATGCACATACACATCTTACGACTGACTTACAACCACAGCTAATCAATTAGACTGAACTCACTACTGCACTACACAACAAATTCAATTAACCTTCACCACAACAAACACATAAGCATCAACGATATAATCATTACATAATACAATCAACCAAAATAACGATCCAGGCCAGCCACCCTTCTGGTGCCGCCGATTCATCAACCTCGACTGCAACTCATACCTCAAACTCAACTCGCATTGGCACACACCCTCAAGATGGGAAACCAATCTATACAGTCAAACAATGCAACCAACCTTCATAATCCACCAGTTACCAACAACAACCATACCAACAGAATTTACCACCTTGACCAGTTACAACCAACAACTATAACACACGAAACTCACAATCACAACCACTATTCAACACACAACCAATATACACACACTCACACACACTCAATCCAACACACACACACGATCCAACACACACACATACACATTCAAGCCAACACACACACACGATCTAACACACACACACGACCCAACACACACACACGTGTCAACAGACACTAATCACATTTAGTCATATTTGACTACCATGTCAACATTTAATCAGATACGCTACAAGACAATTCATATCACACGCACATACCCATTTCATCATCATAACATTCAATCAATACAAACAATAATCAATATATACTAGTCATCACCATATCCGACCAAAGCAACCAAGAAAGATAACTCAACTCATATTCAACCAATCACAAATAATTAAAATATACATATATATCACTTCAAACAACCACTTAATCAGGTACGCAAGCAACCCTTTCACACAATTACCACTTCAAAACATCTCCGTCTCCACCCCCATATCACCTAGGTGAGACAATTCACAACATCTCCATCTCCACCCCCACATCACCAAGGTGAGACAATTCACAACATCTCCGTCTCCACCCCCACATCACCAGGTGAGACAATTCACAACATCTCCGTCTTCACCCCCACATCACCGGGTCAGACGATTCACAACATCCAAACCAACTATCCATCACCATACCAACACCAATCAAACAACACAACGACAATCAAAATCACATAACCACACCTTATCACACATTATCACATATCATCACACACACATCATCACACATTATCACATATCCTCACACACACATCATCACATAATATCACATATCCTCACACACACATCATCACATAATATCACATATCATCCCACATCATCACCCAAGCAATTATATAGTCAATCAAACCAATAAAATAGCTCAAGCAATGGTAAAACAGATTATGAAATAAACTAGGCATAAATAAATTTATAAAATATATAAGTTAGCAAGGATCCTCTTGCCTCAAGTCGAACCACAACGACTTCAGAAACTCAATTTCAACTCGATCGATCCTGCGAAATCAATCCGAGCAAAACCCTAGCGTTAAGTCATACCAAACCACAACTAGAGAAAAATCCCCAAATTCAACCCTAATAATACCTTCCAAAATTTCAGCAACCACACACCCACAAAATCAAGCCAATGCTCACGAAATTCTTCTTCAACTGCCCATGAAGAATAATTCAACATCAATTCGGACCTCCATACAACATCAATTCGAACATCCAATATCAATTTGAACATAATAATAAAAAATCAGCAAAGCTTCAGCCAAATGAACCCCAAGCAAACCCAAATCAAACATCACCTTACCTCTTCGTTAGTCCTCGTCGGAAAGCTTCTGACGCCGGAGACGACCACCACGACGACGGACTGCAGCTGCAGCTCAACAACACCAGCACAGACAGCAGCAACAACGAAGACCGCAGCTCAAACCGGACAGCACAGCCACCACGAAGACAGCACGCAGCCAAGGGAGGAGGAGGACGACGCTGGGAGAGGCTGGGCTCGCCGGAGGAAGGAGCTGCTCGGGAGGAAGAAGCTGGGCACGAAGAGAGACCGGAGGAGAAGAGAAAGCGTGGGTGCTCCACGGGAGTTCACACGAGGAAGACAACCGAACACTTAGGGATTTTTATCCCCAATTTCCCATTTCCCCTTTTTTAGTAAAATCCTTAATTAATTTACCCTTATGCCATTATCCACTTATTTGGGGTATTTCATTCTCCCCCCCTTACAATAGTTTCGTCCTCAAAACTCAGATCAAACAGGTGAGGATAACTGCCTCGCATAACCGACTCTAATTCCCACGTCTCTTCTTCAGTTCCATGCCTAGCCCATAACACTTTTACCAAAGGAATAACCTTGTTCCTCAATTTCTTCTGATCAGTCGCTAGGATTCTTATAGGTAATTCCTCAAACGTGCCATCAGATTGAAATTCTATCTCCTCAAAGTTCAAAACATGAGTCGGATGATACACATACCTCCTCAGCTGAGACACATGAAATACGTCATGCATTCCACTCATCTTTGGCGGCAATGCAACTTGGTAAGCCATGACACCAACTCTCTTCAGAATCTCAAAGGGACCAACATATCTAGGACTCAACTTACCTCGTTTCCCAAATCTGAATACTCCTTTAGTCGGCGAAACTTTAATAAACACATGATCTCCCACACTGAATTCCAAAGGACGTCTACGAACATCCGCATACGATTTCTGTCTGCTCTGAGCTGACAACATCCTCTGACGAATCGCCTCAATGTCATCCTTAGTTTTCTACAGAAGCCCAAGAGCAACTAACACAGCATTAGTCAAATTATCCCAACACAATGGCGATTTACAGCGACTATCATACAAAGCCTCATGAGGTGCCATCTGAATCAACGCATATTAACTACTGTTGCCGAAGAATGACTTTCCTTGAGAATCAATTTTCTAATCTCTTATCAGCTATCACACATAACCGATTATGAAGTCACAAAACTCCATCCTTATGAATGAAAATTACGGGTGCCTTTCCTTGAGCAACTTCACTGCATAGCTTACTCAACACAGGGTCCCGAGATTGTTTCTCCCCGATCAACTCTACTAATGTCGATTGGATTTCTAATACATTCAGCATCATTTCCTTCTCAGACCAATCTCAATCTCACCCCGCACAACTCTTGTTGCAACTCTAGCAGAACTGATAAGCAAGCAACCGTATACTCGAGAGTCAACTTCCTACTCAAAACATCAACTACCACATTAGCCCCTTCTGATTAATACACAATATCTTTCCCATAATCCTCAATCGATTCTAGCAGCCATCTGTATCTCATGTTCAACTCTCTCTTATACAATTTGAGCTGACGAGAAGCATATGCAATGACCTCCCATTCTGCATTAGAACGTAACCCAAACCTTATTCAGACACATCACTATAGATGACAAACCTTTATGTTCCTTGCGGGAAAACTAACACTGGCGCACTAATCAAACACTTCCTGAGTTCTTCGAAACTCTCTCCGGACATTTCCCGTCCCATTCAAAATTCTTAGCCTTACGTAACCTGCCACAATCTGTCTATAGCAACCTGTGCATTCTACTTCTCAACTCAGCCGAATCCATAGTTGCGAAATTCCACTTTTTCAGATGCAGACTGAGTCATTTGTTCCTTACTACTTCCAACATCAATAGTCTGATCAAAATCATCATAGCAGTCTCCATAATCAATCACTCATCAATACCCAAGGATTGTACAGTTATGCCTTACCATCAAAGTTCATCTCAGAACACAACCATATCTGAATGCGCTTAATCTGTCCTGCTTAACCCTAACAATAACATTAGCATACAATAACCTCATACCGAATCATCAGTTACCAGACTCAACCTCTTGACAATAAGCCCAATGGCCTCATCCTCTATCACACCCATACCTTAATAATCTCCAACACGTCCCACTTACCAGGGAACACATCATACATATAATTTAACAACTCTAAACATCACATATAAATATATCAAACATTAGCACAAAACATCACAAACAACCAATACTTACTTACCAACACAACTCACTACGGTTGACAGCAAGGATTCTTGATCACTCGATCGTTCATAACAACAACGTATAAAAATTCTCAAGTTGAAAACTCGGAAAGAACACATTTTTTTGAAAAGAGCTCTGATACCAACTTCTGTAACACCCCCAGGCCAGTGGTGCTACAGTGCCATAATCCGAAAGGATTATAAGGCGGGTGAAAAGAAAAAATGCAAAACATAACCCATATATATAATATCAAAAGCAGCACAGCAGAAAACCTGTAAAACCTGTCCAGAGTTTGAAACCACCAACAACTTAACATACTGAAATACAACCATTTACAAACCAAAAACCAACAACCAAAAACCAAAACCAATACAACAAATACAACCCATTCAAAGTCCGAAACCAAAACGACACGTGCAACAAGTCAAGTCCAAACCAAAAGAGTAGAGTTCTCGACTCCAAAACCGACGGTGATCAGAATCCTCCTTGCTGGCGCTAAATCTGCAAAGCCTGATTGACTGGGGGACCCGATACCCCAGCCAACCGCGGCACGTAAACCGAGGTTGGTCAGTCTCCAAAGAAGACTATGGCAAGACTAGCCGAGCCAAAACAGTTTCAAAACCATAGAATTATCACGGCAAGTAACAATCCAACTTCCTCTCCATTACTAATACCTCAAACAACAACTCTATGCACATACACATCTTACGACTGACTTACAACCACAGCTAATCAATTAGACTGAACTCACTACTGCACTACACAACAAATTCAATTAACCTTCACCACAACAAACACATAAGCATCAACGATATAATCATTACATAATACAATCAACCAAAATAACGATCCAGGCCAGCCACCCTTCTGGTGCCGCCGATTCGTCAACCTCGACTGCAACTCATACCTCAAACTCAACTCGCATTGGCACACACCCTCAAGATGGGAAACCAATCTATACAGTCAAACAATGCAACCAACCTTCATAATCCACCAGTTACCAACAACAACCATACCAACAGAATTTACCACCTTGACCAGTTACAACCAACAACTATAACACACGAAACTCACAATCACAACCACTATTCAACACACAACCAATATACACACACTCACACACACTCAATCCAACACACACACACGATCCAACACACACACATACACATTCAAGCCAACACACACACACGATCTAACACACACACACGACCCAACACACACACACGTGTCAACAGACACTAATCACATTTAGTCATATTTGACTACCATGTCAACATTTAATCAGATACGCTACAAGACAATTCATATCACACGCACATACCCATTTCATCATCATAACATTCAATCAATACAAACAATAATCAATATATACTAGTCATCACCATATCCGACCAAAGCAACCAAGAAAGATAACTCAACTCATATTCAACCAATCACAAATAATTAAAATATACATATATATCACTTCAAACAACCACTTAATCAGGTACGCAAGCAACCCTTTCACACAATTACCACTTTACAACATCTCCGTCTCCACCCCCACATCACCTAGGTGAGACAATTCACAACATCTCCGTCTCCACCCCCACATCACCAAGGTGAGACAATTCACAACATCTCCGTCTCCACCCCCACATCACCAAGTGAGACAATTCACAACATCTCCGTCTTCACCCCCACATCACCGGGTCAGACGATTCACAACATCCAAACCAACTATCCATCACCATACCAACACCAATCAAACAACACAACGACAATCAAAATCACATAACCACACCTTATCACACATTATCACATATCATCACACACACATCATCACACATTATCACATATCCTCACACACACATCATCACATAATATCACATATCCTCACACACACATCATCACATAATATCACATATCATCCCACATCATCACCCAAGCAATTATATAGTCAATCAAACCAATAAAATAGCTCAAGCAATGGTAAAACAGATTATGAAATAAACTAGGCATAAATAAATTTATAAAATATATAAGTTAGCAAGGATCCTCTTGCCTCAAGTCGAACCACAACGACTTCAGAAACTCAATTTCAACTCGATCGGTCCTGCGAAATCAATCCGAGCAAAACCCTGGCGTTAAGTCATACCAAACCACAACTAGAGAAAAATCCCCAAATTCAACCCTAATAATACCTTCCAAAATTTCAGCAACCACACACCCACAAAATCAAGCCAATGCTCACGAAATTCTTCTTCAACTGCCCATGAAGAATAATTCAACATCAATTCGGACCTCCATACAACATCAATTCGAACATATACCAATATCAATTCGAACATAATAATAAAAAATCAGCAAAGCTTCAGCCAAATGAACCCCAAGCAAACCCAAATCAAACATCACCTTACCTCTTCGTTAGTCCTCGCCGGAAAGCTTCTGACGCCGGAGACGACCACCACGACGACGGACTGCAGCTGCAGCTCAACAACACCAGCACAGACAGCAGCAACAACGAAGACCGCAGCTCAAACCGGACAGCACAGCCACCACGAAGACAGCACGCAGCCAAGGGAGGAGGAGGACGACGCTGGGAGAGGCTGGGCTCGCCGGAGGAAGGAGCTGCTCGGGAGGAAGAAGCTGGGCACGAAGAGAGACCGGAGGAGAAGAGAAAACGTGGGTGCTCCGCGGGAGTTCACACGAGGAAGACAACCGAACACTTAGGGATTTTTATCCCCAATTTCCCATTTCCCCTTTTTTAGTAAAATCCTTAATTAATTTACCCTTATGCCATTATCCACTTATTTGGGGTATTTCATTAATGGTCTCATAACAATTTTTTATATGCGGCCCAACATGTGTATTATAATGCTATTAAACTCCATATTTTTTTGTTAATGGGCCGGATATTTCAATGTTTACCTGGTCAATAAGCCAAAAGGCCCATTAAATTGTGTACTTCGGCCAATAAGCTCATTCTAATTTTAAACTGACATTAAATTGTTCACTTGGGCCAAATAAGGCCATCTATTTGTTTACCTGGTCCATTAACAAACTTGTAAAATGAAGACATTTCCCGATTCATCTAGATCTGTAAACTCATTTCTCCCTCTTTCAACTATCTGATTCTACTCTGTGTTTCTGTCAAACTTCAAATCATCTCTCTCTCTCTCTCTCTCTCTCTCTCTCTCTCTCTCTCTCTCTCTCTCTCTCTCTCTCTCTCTCTCTCTCTCTATCTCTCTCTCTCTCTCGCCATAGATGCTTTTACAGTTCTAATATTTTGTTTACACTTTGTCTTGGAGGGTTAAACCAAAAGACATTTCGACCACGTCTTCATCTTCAACTAAAATGCAAAGCCAGGGAGGGTTTTCAGATCCAACAAACATGATATTTAATAAGGAGGTTCATCTCTCTCTCTCTCTCTCTCTCTCTCTCTCTCTCTCTCTCTCTCTCTCTCTCTCTCTCTCTCTCTCTCTCTCTCTCTCTCTCTCACTCTCACTCTCTCTGACCATGTCTATTTGTTAAAAGGTTTGTCTTGCAGGGTTAAATCAAAATCGATTTCCAGCACATGTATGTCTCTATTTGACTGTTTGGTGGAAGGATTAAAATTTTCTGTCAGTTTAAGAAGTAGGTTCGTTTCTACATCTCTCTCTTTTATTCCATGTATCAATGATAATTTTATACATTTAAATAAATGTTGCAATGTATGATTTATACTATTATTCCATGTATATGAAGGAAATATACTATATACAGAACAATAGTATACATAACAGTATAATTTTTATACAACTTATATCTATAATAAATAATGTTTTCATACAATACGAAACTAATCTGGGTTGCTTTTATTCAGCGTATTCTGTTTCATTGATTATACATAGGTTATTTTAGAAAGATAATGCATGTTTGGTGTAAATATGTTCATTTGTTTGATTCTTTTTTGGTTTAAGTATTATATCTCTTTTTTGACCAAATGCAAGTTTGATATATAATTTGAAGTGTATTAAATCAATCTTAGCTCACTTTAATAGCTTGAATAATTATGTTTAGGGTTTATGTTTGATATCAATTCTAAATGCTATTACCATATATTATAGAAAATATATAAATTATATATACAAAAATATTGAGAACAGTAGTAGATATAAAGGTACCTTATTTGTAGAGATTAGATCTGTTGGATTACATCTCTCTGAAATAAAAAATTGGTATAGGAATCATACATAAACAACCATATCATTGAGAGGGTATTAGTTAGTGTAGAGTATGCACAGGGAAGTTATTAGTTTCATCAACAAAAGGAATAAACTAATTACTTCTCTATGCATATTCTGCACTGACTTTGAAGTAAGCATGCCTACTCGTGAAAGACTGAAAACAACAATAAAGGAAATACTTGTGTATTTTTCTGATATGAGGAAAAATCCTCAGAGAGTACCATGAAAGACACCCAAAATATCAGCATGTATAATCAATATCAGCATATAATTTAGGGTTTTTTGCAGGAAACCACCCGTTATATGGCCGATTTTGCATGAAATCACCCGTTATATCGATATTTATTTTAAACCACCCAATTATCTATCTCCGTTAACGCAAAGCCACCCAGAGCCATATGCCGTCCACTTTTCCGTTTAAATGTATAAAATGTCCCTTTTGCCCTCGTGGCAAATATTACGAAATTGCCATTGTCTTCAACCTTGGGCTGGCACTATTCACATGGACGCAATTCGGCTCGGTGGTGGCTCGTCAGCACGACTCCAGGTGCAAGACTATGGGGCTTTTGAAGGGGACGACAAGATGGTTCCAATGGTGGCGTCAATTTCGGCGGTGGGGCACGATGGTGGCCGGAAAACGCTAAGAACAACTGCTATTGAGGTTTTCTAGGGTTCGTGGATTCTCGGTTGAAATTGGATGAATTGGGAGGTCAATCGAAGGGGTATATATAGGGCTTTTGAAACATTAACAGCCCTCGACACAATCTCGTGATCCACTCCTCCCAATTCAATCCGGTGTAATCGAATTTCAAAGAAATTCAATTTGGTGTTCGCGACAGAGCTTTGGGTTCTCGGACAAATCTCGGGGATCTTGCCCACATTTAATCCAAATTGATTGAGGAATTGAATTCCCCAAATCTTCATCTTCAATGCCCGATGTTTAATTCGAAGATTCGAGTCGAAGTCGAGCGTGAAATCTCCATTAAAATGGAGCTCCCACTCTACGTTAATGGTTGCTAGCTGCTCGTAGATGTTCTCAGGCTGTTCGTGGACATAGACACGGGTGATTCCGGGGAGGTCAACCATGGTGAGGTCGGGAACTCCAGGCTTCCTCACGATCAGCGTCAACGGGGTGTTGGAGATTCCCATGGAGTCGTCGGCGAGCTCACGGGTGGCGCCATCAATGGCGGTGGCCACAGAGGAGATATATCAATTTGTCGGCAAAATATCGCGATACATCATCGGGTTCAAAATGACATATATGCCCCTAATTTTTTTATAAAAATGAGGGCAAAAGGGACATTTTATAAATTTAAACGGCAAAGTGGACGGCAGATGGCTCTGGGTGGCTTTGCGTTAACGGAGATAGATAATTGGGTGGTTTAAAATAAATATCGATATAACGGGTGGTTTCATGCAAAATCGGCCATATAACGGGTGGTTTCCTGTAAAAACCCCTATAATTTATCTCCGTGTGTGTCTATTTCTCTTTGTGCAATTATGATATTGAATTTCAAATTCTATAATCATATACTAATGAAAATTATCAATATTGGAATATATGTTGCAATGTATGTTTGAAAGACATTTTTTTAAAGTATATAGAAATCTGTAAGTATACTGTAGTATATAAGAAATTACATTACCTATTTATATAGCATACATATGTCGTATAATAAGATATTAACTTTTGCAATTGTTCCCTCTCTCTGATTGGATGTCACCACGCTATGTGTACCTGATCATAACACTGAATATTACATATTGTTTGGTAAGTGGTTGTAACATATTAATTTAGCCTATCATTATGTTTTAACTGGAAGTATGTTTACTGAATTGAAAAAAAATGCAACTACAAGTTTCAACATCTCTTAGTCTCATTGAAGATGTACTTCCAGGTCATGCTTATTTATCTTTAAAATTAACAGCATAATCTGTTACTTTTTTTTTAATCTATTATGTGCTTAACATATTTATTTTGTTATAGGAATTCCATGTGGATCTGGATTCGACACTTAAGGGAAGAGCTAAACCCTGACCTAAACTGAAACATCTAAGGGTATGCCTCCTACTATAATGTTGACTATATTTAATTGATCATTAACATAAAAAAAAATTACTGAATTTTGTTCACATGAAATAACAGGTTTTATCATTTGTCCTCCAATTCATACATCTATTATAGTACAGTCATTCAAGATATAAAGTAAGGTCATATTCTATGTTTTAATACTTAAGTTGTCATAATTAATGTATTTTATAAATCTTGACCTAATATACATTATTTATTTTGGTATAGGACTGATGTGTGTGAGTCCAGACTGTGGAATCATAAAAAAATTGGATTGTTATTGCATATGTATGGAAGACATACAGGTACGCCAAGAGTTAGTCGTTTAGATTTTAGTATCCTAGAACCTAAATCATATATCTACCTCTGCTATTGATTTAGTTTTAATACATAACACAATCAAACATTGAGTACTTAGTATATTAGTGTTATGGCATGTTTTCAGTAACCTGGAACCTAAAACATATAACTGAACAATAGTATATTAGTTTTATTGCATGTTTTCAGTATCGTAGAACCTAAATCATATAATTGAACCCTATTGATTTAGTTTTAATACCTAACACAATCAAACATTAGAAATCTAACAACACAAAAATATACAATACCTTTTAGTTTCGATGCCTCTTCCAAGTGAACAACTTCTGAGATTTTTGTAAGACTCCTAGTATCGAACAACTTGAAAAACTGCACACACAGAACTCCTGCAATCTTTTGGTTCCATAGTATATATATAAATACGATTAATTCCAATTTTTCACTTATAGAAGTTATGATTACATCACCCAAAAATAATTAACTACAAATATATCAACTGATTCTACAATCATATATGGAATTTAAATTGTCATACACTGGATAATAAAGAGTTTTTATGTATAACTTGCCATTTTCTGGAAAATCGCAATTAAACTCGCAATTTTTTAGGGCCAATTGGCCCAGTAAAATATATGTGTAGACTTAGTATAAAAGATCCATATAGTAAGTCTGATTTTCATGCAACTCACGATAGAAATATTAAATTGGTTTTATATGATTTTCTTATGTATTCTTTATATAGACTTCAACCTAATAAATTTATAACAAAAAATTTGCTAATAGAATAGATAAAATATTCAACATTGGGCCATTACATGTGTGTAGTCTGTCATACTAAGTATAGTAATCATATTCGATCAATGGGCTTCAAGGCCCGGTTATGGCATTTTATAAACATTTATTCATTGGGTTAATTGACAGATTAGATTAATGGGCTTATAGGTGGCTCACCTAATTTAGGCTTATTGGTAGACTTTGTATAAAATATCCATTTGCTAAGTCTTATTGGTAGACTATATGCAGAACAATAGTATACATAACAGTTTAATTTATATACAACTTATATCTATAATAAATAATGTTTTCATACAGTATGAAACTAATGTTGCTTTTATTCAGCGTATTCTGTTTCATTCATTATACATAGGTTATTTTAGAAAGATACTGCATGTTTGGTGTAAATATGTTCATTTTTTTTATTCTTTTTTGGTTTTAAGTATTATATCTCTTTTTTGACCAAATGCAAGTTTGATATATAATTTGAAGTGTATTAAATCAAACTTAGCTCACTTTCATAGCTTGAATAATTATGTTTAGGGTTTATGTTTGATATAAGTTCTAAATGCTATAACCATATATTATAGAAAATATCTAAATTCTATATACAAAAATATTCAGAACAAAATATCAGATATAAAGGTACCTTATTTATAGATATTAGATTTGTTGGATTACATCTTTCTGAAATAAAAATTGGTATAGGAATCATACATAAACAGCCATATCATTGAGAGGGTATTAGTTAGTGCAGAGTATGCTTGGAGAAGTTATTAGTTTCATCACCAAAAGGAATAAACTATAAGTTCTCTAAGCATATTCTGCACTTACTTTCAAGTAAGCATGCCTACTCGTGAAAGACTGAAAACAGCAAGAAAGGAAACATCAAGTGTATTAAGTTTTCCTTCTAGGTTTATACTTAAATGGAAATATTTAGTTCATTATGCAAAAAATGAAAAGATTTATTGTAACACCCCGGGCCAGAGGTGCTACAGTGCCATAGTCCCGAAGGACTATAAGGTGGGTGAAATAAAAATTTGCAAACATATCTCATACATAATATATACCAAAAGCAGCACAGCGGAAAAACCTATAAAACCTGTCCAAAGTTGAAACCATAATCAACTTAACATACAGAAAGTACAACCATTTACAAACCAAAACCAACAACCAAAAACCAAACCAATACAACAAGTTCGACCACTTCAAGGTTCAAAACCAAAACGACACACACAACCAAGTCAAAGTCCAAACCAAAAGAGTAAAGCCTTCGACTCCAAACCGACGGTAATCAGGATCCTCCTTGCTGGCGCTAAAACTGCAAAGCCTGATTGACTGGGGGACCCGATACCCCAGCCAACCACGGCACGTAAACCGAGGTTAGTCAGTCTCACAAAAGATTATGGCAAGACTAGCCGAGCCAAAACAGTTCAAAACACATACATATATCACCAATCAACTCACAACACCGACAACACGCCACACAATATATAATATCATAACTATACTTAATCATATCAACCAACCAATGTCAACCACACGTCAAAACATAAACACACACTATCACATACCATTCATTACACATCCTTATCCAACTCTTCACTATACTAACCTCAATCAATCCATCCTCAAACTCATCACAAGCATAAACGAATAAAACGATCCAATCCAACTTCACTGACACGTCCAATCCATCCTTCTCTCTATTACTAATACCTCAATCAACAACTCTATGCACATATACATCTCTTACTACTGACTTACAACCAAAGCTAACCAATAAGACTGAACTCACTACTGCACTACACAACAAATTCAATTAACCTGCACATCTACAAACACATAAGCATCAACGAGATAATCATCACATATAAACATAAAGAAAATAACGATCCAGGCCAGCCACCCTTCTGGTGCCGCCTGTTCGTTAACATAGACTGTAACTCATAAACTCAAATTCAACCCTTGTTGGCCCACACCCTCAAGATGGGAAACCAACCTCCACACTTAATCAACATAACCATCTTCCTGCAACTAGTTACCACCAACAATCATACCAATAGAGATTCATATCACAACTAACTACAATAACCAACATTTGACAACAAGTCAAACTAGCCAACAATCAATATCTAACATAAAACCAATAACTAAACACACAGTCAATATTTACCAACACAACCACTAAATCAAACGACAACAATCATCATCACGAACCACTTTAATCAGGTACGCAACCAACATCCAACACAAAACCACTTAATCAGGTATGCAACCAACATTCAATACATAATCAACACACAACCGCCAACCCTCCAATCCAACCTCCGTCTCCACCACCACATCACCGGGTGAGACAATCCACAATACCTCCGTCTACACCACCACATCACCGGGTGAGACAATCAACACACACTTTCTGGATGGGACTTTCACCATCCAACCCTTGGCCCTTAACGACGTAGGCGTGCACCCTACGCGATTTGGTGAGACTATCATCACCTGACCCTTCGACCTTCGGGGGTTCATACCCACCGAGACCCTAAATATAAGGACTTTCACCAACCAACAACATTCCACCACTACCCGACACCAATTCAAACACTTCATACGACAACCAATCAAATATCACATACACACACACAATCCAACACACACACACAAACTCAATCCAACACACACACACACACATTCAATCCAACACACGCACACACACGATCCAACACACGCACACACACACACATTCAATCCAACACACACACACACACACACACACACACACACACACACACACACACATTCAATCCAACACATTATCACACCTCATCACATATTATCACACATCTCATCCAAGCCATTATATAGTCAAACAAACCAATTAAAATAATAGCTCAAGCAACGGTAAAATTAAACATAATCAGTTTGTAAAAATATATAAGTTAGTAAGGATCTTCTTGCCTCAAGTCGAACCACAACGACCTCAGAGATCTCCAAACCACTCGAACGAACCTGAGACAACAATCCGAGCAAAACCCTGGCGTTAATTCATATCAAACCACAACTAGAAAACCCCAAATTCAAACCCTAAATCAATACCTTCAAAAATTCCAATCAAGCAAACCCCACACAACCAACCAAAAATTCAGCAAACCACACCTTTCTTCAGCTGTCCACGATCACACACAACATCAATTCGAACAATTCAATATCAATTCGGAATACACAATATCAATTCGAACGCACACCAAAAATTCAGCCAATTCGAAATTAATCCAACCCATAAGCTCACCTTGTCGACAACCAAGCGGTAGTCACCGGGAAGAGGCTCCTCGTCGCCGGAACCACAACAACAACAATGAACAGCAGCTGCACAACCCCAAAACACCACAATTTGCTGCACAAATTCAGCAAGGAAATGGAGTCCGAAAATCTAACAGACCAACACCCCCTTTCTTACCTCGTCGGCGACCACAATCTCAGCCCCGGGAACACCACCTCTCGCCACCGGAAAGCTGCAGTACGACCGGACAGCAGAAGCTCAAACCAGCAGCGACGAGCTCCACAGTAGCAGCTACGAACAACACGCAGCAGGGAGGAGGAGGAACAGCGGCGGCGTGGTCCAAGTCGGCACGCCGGAGACGAGCTGGCTGAGCACAGGAGAAGGTCGGATCGCCGGGGGAAATGGCTGGGCACAGGAGGGAGAGACCACGTACAGGGGATGAGTTCGGGAAGGAGACAACCGATTATAATGAGGGATTTAGGGATTTAATCCCCAAAATTCTATTTCTCCCACTTAAGTAAAATTCCATAATTAATTTACCCTTATGCCATTCTCCTTATCTTATTTGGGGTATTTCATTTATAACCAATATTAATGCATTTGTGAAATCATTTACAATTATTAGTAAAGTTGAGATTTCGTTTAAACTTTATAATAGGGGTGTTCATCCGGACCGGACCGGATTTTTTCAAAAGTCTGGACCGGAGATCGAACCGGACCGGACCTATTCGGTCTGGTCCGGTTCCGGTCCTTATTAAAAAAAATCTTATTTAAAATCTATAAAAAATATCTAAAAAACATTTATACTCCTAACTTATTAAATTAAGAAAAATATCTATAAAAAAATACATATAAATCTCCAAAAAAAACATATAAAAACATATAAATTAAGAAAAACATTTTTAAAAAAAAATTCCGGTCCACCGGTCCGGACCGGTTTTTTTTTTCGGGTTTGAACCGGACCGGACCCGGATTAAGGGGAAAACCTGGATCGGAGACCGGACCGTAATTTCACCGGTCCGGTCCAGTTTTCCGGTCCGGTCCCATTTTGAACATCCCTACTTTATAATGTATTAATATTTTATATTCTTTAACATTATATGACCATTATTTTATGTTCACAAATCTTGACTTCTTTTATCTTGCACTTTACCAAATTAACAAAGCAAACTTCAGCAAATAAAAAGTG
Organism: Rheum nobile; assembly: GCA_027886185.1. Taxonomy (NCBI): domain Eukaryota; kingdom Viridiplantae; phylum Streptophyta; class Magnoliopsida; order Caryophyllales; family Polygonaceae; genus Rheum; species Rheum nobile. The sequence continues at coordinate 458,117 of WOAB01000342.1, read as the reverse complement.
AAAAAAAAAAAAAAAAAAACATACTAATATCATTAATAATCATGTAATACCTAAATGAAACATAACTAAGAGTCAAATGTTTTAAAAAAGCGACATAATAAATTGGAAATTATAAATATCTAAAAACTTTAAAACAAACAAAATTCATACTACCCTAATCTTCATTGCCTTCTTCTGCCTCAAAAGGTTCTTCATCTTCATTGTCTTCTTCTTCATTATCTTCTTCTTCCTCTTCGTTGTCTTGTTCTTCTTCATCACTTAAATTAATCACCTCTTGTCTCCCGTTTAAGTATTGCCAAGGTAGACGATTAAGCTTTGCAAATTCATCCAAAGTACTCCATAGTAAAAAGTCTGGATATTTCATTACCCACTTCGTAAATACATGAAAGTTTCCACGCTTCAACAAACTTGCTATTAAATTTCAATATATGATCACTTCCTTCACTGTCAATCCATATATTTACATCACTATTGTACCATGTGATGTAATTGTGTTCATTATTGTACAATGAATCAATACGTATATAGCGATCATGGCCATATGGTAAAAACATTTGCTCAAGAAGACTTTCATCCAATCCAGCATGTGTAAGAACAACAATCATAGGATTATAGGATGTAAATGTCGAATGAAATCCTGCGAGTTGAGTTGGACCGAAAAATCCTACCACATTTCTTATTGCAACATTCATATGAATGTTTGGGAATAGAATAGGATCCCTCTCATAGATGAATGGAGTATATCTCTTATTCATTTCATCCAAAGCATTTTTGAACCTGTACATGCATAAAACAAAAAAATCCAGTTTTTTTTAACAATCTTAAATTAATAAAAAACGACACATAATATTATTAAATTACAAAAAATAGTATAATAAAAAATAACTTTGTGTTGCATTTACTAGATCACTCGGCATAGTAACTGAACATTTGATGTAATGTTCATCGTTCGATAAATCAATTGGAAAGGAAAGTCGAATGTAAAAATTGTTTGCGATACTTGGAAACCTATAAAAATGGCTTTCCAGTACAATATCTGTAAGAAAAAGCACCTCAGTGTCACTTGAGACATCATGCGGAATGGGATGCACCATACTTAATATTATAAAATGATGATCCTGGAGAAATTAAGAATGTTGAACGTGATAGATGAATTACAACATATGGGGTACTTATAAAGTCTTGATTTGTAATTTTGTCCCTATTTTGAGATAGTGTAAAAATAACAATATAATAGTATATCATAGAAAATCACTAAATCACCTTTATGACCTAAATTTACTTAAACAAAATTTTGCATTCATCACGTTAGGAAAATTCTAATATCATCACATATATGAAAATTATAATGTTTCCATTTAATATAAATACTATATTCTGTAAGTACGATATATACATATAGGGAAATTCATATTAACTACAGTATACTTTGTTAATTTTAATTTATAAACTATTATGTACTTAACATATTTATTTTCTAATAGGAATTACATGTGGATCTGGACTCGACACTTAAGGAAAGAGCCCTAACCTAAACTGAAAGATCTAAAGGTATGTCTCGTACACTAATATTAAGACTATGTTTTATTGATCATTAAACTTTAAAATATTGTTGATTTTTTATCCACTGAATACATGAATTGTTATGTACTTAACATAGTGTGTGTGCTCGTTTGGTTAAATATGCATGTATTCAGTGTATTCATGAGTGTTCCAACTGCAGGATTTGATTACAAATCATGTATTCATGACTGTTCCAACTGAATACATGAATACACTTCATGTATTCATGTATCCAGTGTTATGTACTTGACATATAATCCTACTGATTTTCATGAGTGTTCATGAATACATGAAGTGCATGAAGTGCTATGTCTACTGATTTTTTTTTTTTTGATCATGTGCACTATATATGAAGTGCATGAATACATGAAGTGCATGAATACATGCAGTGATGAAGTGCAGGATTATATAGTGCACATGAAGTGCTATGTGTACTGATTTTTTATTAACATGTGCTATGTCTACTGATTTTTTCATTAATACATGAAGTGCATGAAGTGTTGTCTTACAAATCATGTATTCATGAATACACTTACAAATCATGTATTCATGAATACACTTATATAAACCCTACACCCTAGACCCTATAGCCCTATAGCCTAGACCCTACACCCTAGATCCTAGACTCTAGACTCTAGACACTAAACCCTAGACACTAGAACCTAAATCATATAACTAAACTCTATATATTGATTTAGTTTTAATACCTAACACAATCAAACATTAGAAATCGAACAACACAAAAATAAACAATACATTTTAGTTTCGATGCCTCTTCCAAGTGAACAACTTCTGATATTTAGATAATTATAGATAATTTCATTTTGCTTCATTTTGCAAAGGCAATTTAGATAATTTCATTTTGCTTCATTTTGCTTTATAAGTTTTTTGACACTTTCTCCTCATTTTGCTTAACAGGTTTGAACCTAACAAATAGGCTACACCTTCTCCTTCTTTAATTGAAGATGTATTTCCATGTGGAATTGGATTGGACACTTAATCATCTAAGGGTATGCCTTATACTAATGTTAAGACTATATTTAATTGATACTTAACACACACAAATTTACTGAATTTTGTTCACATGAAATAACAGGTTTTAGCATGTGTCCCCCAATTAATACATATATTACAGTACAGTGATTAAAGATATACAGTAAGGTCATATGCTATCTTTTAATACTTAAGTTGTTATAATTAATGTGTTTTATAAATCTATTACCTAATATACATTATTTATTTTGGGTATAGGACAGTTGTGTGTCAGTCCAGACTGAATCATCAACAAAAAATTAGATTGTTATTGCATATAATTACAGAAAACATACAGGTACGCCAAGAATTAGTCATTGAGATTTAAGTTCTTAAAATTAGTCTCATAGAGTACTTAGTATATTAGTATTATTGCATGTTTTCAGTACCTGGAACCTAAATCATATAACTGAAAAATAGTATATTAGTTTTATTGCATATTTTCAGTATCGTAGAACCTTAGTCATATATTAACCCATGCTATTGATTTAGTTTTAGTAACAAAATATCATTCAGCAAAAAAAATTAAATTTGAATGATATAAACTGACCAGAAATCTGCAATAGAATCAAAACAAATTGTCTAACTTGGAGGAATTAATAAACATCAAACTTATATGACAAGGGCCATTCTAAACTTAACAAAAATCCGCAAAACGAAATTATAAAATTTATTTTTTATATGAAATTATTTATTCATCTAGCTTTTCCTCCTCCACTTTCTTGAATATAAGCCTCTTCCTAGTACTTGAGTGCTCCCCACGATTAGCTAAAGGACAATCATCAGCTTTAGTAATTTCCTCTTCATCTGATTCACAATTTTCATCATCTTCGTCGATGTTAATATAGCGACGCTTACGGGGTGAAACCATTTCATTTGAAGAAACTTTTGACATAACATCATTGTCTAGGGTGCACGATTCTAGATTTTCCTATCAATAAATAAATTAGAACAATTATTAAATTTGTAAGTAATAATAAATTAATTCATAAAAATACTTCAAAATTTAGCATTACACAATCTTAATTCAACGATATATACCTCAGATTCCTTGGTCGTTTGCTCAAATTTCTCAATGAGAGTTGTATCGTCGGTCATATTCGTCACGGTATATGCAGAAGGTGAAGGAAGTCTGCTAATGTTGAATTGCGAAATAAGAACTCTAAATAACATTTTTTGTTCAGCAAGACATTTAAATCTTTCGGGATGTTATTTATTTCCTCATCCTGGAAAAAAAAAATAAGTTCAATAAAAAACAGCAATTAATAAGTAATGCATTAAGATTTATATTTATATACCTTATCCGTTGATTCGATAATGCTCGAAACAGTTTTCTTCAAGAATTGAGAAATTTCCCTATCAAATATAGTGAACTGAGCGGTACCAGATCCGTCAATCACACTAACTTGAACACTAAATCTGCATATAAAAAACAACTACAATGTCATGTATAAACATTAAAATAACTGAATTGAAATGACAGAACTTAATGAAAGAATTTTATACCTAGCGACTGCATAGTTAACCAAAGTTTCACATTTTTTACACCAAAACTTTTTTTCTTGCGGTTGCACCTTACTTTTACAACGTTTGCAAGAATTATAGTACCATCCGTAGGAATCTTCAATATGATCAATGGTGGCAAGAGTAATAGCTTGCAAAACCTATAGTTTATATTATATATAAATATGTAAGATAGTGTACATAAATTTGAATAATATTTATTAACACATAAAAAGCAATTCTTAAATTTTGAACTAATCGTTCCTCGATCGTGAAGATGTTCGTAAAGTTCATCTAAAGTTTTTCTATCATTCACGTTTAAGAAAAGGTCGTCTTGGGAGTAGGACGGCTCATTTGTCAATTGTACACAACTTTGGCCACCTTTTGAGCATTCTTTTTTTGAGAAACTACAAAATAAAGACAAATAGTATAGGATAATTAAAAAATAATATCATGATATTGGATATTAAAATGCATATTTTATATAATAATAATAATATTACCTTTTCTTAAATTCAGCAATCTCACATACGCTATCATCATCAAAATAAATCTGTGTGCCATAATAACCATTTGACAAATTAGGTGTATTATTCCATTTTCCCAGCTTTCCAAATTGTATAATAACTACGACGATTCTGAGCAGAAGCCCCAACAAATGGACGACATAATTCGGCATAATCATCCCATAATGTACAATTGATGACATTATCCATGTAATATTATACAATATAAAATAATAACTAAGAATATAAAAGAACATAATATAAAATTACATATGAAATTTTATTACAATGCAGAATTTCAAAAACAAAATAAATACCTTGTATCCATCAATTGTATATTGATCCTTTTACCCTCTTTTCTGTTCCGGTTAGTAAAGGTAACAATGTTGTCTCCAATTCCAACCAATTGACCAATAACATCTACACAATAATTACTATTATGTGTAAAATAAAATATTAAACGTACTGAAACAGTAATTGTTATAATATAATCAAATGATAAATTTAAAGATTTACTAACCATAAAGATATACTTGATCCAGTGACTCGTCGAGGATTTTTTCGAAATCAACGAATTTGAATCCATGAATAGGAATAGAAATTGATGAACTTCGCTTAATTGTAGTGTTGCGATAAAATATTATCTTGTATTTATGATTAGAGAACTTGAAAGGTATATCATAAAGAGTAACTCCAAAGTTTGAAATCAAATATACACCTCATTCCTCTAATATTGCAAAATTCACCATAAAAGCTTCTTTAATGACTCCATGGATTTTCTCACCCTTAAGACAATAAGAAATATGTGTTAGTGCTATACAAATATTAGGCAAACAATTTTGTATATATTAAATACAAATTATTAAAAAACTGAAAATTAATACCTTTTCATCCATTAAAATTATTTCAGTTGTACTGTATTGCGTACGATCTTCTTTCTTCGGAACTTTAAACAATCGAATTACTCGAACCTTTTTTAGCTCATAATTCCCTCGGGTACCCGTAATATCCTTTATTTCTTGTTGTTGTTTTGACATTGCTACAAAGGTCATACAAAAATTCAATACAAATTCAGTACAAAAATAATAATGAAAGCTAATATAAGTGCAGTATTTACAGTTCTGTAATTGCACAAAATACATACGAAAATCAGTAGTGGAAAATCAGTTCAGTATTTGCAGTTCTGTAAATGCACAAAATACATACGAAAATCAGTAGTGGAATATCAATTCTGTAATTGCAAAAACTCAGTGGAGATAGGGAGAATTTCCGAACCCCAGGAAGAATCTATATAGCATGATCGTATTATTATGAATTGCAAAAACATACATGCTATCTCAAGGAAGAATCGATATTGTTTAGGCATGCGCAAGAACTCACAAAGTCTTAGAATGTAATTGAGAAAGAGGCTCTCTATTTATAATGCATAATTTTTATGGATTATAATGGTTGATTTTATTTGATTGTGCACATATTTAAACTACCATAATCGATGCATTTTATTATGTACATGTATTGTGTACATCTTCAAATTGGAAAAAATCGTGCCTTGCAGATTACACATATTGCAGAAAAATATATGCACCGGGCCCCGGATCATTTTCTTTCTATGTATGGCCTTGCAGATTAGCATTTTATTTTGGGTTTAAGCAATTCATTAGTCAGTGCAGAGTATGCTCTGAGAAGTTATTAGTTTAATCGCCAAAAGGATTAAACTATAATCTCTCGGGGCATATTCTGCACTGACTTTGTATGAATCGCCTTGCAGATTACCATTTCCATTTTGGGTTTAAGCAATAATTATCCATCGTATTATGCAATTTGTTTTAGTTTCCCGCCAATCATTTCTTTTGTACGTATGGCTATGCAGTTTTTTTTAGGTCATTTGAAGAAGCAGCTTTATTGTTGTGTTATTTGCATGGATGATGTATTTTTTGTCATTTTTGTGTTCTTTGCACATATTGCAGGTTTGTATACATGTATTATTTTGCAGGTTGGAATTTTTTTATGGTTGCCCTAATAGCATTAGGGTTATTCAGATTATTTTGCAGGTTATTCAGACATTTGCAGGCTTTGCAAATGTCTATTAGCATGAAAAACTGAAGGTTTAAATTTAGACATACATATAGTACTGGTTAATAAATTAGGTCTAACTTTAGCCATTCATAGTGTGGCAGTTCATATTTTTACGATTTGCAAAATATTTATACGATCCGTAATATGATTTGCGAAATAAATAATTACAAAAATAGAGTAGCAGATCATAAATTATCAATTTGGAAAATATAATATTATACACATATTCTAGCAGATTCAAAACGAAGGAAAGAAATGGCAAAAACCGGAATAAACGGAATGACTGACACGTGTACAAATTGATGTACAGATGCCACGTGGCAAAAAAAACTGGTGCATTCTTGGAGTGCCACGTGGCGCAGTCGGGCTTTGCGTTTAGTAAATATATAGTAGATTAGTAGTATTTGTGTAAGGTACAGGATTTATTTATTTTTCTTTATATTTAAAAAGTATTATATCAAAATTATATATTTAATCGATATAGAAATGTTATAAAAGTAGATAAGTGATAATATTAAAAAAATTAAATAAAAAATATTAAAAAGATTGACAAAATATTATTAAAAGAGAGGTGAAACTATCCATAAATTTTATATATAGTAAAAATTGGCTAATTAATTTTGAAGCGGGGATAGCCACATCCCTAACATTAATACTACTAAATTAAAGCATAATCAAAATGTTCATTTAATACATAAAAATGAAACCTTAAACATAAAATCTCGTATGATTTTATGAAAAACTTCATTGTATACTACATTGGTTATAATATTATTTTGTTTTTTTGTTTTTTGTCGCATATTAACATCTCCAAACTTTTCTTGCTGGTAACTCTTGATGATGCAACATAAAACTAATCATGAGTGAAAACAGGGCGTGAAAGATACAAACCGACATTTGCAAGTGATTAACCCCGACTTTTGTTTATCGGCATAGCAAGACAGACGCTCAAGGAAAATTGACTTTATTGAAACTTGAATGGGTATGAAGTGTCTGATGGTGACATGAGCACGTGAGGAATCAAAACTTGTCTGATATTGTTGCCTGAAATATTCTTCCTTGTTTGACATGACTATCGAGTTGCATGATTATCAATCTTGTCCTATTATATAAACTTGAGGACTGATCAATATTTCAAAGCAACATAATAAGGACTTCAACCTTAAGTTTAAGTATATGATTTGGGACAACAAAACATCTAATATTGTTCAAGTAGTCAGATGTATAAACACTTGCATCGTTGTCTGCAATAAAACATGTCTTGTACAGGATATCCAAATTGAGATAAACTTTCTCATCACCGGATAACAAAGACAATATATAGTCATTAACTCTATATACATCTTTATGTGTTGGTGCAAGAATTGTCCGTTCTTCAAAGTATTGCAAAAACAACTGATTGTCCAAAAGAGAGGAATAAACACACTTAACAATTGCTGAAATCAAATCTAAGTCATAATCGTTCATCAATAGTTCATCAGGAATTTGTATTTGTACTTCTCCATCATTGTCATCACCTACAATACCATCACCCATGCTTAATACATATTCAAAAAATTCATTTGCTTCTTAGATATCATAATCAGATGTACCTTATTAAATTCGCGTATTTCTTGTCAAATTAAGAACTTTACAATATTCCCACAAATAAGAGGAATTAATGGTGGCGAAATATTTGTTTTTAGTAACATGACATTAGAGTTTATAGAGTCAAATATGGTTGTACTTATGGATGATTAATTTGTATACATCAATACTCATGAAAAACATCATACTATAGGAAAACAATAACAATCAAAACTAGGATTGAACCACTAACGTTCTCCAAACCAAAGTTGAATGTTAAATAGAAGTCATATTATGTTATCCGAGCGAAAAAAAAATTAAATTGTTTCTATGCTAAATTTTACAAAAAACTAATTTTATATAAAAATCTATATGATACTACATAATAGTTTTAATCAAAGTGAAATGTTTCTTGTCTTTAACAAATTTCTTAGCTTAGAGGAGTACAAGTTGGTTCTTTAAATTTATGGCTGAGAATATTGTTTGTTACGTTTTCGGAAAAAATAGATTATACAAAATATTAATATTGTATGCATATCCGACTAATATGGGCAAATATTTTATTTTCTTTGATTTTATTTGATTTTCGAAAAATAAACAAAAAAATTGAGAGTTTGACACGTGGCAAATTCAATACCCTCATGCCACGTGGCAACAGAAAATTTTGGTTCATTTTGGAGGCGCCACGTGGCGTAGTAGGTATTCTACTTTAGTAGATATATAATGGATTAATAGTTATTTATTATTAAATTAAATTATGTTATATTTTAATAGTTTCAGGAAGAAAAATCAAATTGATATTGTTTAAGAATTAATATAAATTTGTTATTCAAAAATAATATATTCATCATTTTATTGTTAATTATATAATTTCTATAAATATATTATATTTTATTTATATATATTTTGGTAGAGTTAGCCTTTTTTAATTTTTAATCATGTAATTATTATCATGTACGGAATATTTTTGTTGAAGTCGTGTATGTATTACATTATCATTTATCATGTATTTCCAATTAAGTATATTATATTAACATAAATATTCAAATTATGTCAATATTTTTAGTTCATATGCACAAATACGTTGTTTTGCATGCACACACACGTTGTTTCATGTGCACACACATGTCATTTTCGTATGCACGCGTAGGTTATTTTCGTTGGTTTCAATATGTACGTATGCACACATGTTATTTCGTTTGCGCTTTGCGTCATTTTCGCATGCACACATATGTTATTTTCATGTGCACACATGCACACCTATGTTATTTCACATGCACACATAGCACGTAGTGCATTTCAAATGAACAAACATGACATTTTCACATGCACATAATAGTATATACTTCGCATGCAAATGGTAATATATTTCGCATGCACACAGTCGTGTTTTCATGTAGACACGTTTTGTTCATTCCATATGAACGCACGCATTTTATGCATGCACATAAAAATGAATTTCACATGCACACCGTAGTGTATTTGGCATGCACACAACAATGTATTTGGCATGCACACAAATCTGCACTTTGTGTGCACGCGAATCCGTCTTTTTCGCGAATAATTCGGCCGTGCTGATTTTTTGTCGGATTTTTGAAAAGCGATTTGGACACTTTGTTTGCTTCCCATCTGACGGATCTCATGTGTCCTTATTTCTCTCCTCCCTTCCCATCCTCACCAGATATCAACCCCAAATTTAATTATATATAATTTTCGCAAAGGCTTCTGATTTGCATTATCATTGTCCAAAAAATCAAAGGTGTCTTTACTTCAAAAGTACCACAACTCAAATTCAAGTTATATATTATATACCTTAACCCATTAAAACTCAAATCAACATCAACAAATATACATTTCTTATTATATTATATGAAATAATCAATAATAAAACATCCTATTAGCCTATATAACATTAATAATTTAAGAGATTTCATATCCATCGATATGTAATGTATAAGAAAAAAAGTAATCTTTCATTTTATATTCTATATAACAAATATTTAAACACCATATATAATAAAATGAGAAAAATATATACAAAAATTATGTATAAGAAAAAAAAGTAAGATTTGATTTAAGAGTTATAATAAATTTTGATTTGAATTTGACAAAGTTGGTAAAATGCTACATACCCGCAAAATCAATAACAAATGTGATATCGTTTAATCAATAAAATATAATACAAAATAATTTCGATGAAGATTAAAAATGATAATTTTCAATTTATTGACTAAAATATATTAATTCCTTAATGAGTTATTTACAACTTACTTGGAAACAAAAATATTGACTCCTTAATATATGTCGACTTCATCCATACTATTATAATTTATACTTTCCTTCCTTAGCATTATCATATTGATGATGCTCATCTTCAATCAAGTTGGTTGTACAAAACATGTTGTCGTAGTATGATTTAACACACATTACATACTCATCCAATTTAAAATTAATATATATAGAGAGAGAAAGCAATGCAATTAGGACTGAGCACGGTTCGGGTAAACCAAAATTTTTAACCGAACCGAAAAAACCGATCCAAACCGAAACCGAAATATTTTGGTTCGGTTTTCGGTTCATGTATTTTAGGTTTTCGGTTTTCGGTTGGGTTTAATTTCGGTTTGGTTCGGTTAAACCGAAATATAAAAAAATAAGTGAAAGGCAGACCCATATGAAAAATAAGTAAAAGGATGCGGCATGCCCAAATTTTGGGTGTTCAAAACTTCAAAGTTCAAACTTGAAAGAATGAAATGATTTTCTTGACAATGTAGTGAAACATTGAATTTACTTGTTATTATGTTGTTTTGGATATTTCTGTATTTGCATGAGCAACGTGAAACTTTATTATTTTGTAGATCAAGTCGAACTTTGAAAGTCGAACTTGATATGTAAAGTAGTTAAACAGCTAAATTATATGCTTTTGGGATTTTATGATTTATATTATCATATATGCAGGATTGGCTGGATTATAGGTAAAAAGAAGAAAATAAAGTTCGCCAGCTAAATTATAGGCATAAGGCAATTCGTTTTTTTCGGTTTTTAGCCGAACCGAACCGAACAGAGTTCGGTTCGAACCAAACCGATCCAATATAGTTCGGTTCGGTTTTCGGTTTAGGATTTTGGTGTTTTCGGTTTTTTTCGGTTCGGTTCGGTTTCGGACCGATGCTCACCCCTAAATGCAATTTGCTTCAAAAATTCAAATTTTAAGTAATGGGTATAGTTCATACTATTTATTTAGCAAATGGGTGAGTTGCTATGTATCTAGTCGAATTAGATAAATAAATATATATAGTTATATTTAAATTAAAGTATTAATCAAATAAATATTTAATTTAAAATCTTAAGCAAACAACAATTAGTGAAACAATAAATTAAATTTGAGTTAAAAGAGTATATTTAATAACTTAGAAGATAAAATAACACATTATGGCAAATTTATTTAGTTTAACTTACCAAAAGCAATTTACTTACATCAAATGAAAATTTAATAATAAATCATAACAACAAAGGGCTTCAAAATTTACATCTTTTATCATACGAGTTATTTATTTATTTATTTTCTAAATAATTGTCGTTTTTAGGATTTTTAGAAAAAGGTAAAAAAATCATAAAATAACACTTCATTAATGTACGTGCAGAAGCATTATGGTGTCTTAAAAGAGATAGATTTATTATATAGATAGATATATAGAATAAATTAAAATATTAAACTAAAAGATTTATATATTCCAAATAAAAAAAAATAAAATAAGAAAATAAGAAAAACTTATTTTGGTTATAAATAAAACCTTACAGTATAAATTATTGTTTTTAGTTTTTTTTAGGGTTAACATATAGTTAAGTGAGTTAATAAAAAATTAAATAAAAAAGACTTAAAATAGTGCTGCGATAAAAAAAAAAGTGAATTTTAAAAATAAAATTAAAAGAGTAAGATGTAATATTGAGATTATGTGTATCTCCCTGGAGGACATTTGTTTCTATCAAAATCAAGTTTTAAAAAAATATTTTATTTTGAATTGATAATTAAGGTGAGAGTGACTCACTATTTGAATTTTTTAAGACTTGATGATTTGATATTATCTAGAGCCGACATATAAATCAAACGAATGAGATATCGACATGTAGAGTGAAAACTTAATTATCCTTTATTCAGTTGATCTTTACAACTATCATGAAAATTACAAATTAAATAATGCTAATTAATTAGATGAGCCATTTCGAAATATGGATGGAGTCATGGAGATATTGAAAATATGTAAATGGGTTAATCTTGTGCATTATATATAGAGGTGCCAAACGGTCCGAGTTCGGGTTTATATATGCATACCGGGTTGAGTCTGTTGCGCGTTAAAATTTACGGGTCGATTGTGGATGGGGTCGTTGCAAGGTAGTGCGGGTTCGGATCGTCCCAGCGGGTCGAGAGCGCCATGTCAAAATTTTATAAAATAAATATTAAAATAATTTTAATTAAAACAAAAGGAAATCAAAAAAATATTATTATATAAAAAAATTATAATAAAATATATTATTATATTTAATATATAAAATATAAACACATTTGTAATGGCCCAACCCATACATTTTTCGGTCGAACGGGTCAGGTCACTTTTGATCCAATATTTTTCGAGTCGAGTCTCGACCTAAAAAGTGCGACTCGGGTCGGTTTGTGGGTCAGGTCAAATTTTGACAACTCTAATTATATAGCATGTGATCTCATCAATTCTAAAATCATAAAATTCATTAAAGGATCGTAAATATCTACTTATTGCTTAAATTTACTAAAATATATCCAATACTTTTCGGGTCGGGTCTCAACCTAAAAAATGCGATTCGGGTCGGTTTGTGGGTCGGGTCAAATTTTGACAACTCTAATTATATAGCATGTGATCTCATCAATTCTAAAATCATAAAATTCATTAAGGATCGTAAATATCTACTTATTGGTGAAATTTACTAAAAATATATATAAATTTAAATGCTTTTGTAGAGTGGAGACATAAGATTTTAGATTCACCCAACGGTTTGATATATGAATCATATTCAAAGCCTTCCGATATATCGTATTATAAAATCTTCTCATAATACAAACGTTAAGAAAATCAAGAGAATATGAGATCACAAAAATCAATCCTTAGTTGTACAATAATAAATATTTTATTGAAAAAGTAAAAGTGTTTTAGTTATATGATGAATTTTTGAAGTTCTCTCATGTTACCGAAAATATAGAGCGTATTGTTTTTCAAAGAAAAATATACATGTACTCCCTCCGTCCCATAATGTTGTTCCTCTTTTTCTTTTGTACACTATTCACATTTGAAGAGAATCTTCGAGATTTCTTCCAATATATAAGAAAAAACATAGTCATGTGTGGTCTTGTTTGATTCGTCTCAACGAGTACTTTGATAATATCAAAAAATTATAATTTTATTAATATGTAATTAGAGATATTAACGATATAAAACTCGCATCGGCAAGTGTGCCCAGTCAAAAGAGGAACTATATTTTGGGACAGAGGGAGTATTAATTAATTTTCAAAACTCTATTTTCACATAATTTTTATACCGAACTTTCTAACCTATGTCATAAAGGCACATATAAAGAATTCTCATTTTAGAAATTGTTCTCTAAAAAGAAAAGTTTAAATCCTTTTACAAAATATTAAAATTCCTAATATAATTACATCCAACAAAATCTTTGTAAAATTAAGTGTTTAACCTATGCCAAAAGCATAAGTTAGTAAAATCGTTTTTTGTATTTAACATGTTCTTAATAATTTTATGGCGTAAAAATTATCATTGGAGTAGTAACATAACTAATGCTACGATTTATATCGGAAAGAATAGTGAAACTATGATACGATTTGCCAAGTTCTAATAAATAAGATAAAATTTCCATATTCTTAGAAAAAACACTTGCTAATGCCAATAGTAAAACTATGATTTATATACTATTTTAATACAAAAAAAATATTATTTTAATAATTAAAAATGTCTTTATAAAAAGTCTTGTCAAACGAAGTCTATAATGTTTGTAAAATTAAACTATTTTATTAGTACTGTATTGAATGAATTACCATCCAAGCATGTAAATGGAACTATACTATTCTAAAGGGATAGTTTGTGCACATCGACCCAAATTAGGGTGAGTTTATATAGTTTTCCCACTAAGAAGGTATTTGCACTGAAATTCTTTCTATCAAACCACGCCTAGTGCAAAAGAGCAAGAAGTCACCAAATTAGGGTGAGTTTATACATCGAGGAGCGACAAGACTCAGATTGGAGGATTGAGAGAGCTATGGCAGAGGGACCAAATCCAGTGTCTTCCTACTTCAAGAACCACTGGGAAGGTTGGAAAGGCTTCTGGTGCGACCGATTCGCTTTCCTCGATAACTATTCTAGGTTCGCCATCCGCGAAAAGGCGTTGCCACATTGGTCCGATTCCGATGTCGAGGAATTCATCTCCTCTGATCCTGTTCACGGTCCCACTGTAAGCGCCGCTCCCTCTCTATTAAGTCCCTACTTTTTTGTCAATCGATTCCAGTTTCAATTTGATTTTGATCGATTGTTGTTTTGCGTTTGCTGCTCCTTTTGTTATATCGTGGACTTTGTGGATCTGGCTGAGTTTTGATTGGATTTTGTTCGATTTATTATCCTCTTTTATGTAATGTGTTTGTATATTAGGTTTTTGATATTTCGATTTCATATGGGATTGGTGATTTCGCTTACTTTTTAGGAAGGATTAATTACTGATTAGTCCGTAAGTTACACATGAACTCTTAAACACGTAATGCGTAAAAGCATTAGCTTGAGGTTTGGGAAGGTTGGAAGTGTTAGAAATTGAGCTTTTTGATGGTCTCAGGGTGCTGATATATGAGGTACTTTGTAATCCTGCTTCGAATCCTCATTTGCATCTGCTTAGATTTTATCCATTGTGAGTCAGAGAAGAGGTAAATCAACAACAAAACGGGGATGTAGCCATTCGGCTTATATTGGAAGTTAATTGGCCCACATTTCTTGATAATGGAGTAGTTGATTTCATTGTTAGACTCTGCTACGTATTGGTTTATAAGTGCTAGTTTAGAAGGCAATATGAGTTCCTTTTGGTTTGAGGTAGTATATGACTTGCGGTCTTATGACTCTTATGTAAGATGTTTGATGCTGAATTGACAATTTTCCCCTTGCCTTTGATGAATTTGCTAACCTCGTTATGTTGCTGTTATTTGCGTCCTATAGCTGAGAACTGCTAGAGAAGCTGTGATGTTTGGTCTCACCGGTAGTGCTATTGGAGCAGTATCTACTGCAGCTATCTCCTGGAAGTACTCAAGGAGTCCACATGGTAATTCTGACTGTACGCGTTATATGTTGTTATCTTTTGCATTGGCTATGTTGAAGCTAAAACTTTCACCAATACCACATTTAACCTATTGGCTCACTCAAACAATGTCTCTCATTTTTGCTAAATCGTTACTAGGCCATGTGATATGCACAGTGATAGTGTCACTTCTTCAGCTGTTATGGTCCTTATGGATGCTTTTTTGTCCAAACTTCAATCTGTAGCCCCTTAATTCACTCAAATCATGCATATGGAAGAGAAGTCTTTCTTTTAGCTGATTGAAGCCATTATAACTTGTTCTTTCTCCTTTTAGGCCCTCTAGTTTGATAAACGTTTTTGCTTGAATGCATGAAATAAGTATAGAACTGCTACTCTCTTTTGTACTTAACTGACTTTCCCAGGCTGTAAATTGAAATAACATGATTGCAAAGTGCAAACTGAACATGATTATCTCTACATACACTATGGTTAACCCACCCCATTTGTAGGTGTTGCACTCGCGCTTGGGGCAGGTGCTGCTTTTGGCTGGACATTTGGACATGAAGTCGCGAATCACTGGTTTCAACTATACAGGCTGGATACCTTAACTGCACAAACCAAGTTCATGGAGTGGTGGGAAAAGAAAGTTGTAGACGGTTTCTAGAAAGTTGTGGCTGCAGAGTTTAAAAATCAAGTTGTCTTTCGTCAATAAGTCAAGATGCAGTCTGGTAAGATGTTCTTCTTGACTGCACTTTATAAACCCCATGCAGTTGTAAGGCGTTGTTCAGTTATTTCTTGTTCCCTGGACAATATGATACCTCAGGTGCGAGGTCATTATGTTGAATATTTAGATCAATCGGTGCAATTCCTTGCAATTAAGTTGTTAATGCCACAATTTCAAGACGTTTGCTTTGTGTGTGAATTGTGATGTTTATCAGAGCTTTACTTGATTCTAGTTTTCCAAGTACAAACCAAGGCCTATAGAGTGTTGACATATGATTTGTGGTTTGGAAGAATTAACTGTTCTTCTGAGGGATTAATTTCACTAGTGATCAAGTAATTGATCGATTCATAATCTCTCTGATAAATCAAATATGGTAGAAACAACTAAATATCAGGAACCGGGTTGAGAGGAGGTAGAGGAAGGAATCAAGTGATTCGCCAAACTCCCCTCCAACACTACGAGAAATTCGTACGTGCGATTTCAAGTGACAACCAAATATTACCTCTCAATTACAGTTCCCTTTTGTTGGAGATTAATTTATGTTTCCAAATAAAGTTTGGTCATATATTAATGAAGTTTAAGTAACTCAAAAATGAAGGCCCATTAGCCATGAATGTGGGCTGAATGTTAACTTTGTCAACGGCCCTAAGCAAATCAACCAGTGTGTAAATAAAGCTCCAGAATGTGAGATAGGTTGGAGTTATAAAGAAGCATGTGGATGAGTTTAGGGGTTCGTTTGGTTGAGAAGTAAATTTCCATGATTTTAAATTATTTGGAAAGTAATATTAAATATATGTATTTGGTTGACTTTTTTATTTTTGAAAAATGCAGATATTTAATTTATGGGATTTTCAATTCCTATAAAACATAGGAAGTGAAATCACCTAGGGAGGGTGGGTAAGATTTTCTTCCCCTATATTTTTCATGATTTAGATTTTAACCAAATATAATTTATCAATTTCCATGAATTTAAATTCTCATGTTTTAATTTTATATGAAATAACTTCCTAGAAATTATACTTTCCACATTCAACCAAACAAGCACTAGAATTAAGCCACACTAATCTAGGTGGTGGATATTAATAGAGATGTTTCTAGATCAATTATCAATATAATACTTAATTTACCTAGGAGCTTGTGAAGGTCGGTAGTTCTAGGAGCATTAGGATGGTGATGGTTGCCTATATAAAGGCTTGTCTAGTAGTTATTTTGATCAATCGGGCAAGATCAAAGTGAGTGAGTGCGGTGTGCTCGTGTGTGAATGTCCCATATAAAAAGAGTATAATGAGCTACTCGTATAAAGTTTTTGTACATTTTCATCATATAATATAAAGTCGTTTTTGTACATTTTCATACATATTTGATATTTCGCATCTTTGATATCTGGCAAACAAGCCGTTAATCATTCCAGGCGTCCTATTAATTTGGTTGCATTGTCATCTTCACGGGCGTCTTATATTCGATTCGATGAAAACAAAATAATATTCAGAAGAAAAGGCGAAGTTTTCATACAACCAAACCCGGGATGTTTGGCATTCAGCTAACCCGTGATATTCTCACATTTTATCTTAATTCACAATATTGGCCATGCGCCCACACTTAATTGATATAATGATTATTTCATAAATCAAGCAGCAAAAAAAAGATTAATAATTTGATTTTTCAAAATATAGGGACTATGTATGAATTTCAGTTTGAAATTATGTAGAGTTTCTTTTTTTCTTTTTTTTGTTAAGAGTATACAATAAGCTGAAATAGCTAAGGATGGGCATCTGGTCTAGTCCGGACCGTAAAAAATACGGACCGGATCGTAAAAATTACGGTATTGATCGGACCGGACTGTAAAATTACGGATCGGACCGTAAAAATTACGCCAAAAATATTTTAAACTTTTTTTTACGGTGCGACCGGTCCTTAAGACCGGGAATGTAAAACTCTCGGACCGTGGACCAGACTGTCATGGTCCGGTCTACAGTCCGGTTCAGTCTTACGGTCCAGTCTATTTTTACCGATCTACAATCCAATCTTACGGTCCGATCTACTTTTACTCATCTTTAAAAATAGCACATCCAAAGATGCTCTATCAAGAAGTAATAATTGATAGATAGAATTATAACAAAGAATATACTCCTACTACAAAGAGCTGGAAAACGAAAAAGATGTGATTAAAAACATATTGTCGAGCTATAAAAAAAATGGGGAGAATGTTCGCACCCGCTTTTTTATGCGGCGCACCCATTTTTGGGCGTAACCAAAAACTGTTTTTTTAAATTTTAAAAAAAAATATTTTGGACGCAACTTGGTTGCGCCCAAGTGAATGAATCAGGTTATTAAAAAATCCGGTTGTATTTAAATCAACAAATTTATTTAAAATTTTATATTTAAAATAAATTTATTAGATACTCATTCCATTGTATCTATCCTGCTATTTTATGTGATTTGGAAATTCAAATACCTAGTAGATTTGTACACTTGTGTGCATTTGACTATAGTAATAGACGTTTTCAAGTAATCAGGGTTATATGGCAATAAATCCGTTTGTATCATGAGGTTTCAATATACTTTTATTCATCTAAAATTTATGTATGTTTCTCCACTAATTTGTTTGCTATTAACTGTTTATTATTATTATTCTCCAAAATCACATATAACTATGGCTATATCCAATTTGGTTATGTCTTATGGTCATATACTACGGTTATATTCTATAGTTATATCCTATGGTTATATCCTATAATTATATACTATGATTATATCTTATGGTTATATTCCATAGTTATATAATATGGTTATATCCTATATTATATCATATAGATATACTATGTTTATATCCTATAGTTATATACTATGATTATATCTTATTGTTATATCCAATTTGATTATATCATATCGTTATATCTTATAGTTATATACTATAGTTATATCATCTATTATATTCTATAGTTATATACTATAGTTATATCATATATTATATACTATGATTATATCTTATAGTTATATCCAAATTGGTTATATCATATCGTTATATCTTATAGTTATATACTATATAATAGTTATATACTATGATTATATCTTATAGTTATATCCAATTTGGTTATATCATATCGTTATATACTATGGTTATATCATATAGTTATATACAATGATTATATCTTATATTTATATGACTTATATCCAATTTGGTTATATCATATCGTTATATTCTATAGTTATATATTATGATTATATCTTATGGTTATATTATATAGTTATATACTATCGTTATATCCTATAATATATTCTATAGTTATATACTATGGTTATATCATATATTATATAGTTATATACTATGATAAAGACCCTAAATCCTAAAACAATTCCCACACACCCTTTGGGCGTAACTAGATTGCGTCCAGAACTATGGATGCAACTAGGTTGCGCCCAAGGGGTTTCTAGTATTTTTTAGGGTTTAGGATTAGGTTTTGGGGTTTAGGGTTTGTTGTTTAAGGTTTAGGGTTTTTGTACTATGATTATATCGTATGGTTATATTCAATAGTTATATCTTATATTACATTCTATAGTTATATCCTGTAATGACATTATATATTACTCCCCCAACCACCATCATACCTTTCAAGGTCCGAAACAATTTAGCAAAATATTCAGTCAATATATAGATATTATAAGTTTATTTTTCAACTTCAAATTGAAAATTTTAAACTTTGTACTGCAATGATAAAGACCCTAAATCCTAAATCCTAAATCCTAAAAAAACCCTAAAAATATCTTCATACAACCCTTTAGGTGCAACCTAGTTGCGCCCAAGAGGTTTCTAGTGTTTTTTAGGGTTTATGGTTAGGTTTTGGGGTTTAGGGTTTGGGGTTTTCGTCCATTCGAGTACAAAGTCTAATATTGATTACTTGATTTGAGATTAGGGAGAAAACAACGATAAAATAGAGTTTAATCCATAAAATAATTCTATTTTTCAGTCTGTGTTCCTCCAATTAAATAGTTGAATATACTATGATTATATCTTATAGTTATATAATATGATTATATCCTATAGTTATATACTATGGTTATATCCTATAGTTATATACTACAATTATATCTTATAGTTATATCCAATTTGGTTATATCATATCATTATATCTTATAATTATATACTATGATTATATCTTATAGTTATATTTTATAGTTATATACTATGATTATATCCTATATTATATTATATAGTTATATACTATGGTTATATCCTTTAATTATATACTATGATGATATCTTATGGTTATATTCCATAGTTATATATTATGGTTATATCATATAGTTATATACTATGACTATATCTTATAGTTATATCTAATTTGGTTATATCCTTATAATTACATTCAATTTGGCTATATCCTTATGGTTATATTCTATAGTAATAACCAAATTGGATATAACTACAAGGATATAACCAAATTGGATATAACTATAAGATATAATCATAGTATATAACTATAGAATATAACCATAAGATATAACCAATTTGGATATAACTATAAGATATAATCATAGTATATAATTATATGATATAACCATAGTATATAACTATAGAATATAACCATAAGATATAACCAAATTGGATATAACTATAAGATATAATCATAGTATATAACTATAGGATATAACCATAGTTATATCGAGAATAATAATAACAAACAGTTAATATCAAACGAATTGGTGAAAAATGCACATGAATTTTAGATGAATAAAAACATATTGAAACATCATAATACAAACGAATTTATAACCATGTACACAAGTATACAAATCTACTAGGTATTTGAATTTCCAAATAATATAAAATAACAGGATAGATACAATACGATGAATATATAGTAAATTTATCTAAATATAAAATACATTTGTTAATTTAAATACAAGCGTGGACACTCAAGTTTTTTTTTCCCTCTTTTTCTGGGCGCAACTACGCGCCCAAATATTTTTTTTTCTGAGCACAACGTGAACCGGTTCAATAATCTTTAAAAAAATCATTTTTCAAAATAAAAAAATTCACTCGGACTTTGGGCGCAACGAATTCACATGATTGCGCCCAAAAACGAGTACGCCGCATAAAAAAACGGATACGATCATTAATCCCCTATTAAAAAAATTCACATGAAACAAAGAAATAAAGAATTCACATAATCAAATAATAGAATTCATTAAAATGAACAACTATGGTGTTTTTCATTATTTTTTATTGAGAAAGAGGGAGTCGAGGAGAGAAAAGGTGTCCCCCCACCGCCTCCACCCACCACACAAAATTAATTCCCCCCACCTTCACCGACAAGTGACAACCCATCTGCTAACAAAATTACCCCAAATAAAAAATTAAAAAATGAGACAAAAAAAAACAAAAGATAAAAAAGTACAGTTTAATACGAACTTTCTCTTCAACAGTATATACTTCATAACTACAAGAACAGCCTTTATTTTTTTTACCCTTGTGGGACTTGACGAGGTACACCTTTCTGAACTGTAATGGATGGTAGAAGACTGGAATTAGCATCTCCTCACCACTCTACAACAGATTTGTTCAGATCAGAAGCCGTAATCTCTTGAGTTGCACACCTGCAATGCCAAACACAATATGCAATCAATTTCAATTATTACATACTAAATTGAAGGTTAAGAAATCAAATTAGGGTTGAAAGGTAAACTTTTTTATGATCTCGGTGCTATTATGTAGACAGCTACAAGTCCACATCATGAATTAATGATCCACCATTCCACCTAGTTTATCATTATTGATATGTGCTATTCTTGATCTCCAAGCCACATGTGTGTATGAAGGGGGGAAAAGAATGCAATTTTGAGCCTTTGAAATGAAGAAAGATTTCAACTTTTCCTTAATCAGAAGGAAAGCCAGATGCTTTGCCATTTGGCTCACTACAAAGCAGCCATGTGCACATGCAATTGATTATCAAATGGGGATGGATTAATCTTCTTTATGACACAAATAAGCCATCTTTCTGATTTATTTGTTTGTTGAAAGTATTTTAGAGGGGCTATAGAAGTTCTTCGGATGGTACTGTCCTTACAAATCATATGAGAAACAAAGATCATAAAGAACTATAAAGCATGTAATTTGCTTAGCTAAGAAAAGGGAATATGAGAAAAATGAAACCTTTTGTATTCTGATATGATGCCTATCTTGAGGCCATTTTTCATTGGCAGGTGTTGAACCGAGAATCCTGTCGAAAGACCCTTAGCATACCGCAAGTTACTTCCATCAGTTTTCCTGCAGTGTCATTGAGATTTTATTTAGTTTACACACATATGAAGACTAAAAATAACAATCAGATGAGTCAATGCCATGGAAGAGAGAATTTCACAACATCCAATCAATTAGATTAAGAGTACTGATGGAACAACAAATAATACCACAGTACTAGTCTGCATCCTACCTATCTCCATATCATCTAACCTGGGTAAGATGATGCCCTTAATCTAAACATGTAGTGAGTTGTGGGGATTGCTTTTCCATCAAAGTAAGTGAAGAGAAAACCCTAGCGAAACAAGAGCATTGGTGCTCGGGAATAAGGATTTTGCTGAGGAGTCAAGGTCAGAATGGTTTGGTAGTCACTAGACAAGGGGTTGAAAGTGATGTAACAACAAAGAACTAGAATCTTATTTCAACCAACCAGCTAAATCTGAGCTGTTTATCAATTAAATCCAAAAAGTTCATCAACTAACCTCTTCCCTGTTTACCACTACTTCCTCAACTAATCAAGTTAGTTATTCAATGCAACTTCAATATCATCAAGAGAAATTAATTTCAATCTGGATCACCCGTGATCAGTTCATTACTTCAGAATAAAACCAAACTAAGCAGAACTGTCGAAAACAAATCCAATACTACAAATTTGCCTACATCAGAAATGCACTCAGCGGATAGCATATATGTAAAATTCCCAACTTATATCACAACACAGGGACAAAGATTTTAAGATTAATTGTTCTATCAAACTAATACAACTTCTGAAATGTGCTTAAATTGATAAATGTAGCCTAATAAACCCAATTTCAGAACTCTCAAGCAGTAAAAGTTCATCCGAGTCCATCGACTGCTACACTACAGACCATCGTAAACTCATCTCACTACTGAACACTAATTCCGGTCTTTCGTTGTTATATGAATAGGCAATCAAATCCAGACAAAATTCCATGTCAATAAGCACACAATCGGCAATGTTATTCAGTAACCACCAAAACTATCAAATAACAAAATTAAGGAGCTAAGAAACCAAATTACCTCTCCGGGGCCGGGTAACAATCTTGGCGGGTTGGGTTGTGGCCGTGGTTGCCGTTACTGTGGTCTCCTCCTTACTCTCCTCTACGGGGAACAGAACACCGTCAATCCCCTGAACGGAGATCCGGCCATCCGTATAGATATCCGGGTCGAACAAATAAGCCGATTCGTCACCTTGCCCGAACTTGACGGAACCGTCAGCCTCCTCCGCCGTTATCTTAAACGGTAGCCTCAGCGTGTCGTACTTAACCTTCCCAAACCGCCTAACGGAGTTATACATACTCTCTTCCGTCTGGTACTCCGGGATCATATGGTAATACATAATCTGCTCCGGCGCCCCAGGTTCGCTCAGCTGGTCGGTGGTAAGCTTTGCCATGGCTTCATCATTGGGGGCTAAAACGGTAATTAAGTACCCCTCGGAGACGAGTCTTCCCATTTCAGATCCGAGAGAGGTGAGATTCACCAAAATGTCGGCCAATTCGTTGTAACCGCCGTACTGCAGGAGAGTGTGGATGAAGTCCTTGACCAAGGCTTCGCCGTGGAAGTGGCCGTGAGGACCGTCAGGTCCCGGAGCCGGCGCCGGAGCGAGGGAGGGGCCGGGAGCCATTGCGTCGTAGATCGGGAGAGCCGGCGAGGAGCCCGCCGGCGATGGAGGAGCCTGCTTCTTCAATCGGTGAGTCCGGGGATCGACCTCGGGTGCGCCGGTTGGAAGCACGGCGGAGATAGACCGGAGATTACGCCGGCGGTTGAAATCCTCTTGTACGGACTGCGGAATCAGGAGTCGCTCTATGCCGTGAATGACGCCGTCGGGGCGAACGATGTCGTCCGGGCGAATAAGGCGGGCGGAGTCGACGAGCTTCTCTCCTGAGTGGGAATCGAGGAAGAGCCGGTGGCTGGAGAGCGCTGCGCGGTGCTGGTGAGTCGAATCGACCGAGTCATCTCGAGTCGCCGGCCACTCGGACGAGTTCAAGCGAGTCGGGATGATGTGAGATAGGAGTAGTGTCTGGAGTGACTTGAGATTGCCAGGCTCGAGGAGGAAGCGCTTGAACTCGGGATCCAGTTCGCGCTCGAGCGCGTGGTTATGGGGGGCGAATATTGTGATATTGCCGCTGCCGACGACGTCTTCAAGAGTGGGGAGCAGAAGAGCCTTCTCCACCAGCTCGGCGAGCTCGGTGTAGCGGGAGTCTAGCAGAGCCACCAGTACGGAATTAGAATTAATCTGGCTACCGGAGGCGGCGGACGAAGACGAGATCGCGGTGTTCCGAGCGGCGGTTGCTTCAGTGAATCGACCGGAGCGCGCGGGTAATGAGAGGGAGAGGTGAGGGGAAATGAGGAGGAGGAGGAGAGTGAAGAGAAAGCCATAGATGGGGGGATCTGCACCCATGGCTGGGCGATTGTGTGAGAAACAAATGTGGATGGATTGTTCAGGTGCGGTGGCGGTGACGGCGGCGGAGCGGTGGTTGAGAGAGAGAGAGAAGAGAATCAAGCTTGTGTGTTTGTGTGGGGTGGGATCGAGGAAGAAAGGGATATGAAAGGAAGGAGGGGAATAAGATTTGGTGAAGCGTCGGGCTCCGTTAGCGGTGGCGAGGTGAGTTTTGAGGGGGTGGTTGGACACGTGGCTGTATCTGATTGGGCGGAGAGATGGGGAGCATGTGGGATTGGGAGTAGGCGATTATTTGGAAGAAGGTTCTGACAGGCTGGCGGTGTTGTGCGGAGGGGCCCACACTGAATAGCAGAATGTGGCTTTGCTTCGGCTTGGGCTTGGGCTTGAGAATGAGGTGGGGTGTTGACTTGACCACTACATTCCACATGGAGAATCATTCATATGTTCATGTATTAACTATTAAGGCTTACATTACCAACTCATTCCTTGCTTCCTTTCAGTCTTTCCACTTTCTACCTCTTTCCAAATCCATTGAAATATTGCAAAATGCCACACACTAAAAACAAATATTAAATAATCTTTGTATAGTTCATTTACTTGTTAAAATAGTCAAAATACATTATAGTGAATTGTAAGTATAAAGCTTCAAAAATTAAGAAAAGCTATAGAAGTTGCGATAAGCTCGTAATTTTTTTTGCTCGTCGCCACAATTTACCCCTAGCTAGTCAAGACATTCACATAAATGTATACGGAGTATATTATAGAGTCTTTCTTAATGACTTCTATTTCTTCTTGGTCTTACGTAGCAGTAAAAAACGGAAAATCTATATGCACACGAAATAGTGTCTAAATATACATTATTTCGTGCACTTAACTTAGCAGTATAAGGGACAAAATCGAGAAAAAAGAAGAAGAAAAAACTCAGCCCAAGCTGTGCTCTTAACTTCAACCACAAGTTGTGCGTTTAATTATTATTATTTAAAAAAAAAACGTAATGCTAATGTTAGTGCACAAAAAAAAAACGTTAACATTAGCAGTATAACTATATGATATAATCAAATTGGATATAACTATAAGGATATAACCAATTAGGTTATATCTTATGGTTATATTCTATAGTTATATACTATGGTTATATCATATATTATATTTTATAGTTATATATTATTGTTATATTCTATAGTTATGTACTATGGTTATAACTATAAAATATAATATATGATATAACCATAGTATATAACTATAAAATATAATATATGATATAACCATAGTATATAACTATAGAATATAATATATTATATAATCATGATTATATCTTATAGTTATATCATAATATATACTATGATTATATCTTATAGTTATATCCAATTTGTTTATATTTTATAGTTATATACTATGGTTATATCATATATCTTATAGTTAAATAACTATATGATATAACCAAATTGGATATAACTATAAGGATATATATAACCAAATTGGATATAACTATAAGATATAATCATAGTATATAACTATATTATATAACCATAGTATATATAACTATAAGATATAACCATAGTATATAACAATGATATAACCAAATTGGATATAACCATAATATATAACTATATGATATAACCATAGTATATAACTATAGAATATAATATATGATATAATCATAGTATATAATTATAGAATATAACCATAAGATATAACCAAATTGGATATAATTATAAAATATAATCATAGTATATAACTATATGATATAACCATAGTATATAACAATAGAATATAACCATAAGATATAATCATAGTATATAACCATAGTATATAACGATATGATATAATCAAATTGGATATAACTCTAATACATTTCTCGTTCCCAACTTGATTCCTATAACCAGGATCCGGTTCTGGTGAGAACCAAATTATAGGAGAGAACTGAGAACGTACGTATCAGCAGCATATAAACATGCGTGTCTGTTCCCAGTTAACACGGATGTTCACTGTTTTGTTCGTATATGTTCATCGTAGTATACAACGATGTTCACCACTTTACACTAAAAAATATTGAATTTTCTAGTATTTTTATTCTTCTTTTTTTTCCTTTCTAAACTCTCAAATCTTTATAAAAATAATTATTTAATGTTCACTGCATGTTTATATGACGCAATATTAGTAATCTTTAATATAAAATCAAGTTTAAAGTAAGTAAAATGTACTTTTTTCTTGTATGTATTTTGTGATGCACATGTAGGCATAGTTGTTCACATGTTTGTGTAAAACAAATGATGGACATCAAAAAAATATTCACAACCCCTCAGTGAGCATAAATGTTCGTTATTTTATTCGTAAATGTTCATCACAATATAGTGAGCATCTATAATGAAAGTGGTGAAAAATTATGGACAAAGTGATGAACAAAAAATTGTTCACAACCCTTCAGTGAACATAGATGTTCACTGTTTTGCTCGTAGATGTTCATCACAGTATACTAGTATAAAACATCTGGATTAAAAGTGGTGAACATTTATGGATAAAGTGATGAATATCAAAAATATGTTCACAACGAGTGAAAGCGTTTTTCCAAAAAAAATGCGCTTAATAAAAATTTGGGTAAAATTGGGGGAAAATACGGGTAAAATTCGACTGAAACAGTGAACATATTGTATGAAAGTGGTGAACATTTATGGAAAAAGTGATGAACATCGAAAATATGTGCACAACGAGTGAAAAATATTTCCCCCCCAAAACGCGTATAATACGAAAAAACTTCGGTCAAAATTGGGGGGAAATACGGGTAATATTCGGCTAGAATATTGAACATCTTATATGAAAGTGATGAACATTTATGAGAACAGCGATGAACATCAAAAATATGTTCAAGGCGTTGTTCAATGACAGCGAACAAAAAAAGTGCCCAACAAAAAAATAAGCAAAATCACAAGTGTTCAAGGCTTGAAACATCAGTATTTATGGTCCTGGATGCAAGTGTTCAAGGCGTTGAACATAATTGTTCAATGCCAGCGAACAAAAAAAGTACCCAGCAAAAAAAAGAAGCCAAAATCCGTATTATTCGCCAATAAAACGCGAATAATACGGCCAAAAAATTCGACACGCCCGAATTATACGACTTTTAATGAAAGTCTAATCTGGAGCGTTAATTTCACTCTGATCCGACGACCTCCTTTTATTCTCATTTCTCTCCTATTTTACTATTCTCATTTGATGCTTCTCCTAAACCATACCAATATAATTCTAATACATTTTTCGTTCCGAACTTGATTCCTATAACCATACCAAACGAGCCAGAAGAGAACTTTTCTTCACTTTCGTCTTAAACTATGGAATTATTTTAGTATCAAGCTTCAAGGCCGTACAAGTTGAACTGGCATGGTAAACGTAAGTAATATATACTCCGTGTACTAAGTTAAGTTACGTTTATTTTTTCCCAATTATACCGATGTTTCTGCGCCATATATTAGATCGAGAGCACCCTAGCTTTTCTATGACGTAATAGTTAATTTCTGCTAACAAACATATAAATATAAATATAAACCCCCTTTATTTGTACGTCTCTATATTCTATTTATTTTAACAAATTCCTTTAGTTTTAATTCCTGCGAAGAAGAAGACAGAGATTCATACCAAAGCTAGACATGCTACATGTATTCAAATGCAAGCGATGAAACATAGTTAAGGATTATTCATTATATTCAGTGGCGGACCCAGAAATTATTAAAAGAGGGAGCGAGATTACTTAACATAATTCAAAATATGTGTCGCTTAATATATATTAGTAATAACAAAAATCACGACAAAAGAGTTTATTATAAGAAATTGAAAATAATTAAGTCATGACACCACTCTCGACTTTTCAAACGGCAAAGGGGGTAAATCCATCTTGCGAGTTCTCATATTCTGAAAATGTTGAATGATAACTTCGTTGTCAATGTTTTTGAAAACATCTATCTCCACATAACACACAAGAGAATCAGTGAGAAAATCGTCATCCATCTTGTTACGCAAATCGGTCTTGATGATATTCATTACAGAGAATACCCTTTCCACAGTAGCAGTCGCAACAGGTAACACTAAAACCAACTCAATAAGACGATATACCAAGTGAATCGCGTTGTGAATTCCTACCTCAACCATCTTCTTAGAAAGAGCTCCAATATTTTGCAACTTAGAGAAACTCTCATTTTCTCTCATAGCAAAAATCCACACCATCAATTGGTTCTTAAGCTCCATCTTATCACAGTCTGAAATGCGGCATCTTTAGAAACACTATATTCCAACCACTCCCATCTCTTGAACCACTCAACTTGAAAACACCTCAAAGTTTTACCAAACTTACTTCGTACAAAATCATGACAAAGAGGTTGACAAGGACCCTTAATCACATAATCCCTCCTAATATTGTCTCTAATCCGAGGATCATAATCGTTGATAGACTTTCTCAATCCCGGATCACTAACCACATCATCTTCACATACTCGAGCTCTTTTAGGGCTCGATCCACCAACATTAGCATGACTATCAATATTTGGATGCTCATGAGATGTATTTGGAGGCTCGATAGTTGGAATTGTTGATTTCTTACTCCGAATAACAAATTTGTCCATAATCCTAATAAAAAAGAAAGCAACTTCACATTTGGTCTTCAACTAATTTTCAATTCAAACAAAATCAATCTTACAATTTTCAATAAAATTCAACCAAGACAAGTAGATATAGTTAGAAAACAAATCTAAATACCTAAACAATAGAATCAATTGAGTGCAAATTCAACAAAAACAATTTAACCAAAATCTATTCAAACCCTAAAAACATTAAAGAGGAGGCAGGGAGGGGGAGAAGTGAAGTGAGCAACCGAGTTACAGAGACTTACAGTGGAGGCGGTCGGCGAGTGGACGGGGTCCGGGGATGGCGGAGGGCGGTTTCTGGTGGCGATTCGTCGCCGTGGGAGGCAGTGGAGGCGGCCGGCGAGTGGCGCCCGAGCCCGAGTGCACAGCAGCAGTAGCGAAATTTTGGTTTCAGAAAGGGGAACAGAAAAGTCAAATGGGGGATTTCATTGTTTTTTGAATTTAAAAAAAAAAAAACTGAAATGAAGTCTGTAGTTTTTTAACAAAACGACGTCGTTTGGCATGGGACCAAAACGACGTCGTTTTGGCACAATTTTAAAATTAAAAAAAAGGGGCAAATTTTTGTCTTCAACCTCGGTCTTCAGCAATTCAGCCCATTTCCAGCAGCCTGCAGGGGCTTCAATGGCAACTCGCTACCGACCCTTCCCTAATTTCGACGGTTTTCGAGGGCTAAGCGGGGGCGGCCGCCCACTCAAGCCCCCCGGGTCCGCCACTGATTATATTATATATGTATTCATATATGTATAAAGCTAGCTAGGTGTGAGCTGGTATATTGTCCACCAATAAAACATCTAGCTAGTACGTCTTGGATTTTATGTGAATGAATTATATATATATGGGTTAATGTGATGTATACATATTTTCTACTTTTTATGTTTTCTTGAAGTATATCTGTGATATTTTTGCGGGTAGAATGTTCGCACCCGCAATTTCTTGTGGCGCACCCAAGTTTGGGCGCATCCCGGATGCGCCCAAACTGGTGATATTTTTTTAAAAAAAAAAAAATCAATTCCTTGGGCGCATCCAGGGTGCGCCCAAGGTCTGGGTGGATTTTTTTTATCTTAGAAAATAATTTTTTAAAGATTATTGAACCGATTTGGGTCTGAACCGGTTGATTTTGGGCGCATTCTGGATGCGTCCATTTTTATTTTTTATTTTTTTTCCGAAAAAAAAATAATAATAAAAAAATGGACGCATCCAGAATGCGCCCAAATTTGTTTATATCCAATTTGAATGTCTTATAGTTATATCCAATTTAGTTATTACTATGGTTATATCTTATAGTTATATCTATGGTTATATCATATAGTTATATACTATGATTATATCTATAGTTATATACAATTTGGTTATATCTCATGATTATATTCTATATTTATATACTATGGTTATATCATATAGTTATATGCTATGATTATATATTATAGTTATATCATATAGTTATATCCATTTTTGTTATTACTATATAATATAATCATAAGAATATAGCCAAATTGGATATAGCTATAAGGATATAACCAAATCACATATAACTATAAGATATAGTCATAGTATATATAAGTATATGATATAACTTAATATATGATTAAGCATACTATATAACTATGGAATATAACTATAAGATATAATCATAATATATAATTATAAGATATAACCATAGAATATAACTATAGGATATAACCATAGTATATAACTATATAATATAACCATAAGATATAATCATAATATATAACTATAGAATATAACTATATGATATAAGCATAGTATATAACTATATAATATAACCATAATATATAATCATAATATATAACTATATAATATAACGATTATATATATAACTATAGAATATAACGATATGATATAACCAAATTGGATATAAGTCATATAACTATAAGATATAATCATTGTATATAAATATATGATATAAGCATAGTATATAACTATATAATATAATCATAAGATATAATCATAATATTTAACTATATAATATAACGATTACATATATATAACTATAGAATATAACGATATGATATAACCAAATTGGATATAAGTCATATAAGTATAAGATATAATCATTGTATATAACTATATGATATAAGCATATTATATAACTATATAATATAATCATAAGATATAATCATAATATTTAACTATATAATATAACGATTACATATATATAACTATAGAATATAACGATATGATATAACCAAATTGGATATAAGTCATATAAGTATAATATATAACCATAGTATATAACTATAGAATATAACCGTAGTATATGACCATAAGACATACCCAAATTGGATATAACCATAGTTATATCTGATTTTCAAATGATATAATTATAGTATATAACTATAGGATATAACGATATATTATAACCAAATTGGATATAACTATAAGATATAATCATTGTATATAACTATATGATATAAGCATAGTATATAACTATATAATATATCCATAATATATAATCATAATATATAACTATATAATATAACAATTATATATATATAACTATAGAATATAACGATATGATATAACCAAATTGGATATAAGTCATATAACTATAAGATATAACCATAGTATATAACTATAGAATATAACTATGCTTATATCATATAACTAAAAAACACTAAAAACCCCTTGGACACAACCTAATTGCGCCCAAAAACCCTAAACCTTAAACCCCAAGACTTAACCCTAAACCCTAAAAAACACTACAAACCCCTTGGGCGCAACCTAGTTACGCCAATAATTTTGGACGCAATCTAGTTGCGCCCAAAGGGTGTGTGGAGTTTAGGATTTTATACTCGAATGGACCCTAAACCCTAAACCTAAAAAACACTAGAAATCCCTTGGACGCAACCTGGTTGCGCCCAGTTTTTTTTCAATTTTTTTTTTTTTTTAAAATAATTTTTTTTCAATTTTTTTTTTTCCTGGGCGCATCCGGGATGCGCCCAGAAAGAACCAGGATTTTTTTTTTTTAAAAAAATAAATCGGCCATGAGCCGGGTTTTTTAAAAACCCGATTCATTCACTTGGGCGCACCCTGGATGCGCCCAAAGAATTGATTTTTTTTTTTCGAAAAACAAAATCCTGTATTTGGGCGCATCCAGGATGTGCCCAAATATGGGTGCGCCGCGTGATATTGCGGGTGCGAAAAATAATCCCCTATTTTTGTCTAGAACTAGATTTGTGCACTTTCGTAATTCGGACCTCGGTCAAGTGAACTATGTATACAGTGGTTCTGCACTATTAATTCCTTCAAGGTTTAATTAATTAATTTGTATGACAAAGGTCTGACCAAAGAATCTATATCTAGCTACACCGCCTACACATATGCCACTAAAAGCATTTAGCTAGCTTTTGGCCCGGCGTTAATATCCCAAAAGTAAAATTAGTAATCAGACGTTCATCATTACGCATAAACATTAAATTAATGTTATTTTTAGCAAATCACAATAAGATTATGATACGCTACATACAGCACTGCATGGCTAATATAAGAACTAAACAACTAAATAAAATGACGCGCTTAGCTTAGCCTAGCCTAGCCTAGCCTAGCCTAGCCGATATACGAATGTGGGCCAAAATCCCAAAACGCTGTCGTTTCACGTTTGTATGCCAGCAGTGTCGTAGGATCCAGTTGATCTGTCGTTGTCCCCTGACTTCTTATAAACCAAAATAAATAGAGTTATTGTAGAAATGGAAAAGAAGGTAGTAACGTGAAATAAATGCAGGCGAAAAACTTGCGGTAAACGGCAAACAAGACGGCGACGTATTTCCTAACCGCACTCCGTCAATCCTTCTAACCTTTTACCAACGGTTAAAAAGAGGCAGATTTTTTTTAGGCAACTTTTCTAGGTTTTTACCGCACCAGGTGTCTTTTTATTGTATACTGTATTTTTCTGTGTGGGATAACCACTAGTAAAACTCATTTGTCGGTGGCTTTAGGCTTATGTTTGGGTCTTCGTAATACTATATGGGTGCGATTCAGGTGCGAAATGGCCTTATAATACAAAATAAGAAAGAATCTTAGCCGTTAGATCAGATTAAAAGCTAAAAAAAAAGTGTAACACGGAGAACCTTTTGTGCATGCCTTTGTTTTTTGAACATTACTGACAAAGTGCAAGCCGATGACTTGAAAAATACAAGCGAATGCAACTCTTCTGTGCATGCAAATTCAACATTTTATGCATGTATTTTTTTGGATTGGAGTGCAAGTTGTTGACTTAAATGTGCATGCGAATTATTGTGCATGTGAATTTAACTTTTTTGTGCATATATAACTCACATGCACTCTCAGTTGAATTCACATGCACTTTCAGTTGAACTCGCATGCACTCACATGTATTTTTTTGGATTGGAGTGCAACTGTGCAAGTTGTTGGCTTAAATGTGCATGCGAATTATTGTGCATGTATAACTCGTATGCACTCTCAGTTGAATTCACATACACTCTCAGTTGAACTCGCATGCACTCACAACACATAAAACATGCACTTGATTTCACATGCACTCAAAAGTCAAAAGACATATAAGTACACTCAAAGGCATACACTCTCAGTTGAATTCGCATACACTCTCAGTTGAATTCACATACACTCTCAGTTGAACTCGTGTGTACTCACAACACATAAAGCATGCACTTGATTTCACATGCACTCAAAAGTCAAAAGATATATAAGTACATTCAAAGGCATGCACTTCAGTAGAATTCACACGCACTCTCAGTTGAACTCGCATGCACTCAAAACACAATAAGAATGCACTTGATTTCACATGCATTCAAAAGTCAAAAGACATATAATTACACTCAAAGGCATGCACTTCAGTAGAATTTACATGCACTCTCAGTTGAACCCGCATGCACTCATAACACATAAAGCATGCACTTGATTTCACATGCACTCAAAAGTCAAAAGACATATAAGTACACTCAAAGGCATGCACTTCAGTAGAATTCACATGTACTTCCGGTTGAATTCACATGCACACTCCTAGTAGAATTTACATGCATCAATTTTCTAATTCGTATGCACTTTTCAGTTGAATTTCCATGTACTCCCAATAAAACTTGCATGCACTAATAACACATAAAGCATGCACTAGATTTCACATACACTTGAAAGTCAAAAAACATGCACACTCAAAGGCTTGCACTTTTAATAGAGTTTACATGCACCCAAGGGTGGTTTGGTGGCCGGTGGTGGTCCGGCGGTGGTCCGACGATCGGCGGTGGTCTAACGGTGGTCCGGCGACCGGTGGCGGTGGTCCGGCGACCGGTGGCGGTGGTCCGACGACTGACATCGGTGGTCAGGCGACCGACAACGGTGGTTCGGTGACCGACGGTGGTGGCCCGGTGACCGGCGACGGTGGTCGGTGGTGGTACTCCGATGGTCAATCCTTTGAATTAAAGACATGTGCCATACACATGACTTTTAATGAAAGTTCAATCATGACCTTTAATTTATTTCTAATCCAATGGTCAATATTTATTCTTATTTTATACTATAATAATCTTTCTCATACGACACTTATCCTTCTAACCTTTTACCAACGGTTATAAAGCGAGCCTGCTATATACCCGACATTTTTCTCCTATGCGCACGACATTCTGTACACAATGAATTGGCGTACGCCAATTCATTGCGTACACATTAAAAAATGACCAAAAAGTACAAAAATAATACGAATACGTATTTTTTTGTACGCTGTATTCTAGCGTACAACAAAATCGTATTATTTTTATTTTCTAAATAAATAAAAAAGACTTGTACGCTAGAATATGGCGTACAGGTCATAATTGAGCCGGTCGAAACCTGTACGCCGGAATATGGCGTACGCCATATTCTGGCGTACAAGCTAGGTTAAGAGGCCGCGCGTCGACGCGGCCTCTTCTTCTTCTCCCCTTCTTCCCATTTTCCACTGACGGCGGCCCTTTTCCACAGACGGCGGCGGCGATCTTCTTTCCTTCTTCCTTCTCCTCCTCCATTTCGCTCCTTCTTCCTTCTCCTCCTCCATTTCGGTCTTCTTCATTCTCCTTCTCCGACGATGGCGAGCAGTGGCGGTGGCGACCACTCCGGTGAGGCTCCTCCTGGCGGCGAGATTGGCGGAAGACGAGGAGACGACGGTCCTCCAGGCGGCGTGGAGAGCGCGGCGGCTGGCGGCGGTGCTCCTGGTGGTTCTGCAGAACCGGCCGGCAGCGGAGAGGTGGACGTGGAAGTGACCGGCGGCGGTGCAGATGGTGGCGAGGCGGCGACACCTAGTTCTCCGTCCAGCGGTGGCGGGGTTGAGGGTGAACGAGGTACTGTCCGGACCCGATTTATCCGAGCCCGTGGCAGACGAGGAGGCGGACACGGAGACGTTCCTGCGACACTCGGTCAGACTTCTACCTGGGGTAGTCGAGAGGTATGAACGGAATAGAAATTTATTTGAATTTATGAAAATTTAGAATGAAATAAGTATTGAATTTAGAAATAGGTATTGCATTTAAAAATTGTTGGTATGTATTTAATTTTAGATTTTTTTAACGAAATACTATAGTATATAAGTGTAACTACATGAAATATAATGAAATACTATAGTATATAAGTGTAACTACATGAAATATAACGAAATACTATAGTATATAAGTCTAACTATATAATATATAAGTATAACTACATGAAATATAACGAAATACTATAGTATATAAGTCTAACTACATGAAATATAATGAAATACTATAGTATATAAGTGTAACTACATGAAATATAACGAAATACTATAGTATATAAGTGTAACTACATGAAATATAACGAAATACTATAGTATATAAGTATAACTACATGAAATATAACGAAATACTATAGTATATAAGTATAACTACATGAAAAATAACGAAATACTATAGTATATAGGTATAACTACATGAAATATAACGAAATACTATAGTATATAAGTGTAACTACATGAAATATAAGGAAATACTATAGTATATAAGTATAATTACATGAAATATAACGAAATACTATAGTATATAAGTGTAACTATATGAAATATAATGAAATACT
This sequence comes from Rheum nobile, assembly GCA_027886185.1. Lineage (NCBI taxonomy): Eukaryota > Viridiplantae > Streptophyta > Magnoliopsida > Caryophyllales > Polygonaceae > Rheum > Rheum nobile. The sequence continues at coordinate 421,486 of WOAB01000342.1, read as the reverse complement.
ATAGTATATAAGTGTAACTACATGAAATATAACGAAATACTATAGTATATAAGTCTAACTATATAGTATATAAGTGTAACTATATGAAATATAACGAAATACTATAGTATATAAGTGTAACTACATGAAATATAACGAAATACTATAGTATATAAGTATAACTACATGAAATATACCGAAATACTATAGTATATAAGTCTAACTACATATTGGGCCCAATTTTAAAATTTTCAGTTTTTCACCCGTTTCTTCTACAATACTTCCTATTCGGCCTATTTGGGCCCAATTTATCATTTTTTCAGTTTTTCACCCGTTTCTTCTACAATACTTTCTATTGGGCCCAATTTCGAAATTTTTAGTTTTTTACCCGTTTCTTTTACAATACTTCTTATTCGGCCTATTTGGGCCCAATTTCTCATTTTTTCAGTTTTTCACCCGTTTCTTCTACAATACTTTCTATTGAGCTTATTTGGGCCCAATTTCGAATTTTTTTAGTTTTTCACCCGTATCTTCTACAATCCTTCCTATTGGGCCTATTTCGGCCCAATTTTGAAAATTTTCAGTTTTTTACTCGTTTCTTCTACAATCGTTCCTATTGGGCCTATTTGGGCCCAATTTCGAAATTTTTCAGTTTTTCACCCGTTTCTTCTACAATCCTTCCTATTGGGCCTATTTGGACCCAATTTCAAAATTTTTATTTTTTCACCCGTTTCTTCTACAATCCTTTCTATTGGGCCTATTTGGGCCCAATTTCGAAATTTTTAGTTTTTCACCCATTTCTTCTACAATCGTTCCTATTGGGCCTATTTGGGCCCAGTTTTTCAATTTTTCAGTTTTTCACCCGTTTCTTCTACAATCCTTCCTATTGGGCCCAAATGGGCCCAATTTTGAAATTTTTAGTTTTTCACCCGTTTCTTCTACAATCCTTTCTATTGGGCCTATTTGGGCCCAATTTTTCATTTTTTTAGTTTTTCACCCGTTTCTTCTACAATACTTCCTATTGGGCCTATTTGGGCCCAATTTCGAAATTTTCAGTTTTTCACCCGTTTCTTATATAACCCTTCCAATTACAGCTTCAGTGTGTTACAGTTGTGTCATAGCTGTTATGCACAATCTGAGTGTTTTACATCTATTATTCGCATTTCTGCACAACTTCAGTGTTTTACTGCTGTGTGCTAGTTGTTATGCACAACTCTTCACTTGTATAAATAGTGTTACCCCTAGGGTTACTGGGTTCTCACAATGGGAATCAACTTGTTAAGTTGATTCCCATTCACACAAGGTTGATGCGCCTTAAGGAACAAGGGAAGTTAGCAATGGGCAAATCTAAGTATGAGCAGTTATTAAGAGAGATACAAGGGCGTAAATAAGTTGATGTAATGTTTGTATCGCTCTTGTAATTTGTTTTGGATTTTATGTATGTTAAGAAAACAGATATATTATCAGGATTTTTAAATTGAGATTATACAAGTAAATCAGACCCAAATGTGAAGTTGATATCTGCTCTTAAAATAAATTACATCTAAAATTATATCTGAAATTACATTTGAAATATAATCTACATCTTAAACTACACCGGGGGATCTGGAGGACGGTTATATCTAATGCGATAATCCCGAAATAGTTGAATCCTCGACTGAAATTGAGAGTCCCAACCATCGACACTTGGGTGTTTGAATCGACGCCAAGCGTACGGAGGGGAGGTAGTGGACAACCATCCTTCAGCGACACCTACATATAAAACACAAAATATGATCGAGCTTTGTGTTTTAGGGTAAGCACAAACATTACTAGCTATTTAAAAACAATAACTATACCAGTACGAAGTGGTTTCGGTTTCCTACGAGGGCCATCGTCAATATCTGTGTTGGAGGGCCGAGGCTTTCGTCAGAGGCCCTCATTGGTAAGCACAAGCATGGGCCATCCCAGGATAATAGGACAATAGCAACTTGGTATAGCGTGGCAAACACTAAACCAATCATCGGCATGTCGAGCCAGTACTCCTCGCTGCAAGGACTGATGACACAGTTGACCCGAAATATAAGGTCCTCGTAAGTGATCCACGGGTGTAGTACGAGCAAGATGGGCATGTACACATCTCTGTTGTCAAACAACTCGCCCGCCACCTGCATTCGAACCATGGGGTATGCAGTCTCTTCTGATCCCAACAATACAGCCAATGTCCGATATCCACAATGCCCGTCTGGACATACATCTCTGGCCCCGTTAATGTACGAAAACCAAAAGTAATCCACATTCTTAACCCCAAAGTTCACCCCCATATAAATCATGGGTTGTTCAGGGAGCTACTGCGATCTTGTCCCTTCGGATTGGCTCCCTTGGGTCCCAATGCCCGGCGAAGCTCCACTTGGTCCCTTCTTGCCACGACCCCGACCTCTACCTTGGCTTCCACTGGCCTTATTCTTCTCAATCTCTTCTAACTCAGCCCTCCGATGCTCAAACAAGCTCGGCTCCCTCTTGGTGTCGTACTTTGTCGAACCCTTTGGCCTTCCCTTTGAAATGATTCATGTGGGCTCCTGCATCGAAGTTTCATGCGGGTGCTGCGTGTCCCAGAACAACTCGGTGATTTGGTCCTTGCTCAATGTTTTAGCGTGCCACATGTCATCCATTAGCTTACATCTCAACTCTTGAACACACATCTGTGTTGTGTCCTCAACTGGATCTTCTTTCGTGTAAACCCTATCCCATTGCAATTGCTTCCAGAAGCGGAGTATCTCACTCGGCATGATCGGCGTCTTATTAATGATGGCATTTGCGATTCTGTGGACACACGGCAGGCCAAAGCAGTCTCTCATCCAATGATCATCACAATCATCAGGGAAATCCTCCTCCTCTATCTGCTTATACAGATCAAACAACATTCCCAAGCACCTATCCGACACTTTGAAGAATAGCCTTGAAAACAACACTCTTATTTCTGGCGGCACACCATCAAACATTATTGGTGCTTTGTTCCGTGACATCTCCATGGTCGCACGCACCTGCCCAATTTGACCCTCGATCGCATGGTGTATCCTCACTACCATTCTATTAAAACCACCAACGCTAGAATTCAGAATTTTCTTCAACACGTGATGCATACCCTCAACCCTATCAAAACACATGAAAAGCATTGCGTTAGTCCCACATTGAGCCCTAAACCTAGAAACTACTGAATATTGTACAAGGGTTACCTGTTTGTAGTCCTTGTGAAGAAGTGAAGATGATGATCAATACACGCTCTCACTATGCTTTCCTTGTGAGGATTAGTCCACGTCTTCTCAATGTATTGAACGAGGCCACTCTTCCATGATGTCCTCAATTTCGCAAGCCTCTCTTCGTAGCTTTCCTCCGTGGTTGAACACCAAAGTGCCCAACATTGGCCGCAAAACCTTTTCACTTGTTTTTTATCCTTTAATATTGGGGAGGCATATGCTTCTATGTTGTGCTTAATATGCACCCAACACAATATGTGTTTTACTTCATCTTTGAAAACTATCCGAATTGCATTAATGAGAGCCTTCTCTCGATCAGTCATTATGGCGGTCGGCATAACACCCGCATCTTTAAACAAGCGCAAAAGTTTCTCCATTATGAACTTGTAATGCACAACTTCTTCTTGTCGTGTAAATGCATACGCAATGTTGAAAGTCTTGTGCGTGCAAGTGAAACCGACAATCTCCACCAATGGCATGTTATACCTGTGGATGAATGTAAGAAAACAAATGAATGTAAGAAGTCATCGAATATAAGATATAATTCAAATCGATGATATAAATCACTACTATTAAATTGTGTTGAAATTGTAACACAAATCCATCACATACCTATTTGTCTTGTATGTGGCGTCGATAATTACCACGTACGGAAACATCTTCAATAGGTGGAGCGAGTCCGGGTGAGCAAAAAATAGGATATCAGTCTCTTTCGTAGACAACTTTCTAAGCGGAAATACCCGGTAACTATTTTGTTGCAAAAAGTTTAGAGTCCATTGCGTAACCGTCAATTCCCCACGATCTTCGTAATGCATCTTCTGCAGAAAGTTGAAAACTTATTTCATGGATGTAACATTTCCGGGGAAGAAGTTCCTCAACTCCGCAACAATAGTCCTAGGCATCACGAACGCCTCGCCCAAACTTTTGGCAAGGCGCTCCTCATCCAGGGTCATTCTGCCAATGTATGCATGCCCAAGAAAGCTAGTCGGAAGCTTATGGTTGTGGCATCCATCTACCACATTCATGATCCATTTATGAGTCACTTCCCCTGACTTCTTCTTCAATCTAACACCACACAACTCAAATGTGCATCCGGACTTCTTCGACTTTGTTTTACGAATTATCTCAACTTCCTCTTCTGAGTCACTACCTTTCTTTCTCCCCGATCTATATTCACCAAAATGCTCGCACGTCAAACTAACACTTCTGACATTTGAGTTACGGGTGACTAAAACCATCATCAAATCTTTGCCCCTATTCTTAACCCACTCAATCAATTCCTCTCGGCTATCCCACTTCAGATTGTTACGAAATTCATCTCCATAATCTTTCCCCTATACATGTTTACATAATCAATAATGTTACAATATATGGATTGCGATTTGTGAAATTTATATGTTTGTAGCTAACCAATATTAACTATAAAACAAAACTATAATTGTAATACATAACTAAACTAAAGAAAAACAAATTGATAGCTTATCTCACTAAATCATCATCATCATCTTCTCCATTACCATATTCTTTTAACGCTTTTGAAAATAAACATTGGACTTTTAACATATATCAAATTCACAACAATTATCAACTTCTCCACTACTACTAAATACTAATCTTTTAACATATATCAAAACAAATATAGGCCTCTATCGCTAAATCGTCATCATCTTATCCACTACAACTAAATACTAATCTATCTTTTAACATAATAAATATAGGCCTCTACCGCAACATCGTCATCATCTTCTCCATTAATTTTAATTCTAATCATTCCATTATTAACTATACGTAATTAAGCTATATTAATTATAACTAATTTCAATCTTAATAATTCCATAATTACTAACCTCGAAATTGTCATCGTCGAAATCTTCATCGTCGAAATCTTGATCGTCGTATTCTTCATTCTCTTCTCCACTACTCGATGTGTTTTCATTATATGTCATTTCTTGTAAGATTTGTTGTTTTGGATTTTTAGAAAACGAGGGATTTGGCTTGCTATTTATAGGGCATAAAATAGTCGTTGGAATAACGGCTAATTCTGTACGCCATGGTCTAGCGTACGCAATGGTCTGACATACAGGCCATTTCCAACGGCTATTTTCTTGTACGTTGTATTTTAGAGTACGCTACAATACAGCGTACAGGTAAAAGTACAGAAATTCAAAAAAAATCATAAAATATGTTGTACGCCACGACATTGCGTATGCCAGGTTTCTGGCATACGCAATGTCGTGGCGTACAACTAAATTTTGTCGTGTATATAGTATGAGCCTTAAAAAGAAGCAGATTTTTTTCAGGCAACTTTTCTAGGTTTTTACCGCACCAGGTGTCGTGAAATTGTATACTGTATTTTTCTGTGTGGGGTAACCACTAGTAAAACTCATTTGTCGGTGGCTTTAGGCTTATGTCTGGGTCTTCATAATATTATATTACCTCCTTCATCGCTCTTCTTATAAATATTTTTGGATCATGCCACGTTGAGGCGACTCCAAAAACCCATGATTAATAGTACAAAATTAAAATCTCGTACAATCAACACTCGTTTACAAAAATTATTTACTTCATCAGTGTCCAAAATAAGCTGCTACTTCAAAATTACCAAATCAAATATTTTTTACCTTTTGCTCCACAAAATCTTTCAGAAATTAAACCAGAAATACAAGAACAAAACTTAACTATTTTGGTGGCAACACGTTTAAAATAAGATCAATATTAATCAATAGCACGTCGGAGAAAGTCATTACAAAAACTGAATATTATGTGGATACTCAAAGAACATGAAACTTGTAGATAGTAAAATCTGATTAATTTTAATACAAATCTCTAAAAAATACAAAGTGACTATCTTTTGCTGGATCTCTGAATCTTTTTGAATGATAAAGATATTATAAATTGCAATGCAGGGCGGAATTTAATTTGATGAGAAAAGAAAGAGAGACAGGATGATAAATGATGAATTATTGGAGGCATATTCACTACAACAGCGCTCTATTATAATATTATTATTCATATCTGAAAAATAAAATAAAAATGAACCACTTATTAAGCGTCAACAATATAAATCTGTGATCAGTCTAATTTAATTCAATCAAAGTTCACTTCGTGCAGGTTACATTATGGCTTAGCATTCATATCGATCAGGTACTGCAACTACTATATACAGATATAAATAAATATTATTTTCAATGATTGCGTTAGCATATAGACATCGTGTACCTATGATTGACTTGGCAATTGAAATAAGAGAAGGAAATAAACTATTGCTACTAATTGTAACAAGAAAAACCCTATAAAAATTACCATTGACTTCGTTTTAACACGATATATACAGACTAAAATACAATGAGGTCCCCAGAAATGAAGTCAATAGTAGCTATTGAAGTTTTTTTTTTAAAAATCTTTTAGCAACTAGTGGGTAGCTATAGTTTATTTCTTTCTCTTCTTTTAGATCAACATCAAATTGTTTCAGATGAACTATCATAACTTATAGTCTGATTTGTGATATAAAAGAAGAAGAAGAGATTGATCAACTTGGAGTTGTATTGCAAATTTGCCATACACTTGACAATCAGGCCAATCTTGAGCTTTTAATTAATTAATTTAATTATAACAATTCAATGTAAAAATAAATATTAAAAACCGTCCTTAGGGTATATGACCCTTTAAGGGGATGAAATAACAAGTTTGGACCGTAAATTATGTTTAACAGAGGGAGAGATGAAGAAGGCAGTGAGAGCTTACGGGGAGGTTTTGAGGTTGATCAGGAAACTCCCCAGGGACACCAGGCCTTATTACTCCAAATACGCTCGCGAGAATTTCGTTAACTATAGAGAAATCGAAGCTGGTGACCTCCAGGAGCTTTTGTCCAGGACTTACAAGCATTGTGTTTGGATTCTCCAGAAGGTTCGCTGCTTTGCTCTATCTCCTCTGGTGTGCGCTCAATTTTGTTTTATTTTTGTTTAGTCAAATTGATTCATTTGATGGTTTGTTGATATGCCATATTGAGTTCTTTTCTGAAATTCACAGTATTCGGTTGAGGAATCTGCTGTCGGAAGGCTTAAGGAGATATGCCGTGGTTAGTGATGCGCACCAAGTGTTTGTGTTTTTGTCTCAATGGGAATTTTAGAAATGTATAATTGGATATACAGCCCTTACTCGTGGTAGACATCACTGTCGGTTTTGTGGGGGATATTTTGCAGAGCATGCTCCAAAGGAAGATGTTTGCTTCCTGCTAAGTTTAGGGAGAGGAACCCTCAAAGGGTCTGTGATACCTGCTACGATAGGCTTGATCCCTTGCAAGGAATCCTTGTTCATACCATCAGTAATGCGACACAGGCTGCTAAGCATGGTGTAATGGATTGGACTTGTACAAGGGGCTGGTTAAATCTCCCTTTTGGTATGTCAATGCAGCAGGAGATATATAAAGCATGTGTGACATTGAGAAACTACACTCAGGTATTCTCAGAAATTAGTAAAAAACAAAGGATATAGGGTGTTTTTGTCCCCATATGCTTCTTGTAACTCATTGATTAAATCAAGGCTAACTTAATTCTGGGACAGTTACCAACTGTTACTAAAAAGACAATTTTCAACTGTCCCTAGAGAAAAAATATTGTTAAATAACTGTCCCTAAAAAAAACACTTTTAAAATGTATTTGGGGACATTTGTCCCTAAAGAGACACTTCAAGAAGCATATGGGGACAGTTTCTCACACTGTCCTTAAAAGAGACACTTCAAGAAGCATATATGAACAGTTGGAAACTGTCCCTAAAAAAACAATTTCCAATTGTCCCTAAAGAAAAAAATATTGTTAAACAACTGTCCCTAAAAAAGACACTATCAAAATGCCTTTGGGGGCAATTGTCCCTAAAAAAGCACTTCAGAAACGCATCTCCCTAAAGAGACAATTTCCAACTGTCCCTAGAGAGAAAATATTGTTAAACAACTGTCCCTAAAAAAAAGACACTTCCAAAATGCCTTTGGGGACAACTGTCCTTAAAGAGACACTTCAAGAAACATACGGGGACAGTTGAAAGAGACAATTTCCAACTGTCCCTAGAGAGAAAGTATTATTAAACAACTGTCCCTAAAAAAGATACTTCCAAAATGCCTTTGGGGACAACTGTCCCTAAAGAGACACTTCAAGAAGCATATTGTTAAACAACTGTCCCTAAAAAACACACTTTCAAAATGCCTTTGGATCCCTGAAAAAGACACTTCCAAAATATTGTTAAACAATTAGGGTGCTTTAAATTATTAGTATTTTTCTTGTATACTCCAAGCTTCTTTTTAATCAATCATATTCAATTCGTAATATTATATATGACTATGAGTCTATGACTATGAGTCTATGACTCTAAAACAAATTTAACAAAAAAAAATAACTTGGGTTTTTTGTTAAAGAAAAAAAAACGTTTCCAAAATATATTATCTAATAGTTTTTGTTGTTGGGTTAATTAATTCGGAACAGTGGTCTGGTATAAGGGGTCGCGCGAGAAGGAGTTGCGCGGCATTCGGGCAGGAGGTCATGCATACAATTTCAGATAAAAGGGACCCGCGCAGTATATTCGTGAGTAAATTGGGCCCGAAAGGCCCAATTTTCTCTATTAAAAATTAGAGCTTGGATCATAATTTGGACCGACTCCGTAAAAGTGTTGGACCGGCCCAGAATAAAACATGGACTAATCCGGTTCTAACCTAGCCCAACTCCTGAACTTGGATCATAATTTCCCTTCCAAAGGATTAATCCACTCATCACTACAAGACCAAATTATCAAAGGGGCATATTCATTTGCAAGTTGCAAATTTGCAATCACAGGCTGAAACGTAGCAAATTCTGCGAAGAATCAGCCACGAAGAATGTGATCTTGGATGTGTTTGGAGATGAAGTTGAGGGCTGCAGTACTCGTGATCGAGGTTGTTGAGGCATAGAACAAAACATGGCGGCCATGATTTACTTCAGCAAGAATAGCTCTTCCCTACAATTGCAAGAACTACAGAGAGGATCGATCATCCACCCATAATTATAAAACTAACTAGCAGCCACAGCAACTGATCAGTTTAACCTTGCCATTTACATTATCAGCTTAAGCTTAGACAAAGTACAGTTATAGATACATTTCTATACATATTCGTTTATTACATACGGAAACTTCTCAACAAGTTCAGATAAATAAACGTGAATCACAAAAAAGAAATGCCAATTCTGGACTGGATAATGTACACCTGGTGAGTTTGATAAAACTGTTCACAACTCAGACCTGCACAAAAACATTGTGCAGGAATATCTATGCCACCACGATTCAATATAAACGAGCGATAATAAGCGCGGAGATTCCCTCCTGGCAAATGGCATAACATATGCAATGTATCCACATAAGTCAAGTTAGGCGGACAGCAAAACGATTTACAATCATATACTTTTCAAAGGTTGGATATTAGGGGTTGTGGGGAATTGTTCAAATAAAAAGCAGCCAAGCTGAATCTCGCTAGTTCTCTACTTATTCAAGGTTGCAATTACATGGGTGCATAATCTTCATTTCAAGGGACGTAACTAACAAACTACTGGAGCTGACCAGCAAACTCCAGCAGCCAAACCACTGGCATAAACAAAGGCTTGCGTGTGAGTACCACCTGAAAACAAGAAAAATAACATGGTTATGCAAGTGTAAAACTAGCACTGCACATATGGATTTAACACAAGGGTTTTCAATGGCATGTAATCTTCTACAGGCACTTGGTACATACAACTTTTTCTACATATAAAGTGTTAGTTTTACAGGCGTTGTTCAATAACCGGATTTGTGGCAATTGTTGATACTGGCAGCTCTTAGCATTTTACATGGGAACAGGAGCAAACAGAAGCTACAAGGGGCATATTCTTGTTCTCAATTCCCAGTAAGGGTCACTTAGTTACAGCTTTCATTTATTATCGCTCAGATAAATAATGTCAATGCCTATACCTTATCCATCAGGACACAAATTTAGAATACCAAAAGGAAGATAAATATCAGATGCAATGAGAGATAGTAATCAGGGCAAAAACTTAGAATTTTAAAAAGATAAATATCAAATGCAATGAGAGATCGCAATCAGACAATTTTGCACACAAAGCTGCAATCATAATCTGAAAGCAAACACTAGGCTAACCTCCAAAATGAACTCTTAGATTTGATCTGGCTAGGATTATATTCAGTTTGAGCCTGAAGGTGCAGCACAAGGAGTTTCTACACGGGTCTCAGATAAATGGTTTCCTCCAGACCAACTGGCATCACTTGTATTGTTGTCACTGGCATCAATACGTGTCTCCGTAATCTGTCGCTCATTTGAACCTGAAGCAGGATTAACCACTGAACTGCTTGCTGTAAAATCCACACTGCTTCTAACCCTGTCTCCGGTTTCGAGACGTTCCATCATTCGAGAAACAGAGGCAATTCCGGCATTGACCTCTCTGTTGTCATGAGAACCAAGTTCACCAACTGGGGAGTTGCGTGAAAACCATCTTTCCTTCCACCCTTTTGTGCTCTTCGAAATGGATTCCTTGTATCTTATAGGAACAAAGAAATAAAGAGTGAAGGCATTAACAATCATATTATGTAAGTGACATGATCTTCTCAATTTTGATGTGCGGTTGCAAGTGAACTTTTCAAATCTAGTCAAACACAAAGGTACACAGCAACCTCATGGACACGGCATTAAGTCGAGACTTAAGAGCTTCTGAAAATGACTGTAAGTCTGATGGTCCCGCCCTATCTTGACTCCTGGGGGATGCTTGGCTAGGTGAGCTCCTAATACAAGGAAGGTTTATCACGATGAACATGATCCAAAAAAGACTTTATGGTAACAGAGAAACACGAAATAAGAGATTAACTAACCTACTATGTGGAGGAGTTCCATGTTGATTCGTTCCAGAGGCAGATATCAGATATGCCCGAGATGACTGATTTGGTGAAGTCGTATGCACAGACTGTTCACCACTCCCAGGTGGAGAGGATGGACTAGCACCTAACATTGCAGTGTTTGGTTCATCTTCCCCTCTTTCAGAAGAAGCAGAAGATGCTGGGCCAGCATGACCATCTCGTTGGGCAGAGAATACCAAAAAATGTGGACGGCTTTGATTTGATGTCCGATTCCTGTGGCCTTCCCTTCTAGAAAAATGGCGAGCTCTCCCCATTGCAGCAGCAGCAGCCAAGTGCTGAATTATGCGCTCTTCTAGCTCAGCATCATTGACACCAACTGGCAGCTGTAGATACATAGGCCAACATAGAGAGAAATATTAAACCACAGAATATTACATTTATGCAAGCTAAGATGGACGGCTAATATCTATCTACTAAACCAGGTAGGAAGTACAAACATGTTGTATCTCAAAATCACCCAAAGTTGGATGATGAAATATAGCAGCATTTCTTGGTGGCGGGGTAAGCCTGAGGTTCCTTTCCTGCACCACTGCATCCAGTAACTCCTGGCTGTAGAATGCATGACGGAAGTTATACCCAAAAGGACAAATGGATTACAGGAGGAGAGAAGAAGGTACAGTGATATACCTGATAGGATCCTTTAGGCTGATTGGCTGCCAACACATAGGGCACTGAGAGCTTCTCTGACACCTGGTAAGATCCAAGGAAGAGAAAATTTAAAATTTCACCTCTTGTGCAGCCTGTACTGTATATTGGCTTCAGACAAACATGACTAGTTTTCATGAGAATGCAGGTGAACGAAACATAACTTAATGACTTTTCTCTACTAGTTTCACAGTTACATTATATCTATGTGATTATTAGAATCCAATTACCATTCAAGGACACACTGGAGATGGAACTCGTGCTTACAACCAGTCACCTTGAAGAAAAAAGGAGAACAAGTTAGAAATCAAGACCTTAAATATCGAAAATTTCTTTTTAAAATGCCAAACTGCACATAATGAGCATGTGAAACTACCGTGGATGGATTGCTTTCACAGAAATCATCGAGGCAGATGCTACAAGCATCATCACAAGCCTCTTGTATGCCACCCTCCACAAAAGCAGCAGCCGACGTTAGCTTCGCCTCCTCCAATTGCTTGGTCTCTTCCATTGCTGGAGCCTGCCAATACCCAGAAACCCCAAGTATCAGACACCAATCACATCTCAAAACAACCCCCTTTTGAGTTTTGACTCACCAACAGCTATCATTGACAACACAAGACAGCTCCTAAGCCATCTTCAGAATCACAATTTACGATGCTTTAAACCGATTTCGAACCCTAATAATTCGGACTGACCCTGATCGATGGCTATGTTAATTCACCAATACACAGATACCTCAATTTCAGACTCAATTGACACGATCAACCGCGAAAAAGGCCTAAAAACGCTATAACATCTAGTAAATCGCAGGAAATAAGCAAGAATTAGCTTCAATTGAATCGAAGTCACATATCTGGGGAACTGTAGACAATTTAGTCAAAGTGCGATCAAAAGCTTACCTCCATAATTTCAACAATCAATTGGTAGCAAGAAGATCAACAACAGAATCCGAAGTTATGCGAAGATAGTAGATCGATTGTTTAACAGCTGAAGACTTAAGAGAGCGGTTGGTGAGAGAAAAACCCTAGAGAGGGGAGGGGAGAGAGAAAGGGGGAGAATGAAGAAGGAGGACCGGATGTGGAGGGGATGAACGATTAGAGATGACTAATTCTAACTTTAACTTTTATTATTAATTTTTTATATTTTTATTTGGCGGTGACTGACTCCGTTCATACAGATATGAGATATAGAAGAGAATCGGACATAAAAGCTGAGCTTGGTCTCCCACTCACCAAAATCTTTCCACGTGGCATTTCTGTGATTTATAGCGCAAATTCTTTCTTTCCCTTTTTATGGTTTCTTAGCTCTTATGAGATTTATTACATTCGGACCGTATTACCTGATATTGTTTTTTTGAAGACGCTGAAACCCACTATTTACGGGGAGGTAAATCCGTGGATCCGAGATTTAGCCGGCAAAGACCCCGAATCGGATAAACCGGCTTATGTCGATCGGTTCGACCCAACGATAAATGATATAATAAACCCTTGAGAGTTACACCCAGGAAAAAAGGGGCAGGCAGAAATCAAACCCGAGACCTGCCCTTACCCCCTCTGTGCCCTTACCACCAAGCCACCACCGAAGTGGCTCTATTACATGATATTGTTAAGATCAGCTTATATTTGTCAAATTGGATTTTGTATGATTTAAAGCTTGTTTGGTAAAAGGTATTACTCCCTCCGTCCCATAATATAGTGTCCGGTTTGACCGGACACACTCGCCGAGACGGGTTTTGTATCGTTAATATCTCTAATTACATAAACCTAAAAATTATAATTTTTTGATATTATCAAAGTACTCGTTAAGATGAATCAAACAAGACCCCACATGACTATATTTTTTCTTATATATTGGAAAAATCTTGAAGATTCTCTTCAACTGTGAGAGGTCGAGTAAATTCTTATATATAGGTGGCACGACCTGGGCTTTTTGGATTTTTTCTAGATTTAGTCAGCAAATTCCAGATCTAGGTAGCAAATTCCAAATCTGGGCTCAGGGGTTGGGAGAGGTCGAGTAATTCGTTGATTGGTTATGCTTGAGTTTGTGGGAGGTCATCCCATAAAAGTATGTTGGATTTGAAGGTGGGAGGTCATCCCAAATCTTTCATTTGTTTTTGTAGTTTTCCCGTTTTGTTGTTGGGGTTGTATAAGCCATTGAGATGCTTCGGATCTTCAGATCTGCAATTGCAAGGAGATATGTTTGTTCTTTCGGTTTTGCTCAACTCACAAAAGGAAAGATGAATGAGTTTGGGTAGGTAAGACATAGAAAGGGTATGATTAAGAGGATGAAATTGCACCTCTTTGTGAGCAAACTCCACTCCAATAACGGCGGATGAGAAGCGCCGCTTTTGTTAGGGTTTAGAGGATGAAGTTGGTGTTTGGGGGAAAAGGGGAAATGAGAGTGTTTATTAAAAACTTCTTTAACCACACCTCTAGTTTCATGTTTCTTTTTATTATAGATTAAAGTATTTATTTATTAATTTTTTTCAGATATATTTTATTACATAATTCTATTTTTCAATAATTTATTATTAAAAACTTCTTTAACCACACCTCTAGCACACAAAAAGTTACTAATTTTATCTCTATTACTAAAATTGATCAATAAACCTATGCTAAAACAATATCAGTGGTTTTGGTATTCTTTAAGAATAGGATATGTGAGTATATATATTTTTTAAAGTAATATCTTTTTTCCACCCTAGTTTGATACTAAAAATAAAAATTAGTAAGTATGCTAATTGCAAATACAATATAATTCGACAACGCATAAATACCACTCTGGAAAAAAAAATGTGTTTGGAATTAAGTGATCTACTATATAATTACTAAATCATAACTCAAAATATGATCACATGTCCATCATATAATAAATCAGTTTATATATATGATATGTGTCATCATAATAGATTTTTATGTGGCTATTTAATAATTTTAAAATAAAGTCATTATTCCGTACTCTTTAATATAATAAATAAAAATATATTATATATTATTTAACTAAGATACTAAATTATGATCTGAATATGATTTTAATATTAATATTATTTAAATCCGAATTATTTTAAATAATTATTAATATTTTATATAATATATATGACTTAAATATCCGTACTTTGTACGTGAATTACTGGTTTTAACCATTAACTACAAACTAACTACGTACATACACATCAAATATATCGAAGATGAAGTATATAAACACTTGTTCAAATGAAAGCTACATGCTTACATGATGTAGTGACAATGTGACATACAATCTTATTTTTAAAAACTATTTTTTGAAAATGTAGTGTGATTTAAGGTAATTACTTTGGAACATTGGTGTTTGACCTAAAACGAACTAATATTTACTTTGTACAGTATATCGCAAATTGAAATTGAAAAAACGTTTAATATGAATCTGTGAAAAAATAATAGAATTTGAGTGTCAGTGTACCACTAATAAGTTAAATGAATATACGAATATGATTAGTTAATATGAATGTCATTAATAAGTGAAATTACAAGAATGTACGTAGAAAATTGATATTTGATTAATATGATTTTAAGCCCTCGTTTGGTTCGTGCTACATTTTTCAGGAAGTTGAATTTTCCTATGAAATATATTTATTTCCTGTATTTGGTTCAAAAATAAAACGTGGGAATTTACTTCCTAGGAAATTGTAATTCCTCCAATTAAAGGAATTGCACTTACCTTGAAGAGGTAAGTAAGATCTACTTCCTGTATTTTTTACGGAAATATTATTATTTCCTATGTTAATATAAAAATAACAATTTTGAATCAAACATGATTTCACAATTTCCAACAATTTACAATTCCTAGAAAATAGCTAAATTCTCAGGAACTTAATTTTCCACGTTGAACCAAACAAGGGGTAAGTTTGGAATTATAAAATTAAGCGGGGACATCGGGTCAATATATAGGCTAAAGCTTTGCAACTTGATGTCATTTGTTTTATTTTTAGGGTCTGTTTGATTTTTTTTAAATATATTATTTATATTAAATTGATGATTTAATGTCAAATAATATATTTTAATGCATTATAATATAAAAACCAAACAGATCCTTAATAGACAGAATAAATCATGATTTTATTTGCATCTATAATATTGATTAACAAGTTTATTGTTCTTAGTATAAAGTGTCTTTTGTTATTTTTCATTTTTATTAGAATGATTAATTAAAAGGTTGGAAATACATTTGGATGTGAAAAAACTTTCATATTCTTTTGATATATTGGCAGTTGGCACCATACATATACACATTTTCATTCAAGTAAACGAGTGCGTCATCTCTCATTTGTAAATGATTATAGGTTCTCATATTAGTATACAACTCCGATTTCGAGATGAATTTTGACATATCAATCAAGTAGTAAGCTTTCATATTCACAATTTCATGAAGCTTTTGTTAATTACATTAATTGCAAAGACAAATGACATATTTTTATTGTATAAAAGTTGACTTATTACTAATAATTTTTAATTATGTATTCTTCTTAATTAGTTAATCGATATATTAAATATCATCCATAATTTACATTGTATTCTAATATAGACCTACATGAATAATTCAATACATATGTTCATATTTACATGGAATAACTAAAACTTAACATTAGGGTACTATATATACATCGCAACTCTTATGTTCTAGATAGTGATTAAATTGTGCAATCATTATAATGTCAATCAAAACGTGCATTCATTGTCATCGTCTCATCACCGTACAAATCACAAATCACAAATAAAACCAAGAACGAGAAGAGAAATAAAACAAATTGGCGCTCAAACCACCCCAATTACGGTGGTCTAGCGCGCAGACCACTACACCCTCCATCTCCGATTCTCCCAATCCCTAAAACAAATTTGGCAAATCAATTCGCGATCACAAGCTTTGGATCTACCTATATCACTATTCGAACAAGATTAGTTGTTCGATCACGATTCACTAAACTAATTTAGCTCACGATCTAGCGTTCTCCTGTTTGTCACAAATCACAAATGTACCTCGATCTGATTTGGAAGACTTGTGCTTCCGAAATTCAATCGAACAATCAGTATTTTATTCTGCGTAAATCACCGATTATCAGCGAACGCTCGAGATTCAGAGGTATCTTTGAGAGGGGCTCCGCCAGAAGCCGGTGTTGCGGAACTGCTCCCACATCTCCAGGTCGAGATCGACCACCTCAGCTGATCCATCAATTGAGACCTTCACCGATTCGAATCCCTTCGCGTTGATAATCTCCGCTACGTACGAGTCGTTGTCGTTGAGGCAATGGACCGTACTACTCCCGCCGCCGCTCAACAGCGACATCTCCTTCTTCTTCCTCCTCCTCTTCGAGAGGCGATTTCTCCAAATCCGGCGGCAGATTCCGAAGGGGATCTTGTAGACGGTGAGGACGAAGCATCCTACGAGCGCGCAGGGGCAGCAGCAGCAGATCGCGGCGCACTCCGCCGCCGCACTTCCGGCCACCTCGCCGACCTTGAGGCTGTTCTCGCGCGACAGAAGCGGTTGTCGCCGGTTGTTGACCACCGGAGACGGTTGGATCACGATCTGACCAGTCATCGCGATCGATCAAATAAAGTAGTCACAATTCAGATTCCCACGCACACAACACTAAATCGAACAACGAAACTAGAAATTAAGAAGCCTAATTGCAAGATTGAAGAAATAGCGTTTGAAATTGGAAATGTGGCCGCGGGAAGCGAGGTTGAAGGCGGCAGAGAGAGGGAGAGAATGGGAAGTCAGAAGCAGAAAAAAATAACACAAGTTGAATGGCACTGGAGAGAGATTTATAAATTGTGTTGATCCGATGCTGTGACGTGGAAATTATTTTTTAAATTTTGCACTAATGTTATAATCCTGTACTATAATAGAAATGAAATTAATCAAACAAGCAAAAGAAAAAAAAAATGATATTGAACTGATACCACGTTTAATGGTCCGTATTCCAGCTGTCTTTGTTGTTAAGAATAGATTTGAGAGAAAAATGGCCGGATGATTTTATTATATTAAAAATGAGTTAATTAAAACGCTACTGTAATTGTTAATTGATTGCAACAACAAATCTCAGCAGTCAACTCGAATCTTATCTATAGAATTATCAGACAGTTACTTTATAGTGCCAGGATAACTATTGGAAGAGACGTACAATTTTTGGCGCAATATGAAAGTAGATAAAAATTCAATATGACGCTTTTTGAAACATCTGCTAATACTGTACTTGAGTTTTACCATAAGCTATCAATTAATATCATCATCAACGTGCGCTCTTCGATCCATCCAAGTTTTATGGAGTAATATTTTGTTGAGAAGCTGTAAGTTTTAGTAATTTGTAGTTAATTAATTGGGATGATAGTGATGTGCAATTAATAAGACGTGAGCAGATGCATGTCTAAATCTACCAGCTAAGCAAGTGGAGAAACCGCCGGGGGATGGAAGACGTGTCAGCTATCAATTTATTTACAGCTATAGATTTAAGATCAGATAAAATGGCCTTTTAAGATAAAACGGAAGTATAATTAAGAGCCTTTAGATTAGAACTAAATCAACGATCCAGATTAAATGTAAGAGAGTACACATATTTTACAATAGGAGACACACACCCTATTGAAACAAATCAACGTGATTTTTGGGATATTCTTAACCGAGATCTCACTTTCCATTTTCACATTCACACAATCTCCCATAATCTCTCTTCATCTTCAACCTCTCCAGTCGTCTTTGTCTCCCCAATTTCGTCTCAGATCCACAACCAATTTCTTTCAATTTTTTTGGTTGCAGATTTTAAAAATAGTGAATTCGCGGAGCCCATGGCCGCCGACGGCGAGATCGAGAGCCGCTGGCCGCCGACGGAGTGGAGGATCTACGCGAATCGAGAGCCGCTGATCTGTTGAAATTGGGGGCAGGGTTCGCCGGCGCGGGTCTGGTGTGGTTGTGGGTCGACGGCCTCCAATCGCCATCGGTGGCTGCGAAGAGATCCGCAGCGGTGAAGATCCGACTGCTCGCCATCCTCGCTCCGATGGCAGTGGATCTGGGCACGCGGGGATGGTGAGATTTGGGCACGTGTGCAGAGGTTGAAGACGAAGCAAAGGCGTGAAGAACCAGTCTCAATTGTCGAACCCCTCCCGACCTCTCTCTTTCCTCAATCGCCGCCTTATCTGAAAAGCCCGATCCCGGGAGATCGACGGCGATGGCAAATACTCTCTTACCTGCGAGACGATCAACCACCTTGCGAAATGCGAACGAGCTGCATCCCAATCCGTGAACGATCATCACGTTTTCAGAGCTTTTAGCACCTGCGGAGTAGGTGAAGACTTCGATCGGAGATCCGTTAGGGTTTAATTGGACCTTGATGATCCTATCTTTTGAGTGGTGTTCATGGAGAGTGGATGGTAAGCTTAAGAACCAGGCTTTCAGATCCTGTGGGGACGGCGAAGAGAGGATGACGAAGAGGAGAATTATGAGAGAGACTGTGATGGTAAAGTAGAAGCAGAAAGTGAACGGATTCGTGATTTCAATTTGAGATTCGCCTGAGCCGAATCTCCTATCGCCCCCTTTTTCGCTTTCGATTTCATCAGGTAGGGTTTAGGACTTCTGTTCGTGATTTTAATTTGACATTGCTCTGTGTATTTGCAGAATTGCATTTGAGCAAGGGTGTGTTCAGTACAACAGAGGAGGAATTCTTGCAGGAATTACATTTGACATTGCTCGTGTTATAATTTTTTGTTTTTGTTTTGATATTGTATATATGATATTCAGTTTTCGTATGGTGTTATTCATAGTGTTACAATTTATGTATTTTGATATTTATGATTTAGATATATGATATTCAGTTTCTCTGTGGTGTTATTCATTATAGTAAAGTTGATATTCGATTCAGATTCTGCTTGTTGATGGGGTTGTATGAGTTATTTATAGTTGATATTCACATTTTTATATGTGATATTCAAATTATGTATTGTGATATTCATACACATTCTTTTGAAAGTGTTATGCATTGAGTAGTTGATATTCAAATTGTATGATGTGATATTCACTATAATATTGTTCATATTCATGTTGGATGTAGTTTCATGCGTTGAGTAGTCGATATTCAAAATTGGATTTGCGATATTCACCAGATACAAACAAAAAGTTTCGAAGATCATGAATCGTTTCCAAAAGCTTGAAATTAACACACGAATATCAATACACTTTGTATGAATATCGCCTAATTTATATAATCGATAATCATCATACGTGGATTAAAATCTGAATATCGACACTATTTTCATGAATATCGAATATTGCTTATATGAATATCGATTTCAAAATTACGTGAATATCAAAACATTTTGAATGAATATCGATTACTGGCTGTATGAATATCTATAAAATTGCGAAAACCAAATTGCGAAATCAGAATTTAAACCCTATGATTAAGGAAAGAGAATAATCTTCTCTTTCTCTCTCTTGTAACAATCCATTTAATAATTTTTTAATTAAAATTTGATTAATTGCCATATTTGGTTAAATTTGGTAGTTACACCCCTACCATATCTATTATATAACATATTCATCCAACCATCCATCACCATCAATCAAACGCTCCAGATTAGTACTTTCGTTTTACCATAACTTTCGTTTTACCGGAGCGCACCCCTACAACTATATATATACACATGCATCTCAAATTTCCTTATTTCTTAGTCATAAATCCTCCACAATTTGCCATTTATATATTTTCCTATCAATATTTTTCATTAATGTTGTTTTTTGTTGCATAAACAACGAAATCTGGTCACTATCGAAGAAAAGATTATAAAAACCAAGAGGTTGCTGTTTAATTGACAGTACCTCTTTTTCTTAGAATAAACAAACCAATTTATTGCAACTTATGATAAGTCAATTGAAAATGTATAACTTTTTTATAACCTAACTAAGTATTGAAACGTTCGTGTATCATTGAGATGGTAAAGCAAATTTTAATTATGCCATGAAACGAAATTATGTTAACCGATTGGTTTCTCAGTCCTTAATTTGGGGGATTATTGTTTGCACCCGCAATTTCTTGCGGCGCACTCCAGTTTGGACGCATTCGGGATGCGCCCAAACTGGGGTTTTTTTTTTAAAAAAAAAACAATTCCTTGGGCGCAACCAGGGTGTGCCAAAGGTCTGGGTGTATTATTTTTATTTTGAAAAATAATTTTTTAAAGGTTATTGAACCGGTTTGGGTCTGAACCGGTTGATCTTGGGCGCAACCACGATGCGCCCAGGTGTGTGTGTGTTTTTTTCCGAAAAAAAAAAAAAACACCTGGGCGCATCGTGGTTGCGCCCAAATTTGTTTATATCAAATTTGGATATCTTGTAGTTATATCCAATTTGGTTATTACTATGGTTATATACTATGATTATATCTTATAGTTATATCTATGGTTATATCATATAGTTATATACTATGATTATATCTTATAGTTATATACAATTTGGTTATATCTCATGATTATATTCTATATTTATATACTATGGTTATATCATATAGTTATATGTTATGATTATATCTTATAGTTATATCATATAGTTATATCCAATTTTGTTATTACTATATAATATAATCATAAGGATATAGCCAAATTGGATATAGCTATAAGGATATAACCAAATCACATATAACTATAAGATATAGTCATATTATATAAGTATATGATATAACCATATTTATATGTGATTTTCAAAGGATATAATCATAGTATATAACTATAGGATATAACGATATGATATAACCAAATTGGATATAACTATAACATATAATCATGGTATATAACTATAGGATATAACGATATGATATAACCAAATTGGATATAACTATAACATATAATCATGGTATATAACTATAGAATATAACGATATGATATAACCAAATTGGATATAAGTCATATAAGTATAAGATATAATCATAGTATATAACTATAGAATATAACCGTAGTATATGACCATAAGACATAACCAAATTGGATATAACCATAGTTATATGTGATTTTCAAATGATATAATCATAATATATAACTATAAGATATAACGATATGATATAACCAAATTGGATATAACGATATGATATAACCAAATTGGATATAACGATAACATATAATCATGGTATATAACTATAGGATATAACGATATGATATAACCAAATTGGATATAACTATAACATATAATCATTTTATATAACTATAGAATATAACGATATGATATAACCAAATTGAATATAACGATAACATATAATCATGGTATATAACTATAGGATATAACGATATGATATAACCAAATTGGATATAACTATAACATATAATCATTTTATATAACTATAGAATATAACAATGTGATATAACCAAATTGGATATAACTATAACATATAATCATTGTATATAACTATAGAATATAACGATATGATATAACCAAATTGGATATAAGTCATATAAGTATAAGATATAATTATTGTATATAACTATATGATATAAGCATAGTATATAACTATATAATTTAACCATAAACCCCAAACACCAAGACCTAACCCTAAATCCCAAGACCTAACCCTAAATCCTAAAAAACGCTACAAACCCCTTGGGCGCAACCTAGTTGCGCCCATAATTCTGGACGCAATCTAGTTGCGCCCAAAGGGTGTGTGGGGTTTAGGGGTTTGTACTCGAATGGAGGAAAACCCCAAACCCTAAAACACACTAAAAAACCCTTGGGCGCAACCTGATTGCGTCCAAAAACCCTAAATCACAAACTCTAAAAAATAATAGAAACCCCTTGGGCGCATCGTGGATGCGCCCATTTTTTTTTTAAAAAAAAATTCCCTTCTGGGCGCAACGTGGATGCGCCCAAGGTGAACCAGATTTAAAAAAAAAAAAAAAAATTGGCCATGAACCGGGTTTTTTTTAAAACCCGGTTCTTTCACTTGGGCGCACCCTGGTTGCGCCCAATGAATTGTTTTTTTTTTTGAAAACAAAAATCCTATTTTTGGGCGCAACCAGGATGCGCCCAAAAACAGGTGCGCCACTAGAAAATCCGGGTGCGAACATTCTACCCGTTAATTTATCGATGAAATCTCTTTGTTCATCCTGTCTATGATTTTTTATCCAATTAAATAACGGGGTTCGTATTCTCACCCATTTTTTTTGTTATTCCCACCCATATACGACTGTCCGTTCGAAATCCGTAGTGAAATTGAGCTTTCACTGTCCAATGGGAACCGGTATCAAGCTTCCGTTGCCCATTGGGAACCGGTACCATCTCTTCCGCTGCCCATTTGGAAGCCGAACCTCAAAACGTTTTTCGCTACCCATTATTTACTACCACTGCCCATTGGGGACCAGTACAAGGTTGATACGAATCGATGGGTCGACTCGTCTCACAGACAGATCTAGATCAGGAAAGCTTTCGACTTGACTCGAACGGATCTCTCGAACTCTTGATGGCAACCAAAGTGATGCCTTGATTGACGAACAAGTAACCGGTTTGGTGACGTCCAGATGTTTAAAGAAGGAGTTTCTCTCAACTTGACAAATTAACCATTAATTTAGACGTGATTACAAATTAAGCCAAAGTTGGCTTTAAATAGAGCTAGGGCATCTCGGATGAGCCGAGATGCTTATTGGGCTAGCCCACTAACATAAGTGGAGCACACACCCGAAATAGTAAATACTAAACTTGGCAAAACAACAAAGTAATGTATAATAATAGAAAGCATCTCAAAATAACAGAAATGCTATAAGTATAAAGGCGTTGGGAGGCCAAGGGGGCATCCACGGCCGCGGCCTTGCATGGCGCGTAGTAGACTCGATGTTGGACGGGTAGGATTGCATCATTCTCCCTCCCTTAGATTCGAAGCGTCCTCGCTTCGAGCGTGTGAGGGCCAGGGCAAACATGCGATCAACAACAATGGTGGCACAATCACGGTGCAGAATCGGCGTCAGGACCGCATATGGAACCGAGAATATCGGCTCACTAGGTGTGAGCGCTGGATCGGGTAATGCGATGGGCACCAAAATGATCTTCGCGCACGGCTCCCATGCCGGAGCGAGCACCGGGGCAACAAGGGCTGGCACCACTGGAGGTACTGGCGTGAGCGCCTTGCTAGGCACCGGGGCAGCTTGCGCTGAAGGCGGTGGTGTGGGAGTGAGTGCCTCAGGAGCCGGAGCGGGTGCTGGGCTAGGAACTGGGGCGGTGGGCGCTGGAGGCGCTGGTACAAGCACTACGGGGGAAACCGGGGCACGAGGGAGCGCTGCAGGGGGCACTGGTTCAGATAAGAGCGCTGGAGGTGCCGCCGGTGCTGATGCGAGGACAACAGTAGGCGGTCTGGACCGATGACATGTGCGTTCTACGTGAGCTTGCACGTCCACTCTCGGGGCAAAGTGTCGTGTCATTTCATACACGAGTTCTCCCCAAGTTTCGACAAGAGGCCAACCACGGTCCCATCGATTATCCTCTAGATCGAACCACTAGTCAAGAACGTAGCCGGTGAATCAATCAATGGCGATGTCGCACTTCTCATATTTGTTGTAGTCCCATTGGCTAAAGTAGCGCGCCATATGTCGAGTCCACTCCAAGAACTCTTCAGAGTCGTCATAACCGGCAAAGCACTCAAGACGCAACCGTTGGCGCGTAAGCCGTCGATGGACGAACGAAAGTCAAAGCATCGAGGCGGGGAACCAATCGGTCAAGTAAAGCCTTAACTCAAAAACAACTCAAAATCAACGCTCGGGTGGGCGGATTATGGGCGGCTCGTGAGGAGGGCGAGGCTCGAATGGAAGGTCCACAAAAAAAGGCAAGTAATAATATGGAATAAGTAACAAGAAAAGAAAAGCAAGATAAATATGGAAATAATTAAAACAAGCTTATCTTCTTGTTAATTTAGGAGAGAGAAAAGATAAGATATGATTTTATTTTTTGTTTTTTTGGAAAAAGAAAAGTATTTATGGGAATCAAATCTTTTGGGAAGGGAAAGAGATAGGAGCCGAATTAGGGCTCGACTAGGGGGCGCGCGGCGGGTTAGGGTTTCGCGGTGGCAAATGGTGCGTATTTGGGGCTTTTGGAGGGTCAAACGTGGTCCGATTTGGGCGAATTTTATATGCACGGGCTCGTATCGAAATTTTCTACAATATTATGAAATAAAATTGCAGAAAAGACAGAAGTTTTTGGGACGAAATCTGGGCAGAAATCGACGTATGTTTTTTTTTTGTAATGGTGGTTTTGCGGAAGCGATTTTGTGGTGGTGGATCGAAAGATAGATAGGGATAAGCAAGAGCGTGATAGAGAGATGAATCGAGAAAAGGATTGACTTAACCTGATCCCTGGAGCTCTAATGCCAATTGATACGAATCGATGGGTCGACTCGTCTGCGGACAGATCTAGATCAGGAAAACTTCCGACTTGACTCGAACGGATCTCTCGAACTCTTGATGTCAACCAAAGTGATGCCTTGATTGACGAACAAGTAACCGGTTTGGTGACGCCCAGATGGTTAAAGAAGGAGTTTCTTTCAACTTGACAAATTAACCATTGATTTAGGCGTGGTTACAAATTAAGCCAAAGTTGGCTTTAAATAGAGCTAGGGCATCTCGGATGGGCCGAGACGCTTATTGGGCTAGTCCACTAACATAAGTGGAGCACACGCCCGAAATAGTAATTACTAAACTTGGCAAAACAAACAAAGTAATGTATAATAATAGAAAGCATCTCAAAATAACAGAAATACTATAAGTAGAAAGGCGTTGGGAGGCTAGGGGGGCCTCCACGGCCGCGGCCTTGCAGGGCGCGTAGTAGACTCGATGTTGGACGCGTAGGATTGCATCAAAGGTCTTCTACTATCCATTGGGAACCAGCACATGAGATCAACATTCAAAAAAATGACCGTTAAACAAACGGTCAAATATTTAAATTATATATATATATACGTGGATCCCATTAAACAATGTATTCACTTGTCTTCTTCTCTTCATAAACATCCAAACAAAAAATGAGTTCATCTATTCGGGAAGAAGATAATCACAATCCGTATTTACTTGCGAACGAGGTAAGTTTAATAATTTCTTATGTATAATACAAATTTAAGATATGTTGTTGTATAGTAGCTAGATAAAGTATTGCTTTAAGAAAGTTTAATTTAACTTAGCTTAGGGTTAGTAACAATATGAAAATTTTCTAAAGAGATATGTTCTTATAGGGTAACATTTGTCTTCTCCCCATGTATATAAATATTGTTATTAGTTAGATAAAGTATTGTTATAAGAAGTTTTGCTGCGTAACCGGACACGAGAGTTGATTTTGTATAAATCACTTACGGGTATCCATTGGGAATGGGCAGTAATTTTACTGTTGCTGCCCATTGGGAAGTGGAAGCTTTTTTGGGAAAAAAAATTGATTTTTACGGCTGGTGGTAGAATTGGGGGGGGGGGGGGGGGGGGGGGAATAAAACGAAGATGGCGTTTTCGTCTTATCCATAAAAGGATGGAAATAATAAAAATAAATGGGTGAATATATGAACCCTTTAAATAATGATGAAGCTCATCATTAAATCCTTAATTACCGTAAAGTATC
The DNA here is from genome assembly GCA_027886185.1 of Rheum nobile. NCBI lineage: Eukaryota > Viridiplantae > Streptophyta > Magnoliopsida > Caryophyllales > Polygonaceae > Rheum > Rheum nobile. The sequence goes on along the minus strand of WOAB01000342.1, from coordinate 395,111 downwards.
CTTTTAGATAATGCATTGATAATAAACAAAAAAAAAAACATTGATACATGAAGAAGAATTTATGGGAAAGGAAAAAACGATCAAGTGAGTAGAATTCTAGAAGGCTGGTGAGTGGTGACTTATAATAATGATTTTTATTAGTATATGTCCATGGATACATTATAATAAATTTTTTTTAATAATAAAATTTCATTTTTAGCAATAATTTTATTAGCTATTAGTTTAATTTTTTTATTAAGGGTTTATCGATTTTCTTTTGAAAAATATTTTCAAGATAATTTTCTATTTTAACTTGTTAACATGTGTTCATGGACACACTAGAAAAATCGTATAATAATATCTCAAAGTGGCATGTGGCTATTGCTAGAAGCAAACGACAAGTTGGGACCTATTGTATTTTTGTATTATTTAGGATTTGTTTGATAAGTAGTTTATAATATTATTATTTTTCAAAAAAAAATTATTCTTACATGTTTTTTAAAAATACTTTTTATAAAAACTATATTATAAGTATATTTTTTTATAAAGAGTGTAGTCAAACGAAGTCTTAGTAGAAGTTAAAATGCACTTTCTTACTTACTCGGAAAGCATTTTGATTTCAATGTATTTTGGATTTTTTGTTAGCAAGCGCGAATTTACTAATATTATCTCTGCAAACAAAAAATTAGTAAAAATATAACTACATACGGGAATGTTGAAATTTCATAAAGATGCTCAAACTTACAAGCTAACACTTTGACCAAATCCTACCAAAACTGAACTCACATGAGATACGAACAATATAATATAACTAACAAAATACAATAAAAAAATATTATAGATTATAAAGATAATAAAATCAATTCATTGAGCAATGAAACCAAAATTGAATTGAATCATATAAAGTGGAATATGCTGGAACAACACTTATTAGTGAAAGCAAGTTTATATTTTTCAACTATTGATTAAGCACTATTAAGAAAAAAAAGGTTATCTATCCACGTCGGCGTTTTCGTTTATATGATTCAATTCAATTTTGGTTTTCGTCTTATCCATAAAAGGATGGAAATAAAACGAAGATGGCGTTTTCGTCTTATCCATAAAAGGATGGAAATAATAAAAATAAATGGGTGAATATATGAACCCTTTAAATAATGATGAAGCTCATCATTAAATCCTTAATTACCGTAAAGTATCCTTTTAGATAATGCATTGATAATAAACAAAAAAAAAAACATTGATACATGAAGAAGAATTTATGGGAAAGGAAAAAACGATCAAGTGAGTAGAATTCTAGAAGGCTGGTGAGTGGTGACTTATAATAATGATTTTTATTAGTATATGTCCATGGATACATTATAATAAATTTTTTTTAATAATAAAATTTCATTTTTAGCAATAATTTTATTAGCTATTAGTTTAATTTTTTTATTAAGGGTTTATCGATTTTCTTTTGAAAAATATTTTCAAGATAATTTTCTATTTTAACTTGTTAACATGTGTTCATGGACACACTAGAAAAATCGTATAATAATATCTCAAAGTGGCATGTGGCTATTGCTAGAAGCAAACGACAAGTTGGGACCTATTGTATTTTTGTATTATTTAGGATTTGTTTGATAAGTAGTTTATAATATTATTATTTTTCAAAAAAAAATTATTCTTACATGTTTTTTAAAAATACTTTTTATAAAAACTATATTATAAGTATATTTTTTTTATAAAGAGTGTAGTCAAACGAAGTCTTAGTAGAAGTTAAAATGCACTTTCTTACTTACTCGGAAAGCATTTTGATTTCAATGTATTTTGGATTTTTTGTTAGCAAGCGCGAATTTACTAATATTATCTCTGCAAACAAAAAATTAGTAAAAATATAACTACATACGGGAATGTTGAAATTTCATAAAGATGCTCAAACTTACAAGCTAACACTTTGACCAAATCCTACCAAAACTGAACTCACATGAGATACGAACAATATAATATAACTAACAAAATACAATAAAAAAATATTATAGATTATAAAGATAATAAAATCAATTCATTGAGCAATGAAACCAAAATTGAATTGAATCATATAAAGTGGAATATGCTGGAACAACACTTATTAGTGAAAGCAAGTTTATATTTTTCAACTATTGATTAAGCACTATTAAGAAAAAAAAGGTTATCTATCCACGTCGGCCGAACTCACAGCCAACAGAATTGTGACTTGTGAATTGTGATGCTGAATTCCTGATGGCCCGTGACCGGTTCAGTTCTATTTTCCTTCAAAACCGGACCCAATAATATAATAACGTTATCTTTTTCTTTCTTTCTTTTTTATCAACACAAAATTGGCTCAAAAAGTTTTGTAATCAAGCGGTTTAGGATTAGAACTAAAATGTAGTTCACATTCAAACGACTTTATTTTGTGTGTAACTTTTTTTTTAGTCTAAATGAACAATTTCTAATTCCCCCACCATAAATTATAGAAAAGTAAAACCGTAATTTTCTTCTTTGGATAGGAATAAAAATCGTATTTTGATATGATTCTAAAAGTAAAAATGAAAAAAAGTGACTAGTGAGGAGTGTAATGTGCGCCATGCATATGCTATGACGCTCTAAATTCCCACTTTGGTTTAATTAATTTGGGAAATTGCCGAAAGAGAGAAGAAACTCACAGCCAAAGCGCCGAAAGAGAATAAAGACAAAGCACACACATCACACACCCACAAGATAAAATTGTTTATTTTCCAGAAAAGAAGAAAGTAATAAGGTAAAAGGAAATTACGCATGACCCGAGTGAAAGGCCGACATGGTTGAACGGAAAATCTTATTTCTTTCCCCAAATGTCAAATTAAATGCCTCATCACACCCAAAATTAGAAAAAGTTAATTTGAGTTTGACCCCTGAATCTTAATACAGTACTCATAAGGTGTAGAACTCTGATGTCAGATATAACATTTATTTATTTTTAATCAAGAATTAATGTTTGAGTCATATGAAAGGCAACAACTAACAAGGCAGCTCACGTATGAGCCAAATATATATACGACGACAGTTTCGCCCTCTCGTTCTCACGAAAAAGTACTAGTATTGACAAAGACCCCATAAGATTATTTAACTACAAGTCTCCCAAAATTTGTCAGCTAAAAAGATGAATAACTCTGAGCTATCGTCGATAAGAGAACAAATGGAATATTGGGAACACAAAATGCTACATCGTATCAAAATAAACCCCAAAAAACTGTCATTTTACACATCTTAAGCTAATTTGAAGGGAAATAAAAAATTAAACCAATAGCTAGTTCAAACAATTCTTGGGGTCTTCCTCTCTTGAGAGTTCAGACCTCCTGGGAGGAAGAAAACGTGAGGCTTCCATATCCTCCCTGTTATTTAACAGATCACCACCAAAAGGAACTCAAAACAGAGGAAGTATGGAAAAGACAAGTAAAATTGACCATGGCTTCTTAAATAGACTATAAATTAGGAGTCAAGGTTCAGGAACTTGGGTTCCGTAGACATGTTTTGCTTGTAAGTGTGGATGGTGCAAAGCTTGCTCTAGTTGCCGATGAAGCCGAGCTTGTGAAGGATGAATGCTAGTAACAGCATGAGAATTGCTAGAATCATACCGGGTTTCCCCAATAGCCAATTCTTCGTTTTCTTTGCACCTTCAACTCCCCTTTGAACCCGATCTGCCCATTTCATCTGTTTGATGGAAAAGAAGGGTTGTTAGGAAATGTATAAATAATCAAAACTAGAAAAAGATACAGTTTAAAAAGAAATAGAAGAGCCCTATTTTGTATCAAAATAAAAGTGATGCAGTGAATCCAGCATACAAATTGATGAAATTTGAGCAATATGGATGTTATATAGCTATTGAAGAATTAAACCACAAGCATAAGATTTATGTACATGAAATGAATATTTCAATATTGTGATGTTCATAAATAGATATCTGCTCCAGATTCCAGTTTTCTTATCCGTTACGTTTTTTTTTTCTCTTTCAAGAAAATGATAATTTTTCGGAGGTCTAACACCTATGACTTATGATTATTTTTGGAGTTCTCATGAGATATCATATCATAATTTCCAAGAAAATATCTCACTTTGTATTCGATCTAATAAGCTGCATTTTTTCATGGATTAATAGACCGGATTGGATATTTTTAGCACCCCTAAATACTAGCAATTACCAAATAAGGCAGAAATTGCAGCTAATGAGGTCACAGGGCGAAGTTATGAGTTATAACCACATCTTCAGCCTCAAACTTTACCAAGAGTCAGAACAATGAGGGGAGAGACTGATTTGGTGTACTCACAGTAAAAAACATTCAACAAATGTGAATAGAATGTACCATTTTCTCCAAAGCTTCTGGTGATAAGGAAGCCATGGCTTGCTGAGCTTTTGCTGCATCTTCTTTAGAAAGGTTAAGCCCAAACTGCTCACCCATGCTGGCCATCATGTCCGGGCTTATGTTCTTCATCATTGATGCAAACATCTGCAAGTTTTTTTTTATTTTATCAAGGTTTAAAGTATGGCCAGCATTTCAAAGGAGAGGCAAAATTGAACATGACTTATTAGTTCAAATCCAGAAGTGAAATCATGGGCAAGTATGAGACAAATGATGTCCTTCATCAATAAAGATTTTGTGATATATAATTGATGAACTTGTGTCATAATAGAAGTATCATTTGCACATCATATTCAAAATTAACATTGGTCAAGAATTGATGGTTATCATATGAAAAAATAATCTATGAGAGTCCATTATTTGAGCATGATATCATCCTAATGCCTTCTCTTTATCAAAAAGGGAAAAGAACATATATGAACTACTAATTTATGCGAACAGATCAAAGAAGAGGCAGAAATTGCCTGGGTTAGTTTGATATTCAAACTAAAACATATTCAAACTATGTCTCTACTGGAACATTCTAAATCTAGTACAGGTAAAATCCACAGAAATCATGAATAAAGAACTCTACTCCAGTGAATAAACAAAATGATATATAATCAAGGAACAGTTCAAAACTACATACTTGTCTTGTAGCTGGGTCCTTCATCTGATTCCTCATCTGCTCTTGCATGTCAGCAGTTGACATTGGGAAATTTGATGGGGGGAAATTTGATGCATTTGAATCTGGAGCACCAAAACCACTGCTCCCACTCATAACATTGTTCCTGTCAATGGCTATATTTTCTTGGGCTTCAGAAAATCTTGATCTAGCATCTGAGGTCACCTGACTACTGGTTGATGGAGTGGCATTTAAACCTGGTTCTCTCTGTTTCAAGGAAGATGCCATTTCGAACATTTTCTGGTACTCTTCTGGTGACATCTTACTCATCATCTCACTCGCTGTTTTCATCATTTCAGGGGTCAGACTCTGGGGAACTGAGCCAGGGTCAAAACCAGCAGCAGAGGGAGGATGATTGTGGAAAGGATTTTCACCCTGAAACGAGGATGCCATCTTGATCATATTTTGGAGTTCGTCAGGTGACATCCTGCCGATCATACTTGATGCTGTCTTTAGCATATCAGGAGGGATCTCCCCAACTTTCCCAGCACCCATTTTTGCTAGAGTATCAGGATCAGAGCTGGAAACAAAATTCTGAAACGATCTGTGCAAAAGAGATACCAAACTAAATGAATATTCAATTGTTAATTAGCTAGTTTCACAAGAAAACAATGCAACAAAGAGAGTCCAATTGTTCAAAAGGATGGAATGAAATACAACAAAACACAAGTGATTCCAATAAACAAAAGTTAGCTCCCATTGGTTGGTCACGTACATTTTCTCCCATCAGAGTGTCCAATAAAGCAATACTAAATTTCTGGAACCTCCATATAGCTTTTGTACCACTCATTTCTTCCTTTGACATTTTAAGTAGATTAACCATCCACATAACTTTCTCATCTCAAGATTTACTTCAATGTAGCAATAACAAATTTTCAGATTGCTTCACATTCAATTTCTGAGGCATTAGGTTAAGGGTCATGGTTTTACGATCCGTTCCACCAAAATTAGAGATAGGTCAACTTCTTCTGATTCTACTAAACAATGTAATCTAAAAGATTTTAGATACCTGACAGCATCAGGGTCATTCTTCAGTTTCTGCAGATACTCTGAATTAGTAGCAGATTTATCAGCATCACTTTTATCCCGGGCTCTACAAGGCTCACTGGTTTCATGCAATTGCTTCCGTGAACCTCCTAAAGATGATGTGCCATTGTTCTTCAATGAGACGTTATCAACTTCTTCAGTTATATCTTCGATTATCAAGCCTAAGGGAAGTAGAAAGTTTTTTTTTAATCATCAATAGTAGGATACTTACAGAGCATAATTACTGTTTTTTCTTTCTCCACAGGATGCAGTTGATCATTAGCTAGAGTGAGAACATAAGATACCTGAAGAAGTTTTGGTACGACTACCACCTTCATTCAAACTGCGTTCTGCATCTCTGCAATCATAAAACTCAAAGCATCAAGCCATCAAATATCACAAATATTTCCCTTTCCACTTCCCCTAATCCTCCTTGTTCAGGGAAAAGTTAATGGTTTAAGAAGAATAAATCCAAATTATTCATGCTTTATGTCAGTTGGGAAGCAAAGTTATAAGTTAACTGTGAAGAATATTAATCTTTACCATACCTCAAAACTTCAGCAATAGTGTCATCATCAGGTGAGAATTCATGGGCTCTACTTAAGTCTGTGACAGCTTCCTACAGAAATTACAAGTCATCAGGTAACACAATTAAATCAACAGATAGTTGCAATGAAAACACAGAAATTTAAAACCATGACTATGATTGTACTAACTCACATCTAAAAGCCCCAATTCTTTGTATGCTTGGCCTCTGCGATACAGAGCTTTGACATTCTTTGCATCATAGGACAACACCTGAAACATGTGGGAAAGGTTTCAGAAACATGTCCTTGCATGTAGGGGAAAACAAATCTCCATAAGTCTGAAAATCAACCGAAGGAAAAGAAACCACGATCAATAGCTCAATAATCTTTGCCACTATTTCCCTCCAAAAGTACTAACTTTGAAAGCCCTAGATTAATTATTGTTATGGTTGCATAAAATTATCATAGGCGGTCTTTAACTACAAACAAAGAGAAATCTACAACTGTATTTTGAGTTTCTGACGATATTAAGCATGCATACCTCAGAGCCTTCTTTTACGCACTCATCATATTGTCTCGATTTCAAGTAGCACGACATAAGATTTAGGGAGCATGCCAGCAGAAGGTTTCTACAGCCGGCAGCTGGTATCCCCTTCAGATTCTTTTTTGCCTAGAAATATGAAAAGGGATTATTAGAAAAAAGCCACTGTCAAGGGGTATCAGCGTATCACCAGCATAAAACTAATAACATATTCGAATATGCCATACTGCACTTACATGCAAATACTTCTGTGAGGCATCATGATATTTTCCCTGGCCATGGAGCTCGTTTCCCTGACATAATCAGAGTAAAACAATGATAAATACATTTTGCTTCACAAAGAGAGCATTGGGAAACCAAGCAATGTTACTTACATACTTTAGAAATATATAAACTGCAATCACAAGTACAAATAGATGTATATACCAGTCACTTCCTATTTTATTTCAACTTCTAATTAATGGCGATGTGTAATGCGTGGATGCATAATTAGATGATTGGGTAAATAATAAACAGCCAAGAGTGAAAATAGTTCTTAATCAATACCCTGATTCTTTGTATTAACTCACTTCTAAAATTCTGATTCTTTGTCCACTTGACCTCCGTGATACAAATTCATATTCACATTTTATATCCCACTTCTATGCTTCCACTATACCAGCAGAACCTAGACGAATTTACAAGTAATATCTTGTTCTGATCCTTTATTAACTTCTTAATACGCTTACCTGTTTCTTCAACATTTCAGCTCCATTTATCTCATAGGACATTTGTGCATCAGCACGAGCACGAATGGATGCTAGTTCATCAGGAGTTGCACTGGCAAACTTTTCACCAATCTCAGCAATCTGCTCTGGCTGGGCATACTTCATCTGTTCCGCAGCCTGTTTCAAGTCCTCAGGTCTCATGCTCTGCATGGTCTCAGATGCCATTTTCAGCAAATCAGGATTGGACATCATCTGCAATTCCATTTGACAAATCATACAAGTTAGCATCTCTAATAGACTAGTGTTAACAGTTCATAAGCTGGCAATTCAATTTCAGCAGTTCAACAGCTTGCAACAACATCACAAAATAAGAATACATGCAAATAAAATTCTCCAATTCCACTTGCAAACTATAGCCACAAGGCCCACAAGCTAAATGCGATATCTTACATCCAATTCCAAAATCGAAACGGAATTTTCATAAACCTAATACATAATTACAAAAAGATTACCTAGAAACCGTGCAGGTACACAAACAGATCAAAGATAACATAGGGAGAAACAGAAGTCCCGAAATTATCATCGCTACACACTTGAGCATTCAGTCTCAAAATCGATCCACAGATAGTCATCACTACTGATTTTATTCGATCAAAATCAATCAGATACCACGACTACACAGCTACAGCGCAGATCCGAAAAGGAAAGAAGTCTAAATATAACCTAAATAGTTTCAACCAGAAATTAACATATAAGGGGACATAATACAGACTTGTTGTTGGATCTTGGCTAAATCCGCAGGCGACATACGACTCATCTGCTCCTGAGCCATCCTCATCAACTCGGGATCCATCATGCCGTTAAACATCCTTCACGAATACTCCCAAACCTCGATTCTTCTCCTTCAAATGGAAAATAAACAAGCGCTGCGAATACGATCTGAAACAGTTCCGAATTCGCTTCGAGAAACTCCAAATATCAAAGAAGACGATGAGAAATCGATCTCGACGCTTTAGAAAGCCAGAGAAGAGAAACTAGTTTTTTCTTTAATAGAAGAATTTCCTTTTATTTTTTTAAGTTGAGATGAGCATAAAAAATCGCATTATATAACAGTGGGAGCCGGGAGGAGGGTATAACGGTGTTGAGTTTGGACGCCTACCGAATTTGAAAGGTTGAGCTTCAAACAAAAGAGTAACAAGTGGAACAGATATGTCTGAGTAGTATATTTACCACTTTATCCCTCCACAATCTCCTATTACAATTTTCTATCGTAAACAAATCCCAGGTTGAATTCCATTACACGAGATCGCGTGACCAAGTATATAGAAGCATAAAACTCTTTTTTTTATACAAGAAAAATACTAGGACCGTTCCAACTAACAAGCAATCTTTAGAAATATTGTTCCAAAACTAGTAAATGAAAAGTTTAGACGGATAAACTCATATGTAGAAACAAGGCGATTCTAAACATCGGAAGCAGAGTGCGTTGGGTGAAAAAAACGATGTAAGTTATGGGGAGCATCTAGCGGGATGGCATGAGCGGCAAAGAAATCAGCGACATGATTGGTTTCATGAAAGCACTGTTGAACCTAAAAAGAAACAAAAGTAGACAAAAGTATAGAAATATATGTAATAATAGAGTAAATTTCCCATGCAATTTTCCAAATATCTTTGATTGAGTTAATGACAACTAGATTCTCATATTCAAGAATAATATTCTTAACATGAAGTCGAGCAGCCTGCTGTAGACCAAAAAGAGCTGCAAGGACTTCGCTTCGCAAGACAGATGTAGATGGAATAGTGTCTCGATGAAAGGAAAGGATATCTCATTTGTGATCACGCATCAAGTATCCAAAATGTGGTGTATCATCGGACTTCCTCGATCCATCAAATTTTAATTTGATCCAATTAGTATGAGTTTTTTTTCAAGTACGGTTGCTAGGGCGTTGTCGATTGATTGTAGAGGACAATGTAGTCCATTCTTGAGTTTGGAAGAAAGCATGGTCGGAGGGACAAGTCTTGTGTGTAAGTTCATGTCAACGAAAAATGAGAATGTTTCGATGATTTCAAATATTCCACCAAAGAAAAATGAGTAGTGTAATAGAGGAATTGGATTGTCTAGAGAAGTAGAAGTTGTAGTAAAAAATCTTGTGTAAAATGAAGAGAGAAAGAACAAAAGCATAAAACTCTTGTCGAAGATACAATGAATACGGAAAATTCAAAGCCTTTGAGCTTCTAATCTTTTACTGAATTGCTTGAAATAGTCAATGGATAGAGTTTCGATCTTTTTTATCAACCATATCACGATTTAGAAAAGGTCGAGTAATTTCCTCTTTCATGATTTTAGTTAGAATTTTATTAGAGATAATATATTAATTGATCAAAATAATATTGATATTACTTTTTAAAACTTAAAAATAGAAAATCTTATTTATATGTTCTTGTTTTGATTTTGGGAACTTTTTTGTTTCGATTCCGATCCTACGTACGTACAATTCAAACAATCCTACATACATACAAATGATCATACAAAGGATTCTACGAATTACGATCCTATACAAAATAACAATACTAGGTATTATACTATTTACATATGAAATTCATATAATTTATTCACGCTTTAAATATGAAATTTATATGACCTAATTATAAATAAGATTGAATTAACCATGTTACTATTCAAGTCAGTTTTTTTAACTGAGCGGACAATCCAGCCCGGACTTGTAGCATGCATAATGTCTACTCACCCTACTAGCGACACATGCCGAGAGACTCCTCCTCGAAACCGTGCGGCTCTTAGCCAGTTCGACTCACTCGAGTAGCTAAGTCAAGCCTTATTCTCAATGATTTTCGCAAAGAAAGCGCCCAAGGATGATGACTAGAAAATAATACTTAAAGAAAATATGTGAGAAATAACTCACAATATTACATAGAAGAGAGTTTACATGGATTGCATGAATCTTTGATAGCTCACATCCTTGGACGGTTTGGAAATGGATGGGTAAAGGACTATTTATAGGCAAGCCACCCTCTCATTTACAAGATTATTTTAGACTAGAAAAAATCTAGAGAAAATTAGACTAGGTGAATCTAGAGATTCCAAGGAGAAAAGCCTGCGTCTCTTTCTTTCTCACTTCAGAAGTCTAGCCAACTCTGGCTCGCTCCGGGCTTCTCTAGGTCACTCTTAGATTTTCTAGAATATTTCGGTGCCCTCTAATTGCACCTGCAGTGGTGCTGCAGACACCACTGCAGGGCCGTTCATTTGAACGGTGATAGTCACCGTTCAAATGAACATTTTTTTTTAATTTTGGAACGATGATTATCACCGTTCCAAACTTCTTATTTTATGTAATTGTATTTTTTTTAGTCATTAGTTTAAATTTTAGTCACTAGTTTAAATTTTCTAGCCATTAGTTTAATTTTTTTAGTCACTAGTTTAATTTTTTTAGCTATTAGTTTAATTTTTTTAAGGGTTTATCCATTCTCTATTAGGGAATATTTTGTAGGGTTTCATAATTTAAAATTTTAGCCACTAGTTTAATCTTTTTAGCCAATAGTTTAATCTTTTTGAAGGGTTTATCCATTCTCTATTAGGGAATATTTTGTAGGATTTCATAATTTAAAATTTTAGCCAATAGTTTAAAATTTTAGCCACTAGTTTAAAATTTTAGCCACTAGTTTAATCTATTAGGGAATATTTTGTAGAGTTTAAACTTTACACATTTTTTAAACAAAATAAACCCAAAAAAAAACTCTAAACTAAAAAAAAAAACAAAAAAAAACGAACGGTTTCGGAAACCGTTCGAATCAACAAATTTGCACGGTTTCCAATAGGGTGGAAGTAGTAATCCCCTCTATTTTTGAGCTTGGACACGCCGTCCGTGTCATTAGTGTATACCAAGTAAAACGACGTCGTCAAGACGGTCAAGTGACTCACACCTTCACTTCCACAGGAAATGGATAGATAAGCCCTTCCCTCCATCTCTCATCCTCTGCAAATTCAGGCATGGAAGCCACTCTCTCTCTCTCCTCGTCCTCTAAACCCCTTCCAACCAAATCCTTCTCCCTCTCTCCGTACCCTATCTTCTCTCCCACCACCAATGTCCACCGCTCTCTCCCCTTCCCGGCCACCTCCCGCCGCCGCGGCGCCACCACAATCAGAGCCGCAATCAGCCGCAACAGGAAGGAAGAGACCGTGGAGACCGTCAAATCTCACCTCGAGAACTGCTACCTCCTGGCCGCAATCAACTACAAAGGCTTAACCGTGAAGCAATTCCAGGACCTCCGCAAAACCCTACCTGAAGACGCAACCCTAATCGTCGCCAAGAACACGCTCGTCTACAAGGCGATTGAGGGAACTCCCTGGGAGGCGCTCCAGCCTTGTATGAAAGGCATGAACGCCTGGCTCTTCGTCCACACCGAGGAGATCCCCGGCATCATCAAGCCCTACCGGACCTTCCAGAAGGAGCAGAAGCTCGAGGAGAATGATTTCGTCGGCGCTTGTTTCGAGGGGAAATTTTACGGTCCTGCGGAGGTGAAGTCGCTGGAGACGATGCCGTCGAGAGCGGAGGTGTACGCCAAGATGCTCGGGGCGCTGAAGGCGCCGGGGAGTGCGCTCGTGGGGACTCTGCAGGCGCCGGCGAGAGATCTGGTTTTGGTGTTGAAGGCGTATGTCAAGAAGCTCGAGGAAGAAGCAGGTACGCAGTAGTGATAGGCTGTAAGCAGCATTTTGGCTTCTTGGCATTGGGAGAACTACTCGAATATTGCTGTATGATTATGTATTTGATTTGGAAAATGTACTTGTGGTTTATAATGTAATTAGGTTGAGGAAGACCATTTTGAGTTTGGAAATTGGATTCTTTGACAATTTGAAGATGAAATTGTGATATGATTCAAAATTCAATCTAACTTTGAGCTACTTGCTGCTCAATATTAATTATTGTGGTTAAGGCTTAAAACCTGCAAACAGAACGAGAGGATTAGTTAGTTTTGGAAGAAGTAATTAGTATAAAACTTCAGATTTGGCTACATTGTGATGGTAATTTAGTTCAAGGTGATGTGGTTATAGAGAATTTTGATTTCATGGAGATGTGCTTTGAGAGGTGTAATAAGCAACAAGTTGAGTTGAGCTTGTGTACACACTGTGCAGATGTTCTTCTGGCCTTGCAAGGGCTTTCTCCAGGGCCTCTATCAAGTAACCTTATTTTGAATCCGTTCAAATTGAATTGCTTGGAGAATTAGTGTCTTGCAAATGGACTGAGATTTCTAGCAGAATAAACCAAGTTTAAATTGGATAAATAACATCCGATAGCTATAGCTAGATGTGACCTGAATGTTTTGATAAATTATGAGTTTCACTTATGATTTCCTCTATCTTCCATTTGATTTCATTGGAACAATCACATTATTCGGGTCATATATCAAGATTGGATGTCCTCTAAACATATTAGTAGCGCATAAAGGGTATAGGGTTTATATCCTAAACCCAAAAACCATATGGCTCTTATTTAACCAAAAATCAGAAACCTCCCAAGCAAACTCAAGTTAGATCGTTTCATGTCATTTGACCAAAATTTTAAGATTCTCTTGTAACACCCTGACGATTGGGATTCCTGGGTCAAAAAGACGTGCTAAGGTCAGAAAATGATTTACCAAAACTTCCGGGCCATGTTTATCTATTGTATGTCATTTAATTAACTTAACCCCATAACTCTCATAACATGCATTGTAACATATAAAACCCTAACTCTAAAACTCCAAACCCTAATGAAATCCTCCTCACATCCTTTATGCGTCACAGAGTAGCACATAAAGATTTAGGAATTCATAAATTATGATACATGGTATGTAATTAATGGATTTAAGTTAGATAAATAACATCCAATAGCTAAATATGGCGGTAATGCTTATTTTTAAGAATTTCATTCGATGACCTTGACAAAATGTGAGTGTGAAGAGAGAGGAGTTTAACCGTGCATATTATTGCACCATGTTTAATAACGAAACTTGTCACTCCCTTGAACTATAAACGCAAGTATTACTTCCCATCTCTTACAATTGAGCAATTTTTTAATTGCCTTTAAAAAACCCTTTCTACGCAAGACATTTTGTAATCGTGTCACACTTTGGGTGAAGCTCCACTACATCTGAGCTTCTGACCACTTGATCACGAAATCTGCCTGTAGTCACTTACTTTCCCATCTGCCTCGACCCATAACACAACACCTTGATAGGTCTACCAATGCACAAGTCTTTGATTAAATAAATATTTCAAACCCTTTACATCCATTTAAATAAATGCAAAACTAGACATAAAATTTTATAACACAGTACGAAATAAATCAGATGTCACATAGCAACCACAGGGAGACAAAAGAGGCTGAAGAATCACAGGCCACCACCCCGGAGTCGGATGCTGCCTATAATTAACAGAGGTGGTCGGAAAATTGAGGGCACCCCAGGAACTATATATACATACTCTTGTAGAGAAACTGACCGACAACAACTGGAAGCAAGCATCCAACAACACAGACCACAGAAAATGCAAGAAACAGAAGAAAAGAAGACTGGATCATCCAGGAATGTGGTCCTCCACATACACACTAAAAGGGAATTTGCAGAGCTAATTGAGATAATGCTTAGCTGCAAAAACCATATAGGGGCTCTACTTTCCTAGAGGAGCAGACTCGTTTTACCTCCTCTTCACAGGTTAGCCATTAATTCCCAATCAAAGATCATATCTGCCCCCTTGAAGGTTGATTGAACCTGCCATTGTCATGGAGAAAATTCCTCCTTCGCCCCTTCTGTACGTATCTAGTTGTAAATTTTTACAGGCTTCTCAAACATATGACGGTTCTGCAACACGAACATGCACAAGAAGGGTCAGAAGCAGGGAATAAGAAAGGAAGCTTTGACAATCACAAAAAAGAAACTATATAAAGTAGCAACCAATTTAGAAAGAATAAAACTTGTCCCTTGCCTGATTAGCAGTATAGGTTCTCTTAGGAGCATTATCAGGATGCTCCAATCCAAGGTATTGTTCCCATGCACCATAAACATCCCGCCTCTGTAAACAAACAAAAACAAGGTACGCACATACATGTATGAGATAAGAGTTAAGCCATCAAAAAACACATTCAGCACTTAAAAGGAGAAACACCTGAAAACGACTGGAAACAATGTCCGTATCCAGCAGATACTCTGGACGACCCAGTGAGAGGAACGCAAACTTCCACTGGCAAAAACAAAGGGCACAAACAACTACTTGATCAGATGTCGTTTGAAGTAAAAGCAAATAGAAGAGTTCATTTTAGGCACAAGCAAACCGAGTAGCTTACCTTTGTGAATTCTTCATCAGGTACCTGCAGTTTCTTCTGTATCCTGACCTTGACATCAGCCAAAGTTTCACCTTCATGGATCACTAGGAAGAATGGTTCACCAAAGTTTTGTATCTGCTGTAAAAATTTAGGGAAGCACAAGTACGAGTCAGGAGATCATATTAACATTTGGGACTTCACTGAGTAATATGGCTTATCAAGAGGAATGCTTTTCGATAATCAAACTTCAAATATCAGACAGTTACCATCTGGTTCTGTGCTGTTTCTTTCGTAAAATGATATACATGAATTAGCCGATCATGAGGATCCAGATTCTTCTCCTCTTCAGGAATCTAGCACAAAGATGAAGAGCAGTACAACATATCAGAGCCTAAAAACATTGATGCTGAGGAAAACAAAGCATACACATCTCACAAATCCAAATAACATGGGCCTGACAAATCTTAGCCCCACAAGAGAGAAGGGTGATCCCTACGTGTCCCAAATAATTTTAAACAGCATAACGACATGAAAAGCAAAACAAATGTAAGACATGAACCACTGTTTTCCCCATATGATTGGGCAGGGCCATGATCAGGAGCACTGACCTCTTCTGCTCGTAATGTCCAGTATTGATCATTAATGTTCTCAATCTTTTCACCAGGTGGAAAGATCTGCATATTTATATATATATATATATAAGCAGCTAAAAAACAAAGACTTGAATTTAAATGTTACAAGTAATACAAGCAAGTAGTATATTGCAAACTCACCCCAAAACTGGGGGGGGGGGGGGACATTGAGACTAGGACATGTAGTTAAGAGTAACCAATCAAATATCAATCAAAGGAGCATTACTATCACCAATAAATAAAAATAATACTTTTTACTGTTCTATGTAGAGCATGTCGCTACAACCTAGACTTAAATCCACAAAAATCAGCATATCGCTTTTCATTTCACTTGTTTCAAATGTGGCAAAAATAAAAGTCAAGAATCAAGAGCAAGGGCTTCATCAGTCACTTCGATTCTAGTTGAAGTGGATAACAGTACATGTAAAGAAAAGAGCACCTTGTATATTTTGTGATAGAAAACTTCTAGGAGTCTGAGTTCAGCATCAGGATGAGACACTTCAACCTGTTCCAGAAAGTTGCACAAGTGCACATAACTCACTAAGATGCAAGGTTATTAAAATCGGGATTTTAGGATCGGATCACAGGGGACGCTCTGGATCGGATCGTAAAATCGGATCGTAAAGTCGTAAGATTTTGTAAACAAATAAAAATTATTAACGTCATTTAGCAAAAATATAAATAGATATTTAAAATTTTAAATATAAAACTTTAGAACATTGATGCAATGGACCATTGACTCACCGAAACTCAAGCCATATACACTATATTGTCAAAACTAATTGGATTTAGGACATGCGTAAATGAGACATGAAGATTTTGAACAATCATTATTAGGGTTGATTTAGTTTTTTATCACGCATAGTGGAATTTTGGGATTTCGAGTGAGACTACATGGGAGAGACGTATATATGGAGAACGTAAGTATGAGAGAGGTGGAAATTTGGACAACTTGGGCTCTCAAACGGAATGTTAGTAGCTCGTAGAAGTTCAACATTAGAATCTTACTGGGATCTTAGAATCGTAAGATTCTACTGATCCTTTGAGATCCTATAAGATCCAGAGTTGGATTTTGACAATAATAGATTTTAGTAATAGATCCGGATCAAACACTCTACCTTGGATCGTAAAATCTTAGGATTTTAAGATCCGGATCTAGATTTTAATAACCATGCTAAGATGGCATGCAACAAAGGAGAGAGGCAACAGTTCCAATGAAAAACATGTAACAATACACAGATCAAAATTTAATTGTTTTGACTTCTTTTACCTTTGTCCTTAAATCAGTTAGGACATCGCCCACAGTACTCTGCTTTGGCAGTCTAATAGTGTGGATGGTCACCTGAGAAAATAGTCAAATTTACTGATTGGTGAAGATATATTTATTCTAACACACAGTTTTGAAGAATACTGCAAACTCACTTCCTCCTTTGTGGCATGATGAAATGCAACTTTAAGTGTCTTCAAACCTTGTAACTCTGGCAACGGTATGTCTAGCACTTCATAGTAAAGTATATCTGAACTCTGTCAAGCGGGAATTGTGATATTATAGATGATTCAAACATTATCCTCTAAACATCATCTTCAGAGATAGAAGATTTCAGCAATTTGTAGACATGAATTACCTGGTTGTAATGGACCAGCATGTCAGACAAATGATCCAAACCTCGGTACTTAATAGGTTGGGGCTTTGGCTGTTGGGAGTAACAGTTGTGAGATGTAAGCCTGATTTTGGATGGGTCGTCTAACCCAAGCTGGCGAGCTACTCTTTCCACCACATCATCATAAGTATGTAACTTTGACCTGTAAAATTTGGCAAAGGCCAAAACAAGCATTGCATCAGTTATATCTCATTATATGTCACCCGAGTCACCAAAAAATACAAATTTATTATAAGTTAATATGAGCCTTGGAGACTTCTTGCTATTAATGTGCACCAATATGACCTGACAAATTATAACAATCAGCTTCAAAGCTTCAGGAAGAATTGCATCGAGCTTAAGAGAGATTACATTAACCATAGTGAGGTTTTAATCAAGAAATATAAAAGGGAAGAATGTTTTAATCTCACAGTTCCAAGCAAAAATCATCTTCCTTGGGTCGCTCGAGGGATCTGAAGTGGACAACCTATCAAATACACGACCAATTCATGAAATCCTTGAGAAACAATAAAATATAAGATCACTTTAATAAATTCAGGAATATAATCATGTTCTCCGTCATCCATTAGGAACACACTAAAAATTCAGAGGCAAGATAAGCAAGTACATAATGCATTAAGAATCATTTGAAGGAACACATACTTGACGATTATGTACATAATCCAAAAACGATGGAACGTCAGCATAGCGGTACTTTTCAATACTTTCAGCTGGAACAAGCTTTTGAAAGCATATGATATCTCCATCTTCAAGCTAGAAAGAAAAAAACAAGCAAAGAGAAAGCATGTTGAGTACAGGAGTAGGTAGTCACGAGGTCAATAAAGTGAATAATATATTACAAAAGCATGTTCAGTATAGGAGCAAGGAATCCAGAAACAGAGTTGTAAGGTAAACAAAGTGTATATCAAACTACCTGACAAGCTCGAAAAGTTAGCTTCTTGTCAATGTGTTCACACATCACATTTGGCTCAAACTTGATTTCCTGCACACGTCACCACCCAGTTTAGTAGTGTCAGAAAAAATCGTCTATATGTCCAGTTTCAAGTTGAGAAAAGTGAAGTAAGCAGGTGAACATGAACAGCCACAATGAAACAATGCACATAGTAAAGGAACAGCACTTTGTAGGAAAACGATGATGGTTCATGCCAGAAGTAAGCAACTTAGCTACAAATATATAAACCACATGGAAACACCTCCAAAAACTCCACAATATTTTGCTTTACAAAAATATGGAATACAAGTGATTATTCACTAACCCATAAATCAGGACTAAAACTAGTTATAATTAGATGAGCAAAAAACCTCATAAAGTTCAATCTCCTCGTCGGTTGCATAGCCAGCCATCTCATTTAATTTAGTAAGAATACCCATGGGCTTCCCAATGGCCTTTACAAAAAGCCGACCTACATAACTGTCACAAGAAGAAAGAAAAATCAGAGAGCAAGACCTAATTACTACAAAATATAATAAGAAAAATAATGTCAAACCAGATGTAGCTATTTAAAAAGCTGAAAAACAGGCTGAAATACCGAAGCTCCTCCTTCTCAGGGTCATAGAGCTTAAAAAACAGCAAAATATCTTCCTTTGTTTTGTCTGAAGGAGGAAGAGGTTGCATATCCTAAATAACACAATGACCAGTATCAGTATTGCTAGAACGTATGCTCCACTAATTATTCTTTTGGTGCAAATGTTCCATCAATGTTTCTTAAAATGTAAGAAACTTCATATGAAGAAATTCCAAAATTACCACTCCAATCTCAACTTCCAGGAACAACTTCAACTCTGCATTGTGCACCTTGTTTGAAACTTCCCTAAGTTGACCCACCTACAAAATATAACAAAAACCATAAATATATATGTTGTACAAGTCTATTGAATTCCATTTGCTAACATACTAAAGATTATTAACAGATCTATTGGGTTAATTGTAAAACTCCAAAACAAGTGCAAAAAATGAATGATATTACAGATTGAGCTTCCTCATGAGGTGTCAATGGGCGATTGGGACGATATGTGTGATTTTGGCGCTTTGCCCACAGCCAAAAACGCTGAAACTGCACTGGGATTCCAAACTCTTTTGCAACCTCCTCCTGCTTTAACACAAACATCATCAGAAACTTGTCCAAAATTAAAAGCAAATACGTGAATCTCTTCTGTGGAGATTTCTTGATGAATCAGTAAAACTATGACTAAGAACAAAGCTTTCTACTGCCCAGTAATGACCTTTCATGATAAACCCAATTAGAAAAAGCAAAAACTGGGGCTCACATCTTAGACTCATTGCATCTGGGATTTTTATCTTTAAATTTGTGAGACAGTTCTATAATAGCACAGAGATACCAACTTCTACCGTTCTACGTAAGTGATCAACTATTCCCACTACTACTAAAGAATATCAAAAAATCTACATAGCTGAATCAAGCTTTAGTTTCTAGCATATATATTACATAAGTAAACCAATGTGTAAAAGGATCCATAATTCAAAATTTCTGAACCGCATACAAAATCTTCCATTCAGCTCTACCTTGAACCTTTTTCACATGACCTACGATATAGCCTTAGATTTGAGATGAATTTCTATAGTTTCGTGAATATAAACGAAGGAAACAAAAAACCTTTACCTGAATGAGAAAAGGTATTGAATGCAGAGGTAAGCTACAAGGGAGATGAGAAGGTACTCTCATATAAACTCAGAAGGCACCAAAAGAGGTACAAATGATCATAAGGGTAAAAGAGAACTTGTTAAAACCGGTATCCAGGCAAGTGAAGCAAAAATAAATTTTAAACCAGAACTTTAATAGAAAGCACACTGATAATTCTTCGCTGGCCACCAACAACATATGGCTACATTACTCCACGACAGCAACTTCAACACTAGTTCCGCGTGTATAAATATAGAAACATCCATCTAGTGGTAAAGACAGCTAGGTGAATATTGTTTAACATTTATTATTTATTACTGAAATATATATCATAAGAAGGCTTAAACATGAGAGAATCATTTGGAAAGATTACACCACTAAGAGGCTTGAATATACCAAAATCTCCATATTATAAAAATCCTAACGAGTTTGCATCTTTATATTTTCCTACAGATATGATTGAGCTTGCTATCATCACTTGTTATGATGCATGCAAAAGGAACTTTTCATTTTAGTACCACAAACGTATAGATGTCCTAAGCAGCAGAGTAATCCTTGTTCTTTGCTTGGAGGACAAGTAAATCTGTAACTATCACGAACCTATAGATTGCCGTAGCTAGAAATGATAATTGTTCAAAAACACATCAATGCCACGAGTAAAAAAACTAGAGCATTACAGTGCATGAATATCACAAGAAAAAGATAAAAAATAATTGTGAAGAAGACCTTGAAAATGTTAAATGGCATTTGCTTTTGAATCCGGAAACTTTTGACTTTATCATGGTCCACCAGATCAAAATAAATTTCCTTCCCAATCTGCTCTGCAAGGTCTTCATCCCGTGCAACCTAACAGCATCCAAAACTTATAGAGGAATCCAACAAAAAGTATTCCAAACAGCACATAATTCTACATAGAATGCAAGCAAAGAATTACCTTGATAATAGTATAGAGGTGTGCCTCAGCTTTCTCTTTTTTCTTGTGCTCTTTCTCTTCTTGTTCCCTCTTTAAACGCTCCTAGATTAACACAGCTTTATTTTATCATTATTCTTAGGAAAAATAAATTTCTAATACAAGTCAAGAAAAAGTGACATCGTACCCTAAGATGCTCAGCAATGTCCTTCTCATCCACATTACACAAAATCTTCTCTTTGTCACTTTCACGTATGTACACAAGCATGTACGCATTTGAATATTTTGTGAACTTAAATGGCATATTATTGAAGCCGGGATTTGTCTGTGGCAACTGCTCATGAAGGTCAAAACATAAGCAGGGGGGTGGTGGATGTAAAGTATAAACAACAACAAAACCTAGGATGCTAAATGCAAACCTCTTCTTCACCACCATACTGCTCCTCCAAAGCCCTCTTCATATCTTCTTTTGTCACTCGTTCATCATCAAATTTATACCTGGAAAAATATAGTGAGGCTTTGATGCATCAAACATGAAGAATCAACGCAACTGAAGTAATTGTCCGAGAGATAGCTTTTTTTTTGCTGGCTATATAGAAGGAGAACAAGCCCCTACACATCAAACTGGCCAAATAAATAAATTTATAAAAATTCAACAAAAGCTTATAAAAGCATGTTTAGTATCTGTTTAGAAAAATTCTGTGTCTGTTTTTTGTACTCAATACATTTTTCCAAACTAACTTATTACTATAAATTGTGAAGGCTTTTTAGATGACCTCTTTACTATATCTATGATTGCACAATTGAACCAAGAATCATATTACTCAAATCTATATAGACTAAAATCACGATTTATCAGCCTTGTCTTAATTCATTCAAATGATAAATTGCTTCTAACAAAGCAGATAATCAACAGCCTAGTATTTAAGAAGATGTGGTGATGCCTTGCATCCATGGGTAATAACAGCACATATACTGAGGATACTCCAGCAGAGTAAATTCATGGGTTTTACTAACACATAACTGAGGATAATCAAGCAAGTGATTATTGAATCAATCAAGACATTTGCAGAAACACATCAATGCATTTGCAGACAAACTTACCACTGATCAGAAAGCGTTGGTCTAATGTAAGCATAATAATGCCCACC
This sequence comes from Rheum nobile, assembly GCA_027886185.1. Lineage (NCBI taxonomy): Eukaryota > Viridiplantae > Streptophyta > Magnoliopsida > Caryophyllales > Polygonaceae > Rheum > Rheum nobile. The sequence continues at coordinate 372,958 of WOAB01000342.1, read as the reverse complement.
ATGAACTCCACCACTGTGAACCAAGACACTGCAACAACCATACGAGATAATAAAAGTCATTTACTTCGCTCACAAATTTCAAACAGCATAAGGTAAAGTCTAAGAGCGAAGACAAAAGATATAAGTGAAACATATTAAAGTCAGTGTGTAACCAATTCTCTTTCAGTTTCCCAAGAGGTACCCGTTTTCAGTTGTAGCAGATCAAGAAAATAGCAGCAAGCGCAATTCGCAAAGGAATATTGCAAAATTTGACCTTTTTGTTCTTCATCATCAATAAATTAAATATATCAATTTCATATACAATAGTCTTCAATGATAACCTGATCAATGTCTCGTTTGGTTTGGAAATAATTTAGAAAATATTTACTTTTATTTTTTGTTCATAGAGAGCACAAATAGTAGTAACTTGTGATTGGAACGTTAATATACTGGCAAGCCTTGATTACCAACTTTTAATTATGTGCATGATGACATGCATGTGTATGCTATGCAAGCTTGCAAAGGTCTAAGAGTATCATTCTTCAAAGTTAATTTGTTAGTTAGAATGATGAGAAAGTTAGAACTGAAAGAACTAAACATCTTGTATCGCTGCAGAACCAAATTTGCCACTATATTGATATGTAGCACTTTATTAACAACTAAGGAGTCTAAGGTATCAAATATCCAGCATTGAGATTTCATACATCCTGCAGAAAATAGAACTCATAAAGTACCTGTGAAGTGTGTATAGGTTGCGAACACTCCTATCAGCATCGGGAGATAAGTATTTTCCATTTTCACGATCAAGATCAAGTTCAAGAGGAAACTCATAACGATCATTTATCTGTTAAATAAGCAGCAAAAAAGTTACAAATTTAGATTTTGAAGACTTAATTGATAACACTTCTTCAGCAACAATATGCATCATAAGCAATTTCTTCACAATCATGAAGAGTCAAGGAAGAAAATCCACCCAAGACTCCTAAAGTCTAAGATTATATTTAACTCAGTTTTCCTGCAAAAAAAATCCTATCAACACTTCAATTCAAATTATATTCTTGTTTCTTTTGTTGGTGGTCCAATCTTGTACAGACCTTAGTTTTCTCATTCCAGTAGCAGCTTTTGGCTTGAACATTTTGGTTAAATATCTCTCTAAGCCTCCATTCCCTCATAATTGTTCCTTATGTTAATAAAAGAATTATTCTACCAAGAATTACCACCCAAATTAAGGATTTAAGGGGTCAACCAGTTGCAGAAACATCATGCAAACTTTTAATTATGAAAATTCAAAAACAATCTTCTAAACATTACACCAAATTCTCAAAGGGCTAGTTCTAACTGACCTTAACCATGGTATCACGCATAAAGTCATACTCAAATCTTTTAAGCTGAAGCTGCAGAACTGGAGGAAAATCAATGAACAAGACACCCTTCTTCGCATCCTGAGAATATCATGACACAGAATATCATATTCACAATCATAATGCAATACTTGAAATAGCTGCTTTGTTAGTGTAAACGGCTTGGCCGTATCTATAATTTGTAAGAAGTTTCCGAGGAATATTCAAGTGCAGACATTTACAGCAACTTGTCAACATGACATTTGAGTGAAAGCTGATTTGCATTTATGTAGTATACTTCTAATAAGACCATTCAAGTTATATGCACCTCAAAACATGGGGCTAACCTGTAATCCATACTGCTCAGCATGGTATTTGTTGTCACCTTCCAATCGTTCAACTTCAACATACTTATCAAAAGAAGCATAAACATCACGACAACCTTTTACATCAAGCTGAAGATCTGTAACATACAATACCAATTTAGTATCAAGTTAGGGCCTTAGAATCAAGATGTAAATGACAAAAGGACACACCATAGAATGACTCTTTTCTTGTTGATTTGTAGTCCACATTAATGCACTCAATGTAGTTCATATGATGTCCTTCGAATAACTGTTGAATAGTGCCTTCCACAACAGTTCCCTGAAGTTACACATCAATGATTTGCAAAACTTAGAATGATTTGAACTGGGGAAAAAAATAACAAGGTTATCAAAATTCTTCGAAGAGAATATAATACCTTCATCTTCTCTTCAAGCTTCTCACAAAGAACCCTATTAAGCTCTTGTACATCATGCTGCATAAAAGAATCATATGTATCCCACCCAAAGGACTTGGTCAATTCTTTTGTAGCAACACTGCTGTCACTATACTGGAGTTTGTAGAATAAGCTCTGTAAAGCTAGAGGAATGCTTGCAGTTGGCATGTCATTCTCAGTTGTTGGCATATGATAAACAGCCTGTATAGAACTTCTAACATGATTATGGTCCCTCAAACATATATTTAAGATGAGTAATATAATTATTGAAGGCTGCAACTGACCTTTCTGAAGTAAGGAATATGAAAGAGAGTTTGGAGGAGAGAGTTCATGTAACATGTTGCCCCTTGATTCTTAAGGCCAACACACCCAGTCTCCTTCTTCGAATCATGGGACCAATAGTCAACAACCTTACGGACTGCAACCTCAGCCTCTATAACAACAGCATCATTGACAAGGTAACCTCTGCTGGGATCATATAACTCACTCAGAGACATAAAGGATGTGAAACCCCAGTCACTCTCCCGAGCATTAAACTGGTGTTGTGTATCTGCGGATTTTAAAATGATATATACAAGTTCAAACAGTACATAACAAAATCCATGGCAAAAAGGTAAACGCATTAAATAATATTACAGCAGCAGGAGCAAAGAGTTAACGATGTAATCTATGGAAAGAAACCAAAATAAGCCATCAGCCATATTTTTGCAAGCTTGTGCTTTCTTTTCGCTTCATTAGATCAATCCTCTCAGGTTTGATTTTTTAGAGTAATTGGAGGAAAGTTACAATATAAAATAACAACAAGATTACAACATACAATTATTTCTATCAAGCTGTTTCAGGTCGCTGAGTGTACACCAGCCATACAAACACTGCCCATCATATAATATACAAGACAAAAAATCAAGAGGAATATGTCCATTCAGAAGTGCAAAGTTGTCATACAAGTATACAACTACAAGAGGGCTTCATGTATATATGCACATGTATAATTATTAAAGTGATCAAAGTTGTGCCACATGTTTCATTTCGCATATATACCCTCTACAAAGCAGGGAATAAACTATAAATTATGCAACTCATATTGTGGGAATGTGATGTGTACAGTACATACTGTGGGAATGTGATGTTATTTCAATGTTGATTGTTTAAACTGCACCACCTGCATATTAAGTCTCATATTTTTATACTTGCATGTCAAGCCTGATTATACATTCTCATTTACAAAGACAAATAAGGAAGAACTAGTTACTCATAGTCTATCTAAAAGTTGTAAAATGTTGAAGAACCAAATAGATGTCTTTCCCCTTTTATAGTGCTACAACATCGTCCATCAGCAGATGTCAAATTCAGCTTTATGTTTCTGCTTGAAAGTTGAAACACACGAGGCTAGCATCAAAATACTTCCCCTTGGAGTTCTTGTATTGAGCATGTTAGTTGGGTGTTACAGGGGAAATGATTTATTTCAGTAACAAAATGGTATTTTTAGACGAAAAACAATTACTTAAAACTCTTTGCCTTATATACTTCATTCCTTCAAGGACACCAAAAAGAGAATGCTTTCTTGCAGAAAATGAAAAAAATGCCTCAAACAATGATAACTTAAAAATACCGCTCTCCTCCATTATCACCCTTCCAAACACAACCTTAGGAGGCAGAGACTACAGCCCCAGAATAATTAAAACTTCCCCAAAGACCTCCTATAAAACTATTCAGAATTTTCAAAATCATCTATTATTCCAACCAGATTCTCCCCAAATTGCATTAACCTTCTAAAAATGGTATTTTATCAGAAAGCATATTTATACATAAAGCTACTCTGCGGAGGTTTGGATCATGATTTAGCTGTTAGGATTCTTTAAAAAAAAAATACTACATTTCAAACACATCAGTTAAGCTTAATAAGCCATCATACACACTATTTCACTTGAGAGAAAAGACATATTCCCCTGCAGATTATGGAACTATGTTTTATGGGATTGTATGGCTATTTATATTCATAGTGGGCTCCTGATCTTCTGTTTAAAGGAACTATTCCTATCCATTATTCCATTTGAAACTGAATTGTGAAGATGTCTTCATACTTGGATTTAGGATGCCTTGTCCAGCTACTAAACACATATCAATGTCATTTTTATCAATTATATTTCAAATCTTACCATGAAAACCAAACAACCATTTGTACTCTCTTATTATTGAGTGAGTGGTCTAGGTATGCTGCATCTCAATACTTGCACTAAGTACTCATGTAGCACTTCATAAGTGGTAAATCACTGATTGGTACCCCTAAACGAATTGACTCAAATACCAAGGGATTTCCAATCTAATCTCGCCAATTTCATACACAAAAGAGCTAATAACATCAGGGGAAATATAAAGCTAGAGGCATGTCAATGAAGACAAATTACTCAAAAGGTAAAAAAAAAATTTACCTTTTCTCACTGTGTACTTTCCATGAATTTGATTGACCACAGCCAAGCTGAATTGTGCATACCTACTCCAGCCATATGGCAGAGTAGTTGAATCAGCAACATCAAGATACATTGACAAGTGGTCCACATTATTACCTTTTGGGAAGATAAGTATTCTCCTGCCATATTAAAGGATCATTGTCATCAAACAACACAACATGGAATTTAACAAGTGATAACAATAATAGGTTTTACCATTTGTATCCGCCAACAACAAAAGCATCTGAATAATGCTTCTTAGTATTGAGCCTGGAGAAATTCTCAATTCTCCACGTAAATCTTGATGTGGGAGGGTCCTCTACAGCTTGACTCTCAACATCATTAGCAGCTTCTGATTGAGCTACAACTAACCCACCGACATATTGAAAACCAATCAGCAAATCAGATTATCCAAACCGTAGGTGAACTCCTCTCAGTCATCATCCATACATACACTAAATCCCCGTTATAGAGATACAATGATAGAAAGTCAATTTCCAACTCAAGCAGATCAAATCACCCACCACTCCCCGCCCCAACGAAAGGGGAAAAAAAAATCGTACAACAATAAGATCAATGGACCAAACACCCAAAAAAGCAAAGCTCAGCTTGAAGAAAAAACCGAAGTGTCATACCTTCCATCGGCTGATGGTTGTCGGTGACGTCGGACTGCGGAACGAGCATCTCGTCATCTTCTTGCTGCAAAAGGGGGAAAGCAGTGCACATCCGATCCCATCAATAAACCAAACCCTAAAATTCGAAAGAGGGAGCAACAACAACAGCAACAGAAAAACAGATAATCTCGAGCAATTGAACTCCCGCTCAATCACAGAGATATTGAACATAGCCGTGCCCTAGACGCTGAACAGCCAATTTGTCCCCCAAAATTCGAAAGGATGAAGACTCGTCTATGTGCAAACGAATCCAACAAAGAACACAAACTGGATGGAACAATGGCACGCAACGCAAGCATTAAACTTTACATATACAAGTAGAGATTGGAGGCGTCCGTACCTCGACAGGGGCAGGATTCACGACAGTCATTAGTGAAGAGAGATAAATATAGAGAGAGATGAGGACGAAGAAGAAGATCGAAAATTTTCTACGGTACAGATATAGATAGTACACTGATTAGAGTCTCAGGAGGAGAGAGAGAGAGAGAGAGAAAGACGGTGTTGAAGGGGGAGAAAACTTCGAAGGAGATCATCGCCAGAGAGGCTAGTCGGGGGAGAACGGCGAAGGTCTTGGTCTTGTTCGTGGAGGGCAATTTTGGAATTTCGGTGCTTTTTTGTTTTTACACCGTTTGGGTTGCAAAGGAGGACGGTAAAAAAAAAAGGAAATTAATGTTGGTGTTCCTGTATTTAGGATTATTTATATTGGTGTTCCACGATTAAATTTTTTTCTGTTGGTGTCCCTAAGGTTTGGATTTGTTTGCTTCGTAACCAATTTTTTTCATGTTTGTACCATTCTAGTTTAAATTGATTAAATCCAAGTCTACTATTGTGTTCCTCGTCCTCAAATTAGTAAGATTTGACTCCCAAAATACCAAAATCTATGTCCGAACCATATCGATTTGAATTTCGAAGCAACAATCCGTTTCGACCTTAAGAATTCAAATCGGAATGGTTCGAGTATGGATTTGAGTATTTTAGGAGTCGAATACTACTAAGTTGAGGTCAATAAACATAGTGATGAGCTTCTATTTGATCAATTTGAACCGAAATGATACGAATATGAAAAATTTCGGTTACAAAGCGAACAAACCAAAACCTTAGGGGTACCACAAAAGATACGATTTCTCACAGTATAGCAAAAGATACGATTTCTCACAGTATAGCAAAAAAGGGTAGGTTGTTGCCTACGGGGATCAAACCCGGGACCTTTAGATACAAGGGCAATGCCTTACCACTTGTATCACCAATTACGCTGTAGCACAATTGGTGATACAAGTGGTAAGGCATTGCCCTTGTATCTAAAGGTCCCGGGTTCGATCCCCGTGGGCAACAACCTACCCATTTAAATGGGAGAAGGGTTGGGTGTGTGGGCTGCATGCCCTTGGACAACCAAGCGGCACCAGTACCGGCGTCGGCACCGTTGGGTGGCTGGGCGGCTTGGTGGCTGGGGTAGCTTGGCCTGAGATGTTACAAAAAAGTACACTTTGAATGAGAGGGGCTCCGACCTTACCGGTCAGCCATTGCTCTATCCATGGGCCGCAGCCCATGTACCCCAACCAAATCCCCATGGCTGGGAGGTTGTTCGTGAGTCTCGAACACGAGACCTCACGCTTTAACAAGCGGCTTAACGCTCACTTGTTACCAATTGCGTTGCAGCACAATTGGTAAGGCATTGCCCTTGTATCTAAAGGTCCCAGGTTCGATCCCCGTGGGCAACAACCTACCCATTTAAATGGGGGAAGGGTTGGGTGTGTGGGCTGCATGCCCTTGGACAACCAGGCGGCACCAGTATCGGCGCCGGCACCGTTGGGTGGCTGGGCGGCTGGGGTAGCTTGGCCTGGGATGTTACAAAAAAGTATACTTTTATGGAGAGGGGCTCCGACCCTTACCGGCCAGTCATTGCTCTATCCATGGGCCGCAGCCCATGTACCCCAACCAAATCCCCATGGCTGGGAGGTTGTTGTCAACGGGGATCGAACCCGCGACCTTTGGCATATCTCCCCTTTCTTGAGAGATATGTCACCAATTGAGCTGCAGCACAATTGGTGACATATCTCTCAAGAAAGGAGAGATATGCCAAAGGTCGCGGGTTCGATCCCCGTTGACAACAACCTCCCAGCCATGGGGATTTGGTTGGGGTATATGGGCTGCGGCCCATGGATAGAGCAATGGCTGGCCGGTAAGGGTCGGAGCCCCTCTCCATAAAAATATACTTTTTTTGTAACATCTCAGGCCAAGCTACCCCAGCCACCAAGCCGCCCAGCCACCCAACGGTGCCGGCGGCGGTACTGGTGCCGCCTGGTTGTCCAAGGGCATGCAGCCCACACACCCAACCCTTCCCCCATTTAAATGGGTAGGTTGTTGCCCACGGGGATCGAACCCGGGACCTTTAGATACAAGGGCAATGCCTTACCAATTGTATCACCAATTGTGCTGCAGCGCAATTGGTGATACAAGTGGTAAGGCATTGCCCTTGTATCTAAAGGTCCCGTGTTCGATCCCCGTGGGCAACAACCTATCCATTTAAATGGGGGAAGGGTTGGGTGTGTGGGTTGCATGCCCTTGGACAACCAGGCGGCACCAGTACCGGCGCCGGCACCGTTGGGTGGCTGGGCGGCTTGGTGGCTGGGGTAGCTTGGCCTGGGATGTTACAGCGAAGGCAATCAACAACCTTATTGCTTCGATCCTTGCCACTGGAGCATAGGTTTCATCATAGTCAATTCCTTCTTGTTGATTGTATCTTTGAGCCACAAGTCTTGCTTTGTTTCTTATCACAGTTCCTGTATCATCTAGCTTATTTCTGAAAACTCATCTGGTTCCTATGATGTGCTTATCCTTGGGGCGAGGAACCAGATGCCATACTTTGTTCATTTCAAATTGATGAAGCTCTTCTTGCATGGCTTGGATCCAATCCGCATCCTTCAGTGTCTCACCTATGTTCTTTGGTTCTACAATAGACAAAAAAGCATTAAAGGCAAAGAAAGTTAGATGTTCGTACCTGACTGGAGGCTTGACGACTCTTCTTTCTCTGTTGGAAGCCAAAGTATTTGATGTGGAGATATTCTGAGTTGAGCATTCAGCTTCCTGGTTGGGGTCACCTTCTCCATTGAAGAACATGTGGGAAGATGAATCATTGAGGTCTCCACAGATGTTGTCGTCGTGCTCATGGTTCCCAGAAATGGATTGTTGTTCATTATCCATGGGAACTGGTGGAGGAGCCATTGGAGGGTTCCGAGCAGCAGGACAGGAACTGGGTGGAGTGACATCTTCATCTGGATCTTCTTGATATGACTTGGGAAACGGGTCTTCAAAGGAATTGGTGGTGTTCTGCACAATCTTTCCAAGTGATTTTTCATTAAAAATAACATGAACACTTTCTTCTACCTTTTTAGTCCTTTTGTTGAAGACTTTGTATGCCTTGCTGCCTGAGGCATATCCAATGAAGATTCCTTCATCACTTCTTGGGTCGAACTTGCCAAGATTGTCCTTCCCATTGTTGTGCACAAAGCACTTGCATCCGAACACCCTTAGATGAGAAATGTTGGGAACTCTTCCTCTTAGGAGTTCATAGGGTGTCTTCTCTGTGATAGGGTGAAGCATGGCTCTGTTGATGATGTAGCATGCTGTGTTGATCGCCTCAGCCCAAAAGGATTGGGAGAGTCCACTTGAGATCAACATAGTTCGAGCCATGTCTTCCAAGGTCCTATTCTTTCTCTCCACTACTCCATTCTGTTGAGGAGTGTATGTTGCAGAGAAGTTGTGATCAATGTCATGCTCACTGCAAAAGGTTAGAAATTCTCCATTTTTGAATTCGGTACCATGGTCAGACCGAATAGCATTAAGTGAACAATCAAGGGATTTTTCTAACAAGGGAACCAGGTCTTTAAAGCGATCAATGACTTCTCTTTTAGATTTAATGAAAATGGTCCAAGTAAAGCGAGAGAAGTCATCGACAATAACAAAAATATACTTGTTCCCTCCTAGGCTTTGAACTCTCATGGGTCCACAAAGATCCATGTGGATGAGCTCAAGAGGCCTTGAGGTGCTTACCATGTTTTTGGATTTGAAGGAACTACGAGCCTGTTTTCCTTTTACACAGTCAGAGCATGGTTCCTTAGATGTGCCACTCAGCTTTGGCAATCCTCTGACTAGTTCCTTTGAGTGTAGCTTTTGAATCAGCTTAGTGCTAGCATGACCAAGACTATCAACAAGGTGAACTTTGTTTACCTGAATGTGATCGTTAAGCTTCACAGTTCCTATTCCACATATTTTCCCTTTGCTTTTGTCTCCAAAGGATATGTTCCCTCCTTGGAGAGGTTGAAGAGAGGTCATTTGATTTCTTTTTCCGGTCATATGGCATGAGCAACCATTGTCAATATACCATAGTTGGGGTTGCCTCTCTTCTTTCTGCACACAAAGGAACTAAGATTTCTGAACCAGCGAAGCTTGGCTTTACTGGGGGGATTAGCATTCCGAGTCTGTGAATAACCAGTGAACTGGTTCCTTTCATGGTAATGAGTACGTTTCTCCTTTTCAAAGTTCCTTTTCTTAGCACAATCAGTGTTGTAATGACCATTCTTACCACAATAGGTACACAAACGATTGTAAACAACATGTCCATATTTTCCTTTTCCTCGCCTAAAAGGTTTTTTAGTTTTCCTTTTGTTAAAATCAACATTGTTTCTAACCTTGCTATGGGCCATGTCAATATATTTTTTGTGAGCAAAGGAATTGGTGAACCATTGGTTTTCAGGAACCATCTTTTCTTTTCCCTTTGGTTCCTTCTTAGGACTTTGAGAATCTTCATTGAGACGTTTGGCAACCTCAGCCTTGTTCTCAAGGACCATGATCTTCTCTGATAGGAATTGATTCCTATCACGAGAAGTGGACAGAGCAATACTGAGGTTCTCATTCATCTCAACAAGTTCTCGCCTAGCCTTTTCTTCATCAGCATCATTGTTCCCTTTATTATTGACATATCCTATTCCATGTCGTTGTCTCACAAAAACAGTTTGATTTATCGTTTTTTCATTAATGGAATTAGTGAGAATGTCTAACCTATCCATTATGGATTGAAGCATGTCATTTCCAGGTGGATTAGCATGCAAGGGAACTTTGACAGAATCTATGCTAGTTTCATCACAAGATTTGCAAGTTTTAAGGTGACTAGCATGCACATTCCTAATATCAATGAGTTTGGAGTGAGTTTTAGCTAGGTCTTTCTCAGTTTCATCAAGTTTCTTACTCCAAACAGAATTCTCAACAGTCAAGCAAACAATTTCATCTTCACAATCATCTAGTTTCTGTTGAAGGGAACTGGTTTCCTTTCCTAGTTTCTTTATGATCTTAAGAAGTTGTTTCTTATCACAATCAACTAGGGATTTTAAGAGATCGTCAGAAGTTACCTCAAGGTCTTCTGAGTCGCTTGAGTCTCCTTTTGCCATGAGACATTTTCCTCCATAGAAGCCACTGAGATCCAGTTCCTCATCTGAGTCTTCTTCCCATGAGGCTACGAGAGCCTTCTTTCTTTGAGGTCTTTCCTCTTCCTTGAACTCTTCTTTGTTGGGACAGTTCTTAGCGTAGTGTCCCTTCTCCTTGCACTCGTAACAGGAAACTTCCTTGAGATCTCTTCTTGGTCCATTGTGAGAGGAACTGCCCTTTTGGAACCTTCCCTTCACAAAGAATTTTTTGATGTTCTTTGTGAAGAAGGTTGTTAGTTCGTCCTCCTCTTCTCCAAGATCTGAGTTCTCTTCCTCCATCTCGAGCCTAGAGAAGGCTTTGGAGATCTTGAGAGCAATTCCTTTCTCCAGTTTCTTGTCGGTATTGGCTTTGGTGTGCTCTCCTTCTTCAACCTCCAGTTTCCCTATGATTTGTGTCAAGGGAAGGGATTGGATGCCTGGAGTGTTCTTCATGATTCCCTTCAGAAGGGTGAATTTGGAGTTGAGTCCATTGATGACCACTAGGGACTTGGAGACTTCATCAAGATCGACTCCCGCCGCTGTCAACTTTCCAATCAATCTGTTGAAGCGGGAGTAGTACTCTGAGATGGTCTCAGTTTCCATCATTTTGAAGGTGTGGTATTCTCCTTCCAAAGCAAACTTTCTGCTTTGCTTTAGTTCCTCACTTCCTTCATGCATCTCCTTGAGAGCTTTCCACATTTCCTTCGCCGTCTTGATGCCTATGACCTTGTCCGTGTCTTCTCTGTCCAATCCATTGAGGATGAACTGCCTGGCCTTGGCATTCTTCTCCATGATGACATAGTGTTCTGGTTTCCAATCTTCTTCCTTCATGGTAAGATCGACGTGGCCATCTCCATTTTCGACTATCCTCCAGTATTGATAGTCGTTGGTCTTGATGTGGCTTTCCATGCACTTTTCCCACCATGTTTCTTCTCCTTTCTTGCGAAAGTGTGGCTTGTTGGTGGAGATTCCTAGCTCAAACTTGCTTGGTTGAGACATGATCTGCAAACTTATCAAAGATCTAGAGCTTTTCCTGCTCTGATACCAATTGTAGGATCGTGATTGTTAGATAAAAACTTAAGGAACTCAGAATAACGATTCTCAGTTCCTTTCGCAGCGGAAATAAACAATCAAGCAAAAGACAAGTTCCTTATAGTGGAAACCTTTGATTGCCAACTAGCAATCCAGGATAAAAACCACTACCTTTCTTTCGAAATGATTTCAAAGTCTACTTCTTGATTTCTTATCTCTTTTGGTTACAGCTTATCCTAGGAACGAACACACAGTTCCTTTGCCTTACACACAGTTAGACAATCCTAGATAACTTAACACAATCAATAATTAATCCAAGAAACAGACTTTCGCACCTAGGAACTATCACTTACAGTCACAAGAACTTAGCACTCAGCTCTTCTTCCTTGACTGGTTCCTCTTGATCTCGGTTTGCTTTGATGATCTTTGTTTGGAGGTTCACACTAGATATTTGCTAATGAGTGTGAGTTCTTGTTTTAGTGCATGAAGATAACCCTTGGGTTAGTCTTCCTTTTATAGAGGATTCTTCGCAGTTCGATCCTCTCTTGGTTCCCACGGATTGAGCTTGCCCTAGGATTAGTGGTTCTCCTTGATCCACGTTGTTCTTGGCATGTGTAAACAACCTAGGCAGTTCAGAATCTCTCTTGGTTGGTCAACTACCTCAGACGAGCCTTGTGGTGTCGTTGTCAAAACGCTTTCGTCCGAGGTTGTAACACCCCCAAATCTGAACCCATTTGGAAATGTATTACCGCCAGTGACCCCAGTATTCCTTACCGAGATCACCCAAGGCTTTACCAAATAAATACAATTTATGAAATGCAATTGATACACAAAGATCAAGCAATAAATTCCAAAACATAACATTATCGAGGAAACAAGAGTTACGGGATTACAACCCAATCCCGAATAGGCCAAACACAGAGTTCAAACAAAGTACAGCGGAAGACAAATAAAAGATTTTACAAACGGGGTTGTGATCGTGATGATCACCTGCCCAAGGATCTCAACCTGATTAAAAGCAATTATTAAAACATCCAAAAACAACCGTCGTCTTCATAGTCAATCTAGTCTCCTCAAATCTTCACTCTATCTAATGTGCCGAATCGAACGGATGACACCAGCCCACATGCGGAGAACAAAGTTTGTGGGTTAGTCTACTTGAATAGACTAGCAAGGGTAAAAAGCAGAATGCTTCGAAGCAGTTGTATTAGGTTAGACTCCTCGTCCCTCGAATGATAATCGAGTACGCTTGTCAACCACCATACTCCTACTGGAATAAATAAGAGGTATGCACAAGAGAAGATTCTAGAAGACTGAATCTTCACAGAAATCAACTCGAAACGAGACTCCAAGAGATTGAGTCTGTAATGAAATATGACAAATCTGGAATGATTACAGGATCATACAACAATGATTTAAGAGTTGACTGAGATGCTTCGGTTCACGACCAACCTCATCGCACACAGCGAATCCAGATTGGAAAGAGAACGTACTATGATCAAAGTCGAGACGAGTTTTCCTAGCTGCACTATAACTTAGCTGCACTACTCGCCCAAGGTATATTAATCATGTGCACTCGGGAACTTATCTTATTTAATTCCAAAACGAGCATTACGTTATAAGCTTTTACATCTCCACACAAGAGATATCGGATCTCCTCACAAGAGATATCAGATCTCCTCACAAGAGTTATAGAAGGGATGAACCCTGAAAGATTTGGCACTAGCGAAGTGCGCCTACCCTGTGAAAGGGTATGGTCATGACCAAAGAGAAAGTACTGGGGATGAACCACCAAGTACCGGTTATAAAGAAACATCTAAACCCCCTCAAGGTACATAGCGTTCCTAGCCACTAGTGCTAACTAAACAGTATAGCACAACAGTTACTGGATAAATCCACATAAAGGCCCGAAAGGCGATCACAGATAATAGCGTTGTTCTAACAGATATACAACCTATTATATGATTTTCAAAACAGTTTAACAAAACCGTTTCCAGACAAACAGAATATTCATTCCAAATTAATTACTCAGATAAACTACTGATAATTAATGTAAATATGGAATGAATGAGCAAGAGCGAACCGCCACTTGCCTTAATCCGCATAATAGTCTAAAGACGTCACTGGATTTCGGGCTCGACACGGTAGTTCCGACAGCACAACAACCTTCGAGTCGACCCATAAAAGGAACCCTAAGTTAGATCCGACATAAACAGTACGAATCTAAACACGGCGAAAGAATACGAAAGGAAAGACGCCATGACGACAACCGACCAAGCCAAATCCACGAAGGCGTTCTGGGCACTGGCGGCGGTCGCCGTTCTTGGCGGCGGTCGCCGCGAAGAACACGGCGGTCGCCGTGACGAATTCAGACGACACAGAACGAGAGAAAACTCACCCCAAAACACGAGTGGTTAGGCCTCCTTCGACTTGCTTTGGCTTCTAACCTCCAAGGCTAACCAAAAGCTTCACAAAGGCACTCATGAACCACACCAAAGCAACACCGGCGAGACCTTCAAACTCCGGCGAAAACACAACTCCGGCGAGAGGCGAATTTGGCAGAGGTTTGGTGCTGGGATGGCTCAAAACCTCACCCCAACACCTCCTTTTATAGCCAAAGTGTCTGAAGCGTTCAACCAAACCCTGAGACGCGGCCGAAAGCAAGATCGGCGCCCTCGATTTCCGCCGACGACCAACGGGCAATGCCCACTGGACAATCACGGTGGTCGCCGTTTTTGCCTGCGGCGGGCACGCGGCGGTCGCCGTAAATGCGGCGGTCACCGTTGCCAGGTCTGTCGCGGCCAGCTAGAAGCTGACACGCTGACTCCTCGGGCCCAACCACGGCGATCGCTGTTTCTCCCTTTTCCCGCCCGTTCAGCTTTGAACGAACCAGACGTTAAACCGGGATAAAAATTATCGTACGCGAACGACAATTAGAATCTAAGGCACCTTGTCTGTATATTATTTCACTGAGAAAAATATTACAGATACAGAGCACATTACAGAATGTCTCAAGCTACCTGAATTAAATCCGACGTACACAACGGGTACTCGGGAAAATTCCATAATTCCCAAAATAACCTTACAAAATTACGGGGTATCACATCACCTCCCCCTTAAAAGAAGTTTCGACCCCGAAACTTGGCCGAAAAACAACTCGGGAAAGTGTCTGAGCATCTCTGCCTCGGTTTCCCAAGTAACTTCCTCAGTCCCAAACCTGGACCACATAACTCGTACCAACAGTACGATCTCGTTGCACAATCGCTTTACACGGCGTTCGAGAATGCACACTGACATCTCCTCTCAAGTACCATTTGCCTGAATCTCGACGTCCTTATAGCTCAGCCTACGAGACTCATCTTGGCACGGATATCCTTAGCAATGATACGTGGAACACATTATACACTGGGTATGCCGATGGCGACAATGCCAAATGGTACGTTAGAGATCTTACTCTATCTAGAATCTTGAATGGTCCCATGTAGCGAGGGTTAAGCTTCCCACGCTTACCAAACCTGAAAACATCCTTGGGTGGCGATACTGTGACAAATACCTTGCCACCAACCTCGAACTTAACACTTTAACGCTTCTGATCTGCGTAAAACTTTTGTCGACTCTGAGCGGTCAACAACCTCTGTCTACTCAGAGCAATGTTCGAAGTTGTCCTTTCGACCAACTCTGGTCCAAGTAGAATCTTGTCGGCGTACTCAACCCAACAAATCTGAGATCTACCTCTGTGACCATACAAAGCTTCAAACGGAGCCATCTTGATTATAGCATGCCAGCTATTATCGTACGTGAGCTCAATCAGACTTAGGTTGTCTTCCCAGCTAGTCGGATGATCGAGTACGTATGCTTCTTAGCATATCCTCTAGGGTCTAGATGGTCTTTCAGACTGACCATCTGTCTGAGGATGAAACGCTGCTGAATCTCAATTCAGTTCCCATGGCCTTGTGAAGTTCTTGCTATAAACTTGACATAAATCGGCCATCTCGATCCGATACAATGGTCTTAGGAATGCCATGTAACGGACAATCTCCTGGTGGAAACTTCTGCTGACCTCTGGGTTACCCAAGTAACCTCAGTTTCCAATGCAAACACTATTGATGCTAGTTCTAGGTCATGTGTTGGTTAGTTTGCTTCATAGGTTTTCAATTGTCTAGATGCGTATGCAATATCCTTGCCTTTCTGCATCAAAGACACATCCCAACCCATTTCTCGAAGCATTAACTATAGACCATATAGCCATCATTCTGACAATGCCAAAACTGGTGCATAAGTCAGACACTGTTTCAACTTCTTGAAAATTGGTCTTGCACTTGTCATCCCAGACAACTTCTTGTTGCCCTTGCGGAACAGACTGGTCATAGGTGGAGTGATCTTAAAAAAATCCTTCCATGAACCGTCTATAATGCTCAATAAGCTCTGGGAAACTGCGCACCTCGCTCACACCCTGAGGCCGCTTCCAAACAACTACTGATTCACTCTTCTGGGGAATAACCATAACCTCATTCTTATTGATCACATGGCCTAAGAAAGCCACTTCTAGATCCAACAATCGCACTTAGTCCACTTTGCGTACAACCGACTTGGTCTAAGGACCGATAAAGCAATCCACAGATGTTCCCTGTGAGCTTCCTTGCTCGGGAAAATATCAAAATGTCATTGATGAAGACCACTATGAACTTATTCAAGTACTGGTCTAAAACATTGATGCACTAGGTTCAAGAAAACTGCTAAAGCATTCGTAGATCCAGATGGCATGACTACAAACTCGTAGTAACCATCCCTCGTCTGAACGCAATCCTCGGAATATCATCCTCACGAATCCTGAGCTGATAAAAAAAACAGATCTCCGGTCGGTCTTGGAGAAACTTTTGCTCCCTGTAGTTGATCCAACAGATCATCACTCCTTGGTAACATATACTTGCTCTTGATCGTGACTTTATTCAATTCTCGAAAGTCAAAATAAAGTCGAAACGGTCCATCTTTCTTTTTGACACATAAAACTAGGGCACTCCTAATCAAGGTGATGCATTCAGCTTTATATAACTTTTGTCAAGAAGATCCTTGAGTTGCTTCTTCAATTCTTGCGTCTCAATAGGAGCCATCCGGTACAGTGCCTCAGAGATCGGCGTGGTACACGGCTCGAGATCAATTGCAAACTCCACGACTATAACACCCCCAAATTTAACCCCGTTTGAAAGCGTTACTGCCGATGACCCCGAACGTAAACCCCGAAGTCACCCCAGGCTTTTCCGACGTCATAACTGACTTAAAACACAGTTACAATACTAAAATCATAACTTTTATTAAACCACATGCTCGCGGAATTACACGATTCCTAAAACGACCCAATTAATCAGAAATACAACAGCGAAATACTTTTAAACAAAATACAAAATAGCACAACGGAAATCTTTAAAATACAACGACAAAACAACTTGTCAAAACACCGTTCATCTTCATAGTCGTTCTAGCCTTCTTAGATCTGCATGTGCCGAAACGGACGGACGACACCCCCATGACGTTACAGAAATATAAAAATACAAGAGTTAGTCTAATGAATAGACTAAGCAAGGGCTTCACCAATAATCCACACAAACACATCACAAGCAATTCCACATATCACAAATCACATCACAAACAGTTCCACATATCACAAATCACATGATTACAGCATATATCTTATATTAGCGTTGATTCTAGCAGAATATACAACCTAACATAATATCAGATTTTAATTATTTCAAATTAATTCATAACCACTTGCCTGGAAAGACGAGCTCAAACAAAGCTTAAGAACGGGTTCCTGAATCCAAAACGGGGACAGATCTGGAATAAAAATCCCTCAAAGTCAAACCACAAGACACAACTCTCGGACAGCCAATACCGCGATCGCGGTGAGTCGCGGCCAGTCGCGGTTCATCAACAGTGGCAAAGCTTCGACAGCTTCCATGGCGGGAAAGAATTATTACCCACCTCGATTCAAGCTTCGTCTTGCATTCGAATTGATCACAAAGCACCTCTAAGCTTCACCTAACACCTTGGCAACCTTCTCCAACCCACGAAGCCTCTCGATTCAAGCCCAAAACCGAGCTCATAGCTCGTGCATCAATGGCGAAACAGGGGAAAACAGAGGAGAAAGAGAGAAGAAGAAGAAGAGAGAAAGAAAGGGTTCGGTCTTCACCTCCTTTTATAGTACAAATCCGAACCACCTCAAGGGGAACAAGTCGGGGACAAGGGGACAAAGGCAAAGGGCAAGTTGCAAGCCCACTTGGCCTGCCCAGAAAAATCAGAAAAACAGAGCGCTACAGTGACCGCCTTCGAGGAAGACGACCGCCTCTGTCATTGGCATTACCGCGATCGCGGCCGGTCGCGGTGGATCGCGGCAGATCGCGTCAGGTCGCGGTGAGTCGCGGTTTTAAGCCGACTTCGCTAATACTTATCCGAACTCAACTTGGGTTAATTTCTTAACTCCGGGTTAAATATATTCGTGCATCATCTAGCACAAACATCTCAAGCAATCACCTCGCACCATTACCGTGCACAAATATCTTATATAAATACCGTGCACAAATATCTTATATAAATATCTTGCACAAATACTTTACATAATTATCCTGCATATATTTGTGACACTCCAGGCCAAGCTAACACAGCTACCAAGCCACCACCCATCTTACATGATGCCGGTGCCGGTACTGGTGCCCGCCTGAGTCCACAATTATCCTACACGAATATCTTATATAAATATTTTACAACGATATCTTATATAATTATTTTGCAACGATATCTCATACAATTATTTTGCAACAATAACTCATACGAGTAAAGCTTAAAAATACCCTTAAAAATTACGGGGTGTTACATTACTACCCCCTTATTTTAAGTTTCGACCCCGAAACTTGCATTAAGCCAAAGAGGATTCCGCCTCACTAACAAACTTATTATCCTTAATCATAACCGGCCTTATGCCATCTCTAACTTAAAAATCCTTACAGGAATAATTTAACACCTTCCTTTAAAAATTCTCTAACTTAAATCCTTTAAGATTCCTTAATTTTTCTCCAAACATAATCACAACATCTCATTCCTACGTTCCTCGAAACGAATCACACAAGATACTACTCCTATTTCCTCAAAAAGAGTGATACCACAAGTCTTATAACCTCAAAGCATAACAAGGAAACTGGGAACTCAAGTCTCACTAGAGATTCACCTTAACAGACTCAAGAGAAGAGGCACGACTATGAACGGTGTAACTTTTTCACTTTTGAAAATTTCGAGCCTTCGCAAATATTTCAAACAAGTGAAAATATTCCAACGAATGAAAATATTTCAAACCGGTATGTAACACCCCCAAGCCTAGCTACCCCAGCAACCAAGCCACCCAGCCATCTTACATGATGCCGGTGCCGGCACTGGTGCCGCCGGTGAGTTCACAAGAACCGTTCGAAAATATTTTCAAACAAAATGAGTAAATGGTTCATTAAATCCCACACCCGTTTTAAAAACTTTCGGCTTTGATACCATTTCTGTAACACCCCTAAATTTAACCCCGTTTGAAAGCGTTACTGCCGATGACCCCGGACGTAAACCCCGAAGTCACCCCAGGCTTTTCCGACGTCATAACTGACTTAAAACACAGTTACAATACTAAAATCATAACTTTTATTAAACCACATGGTCGCGGAATTACACGATTCCTAAAACGACCCAATTAATCAGAAATACAACAGCGAAATACTTTTAAACAAAATACAAAATAGCACAGCGGAAATCTTTAAAATACAACGACAAAACAACTTGTCAAAACACCGTTCATCTTCATAGTCGTTCTAGCCTTCTTAGATCTGCATGTGCCGAAACGGACGGACGACACCCCCATGACGTTACAGAAATATAAAAATACAAGAGTTAGTCTAATGAATAGACTAAGCAAGGGCTTCACCAATAATTCACACAAACGCATCATAAGCAATTCCACATATCACAAATCACATCACAAACAGTTCCACATATCACAAATCACATGATTACAGCATATCTCTTATATTAGCGTTGATTCTAGCAGAATATACAACCTAACATAATATCAGATTTTAATTATTTCAAATTAATTCATAACCACTTGCCTGGAAAGACGAGCTCAAACAAAGCTTAAGAACGGGTTCCTGAATCCAAAACGGGGACAAATCTGGAATAAAAATCCCTCAAAGTCAAACCACAAGACACAACTCTCGGACAGCCAATACCGCGATTGCGGTGAGTCGCGGCCAGTCGCGATTCATCAACAGTGGCAAAGCTTCGACAACTTCCATGGCGGGAAAGAATTATTACCCACCTCGATTCAAGCTTCGTCTTGCATTCGAATTGATCACAAAGCACCTCTAAGCTTCACCTAACACCTTGGCAACCTTCTCCAACCCACGAAGCCTCTCGATTCAAGCCCAAAACCGAGCTCACAGCTCGTGCATCAATGGCGAAACAGGGGAAAACAGAGGAGAAAGAGAGAAGAAGAAGAGAGAGAGAAAGAAAGGGTTCGGTCTTTACCCCCTTTTATAGCACAAATCCGAACCACCTCAGGGGGAACAAGCCGGGGACAAGGGGACAAAGGCAAAGGGCAAGTTGCAAGCCCACTTGGCCTGCCCAAAAAAATCAGAAAAACAGAGCGCTACAGTGACCGCCTTCGAGGAAGACGACCGCCTCTGTCATTGGCATTACCGCGATCGCGGCCGGTCGCGGTGGATCGCGGCAGATCGCGTCAGGTCGCGGTGAGTCGCGGTTTTAAGCCGACTTCGCTAATACTTATCCGAACTCAACTTGGGTTAATTTCTTAACTCCAGGTTAAATATATTCGTGCATCATCTAGCACAAACATCTCAAGCAATCACCTCGCACCATTACCGTGCACAAATATCTTATATAAATACCGTGCACAAATATCTTATATAAATATCTTGCACAAATACTTTACATAATTATCCTGCATATATTTGTGACACTCTAGGCCAAGCTAACACAGCTACCAAGCCACCACCCATCTTACATGATGCCGGTGCCGGTACTGGTGCCCGCCTGAGTCCACAATTATCCTACACGAATATCTTATATAAATATTTTACAACAATATCTTATATAATTATTTTGCAACGATATCTCATACAATTATTTTGCAACAATAACTCATACGAGTAAAGCTTAAAAATACCCTTAAAAATTACGGGGTGTTACAACGACACGATTCGGGGTATCCAGGAATATCTTCTGGAAAGACACCCGTAAATCCTCTAACCACAGAAATATCAAAAACTGAAGTCGATCACTGCCTTATGACGCTTCTATCAATCCATACCGAGAATAATTATCGTATGGACCATGGTTATTTAGGTCAAATCGCTTTGAATTTCTTACCCTTGATGGTAATCGACAATCCGACAGACGATTGGTTCCCACTAAATGGTCACCATCTTGGACCAGCCCACTACATGGTTCACAAACGACTCACTAGTGGCTCCGAGCCCAGGCCCAGCCATTACCAGCGTCCACTGTTGCCATGAGCCGCTGTCCATACATCTCAACCCATCCTTGGTAACTCCACCTAATTAATAGGTAGCCATCTCCTAAGAGGTTGTTGGTGAGTCTCGAACACGAGACTTTACCCCACTAACAAGCAATGAAACATTAACTTGGTATAAACTAAAGGTTCATATATAAGAAGAGTTACAACAAAAGGTTCACAACCTCGTTGCACACACAACTTACAACCATCCAAAATTAAAGTCTGGGTAGCACCCACATCAACAACACATTAACAACAGTAGTACAAAGTACTTTAAGCAAGTGGAGCATCGGGTCCATCCGCCGCACGTATCACGTATAGGCGTTGACCTTGGCTTCCTGAAGCCACTGGGGCTTTCCCTTTGTTCTGCGCAGTCGTCTGCATTGAAGGGCTAGGAGCTTCCACCGGACTGAACCTGGGTTGGTTGTTCTGATTAATTGATCCCTGTTGTGATTCAGCTCCTTTCCCGTTTCTCTGCTGACAGAACGCCTGCATATGACCCTCCTTTCCGCAGCCAAAGCATGTCTTTTTGTCCTTCAGACATTCATTGCTCTTGTGCCCGTGCGTACCGCAGTTGTAGCACTGAATCGGATTATTGCCTTGGCCAGAACGTTGCGTAGACTCATCATGAGTCTTATTCGTTCTTGCTCGGCCAGATTTGGCAAAATCTGATGGCGGCGCGGGGCGTTTGAACCCACTTGCCTGAGGCTGGTACTGCACTTGCCTCTAGCTGTTATGCTTCTTGGTCGACTCCTCCAGAGTCACCTCCAGCTTGTAGGCTGTATCCACATACTGCTCCAGAGTAGAGCATGAGTGGTGCACCATCATCGGCTTGATGTCTGGACTCATCCACTCGTGGAAATACCAGATCTTCTGTGCCTCACTGGATATCTCAGGTCCAGCGTACTGCATTAGATGATTGAATTTGGTTGCAAGCTCGGTCACCTTCAATCCATCCGTTTGCGGATACAGAAACTCCTTGTGTTTCTCCTCCCTCATAGCACGAGAGAAGAAACGATCAGTCATCTTGGTCTTAAACATAGACCAGGTCAATACCGGGCTATCAGCTAAGCCGGTACTCTTCCACCATTCGCTGGCTTCTTCCTTTAACTGAAGAGAGGCTATATGCACCTTCTCAGCTTCAGTGCACTCAACATTGCGGAATAGCCGCTCCATGTGGGAAAACCAATGAGCCACCTTGACTGGCTCTCCTTTCCCATCGAAGTTGTCAGGTCTCATAGAGTTAATGGCCTTCAGCGCTCGGCCATACTCTCCTCTATCCCTGATCACACCTCCATGTAGCACATGGTTCCCTTGTTCCTCAAACCTCGGAACTTCTGGAGGTACTAGCACTCCTTGTGCCTGATGCACATTCGGGCGTAACGCGTCGGCAATCGCTTGCATGACGATTCCCCGAATTTCTGCAACAGCTGTTTTATCAAATATCCTTGGAGCGTTGTCCCTAGCTGGGTCGTTGCCTCCAGGATTATTATGGAAGACAGACTCACGCTCTTCTGATGGGTCTGCAACATTCCTCGGATTTAGTCTAGGGTCATTGCTTGGCCCAGCACCAATACGGATAACGTTCCTCGTGTTCACCATCTGTTTACCGATCAAATTCCAAGGATTTTATCACATTAATATCATTCTGATATACTTATCGTAATAAAATCAACTTAGAATAGATCAACTTGGTAATTTATATTGATGAACTCAAACCGAGTAACTAGGTTCTACAACCTCAACTCACAACGAGCGAACTGGGAATCAAGCCTAACTGGAGATGGCGAAACCACATCGGCTTCTCTCGGGTTCCTCTGAAGAGAACAGAATGCACCCATAACAAACGGGGCAACGGGAAAGGAATTAGTCTTTCTAGACATAGAAGCAAGCTTACTATATCAGACTGTACAGAAGACATGACTATGAACGGTGTTTTGAAATTCTTTTCACTTTGAAAATTCAGAGCACTTTTAAAGCATTTTCAAAAACGGATAAATGATTTATAAAATCTCAAACCCGTTTTAAAACCTTTGGCTCTGATACCACAACTGTAACACCCCCAAATCTGAACCCATTTGGAAAGGTATTATCGCCAGTGACCCCAGTGTTCCTTACCGAGATCACCCAAAGCTTTACCAAATAAATACAATTTATGAAATGCAATTGATACACAAAGATCAAGCAATAAATTCCAAAACATAACATTGTCGAGGAAACAAGAGTTACGGGATTACAACCCAATCCCGAATAGGCCAAACACAGAGTTCAAACAAAGTACAGCGGAAGACAAATAAAAGATTTTACAAACGGGGTTGTGATCGTGATGATCACCTGCCCAAGGATCTCAACCTGATTAAAAGCAATTATTAAAACATCCAAAAACAACCGTCGTCTTCATAGTCATTCTAGTCTCCTCAAATCTTCCCTCTATCTGATGTGCCGAATCGAACGGATGACACCAGCCCACATGCGGAGAACAAAGTTCGTGGGTTAGTCTACTTGAATAGACTAGCAAGGGTAAAAAGCAGAATGCTTCGAAGCAGTTGTATTAGGTTAGACTCCTCGTCCCTCGAATGATAATCGAGTACGCTTGTCAACCACCATACTCCTACTGGAATAAACAAGAGGTATGCACAAGAGAAGATTCTGGAAGACTGAATCTTCACAGAAATCAACTCGAAACGAGACTCCAAGAGATTGAGTCTTTAATGAAATATGACAAATCTGGAATGATTACAGGATCATACAACAATGATTTAAGAGTTGACTGAGATGCTTCGGTTCACGACCAACCTCATCGCACACAGCGAATCCAGATTGGAAAGAGAACGTACTATGATCAAAGTCGAGACGAGTTTTCCTAGCTGCACTATAACTTAGCTGCACTACTCGCCCAAGGTATATTAATCATGTGCACTCGGGCACTTATCTTATTTAATTCAAAAACGAGCATTACGTTATAAGCTTTTACATCTCCACACAAGAGATATCAGATCTCCTCATAAGAGATATCAGATCTCCTCACAAGAGTTATAGAAGGGATGAACCC
Source organism: Rheum nobile (assembly GCA_027886185.1). NCBI lineage: Eukaryota > Viridiplantae > Streptophyta > Magnoliopsida > Caryophyllales > Polygonaceae > Rheum > Rheum nobile. Next base: position 348,647 of record WOAB01000342.1, on the reverse strand, counting down.
TGAAAGATTTGGCACTAGCGAAGTGCGCCTACCCTGTGAAAGGGTATGGTCATGACCAAAGAGAAAGTACTGGGGATGAACCACCAAGTACCAGTTATAAAGAAACAGCTAAACCCCCTCAAGGTACATAGCGTTCCTAGCCACTAGTGCTAACTAAACAGTATAGCACAACAACAGTTACTGGATAAATCCACATAAAGGCCCGAAAGGCGATCACAAATAATAACGTTGTTCTAACAGATATACAACATATTATATGATTTTCAAAACAGTTTAACAAAACCGTTTCCAGACAAACAGAATATTCATTCCAAATTAATTACTCAGATAAACTACTGATAATTAATGTAAATATGAAACGAATGAGCAAGAGCGAATCACCACTTGCCTTAATCCACAGAATAGTATAAAGACGTCACTAGATTCCGGGCTCGACACGGTAGTTCCGACAGCACAACAACCTTCGAGTCGACCCATAAAAGGAACCCTAAGTTAGATCTGACATAAACAGTATGAATCTAAACACGGCGAAAGAATACGAAAGGAAAGACGCCACGACGACAACCGACCAAGCCAAAGCCACGAAGGCATTCTGGGCACTGGCGGCAGGCGCCGTTCTTGGCGGCGGTCGCCGTATTCATCACGGTGGTCGCCGCGAAGAACACGACGGTCGCCGTGACGAATTCAGACGATACAGAACGAGAGAAAACTCACCCCAAAACACGAGTGGTTAGGCCTCCTTCGACTTGCTTTGGCTTCTAACCTCCAAGGCTAACCAAAAGCTTCACAAAGGCACTCAGGAACCACACCAAAGCAACACCGGTGAGACCTTCAAACTCCGGCGAAAACACAACTCCGGCGAGAGGCGAATTTGGCAGAGGTTTGGTGCTGGGATGGCTCAAAACCTCACCCCTAACACCTCCTTTTATAGCCAAAGTGTCTGAAGCGTTCAACCAAACCCTGAGACGCGGCCGAAAGCAAGATCGGCGCCCTCGATTTCCGCCGGCGACCAACGGGTAATGCCCACTGGACAATCACGGCGATCGCCGTTTTTGCCTGCGGTGGGCACGCGGCGGTCGCCGTAAATGCGGCGGTCGCCGTTGCCAGGTCTGTCGCGGCCAGCTAGAAGCTGACACGCTGACTCCTCGGGCCCAACCACGGCGGTCGCTGTTTCTGAACGGCGGTCGCCGTTTCTCCCTTTTCCCGCCCGTTCAGCTTTGAACGAACCAGACGTTAAACCGGGATAAAAATTATCGTACGCGAACGACAATTAAAATCTAAGGCACCTTGTCTGTATATTATTTCACTGAGAAAAATATTACAGATATAGAGCACATTACAGAATGTCTCAAGCTACCTGAATTAAATCCGACGTACACAACGGGTACTCGGGAAAATTCCATAATTCCCAAAATAACCTTACAAAATTACGGGGTATCACAGAGGTTGTGTAAGCTGGCCGCTTGGGAACCGTCTGTTGGACAGCGACGTCTTCATGTGCTGTCACTTTCATCGTCTCTGTCCGAGGTAGAGGTTCTCTAGGCATCTTGTTCTTTAGCTCTTGGACCTTGGCAGACTTTTGGAAGCTTCGGACAAGTCGTTTTCGACACCTTTTGTCCGAGGTTGTGTGTCCCTAGATTTCTCGGGAATCGCAATGTCGCAAGCTCCATTTCTGGGCACACCTGGGTTCCTCTGGATTCCTTCAGCTGTCTTGTTCCTTTGGTTCCCTTGTTCTGTTTGCCTTTCATGCCTTAGGTAATTTCCTGTGGTTCCTTAAAACACATCTTTGAGATAAAACATTAGTATCATAATATTTGTCATCTTCAAAAGTAGAGAAACTGAGGAACGGAACTCTCAGGGAAACCTAAGTTCCAGAGTTCCGTTTCCTAACAGCTTCCCTTGTGACCATCATTGAACAAATCAAATATCGAGTTAAGCACATTAGAAATTATCAAAATAATCCAAACAAGTAGAAGTTTCGTCTTGGCATTTTATCGAACACCTTACGTGTACCGTTACAATATATGCCTAGACCCCAAATTCCTGGAGATTGAAACTGTAATTCCATAATCCTACCGAACTAAAATTAACAAACCTCATAATCAAACAAATACATCCAAATCTGAACCTTAACCAGTCGTTCCCAATTATTGAAACATGAGGGGGGAAACTTACAAATTTCGCCGCCGTTGCGAAGATCTATCAGTGGAGGGTGGCATGCTATCGAGTCCAACCTCGAGTCGCAGATGATGGAAGATTATTGGCGCTCCTGGTGGTTGGACCGGCGGAAGCGAGTGGGGCGCGCGACGAGTTGGCCAAGAAGCAAAACGGAGAGAAGGCAAAGGAGTCGCCAGTGGCCGGATGGGGTGGCTCGCCGATGGTCGGGGTGAGGGAGAGAGAGCGTGAGGAGGGAGTTCGGGGGAGAGATAGAGGGAAAGGAGGGTTAGGGATATGAGGGCTTAGGGCTGAGAGGTATCGGGGTTGGGAGAAAAGAAAGAGAGAAGAGAGAGAAAGAAAAGAATAGAGGGAGAGAGAAAGAAAAGCAAAGAGAATTTTTTTTTTGTTGAGGCGGGCTTTAAGAGGCCCGCCTCAACAAGCTTTAATTGAGGCGGGCTACTTGGCCCGCCTCAATTAGTTAGCATTAGAGGCGGGCCTTACCCTGGCCCGCCTCTAATACTTTAGCGGGAAATGTTTTTTCGGATACTTGTTGATGCGTATATTAATTTGCCCGTCTCAAAAGATGTTTTTGAGGTGTATAAATTAATTATTCGCCTCAAAAACCAAAAAAAAAGTGATTGCCTAAGTCGTTGTTGAGGCGTTTTGAACTATGTACGCCTCTAAAAGGGAGCCTCAAAAAGTGTTTTTTCCACTAGTGATTGGGCTTCATTTTATCAAGTCAGTGAAAATGTAATGGGCTTATTGGCCTAACTAAATAACTATCTATAACTTTTTGATTGGGCTTAATTAATGGGCTTTAATCTAGTTACCAATTGATATGGGTATTTGCTTCTGGTTCATTGATTTTAGAATTTATAAATAATATTATTTTATATATATTATTTTAGAAAGATATTGCATGTTTGGTTAAAGTTGTTTCTTTGTTTGATTATTTTATGGTTTAAGTCTGATATATGCTCTTGGCATGATTTTTTGTTTATAAGTGTATGGCATGAATTGATTGATGGAATACAGATGAAAAATATGTTTTAAAAATGTACAATTCTGTGCTCATAGACTTTAAATGGGCTTATTAACCCATTCAATGTACTATATATATTAATGTGCCGGATAGAATGTAATGGGCTCATAAGGCCAAATTAAATATGTATAACTTTTTATGTGCGGCCCAAATAGTCACAAACATTTAATTGTGATGTAACTTGACCTTAAGCTTATTTAGGGCGTGTTCTTTAGTTATAACAATCTATCTGTTTATGTTTGTGCAAGTATGCTTTATAACTTGAAATGTTGTAATCATATATTAAAGAAAACTATCAGTGTGAAATATATATGTTGCAATGTATGTATGATAGACAATACCTTTTTCGTAGATCTGTAGGAAATGATGTTGTCGTACAAAATCTGATTTCAACTTTGCAATTGTTTCCTATCTCTCATTGCATGTGAGAACGTGAGGTGTCCCTGATAACAACACTGATTATTACATTGGGAATATAAATTTCAATTTGCTAATAGTATCAAGGTAGTCTTTGTGACATTCCAATTTAGATTTTTTGTTTGCTTTTTAACTTATACTCTAATTACTGACTTTTAAACTTTTGAATTATAGATGCTTATCAATTGAAAATCAGATCGCCATAATATGATGGTCACTTTGGCTTATATTCTCCAAGGTAGTACTTCTTACATAAAAACTTATCCTATATGTATGATCATTAACTGGTAGTGTGATTACTGAAAGAGCTCTAAAGGTATGACTAATATACTAAAGCTCTAAAGGTATGACTAATATGAAAGAGCTCTAAAGCTCTAAATTATGAAAGAGCTCTAAAGCTCTAAAGGTATGACTAATATACTATTATTTCATCCATCTGGATATGTTCAATAAAGTATAGTGTCGTTAATGATCATAAAAATTGTGCCATTACAGGCTGCAACATATAATCTCTAATATGCATATGTTAAACTGATTCAATTTATACAATCAGGTCATGATTTCATCAATTGACTAATTCTATACTTAAATGATTTACTTGCTTATTATGTACTTAACTAATTTGTTCATGGTATAGGAAACATATGGGAGCTCGAATTGAAGTCAAAAGGAAAATTGGATTATAAATGCATACAAAAGAAGACCTAAAGGTATGTCTTATATACTAACTTTTAGTGCGGTAAGTAATTTAGTTGGAAATAGTGTATTAAATAGGTTAGTTGTAAACTAAATAGTATGAGTTGTAACTTGTAAGTAAATGCTTCACTTATAAACTAATTCATGTAAGTGACAACAAAAATTAGATACTTATAAAATAAATATTAATAGTACACAACTGCACTACACAACATTACAGATTATATAAGTCACTTTTTAAATATATAACTGAATACAATGTATGTATCTTTAAATGAAAACATTAAAGATTTATATAGCAATTTAGTTGTAAATACTAAATAAATTGCGTACGGTCTTCTTTTATAGGAACTTTAAACAATCGAATTACTCGAACCTTTAACTCATAATTCCCTCGACTACCTGTAATATCATGTGTTTCTTGTTCTTGTTTTGACATAGCTACGGAACAGATATAGAAAAAACAATAAAAGTTAAATTATGTAATACGAAACATAGTTATTGAATTATGTAATTCAATACATGTGAGACATTCACCAAGACCTGGAAATAAATATGACTACAATGCTGGTTAGATAAACATAATGTTTGACAAAAAAAAAGATAAACAAAATGTAAACTTTAATTTAGATATCTTTATATGTCATCTGGAGTTATGTTTACTGAGTTAAAATAGGATTCTATAAATACATAATAGTATATAATATACATTCATCACTCTCTAAAAAAACTGAAATTATTTATTTCATATGACCAGATCTGGAGGTTGGTGAAGAGATATGGAATGGGTGGATGTTCTGACAAGCTCTAAAGTCACTAAATGTAAGCAGGCTCTCTCTCTCTCTCTCTCTCTCTCTCTCTCTCTCTCTCTCTCTCTCTCTCTCTCTCTCTCTCTCTCTCTCTCTCTCTCTCTCTCTCTCTCTCTCTCTCTCTCTCTCTCTCTCTCTCTCTCTCTCTCTCTCTCTCTCTCTCTCTCTCTCTCTGTGTGTGTGTGTGTGTGTGTGTGTGTGTGTGTGTGTGTGTGTGTGTGTGTGTGTGTGTGTGTGTGTGTGTGTGTGTGTGTGTGTGTGTGTGTGTGTGTGTGTGTGTGTGTGTGTGTGTGTGTGTGTGTGTGTGTGTGTGTGTGTGTGTGTGTGTGTGTAACATTGAGATGAACATGACAAATAGATATTCAATATTGCATAGAGTAGAGTGAATGAAAGGATAAAAAATAGATATTCGATGTTGCATATAGGTTCTGAATTATTACCTTGTAACTGAATTATGCATTTCTTGAATAAAACTGAAACAAAGAAAATAAATCAATATCAGTTCTGTTTGAAATGTTAAATTTGAATCTCTGCAAAACAGACACTGAAGTTAAGTTTCAAATGATATATGCATTACAAATGAAATAACTGAGTTTTGCTTTAGTTGAGCATTACCTCTTAAATGTCTGTTTTCTGTTGTAGTTAATGTTATGAAATAACTGAGAATGTCTAGATTTATAGACGAATATGTGAAAGAGATGTAGTCTTGTATTAGAAGTTTCGGTAGAACAAATCATGTTTGTTTTTTAATTTTTGGAATGCATAGATTTTTCTATATCATATCCTCGTAGTAATCTTTTTAATTTTGTACATAACCATTCTGTACGGCTGATAATGATTCTATATTATATTTTGACTTTTTTGTTCAGATCTTGTAATCAGTGTTGCTTTTTATGGATATGTTATGATTTGCAGAATTTCTGACATTGGGAAACAGAGAAAGCACACTTTTTATGGAAATGTTATGATTTGTAGAAGTTATGATTTGCAGAATTTATGCAATCAGTGTGTATGCGGTTTTGTAATTTCTGTGCAGGTTTTGTGCATTGTTTTGTAATATTTGTGGTTGTTCTATTGAGAGTTTTGCTGCATTTCTGTAATGCTTAATTTTTGTATGCTTCATAATATTTGTGCAGGTTTGTGTAGGTTTTGTGCAATGTTTTCGTGCAGGTTCATGTGTGTTTATGCGGTTTTGTAATATTTGTGCAATGTTTTGCTGCATTCTGTAATGCTTAATTTTTGTATGCTTCATAATTTTTTTTATTGTATAAGAGGTTTGGAATGTCATTTACAACAAAAGATTTTTTTTTAAATTAAATATTGGATTTTATTCAATTAAAAAGTAGCTCGTAATTTTATTTGCTTCTTTTTTTTTGGAAAGATTAAGAATACCCAAAAAAAAAGTACAAAGATAATATATGCAAAAGTAGGTCAAAATCATGATTTTTTACAAAAATAATAACATTAACTGGATTGGTGACACGTGTCCAAATTAATTCCGCTGTGACACACGTCAGAGACAAACGCGGGGGCAATCTCGGGGCACGTGCATGTGCAGACGCGATTCTGCTTTAGTTATTATATAGTAGATTATTCGATGGTTTCTTCCATTTATTATTTGGTCGTCTAATGTCATTGTTCTTTTGTTGTTTATATGCAGCCAAATAGTCTGAGTTCCAATTCTTCGTTTGTTTCCAATTATGGATTTGATTTTTGATGTAAATAAGAACATCATTAATCATGTCAACGTCATTATTTGTTTTTCCAAAGCTTTTTTTGTTTCTATAGAACTAGATACCCCACCAAGAGACCGCCAATTCTACGAATTGTGATCTATCAGTTTTGTATCCGGTTTCCTCGATTATTTCATATGTTTTTTTATTTCCTATGTTTAAAGACTTGATGATTCCAAATGTTTGGTAATTCATTTTTTCTATGATTTCCATGGTATGGTTACACTAGAATAAAAGATTATTAGAGTCTTCGGTTTGTGCATTACAACGAACATATCTCCGAGGGAGTGCTACTCCTTTTTCAGTTAGTCTTGCTTTGGTTGAGAGTTCATTTTTCATAATTTTTTTTAAAAATATAACAACATCCGAATCCAGGATGAATCATAAGTTGTATAGTTTTTATTTTCGTTGATCATATTCATTGCGGATCTTGTAGAGAACCAATCATTTTTACTGGCTTCCCAGTATATTCTATCATTTATATTGTTGAGAGGTATGGGTATGGATATGATTTGTTTAGATATGTTAGTTGGTAAAATTTGTTCAATCTATTCCTTGTTCCGAGTATTATTTGGTAAAATCAATTCTGCCACTAATGCGTCTTTGTTCTGGGTTGGTTATATGTTGATAATGTCACATAAAGGAGTCTTAGAAAACCATCTATCAGTCCATAATTTAATAGTTCTACCAATTTCAAATTGCCAAATGAGTCTGGTTTTGAATTCGTCTAGAATTTCAATCATTTCGGACCACAGCCAAGAATTGTTGCCTTGTTTCTCGTATTGTAAAATATGTTGTGGTTTCAGGTATTTTTCGGTAATAGTTTTCACCCATAAATTATCTGATACAACCAAGATTTTCCATAGTAGTTTAAATTATAATGCTTTGTTCATATCCTTCAATTTTCTCAATCTGAGTCCTCCTTGTTGTATTGGTTTACAAATCTTATCTCATCCTACAAGAGGTTTATATGAGATATCTTTATTCCATAAAAAAGAAGTTATGTTTAGTTTATCAAGTTCATTGTGGGTTTGTGCGAGAAGCATAAAACTTTGCATAAGGTAATTAGGTCTTGATGCAAGATTAGCTTTTATTAATGTTGTTCTACCTGCTTGAGATAGAGAGTTAGCTTTCCATTTGGTTAGCTATTGTTGTGTACTGATTAAGATATCAGCAAAAATATATGAATTCACTCTACCATTAATGATAGGGCATCCTATATATTTTTCAAGAGATATCATGTTTGTGATTGTAAGTATTTCTTGGATCACCAAAAAAAAAATGATGGTTACTTTTTTCGTAACTTGAAAGGCAAATTTATGAAAGTATACTTTTTGTCAAGATATTTTACAATACTTATCCATTATGTCCTTAATTTTCTTACAGTTTTCCTGTTTTGTTTTTGAAAATATCATAATGTCATACGCAAATACAAGGAAATGATGATTTTTGTTACTATGAGAGAGCTCTATTTAAGGAAAGCGAAGAAAATCATTGAGATGCCAGCCTTTTGTTTCATGAAAGAAAAATACAATGTAAAATAACTAACAGTCTATGGCGGTGAATCGTGTATAATTGATAAATGACAATTTTATTGTTTTACATCATTTCTTTTTCTTGTCACATTATATAGTTGTGTAATTTTTTTTAATCGAATAAGTGTTAAAAATGGATATTAAATTATAGATTTATTTTCTCTTAGGTTGCATTTAGTATAAATTTGAATATGCAATGACAATGAGGTTAAAATGATATGGTACTGGAATATGATTTTCAAGGTTGTGTGTTAGGTAAAAAATAAATAAAAATCAAAGGTTTTCAAAATCAACCAAATTCTCCTTGTCTTTGTCTTTATCCCTTCTAACTCATCTACAACTTACCCGCCAAACAAACTCATCTATTCTTCTTCCTCCATCCTTTCTCCATTTTTGTATAATCAAAGCATATGTTAGTCAATCTCCTAGTTGTTGTAGTTGTACACCTCGACGAATTGGAAATTAGAACTAGTAAAAATCCTAGCCCGAAGTCCAACCATTTGACCTTCTCCTTGATATTTCTCTTAATTTCAGCGTTATATACACCATTTGAAGCCCATTTATGGTTGAATCTGAATCTGACAAGGATGGAGCACACCATTTTTTTGCAGACATGAATGCCCCCTTTTCTTCTTCTTATGGAATGAGTCCAAACCTGAGCTTATGGTCGGGTACAAAAACCCATTGCAACCAAGTATGAGAAATGGAGTTTCAAACCACAAAACAGGCAAACAAATACAAGGAATCGGGTTTTGATTCTAAAACTCCATTTCTCATTCTTTATACCTGCTAAACAACCCCCCTTAGGTTGTTTGTTATTTGTAGTGACATAGTAACATTATACTTATCGTACATATACTAAAAGGCCATAACGTGATGTTATAAATTGAATATGCTAGAAATTCAACTTATCTCCTTATTAGTACATTAGAATTTAGTTCTAATAAAACAAGAGTAAAACGATAATACAAATAAGAATCATTAGATTATAATTGAAGCAAGAGTTCCTGATTGAAAGTAAATGAGTGCATGTTTATACGATGGAATTGAACATATATGATTTTCATTAATTTCCGAATTTTTTTATCCAAATCACAAGAGATACTATGCTTTCCTTTTTTCTTTTATTTCTCCCTCCCATTTAATCTCTCTCTCCCGGATCCATTTCCATCTTCCTGATCTCTCCCTCAACCCACCCCGATTCCCTCCTCAAGCCTCACCATTACTCCTCGCCGACGACCTTCACTCGCCCAGTCTCAACCACCGGCGAGCGCCCAGCCGAACCCGCCGGCGACCCACACCAAAACCTCGCCGGACCTCCGCGCCCACCGCTCACCATTTCCCCTTGACCCATCGGCACGCGACCTCTGTGCCACCACCGCACCCCTCGCGACCTCACCCAACCGAGCCCACACCAGATCCGAGCCGAACACCTCCAGCCCGTCACCCACCACCTCTGATGTGCGCCTCCAAGTGGCTCCAACCGCCTTATCCACTGTTGTCCGCTCCCCGCCGGCGACCCACACCACCTCTGTCGTGCGCCTCAACTAGGTTTGGTTTGGTTTGAAATTAACTGATGGAATGTTAGTGGGGTTTCCTCATTTTTCATTTTTCATCTATGTGTAAATAATATTTCATTTTTCATTTTTCTTCGGTCTCACTCGATTGATCAACACGATGCTCAATTCTTTGTTCAGATCGCTGGTTTTAATTGATTTTTTGTTAATTAAGCTCGGTTAACACTTTTTTTTGTTAATCGTTTGAGCAGGTAATTGTCCAAAATGCATTGGATTTTCATTTGTAATGTTAGATGTTGTTTTTTATTTTAATGTAAATGGTGTTTTAATTTTAGGGTTCGTGAATGGTTCGATGGTTGTTGAATAGAGAGAAAATGTCTAAACAAAAAGTAACCGTCAGGAATCGAAGATTCGATCGGGGTGATATTCACGGTGATGATATTCGTGCAATATGTTTTGATATTCATGTAATTGGGTGGTAATATTAATGTAATTGGATATTGATCGATATTCATGAATTGAGTTATCGATATTCATGAATTGAGTGATGATATTCATGTAATATTCACGATATCGGGGATGATATTGGGTAATATTTGTTGATATTCATGTAATTAGGTAGTAATATTAGTGCAATTGGGGTACTGATCAATATTCATAAATTGATTGGTGATATTCATGTAATATTCATGATATCGGGGGTAATATTCATATAATATGTATTGATATTCATGTAATTGGGTGATAATATTAATGTAATTGGTAGTGATCGATATTCATGAATTGAGTTACGTTATTCATGTACTTGAGTGTGATATTCATGTAACTGATTACGTTATTCATATATTATTAAATGATGATATTCATATTTTAAGTCGTGGTATTCATGTCTTTAATTGGTGATATCCACATATTAAACAAAGATATTCATACAAACATGAACGATATTTAAGAAACAATGACAAAAACAACAAAAACAAATTTACAAATCTACGAATTTGCAAAGCATTAGGACGCTGAAAAAATCAAGTGATGATATTCATGTTTTAAGTTGAGATATTCACGTCCATCGATATTCATAAATGCATGAACGATATTCACAAAGATGTGATCGATATTCATGAACGCTGATGGTTCTTCGATCGGATTGAACTTTGAAGAACGTGAATGAGAGAACAACATGAGACGTGTAGTTTAGGAAAGAGAAGATTATTGTGTTTTCTCTCTCATCTAACAACCTCCTTAATTATCTCTTGTTAATTAAAAATTAATTAATTGTCTTATTTGAGTAGATTTGGTGGTTACACCCCTATCATATCTACTGTAAGGCCCAATCATCCACCCATCCATCACCATTCATCCAACGCTCCAGATTAATACTTTCGTTTTACCGGAACGTTCCTCTAATGCATTAATGGCTCATGTAACTATTTAAAAACCAATATTTTGTTATAAATAATAGTTTCCATTTATAAAGATGTACATCCAACATAAATATTTTTAAAGCTTTGAAATTTGTGAAATAAATTCTTCACAATTTACTATAGAAAAGTATATAACTAATTTTTACCAAACATTATTATATTAAAAAAACATCCATAAATTGGTCTTTATAAATATGTATAACAAACAAATACTAATACACTGTTGATTTAATAAAGTATATTATTTATTATAAATATGATTTTCTTGAGTTTCCATTAAAAAAACTATATAATGAAATCATTAATTAACAATAGTAAATTACTTTTTAATTTGATGGCATAATATCACTTAAATATTCAATATAGATAATGTATACACTCCAAATAAATCAAACTTAGAGTGACTCCCTCGAACCTCAATATATTATTTTTAATTACATATTCGTTATAAGACAATTTACTAAGTTCAAAATTCGTGTAATATATTGTCAATTTTAGTAATCTGGCTTTTAATTCTCCGTTTATTGAATATATTGTGATACATGTATTAAATGTCATTATAAACTGAATCATAAATATGAGGATTATAAATGTTAGTCTCGATAATTCGATACAAATCAAGCGATGGATGTAATTCGATGGCTAGACGAAACTCATAACAACTTTAAAGTTGACGATAAAATAACACGATTACTTTTCGGCGCATAGGCATTTTGCCGTTTGGCGCATAGGCTCGCACGTAACGTGAGGGTACAAACCACACGTTACGTGTGACAGTGCTCCATACGTTACGTGTGGGACAATTTCACACGTTACGTGTGGTTTGTACCCTCACACTACGTGTGGGTTAGTCAATAGGGTTTAGAATGTTTATTTGTAGTATTTATTTGTTTATCTAAAACCCTACAAAAAACACCCCAAAATAATCAACATAGAAGATAGAATAGAATTGTTCATTACGTTGGATGAATACAATCACATACAAGAAATAATACAAGTTCTTCATAAACTTAGAAAACCTAGCACAAAATAAATGACATCGTCTAGTTGCGTTTGAAAAAATTAGGATAGTCTCTTGTAAAACTTCGCGACATATCATGTCTCTGCTTTGATAAAATTGCTTGCTCCCTACAAAGGTTGATAGTACGTAAACAACATTACACAAAAGATACGACATCAAGGCATTATATGATGTACATCATTATATAGATTGAGGTTATACCTACGCATCTTATCCATATCTTGTAAAAGTTCTTGCTTAACAACATCTTGATTCACCTTAATAAGATCTTGTTTTTCCCGCCATTGTTGTCGAATAACCGCGTGTGCCCTCTCCTCGTACACATGATCAATCCAATTCCTGTATAAACACCCTAGTCTTGGGCATCCCCAATACCTCCTTCCGTAGTTCCACTGCAAATCCCAAGTACGGACAATGGTTTTCAAATTACACTCGCATTGTGGAGCACTTATTTGTTGATGGTGCCTATTTGGGTTTGATGATGATTCGGATGAAGATGTCATTATTTGATGTATTGCTTGGTTTCCTACAAATCCATTAATATGAAAAGGCCAATTAGGGTTACTAAATCGAAAGAAACTGGAAGAAGAAGCTTACCCACAAATGAATCTTCAATCTCGCTTGTGTTGGAAGTGTTGTAGTGAACAAACAACCCTAATGCCTCTTATATAGTGAAATGATATATACAGCTGTAGTAATTAAAGACCACAACCACAAGAATTAAAGACCTCAACCACTAGCATTAAAAACCTCAACCACTAGCATTAAGGACCTCAACCACTCTTACCCTAATAACCCTAAACCCTAAACGTCAACCACTCTCATAAACAATGTAACTCGCATACCCAAATTCACCCTTAATAATTAAAGATAAACTCTAAACTCAAACCTTAATCATAACACTAACCCTAAGACCTAAACCCTAACCCTAACCCTAACCCTAACCCTAAACCCTAAACTTAAAACTCATTATTCTAAACTCTACCGAAATGCCATAACTCTATACCACAAAAAACCTAAACCCTACCCCTATCCATCCTATCCTACCCTACCCTACATACGCCTAAACCCTAGTAATCACACGTTACGTGTTAGTGTGTTTCACACGTAACGTGCCAATCTACTTCACTCGTAACGTGTGGCACGGTTTGACACGTAACGTGTGGTTCAGTCTGTTGCAAAACGCATTGAATTAACCGTCTTGTCCCCACCTAACTGTAATAATGACCCATCTTCTTTGTCCGCTAACAACCCATTTCGAATCCATTTCGAACCTAAACCCTCATCCTAAACACTCCCAAAATCTTGATTTTCACTCATATTTTTTGTACAAAAAATGGACAATCCGAACAACAACGAGTATTGGAGCAACAATGGGGAAGATATTCCACTTTGGAACGAGGTAATTTCTATAAGTAACCCTAAAGTTGTCTTTTTTATTTCTTGTTTTGAAAATGTTTAAAGTTCTTAGCTTCATGGTTAGGGTTTAGAGAAGTTATTTTTGATGGCCCATTATATTTGTTGTTTAGGATTTAGGAAAGCTATTTTTGATACTTATTGTTTAATATTAAAGATCTCATTTTATTGTTTAGGGTTTAGGGCTACGAATTTGCTGTTACATTGAAGAACAGTTTCACACGTTACGTGTGAAGAATGTTCACACATAACGTGTGAAGGTGTTCAACACGTTACGTGTGGGTGTGTTTCACACGTAACGTGTGGACACTCTTCACACGTTACGTGTGTAATCACCACCTGAAACCAGGTTTCATTCTGTAATATGGCACGGTTTGACAGTAAACGTGCTTTTTTATAATCAGTGCACTAATTGATGACATGATTTCGTGTATGCAGACGAACTATCATTTATACGAGGGGTTAAACAATATCTCCCTCAATGACTGGAGCACTCCACAGAAGACATTTCCGGTTTGGGAAACGCCTGAAAAACTCTAGGATTGGAGCACGCCTCAGAAGACATTTCCGGTTTGGGAAACGCCGGAAAAACTGCAGGATTGGAACACGCCTCAACCGGTTATTGATATACCATCATTTGATGTTGGGATACCGTTTCCTCCAGAAGCATCTTCATCTCATGCTACCCCACAGCTGTGCTTTCCATCCCTACACACACAGCCTCAGTTCAGTGTACTACCGGAGGAGGATGTGTACGTCTCGGCCGATTATTCAAGGTTCTTCACATCTGATCAAATCTGGGAGTCTAGAGAAGAAGCCTTTTTGTGGGCGCGGGAGATTGCTATGAATCAGCAATTCTGCATCAAAAAGTGGAGGAATAAAGCTTCCACCCCTTCGACCCTCGGGGGGACTTGGTTACCGTGTGATAGGCATGGACAAAACGTCCCTAAAGGAGCTGACCAAGTGAGAGACATCACAAGGTCGAAGAAATATGGGTGTCCCTTCATGTTGAGGCTGAAAGAAAGGCCGAAGGGATTGTGGAGGATCACTGTACAACATGGAACTCACAACCATGTCATAGGAGACAATTTGTATGGTAGTGCATTAGCTGGGCGACCAACTGCTGAAAAGAAGGAGATTATAAGGGTGATGACGGTCAATCATTGCAAGCCTCAGAAGATTCATACTACAATCCAGTCGTCCCCTGGAAATTTGACCAAGATGAAGCAAGTATACAACATCATGCACGAGATAAGAAAGAAGGACATGAAAGGAAGAACAGTTGTACAACAGTTCTTGTATGAGTGCAATGAGAAGGGGTACTTCATGGAGTATAGATTCAACAAGGAGACCAACAAGATAACGGATATCGTCTTTGCAAGCCAGGATCAGTTGCGGTTGCTGAAGGCATTTCCGTACATTGTGCTGCTGGACTCTACATATGCAACTAACTGGTTAGTAACAAACATATGAATTATACTCTTCATTTGTTCATGTCAAGGTTAGGACGCCATTGTATTTTATATATGATTATGTGTGCAGCTACAATTTGCCCTTCCTTGAAATTGTCGGCATCACATCAGTTTGGAAAAACTACAATATTGCCGGGGCATTTCTGGAGAAGGAGGACGAAGACAGTTACAAATGGGCCATAGAGCAACTTGCTAAGATGTTTGCCAAGGTGCAACGAGCACCCACATGTGCGGTCACTGATCGGGAGAAGGCGTTGACGAACGCATTAGAGAAGCAGTTTCCAGAAGCAAAATTCCTCCTATGTAGGCGGCATGTGAGAAAGAATATTGAAGACTTCGGGAAGAAGGCCATGGGCAAGTTTAGGGGCACAACGTTTTCCAACGACTGCATGAAGCTCTTCAAGGAAACGACCATACAAGGGTACGAAAGATCACTCTGGAAGCTGAAGTGTGATTGGAAGAAAGCTCCAAAATGTGTTCAGTACCTATAAAAAAACTGGTTTGACCCCTACAAGGAAAGAATCGTCTCTGTATGGACAGATACAGTGTTCACGCTCGGTACTACCACCACTAACAGGTATGTGCATCAATGGTTTATCTAAATTTAGCTAGTTATTTGAACTTAGTTAGACCTTTACAACAATCAAACAAATTTTCGGATTCTTGATTGTAATACAGGGTTGAAGGGGCCCATTCCAGTCTGAAAAGCTTCTTCACAAGCAACGATGGCAACCTTTGCACTGTGTTCGATCAATATGATACACGGTTGCGCAATCATATTACTGAGATTCGGGGGGCATTGAATGAGAGCATTGGGAAGAGATATACGCTGCTAACAGACGCACATCTTTTTCGTAAGCTGCACTTCAAGGTGTCTGCGGTTGCACTAGCTCGTTTGATTGAGGAATACAGGAAAGGAGAAGCTCCAGTGTGGAGCACTATATGCAGATGCCAGATGAGGGTCAGAGATGGCTTGCCTTGCGTTCATGACATGGCGCAAAATGTTCGGAGTGAGACCCCAATTGAACCTAGCTCGTTGCATCCGTTCTGGAGGCAACTGACCTTGTCAGAAGTGAAGACATCAGAAGAGGAAGAATTATGCACACGCAACGTGAATAGATCTTTGCTTGACGAATTTGCCCGAAGCGTCTTCCCCACATTGCCAGTGGAGATTCAACAAAGAGCAGTCTGTACACTTAGAAGTATAGCACATCCAGAGCAGACTACTCTGGAAGAGCCAGCCAAAGTCATGCATAAGGGTCGGCCTCAAGGAGCTCTGAACTTTGCCACCAAAATACAACCCTCATCATGGGAGCACACTGACCAACAGATGGATGGAACACCTCCGAAAAAGCAAAAAGGAAGACCACCGAAGACGGGCCTACCCTTACCGTGTGGTGCCACGTCATTGATCAAGAACCCGTGGCGATATCTTTCACAGTTCCCCAAGTGTATGAGACCACACTTTGGAGGATGGTATGAGATAGTGGGTGATGGAAACTGCGGGTACAGAGCCATTGCGCATGGTCTGGGCTTAGGGCAAGATAAGTGGGAATTTGTTCGACGTACCATGATCGCTACGTTGAGAAAAGAGTATGAGCTACTCGCGCCACTTTGGGTGTCTACGATGACACTTGAGGCAATGGAGGCGAAGCTTGATTGGTTTCCTTCGCCGAACAGGCCGGCCCCACCGGAGACGTGGTTAGAGCTCCCGGATATGGGATGTTTGGTGGCAACGGCATTCACATGTGTGTTCGTTACCGTCGGTCGTGGCGTGGGGATGACATACCTGCCTATGAGGGGGAGGACAAACGAAGCATCGATTAGGGAGAATTTGAAGACGGTATGCATTTGCCATGTCGAGAACGAGCAACATTTTATTGCGGTACGTTTATACAATCTTGTGTTAAAACATCTGTTTATACTATCTTGTGTTAAAACATCTGTTTATACTATCTTGTGTTAAAACATATGTATGATGCATTGATTTTCATGTAGATTGGGCTGGCCAAAACTTCGCCCTTGCCTCCTATTTACTCGGGGTGGTTGTATCATCATGACCCGTCTACAGGTGATTACGTAGATCAATGGCTATTAGATCGTTCGTTGGAGTATGAACCAGACAAGGACGAAAAGAAGCCAAAACGAAAGAAGAAGGTCGAAACAGTCGATTTATGTAATGAATGATATGATGCAATGAGTACGACATTCCTATTGTTGTCATAATCCAAACAACTTCCCCAAAACATTCAAACTGAAGTCATAACATTCAAACTTCAACAAAACATTCAAACTCAATTCATAACATTCAAACTTCAACAAACACATTCAAACTCAAGTCATAACATTCAAATTTCAAAAAAACATTCAAACTAATGCTCAAATGACGAAGCAGCCAAGTTCAATGGTTCGAAAGGAAGGGATACATTTGCTCCAATGATTGCCGTAACGCCTCGGCTACGTCTTCACATCGGTCATCTCCATGGTGATGATCGCGATATGGATCCATACGTGAATAACAACTATCAAGGCACTGCACAGAAGATAAGTGGATACGATTAATAAACATACACGAAGTCAAAAATAAACAGGATATAATTACATGATTACTTACCTGCTGCTGAGTGTAACGATCCTCTTGAGGGATGATGAATGGATGTGTATGTTAGAGGTACCACTGCATGTAATCATCGGTACACTGGTGGTGTTGACGAACTGGAGGACCCATGGCTTGCAGGCTAATGGAATGTTCATTGCGGGCATTCCATGCATGTAAGGATCTATCGTACTCCACCGTGTAACTGCTAATCTTCACGCCCCTCCATGCCTTAATGGGAACAATCGGTGGTCTTGGACATTGTTGTACACGCCCAAACTGCCGAGCTACTCGATCCGGCATGTAAGGCTCGGTGACCCACAAACAGGATATGACTCCATGAAATCGCGATGAAGCAAACATCTCATTATTGAAGTCAATGGAGCCGTATGGCATCCACTCAACCTAAACACAATTGAATTTCAAACAACTTATCATGCATATATATTTTAACATAATAGATAAGGACCGTATATGCACTTACACTATCAGCATGCATCCCATCCAACTCCTCCCTATAATTCCTGGTCCGGTTGGGTTCATGTGACATGTCCCATTTTCTGGCGTATGGGATCGGCTGTTGTGGGTCCTAGTAAACACTTTGTGCAGGTCTAAACATGGGAAATTACTGATATATCCATGACTACAAAATAATTACACATATGTCAATTCCCTACATAACAAACATATAATATATCTATAACAAAAATTTAGATATTTTTATTCAAGCCATTTAATACCTGGATCAGAGTGAAACATGTGGACATGACCCGTGCCTCTTTTCTTGTGCACTCGCCCAAGCTGCGGTACACGTGTGCAAGAACACCGATACCCCATGCATAGTTCGTGACTTTTGTGAGATCAGTCACGAACGGAGTGTAATAAACGGGCAAGCGATGCTGAGACTTGTCAGGAAAGAGGGCAGACCCCACCAAGTACAGCAAGAACCCAGCCGCCAGCTTCTTCGACGCCAACTCCTCACAATGAGTCTTAAAATCTCCCGCGTGCAAGTTACCGGCGACGATAGCACCATCCTCCAGCTCAAAAAACTCATGCGTCTGCTCCATCAATGCCTTCTTCAAATCATTGCGGCTCAGCTGCTCATGCCATTTCTTTGGGGGACCCATGTCTTGCCCTTGTATGTTAAGCCCAAGGATCATCCACACATCATGGAGAGTTATAGTCATCTCTCCCCATGGCATGTGGAATGAGTTGGTTTCCGGTTGCCAACGCTCGACGAAGGCACCAATCAGCGTCTCATCCACATGTTCATGCATGATGTCCAATAGATGACATAGCCCGGACGCCAACGCCATGGTACCCCACGCGTCTTCCATTGTGAGACGCCATGAGCGTAACTGCTTGCCTCGCTGCTGGAACCTCAAGGGTTGCACCGACTGTATATGAACATAATTAAGCAATCATACAGACTTATTTAAAACAAGATTAATAATTAAAAAAATTGTGTTACGTGCAACTTACAACGCGCTGGTAAAGGAGGTACGCCACGTGGTTTACAAAACTCTTTAGGAGTTTAGGTCTCTCCGGACCTCCAGGAACGCTCACCACCAGTTCAGGGTCGTATCTGACATTCTTCTTTGACCGGGGTGGTTTTCCCCGCGAAGAAGAGGCTTCCTGAGGCTCCTCGCCCGCCGTGTTTGGGGCGTCTTCTCTTGGAATCCACGCATTGTTGGACTGGGCCTGAGTCCCCTAGTCCTGAGTCCCCCATGTACAGGCATGATCCTACATTTATTAAATAGATCAGATGCAATAATGAATTGTAAACAAATGCATGTTATACTAAATGTACTTACCATAGGCTGATGATAGGCAGCGTTCGGGTACACTGCCGGGTTCTCCCACGGGTTGTCCTGCTCCTCATCTCCCTGATAATAATCCCTCGGGCTATGATGAGGGCTCACATGCAGCGGTAGTACCGGCAGACTAAAATTCCGCCCGTAATAGTTATTCTGATCTATTGTATCAGAATAACAATGCAGCGGACTTCCTTCATAGTCTGGGTCCCTCGGAGGCTCAGAGCCTGCTCTACCCCCAATAAACGACGGCACTGCCATTAGGCTATGCACTCCTATCATGCCAGTATCGCCAGCAGTCCCACTACTGCTACCGACTCCAGTTTGAAACCTTAAACCAGCCCCAGTACTGCTACCTGCTCCAATCTGGTATGCGCCGGTCTCATCATCCCGGTAGCACACATCCCTCCGTTGCCTCCTTTCCGACCTTTTGACCTCTTCGCCAGTCACATACGACTGTTGGCGTACAAGGTTGCGACGTATCCTGCGTTCAGTTCTTTCCCCAGGTTCCATCTGCGTTTACATATCAACACATTTTAATCAACAAAAATCAACAAACAGAAAATCAACGTTTCAGATATCAAAAAAAATGCAAATTCACACGTTACGTGTGACTTGTTCTCACACGTAACGCGTGGTGCACATTCACACGTTACATGTGACTTGCTCTCACACGTAACGCGTGGTGCACATTCACACGTTACGTGTGAATGTGCACATTCCAATTTCACCGGCATATCGCCGGCGACTTTCCGGCGATATTCCGGTCGTCTTCTCCGGCGAGACAGTCCGATTTTTTTTATTTTTTTTTCAAATATACCCAAAATTCAACAACAAATCCACAATTTTTACCAATCTAACAATATCATCACTTCCACTTTCATTTTTCCACACAAAATGTCAATAAACCTAGATCTACCTAACCAAAACCCTAAACATCACAAAAACTTCTACAAAACCTAGATCTACCATCCAAATCATCTCCACATCGTAGATCTACCATCCAAACCTAGATCTACCTAACCAAATACTATGTGTGGATCTACATTTCCTAACCAAACACTTTAAATTTATTAAAAACAAAATCAAATAATTATTTCTAGGAACTAACCTTACGCGGGAGGGGCGAGGAGGCGTTACGCGGGAGGGGCAAGGAGACGTTACGCGGGAGGGGCAAGGAGGCGCAGCGGCTGAGTGCTGGTTATGAATGAAGAGGAGGAGCCGAATCTGGCTTTTATAGCCAGATTCCCACACGTTACGTGTGATACAATGTCACACGTTACGTGTGGATCTTGAATGGGTCAGTATCGACGCGTAACGTGGAAAGTCTATTCCCACGTTACGCGCGGCCCTATGCGTCAAAAGGCAAAAATGCCTATGCGCCGAATAGTTGAGCCCTAAAATAAAGTCATAAAACAAATATCGAAAATACTAAAACTCGCATGCAAGATGCAAACGAATCACTCCTAAATCCTAATATAGAAAAAATACATTCAGTACCAATTTATAAGTTCTTTGACAAAAACACTTAGAAAAATATATTTTTTCCCACCATATATAATACTCTCTCTGTCCCGAAATATTTGTTCTAAAGTACAAAAAGTTCTTTAATTAAGAAAATTAGGGATAGTACAAATGACATGATTGCTACTACAGTGCAATCTGTGGTAAATAACCACAGATGAAATTTCAGCCAATGAAAGGGGAGCATAATTGCCCACAGAATTGCCCTAAACAAAAGGGGAATTATGCAGGGGACTTAGGGCATAATTGCCCTAGACATAATTGCCCCTAAACAGAGTATAAAAGGGGATTACAACATTCCCAAAGGAATTTATAGAATTTACATTCAAAGCTTCACTAAAATCATAAAGCAAAATAATCAGTAAACAATCTCTGCATCACAACCTGGTGGTGTCATGACCTTAGCTTTATGAGACTTAAATGAAGCTCCACTTCCAGATGAACAGTACGTTTATGATGGAGAAGAGTTCGAAGAGGGACAGTCATCAGGGGACATGGAACAAGATGAACATAGTTTTGATCTCAACCAGGAACCAGGAGATGAAGAGGGACAGTCATCAGAAGCAGAGCACAACACAGAGGCAACACAACATCATCAGCCAACACATAATACCAGGCTCAGCAGTGATAAAAAAATGCACATATTGAATGCTCTGCTAACGACATCTAAAGAGGGACAATTACCACATGGTGCAATAAAGAAAGCTGCACAACAGTTCAAAATGTCAACAAGGTGCATAGGCAGACTTTGGAACACAACAAAGAAGCAACATAATGCACAACAGAGGTACAATCTAAGCACAAAATATCACAACTGTGGTAGAAAAAGAATTCAAGTAGAGATGGATTCAATCACAGCACTGGGCATGGGAGACAGGTCATGCATTAGAGACTTAGCTAGCAAGCTTAGTCTTTCAAAGACCAAAGTGCATAGGATGGTCAAGCAAGGTACAATAAAGCCACATACAAATCCAATCCATCCTGGTTTGAGTGAGGGTCATAAGAAGGCTAGGTTGGATTGGGTACTGAAGTTACTTTGTAGGGATACAGTAGAAGAAAAATCAGTGTATTATCCAATGTTTGATTTTGTACACTTGGATGAGAAGTGGTTTTTTCTATCAAAGAAATCACAGAGAGTATATCTAGCACAGAATGAAAGGGGCAAGTACAGAGCTGCAAATTCATCTAAATTCATTCCCAAAGTTATGTTCACTGCAGTTGTAGCAAGACCTAGATTTGATGCAGATGGACAGTGCATTTTTGGTGGAAAGATAGGAATCTTTCCATTCACATATCAACAAGCAACAAAGAAGTCATCCAAAAAGAGAGAGAAGGGGACACTAGTTACAAAGCTAGTTGAATCAGTCAACAAGCAAATGACAAGGAACATGTTGATAAACCAAATCATTCCAACAATCAAGGCAAAATGGCCACAAGATGGATCTCAAAGAGTTATATTCATACAACAAGACAATGCAAATGCCCATATAACTCAAAGAGATCCAGAATGGCAACATGTATACATTCAGGATGGATTCACTTTCATCTTAATACAACAGCCAACTAATAGTCCAGATATAAACATCTTAGATCTAGGATTTTTCAGAAGCATTCAATCACTCATGCACAAAAAGATGCCAAAAAGTATTGATCATATGATAGAAGCAATACATGAAGCATTTTTTGAATTGGCCCCTACAACTCTTAGAGATGTGTGGATGACACTACAATTTGTTATGAATGAAATACTTAAATGCAAGGGAGACAATGAGTATGATTTGCCACATGTAAACAAGAAGAAATTAATGGTTCAAAGAAATCTACCAAGAGATATCAAGGCACCTATGTGGGCTATCATAGAAGCATGGAACATAGTGCATGGGGGTGCACAACAAGCAGATCAAGCAGGAACATCAATAGAAGGTCAACAGAGTCAACAAGGGACAATATTATATGAAGATCAAGACACTGAAGAAGCACTTGAAGACAGTCAGTTTATTTAGCAATATATGACAAAGATTGAACATTTTGTGTACAGAGCAATCTTAGGAGGTAAAGAACTTGTGTAATTTTGTAAACAAGCATAAGTAATGGCACAACAATGACAATGCATTTCTCAGATGTCCCTAATACCATCATAGACATAAACCCATTCACAATACCTTAGCATACACATAAGCATCAATCAGTCATTTGACTGTGTTCTTATGGCACACTAAGATAGTGAACATGCAGGGAATGCATCTCAGTTTCAAGACTTCATCATAGATAGACTCAAGGAGAATAACACCACCAATCACAAGAGCTTTTAGACCTTTAGGACAAACATTTCGGGACAAACCAGACAAGGGAAATACATAAATAATCACAATTGTAGATTTTCTCAGATGTCCCCACAGCCATCATAGACACAAGACCAATCACAAGACCTTAACATACACATAGGCATCAGTCAATCACATGTGAAAGTGTTCCTATGGCACATTAAGGCAGTGATATTAAAGGTCTTGCATCTCAGCAAAAAAACTTCATCATTGAAATGCATAAATAATTTCAGATGTCCCCATAGCCATCATAGACACAAGACCAATCACAAGACTCAACATACACATAAGCAACAATCAACCACATGTAAAAGTGTTCCTATGGCACATTAAGGCAGTGACATTAAAGATATTGTATCTCAACAAAAAGACTTCATCATTGAAATGCATAAATAATCTCGGATGTCCCCATAACCCTCATAGATACAATACCAATCACAGTACCTTAACATACACATAATGATGCGAACCACCCCTGGGCGATGTCGCGATGTAGGATCTTGACTCCTCAAGCTAGGTTGAATCTTCTCCTCCGTAGCCAAAGTGATGACTTTCCTAGGGTTAAAGAGATAACCCTTTCTAACGCGTCAAAGAGATGACGAAGAGGTCAAAGAGATGACCTTGAGTACCGAAGAGACGGTGAATGATTTGCTCGAAGCGACGAGCTACGGGATACGTTGATCCGGAGATCGAAGGGTTGACGTTAGGATTCAAGGAAGGAGCGTACTCAACTTCTAAGGAGCGAACTCAACTTGTAAACTAAAATCCAACGTAATTAAAATAAAGTACAAAAGGGGCTACTTATAGCCAAAGAACTCTCCCAAAAACCCAAATGGGTTTGGGCCTAATTCTAGCTAAATGGGCCGGCCCACTCTACAAGAGTTGGCACACACCCGAAATAGAAATGACTGAAATAGAAATACGAAAATGGGAAATATACTAAAACTGGAAATAACTAATAATATAGAAATATATAATAAACTGAGTTAAGTACTACTCCAGGGAGGACGCCATGGTCTTGGTTGACTCAGTCCCTTAGTGAACCATCTGATGGTTGGCCATGATGCTATCACATAAGCATCAATCAATTACATGTGACATAGTGTTGCCATGGCACATCAGAAGTCCAGTGAGCATAAAGGTTTTGCATCTCAGTTATCATGCATCATCACCGATTACCTAACAGAGGCAACACAACATAATCCAACATCAGAACATCAACACCAAAACAGAACACCAACACACCAAAACAGAGAATCAACTTAAATAGAATACCAATGTCTCAGTCATCAGAACAACAACAAAAAACAGAATACCAATGTCTCAGTCAACAACACAACAAACTCATTCAACAACATGCATAATTCAGAGCAATAATCTCAGCAAAAGTACCCATGCATAAACAACTTTAAAAAAGCGAGACATAGCTAAACATTAGAATTAGAGTCAACATCACCATAATCGGGGACGATTCTTCCCGCATCTTCATCGTCAGAGGAATCAGGGATTACAATAATCTCAGGGGAGTCAGGGAGGACGACGATCTCATGGGTATCGGGGAGCACAACGAACTCAGGGGTAGCAGGGAGCACAACGATCTCTGGGGGCTCAAACCGCATCTTCCCCTCCACAGTTTCCTTTGAGCCAACAGGAGTGAAGTTGTGATCCCCAACACAATCGCCACCCCACTCCCACTGTGGAGCTTTAGAGCAAGCAACAAAAAGTGCATCAGAAGTCCAGGACCCATCGGACTTAATGTAACATCCCAGGCCAAGCTATCCCAGCCACCAAGCCGCCCAGCCACCCAACGGTGCCGGCGCCGGTACTGGTGCCGCCTGGTTGTCCAAGGGTATGCAGCCCACACACCCAACCCTTCCCCCATTTAAATGAGTAGGTTGTTGCCCACGGGGATCGAACCCGGGACCTTTAGATACAAGGGCAATGCCTTACCACTTGTATCACCAATTGCGTTGCAGCACAATTGGTGATACAAGTGGTAAGGCATTGCCCTTGTATCTAAAGGTCTCGGGTTCGATCCCCGTGGGCAATAACCTACTCATTTAAATGGAGGAAGGGTTGGGTGTGTGGGCTGCATGCCCTTGGACAACCAGGCGGCACCAGTACCGGCGCCGGCACCGTTGGGTGGCTGGGCGGCTTGGTGGCTGGGGTAGCTTGGCATGGGATGTTACAAAAAAGTACACTTTGAATGAAAGGGGCTCCGACCTTATCGGGCCAGCCATTTCTCTATCCATGGGTCACAGCCCATGTACCCCAACCAAATCCCCATGGCTGGAAGGTTGTTCGCAAGGCTCGAACTCGAGACCTCACGCTTTAACAAACGGCCTAACGCCCACTTGTTACCAATTGCGCTGCATACCCCGTAATTTTGTAAGGCTATTTTGGGAATTATGGATTTTTCCCGAATGTCCGTTTGGTACGTCGGATTTAATTCTGAGAGCTTAAGATATTCTGTAATGTGCTCTGTATTTGTAATATTTTTCTCAGTGAAGAATTATACAGTCGAGGTGTGTTGGGAGTTTATAATCGTTCGTGTACGACTTTCATTAACGCGGATTAAGATTGGTACAAGTTTATTGCCCAAGAGTTATTATCTAATGGGCAATAGTACAAGATTCTTTATCCAAAGGTTTTTGTCCAAGAGCCATTGTCCAAGGGGCAAAAGGGTTTGGATATTGTCCAAGAGGCAAGGACCCTAATTTCTTCTATAAATAGAGGTGTTGGGTGAGGGTGGAAGAGGGTGCGAAAGACGCGGAAGCGCTCTCAGATTCTCGACTCTCAAAAATGCTCTCAAAGAAAACGCTCTCTCTCGAGAAGGCTCTAAGTGGATCGTCGGAGCTCGTTTAGTGTCATTCTCGGTGGCCAAGGGGAAGCTTGGGAGGCCCTTAGAAGCCTAGAAACCAAGCAAGGCGAAAGACGAGCCAAATCGATCGTCGAGGGTGAGTTTTCTCCTCTCGTATTTCTGTTTTCGTTCGCGACGGCGACCGCCGCGAGGATCACGACGACCGCCGGCTCGAAGGCGGCGACCGCCGGCATGAGACGACGCCCGCCGTGAGGAACACGGCGCCCGCCGGCATGAGACGGCGCCCGCCGTGGTGAACGGCGACCGCCGTGATGAAGGAGGCCAGCCGCCGTGGTTGAGCGGCGCCCGCCGTGGTTGAGCGGCACCCGCCGTGGTTGAGACGGCGCCCGCCGTGAATTGGGCGGCGCCCGCCGTGATTGTTGTGGCGCCCGCCGGCGAGTTGTTGTTGGCCGGGTTGTTGGTGTTGGCTTCCGTAGCCTTCGTTCGGGTTTCGTTTCCTTCGATTCCTTTCGTTCTTTCATAGATCGGTATTGTTGTTTGTCGAATCTAACTTAGGGTTTATGTATGGGTCGATCCGAAGGTACCGGAGTTGGCAGATTCGTCTCTGTGTCGAGCCTGGAATCCCGTCGTTAGACTTCGTTCAAACTCTGCGGATTAAGGCAAGTGGCGGTTCGCTCTTGCTCATTCGTTCCATATTTATATTAATTATCAGTAGTTTATCTGAGTAATTAATTTGGAATGAATATTCTGTTTGTCTGGAAACGGTTTTGTTAAACTGTTTTGAAAATCATATAATAGGTTGTATATCTGTTAGAACAACGCTATTATCTGTGATCGCCTTTCGGGCCTTTATGTGGATTTATCCAGTAACGGTTGTTGTGCTGTACTGTTTAGTTAGCACTAGTGGCTAGGAACGCTATGTACCTTGAGGGGGTTTAGCTGTTTCTTTATAACTGGTACTTGGTGGTTCATCCCCAGTACTTTCTCTTTGGTCATGACCATACCCTTTCACAGGATAGGCGCACTTCGCTAGTGCCAAATCTTCCAGGGTTCATCCTTTCGATATCTCTTGTGAGGAGATCTGATATCTCTTGTGAGGAGATCCGATATCTCTTGTGAGGAGATCCGATATCTCTTGTGTGGAGATGTAAAAGCTTATAACGTAATGCTCGTTTTGGAATTAAATAAGATAAGTGCCCGAGTGCACATGATTAATATACCTTGGGCGAGTAGTGCAGCTAAGTTCAGTGCAGCTAGGAAAACTCGTCTTGACTTGAATGTAGTACGTTCTCTTTCCAATCTGGATTCGTTGTAGGCGATGAGGTTGGTCGTGAACCGAAGCATCTCAGTCAGTTTTAAATCATTGTTGTATGATCATGTAATCATTCCAGATTTGTCATTTTTCCTTAAAGACTCAATCTCTTGGAGTCTCTTTTCGAGTCGATTTCTGTGAAGATGAAGTCTTCCAGAATCTTCTCTCATGCATACCTCTTGTTGTTATTCCGTGAAAGTGCCGGGTTATGTATCGTCCCTTCGGTTATTATTCGATGGACAATGATAGTAAACGGTTACGATCACTCGAACCATTCTGCTTTTTACCCTTGCTAGTCTATTCAAGTAGACTAACATATGAACTTTGTTCTCCGTATGTGGGCTGGTGTCATCCGTTCGATTCGGCACATCAGATAGAGTGAAGATTTGAGGAGACTAGATTGACTATGAAGACGACGGTTGTTTTTGAATGTTTTAAATAATTGCTTTTAATCAGGTTGAGATCCTTGGGCAAGTGATCATCACGATCACAACCCCGTTTGTAAAATCTTTTATTTGTCTTCCGCTGTACTTTGTTTGAACTCTGTGTTTGGCCTATTCGGGATTGGGTTGTAATCCCGTAACTCTTGTTTCCTCAACAATGTTATGTTTTGGAATTTATTGCTTGATCTTTGTGTATCAATTGCATTTCATAAATTGTATTTATTTGGTAAAGCCTTGGGTGATCTCGGTAAGGAACACTGGGGTCACTGGCGGTAATACCTTTCCAAAAGGGTTAAGTTTTGGGGGTGTTACACTTAAATAGGTCTGAATCACCCATGAATGCAAACAAAGAATGGAACCCAGGGGACCGGGGTTTTCAAAGCACTCAAATATGAGATTTAGGGTTTTTTTGGGCGGGTTTTGGGAGATATGGATAGATCTAGAGGAGGAGCAAGCTTTTTAAGTGTTTTGGGGACAACCGAAGCAGATTAATCGCCGACGAGCAGATCTGCAACAGATCGAGATCATTTTTGATGAGTTAGGATTTCAGAGAGAGCTCATACGAGAGAGTAGAGAGCTCAGACGAGAAAATAGAGAAGGAGATGCACCTTCAAGGAGAGTGAGAGCTCAGATGAGAGCACAAATGAGAGCGGCGAGGTGAAGAGAGCTCAGACGAGAGAGGAGACGAGAGAGCTCAGATCTAGGATTTCAGAGAGAATGAGAGAGGAGAAGAGAAGAGAGCGGCGAAGTGAGCGGTGAGTGAAGAGTGAGAGGCAGATTAGGGTATTTAGGGTTAGGGTGGGAATATGGGCTGGGCTGGGTATATTAGGGTTTAGGTTAATTGGGCTGGGTAGATTAGGCCGGGTTAAATGAGTAGATTATGGGGTAGGTTAATATGGATTAGGGATATTGGGTTAGGTTAAAATATGAGTTTGGGTTAGTTTGGTTAAAAATATGGATTTGGGTTAAGTTAATGGATTTAGGAGTAATTTGATTAATTTTGTTAATTTTATTAGTTTAATTAATTAATTAAAATTTTAATTAATTAGGTTAATGGAATATGATTTATTAAGTTTTAGGTTATGGATAAAAATGGTGGATATTAATTGAGTTTGAGATGGATGAAGATGGTAGGTGAGAATAATTGAATGTGAATGATTGGATGTGTAGTATTTTGAATAAAAGATGGAATGAATAAGGGTAATATTGGAAAGAAAAGATGGATAGAAAAAAAAATAAAGTGAAGTAGGACAAACAAAAGGGGACGCCCAAAACGGAAACAGGACGAACATTATGGGACGGAGGGAGTATTAAAGAGTTTTCCATATTTTTAACATTTTAAAATTACCTAATTATAATTCATATCGTATTCAAAAACTCAACATTACTTGCTTTATTTTTTTATTCCCTCTTTTATATTTCAAGGTATGTATCATACAACAATTACCACATATTTTCCATTGTTAATCATGTAAATAAATTTATCTTTGTTATTTCGATTGCACATATGTGACATATGGCCTCTTTGTTTTTTGTTTAACTGAAATGACAAATCTCATGCCTCATTTGGTATCGATATCAAAAATATGAGATATCGGATATGTGTATCGGTATGGATATCAAGATATGAGTATGAGTGATATATCAATTTTCTGAAAGATATCAAAATAACATTTCAATACCACTCTAATATATCACTTTGATATCACGAGTCCCGTTCCGATAAACAACTCCCTTAAGATAAACACTACACATAAACGACAGCCTTAGGATGGAGAAGATGAATGGCCACGATTGAAGGAGAAGCAACACGGGATAAATACCGAGTTGGAGACGCAGTGGCAGCATTATAATTTAAAGTAATTTGAACGTTGTATTACAACATTACCCTTACCCCTAACCGGCGCCAAAAGGCCCAAAAACGTTTCAGATGCCTCAAACCCTCGACTCTCTGAAAGCAAAAACCCTCACCAGCTGAAGACGTGAATACAAATCGAGCGAAACACAGAACTCGATTTGAGAAAGACGATCATAGTTGAAGAGAAGAAGACGAATCCACGCACTCAGACGCTCTCAATTGCACAAGTACAAGCAAATACAAACAAAAAACAACATGAGCGACACAGATTACAGTCAAGACGACTTGGGAGGTGCGAATAACACATTTAGGGTTTCAATTTCACATAGATTACTCAGAAATCAAGTTTCGAAACTTCGTTAAATGTTGTTGCACCATTACAAACACATAGCTCAATGTTACGATTGTTAGCGTTGCTTCAGTATTTTTTTTTCGTTGGGACATTGTTCTCCTGATCTGAATTATGTGTTCGTGTCGTTTCCTGAGGTTCAATTGGGACTTGGAGGATCATTATCTTCTTAAAGAGTTCATCCCTTTGTGATGAAAAACTAGGTTTACGTGAGGTTCATTTTAGGTGTTCGGGGTTCATTTGCTTTTACATTAGTTCATGCTTGTGTTTACCTGAGATGCATTTTTCAGTGAGGTTCATTATCGAGTTAGAGGTTCATTTTCTGCTTCCAGATTGCATGCCTTTGAGATAAAAAATTAGGTTTTCCTGAGGTTGATTTTATGAGTTGGTGGTTCATTTGCTTTTACCAGAGTTCATGCATGTGTTTCCCTGAGTTGCATTGAATCCATGAGGTTCATTTATGACTTAGAGGTTCATTTATGAGTTGCAGATTTCATGCCTTTGTGATAAAAAATTAGTTTTACCTGAGGTTCATTTGCTCTTACCAGAGTTCATGCATGTGTTGTGGGTTCATTAGAGTTCATTTGCTTTTACAGGGTTCATTTTGGTTTTTCTGAGGTTCATTTTAGGAGTTGGGGGTTCAATTTAGGTGTTGGGGGTTCATTAGGTTTTTCTGAGGTTCATTTTAGGTATTGGGGGTTCATTTGCTTTTACAAGGTTCATTTGGTTTTTCTGAGGTTCATTTTAAGTGTTGGGGGTTCATTTTAGGTGTTGGGGGTTCATTAGGTTTTTTTGAGGTTCATTTTAGGTGTTGGGGGTTCATTTGCTTTTACAGGGTTCATTAGGTTTTTCTGAGGTTCATTTTAGGAGTTGGGGGTTCAATTTAGGTGTTGGGGGTTCATTAGGTTTTTCTGAGGTTCATTTTAGGTGTTGGGGGTTCATTTGCTTTTACAGGGTTCATTTGGTTTTTTGAGGTTCATTTTAGGAGTTGGGGGTTCAATTTAGGTGTTGGGGGTTCATTAGGTTTTTCTGAGGTTCATTTTAAGTGTTGGGGGTTCATTTTAGGTGTTGGGGGTTCATTAGGTTTTTTTGAGGTTCATTTTAGGTA
Source organism: Rheum nobile (assembly GCA_027886185.1). NCBI lineage: Eukaryota > Viridiplantae > Streptophyta > Magnoliopsida > Caryophyllales > Polygonaceae > Rheum > Rheum nobile. Next base: position 317,259 of record WOAB01000342.1, on the reverse strand, counting down.
TTGGGGGTTCATTAGGTTTTTCTGAGGTTCATTTTAGGTGTTGGAGGTTCAATTTAGGTGTTGGGGGTTTATTAGGTTTTTCTGAGGTTCATTTTAGGTGTTGGGGGTTCATTTGCTTTTACAGGGTTCATTTGGTTTTTCTGAGGTTCATTTTAGGAGTTGGGGGTTCAATTTAGGTGTTGGGGGTTCATTAGGTTTTTCTGAGATTCATTTTAGGTGTTGGGGGTTCATTTGGTTTTTCTGAGGTTCATTTTAGGAGTTGGGGGTTCAATTTAGGTGTTGGGGGTTCATTAGGTTTTTCTGAGGTTCATTTTAAGTGTTGGGGGTTCATTTTAGGTGTTGGGGGTTCATTAGGTTTTTTTGAGGTTCATTTTAGGTGTTGGGGGTTCATTAGGTTTTTCTGAGGTTCATTTTAGGTGTTGGAGGTTCAATTTAGGTGTTGGGGGTTCATTAGGTTTTTCTGAGGTTCATTTTAGGTGTTGGAGGTTCAATTTAGGTGTTGGGGGTTCATTAGGTTTTTCTGAGGTTCATTTTAGGTATTGGGGGTTCATTTGCTTTTACAGGGTTCATTTGGTTTTTCCGAGGTTCATTTTAGGAGTTGGGGGTTCAATTTAGGTGTTGGGGGTTCATTAGGTTTTTCTGAGATTCATTTTAGGTGTTGGGGGTTCATTTTAGGTGTTGGGGGTTCATTTGGTTTTTCTGAGGTTCATTTTAGGTGTTGGGGGTTCATTTTAGGTGTTGGGGGTTCATTAGGTTTTTTTGAGGTTCATTTTAGGTGTTGGGGGTTCATTAGGTTTTTCTGAGGTTCATTTTAGGTGTTGGGGGTTCAATTTAGGTGTTGGGGGTTCATTAGGTTTTTCTGAGATTCATTTTAGGTGTTGGGGGTTCATTTGCTTTTACAGGGTTTATTTGGTTTTTCTGAGGTTCATTTTAGGAGTTGGGGGTTCAATTTAGGTGTTGGGGGTTCATTAGGTTTTTTTGAGGTTCATTTTAGGTGTTGGGGGTTCATTTGGTTTTTCTGAGGTTCATTTTAGGTGTTGGGGGTTCAATTTAGGTGTTGGGGGTTCATTAGGTTTTTCTGAGGTTCATTTTAGGTGTTGGGGGTTCATTTGCTTTTACAGGGTTCATTTGGTTTTTCTGAGGTTCATTTTAGGAGTTGGGGGTTCAATTTAGGTGTTGGGGGTTCATTAGGTTTTTCTGAGGTTCATTTTAGGTGTTGGGGGTTCATTTTAGGTGTTGGGGGTTCATTTTAGGAGTTGGGGGTTCATTTTAGGTGTTGGGGATTCATTAGATTTTTCTGAGGTTCATTTTAGGTGTTGGGGGTTCATTTGCTTTTACAGGGTTCATTTGGTTTTTCTGAAGTTCATTTTAGGAGTTGGGGGTTCAATTTAGGTGTTGGAGGTTCATTTTAGGTGTTGGGGATTCATTAGGTTTTTCTGAGGTTCATTTCAGGTGTTGGGCTTCATTTGCTTTTACAGTGTATGAACTTCTATGCAGTTATTGTATTTAAACAGGGTATTGTTACAGTTTACTTCATAGTCTGAAGTTGGTCTTACAATTGTCCTGTTTCTCTTAGCAGGCTCAACTAGACAATCGCGACAACAAAAAAGGCTTACACACAAAGACATTGAGGTGCCGTATGAGAGTACAGAGAGTACCAGTAGCGATGACATTCCACTTATAAGAAAAATCTCTGCGAAGAAATCTGTTGTAAAGAGAATACAACAACAAAAGAGCACAACACCAGCTAAAAAAGCCACAACAATGCCGAGACAAAAGAGGAGGAGTACTAAGAGAGAGAGACAGCCAGGCAACAAGGATTTGAAGGGACAGGCTTCAAAATCAGAACAACCTCCAGAAAAAAAAAGCAGTGTACTGAAACAGCAGACTCTGAAGATGAGAAGCTTTCTCAGTATTCTACACCAGGCAACACAACTGCAGATACACCAAACATACAAGCAGATGAATTGCATTTAGAAGTAGAAGCCAAGGGGAAAGGAAAGGAGGTTGAAGACATAGAAAGCCTCAGCTCACAGGAAGAGAAGAAGAGCAGTTCGTCTCAGAGTTCTGGGAAAACAACACCAACCACAAGGACAATGACTGCAATTCAAACAGATGAAGCAGTTCAGTTAGAGAGTTCGAGTGAGGAGGAGATTGAGGACAACTTCAGGAACAAACAAAAGACTACACAGATTGAAGAAAGGAAGGACAAGGGGAAGAGGAAAATTGACATTGATGAGGAAGAAACTGCAAAGAAGAACAACGAAGAAAAATGGGCTGTAGATAAGGGAACAGGAGAGATGAAGTTGTTAACTACCAAGAAAAAAAAAACAGAGAGAACCAAAGGAAAGCAAGCAGTTGGAGATAATCCCTGCCAACCTCAAGATAAAGACAGAAGATGATGGCACACAGTACATCTGGTTGGCAACTAGGAATATCCCAAAGGTGTTTGTCAATGCGCTGGAATCCATCCCTGAGAACAGGAAGGCACAGACTAAGGTCTGGATTAGGGAGATCGGATTTGAGAGCATGCTCGATTTAAAGATTAAAGGAGTGCCTCATTGTCTTGCTTTCTGGATACTCGAACACTATGACGAGGTCAAATGTGAGATAAAGCTGAATGATGGCAGCATCATTAATGTGACAGAGGAGGAAGTCCAGAGGGTGCTCATGATCCCTAGAGGCCACAGGACAGTGGAAAGGAGAGGCAAAGAGGCTGCTGATGACGCCATTATAAAGGAATGGAAAGAATATTTCGAGAACATCAAGCAAATCAGGCCAAGTCATGTGGCAGCCAAACTCAAAACCTGCACCGACAAACTCTGGTTCAAAAAGATGTTCCTTGTCATGTTCATGTCTGTGCTAATCGAGAGCAACCAAAAAGGAACTATTCCTCAGCACATGATGATCAGCGACGTTGAGGACGTAAAGGGATACAACCGATGTAGGTTTGTCATGAGTGTCTTGCCTCATACAACAACTGAATGGAAGGCCAAGAAAGAGAGGTTCTTCAGAGGCCCAATCGTCTTCCTCGTGGTAAAAAACTCTTGTTTTTTTTTTTTTTGTAAAAAACAGTTAGTAGTGAGTGTACTCTGTCCAAGCATTGGGTTCATTGGTAATAACTACTAGGTTCATCATTTATAACTAATAGGTTCATTGAGTATAATGAAAAGGTTCATCAGACAAAGAATAGGTTATACACTATAAAAATCGACCAGGTTCATTGGTGCTGTCTTGCAGGTTCATTACTTTTCTCATGCAGGTTCATTTGTTTAACTTGTAGCCACAATTAGTAGTGAGAGTACTGTGTCCAAGCATTGGGTTCATTAGTTATAACTAGTAGGTTCATCATTTATAACTAACAGGTTCATTGAGTATAAGGAAGAGGTTCATCAGACATAGAATAAGTTATACACTTGAAAAATCGACCAGGTTCATTGGGGCAGGTTCATTACTTTTCTCATGCAGGTTCATTTGTTTGACTTGTAGCAATAATTAGTAGCGAGGGTACTCTGTCCAAGCATTGGGTTCATTAGTTATACCTACTAGGTTCATCAATTACAACTAACAAGTTTATTGAGTATAAGGAAAAGGTTCATCACACATACAATAGCTTATACACTTCAAGAATCGACCAGGTTCATTGGTGCTTTCTTGTAGGTTTATTAATTTTCTAATGCAGGTTCATTTGTTTTGACTTGTAGCAACAGTTAGTAGTGAGTGAACTCTGACCAAGCATTGGGTTCATTAGTTATAACTACTAGGTTCATCATTTACAATTACCAGGTTCATTGAGAATAAATAACGGGTTCATTGAGTATAAGTAACATCTACTACTGTGTATTACTTTCCATGTCATGTGTGTACTAATGTATGTATGAACTTCTATGCAGTTGTTGTATTTAGACAGGGTATCTGTCTTCGGAAATACAAACCCGAATAATACACCAGTTTTCCTAGGATGGACAGATGAGAGTTTGGAAGAAAGGGAGAAGAGGGAGATAAAGAGTGGAGGATTTGGGTTAGGAACTCTTCAAGACCCAAGACCATCAAAAGAGGGAAGAGAACAGGCATACATAAACAATAAGCTACAGGTAAACATCAAGCTTCGTGTCCAAAAAATAGTATAGTGGGTTCATCAGTTTACACAGCAAGGTTCATTAACTTACAGATTGAGGTTCATTTATAGTTAAGGTTCACATAAACTTGTTGTCTTGAATGCAGGACTGGCTTAATAACTTCACCAAACAACAGATTGTAGTGGACAACGAAATGTTGAAACTCACTGCCATGATGGAAAACTTGCCAAAGGAATTCAATGCAGAGCCCAAGGTCCAGAGCATGATCAAAACAGCCCAAACGCTGATTGGCGACAAAAAGGCCGAGGAAGAGGAAAGAAGCAAATTTGAGAAGATATGGAATCATGTCGACCACCCTTTCTGGAGCGATCCACAGCTCATAGAATGCTTGAGACAGGTGGAGAAGGCTGATGCTTCAAAAGAAAAGATCAAGATCTCAAATGCTGAACCTTCCACTTCTAAGGCAACACAGGGCATTGATACCACACAAAATTGGGAGGATGTAAACATAGTTATGAATGAGTACATTGACGTGCTCAGTGACAGAGAGGAGGAAAGAGATGAAGTTCAACAGCTAGAGAAAGAGAGGGCGCAAGACACTGCGCATGAGACTGTTGTTGGTACTAAGGACAAGGAACCAACACCCCCAGCACCAACACCCCCCGCACCAACACCTCGCGCACCAACACCCCGCGCACCAGCAACAACGAAGAAGGCCAGAAAGTCTCCGCGTTTGAAAATTCCATCTTTCAAGCTTATAAGTTCAGAGGAGTCGGATGACGTTGAGACTGAGAAAAACGATGATGAAGAACCTTCAGTGCTCATAGGGTCAGAGGAGGTACAAGAAATTGGTGTTGCGGAAGCGATGGATGAAGAACAAGCAGTGGCTGCTGCACATAAGGACAAGGAGCTCGCTGAAGCAGAAAATGCAAAAGAAAAGGGCAAGGGGAAACAAGTGGTGGCTGATGCTGATGTAGTTCACGGGCCAAGGCACAAGAAACTTGGGGAAAAGCTCAGAATCCCCTACAAAAGCCGCACTGTCGACATCTTTGCCAGTAGACCAAAGGAGGCAATCGTGATGCACAACTACTGTAACCACTGCAGCATAGGAGGGTAAGATATACATACATTCTGACATATTTTATTTTATTTTATTATTATGCAAAATATTAGAGATAAAGGTTTACTACTGCATAACACTTTTGTTCCTATGCAATTGAATAGTGAGGCGCTCTTCAAATACAAGTCGCTGAAAGTCTCCGGAATGGAGTTGGCAATGGATGTGGACATCCACTACAAAGCAATTGATGCTTGGTCAACCATTCTGAACACTAATGAGGAGGTAAAAAGCAGTAACAAGCCCAGCAGAGCATTCCTGTATGTATACCAAATGGTAAGTAAAAATGGTTAAAAGTTAAAAGAATAAGCTGCATGCATATATACTATACGGTTCAACAGTAAATAAAATGAGGTTCATCATTTTATTTAGATAGCAATAGGATTGGATTTCACACTAGGTGCATCAGTTTGCATACGAGGTTTATCAGTTTCAACAGAGAGGTTCATTCAGTATAACTAAGAGGTTCATCATTTACAACTAACAGGTTCATTGAGTATAAGTAACAGGTTCATCAGAAATAGAATAGGTTAGACACTTCAAAAATGCACCATTTTCATTGGTGCTGTCTTGCATGTTCATTTGGGACCTCAGCAAACAGACTGGAATATGTAGATAGCAATAGGATTGGATTTTACACTAGGTTCATCAGTTTGCATACGAGGTTCATCATATGAAAAGTGAAGTCCTATAAGTTCAACAATTTATCTGTCCACGTTGTGGCTTGAATATATAATTCTCGTATACTAACAAAAAAATCGTGAAATGTTGAAACAGAATATAACCTTGAAAGATCAACTGGGCGAGTTCACGAGGAACTTCAACAACGCAGTGGCTGAGGTGCATGGACGAAAATTAAAGGACATAGACATGGTAAATTTATTGCTATTCTAAGCTTGTCTGTTTTTGTATTTATTCTGTTCATAATTTTTTGTGAGTTAATTTCAAACGTCACTAACTAAACGGATTATTATAGGTTTTTGTACCGGTCATAATCCACAATGACCGTTACTTTCTAATTGCCATGAACATTAAGAGTAAAACCCTTCATGTGCTAGACAGTGTGCCGAACAGCGGTGATACGCAACTCTATCAGGAAGCGATTCACAAGATTGTAAGTGTACAATAATTGATTAAATTGTCTTGTTACTAGTGAGTGAACTCTGCCCAAGCATTAGGTTCATGACTTATAACTACTAGGTTCATCATTTACAACTATCAGGTTCATTGAGTATAAGTAACAGGTTCATCAGACATTGAATACGTTATACACTTAAAAAATCCTCCAGGTTCATTGGTGTTGTCTTGTAGGTTAATTAATTTTCTCATGCAGGTTCATTGGTTTGACATGAAACCAACAGTTAAATTGTGTTGTTGACAACATTTTTTTGACTGTTTGGGTTAAAATTCATTTGTTCTCTTTATGCTTGTGTGCAGGTACACATGACTGAAATATACTTCCGCCAGAATCACTTGGCCAGGAGAGCAAGCGAGATTGAATCTGCACAGCATAAGCCACAATTGATTCCTCTATCGGTCCAGTCTGACGGAGCAGAAGAACAAGACTCTGGGGTGTTTATCATGAGATACATGGAGAAGTACATGGGCGTGCCAAATGAGAAATGGGAGGATCAGATGAACAACAAGAACAAAAAAAGGGCATTGAAGAGCTGAGAATCAAATACGTGCATGCCATCATCACCTCCGAAGCTAATGAAATACGAGAAAAGGCACTGCAGATCATAAAAGACAACCCTGAAGGGCCGTATACATGAACATTAGATGATTGACTTTTCGTAAGAATGATAATAGGTTGATTGTATAGATTGGGTAAATATATGACTGCTGAATTGGGTACAATGATACTAACAAATATCACTAATCACCTGTCTAATTGCCTAAATTAGGATCAAGACTTCAATATATTAGCAGGTTCATTGCTATTGTCTTGTAGGTTCATTAATTTTCTCATACAGGTTCATTGGTGTTGACCAACAGGTTCATTAATTTTCTCATGCAGGTTCATGACTTATAACTACTTGGTTTATCATTTAAAACTAACAGGTTCATTCAGAATAAGTAACAGGTTCATCAGACATACAATAGGTTATACAATTCAAAAATCAACAAATCAACCAGGTTCATTAGTGCTGACTTGCAGGTTCATTACGTTTCAAAGGCAGGTTCATTGGTTTTGACTTGCAGGTTCATTTTAGGGATTGGGGGTTCATTTGCTATTACAGGGTTCATTAGATTTTTCTGAGGTTCATTTTATGTGTTGGGGGTTCATTTGCTTTTACAGGGTTCATTAGGTTTTCCTGCGATTCATTTTAGGTATTGGGGGTTCATTTGCTTTTACAGGGTGCATTAGGTTTTTCTGAGGTTCATTTTAGGTGTTGGAGGTTCATTTGCTTTTACAGGGTTCATTTTAGGTGTTGGGGGTTCATTTGCTTTTACAGGGTGCATTAGGTTTTTCTGAGGTTCATTTTAGGAGTTGGGGGTTCATTTTAGGTGTTGGAGGTTCATTAGGTTTTCCTGAGGTTCATTTTAGGTGTTGGGGGTTCATTAGGTGTTGGTTTATCATTTAACTACTTGGTTTATCATTTAAAACTAACAGGTTCATTTAGAATAAGTAACAGGTTCATAAGACATACAATAGGTTATACACTTCAAAAATCAACAAGGTTCATTGATTGGAACTAACAGGTTCATTGGTGTTGCCTTGCAGGTTCATTAATTTATGCATGCAGGTTCATTGAGTATAAGAAACAGGTTTATCATGTATAACTAACAGGTTCATTGAGTATAAGTAGCATGTTCATCAAAATTCTTAAAAGTTCAGCAAAAGTAAGCAAAAAAAAAATGGAATCGAAAAATACGGAAGAACACTAAGAGTCCAGCACTTCAGTGCAAGTGCGACTATTGTGAGTGGCTAACTTGTTGCATCTATCGCAACGCCTTTGCCCTGCACGGTTCGAAGCAATAGAAATTTCTCTTCCACTCCGGATACGCGACCCGCTTCCTTTGTTTTTGGCTTGCTCTGGTGGCAGCACATTAATGACTGAAGGTACTTCAACTCCGGCATAAGACTGAAGTTGCTCCAGGTTCGACGCGCCAGAACTAGATGAAGCACCACTTCCACACAGTAGAGACGCCTTTTTCTCCTTAAGCAGAACCGAAAACTGTTTCATGAGGTCCGGCTTGTCCTCCAATAGCCCCACACAGCTATAAAAGTCAGAAATCACCTCATTCATGACCGCCTCACGCTCTTCAAGGGCCGCACACTGAGTCACAACGGTGTTGTCGATAGTGAACACCGGTGTAATAGTGGCATCCATGGTCCAGCGCGCAAGGACATACCTATCCGGAATCCTATCAAACCCGAGGTTCCTGAACACAAAAATGAGATGACAACAAGGCAGACCAATCCTTTGAAACATGCGACATCTACAAAAAAAATCCACACCTTCAGCTGACTGCTCCACTGTGAAACTCTTGGATAAGCAATCCTTGATATCGTAGAATTTTGTACCGTTGACATCAGACATGCTCACCATAAAGCATGATAGACAACATTCCATAATCTGATCCTGAACAAGTTTGAAAATCGAGAGCGTGTACACCTCAGATGCGTGCTTCTCCAATCCTAAAGGTGTCTTCAAATCTGGACGCATAGTAGAAGACTCAAAGTTCAGCTTCGCCTGCTTGTGTCTCTGCGTGTCCATGGCTATGTCAAAGTGCATCACCAACTCAACTAGGCGGTAGTATCTGTCACTAAAGTGACCAAAGTAACTGTTTGCAGATTCCGAAACAGAAGTAGTTCTAAGCAGACCGCCAAACATCACATCCCTGAAGTAGGCTGGGATCCAAAATTGTCGGATTGCAAACATGTCATCAAACCACCTCCGCTTCACCAGTGGGAATTCATCAAGCAACGCAGCCCACTGTGTCTCAAACTCTGAAGGTGAAAGGTCATGGGTCCACACAATGTTGTCCAGCCTAGCCCTAAATTCTGAACCAGCAGCAGTGTCGTACTTGGTCTTTGCGGGCACTTTCTTCATGATGTGCCACATACAAAGCCTGTGGCGCGAACGCGGGAAAACTTGTTCAATAGCCGACTTCATGGACAGGTCTTGGTCTGTAACTATAACCTTTGGCTCGTGCACCATTATTGCCTTGAATTTCTCCAGCAACCAAACGTATGATCCCGCATCTTCCTTGAAAATTAAACCAGCCGCAAAAGTGACACTTGACTTGTGATGGTCTAGCCCGGTGAATGGTATGAAAATCAGATTGTACCTATATGAAACAGATGTACACAAAGCCAACTATGAATAAGAAAAAGGGATAAAAACACTCAAATAAGTGTCTAATAAAAAGAGCAATCAAATCAGGATACATAAGTACACAATTAGGTTGATTAGAATGAATACACAATGAGGTTCATGCAATATAACTAAGAGGTTCATCATTTATAACTTACAGGTTCATTGAGTATAAGTAACAGGTTCATCAGAAATAGAATAGGTTAGACACTTAAAAAATGGACCAGGTTCATTGGTACTGTCTTGCAGGTTCATTTGGGACCTCAGCGAACAGACTGTAATATGTAGATATCAATGGGGTTGGACTGCACACTAGGTTCATCAGTTTGCATACGAGGTTCATCAGTTTCAACAGAGAGGTTCATCATTTACAACTTACAGGTTCATTGAGTATAAGTGACAGGTTCATCAGAAATAGAATAGGTTAGACACTTCAAAAATGGACCAGGTTCATTGGTGTTGTCTTGCATGTTCATTTGGGACCTCAGCGAACAGACTGGAATATGTAAATAGCAATGGGGTTGGATTTCACACTAGGTTCATCAGTTTGCATACGAGGTTCATCAGTTTCAACAGAGAGGTTCATTCAATATAACTAAGAGGTTCATCATTTACAACTAACAGGTTCATTGAGTATAAGTGACAAGTTCATCACAAATAGAATAGGTTAGACACTTCAAAAATGGACCAGGTTCATTGGTGCTGTCTTGCAGGTTCATTTGGGACCTTAGCAAACAGACTGGAATATGTAGATAACAATAGGATTGGATTCCACACTAGGTTCATCAGTTTGCATACGAGGTTCATTAGTTTAAACAGAGAGGTTCATTCAATATAACTAAGAGGTTCATCATTTACAACTAACAGGTTCAATGAGTATAAGTAACAAGTTCATCGAAAATAGAATAGGTTAGACATTTCAAAAATGGATCAGGTTCATTGGTGCTGTCTTGTAGGTTCATTTGGGACCTCAGCAAACAGACTGGAATATGTTGATAACAATAGGATTGGATTTCACACTAGGTTCATCAGTTTGTATACGAGGTTCATCAGTTTCAACAGACAGGTTCATTCAATATAACTAAGAGGTTCATCCAATGAACTTAACATTAAAAGAACGAAAAACATTAAATTGAAGGCTGGTTGCACTGTAAAATAGAACAGGAACAATGCAATGAAGAAGGATAGAAAATAACCTGTTGGTACGGTACGTAGCATCAAACGATACAACGTCGCCGAAGAGAGAGAAGTTCTTGCGAGACACAGGATCAGCCCAAAATAAACGTGTCAAACGATCACAAGAATCCACGTCATACTCAAAGAAGAACGCAGGGCAGAGTTCTTTTTTGTTGAACAGACGGTTGATCGTCATCTGAGCATCGGAACCACCTATGTAAGCCAACATATCTCGCCGGTAGTTCTTGAAGTCAACAGCTGATGCACCAACTTTGGAGTAGCCGCCCACGAGTTCCTTGAATATCCTATGAGACTTCACTGGACCGATGTGGGCTTTCTCACAATCCATCACAAACTTTTTATGATCAAAGTCCAGCTTCCTCATAGACTTCATAAACTGTTTATCCTTACCAACAACCATTTCATGAGTGTGGCGATCTTCAAACGCTGTTACTTTGTAGCCCTGGTTGCCCGCAAAAGTGAGGGTGAGTTTCGCCTTACAACCAACTCTGTTTGAAGGACGTCGACGCATGCGCTTTGTGTTGTTCTGGCCAGTTTTAAAACCCTGCCTGGTGCAATGCAAGTACTTCAGTGCAACCACATCTCCTGCCATGCATGATCCGCCGAGCCTCACAACAAAGCCACATTCCAGTGCATATGCCTTGTAAAAATCAATCGCTTCCCCCAATGACCCAAACAGCATACCAACAACTGGTTTCAGAGAATCAACACAGATTGGAATGTGGTACACTGATCCACCTTGAGATAATCGCGTAACGGATAAATCCGACGACATCTCAGTGTCCGAATCACTTGGATATGAACTAGGAGAACTCTGATCCAGGGATACACTACCACTAGCACCAGCAAAACCACTACCAGTCACTGCAAACATATATAACATCCATGTTCATTGTTGGCTACAATGATACTAGCAGGTAGGCATTAATCACCTGTGTAATTGACTAAATTAGGATGAACACTTCAATATAGTAAAGGTTCATCGAGTGATCATTGCAGGTTCATTCGTATTGCCTTGTAGGTTCATTAATTTTTTCATGCAAGTTCATTGAGTATATGTAACAGGTTCAACAGACATACAAATACTTGAGCACTTGAAAAATCAACCAGGTTCATTGTTGTTGTCTTACAGGTTCATTATTTTGTTCATACAGGTTCATGAGTTATAACTACTAGGTTCATTGGTTTTGAAACTAACAGGTTCATTGAGAATGAAATAACAGGTTCATTAGACATACAATAGGTTATACAAATTCAAAAATCAACCAGGTTCATTAGTGCTGACTTGCAGGTTCATTACTTTTCAAAGGCAGGTTCATTGGTTTTGAAACTAACAGGATCAATGAGAATAAGTAACAGGTTCATTAGACATACAATAGGTTACACATTCAAAAATAAACCAACCAGGTTCATTAGTGCTGACTTGCAGGTTCATTTCTATAAGGCATAGGTTCAAAACAATCGCCCATTGAAAAGATGAAAAATCTAATCATGAAAAGGTTAATGCGAATCTGCCAAACAACATCCACAATAGAAACACCATATAACAACCAATTTGAAAACAATCATACTCAGATTACTAGCAATCGAAGAACTTAAGTACACACAGCAAGAAATTATGGAACCCTAAAACATAACGAAGCAAATTGACTTACCATAATCCATAGAAACGTCTATGCCAGTCAATCCAATAGCAATGGTAGATTAAAGGAGACGAAATCGATGAAGAACGTGCACTGCAACGAGCGAGAAGCAACAACTCCTCCAATGGCGATTCCGGCGACAGCGAATACGGAAACAGAAGGCAAGTCGATCGAGATCAGAGACGCGAAGAACGACGGCTACAGACATACAATGGCGTTAACACATCGAAAGAGACGAAAATCCATGAAAAACATGAACTGAAATCAGCAAAAACTAGGTTTACCTCCAATGGCGATTGGGAGAAACAGAGCGAATCGAGACAGAGGCAAGGAGAGACGGCTACAGTGAATGCATGGAAAATGACCAAATTACCCCTCCGTGTGTTAAATGAAGGATCACTACCAATCGTCAGATGGTGACACGTGTAAGGCCGGATTGAGTGCGCACGGTTTACTTTAAGCCCGATGCTCATTTGATCCTCTCTCTTGATATCACTGATATCTGTCTATACTAAACAACAGATATCAGTTTAATATCGATATCAAAATATATCAAATACAGATATAAATATAACTGATATCTCATACTCGTATCTTATATTTTGATATCAATACCAAACTTACTCTCATAATACCCAAATTAGAAATTTTGTTGTACTCCGTTTACCCTTACATTTCCTTCAACTTTGTGTCGCTCGATTGCTTGATTTTCCGCTCCAAAAATTCCCATGTCTCACTGCCTGTTCAACCCTTCTTCTCCTCTCCTGTGTTATTGTTTCCCTCCCATGAAAATACAAAACTGAGATATACAATTTGCTAACCCCAGTACTAAGAAAAAAATATTCCTCCAAATTTCCTTCTTTCATCATCAGATATTTCCCCCCATCTTTATGATCATTCCAGCTTTTGGAGATACCATAAAAAACCCTAATTTTCTCTCTCATCAGAACCCCTAATTCCGCTTCTGTCGCTTCAGATTCCATCTATTGCTGCTACCCCATCACCTCTGTCGAATTTCAGAATCTCCAGAACTGTTATCTCTCTACTTTTATCCAAATTATGTGTTGAATCTGCATAATTCATTATATGTGCAATGCTGATATTCTACCTCGCTTTGAGATGTCGGTTTGAGCTTGCTTTACTTCCCCTATCTAACCGGTCGTCGATATAGGGTTTCATGTTTCCCTAAATGCAGTTTTGGTTTCTATGTGCGCTTATATGATCTAAAGGACTGCAGTTTATTGGTTTATTGCTTCGGATTTTAGATAGAAAAATGTCAGATGATATGTTGATTCGCTTCTCTTCCAACTCTTCAAACCAATCCGATAATTCCCTGCCCAATAAATTCGCTAAGCTCGAAGCTCGTATGGTAGGCAAGGTCTCTGGTCCAATGGCTACCCCTGCGCAGTCTGCCAAGATATCTTCTCCCTTAATTAAGTTTGGCGCTTCCGAATGCTTGGCAGGATCTGTTACTTCTAGTGACTCTGATGATGATGTGAGTCTCTCCTAGTAATACATTCACAGCTCCTTTACTATTAACATGCTCTTCGCATTGTTTTTGGGTCTTTCTCTTGTACTGTCATGTCACATTTGCATTATCAATGTTTGATTTATAGACATAAACTTGCTCGGTTGTGATGGAAGTCGATTTGTAGTAGAACAAATAATGCGAATGTTTATATCAAGATCTAGATATGTACATTTTGTCAATTTGAATGTAACTGGGGAGGGTTCTTCTAGAGTTATATTCAAAATTCGAACAGTCGACTAGGTGAGTCATCTTGCTTGCGGCAATGTTTGTTCTATTCCTATGATCTGAAATCCTTATTCAATCATCCACCTTCAAACTCTTAACAGTTTTCTTTATGTTTTATTTAGAACGGCGAAGAGTTTCTTATACAAGCCAACACTCAAAAACGGAAGAAGATTGAAGATGATATCTCATCTGTGCTTAGTCATGCTGAGGTATCTCTAACTGTAAGATGTACCATGATTAACCCTGATTTGGGTATTCAGTTTTGCTTTCCCTTTTGCACTAATGTGTTACTATTTTAGCTATGGATAGGTGCCAAGGGACAACACCTATGGTTCCTGAAAACTATAATTATTGTTATATCTGTTCCAATCTGTCTTAGTGGTTCTAGATGAACTAATGCCCCCAAACTTTTTCTATAACCGCATAGTTGCTGAATGTTTTTCTTGTTCATTTAAGAAACTTCTTTCATACCTAAGAAGGTGCTTATTATCCTTAATACCTAGCTAGTTAACTACAAATCATTTATCCTGGTCCTTTTATCCTTGGGTTATACAGATAAATACTGGGTTCCCACTCATTGTTCAGCTATACACTATGCAGACACATCCTATTATGACTCTTTTCCTGTTTCTCAAATGAATTTTACCCCCCTAATTTAGGTGGTTGCTGATGAAAAGCAAAATCTCGTGGATAACATGGCAACCAAGACTGTGCCTGACGTGAGCAGGAAAAGGCAAAATCGTGGAAAAGGGCAGGGAACATCAGGCAAAGGTCGTGGTTCTAAGGTCAATGATCAAGTAAAACTACAAACTTCACCCTCAAGAGTCTCTCCACCAAATGGGAATTCTGAGAATTTATATTACAAGGTATGCCATGCCTTGCAAGAGTTGCTTTAGTCATTCATCTATTCCTTTAGTGTCGTCTAATTATGTAATGAAGTGAATACTATACTGCCTATTTTATTGGGATGGATAAAAGGGTCATAGAATACATTTGAATTTGATAAATGCTACAAATTAGAGTTATCATGTTTGGATATTTGCTTGTTTGGTAGTTAGTACCTACATTTTTTGTTGAATGGTTTGATTTAAAAGTTCCATATCAAGGAGTTAGGCAAGATTTGTTTCTAAATAATATCTGATGAAGGCTAGTTTGTGAGGTTATTGAACCCTCTGTTGTGTGCACTACTCCCCTTTCTTCTCAAAGATTTCCATTTTCTCTTGAGAATTCAGAACAGCTGGCATGTTTTTATGACGGGCTTCTGCAATTGTATATTTATGTCAAATTAACATGTTTATAGTGGATATTTCCATCTACTTGGAAGTGTTCTGATAAGTTTGGGAACCGTTGCAGGATAGTAGGAACAGAGAGTCATATGCAAATGGTGATTCTCCTCTAGAGGTACATTTCATCTAATACTTCATTTTGATATAAAGTGCCAATAAAACCTAGAGAACAAGTATAACAATAAACGTCATACTTGCATAGTCATATATGAGTAGAAGGGCAAGAAAAGATAAATGTAATTAAACATGAGCAATATAGGGGAGAAAGAGTGCGAGAAATGAGTGAGAAGCAAGTTGCCATGTTAAGTATATGGCATCAAATATTTCGCTCTGTTAAAAAGGCTTAATAACACTGAAATCTGACATTCGCCATATTTTTCTTGTCTGTATTAGGAAGAGAATTCTGTGCTACGTGCAAAGGTTGCAGCTTTGGAAGAGGACCTACGTAAGGCACAACAGGAGGCCTCCGAATATCAGCATCTGTCCCAACATGTAGAGAAGGTTCATTGTGTCTATTTATTTTGTTGCAGTTCTATATATATATTTGATCTGAAATGCTTATGCAAGAACTCTTTCTTTGGCCAGGAGCTCAAGGATCTTAAAGATCATGAACAAGTAATGAAGCCAAAGGTTATTGTTCTGATCGTTTGTTCTTCTGTGGTTTATTATTTTAGCTTTATAACTACTTTGTTATTTTCTTAGTTTGGAAATTAAAAGATATTGTAGCATCTAATTTCTTGTTTACATGTATGCTCACCTTACGGAAAAATAAATTACTCAGTTTTGCTTGCTGGATATTAAATTAATGCTTTTATTCGATACAGAGAACCAAAATGTTGTCAGATCTACTGATATCTGTTTCAAAAGCGGAAAGACAAGAAGCGAGAATGAAAGTTCAACAGGATTCTTTCAGACTTGGAAATGTAGGTGTAATAAGGTAATGCTTACAATGTTACAGCAATTTATATAATTGGCTGTGTTTCATAGTTCATTCCTGGACATGGCTTGGTGCTTGAATTTCTGTACAAGAAGTTTTGTGCTAGAAAGTTCTATCCAGCTGCAAAGTCTTATAATTACATGCTATAAATTGACATCCTAATTCTTTCTGTGAGTTTGCGACAAGATGGGCATGAATAGGGCACTCATCTTGTTCAACTCTCCCTTGCTCTGATTTATATTATTTTGACATATTTATTTTTCTGATGCTGCTTGTGAGAGGTTTGTTATTGCATTGACTTCTACTGAAATCCATAAGCTATCTCATTGAGTAATATTTCTTAAATTGTTATTACTTATTTTTTGTGAAATGGTTTTGTAGGGCTGGGACTGTCTTATCTGAGACCTGGGAAGATGGGCAAGCGTTCAAAGAGCTTAATGCTCATCTTGTAAGCTTGGGTCTTTCTTTCCCTTTAATTGTGAATTGGATTCTGATGAACATGATATTGTCAACCATATTGCCCATTATGATTGAGAGACTTTACTACTGTCATTGTATTCTTTTTCATCTGAACTTGTTTTATACATGTGAATGGATAATTTCTTTTTTTATGTTTCCAATTACAAAGTGGAGTATACTTTGCTGTACTTGTTTATCATAGGCATAGCTATACCATCTGCAATTTTGGATCTGAAAAGCTTTGGATACGTGTATCACTTGGAATCTTGTTTTTCTTGTAGAGGCAATTACTGGAGGCAAAAGAAGCTGTTGAAAGGCAAAGAAAGTCTCTGAGAAAACGACAACCTGGTATACCTTTTTTGTTTCTTTGGTTATACTCTAGGATTCCTTGATGTGCTCATTGGTGATAGTATCCAGTGTTAGTAATTGTAGAAACTGCTCTACTGTTTGCATCATCCAATTTTATTCTTATACAAGAAGTGGTGTTAATCTGATGATCTGATCCAAGGCTTTCCTGTTTTGGAAGCCATGTGGTTGACCTTTTTTCTCTATCTATCTGTCTCTCCTTTGCATTTTGTTGGCTGAGTGACATGGCTGCTTCTATTTTATTTGATATGAAATGTTGCATTCTTGAGTGCACAATTACTCGCGTATTTCCTCCACTCTGCCACCACTTCACCAAGGACTACTGATTCGGCTTATTGCCTAATTACTAAACTGCTGTTCTGTTTTGTAGATAAAAACGATGGAGGTAATGCAGATTCAGGAGTTCAAGAAGAAGATTTTGCTTTCCAGGATGAAATCTATAAAACTCGTCTGGCTAGCATCAAGCGTGTATGTTTCATTATGCTTGCTTTGCTCTGTTAGTGATGGATTGTTCCCCAAATCATTAATATGCTGATTCTTTGTTATTATCTTTGATTGTGTAGGAGGAAGAAGTAATTTTGCGTGAGAGGGATCGATATGAGATAGATAAGGGGAGGCTTATACGTGAGATGAAGCGCATACGAGATGAAGACGGTTCTCGGTTTAATAATTTTCAGATCTTGAATCATCGATATGCCCTTCTTAATCTTTTAGGAAAAGGAGGTTTTAGTGAAGTTTACAAGGTTGATTTATCTTTCTGATTCTGCATTAGATATTCTGAGAGAATGCAATTTTGCAGCAATCTTATTGAAGTGATTCTATATCTGGCAGGCCTATGACTTGGTAGATCACAGATATGTTGCATGTAAGCTTCATGGTTTGCATCCGCAATGGAGTGAAGAGAAGAAGCAGAGCTACATAAGGCATGCTATACGAGAATACAACATTCACAAGACCCTCGTGCATAATCACATTGTGAGGCTCTGGGACACATTTGAGATCGACCAAAACACATTTTGCACAGTATTGGAGTATTGCCGTGGTAAGCACAACCTCCTAGAACTGTGATTTCTCTCATTTTGTTGCTGCTGCTTATTAAATCTTTGTTGAATCTTGTAATTTTGTTAGGAAAAGATCTTGATGCGGTTCTGAAGTCAACACCTATATTGCCCGAGAGGGAGGCAAGGACCATAATTGTGCAGATCTTTCAAGGCCTTGTATACTTGAATAAAAGATCACAGAAGATTATTCATTATGACCTGAAGCCCGGAAATGTTCTATTTGATGATCTGGGTGTTGCTAAATTGACCGACTTTGGTCTGAGTAAAATAGTGGAGGAGGATGTTGGATCACAGGGAATGGAGCTTACATCACAAGGTGCAGGAACCTACTGGTGAGTTTAGCTTGATACAGGATTTGTAGAGTTTTCATGCATGAACTTTTCATATCCATACTTGTCTGATACAGTAGTATTTTGTCTGGGATACACAGTAGCCTTTTCTCCCCCCCCTCTTTCTTTTAAACCTTGTATGTCTGCTTTCAGGTATTTGCCCCCAGAATGCTTTGAGCTCCACAAGACGCCATTGATATCATCAAAGGTCATTATTCCCTTTCTCAAATGTGAAATATATTGCATGAATTAGCCTCTGGAATTCTATTTTCTCTAAACCAGTGCCTCAACTTGCTTGGCCTTTATTTCTTCAATATATCAGGTCGATGTCTGGTCAGCTGGTATCCTATTTTACCAAATGCTCTTTGGAAAGAGGCCATTTGGGCATGATCAAACACAAGAGCGAATCTTGAGAGAGGACACCATAATTAAAGCTAGGAAGGTTGATTTTCCTTCAAGACCTGCAGTTTCTGCTGAGGCAAAAGTGAGTTTCATCTTCTATCTGAATACAAATATGGGTCTTCTTTCAGTAAATTGAAAGTTTCTTTTCATAGGGAAGTTGAATGTCCCTGAAACATTTGTATTGCCTCTGCCCTTCATGATTTTGGCACAGACACTCATAATATCATTTGGAGTTTGGTTTTGGACCGATCTGTTTGCTAGGTATACATAAAGCTGAAATCTGCCACTTGGTTTGGTTTTACAGGAGCTGATTCGCAAGTGTCTACTATACAACCAAGTAGAAAGGCCTGATGTTTTAACCATAGCCCAGGATCCGTACTTCTCGTATTACAAGAAATAGCTCAAATGACATCACACACGCAGGACCAATTTTTCCGAGGGCGAAAGATGGCTTTTGTATGGTGACAAGTAAACTGGCTGCTGGAATTTTTTGTATAGGTTGTTTATTGTCTATGAAAGTGTACATATGCAGCAGCTTCTCTTCTCTCTTGCCCTAGGTCAGTGGCATTGCTCTTTTCTTTCCTGTTGTTTCATCTTCTTCTCTTGCACTTTCAAAAGTTGCCCTTCACCATATGAAAATATGATTGAATGTAGACCAATCACCATGGGCCAAAAAATGTCACTTTCCAGTGTCGTCAAACACAGTTCACAAAAATCTCCTGGTACTGTGGTGGCGTTTTTGAACCAGGGTTTGGCTTGAACATGGGTTTGACATCTTGTCGATTTACATAATGCTTTTGCTCTTGTGTTCCTGTAATCCTCCCGAGCTTTTCAAGACTACTATTGAAATAGATAATATAATGAGTAATCCTATGTAATTTCGTGGTTATAGAATGGATCTATCCAGCCATTTACACCCCAAGAAGAAATTCGTGGTTATAGAGTGCTGCCTCTCCTTAAACTTTTAACTGCCTTAGTCTAAAAATTTGTTTAATTTTATTGTTTTTTAGATTATTTGAACCAAGTTCAACATATTTGTCCCTGTGTATATATTGATTTACTTTTATTCTTTCTCTCTGTAATACATACTCCAATACTTAATATATTTAAACAAGGGTGTTTTTATAAAGAGTAAGGTTTTCTTAATATGTACGTAAGTTGTCAAAAGGATAATTAAACTTTAAAAGATAGAGTAATAAGTAATTCGTTTTTGCAAAGAATTCGACAAAACAACCTATTTGGCTATTTATAAATCAACAACCAAAAGAACCTATCAAAAAGATTAACTAAATAATGTACTCCATTATACCTGCTTTTATCATCACTAAGCACAAAGTGTTGTCAATTACTATTAGTATCAAACTGTCAGCGGTAAAAGGTGTCACAACATCATTGCTTAAAGTGATTTACACAAATTTCCTTTTTAGCCTCAAGTATCAATGGGCCTTAAACAGCAGGCCCAAGAAGCAATCTTCATAGAGATCTAACATTGAGATTTGAGAAGTACAGAGAGCCACACAACAGAAGAGGCTTGAAGAACAAAAAAATGTCTTTCTCTTCATTCTCCTTCCATCCAATTCCAAGGCCAAGCTACACTCGCTCGAACGACGTCGTCCCGAGCACCCGGGGTCGACTCCGGGGCTCGGTACTGAGGTGTGAATCCAAGGAGCAGCTGAATGGCGAGGGAAAGTTGCCAAAGCTTGGGATAGGCTCACCCATCATTGTAACTGAGGCTCCCAAGATGATCAAGACAGCAGCCTCTGTTCCGTGTCTTCGGGTCAATTCGGGCCTGATCAAGCCCGGTGATGTTGGAAGGTTTAACTGAATTGAAAACCCATCTTCATTTCATGGGTCAACATCACTAATGCATTTTTATACTGTGATTCTATCTTTATGCAGGGTTGTATCTCGGAAGCCCATGGATGTATGGGCAATTCGGTTGAGCATTGGAACTTATCTCATTGATGGCAAGTACTTTAAGCTTTTGGAGATTGATAATGAAGATGGTGAGTGAAGAGTGTGTTGGAACTTATCTCATTGTGGCAAGTACTTGTTTAGTTTGTGTAACATTTGAATCAAAAGCCAAAAATGAAAATCAATAGAATCTGATAAAATTTATTTACTTCCCAATTTGAAAGAACAACTCTCGAGTCTAGTCTCTACAAGAATCTCAGTCTCAAACTCTCAATAGAACAACTCTCTCTAGTCCCTACAATCTGAAATCTCAAACTCTTAATAACTCTTTCTGGGTTTAGTAGTTAGCCCAAACCCGAATGGAAACAATGGATCATAATGCGAATCACCCACATTCATCGGCAGCTGATCAACCGACTTGAACCAAGTGCGCGCTAGCTTGCCAGTGAACCCGAAATCACCAAACAGAACATCAGCCACACCATGACCTTCGGTTCCAGGAAGCCAAGCAGCAACCAAAGCATCGACGTTGGCCAGATAAGGCTGAACCACAACAGGCCTACCAGAGATGAGCACAACCACACATTTCAAGGAGCCACACACATTCTTGATGGTACTGATCCCGGACTCTGATATAGTCAAGTTGTTGCTGTCACCATTTGTTTCGGAATAGGGTGGCTCACCAACAACAACAATGGCATAGGAGAATGCTTCCGACTTGGCAAAGTTGACATCTGGGTTCTCGTTGAAGACCACTTGGGCCGCAGGGTCAACGGTGTTCTTTATGGCAGTAAGAATTGTGGTGCCACTTGTGAGGTCGTTGCCATTAACGCCTTGCCATTCGATTGTCCAGCCACCACATTGGTTGCCCAAGTTGTCGGCATGGGATCCGGCAACAAGGATCTTTGGTGCTTTCTTAGAAAGTGGAAGCAATGGCTTATGAGCTGATTTCCCATTCTTGAGAAGAACAAGGGATTTTCTGACAGCTTCTCTTGCTATTTCTCTGTGTTTCTGCTCAAAATGAAGAATCAGTCATAAGATTAGACACTTTAGAAGTTATTTGACATTGTCAAAGTTAGGCAAGAGAGGGTCATCATTTAGACGTCAAATTTGCGAGGAAGCACCTGGTTACCAAGTTGGTGGGCAAGGCTGAGATCAGCATAGGGGTTCTCGAACAAGCCCATGATGAACTTCACTCGAAGGATTCTCCGGACAGCATCATCTATTCTACTCATAGGGATGATGTTGTTTTGTACTTGAAGCTTGAGATCATTGATGAATTCGTTAAAATTCATTGGAACCATAATCTGCAATTAAGCCAAGAAGAAGAAAAAAACATGAGAAAACTTTCTACAATTTCACATGGTTACACACTTAGAGCTACACAAAAGGATTTTAGCTCAGAGCTCAACTGACCATGTCAATGCCAGCTTGAACTCCTGCTTGAACAGAGTAGGAATAGTTGGCATGGGGAGGAGAAGTGATCCTGTCAATACCCTCCCAATCTGATATAACAAATCCCTGAAAAATCAAGCATGAAACATTAATCCAATGCTACCAACAATCTGAACTTCTTCTTTTTTCTCCTTTTTTGTTTCTTTTTCCAATCAATTAGCCAAAAGTAAATGTTGGATAAGGAAAAGGCCATGTTCCTTACCCTGAATTTGAGCTTGTTCTTGAGGAAACCAGTAACAAGATTGCGGTTAGCATGCATCTTCACTCCATTCCAGCTAGAGTACGAAACCATAACCGTCGCAACACCTTTTCTTATAGAGTCAAGATATGCAGGCATGTGGATGCTCATTAGTCCTTGTGGAGAGATCACGGTGTTGTTCTCATTGATCCCGTTTGTGGTACCGCCATCTCCCACAAAGTGCTTAGCGCACCCGGCTACATGTTGCCTAAAACAAAGTTCATTTAACAATTAGTCTAAAAGGGTTTGATCCCAAGTTACATGTAACAGAACCTTGTGTAATACTTTCTGTCCTTGATTAATTGATTTGCTTTGATAGTCTAAAGGGGTTTGATCCCAAGTTACACCACATTAGCTGCCTAAACACAATTGTCATAAACATGAAGATAGTATCAAGGGCTCTTACTTTCCAGCCACATAGGGAAACCCCTTTGGATAATCAGCAGGAGCATCTCCTTGCAAGCCCGGTATGATCTCGGTCATCATTTGAACTATTCTGTGGTCCTCACTGTAGCTCTCATAGCACCTTCCCCATCTCGGATCCCGGCAAACCTGCAACAAATTCATAGAAAAATCCTCAGTTTCAACTTTCAGGCCATGATAAATTTGACCCGCCATTTGCAATATGGATTTGATTCATTACCGCGATGCAGGGAGCAAAGCTGTAAGGAATGCCTGTAGCTCTAACTTCTAGTGCAGTTGCAGCTCCAATCCTTTTGATAAGTTCAGGATCCCTATATCAGTATATCACAATGACAAAACCCAACACATATTCAGATGAACCATCATAAATTGATTCTCAGTTTCAGCCTTATAAGAATCAGAAATCCACAATCCCAACTAAGCAAATGAACCCACCTCTGCAGAAGTCATGAACAGCAGATTTTAAAGGTTTAAGTTTAACTAATAGGATGATATCTTTGTATATATTTCAACACTTCTACTACATATACATGATTAAGTGATTTGAGTCATTCAGTCCTAAACTTGTTCATGTCATCATAGCCAATACCCTAAAACTTTTACAACATCCAGAAGCAAGTATTTCAGTTAATTGAAGCTAAACGATACAGTAGAACATCTTGATCTGTAACTTGCCTGGTGACACCAAGACCCACATTGTGAGGGAAGATTGTGGCATTGTAGGCATTGTTGTGTCCATGAACTGCATCAATACCATAGATCATCGGAATCCCCAGCCGAGTAGCCATGGCTCCCTTCTGAAATTCATTCACCATGTTCACCCAAGCCTCAGCAGGCGCCTTTGGAGCTGGCACACTCCCACCTCCACTCAACACACTCCCTGTTCACCACCAAACCCCAGTAGGCCAAGAAACTCATCACTTCCAGTTCAAATATAATAAATAACACTAAAACCCCCAAAAATTGACACATAGCAGCAACACAAATATCCAAATCAACATCACAAGTAAAAAAATGTTTTTTTACCTATGAAATTGTTCTTCATGACATCAGCGGATGCAACTTTGCGCTCAATTTGGACCATCTGGCCAATCTTTTCATCCAGAGTCATCCGAGAAAGAAGGTCTCTAACCCTCACATTAACTGGCCGTTTGGGGTCTTTGTATTTCACGTACTCAGCTTCCGTAAACCTTGCCAGCAGAAACAGTAGCATGAACCCCAGCATTGCCGTTCGAAATCCCTCCATTTCGCTCCCGAAACCTGTCGTCAGATCTGGAAAGAAATCTCAAAAATAGGAAGAAATATTTTCAGTATCTCGAGCAGCGAAGCTCAAAATGCTAAGGTGCATTAATCTAAAAAATGAAGAAATGTAGAAATCGAATGGATTGATATACTAACAAATTCCAGAACTCACGTTGCAGAGAGAATGATGTCTTCTGCGATCCCTGAAGGAGTGGGTGGGCAACCACTAACTCACGTTGCACACGACACTGAGAGAAAAAGAGTGGGAAAACGCAGATGGAATGGAACGGCTTCAGAAGATCAGCTTCCTTATATTATATAGAAAAGAAAATCATCACCGCCTTTGTTTGTTTTTTTTTTTTTTTTCAGAGACTTTTTTATACTCCGTAGTATTTTGAAAATTACTTACCTAAGGCTATTTTTTTTATTTGCAGTTGGTCATTACTAAACGGATACGTAATTAAATTAACGAAAGTAGTAAATTAGTAGTTTTTTTTTTAGTTTTTTTTTACGACGCGAGAATCCACCACTTGCGGGGTGGTAAACCTGTGGGCCCAGGACCTAGCCGGCAAAGACCCCGAATCGGATAAACCGGCTTGCGTCGACCGGCTCGATCCAACGACAGGGAACACGATAAACCCCTGAGAGTTGCACCCAGAAGAAAGGGGGCAAGCAAGGATCAAACCCGGGACCTGCCCTTATCCCCTCCGTACCCTTACCACCAAGCCACCACCGAAGTGGCTAGTAAATTAGTAGTTAGACTGGTTATTTTTGCTAACTTTTACTAGTGTTCGGACCTCGTTGTAATGGAATATATTTTGTACTTGTTTCCAATTATAACAAAATTACACTTATATATGATGAGGGAGATTTCGGTGCAAAATGTCTTTATCGTGCGAAATGCGAAACATCGCGTTCATAAAGTGATATCAAATGTTCGTTAGCTGGGCGATCGTGTTCACAGATAATATGTTCATGTCAACGAAAAGTCATGTTCACAATATGGGCGGTCATGTTCAAATAAAAAAAAAATCACCGAAATTACATATTTTACCACCGCGTTTTTTCACTTAAAATTTCCATCTTCTAATCTCAACTTGTCATTCCCTCATCCAATGACCCATGTTATTTCTCACTTTTCACCCTAAGATTAGTTTTCATGGAAACCTTAATCTATACATGATATCTAAATTCTAATGCTGCAACGCTTATATAGTATATTCCCTTAATGAGTTAATGGTTGATTAGATGAATGAAAAATGTTGCATTTTTCACATGGATGTCTATACTAGGGGCCTGTTCAGTAAGTGGAAAGCTGAAGTGAGTTAAAGAAAGTTGAAGTGGAAGTAGTAACTGAAGTGTAAGTAGTAGTTGAAGTGGAAGTATGAGTTGAAGCTGAAGTTAGGTAGCTGAAATGAAATTTGGAGTGTTCGGTGAACTAAATTTATGGGGTTGAAGTGATAAAATTAAGATGTAAAATTACTAAAAAGGTATTGAATAGATAAAGTTGGTTGAATTACTAAAAATGATATCAGGGGCAATTTGCGTAATCTAGTGCTCGTTCGGTATCCAAAATTTTGCTTCTTCAACTAGTTGAGGTTTAAGCAAATTGGTAATGTTGGAGGGGGGGACATTACCAATTTGCTTCAACTAGTTGAAGCTTTTATGGGCAAATTTAGATTTCAACTGGTTGAAATCTTTTACTACCGAACGAGTCCCTAGTCCAATTTACTTCAACTTCAACCGATGCTTCAACTTCCCACCCACCCCCAGCATTACGATTTTGATTCAACTTCAACTAGATGATTGTTTCAACTGGCTGCTTCAACTACCTGATGCTGAATTTGCCAAACAGGGTGTTGGAGGGTTGAAGCTGGTTGAATCCCTTGCTTAATGTTGCTTCAACTCATACTTCCAACGCACCGAACATGCCCTAAAACTATCGGATCCTGTAAAAATGATAAAAATTAAATAAATTCTATTCCTTGAATTTATCCATAATGATTAGTTACACGCCTACACCATCTTTATTTGGTTATGATATTAATTTATCATTGATATAAAAACATGTAATCAATTAATTACAGTGTACTACTTTAATATAAAAACATGTAAAACGCATTTGATAACGTGACCCATAAACAATAGTAAAACACAAGTCCTTTTATAGAAAAAGAAAGATATAGATTTTCAAAAACCAATATAATATTTGTGTTTTGTCTGTTTATCTTTCGTCCAATACAATTTAAAAGATGCAATCAATTAATTACAGTTAATTAAATCAATCTACAGCGGGAGTTGTCGGGCTGAGAGCAGCGAAATTTGCGGAAAAACTGACGGTGAATAAGAAATAAACCCTCAATTAATGAATAAATTAAGAAATGTATGCAATTAAATGAAACTCTTAATGTCAAAAAATGTGATTAGAATCATAGTCAGCGAAATTGGACCGTTGTGACTTTAATCCCAACGGCTATATTATCAGATTATCGTATCTCCCTGGGCCTCTCTGTTTTTCCTCTTATCCCACAGATAAAAAGTTGTGAAAGGAGATCTACACTTCCGTACTACGCTTTTTGAAATGAGTGTTAGAAGATAAGCCGAATATGATGTATGTATTTGAGAGCGGCCACTTTCATTGCAAGTTGGAAATGCATTTTTTCAATATAATAGCAGTGGTTGGAATTATAACGTGATGAAAATTATCCCATAAGTCTTTTGAAATAATTTAATAAAATTAATCTGAAATATGCTATTTTAGGCATGTAAGAGTTATTTTTGTAATGTATGAGATAATAAAGTCTTCAATATTTCAAGATCCATGATGTGTTTTTTTACTTTTTGGTAAGAAAACACATCATGGATCTTGAAATTGGCCCATTATAATGACAGGCCACAAACTCGGCCCACTATTCTGACAACTCTGTCAACCATTAAATATACATTTTTTTGTCCAAATACATGTAAACCTGGTCTACTCGCGGTGCGTGGTTGCCATTAAAAATAATATTCGACAAAAAAGATAATGTTTGGCAATATTCTTATTTCAAATGTTTTAGCTATTGTAACTCTGTAAGAGATTCTTAAATTTTCAATTGAGGTAAATGATTTTAATTTGTTGAGCCTCCAATTTAATCTTTTGGTGCAAACCTCTCATTCATGTATGATGCCGTGACTTGTACAAGTTTGTGCACATGATTTGTATAAGCTTGTGCACATGAAGGGAGTTTGAAGTAGGCTGGCATTGTCTTGGTAAATATCTAACATCTGGTAGGCAGCAGATGTTGAGAGGACGAGGTTCATTTATGAGATCATACTTCCTTTTTTTTTTATAAAAAAAATACTAAAATGGTACAACACCACTCCACATTGCTTATTTAGGACTTAGGAGGGATCATAAATTGTTTGGCAAAGAGTTCATTGAGGAACTAGAAGGTATTGTGTGGTGATTGTCATTTGCCACTATTACATTGTGATTACTCAACTAATAGAACACCACATCTACAAGTGGAAGTTACACTTCCATCCCATTTCAATTTTATTTTCCCAGATCAGGCTAGAGCAAATTACCAAGTGATCAACAATAACAAGGCAAAATGATTGTTAAGTCAAAGTATTGTTCTCTGGAGTGAAACAAACCTGATCTGATTCGGATTTGTGCACAAGTGTTCTAATGGGAGCAAGAGCAGCCACGCTCTTCATTGGCACTGGCCATCTTGTAACTGCGGTCCCACGTATCCGCTGGGGCGGAGTCTGCGTGAGGGACGTGACGAGGATGCTTCTCTCGTTTGTCTCCCTTCACTTGTTTCAACCCGTGTTTCAAAGCCGGCAATAACGCTTCCATGCACTCTGCTACCGCGTTTGGATTCCCTGGCATGTTGATTATCTGCACCAGGGGATTAACAACGTATCGGGCTTTTCAAAGCACGGTTTTAATATAAGAAAGTTTTTAAGGTTTGATGGGCTGAAGAACTGAAAATTGTTTGTCAAGTCAACTGAATGAGTTGATATATTGAAGTGTATACCAGTGTGGATCCTCTTATTCCAGCAGCGGCACGAGAGAGCATTGCAAATGGAGTCACCTACAAAAAAGTAAAAGAAAGCAGGGTGAAAATATAATCATAAGCAATGTAATTTGTAGCTGTAAAATGTATATACAAGTTCATTACCTTTAGACTTTCCTGCATCATGACATACAGAAGACCAGGAGTCTCTTTCTCTATTACTTCTTTTGTTGCCTCTGGTGTGACGTCTCTTGGGGTACAGCCAGTTCCGCCTTCAGAAAAATCCCATTTAGCCGGAAAAAAAGAAAGAAAGTACACCAGCAGATAACTGAACATCCAAACTTAGGTAAAACAATAATCCAATGACTCGATGAGGTGTGAGATGAAACATTTATTGTCATTTTTCAGATTCTAATAACGGGAGATCAAAAGGATACCAAACGATCGTTCTTATACGGAATGTACAGTATAATCAGTAACTGAACAAACAGAAGTCAATTTGATTAGCTCTTATTCACACTGGTTCAACAAAATAGGTTTAAGCAGCAAGCAGATGAGTTTTACTTCTTAATTGTGTTAAATTTTGTGTTCTATTCTAGCTATAGAGCATTACATCATAACATAGTCCTCAGACATCAATTTGGAAATAGAAGGAAACGTGAATTAGATAATAGCGTCGTACCAAGGGTAAGGATGAGATCCATCTGTTCAACATCGCTCCATTTTTGCAAAACATCCTTAATTTTCAGTATGTCATCTGAAACAACAGCTGTTGCAACCACCTCCGCTCCTCCTAACTTCTCTGATGAGGAATTTATAACAGAAACAGCTCTGGGTCCACTGCAAATATAACAAAACTCTTTAAAATCTGGTAGGCCGAGGAGAAGCAAAACCTTAAAATACTTATGTAGATTGTTTAGCTTGGATAAAGGATGAAGTCTATTGATTGCACACAAACAGTGCTGAGTGCCATCACATAGATGGAGAAATGAAACAAATAGTAAACCAACTTGCCTTCGATCTGGCCCAGCCCCAGATGCAACCGTGTCACTGACAGTAAGAATAGCAACTTTGACATTTGGGACATTGGACTCTTTCACAATCGCTTCCTTTGAAGTGCTTTGTCTAGAAGAGGCTGTATCTCCAGATGATGACTTATTGCTTGGTGGAGCGCCAATTAATTCGGAAATAATGACAGCTGACACAGGTGTTCCAGCAACAATTACATTTCCTGTTGGGGGTAACTCCAACAAGGCATTTGCAGCCCTCATACTCAAAAGCCGACTACTCATTTGTTGTCCAGTGCTCTCAGCTACAAAACTGAAAAAGGTTACAAGTGATGTTACTGTCCACTAAATCAATATTTGAGCATAGAGTGGAACCATACAAGAGAGAGAAACTCAAAACATTACCCTGAACTGCCTGATCCATCATTTTCTTTCCACTTAACAATGGCACGGTGGAAGTCTGGTCGAGTTGAATCTGCCTTTACGGGATTCACAAGACGGGCAAAAACTCTGGTAAGAAACAAGACAGGATGTAAGAAGTTTCATACGAAAATAACAAAATGGAAATAAGGAATAGAGCAACTAAGTGTATAGATGAGTCTAAGAAACCTAAGTGGGTGAGGGTCTGTCCAGCCAGAAAGACGACGGATAGCAGGCACTACAAAGAGATGGAAACAGACCAGACAGCTAACAGGATTTCCTGGTAGACCAAATGCCAAAAGTTGATTTGTTCCCGCGCTATGAGTCTGTTTAGTATTTATCTCGGCGAATGTTAAAGGCTTCCCAGGCTTCATATAGACCTGAATTACATATCATTACCACAGTTTATGTTATAGCGAGGCTAATGTCATTCGAGGTTTATAAAATGCCATTGTGCCTATACCTTACTGAAAAACACTTTTCCTTTCTGCTCAAGCAAAGGCTTGACAAAATCACGGTCGCCCATGGATACACCTCCTGAAGTCAAAATAATATCTGCCCCACCACGAATAGCCTCATCCAGGACTCTTGCGAGTTCAGCTTCATCATCTTGAGCAATGCCAAGGTCCATTATTTTGCAGCTTTGCTGCACCACCGCTGCCAATAGCATTGCACGGTTGGAATCCCTTATCTACAGAGAATAATGACCACAAGCAATTCCCTGAAATGATTATTTCATACTATATAGTCTATTTTTAGTCATTTTAGGATAAAATTCTCAGTCTCAAACAGAATTGTTATCTCTTTCGGTCAAAAATCACAAAATTTTAATTGCACATCTGCACACAAACCCGTCCATCACATAGGTCTTACAAGGTCAAAGCACTGATTCTAAATCCTTGAATTCAGTAGGTAGCTTCAAGGAAAGAGTACCTGTCCACGACCTAGATTTGTTATCGTTGGCTCCATAAGCTCATCCCCAGTTGAAAGAACAGCAATAGTTGGGACACGGTACACCTATAACAAGGGTTACACTATCAACCTTGAACCATTAAACCAATAAAAATGGTATACACTGTAAAGACAGAGACAATATCTCCATACCTTCACCATTGTCACACCCACTGTTGCCAGTAACCCGATTTCTGGGGGGCCTAACCGATCCCCAGATTTCAGAACCACGACATCTTTTTGGATGTCAAATCCCTGTGCCAAAAGCAATACACAACAATAGGCAGTAGAGTTAACCAATTTTGACCTGTAAAAATCTTTCATTCAAAATTGTAACAGTTAGAAAAACATATAGTAAGTAATCATCCTTGAACCATTGTTTATAGTACTGAATTCTAAAATAACACAAGCAACGCATATGCAAAAGAAAGAATCTAAGGAAAAGTAGATACCACTGGACGAATATCAACCCCTTGACTTGCTTGTACCAATATTTTCACTCGCTTTGATTCACCCAAAACTTGTTCAGTGTCTTCTACCTGCACTACTGCATCAGCTCCATCTGGAATAGGCCCTGGAAAACAAAACAAAGCTTTGATAAATTGAACTTTACAACTCATATCCTAGTTCAGAAATGTTTGCTAAGCATACTTGAAGATTCAGTGGATCTAGAAAGCTTATAAAAACTTAAGTTTAAAGAGAAACAAAATCACAACTAACAAACATTAGTTGAATAATCAATAGAAAATTACAACAATTCAAGAAACTATGACCATTTATTCCCGAGTGTTGTGGTGAACTGCCAAGAAGATAATTTCTCCCTTTCTTCGATTGCAAAGAATCTCCTTCAGACATTAGAAATTGCAAGCTGATAATCAAGACCTAAAACATGAAGCTGAACTTGCCTCCAGTAGTGACGTAAGCAACAGTTCCAGGAGTGACGCACACACCGAGCCCATCATTTCCGGCCCTTGATTCCGTAATAACAGGATACTCCCCGGGGCCATCTGCAGCAACCACTGCATATCCATCCTATAATTGCAGATTCCCAAATCAAATTGCAGAGCACAATAGGGAACAATTAAGAACATAACCGATTAAATATCCCCAAATTGTTGACCTTGACAGACGCAGGATAAGGCGGCAGAGGATCCGGAGCCCGAATTTCCTCAGCCAGGATCCGATCGAGAGCTTCGTGGAGCGAGACCGTAACCGGCTCACGCCTTCGAGCCACACTCAATACCGTTTCCAAAGCATTATCCACCGAAATCATGTTGGCCGCACCCATGCTCTCAACAGCCGGCTTCACAGATTCATGTATTTTATGGTTAAGGGTTTGTTCGGAAGCACACATTATAAGGCCATTATCAGATATAAATACTAATTTATAAAAATATTGTTTGGTGAGCCTTACTTTTTTGCAAACAATGCTTTTTTGCTAACCACCCCCACTATCACCGGCAAGCGCATCAACAATCGCACCATGGAAGACGGCGATATTAACAACGGAGGCCAGAACAACAACGTCATCCAGACTAGCGATTAAGTCGTCAAGGACGACGAACAATCGACATATTTTGGGCTGCTACTGAGAAGACGATGGATCTGGGTCCGTCTGTCGGCAAATTGAACAACCAAGAAAGGCGAGAGGGCGAAGGCGGCTCTTCTCGGCTGAGGGGTAGAAGGCGGCGAGTGAAGATTCTGGGTGGCGCTAGTTCGAACCACACGCTGGATCGGGAGGACGAGTGCTACCACAACTCAATAGAGGAGAGGGAACGATGTCTCGGCGACGACGGAGATGAATTGGATGACGGCGGCGACGAAGGTTAATGGGACGGCGGCAGCGTGGACTATTGCGGCAACATAGAATGAGAGATGAGGAAGATGAAGAGACTCCAAATTTTTTTAATTTTTTTTTATTTTTTTTTGATTCGGTAAACATTAGACTGAAAAGAGACTGTTTCTCTATAACATCGGACAAGTTCTAGACAAGCTCGAATATCTTTTAAAGTATTTCGTTAGACCATTTTGACAATGAAGTTGGATATCACGTTTGTTTCTCAAAAAATACGAGAAATCTGTACTGAGAAAAATAGTTGTAAAACACATAAGATATCATAAATTAACATTTCAATATCTCATGGACAGTGTCAGATTTGATTAAGAACAATGTTATCGCTTTCAAGTTAAATGTCGGTAATGCCGAATTCATAGGCCTTTACCAGGGCATTTCTTACTGCAAGCGTTTATGTTTTAAAGGGGTTGAGATACCACATTTTTCCCCAAAGAGAAAGATTGGTTTACCCGTGTTGTTCTTGAAAATGTAACTAAAGCTAAATTCACCATTAGTTTTGGTGGATCCATCTGTATTGATTTTAACTATGTTATCCGGTGATTTTTTCCATTTCTTTATTGGTTGTCTAACATTATTCATTCTATGTGTTTTTTTGTTGTCCTTTGCTAAACAGTCAGGGTTCCAATTCTGCGTCTTATTCCAATTCTTAATTTGTTTTTTAATATAAATTGGTACATTTTTTATGATATCTGCATCATCGTTTGTTCTTCCAAAGCTTTGTTGGTTTTTATGAAACCAAATTCCACACCAAGAGACCACTAATTCTGTAAATTGTGATCTATTAGTTTTTTGTCGAATTTCCTCCATGATTTCATAGATTTTTTTATTTTCTATGTTTAGGGATCTAATGATACCATAAGTATGATAATTCATTTTCTGTATTGTTTTCATGGTATGGTTACATTGGAATAGGAGATGATTCAAATCCTCCAATTGAGCATTACAACGGATACAACCCTGGGGATTGCTACACATTTTTCTGCTAATCTAGCTTTGGTTGGAAGTCTGTTTTTCATTATTTTCCAGATAAAGTTTTTGACTTTGGGATATGTATCCATCTTCCAGATCCACGAAGAATCATATGTAGTATATCTTTTGTTTCTATTAATCAATTCCATCACAGAGTTCGTAGAAAATCAATCATTTTTGCTAGTTTTCCAGTACATTCTATCTTGAATATCATTCAAAGATATTGGGATAGAGATTATTTTCGTGGCTAAATCCTGGGGTAGACATTGTTCTATTAAGTATTTGTTCCAGGTTTTATTTGGCAACATAAAATCAGCTACCATGGCATCCTTATTCAGGATTAATTGTGTGTTTATGATCTCACATAACGGGGTTTTAGAGACTCAATTATCCGACCAGAATTTGATTGTTTTGTCATTACCAACTTGCCAAATTAGTCCAGATTTGAATTCATCCACGAGTTCAATCATTTTGGACCATTGCCAGAAGCAATTTCTTTTTTTCTCGTATTGAAATATATGGATTGTTTTCAAGTATTTTTCAGTGATAACTCTGACCCAACAATTATTCGGCTCTGCTAAAATTTTCCATAATAATTTAAATTGTAGGGCTTTATTCATGTCCTTTGATTTTCTTAATCCAAGACCTCATTGTTGTGTTGGTTTACATATCTTTTCTCAACCTATAAGAGGTTTATAGGAGGTGTCTTTGTTCCAAAAAAAGATCTATTTAACTTGTCAAGTTTATCATGTGTGTGTGTAGGTAACATAAAGCTTTGCATAATATAGTTTGGTCTTGATGCCAGATTAGCTTTTATTAGTGTTGTTCTGCCTGCTTGAGAAAGATAATTCGCTTTCCATTTAGACAGTTGTTGTTGTGTGCTAATTAAGATATCAGCAAAGGTATTCGAGTTGACTCTATCATTAATGATAGGGCAACCTAGATATTTTTCGAGAGATATCATATTTGTGATTGTGAGAGTACCTTGTACTGCTAATTTCTTTTGGTTGATAACATTTTTTGTGACTTGAAGCCGATTTATGAAAGTTTACTTTTTGTCCTGAGATTTTGCAATATTCATCAACAATATCATTAATTTCCTTACAGTTTTCCAGTTTTGCTTTTGAGAAGATTACAATGTCATCAGCAAATGCCAGAAACGGAATTCGTGTTCCTTGTTGAGTGATTTGAAATCCTAGCGGCTTTCGTGGCCTTTTTGAAGCTTTTTGGAGTTTTCTTGCAAGGATTTCAGATCATAGTCTGTTGTTTACAAGCACCGAGAATGATACCGTGGTAATGCATTCTTTTATCCAGTTGATAAATTTTTCATGAAATCCAAACTTTTCCATAATTTTAATAATGAAGTTTCATTCAATTCTATCATAAGCTTTTTCCATATCTAGTTTTAGGGCAATGAATCCTTCAATTCCTTTTTTCGATTTAAATGAGTGAAAAAATTCATGAGCAATCAAGATATTATCTTGGATGACTCTATTTTCAACAAAGGCATCCTATAGTGTGTGGATTAATTTTCCATGGTTCATTTAAGTCTTATTGTTATGATTTTTGAGATAATCTTATAAATTGTAGAACACAGACTAATAGGTCTATATTGATTAGTAAAGTTTGGATTGTCACATTTTGGAATCAAGGAAATAAATGTGTGATTTATTTGTTTGAGCAATTTCCCAGATAGAAAAAAACTTTTAACTGCTTGAATAACAGAAGGACCTACAATGTCTCAGTATTTTGATAGAATTCTGTTGTCATACCATCACGACCTAGTGATTTATCTAAGCCAATGTTAAAGACAACCTTCTTAATTTCTTCATTGGATGCGTTCCTTATCAATTCTAAGTTATCATCTGTAGAGATTTCAGATTGAATTAATTCTAGATTTTCCTGGAGTAATCTTTGGTCCATATCCTCACTTCTGAATCTTTTAATGAAGTCATTTATGATTTCATTTCTAATGTTCTCTTCTCCAGTGATACTTGTTTCTTCTTGTGTTTTAATTTCTTTTATAATTTTTCTATTTCTTCTTTCACTTGCTATTTTGTGAAAATAGCTAGCATTCGTATCAGTATATTTGATGTGTTTAACTTTAACTTTTTGGTTTCATTAAATTTTCTGGAAACAAAGAAGTTTTTTCTTTTTTTTTCCTATGATTCTTTTTTTTTTTAATGAGATCATGTGTAGGGTGAGTACAGATCTCAGTTTGAATTTCAGAAAGTTGTTTTTCTATAGTTTGTAATTGAGTGAATACATTACCAAAAATACTTTTATTTCAGATCTTGGCATGTTTCTTAAGTAATTTTGTCTTGGATACAAGATTATACAATCTAGATCCATGATAGTTAGTTCTCCAAGCTTGTTTAACAACGTTCCTAAAGTCCTTTCTGGTCATCCAGATTTTTTCAAATTTAAACGGCTGATTTTTGAAAGGTACTATTGAGTCAAGCTCAATAGAGATGGGACAGTGGTCTGAGTTGGTAAAGGCAAAGTGTTTAGTACAGATATCAGAGTACCATTGAAGGATCTGATGATGAATAAGTACCCTATCCAATTTTTCATATATGTTATCTATTTCTGTTATGTTCTTTCGCCAGGTATAGATGTTTCCTTGAATAAGGGTTTCCAATAGTTCATATTCATTCTTAAATTGTTGTAATCTTGCAAATTTTGTCAAATGTGGTATTAACCCACCTAATTTTTTAGATGGGTCTTATATTTCGTTCAGATCTCCCATAATAATGCACAAAAGAGAGCAATTTTTAATAAAGGAGACGAGTCTGTCCCAGAACACATTCTTTGCAGATTCATTTGGTGGAGAATAAGTTAGGATAAACAAAAGTTTTTTGTTCGTGAACATGTTTGTGTACTTATTACTAATAAATCTTGTTTCAATTTGGTCAATTTCAAGGATTTCATTTGTAAGTTGGTAGGTCTTCCACATTACGCAACTGCCACCCGAGAAACCCATAGCCGGGACGCAGTAGAATTGATCAAATCCCACTTTTTTCCACACTTTTTCACTTGGTTCTTTATTTGTTCTTGTTTCAAAGAGTGCAAGTAGTTGTATTCGTTCAATTTTGCAGAATGATTCAACATCCATCCAAAAAATTTTCTTTCCGATTCCGCGGCAATTCCAGGTTGTGATCTTCATAAAAAAAACCATTTGTGTTAATGCCCCATATCCTAAGACATTTAGGGGTCTTATTCCTTAATTCATAGTATTGAAAATTATATCGAGTATAAATTGTAGTGGATTCATTAAGAGCAGCCAAAAAATTGGTTCTTTTAGTATAAATGTGAGTGATCTCAGGATAATAATGCATGAGAACACATACATATTTGATAGTTATGTTCTTCTTTGTATGCATATAGAGAAAGCAACCTTCAATAGGGTGCTTTTCATTAATACTAATACACATATAGTCTTGGATCGTATTTATAATAGGTTATAATGTTTATAGGCGAGCTTGTAGTGGAAACGTACAAAAAGCACACACTATTCATATCAATGCAATTGATATAACTGGTCAAGTATTTGTTCATAATGATCTTATGGAAAAAATAATTGGAAATATTACTAAGATGATGAAATCTTAGTAACATGTCATTTATTTGTTCATATTTCCAGCTAGCATGTGCTTCAATTGTACATTGATTTAATTGAAGTATAATTGCTCGTATACCATCTTCCATATCTCAGAGAAACCAAAGAAAATGGATATAGTTGTTCAAGCAAATTTTATATTTTCCAAAGTTTTAGTTTCAGGTAGGCTGAACTCGATACATTGATCAGTCCGGTGATATTCCAGATTTTTTTCATTTGTTTTTTTTGATCATTGGTAACCAGATTGTTCGTGGAGTTTAAACTCCCTTGAGGTTTCATTGTTTTTATTATTTCTCTCTGCCTCATTGATTCATTGGTTTAATTTGGTTTGTTTCACCTTTGTTGATGATAAAATAGAGCCACAAACTCCATTCCAGAGATTAGTGTAAGATCAGATCACAAACAAACCAAAGGTAAGAAAAGGAGTAAGTTAATACATTGTTCAGGAGAAGATGGCTTACCTGGTACTCATGGCTATTCAAAAGCTCATCAAAGTGAATTCTGAAATGACTGGAAAACCCTATCTTCTCTCCCAAACTCCAACCCCCCTCCGTAACCCTAAATCTCGCCGTCACCAACCTCCAACCCCTTACCCCGATCAATATCATCCTAAGAGGAACAATCATGGCTACAGATTCATCTCCTCGATCTCCAAGCTCCTCCTAACTTGGTGTTTTCCCCCTTTTAGAAGCTCGGTTAGTTTCCCCCTTCATGGCTCCCTTCTTGTGCTCGCTTTAGCCGGGGTGAAGGTGTACTGCTTAGTCGCTTGCTGCATAAACTTCTTACTCTTTTCCCTGTATTTGGGATCTGTTTTCTCAACCTGGTTTGGAAGACGGCCACTTCTCTTCCCTCTCTCCTTGATTACCTCTTGGTTTTACCTCGTTTCCAGTCATGGACCTTGGCTTTTTCTTCTGGATTGTGGGGATCGTCTGGCCTCGATAGATTCGATCCCACCCAACCCCCTTGGCTCTCCCTGGGTCTGGAGCTCTATGGCGTTTCTCGATGGCATCTTCAGGCGCAGGAATCGGCTCTTTACCCTCCCTCCTTGGATGGGTCCTAATCTCATAACCAGGTGCTTTCTAGTATTTTTACTGCCCCCCTGCTACTCTATTATTCTCATACCATGTTTTTATCTCAAAT
Organism: Rheum nobile; assembly: GCA_027886185.1. Taxonomy (NCBI): domain Eukaryota; kingdom Viridiplantae; phylum Streptophyta; class Magnoliopsida; order Caryophyllales; family Polygonaceae; genus Rheum; species Rheum nobile. Next base: position 279,065 of record WOAB01000342.1, on the reverse strand, counting down.
ACCACTCCACTGCTGCTTTGACTTGCACTAGCAATAATTCCACCAAAACTAACTGCTTGGATCTTAAGCATGATAAGATGGACTCTCTGATTGTGTTCATGTTATGTCTCTTACTGGCATTATGTCATAACAACTCTATTACTTATTTATCTATACTTGCGATTCCTTGCTATAGATAAAGGCACCAATTTTTACTTCAAAACCCTCTTCTATGACACTTTATTGATGAATGCTTCACAAGCATACTCACCAAATAACCTCACTGTTGTTATCAACAAAAATACCCCTATGCTACTGATTAATGCTTCTTTGGATGATGAGGGTCTACCCATTATGCCTAAGGAATCATACCCTGCTGATGATGATTCTGATTCCCATTTTATTAAGGGAATGGGAGAAGCTAAAATCACTAGACCCTATCAAAAAACAGACCTTAAGGGAGTTTTTATGCTCTGGAAAAACACCAGCTTATGTGTCCAAAACAGTATACTCTACCAACCTACATGTTGTTATCAACAAAAATATTGAGACTCCATCCTCTGCTAATGTACAATCCAACTTATGGTGCGATCTTATTGCATTACACCCTATGCATGTGTTGTTATCAATGGAAATGATGTTACTGCATTACATCTTATGGTGTGATCCTATCTACTTGCTTAAACCTGATATCATGAGTTTGATAGTTAAAACTGTCGGCGTTACACCTTATGTGATCTTTTTCCTCAATAAACACAGTCTCTATTGGTTTTATTTGGATAAGACTGAACAATTACCCATTCACAGGGTCATTTTCTACCATCTATGTGAAAAACTAATCCATGTACTGGCTTGGTCTGCATTTTACTTGACTATGAGACTTAACATGGGAGCATTAGTTACTTGTCTCTTTCAAACATATAAATGTAATATCTTAACTAAGTTTCTCTTCTCCGTGAGCATTACATACAATTGGATTAACACCATGTTTCTTTGCTTACTCCTTAACAAGTTTCACATACAAGCACACGAGTACAATCTGATTTCTGTCAACTACTACCTTTTGTCTACATTAACATGCCCTATTATCTGGCATCTAGCTTTTATTTGGAATTGTAACTCCCAGACCAAATATGCAATATCTCTTGCTCATCAAACTATCTGCAATATCTCAGCTGGTTTGTCTCTTCTCATGCTTTTTTCTACCATGATTCAACCATTAATAAAAATCTTTACCCTACTAGATGGAAAACTCGTAAACAATCTTGCCTTGTAGGGCTTCTCGCTTATTACCATCTTGTCACTACCTGGCATCTTAAAATGACCACTGTTATCAAATCTCACTCACCAAATTGCTCTCAAATTTCACTCACCGCTGAAGAAAAGCAACATATAGACCGTAATGCTCAATGACGCTCATATTGCCCATTCATTGCTCTACAATTGGGGGTAATTAAGGAATATGAAACCTCGGGTATCCAATGCTCTAGCTTACCCATGTCTAACACCAGCAGCAAAAATCACACAATTAAGACCAAGATTTACTCTACTATTTCCGTTTATTGGAATAATTCTTTGTGTATCAAGGACTCTATAACTAGTACATACACCAATAATTCATCTCACTATATCGTTGAGATAAATTTGTTTGTCTGTAAGAGCAGAGACCTGCAAAATTCAATCTTTAACCTTAGACTCATTGTTATGAGTTTGAAACCTGTCGGCTTTCTTGGTTATTACTACCAAAGATTCAATCATTCATATACGAGTCACATCCCACTCAAGATCCAAAGAGTTATATCCATTATAAAGCAACAAACTTACGTGTCTTTAAAACACATTCTAAGCGAATAAAGCACAATAAAAACGGGTGCATCCCGACCCGTTATTTCTACAATAAGCCTAATCTAATCAACAGATCAACCAAAGATAACACATATTATCTCTATTTAATCCTAGCAAGAACAAAAATACTTGCAAAATGTCCATTTGGTTTTTTATGAAGATAAGCCTTTGAAATTGTAGGGGCATCGCTCGGAATAACATTTGGACTGATGTAGAATCCTTTTGTAAAATCGAAAAAATTCAACTCATGGCTTTAGTTGAAACTAGGACCGATAAAGAACAAAACCAACACCTTTGGAGAAAGGCTGGCTTTGACAATTTCCATTACTCACATAGTCACATGCCACTGGTTTCTCTGGCGGTATATGCGTAATGTGAAAATCCTATCAATTGCAAAATGAAATTTGCAATCTTATCCATATCGATAACTGATTCATTGCTATTAAATACAAAGTTCTTGATAAGGATATATGCTTTATGCTTATTTTCGCTTATGCTCCTCCTAGAGATAATGAAAAAGAATTCTTCTGGTCTATTTTAACAAACTTTGTCCTACAAACACAGTTACCATGTCTCTTAATAGGACATCTAAATGAAATCCAAAATAACTCAAAAAAGATTGGGGGAATTTGTACCCCTATTTCAAGATTACAAAGACTTCACAACTTTAAAAACAATTGTGACTTAATAGATATCCCAACACAAGGGGGTGATTTCACATGGAGGAAAAATAGTACGGAGATTAATAATACATATTCCAAACTAGACAGAACCCTAATTCATAACCAAATTCTACAATGGTTTTCGGGTATTTATACTAGAAACCATGCCTTTACCTCTTCAGATCATTGCCCTATCTCTGTTGAACTAGAGAACCTATCGAATATTAAAGCTCAACCTTTCAAATTTGAAAAAATATGGACCCATAGAAAAGATTTTGAAAATATTGTCAAACAAGCCTCGCGGATAAATATCCAAGATTCGCATATGTTCAATCTCACAAGGAAAACATATGCGCTTAAAATCAGTGCAAAACACTGGAACAAAACTACCTTCAGAAATATTTTTAAACAACTTAAAGAAGTTGAAGATACTTTAACAATAATCCAAAAAGACATCATTGCCAATCCCACCCAAAATTTGGTTCTCAAACAAAACAGATTAATTTCTAAAAAAGAAAAATTCTTGTCCTTTCATAAAAAATTCTGGAGCCAACGAGCCAAGATAAAACATATCAAATCAATCGATACCAACTCAAACTATTTTCACCGAGTTGCTACCGAGAGACGTAGTAGGAAAATCATTCGAGAAATTTGTACAAATGAGGGTACTATCATTATTGATCATGAGAACATCCGTCGGGAAATTCGAATTGACTTTGAAAAAAGATTCAAAAAAAGCAACATAAATCACCATACGCTCACAGAGTACCTCAAAAATATTAATAATAAAATTACAAGTCAGGATAATGATAATCTGACAAAACCTGCTACTAACGATGAAATAAAAAAATGCTGTTTTTTTCTATTGGCAGTAACAAATCTCCTAGGCCTGATGGTATGTCTGCCCTTTTTTACCAAAAATACTGGCATATTGTAGGACCAACTGTGATCAAAGCAGCTAAAAGCTTTTTCCTCTCTAGAAAACTCTTGAAACAAATTAACCACACCTTTATCACCCTTATTCCCAAATGTGATAACCCAAATTTCACTAACCATTACAGACCTATCAGTCTTTGTTCTATTATTTATAAAGTGATTTCAAAAGTCATAACTGAAAGAATGAAATCCATTCTAAATAAACTTATACATCCCTTACAAGGAGCTTTTATAGCTGACAGAGCTATCCAAGATAATGTGCTAATTGCACATGAAATCTTCCACTCCTTCCGCTCTAAAAAAGGCAAAGAAGGGTTGCGAATTGCGATTAAACTTGACATTGAAAAAGCTTACAACAAAATAGAATGGGAGTTCATCCTCAAAATCTTAGAAAAAATTGGTTTCTCACCCAAATTCATCGGTTGGATAAAAGAATGCATAGAAACTGTGACTTTCTCAGTCTTAGTTAATAATGGTCCAACATATGTCTTTTTCCTGAAAAATGGGCTACGTCAAGGTGATCCTTTATCACCTTTCCTATTTATCTTAGGAGCAGAAATCCTGACTAGAAAACTTCAAGTGGAAAGTAACCTAACCGCCAATCAACATTATCCCATTCCTTGCCTTTGCAAATGATATTCTCATCTTTGCAAAAGCAAATATTGCTCTATCTCTGGTTAATCTGTTAACTTCCATAAATCGGTCTTCCAAACAACAAACAATACAACTAACTCTACAAAAAATTGATTCAATCGGTTCTCAATATCCCAAAGTCTACTTCACTGGAAAAGTACCTCGGGTGTCCTATTATTAATGGGAAAGTTAACCATAACACATTCAAAGATACAATAACATCTACTTATAATCAACTAACAAAATGGAAAGCAAACTCTCTCTCACAAGAAGGAAGAAGTATCCTAATAAAGTCTAATCTGGCTGCAAAACCTAATTTTATTATGCAGAGTTTCATGCTAACGTCTTACATTCATAAAGAACTAGACAACATCAACATAACTTTCTTTTGGAACAAAGACACTTCATACAAACCCTTAATAGGATGAGACAAAATCTGTAAAAACAAGGACAATGGTGGCACTAGTATCAGAAAAACACAAGATATGAACAAGGCACTACAAATGAAACTCTTATGGAAAATTCTCGCTGATCCTAATAATATTTGGGTTAGAGTCATCACTAAAAAATATCTTAAAGATGTCAACATCCTCCAATATAAGAAAAAAAGAAACCTCTCTTGGCAATGGTCCCAACTTTTAAATCTTAGACCAGACTTCCAGACTGGTCTTCAATGGCTAGTGGGTGATGGAAAAACCATTCATTTTTGGACTGATAATTGGCTACCAAACGTTAAACTTATAAACAACATACTTCGCACTTAGAACCAAGCAAAACTTGAAGAATATCTCAACAGTCAAATTGTGCAAAATATTACTGATATCCCTATCCCCCAACATCCAATTTTTGATTGTAACACCCCCAAATTTTAACCCATTTGGAAAGGGTATTACCGCCAGTGATCTCGGATTTCACCTCCGAAACCACCCAAGGCTAAACCGGATTATACAAATCATAAACAACTTTTATATAATCAACAACCATTTTTAAAACATATGTCGGGAGATTACAACCCAATCCCCGTAGGATAAAACATTGTCATCAAAGTAATTAAAGCATAGCGGAAGTCTTTTAAAGATAAAACAAGTCTTGATCACAGCGATCAACGCCAAGGACCTTAACTTGGATAAACTTGTCAAAAACACTTCCCGTCATAGTCGTTCTTAGCCTTCGTGGAGTGCCAACTTATCTGATGTGCCGAATCGAACGGATGACACCAGCCAGCCATGCAGAGAACAATTACGGTTGGTTAGTCTAATGAAAGACTACGCAAGGGTACAAAGCAGAGTGGTTCTAAGTAGTCGTATTAGGTTAGACTCATCGTTTCTCGGATAATAACCGATAACGATAGCCAACCACCATACTTCTACTGGAATATATCAAAAGACATGATCAAGAGAAGACTCCAACGAAAATGAGTCTTATAGGAATTAATCCAAGAAAAGACTCCAAAAGAGTGAGTCTTATCGGAAGCATGATAAATGTCTGGAACATTATAAGTTCATATATATATATATACATATATATATTTAAAGACTGACTGAGATGCTTCGGTCCACGACCAACCTCACCGTATAATGCGAATCACCGCATGATACGAATCCATATCGGAAAGAGAACGTACTACATTCAAGTCAGGGCGAGTTTCCTAGCTGCACTATCACCTAGCTGCACTACTCGCCGGAGGTAAATTAATTATGTGCACTCGGACACTTATCTTATTTAATTCCAAAATGCTCATTCACGTTTCAAGCTTTTAAAATCTCATCCTCGACGGATATTGAGATATAGAGAGTTGGGATTAAATCCCAGAGAGTGGCACCAGCTGTTGTGCACCTTCCCCGTACACGGACAGGGAATGGTCATGACAAAAGAAAAGTATTGGGGCCTGGACATCCCATCCACTTGGTTATAAAGAAACGACTATTACTCACTGAGAGATACCGAATAGCGTTCCTACGAATACTCGTTCTAACTAAGCAGTTCAGACTGACAACGAGTCCACACGCGATCCAGCAGATCACGTTCTAACTGACAAATTAATTATCTATCAATTAATTTGACTGGACGAATTTAAGAAATAAATTTTTATGATATTAAATCATAAAAATATTTATTAAATTTTTCTAAAGAAAAATACGGACGAAAGGGGATCGAAATTATACCGCTTATATAAATTTCGGGTCAAAACTGGACTGAAATCTTAATGGGCTAATCGGCCCATCACAAAACAAGGAAGGGGGACCCACTTGGGTACTGTTCCTCCATCTTCCACAATCCAATTTCACGTAACAGAACAGAGCACCACAACGATCGGCTTCGCCGGGGTTGCTACGCCGGCTCGGTGTTCGCCGGGGATGGAGCACCAGCGGCAGCTCGGCGGAGAACTCGGCGGCACAGCAGGAGCTTGTCGAAGCTCGGCTTCACCTCTTGGCAGCTCGGCACCGGCGGCTCGGCGCTAGGGGACCTCTCGTCGATGCCGGGATGTGCAACAGCGGGGCTTCTCGTCGACGCCGGGTAGGGAGCTCAGCAGCGGGAGAGGCGAGAACGGAGTTGGACTTCACCAGCGGGAGGCGAGGCAAAGCGGGACAGAGGTAGCGAGAAGGAAACAGAGGAGAGAGACGAGAGGGAGATCGATCTGGAGGTGTCCCTCCATCCTTCATCTCCACCATCCTTTATACTCTAAGGAGCCTTGGAGCCCAAGGAGGGGGGGGGGGGGGGGGGGGGGGGCAAAGGTCCGACCAAGGCTTGCAAGAGGGCCATCCACGCATCATTTGAAAGCCAGGTGGAGAGCTACACGGATGAGTTGAACTTGGAGGGCAAGTTTGCAACTTGATAAGTCTTGTACGTGGAGTACAAGTTGCACAAGATAAGATTGGTATGTTTTTTTTAGGAAAAAGATATATACACGAAAAATTGTCTAAATACAAACCAAAATATGCGTTAAGCCTTAACGTACGGGTGGGGTGCGATATGCTTTAACGTACAAGGGACAGAAGAGGCATTTTCGGATAATTCGGGGATACCACCTATGCGTTAAGGCATAACGCACAGGTTGAAATGGGCCAAGGGAGACAGGCCCAAAATGACACTGTATCTGTGCGTTAAGCCTTAACGTATGACACTGTAGTTGTGCGTTAAGGCTTAACGCACATAAAAAAAAAATTAAAATTTGGCCCCATAATCATGTAGAGAATTTCAATACGAGTCCGTACATATAAAATTCGTCCAAAACGGACATCGTTTGCCCCTCCAAAAGCCCAAAAAACGGACATATAAAATTCTGGCTAATGCGGCGACCGGAGGTGGGTAATCGGCGGTGAGAGCTTGGGGCTTTGGAAGCTAACTTCCAGACACAACTTTTGGTGGTAGCGGCGACTCCAACGGTGGATGGTGGTCGACAAATTTCTTCGATGAACAGACACGGCCGCAGAGCTAGGGTTCTTGAGCTTTTGGGATTAAATTGGATACCGAAAACTCATTGAAAGGTGCCCTATTTATAGGGGTTGGAAATGTCTCGGGAAGAGCTTCGAAGAGTGGAGTAGGGTGGTACGTGTTGGACGGAGATGGATATCGAATTGGCCCAGATCTAATGGACGGAGAGTGGGGTAAGTATACTAAATTTAATGAAACACTATAATATATAAGTCTAGGTATACTAGATTTAATGAAATACTATATAGTACATAAGCGTAACTATATGAAATATAATGAAATACTATAGTACATAAGTGTGACTATATGAAATATAATGAAATACTATAGTACATAAGTCTAAGTATACTAGATTTCATGAAATACTATAGTACATAAGTGTGACTATATGAACTATATTGAAATACTATAGTATATAAGTGTAACTATATGAAATATAATGAAATACTATAGTTTATAAGTTTAAGTATACTAGATTTCATGAAATACTATAGTACATAAGTGTAACTATATGAAATATAATGAAATACTATAGTACATAAGCGTAACTATATGAAATACAATGAAATACTATAGTACAATAAGTGTGACTATATGAAATATAATGAAATATTATAGTATGTAAGTGTAACTATATAAAATATAATGAAATACTATAGTTTATAAGTCTAAGTATACTAGATTTCATGAAATACTATAGTACATAAGTATAACTATATGAAATATAATAAAATACTATAATACATAAGTGTAACTATATGAAATATAATGAAATACTATAGTACATATGTGTAACTATATGAAATTTAATGAAATACTATAATACATAAGTGTAACTATATGAAATATAATGAAATACTATAGTACATATGTATAACTATATGAAATTTAATGAAATACTATAGTACATAAGCGTAACTATATGAAATACAATGAAATATTATAGTACATAAGTGTGACTATATGAAATATAATGAAATACTATAGTTTATAAGTCTAAGTATACTAGATTTCATGAAATACTATAGTACATAAGTCTAAGTATATTAGATTTCATGAAATACTATATTACATAAGTGTGACTATATAAAATATAATGAAATACTATAATATATAAGTGTAACTATATGAAATATAATGAAATACTATAGTTTATAAGTCTAAGTATACTAGATTTCATGAAATACTATAATACATAAGTACAACTATATGAAATATAATGAAATACTATAGTACATAAGCATAACTATATGAAATACAATGAAATACTATAGTACATAAGTGTGACTATATGAAATATAATGAAATATTATAGTATATAAGTGTAACTATATGAAATATAATGAAATACTATAGTTTATAAGTCTAAGTATACTAGATTTCATGAAATACTATAGTACATAAGTGTAACTATATGAAATATAATAAAATACTATAGTATATAAGTGTAATTATATGAAATATAATGAAATACTATAGTTTATAAGTGTAACTATATGAAATTTAATGAAATACTATAGTACATAAGTATAACTATATGAAATATAATGAAATACTATAGTACATATGTGTAACTATATGAAATTTAATGAAATACGTACATAAGCATAACTATATGAAATACAATGAAATACTATAGTACATAAGTGTGGCTATATGAAATATAATGAAATACTATAGTATATAAGTGTAACTATATGAAATATAATGAAATACTATAGTTTATAAGTCTAAGTATACTAGATTTCATGAAATACTATAGTACATAAGTGTAACTATATGAAATATAATAAAATACTATAGTATATAAGTGTAACTATATGAAATATAATGAAATACTATAGTTTATAACTGTAACTATATGAAATTTAATGAAATACTATAGTACATAAGTGTAACTATATGAAATATAATGAAATACTATAGTACATATGTGTAACTATATGAAATTTAATGAAATACTATAATACATAAGCGTAACTATATGAAATACAATGAAATATTATAGTACATAAGTGTGACTATATGAAATATAATGAAATACTATAGTTTATAAGTCTAAGTATACTAGATTTCATGAAATACTATAGTACATAAGTCTAAGTATATTAGATTTCATGAAATACTATAGTACATAAGTGTGACTATATGAAATATAATGAAATACTATAGTATATAAGTGTAATTATATGAAATATAATGAAATACTATAGTTTATAAGTCTAAGTATACTAGATTTCATGAAATACTATAGTACATAAGTCTAAGTATATTAGATTTCATGAAATACTATAGTACATAAGTGTGACTATATGAAATATAATGAAATACTATAGTATATAAGTGTAATTATATGAAATATAATGAAATACTATAGTTTATAAGTCTAAGTATACTAGATTTCATGAAATACTATAGTACATAAGTGTAATTATATGAAATTTAATGAAATACTATAGTATATAAGTGTAACTATATGAAATATAATTAAATACTATAGTATACAAGTCTAAATATACTAAATTTAATGAAACACTATAATATATAAGTCTAGGTATACTAGATTTAATGGAATACTATAGTACATAAGCGTAACTATATGAAAAATAATAAAATACTATAGTACATAAGTGTAACTATATAAAATTTAATAAAATACTATAGTACATAAGTGTAATTATATGAAATTTAATGAAATACTATAGTATATAAGTCTAAGTATACTAGATTTAATGAAACACTATAATATATAAGTCTAAGTATACTAGATTTAATGAAATACTATAGTACATAAGTGTAACTATATGAAATATAATGAAATACTATAGTACATAAGTGTAACTATATGAAATTTAATAAAATATTATAGTACATAAGTGTAATTATATGAAATTTAATGAAATATTATAGTATATAAGTCTAAGTATACTAGATTTAATGAAACACTATAATATATAAGCGTAACTATATGAAATATAATAAAATACTATAGTACATAAGTTTAATTATATGAAATATAATGAAATACTATAGTTTATAAGTCTAAGTATACTAGATGTAATGAAATACTATAGTACATAAGTGTAACTATATGAAATATAATAAAATACTATATTATATAAGTCTAAGTATACTAGATTTAATGAAATATTATAGTACATAAGTGTAACTATATGAAATACTATATTACATAAATATAACTATATAAAATATAATGAAATACTATAGTATATAAGTCTAAGTATACTAGATTTAATGAAATACTATAGTATTTCATTAAATCTAGTATATTATAGTATATAAGTCTAGTATACTTAGACTTATATACTATAGTATTTCATTAAATATAGTATACTTAGACTTACATACTATAATATTTCATTAAATTTTATATAGTTACACTTATGTATTATAGTATTTTATTATATTTCATATAGTTACGCTTATATACTATAGTATTTCATTAAATCTAGTATACTTAGACTTATATACTATAGTATTTTATTATATTTCATATAGTTACACTTATATACTATAGTATTTCATTATATTTTATATGTACGGACTCGTATTAAAATTTATACAAAATTATAGTAGAAAAATGCAAAAAAACCAAAAAAAATCACTACGCTATATGCCCGGCACCAAATTGTAAAAAAAATGGGTAGGAAGGCTTTGTTTTTTGGGCTTTTGGAGCGGCAAATGATGTCCGTTTTGGACGAATTTTATATGTACGGACTCGTATTAAAATTCTCTACATGATTATGGGGCAAAAAAAAAGTTTTTTTTTTTTTTTTGTATGTGCGTTAAGCCTTAACGCACAACTACAGTGCCATACGTTAAGGCTTAACGCACAGCTACAGTGTCATTCTGGATATTTTTTCCACTTTTATTCCAGTTTTGTCCCTTGTACGTTAAGCCTAAACGCACCAGCCTGTACGTTTAGCCTTAACGCACAAAACAATTTGCATATAGACGGCGTTTCGTTTGCATATAGACTGACCCTTTTTTTAAACCCCGGAAATTATATGTTTGTATTCAAACAAATATTCTAAGTCCCGAAAGTACATCGAATGTATTTTATACCACTCAAAGAATTATTTCGGACATCATGGATGTTACGGAAAATCCGAACTCCACTGAAAGCGAAATAATTAATTGAACGAAAGTTGAGAAAATTACCCAAATGCCTTTACTAAAATTGAGGGGTATTACATCACTACCCCCTTAAGAAAAGTTTCGACCCCGAAACTTGCATTGATAAACTAATGGGTGACTGGAATCACCTCAATCTCACTACGTGAGTCCAGGCCTAGTGTAATGACCTGGGCCAGCCACCCTTCCGGTGCCGCCGAGTCGTTAACATGGGTCGTCGCCCATACACTCTTGCCACATCTAGTAGGTTAGAGAAGAGACTCGACAACTTAACGGCCCGGCCCATCACAAGGCTGCAGCCCATACACCCCAACCCTTCCTTGGGGGCTCCACCTATAACAGGCAGCCATTTCCAATAGGTTGTTGGTGAGTCTCGAACCTGAAACCTCATCTTTTATCACTCTTTCGAAGGCAGAGATGATACTACTATCTCGCATATCTTATTTCCATATGCTATACTTGTACTAACTCGTGACCATTCTCAAAGTCCTGATCACCACAATAGACTCGCTATACTTTAATTATGAGAATACATATTCTCTTACACTTACCTCTAAACTTCTCTCGAAGTATATACCCAAACCTCCTTAGGTCGGTATCCTTAACCAATATGGTTTTCATAACTTATATTGCCAACATCGAACTACCTATTCGATCACGTATTCATTTACAACAATCTCCAATGTATCTCAACTTAGTACCTTCACTTGTCATATAGACCTTATATAAACGATTCACTTGTTACCTTAATCATATCCGGCCCTTATGCCATATTTTTATCTCATAATCTTTACTCATGTGATCCCACAATCAGTAATACCACAATCTATGTTTGATTACCTCAACATGATTCACTAATCCATTCCATAGGATTATACTATTGTCTCACCCGAACGTGCTATATGATTACCTTAACCAACGTGGGTTACCTTTTTCCTCAAGTCCATTTGATATCATCCGTAACCTCATCTCTATATATTGAACCATGTAATCATTCTCACTATACCCACAAGATCTTGACCATTATACAATAATGGTCTCCAAAATTATCATAACGACATTATTATACCTTTAATAGGAGCACACATATTTCTCCTCCAATCTCTTTATAGACAAACCCAAGGTTTATACATTAACTTCTTACAACTCAGATATTAAATCTTAGTAACCTCGAATCATAACTTCCTTAATTCCCTTAATGGTACTTTATACAATTCTATTATTTATCTCAAAGTAAGACTGGCCTTACGCCATCTCTAACTTAAAATCCTTATAAGAATAATTTAACACATCTCTTTAAACAATTTCTAACTTAACTCCTTTAAGATTCAAGAATAATCACAATATCTTATTCCTACGTTCCTCGAAACGTATCACATAAGATATTGCTCCTATTTCCTCAAAGAGAATGATACCATAAGCCTTATAGATGACATACTCACAAGATGTCAATCCTTGACAATTCCCAAGAGTCATAACTCTTCATCCTCTGAAAATTCCACTTATCGAGTCCAACGACTCGTACTGTCTTAAATGACTTATTTCTAATTTAAAATCCTTATATTCATCACGCAATCTACTATCCATCCAGGACTTACTCGCATCATTTCCTTATATTACCTCAAACGAATCTCAAATAGATCTCCCCAAAGAATACCTATGATTTCATACAATTTGCTTTTCCAAAAGCTTTAACCATTGGTCCTACATGGGTCATACTTACTTATGATCCCGACCATCATAACTCCAGATTTCACAGTCTTACTCAAGATCGCAAAATAGGGAAAACGAGTTCTTATTGAACTATTCCCTTAATCAACTTATTCCTTCACAACACTTTATCCACATTAATGCCTATAGCATGATTCCACAACTAGACATTCCAGACTTTGCACTAGTCCACCTCTATATACTTCTAGTGGAACAAAAAATCTCAAGTACACAAGTGAGATATAACTCTTAATCTCATTAACTCCACATAACCTATACCTCCAAATACTAGGAATATGAGGTCTCAAGAAGAAACAAATATTTCCATAACTTCTCCCAATATCCTTATTTCCTAAAAGATACTCATAAATGAACACTTTAGGCATCAGACTCTTCTAACCTTCCCTTACGAGGTCTTCCTCCGGGTTCTCATCGGAAGTTCCCTCCGGATCTTCCCTCGGATCTTCCCCCTCTCGAGGATCTTCCTTAGGGTTTTTCTCTGGATCTTCCTCTTCCTAAGGATCTTCCGCATGATCTTCCTCCTCTAGAGGATCTTCCTTCGGATCTTCCTTCTTCTGAGGATCTTCCTCGGGATCTCCCCTAGGATTTTCCTCTCCTTGAGGATCTTCCTTAGGATCTTCCTCGGGATTTTCCTTAGAGTTCCCTTGGAAATCGCTTCCATTTAAACGTCGTTATTACAATATTTCGTTGGCCTACCTTAACGGCTCAACGGACTCTACCATAGGATCATCCCACAAATTCTCATACGGAGGCAAATCTCGACTACATCGAGCATTAATCCTTCGTATTCATTTTCTCAACAATGAATGTCAACGACTATGACATCATACTTAGACATCAAAACTCCTAAGGGCAATTCCTTAATTATCCCATAAAATCACTTAGAATAGATCAACTTGATAATTCTATAGATGAATTATGAACATAGAGCACAAGATTCATCTACACTAATCTCCCGAGCGTTCACACCAAATTACTCGGAGATTATAGCACTAGGATATTAAGTACTACCAACTCAGGAAGTACATACTTGATACCTTCGAGAGAACTACTAGGTCTTCCAACCTCAAAATATCTCTGAGAAACAGGGAAATCTAACCTTACTAGAGATGATAGAATCATCTCGGCATCTTCCGAGTCCTTTCAAAAGAATAGACAAACACATATGTCTTACAACAACAAGAATAGGTCAGTCTTTCTAGATATAGAGGTAACTCTCATACCTCTCATATCAGACTAAAGAAGACACGACTATGAACGGTTTTATTTTCATTTGAAAATTCAGAGCCTTTGAAAATATTTCAAACAAGTGAAAATATTTCAAACCGGATCTGTAACACCCACAGGACAAGCCACCCAGCCACAACGCACACCCAGCCACCCAACGGTGCCGGTACTGGTGCCGCCTGTGAGCCCACAAGAGCCGTTGAAAACATTTTCAAAAACGAGTAAATGGTTCATGAAATCCCAAACCCGTTTTAAAAACTTTCGGCTCTGATACCAAATCTGTAACACCCCCAAATTTTAACCCATTTGGAAAGGGTATTACCGCCAGTGATCTCGGATTTCACCTCCGAAACCACCCAAGGCTAAACCGGATTATACAATTCATAAACAACTTTTATATAATCAACAACCATCTTTAAAACATATGTCGGGAGATTACAACCCAATCCCCTTAGGATAAAACATTGTCATCAAAGTAATTAAAGCATAGCGAAAGTCTTTTAAAGATAAAACAAGTCTTGATCACAGCGATCAACGCCAAGGACCTTAACTTGGATAAACTTGTCAAAAACACTTCCCGTCATAGTCGTTCAAGGACCTTAACTTGGATAAACTTGTCAAAAACACTTCCCGTCATAGTCGTTCTTAGCCTTCGTGGAGTGCCAACTTATCTGATGTGCCGAATCGAACGGATGACACCAGCCAACCATGCAGAGAACAATTACGGTTGGTTAGTCTAATGAAAGACTACGCAAGGGTACAAAGCAGAGTGGTTCTAAGTAGTCGTATTAGGTTAGACTCATCGTTTCTCGGATAATAACCGATAACGATAGCCAACCACCATACTTCTACTGGAATATATCAAAATACATGATCAAGAGAAGACTCCAACGGAAATGAGTCTTATAGGAATTAATCCAAGAAAAGACTCCAAAAGAGTGAGTCTTATCGGAAGCATGATAAATGTCTGGAACATTATAAGTTCATATATATATATATACATATATATATTTAAAGACTGACTGAGATGCTTCAGTCCACGACCAACCTCACCGTATAATGCGAATCACCGCATGATACGAATCCAGATCGGAAAGATAACGTACTACATTCAAGTCAGGGCGAGTTTCCTAGCTGCACTATCACCTAGCTGCACTACTCGCCGGAGGTAAATTAATTATGTGCACTCGGGCACTTATCTTATTTAATTCCAAAATGCTCATTCACGTTTCAAGCTTTTAAAATCTCATCCTCGGCGGATATTGAGATATAGAGAGTTGGGATTAAATCCCAGAGAGTGGCACCAGCTGTTGTGCACCTTCCCCGTACACGGACAGAGAATGGTCATGACAAAAGAAAAGTGTTGGGGCCTGGACATCCCATCCACTTGGTTATAAAGAAACGACTAGTACTCACTGAGAGATACCGAGTAGCGTTCCTACGAATACTCGTTCTAACTAAGCAGTTCAGACTGACAACGAGTCCACACGCGATCCAGCAGATCACGTTCTAACTGACAAATTAATTATCTATCAATTAATTTGACTGGACGAATTTAAGAAATAAATTTTTATGATATTAAATCATAAAAATATTTATTAAATTTTTCTAAAGAAAAATACGGACGAAAGGGGATCGAAATTATACCGCTTATATAAATTTCGGGTCAAAACTGGACTGAAATCTTAATGGGCTAATCGGCCCATCACAAAACAAGGAAGGGGGACCCACTTGGGTACTGTTCCTCCATCTTCCACAATCCAATTTCACGTAACAGAACAGAGCACCACAACGATCGGCTTCGCCGGGGTTGCTACGCCGGCTCGGTGTTCGCCGGGGATGGAGCACCAGCGGCAGCTCGGCGGAGAACTCGGCGGCACAGCAGGAGCTTGTCGAAGCTCGGCTTCACCTCTTGGCAGCTCGGCACCGGCGGCTCGGCGCTAGGGGACCTCTCGTCGATGCCGGGATGTGCAACAGCGGGGCTTCTCGTCGACGCCGGGTAGGGAGCTCAGCAGCGGGAGAGGCGAGAACGGAGTTGGACTTCACCAGCGGGAGGCGAGGCAAAGCGGGACAGAGGTAGCGAGAAGGAAACAGAGGAGAGAGACGAGAGGGAGATCGATCTGGAGGTGTCCCTCCATCCTTCATCTCCACCATCCTTTATACTCTAAGGAGCCTTGGAGCCCAAGGAGGGGGGCAAAGGTCCGACCAAGGCTTGCAAGAGGGCCATCCACGCATCATTTGAAAGCCAGGTGGAGAGCTACACGGATGAGTTGAACTTGGAGGGCAAGTTTGCAACTTGATAAGTCTTGTACGTGGAGTACAAGTTGCACAAGATAAGATTGGTATGTTTTTTTTAAACCCCAGAAATTATATGTTTGTATTCAAACAAATATTCTAAGTCCCGAAAGTACATCGAATGTATTTTATACCACTCAAAGAATTATTTCGGACATCATGGATGTTACGGAAAATCCGAACTCCACTGAAAGCGAAATAATTAATTGAACGAAAGTTGAGAAAATTACCCAAATGCCTTTACTAAAATTGAGGGGTATTACACTGATAGATTATATTGGACACCAAATAAAAATGGTTGATTCTCTACTAAATCGGCTTTTGAATTAATCTCCAAACAACAATTACCAAACAACAACAACCTATCATTCATTTGGAAACTGGATACTTACCCAAAAGTCAAAAACTTCCTCTGGAAAATCTGCAACAACCCTATTGAAAACTTAACTCATCTTCTTACTAAATTCCCTAATACTATCAAACAAATTGAAAACCAAAATATCAATTTTAGAAACATAGTGATAAACCTAGATGTAAACAACAAAAAACGAAAGGATATTCTTTGTGAATTACAATCCCTTCTTACCAAAAAAGAATTCATCTGCCTCTCCACTATCTGGTGGGGCATTTGGATTAATAGAAATCAACGCATTTTTAATACAAACCCAGATGACATTCATTCTTTCCAGGAGGTTCGGCTTAGACACATTTTCAGAGAGGTAAATTATACTATTGATCATATTGCTAAACTTAACTTTTCACCAAATGTGTCTAACTTCAGAAATGATTCAGAACTTCGTATTCTCATCCGCAAGGATGCTCTAGATTGGTCTTCGAATAGAAACTAAGACCACCCTAATTCTTTCCTCATAAAAAAAAAAGTGAATTCTGAAATGATCAAGCACACAAATAATACAAATCCAGCACTTGCAACCATATCCAAATTTTGCAAAGTTGTTATTGTAGTGAGAGTTGATATGGTCACAGATAAAAACCTTATAATCAAAGCTTTTCACTAGATAAGAAGAATCAGTATTGGTAATTGAATCACCAAAGGGGAATCTGGATTGATAAAGTAAGCAAACAACACAATCCCAGTCCCAGTAATTGCAAATGTTTCCAAAAATGACTAACAAATAGTGGCTACACTTTTTATAATTCCGGTTAAGGATCAACAAGGAGCAAAACGACTTCATCACCAATACGAAACATAGAGGTCTCCAAAAAGAGATAATACAAGGGTCATTGATAATATGAATAAGAGGGTTCCAATCAGTTTTTCTTCCAAACTTGGTCCATTCACTATTCATGGTATCCTCTACCATAGTGTAACGAAGCAATTGTTCAAAGTCTTGTTCTTTTGTGTCGATAAGACATGTATCAATACTCCAAACACAACCCCAAAATTTTAGACAGGCACTCTGGTTCAACATGAGTAGGTCTAAAGCACCACTAATTTTGGTCTCCTCGACCTTAGTGGAAAAGATTTCCAGTATTATAGTCTTGTTCACGTTTTCAATCATTTCAAATAGGAGATTCTTGTTGAAGTATACATCATTTCTGAGTGTATGTGCATCTTTTACCATGGAAAGATAAGCAAGATTGACACCACACCACCAAATAAATTTAGTACCCTTCGTCTCAGGGGTTAGGTTCACAGATTTATTCCCAATATTGAAGTAAAAGGATATGGAAAGTAAATACAGGGGAAGAATATCACAATCCACACCCAAAGGCTGTTGATCAGTAATGCGATAAAGGCAACGAGATTCAAGCAATAGGGGGTCTCAACAGCAGATTCAAAGATAGAGTCAAAACAAAAACACTAGATACAAAGGAGAAATCTAATTGAAAATGTTCACGAAATTTTTAAAAAGGAGAGCGTTAGAACACCACCACCTGGAGAGCCACGGAAATCCAAGGGAGGAACGGTCCCCGAATGTAGGTTGGCAGGTCGATCTGCGACACGCCTTATCGAACCGAGACATATCAAGCTTGAGCAAGAATTGACAAGAGATGCGAAACTCGGAGTCCGGCGATGGTTAGCATCGTTGGTGACGAGATGGATCTTGAGGGCAGTGGGCAAGGAAGCAAGCTTGTCTTTTTGATGGAGAAAGGTGAAGTTCTCATGGATTGAAGCTTTGTTAGGGAGAGTAAACACCAGATTAGTGATCATTTGGGTGAAATCATTGTAGTGATGGATGGTATAAGAGGGATTTGAGGTTACAAGGGCATGGGTAAGGGGTGGCGGCCACATGGGAGTTAGGGTTGAAAGGGAGCTTTTTTCTTCTTTTGGTTTCATCGTCCATATTGTACAAGATTACTTTTCGGCGCATAGGCAAAATTGTCTTTCAGCGCATAGGCTCCACACATAACGTGTGGTGAGGCTCCACACGTAACGTGTTGATATGCTCCACACGTTACGTGTGGATATTTTAATATATTATAATGCTCTATTGGCGTTGAGGGTATTATAATGTTTTGTATGAATCATATTATAATGTTGTAACCAAAAGCCAGATGTAGAGTATATCCACACGTTACGTGTGGTTATTTTAATATATTATAATGCTATGGATGTTGTATCATATTATTATTTATTTTTAGTATTTATTTGTGTTTCAGTGTTGTGTATGAATCATATTATAATGTTGTGTATGAATCATATTATAATATTGTGTATGAATCTTGTGTATGATTTGTAAACAGGCATTAGGGGAGGGTTACCCCCATTGCCTAACTTTTATCTAATATTAATAAAAAAACAATACAAAATAATGAACCTAGAAGACAAAAACAAATTGTTCATTACACTGGTTGACTACAATCACATTTAACACACAATACAAAAAATAACACAAGTTGTTCATAAACTTAGAAAAAATAAGAGAAAATATATGACATTGCTTTAGCGTTTGAAGACATTAGGATAGTCTTTGATAAACGTTCGCTTCATATGATATCTCTGGTTTGCTAAATTTGCTTGCTCCCTACAAATGTTGATAGTACATGAACAACATTACACAAAAGATACGACATTAATCACCTACGATGTATATCATTTAGTAGTTTGAGGTTATACCTACGAATGTTATCAAAATCTTTAAGAAGATCTTGATTTTGCTTTACAAGATCTTGATTCTCCTTAACAAGATCTTGTTTTTCCTGCCATTGTTGTCGAATAACTGCGTGTGCCCTATCCTCGTACATTGGATCAATCCACTCCCTGAAACAATACCCCGGTTTTGGGCATCCCCAATACCTCCTTCCGTAGTTCCACTGCAAATCCCAACTTCGGACAACAGCTTTCAAATTACAATAGCATGATGCGCATGTTGATGGTTTGGGTGAAGATGACATTATTTGTTGTAGTGTTTGGTTTGCTACAAATATCATGAATCCATTAATATAAAAAATTAGGGTTAATAAATCGAAAGAAACTGGAAGAAGAAGCTTACCAAAAAATGTATCTTCGAGCGCCGCAACGACTTGTTGTAGTGAACAAATAACCCTAATGCTTCTTATCTAGTGAAAAAGCAATGTGTTTGACAGCTAATAACCAGCCTTAAAAAAAAGAAATCTGATTGACAGCTAATAACCAACTGTAGTATATAGCTGTATACAGCTGTAGTCATGAGCCTTTTATCCTAAATCCTAAATCCTAAACCCTAACCCTAAGCCCGAACCCTAACCGTAAACCCTAAACCCTAACCATAACCCTGATGCCCATATGTTACGTGTGGATGATGCCCACGCGTTACGTGTGGATGATGTGCACACGTTACGTGTCGATGATGCTCACACGTAACGTGTGGTTCGGTCTGTTACAAAACGCATTGAATTAACCGTCTTGTCTCCACCTAACTGAATTAATGGTCCCCTTCATCTTCCCCGGCAAACACACCATTTTGAGCCTAAACCTTCATTCGAAACACTCCAAAATTTGTTTTTACACTCTCAATTTTTGCAAAAAAATGGACAATACGAACAACAACGAGTATTGGAACAACAATGTCGAAGATATTACACTTCCGAATGAGGTAATTTCCGTTATTTAAAGTTAAAATTCTCATTTTTTTGTTTTGAACATTTTTAAAGTTTAGGGTTTAGAAAACTAGCTTTATGTTTAGGGTTTAACCAAGTTTCACATGCTAGATTTTGTAAGTTTTGAACTTGACTTTTATTGTTTAGGAATTACAAACAAAGTTTTAGATAATAGATTTTATTTCTAGGATTTAGGGTTTAGAATGTGAGATGCTCGTTACAAGAATGTTGACACGTAACGTGTGGGACTCTTCAACACGTAACGTGTGGGGATGTTTCACACGTAACGTGTGAAACATCCCTACACGTTACGTGTGAACCCACAACCAGTATGTGGTTATTAAGGGCCTTCTGTAAAATGGCACGGTTTAGTGCACGGTTTGTCACAAACCGTGCTGTTAGATTCAAAGGATCGTGAAGCCGCGGTGCAAGCTTTGCTCGTCGTCGGAGGTGGAATCGCCAATTAGGGTTTCTCGGGTGGACGGAGGCGTAGTGGAGGCTCGAAGGTGGTTCGTCGGCGGAGTTGTGGTGGATAGTAGGCACACAATGTCTTCTTATAGAGGGAAGACGATTTGCACGCAGAAAGGAAAGGAAAGAGGAAGTGTGAGAGATAGACTCACTCAACACACTTAGGGAATTTGACGCAAGAGAGAAAGAGACGAAAGAGAGAGATTTGCTCAAGCAATTTTTGTTATTCTTACGTGTCCTTTTCAGCTCTCAAAGAGACCCTATATAGGCTTACAAAAAAGGCAAGAACGCCTGAGGAAATGTCAAAAGTCATGCACAAAATTAAACCTTAATTTTAATGCCGAAATTGTCCAAATAAGGAAACTTATTAACTTCAAATGCAAAAGTCTTCAAGCACGTTTAAGATCCTCTCGGCCAAGGCTTGGGCCCATGATGGTGGGGTAAGTGGGCCAGCCCATGGTGGTTGGAGCGCCGATCAAAGTGGGCCAGGTGGCTCGGCACCCCTCTTTGAAGTCTACTTGCCGCTAGCGCCGTTCTCGCCGGCGCCTTGTTGTAGGCAAAGAACCAGGGCAGGCCCGGCATGGCTTAGTGTGGCTTGGCATGCGAGACCCTTGTGGAGATCTTGGAGAAGCTCCCTAGCCCTAGACCTTGTGATGGCGCCAGGAATTGCCTTGTCATCTTGAGTGTTGGCCTTGGAGACACTTGTGCCCGGCGCGGCCGGCGCCTTGGCCTTGACTTGGCCAATGTCTTCATTGGGCTTGGCTTTGGCTCTCCCATGCATGTCTTGGTCATCTCCAGCTCCAAGTGTTGCATCCATAAGCTCCGTGCCTTGATCCAGCTCTTGGTCCTCCAAAGTACCCACAGAGTGCTCCTCGACGTCCATGTCCTCGGCGGCGCCTAGGTTGTCCTCGGTGTCTTGACCTTGATGTGACATGGTCACATCATCCTCCCTCTCTTGAAAGGAATTCGACCCCGAATCCAGCTCTTCTTGGTCGTCTTCATCCTGCACACAATAGGGCATCAAATCAGAAACATTGAAAACATCATGTACACCAAAGTTAGGAGGAAGATCAAGCTTGTAGGCATTGTCATTGATCCTCTCAAGCACTTGAAAGGGTCCGTCGCCTCTTGGCTTGAGTTTGGAGTTGCGGAGCAATGGGAAGCGCTCCTTCCTTAGGTGCAACCACACTAGATCACCCGGTTCAAAAATTACTTCCTTTCGCCCCTTGTCCACATGCTTCTTGTATTGGCCGGTCCTCCTCTCAAGTTGCAACCTTGTGTCCTCGTGCAACTTCTTAATCCTTGTAGCTTCATCCGCACCTTCTTTACTTTCTCGCTCCTTGATAGCATAGGGTAGGAGCTCTAGTGGTGTTGTGGGATTGCGCCCATAGACCACTTCAAAGGGTGTCTTCCTTGTTGCTGAATGGACCGTCCTATTGTAGGTGAACTCAATGAAGGACAAGCTATCCTTCCACCTGCACAAGTTAGTCCTCAAGATAGTTCTAAGCAAAACACCAAGAGTACGGTTGACCACCTCGGTTTGGCCATCCGTTTGAGGGTGGCAAGTAGTAGAGAAAAGAAGCTTAGTTCCAAGCTTAGCCCAAAGAGTTTTCCAAAAGTAGCTTATGAACTTAACATCTCGGTCCGACACAATGGACCTAGGAACTCCATGCAATCTCACAACATGATCAAAGAAAAGGTTAGCAACATGAGATGCATCATCGGTCTTATGGCATACAATGAAATGTGTCATTTTGGAGAACCTATCTACTACTACAAAAATGGAGTCTCTCCCTCTCTTAGACCGTGGCAACCCCAAAACAAAGTCCATGGAAATGTCTTCCCAAGGTAGTTTAGGGATTGGCAATGGAGAGTAGAGACCATGGGGTTGCATTTTGGCCTTAGCACGCATACAAGTAGTACAAGAAGCACAAAGCTTCTCAACCGCTCTTAGCATCTTAGGCCAAAAGAAGTGCTCTCTAAGCATATGTAAGGTCTTAAGGACACCAAAGTGCCCCATCAACCCACCCCCATGTGCTTCTTGCACAAGTATAGCTCGAATGGAGCCCTTAGGAATGCACAGCCTATGACCTTTGAACAAAAAACCATCATGCAAGTAGAATTGACCCTCACTTCCCTTAGACTTACATGCAGCTGCTATAGCACAAAAATCAGAATCAAGAGCATATAAGTCTTTCATGAAAGTGAAACCAAGCAACTTTGCATCTAATATGGTCAATAGAGTGTACCTCCTTGATAGGGCATCCGCCACCACATTGTCCTTTCCCTTCTTGTGTTTTATCACATAGGGGAAAGACTCAATGAACTCCACCCACTTAGCATGCCTCTTGTTGAGCTTGCTTTGGCCCTTCAAGTATTTCAATGCCTCATGGTCGGAGTGTATGACAAATTCTTTAGGCAATAAGTAGAGTTGCCAAACTCTTAGCACACGTACTAAAGCGAGAAGTTCTTTGTCATAGGTGGGGTATTTGAGCTCGGCACCCCCAAGTTTCTCACTAAAATAAGCAATGGGTTTGCCCTCTTGCATGAGGACACCTCCAATGCCTATTCCCGAAGCATCACACTCTATCTCAAAGATTTAATCAAAGTTAGGCAATGATAGGAGTGGTGCTTGGGTGAGCTTGGCTTTGAGGCTAGCAAAGGCCGCCTCTTGTGCGACGTCCCATGAGAACGCCACACCTTTCTTAGTAAGCTCCGTGAGGGGCGCAGCCAAAGTGCTAAAGTCCCTCACAAAGCGGCGGTAAAAGCTAGCCAAGCCTAAGAAGCTTCGGACTTGAGTCATAGTAGTAGGTGTTGGCCATTCATGAATAGCTTTCACCTTCTCCTCATCAACTCTCAAGCCCTCCTTACATACCACAAATCCAAGAAATACCACATGATCCGAGAAAAAGTGGCACTTCTTGAAGTTGGCATATAGCTTCTCCTTCCTAAGGACCTCAAGAACTTGCCTAAGGTGATCCACGTGCTCATCAAGATTATGGATATATACTAAGATGTCATCAAAGTACACAACCACAAACTTGCCAATGAAGCGCCTTAGAACATGGTTCATGAGCCTCATGAATGTGCTAGGAGCGTTGGTGAGCCCAAAAGGCATCACCAACCACTCATATAACCCTTTCTTGGTCTTAAAAGCAGTTTTTCATTCATCGCCTTCTTTCATGCGAATTTGGTGATAACCACTCTTAAGATCAACATTGGAAAACACACTCACTCCATGCAACTCGTCAAGCATGTCGTCCAATCTTGGTATGGGATGGCGGTACTTAATGGTTATGTTATTGATCGCTCGACAATCAACACACATCCGCCAAGTACCGTCCTTCTTTGGTACCAAGATGACCGGAACTGCACAAGGGCTAAGGCTCTCCTTCACATAGCCCTTGTCAAGCAACTCTTGGACTTGACGTTGCAACTCTTTTGTTTCCACAGGATTAGTGCGGTACGCAACCCTATTAGGTAGTGTTGCCCCCGGTATGAAGTCAATTTGATGTTCAATACCTCTTATCGGAGGCAACCCCTTTGGCACTTCCTCTTGAAATAGATCGTCGAACTCTAACAAAAGGCGAGTGATGGGCCGCGGGAGTCCCTCAAGATCATTCACGTTGAGGAGTATGTCCTTACGAATGAACAAAAGACATAACTCCCCATTCTTGAACGCTTGAACGACTTCCTTAGACCTAGCTAAGAGCATATGACTAGAGGCACTTCCCTTGCCCCTAATCGCCATTTTCTTACCTTTGGCATGCTCCTTAGCTTGGGTCTTGCGTTGCTCCCTAGCCACATGGTCAGCCATGATTTCATGAGGAGCTAAGGGATGGAGAGTAATCCTTTTCCCACGTAAATGGAAGGAATACTCATTGCTCACCCCTTGATGTATGACGCCTCTATCAAACTGCCATGGCCTTCCCAAGAGAAGGTGGCACGCAGTCATAGGCAATACGTCACACAAAACCTCATCCTCATAGCCACCAATTGAGAACTTGATTGTGGCTTGCTCCTTAACCTTTAGAGGGGTTTCGGAATTCAACCAACAAAGTGTGTAGGGTTGTGGGTGAGGAGTAGTGCTTAGGTTGAACCTAGACACTACTTCTTGGTCAATGATATTGCAACATGACCCCCATCAATTATCATACTACATACTTTGCCATTGATAGTGCACCTAGTATGGAAGATTGTCTCCCGTTGGCTAGGCACACTTGATCCCTCTGAGGCTATAAACACCTTTTTAGCCACAAAACAGTCCCCATGGGCTGCAACAACATGCATCTCCTCCTCCTCGGCCTCCTCATTCTCAACAACCTCTACTTCACACTCATCTTCAGATTCGTACTCTCCTTGAGTGTTAAGTAGAACTTGCCTTTTTGAGGGGCAATCCCGGGCATAGTGTCCTCTTCCTAGACACTTGTAGCACTTGATGTCCCTTGCTCGGTCCTCACCCTCCTTTCGTTGGGGTTGGACTTTACTAGGGAACTCTCGTCTAGGGTGACTAGGATTATCACCCCTAGTCGGTTCCAAGCGTCTAAGTGGAGGTGGTGCTCCTTTGGGACTTTGCCAAGAGCGTGTGTAACACCCCCAAAACTTAACCCTTTTGAAAATGTATTACCGCCAGTGACCCTAGTATTCCTTACCGAGATCACCCAAGGCTTTACAAAAAAAAAATACAATTGATACACAAAGATCAAGCATTAAATTCCAAAACATAACTTTGTTGAGGAAACAAGAGTTACGGGATTACAACCCAATCCCGAATAGGTCAAAATATAGTTTAAACCAAACACAACGGAAGACTAAGAAAGTAAGTTACAATCGGAGTTATTGTCCAAAGGATCATAACCTGATTAAAGAAATAATTAAAACATTCAAAAACCACCGCCGACTTCATAGTCCTTCTAATCTTCTGAGCTACTTCTTAACTGATGTGCCGAATCAAACGGATGACACCAGCCAACCATGCAAGGGAAAATATTGGTTGGTTAGTCTAAATGAATAGACTAGCAAGGGAACAAAACAGAATGGTTCGAAGCAGTTGTATTAGGTTAGACTCTTCGTCCCTCGAATAATAATCGAGTACGCTTGTCAACCACCATACTCCTACTGGAATAAACAAGAGGCATGTACAAGAGAAGATTCTGGAAGACTGAATCTTCACAGAAATCGACTCGAAAGAAGACTCCAACTGAAATGAGTCTTTAAGGAAGCAATGACAAATCTGGAAAGTTACAGAATCATTCAACCATGATTTAAAACTGACTGAGATGCTTCGGTTCACGACCAACCTCATCGCCTACAGCGAATCCAGATTGGAAAGAGAACGTACTACATTCAAGTCAAGACGAGTTTTCCTAGCTGCACTGAACTTAGCTGCACTACTCGCCCAAGGTGTATTAATTATGTGCGTCAAGGTAGGACTTATCTGATTTATGTTCCAAAAACACACATCACGTTATAGACTTTTACATGTGTACCCCACCAATGGGACGACACATCTTAGTATACGTTTCGTCGAGAGTGACGTATACCGAAAGGTTTGTGACACCAGCTAAGTGTCCTGTCTCTACACACATGTGTAAGAGACCGATCATGATCATAGAATAGTACCAGATGGGGACGAGCCATCCCGATACCAGATTATAAAGAAACGACTGGACCGAGTCCGAGTAACGTTCCTATCTAACAGTGCTAACTAAACAGTTACAATACCACCACATTTACAGGATAAATCCACATAAAGGCCCGAAAGGCGATCACAGATAATAGCGTTGTTCTAGCAGATATACAACCTATTATATGATTTTCAAAACAATTTATCAAAACCGTTTCCAGACAAACAGAATATTCATTCCAAATTAATTACTCAGATAAACTACTGATAATTAATGTAAATATGGAACGAAAGAGCAAGAGCGAACCGCCACTTGCCTTACTCCGCAGAATAGTCTAAAGACGTCACTGGATTCCGGGCTCGACACGGTACAACTCTGACAGCACAACGACCTTCGAGTCGACCCATAAAAGGAATCCTAAGTTAGACCCGACATAAACAGTACGAATCTAAAAACGGCGAAAGAATACGAAAGGAAAGACGCCACGACGACAACCGACCAAGCCACGAAGGCGTTCTGGGCACTGGCGGCGGTCGCCGTTCAGAACACGGCCGACTGAAACGAGAGAAAACTCACCCCAAAACACGAGCGGTTTGGCCTCCTTCGACTTGCTTTGGCTTCTAACCTCCAAGGCTAACCAAAAGCTTCACAAAGGCACTCTGGAAACACACCAAAGCAACACCGGCGAGACCTCCGGCGAGCACAAGAAAACCGGCGAAAACAAAACTCTGGCGAGAGGCGAATTTGGCAGCGATTCGGGGTTGTAGATGACCCAAAACCCATGCCCAAGCTCACCTATTTATAGGCAAACCCCAAGGAATGAGTTGTAACCCCTCAGACGCGGCAACCGACGCAACGGCGTGCCTCGAACGACGCCGGCGACCATCGGGCAAAGCCCACTGGACAATCACGGCGGTCACCGTATTTTTGCCTGCGGCGGGCACGCGGCGGTCGCCGTAAATGCGGCGGTCGCCGTTGCTAGGCCTGTCGCAGCCAGCTAGAAGCTGACACGTTGACCTCTCGGGCCCAACCACGGCGGTCGCCGTTTCTGAACGGCGGTCGCCGTTTTCCCCTTTTCCCGCCCATTCGGCTTTGAACGAGCATGATGATAAACCGAGATGAAAATTATCATACGCGAACGACAATTTAAAATTCAAGGCACCTTGTCTATATATTATTTCACTGAGAAAAATATTACAGATATAGAGCACATTACAGAATATCTCAAACTACCTGAATTAAATCCGACGTACACAACGGGTACTCGGGAAAATTCCATAATTCCCAAAATAACCTTACAAAAAATACGGGGTATCACAGCGTGAGCTATTCCCTTGGGGGCGTCTAGAAGATAATGCTTTATACATACGATTGGTATAATGAAGAACTTCCTCCATAGGCGTCCCACGAGGAAAATGTTGCTTACTCACGACCGCTTTGAGTTCATTGTTGAGATGGTTAATGAACTTGGAAATAAGATACCCTTCGGGAACTCTAAGCCCGGACCTAAAGACCAAGGTCCTTAGCTCCGTATAGAACTCATCCGGGGTTTTATTCCCTTGCTCAAGTTGTTCCAATCTCTCATGAACTCGCTCGGCATAGTCATCCGGAACAAACCTATCTCTAAGAGACCGTTTGAGCTCTTGCCATGTGGTCACTTGGGGGTGCCCAAGGAACTCTCGTTCCTCTTTGTCCCCAAGCCACCATTGATAGGCAAATCCCTCAAACTTGATTGTAGCTATAGCTACTCGTTGAGCTTCCGAGTAGTTATAGTACTGGAATATTTGATCGGTCTTTTGCTCCCAATCAAGATATACCTCAGGCTCACAATTTAAACCAAAACATTGTACCTCCAATTTTATTCCATGTGGTCAAGGTTGCTCCAAATTGGGCGGGTATTGGTTGCCATTGCCGCCGGTGCCGCGCGGTTCGTAGGCCACATAGCCGCCTTGTCCTTGCCCTTGGGACGCTCCGCCTCGGCTTGGTGCATTCCTTAGGGGATGCAACAAGGGTCCTTGAGACCTAGGGACATCATGGGGCTGCATTCTTGATTGCTCTCCAAGCCTTAATCCGGAATCTGCATGGTTAGATCTAAAAGGCATAGTAGTAGGAGCAAAAGGCAATGAAAAATTAGAAGAAGCATATTCTTCCCTTGTAGTGCTCATGTGATGTGCATGCCCTTGGAAGCCCTCGGTCAAGGCATGATTGGTCACTCCCGGAGTTGGCAACGGCCAAGTAGTCATGGGCACCGAGAGTTGATCACCCGGTGGCGTAAGGCCTAGTAAGGAAGAGGTGCCGGCGCTTGCTTGCGGCAAAGACCCTCCTTGGCCTTGGACGGATGAGACGCCCTGCATGGTGCTCCATTTCTCCTCCATGGCGCGCATGAAGGCAGCTTGCTCCTCCCTCATGGCGCTCAAGTGTTGTCGGGCGCGCTCGTCGGCTTCCTCTTTAGAGGCTTGAAAAGCTTGGAGAAGTGTCTCCATGGTGGTTGCCGAGACCTCCTTGGGGTCCTCACTAATTGCTTGCTTGTCTTTGGGATTCACCATCTCCAACCTTCACAAAACAAGCACACGACAGCCAACAAAAACCAAAGAAACTCCAACAAAGATACGTCACAAGTAAGATTGCCAAATTTGCCTAATTTAAATTAGGACTCGGAATCCAACAAGTTCTTGGGTTAGGGTGGCTCCTATATGCAAAAGACTCACAAAAATTGAAAATAAAGTGCACCACAATCCTTGTCAAAAGCTTAAGTTAATTCACAACTCAAGCAATACTTGTAAGTACTTGTTTCCTATTACCACTTACTAATGTTAGCTCGAGCAAAAGGAATTACAACTTCACTTACAAATGCTTCACAAAGAAAATAAGGTGTACGTCTTCTTCTCTTTCTTTTTTTTTGATTTGTTTTGGCTTGCTCTTTTGTACAATATCAAGCCGAGTTTTTCTAAGATTTTTTTTGACGTAAGGAATGCAGAAAAGATAACAAGAAAATTTGCAATGCAACTCGAGTAACAAAAGCGTACGCACCTCGGATTCGTTCCTCCACAAGAAGGCTCGATTTGCAATTAACGTAGGCAATTCAACTCGGATTGTATATGTGCCAAATAAGGAAAGCAAATGACTCAAAGATCCTATACTAAATGCACGACTAAATGGGTTTTAAGAGGGTTGAAGGTTACACTTTTCAAATGCAAACAAGTATTAAATGCATTCAAAGCACACAATATTTCCTAATTTGAAGATAGTAGATCTTCAACTCCTAAAACGTCTACTTCCTATCGGTCCAACTGACTTCTAGATCTACTCTAGATGCACGACACAAATAGAAAACAAAAATCAAGAACAAAGCAAGAACACTTCTCGGACAAAGACTCACAACTACAAAATGCAAAGGCACGAAAACAAAGAACTTGTAGGACTTCGGACCTTGAATTTAAATGAGGAATTTTGAGCAAAACTTACTTGCTCTGATACCAAATGTTAGATTCAAAGGATCGTGAAGCCGCGGTGCAAGCTTTGCTCGTCGTCGGAGGTGGAATCGCCAATTAGGGTTTCTCGGGTGGACGGAGGCGTAGCGGAGGCTCGAAGGTGGTTCGTCGGCGGAGTTGTGGTGGATAGTAGGCACACAATGTCTTCTTATAGAGGGAAGAAGATTTGCACGCAGAAAGGAAAGGAAAGAGGAAGTGTGAGAGATAGACTCACTCAACACACTTAGGGAATTTGACGCAAGAGAGAAAGAGACGAAAGAGAGAGATTTGCTCAAGCAATTTTTGTTATTCTTACGTGTCCTTTTCAGCTCTCAAAGAGACCCTATATAGGCTTACAAAAAAGGCAAGAACGCCTAAGGAAATGTCAAAAGTCATGCACAAAATTAAACCCTAATTTTAATGCCGAAATTGTCCAAATAAGGTAACTTATTAACTTCAAATGCAAAAGTCTTCAAGCACGTTTAAGATCCTCTCGGCCAAGGCTTGGGCCCATGATGGTGGGGTAAGTGGGCCAGCCCATGGTGGTTGGAGCGCCGATCAAAGTGGGCCAGGTGGCTCGGCGCCCCTCTTTGAAGTCTACTTGCCGCTAGCGCCGTTCTCGTCGGCGCCTTGTTGTAGGCAAAGAACCAGGGAAGGCCCGGCGTGGCTTAGGGTGGCTTGGCATGCGAGACCCTTGTGGAGATCTTGGAGAAGCTCCCTAGCCCTAGACCTTGTGATGGCGCCGGGAATTGCCTTGTCATCTTGAGTGTTGGCCTTGGAGACACTTGTGCCCGGCGCGGCCGGCGCCTTGGCCTTGACTTGGCCAATGTCTTCATTGGGCTTGGCTTTGGCTCTCCCATGCATGTCTTGGTCATCTCCAGCTCCAAGTGTTTCATCCATAAGCTCCGTGCCTTGATCCAGCTCTTAGTCCTCCAAAGTGCCCACGGAGTGCTCCTCGGCGTCCATGTCCTCGGCGGCGCCTAGGTTGTCCTCGGTGTCTTGACCTTGATGTGGCATGGTCACATCACGTGCCATTTAGCAGAATCTTTTTTCTTAAAGGGAATTATGGTTTTACAGTTTATAATTAGTTCACTACTTGATGAGATGATTCCATGTGTATGCAGATGAACTATTATTTATACGAGGGATTAAACAATATTTCCCTCGATGACTGGAGCACCCCACATAAGACATTTTCTGTTTGGGAAATACCTCATCAACCTCTGTCGGAATGGAACACACCATCTGAGTGTAAAACAACTATTGAGATACCATTGGAGACGTGGTTGGACCTCCCGGATATGGGATGTTTGGTGGCAACTGCGTTCAATTGTGTGTTCGTCTCCATCGGAAAAGGTGTGGGAACGACATACATGCCTATGAGGGCGAAGCCAAACCACACTATTGGCGAGAAGCTGAAGACGATATGCATTTGCCATGTCGAGGAAGAGCAATATTTCATTGTGGTACGTTAATACAATCACATATGTTGAAACTATTTTATGTTAAAACATATGTATGATGCATTGACTTTTATGTAGATTGGCCTTGCCGAAACCGCGCCCTTGCCGATTGTTTACGGGCCGTGGGTGAGAAATCATGACCCGTCTACGGGTGATTACGTAGATAAAATAATCCTTGATCGATTGATGGAGTACCAAGAAGCCGTTGCCCCAAAGAAGACAAGACAAAAGAAGAAAGTTGAAACGGTCGATTTATGTAATAACTGATATGTATGAATTATGATGCAATGAATTTGACGTATCTAATCCAAAGCTCGACCGAGTTTTCGTCTCGAACTCTCCTCGATTTTTCTTAATTTCCACAAGTTTCAATTTTATAGAAGGCACAAAAATCGCCAGAAATAGCACGGTGAAGCGCACGGTTTGTCAGTTATTTCTGGATGGCTTACTCATTCTGTAAACTAGCACAGTGAAGCGCACGGTTTGTCACAAACAATCATTATTGCCCTAATGCAAAGTTCAATGGTTTGGAAGGAAGAGATATATTTGCTCCAATGATTGCCGTAACGCCTCGGCTACGTCTTCACACATTGCTAATCTTCATGTTGGTGATCGCGATATGGATTCAGACGTCCGTAGCAACCCTCGATGCACTGCACACAAGATAAGTGGATTCGATTAAGAAAATAGTTTGTAGACGAAATTAAACAAGATATAATTATTCAAGGCTTTGCCCGCGAAGAAGAGGCTTCCTGAGGCTCCTCGTCCACGTCTGGAGCGTCATCTCTTGGCATCCAGGCATTGCTGGCCTGGTCCTGAGTCCCCCATGTACTGGCCTGATCCTGCATTTATTAAATAAATTAGAAGTAATTACTGCAAATCCATAAATTCATATTATACTAAATGTACTTACCATAGGCTGATGGTAGGGAGCGTACGGGTTCTCCCAAGGGTTGTGCTGATCCTCAGCCCCCTGATAATAATACGAAGGGCTCTGATGGGGGCTCACATGCGGCGGTAGTACCGGTGGACTAAAAGTCCGTCCATAGTAGTTATTTGATCTATTGTATCAGAATAACCATGCAGCGGACTCGTTCGGTAGTCCGGGTATAATTGAGGCTCAGAATCTGCCCTACCGCCAATTGGAAACGAAGGCACCGCCATTAAGCTATGAGCGGGAATCATGCCCGCAACCCCACTACTACTACCGGCTCCAGTCTGATAAGCGTCAGTCTCATCATCTCGGTAGCATACATTCCTCCGTACCCTTCTCTCCGTCTTGTTCACCTCTTCACCAGTCCTTAACGACTGTTCGCAGACAAGGTTGCGGTGGCTCCTGCGTGCGGTTCTTTCACCAGGCTCCATCTGCGGTTATATCCACACATTTTAATCAAAATAATATATTCTGTATTCTGGATAAATACTACGCCGGAGAGTCGTCGAAAAACTGCAAATCCACACATTACGTGTCAAATAGCTCCACACGTAACGTGTGGGACACATTCACACGTTACGTGTGAATCTGCATATTCCAACTGCCGTCGATGACTTTTCGGATACCCTCCGGCGACATTCCGTCGTCTTCTCCGGCGACATTTCTGAATTCCGGCGATTTTTTTTCCCATCAAATAATACCCCAAAATCAACAAAAATCACACTATTTTTACAAATCTACCAATACTATCAATTTCACTTGCATATTTTCACACAAAATTCAACATAAATCCTCAACACCAATTTTCACCATTTCATGCAAAAAATTACTTCAAAATTAAACAAAAAATCAACAACAATCCCAAAAGCTTTTACACAACATAGATCTACCATCCTAAACATCTATACAACATAGATCTACAATATGGATCTACAATCCCTAACCAAACACTTCAAAATTAACAAAAAAAAACCAAACATCAATTTCTACTAACTAACCTTTCAAAGATCTTGAACGTAACGTGTGGAGTTCGTTGATTCATAACGAGAAGATCCACGAGACGCGTTACGCGGGTAGGGAAGAAGGGTTTAGGCTGCTGCGAAAGAGTTCGAATGATTTCAGAATGGAAGGAAATCTGGCTTTTAAAGCCAGATTCACTCCACACGTTACGTGTGGAGCAGCATCACACGTTACGTGTGGAGCTTGAATGGGTCTGCCCCAGCGCGTAACGTAGGAAGCATATTCCCACGTTACGCGTGACCCTATGCGCTAAAAGGTAAAAATGCATGTAACACCCCCAAATATTCCCTTGGAAAGGCATTACCGCCAGTGACCTCAGACGTTCTATCCGATGTCACCCAAGGCTTTTCCAGTTGATATAAATCATCAAACAACAATTATGATACAAAATATCATAACTTTCATTTAAACCAAAGTCTCGGAATTACAACATAATTCCAAATACATCAGAAATACAGCGGAAGTCTTTACACAAAACATATTTAACACATCGGAAGTCTTTTAAATAACCAACAAAGGGTATTGATCGCAATGATCACTCGCCAAAGATCTTAATCTGGATAAACTTATCAAAAACACCGTTCGTCTCTATAGTCGTTCTAGCCTTCACGGGATGACAACTTATCTGATGTGCCGAATCGAACGGATGACACCAGCCAACCATGCAGAGAACAATTATGGTTGGTTAGTCTAATGAAAGACTACGCAAGAGTACAAAGCAGAGTGGTTCGAAATAGACGTATTAGGTTAGACTCATCGTCTCTCGAATAACAGTCGATAACGATAGTCAACCACCATACTCCTACTAGAATACATGAAAAGACATGATCAAGAGAAGATTCTGGAAGACCGAGTCTTACAACAATCAATCCCAAAAGAAGACTCCAACGAAATGAGCCTTATCGGAAACATGACAAATGTTGGGGAACATTAATAATTACACACAAGCGTTTACAAATCAAGACGAGCTTTCCTAGCTGCACTGCTCGCCCAAGGGTATATTAATCATGTGCACCACGACATTTATCTTATTAAATTCCAAAACGCACACCACGTTATAAGCTTTTAGATTCTCTCATCCCTCAGGATAAAGAGATACAGTCGGGAACTAAATCCCTAAGAAGGAGTTGACTTGGGAACTAAATCCCTAAAGTCGATTCGGGAACTAAATCCCTAGGGAACTAAATCCCTATAACAGAGTCGAGTCGGGAACTAAATCCCTACAAGCGGAGTTGACTCGGGAACTAAATCCCAAAATTCGAATCAGAAACTAAATCCCACGGGAACTAAATCCCTCAAGGCGGAGTCGGGAACTAAATCCCTACAAACGGCATTAGAGAAGGATGGTAGGAACTAAATCCTAACCACCAGGTTATCAAGAAACGACTAGCACTCGCAATGAGATACACAGTAGCGTTCCTATGAATACTCGTGTTAACTAAACAGTTCAACACAGTAATCAATCACAACAAAGCCATCATGGCCAATAACAGATAAAATAGCGTTGTTCTAACGATATACAACCTATCATAATATCTGTAATTAATCACATATATATAATAGCGTTGTTCTAACAGATATACAACCTATTATAATATCTCATTTCCAATCATATCATTTAACAAAACTGTTCCCAACGCAAACGGTAAATCATCTCAAATTAATTAACAACTAAACAATTGATAATTAATTGAAATATGGAATGATGAGCAAGAGCGAACCGCCACTTGCCTTAGATCCGCAGAAGCTTAAAGACGACGATGGGATTTTCGGGCTCGAAACAGGGACAGATCTGGAAACACAGATTCCTTCGGATCGACCCATAAAGAAATCACAAGTTAGATTTAATATCCACGTATATGAATCTAAAAGAATACTAAAAGAATCGAGGGAGTCAAGCCTCGCCCAAAGCCAAACACCCAAGAACACACACTCGGACAAGGCTCGCCGCGGGTGTGGTGGAGCCTCTGCCACGGGTGCGGCCAGGTTACAGTGGCGAAGGTCGTGACAGATTTTCGATGGAGAACTCACCCAAATCAATTCGTTTGACTTTGATTCGTTCTTGGTTTGATCTCCCAACACCTTAGGCCTTTGAATACCACTTAGAAGTACCTTTTTATCACTCAAAGGTATCTCGATCACCTTCTCACACCAAGCTCAAAAGCTTGAACAACAATGGAGAAATTCAGAGGAGAAAACAGAAGAGGAAGGTGAAGTGCCCTTTGGCTTCTGAATTCAACCCCCTTTTATAGCCCATCAGTGAGCTTCCTTAGAGGGGACAAGCAAGGAGACCAGCTGGGAACAACAAGTGGAGCAACTTGCTTGACCAAGGATAAGATTTTCAGAAATCTTATCGCGACGAAGATGGCTTGCACCGCGGGGTGTGGTGGCGACTCTGTTGCCGCCTCCAAATTTGGCCTTCGCCGCGGGTGCGGCCACTTGACCGCGGGGTGCGGTCAAGGCCATTCTTCACCCTTTTGTCTGATTTAAATCTTGGGTTAATCTTCTTAACCCCGGGTTAAATATATTCGTACACGAACGACTATTTAACCTTGAACATACGTCAACTGTATTTTGTATTACTCGGAAAAAATATTACAGAGATCAAACATATTACCGAATGTCTGAACTTCTCTGAAATTAATCCGACTTGTAATACGGGAGTTGAAAAAATTCCAAAATATCCTTATAAAATGAGGGATATTACAATGTCTATGGGCGGAATAATAAGGGCATATTGTATATTGTATGCGTTGTTCTTTTCTTGGTGCTGAATTTGAGACTCCAACAAGATTGATAATTGGAGTATTTGCCAAACGTATTTATTTTATAAAATTATTTATCTTGACACAAATATCAAAGCATCATAAATCATTTGCATCAAATAATGGCATTACAAATTATAAAGGCTTTATAATTTGTATACCCAAACAGACTCTAATTCATTTTGTGATATTTATGATTCGTTTTTTTTCCGTATTAGATTTATTTTCTTTCATTTTATCTTCTCCGAAACATATAATATTCTAATCTTCAAAATATAATAAAACTTAAAACTTTTTTTATTTTGTATCCGTGCATATTGGATTTTTTTTATAAAGTAAGAACTAGAAAAAAATCACATAAAAATACGATTTATTAACTTATAGCATATTTTCAAATGAGAACTAAAATTTTTAAATTAACTTGAATATCTTTTAATAAACTCTGTAACCCAACTTTAAAATGTAATTGACAACTGTATTTGTTTTTTTTAAAGACGTGACAAATCTTGATGGTAGAAAACAATTGTAGGCATTGAAAGTTTTCATTTGTTTTTGAAACACCCGTACACAATATATCCCAAATAACCTATATACTAATTGCATTAAATTTTGTTATCTGAAATTAGGATATTTAATTAAATTCCTCAAAAATGCATCTGAGTTAGTTGTTCATGTATCCGTTGTTGTGCATACAATACAACCGTGAATCGCCTATGTCCACGATCGTTAATTAATTCTAAAATTTCCAGGTAATTGAATATTAACTCCGTCATCTTTCCTTGCGCTCCAAGTAGTAGAACACGTTCTCCAATTTTATAGTCACACGTACGTACTTAAATAGAGCCCTTGACATATTTACAAAAACGTCTTTCAATTCGATCATAACCCCTAGCTTGCTCTCTAAATAAATTAAAGCTTCTGCGTATCGATTAACCCCTTGGGGATTTGGCAAATGGCTGGCACAGAGAATTGTAGGAAACTGGAAATCTGGTGCACCCATTGTTGCAGATACATAATACGCACTCTTCAAGATCCCTACCTGTAAGTATTTATACATACCGTTATCTGAATTCTGAACTGATATGAGAAATTAGAACTAGACTTCATTTGAATGAATGCAGTTGTTGTAATTGGTGTGGGAAGGTGCTTGCGGATGCAACAATGTTCGTTAGCAATAATATTGTCATCAATCTCCAAGGGAGAAAGAGGATGATGAAAAGGAGAAAGACGAACTTGAAATTGGTTATGAGAGGACTATGAATGTATATATAGGTCACCAAAGTATATATAGTTAGTTTTATTTTCTATATATATGTTATTTAAAGCATCAAAACATGTGTTGGATTTGGATTTGGATTTGGAT
Source organism: Rheum nobile (assembly GCA_027886185.1). Classification (NCBI taxonomy): domain Eukaryota; kingdom Viridiplantae; phylum Streptophyta; class Magnoliopsida; order Caryophyllales; family Polygonaceae; genus Rheum; species Rheum nobile. The sequence goes on along the minus strand of WOAB01000342.1, from coordinate 241,013 downwards.
TTGGATTTGGATTTGGATTGTATATATGTTGTTAACCAGAGAAGAGGCTGATACGAATCATATTGGTATTATATCAAAGTTTAGGCTGATACGAAACATGTACTGAAAATCGGCCTAGTGCTCACACCACCAGGCCGCACCTAGAAGTCTAGAACGAACTATTTTTCTTCGGAAAATAATTTCTTTTTAAATAAACCGAACGATCTAGGTCAAATTAATATATAAATCGCAAAAAACATGATATATCGTGTCTAATTATTTAAAGTTTGGTGATAACCAACAAACATAATGTCTAATTATCGGTATATTGTAACGGAACCTTTAAGAATCATATTAATAAAAAAACAGTTTTATCTAATTATGCCCGGAAGGTATAAGTTCAGATCTTATATAGAATGTTTTGATTATATGTTAATTTTTTTAGAATTTTTTAATTTTTTAAATAAATTCACCATTTTCTATTTAAAATTTATATTACTTAATATGAATTCTTAACCTATACCAATAAAAAAAAATGTGCTCAAGGATCATAGTAAAACTACCTCGCTTTCTGCTAAAGAGCTATTTTGGGTATACTAAAAAGTTCCCTTAAAACACAGATTGAGTATATTTTGATAAAAGAAATTCATATGTATTTTGTATATTATTAAGTATAAATTTTAATTTTAATTTATGAATATGTATTTTTTATGAAATTGGATAGGGAAGAAAATTATTCTTATATTTTTTTAAGATTATTGAAAATTCATTGATAAAATGATAGAAATAGTATAAATCTCTAAGAAAAAAATGAAAAAATGTGTTTTTTGGGATATTCAAAGAAATCTTTAATAAACATGACCTTAAACCATGTTTAATGCTGAAAATTTACATGAGTATTTTATACAAAAAAAAATATAAAAAAAATCAGAAATTTATAGTGAATTGATAATGTAATCTATATTGTACTATGAAATTTGCATTAGTTTTCTTTTTAAATCTGACATTATTTAATATTGTCGCTTTTAAAATACCCTAACATACTAAAAATGCTCTTACACTTTCATTTTGATTGAACACTAATTTATCACATATGTTTACCAATTTGGCTGAATTTATACTTTAAATAGAATATAAGAAACGACTGGGTTAAGAAGTTTTTATATTTTAGATTGAGAATAATTACATTGATCAGTAGTATTTTGGTTGAAATAATAAAGAACTTTTGAAAGAATAATATAATGTGATCTAAAAAGAATAATGGGCCGGAAAAGTTGTCCTTCGGAATAAATGCAGACTGTGCAGCTGAGTGAAATATCTTCTTCCTTTCCATCACTCTCTCCTTCCCCAATTCGACGCTTCCACTTGTCATTCTCGATTTCTCATTCTTCGAGCTCTGGTCGATCGAGGATCTCCTAAAATGGAGCTCTCACAATCTCATAGGGTCGAAATGCTTAGCATAGCCGTCGCTCTCGTTGCTATCGGAGCCGGTACCGCTTACTACCTGTATATCACTAAGAAACCCAAAGGTATGCTTTCTCTCTCGAAATCTGTCTATCTGAATCTAATTGCTAGAGTTTCTGCTTCTTCGATCTACCATATGTATGTTCAAATATATATATCTCTTTGCGGTTCGATTTTACTCGATTCCTCTGTCTGAGTTTATTTCTTATTGTCGTTTTTAATTTGTTTCGGATGATTGACATTGTGGTGTTGAGCATACGATTATCAAGAAATTTGAAATATGTTGGTCCAGAGTCCAGAGTCCAGAGTTCTTCTTCTTGCTATGTAAACAGGAATCAACTCCGAATTCCCTATTCTAAGTTAGGATGGACTGATTAAGTTAATGCTCAGATATAGCAGCCATAACTGAAGCTTTCTTAGGAAAGAAAGATAGATTTAAGGTTATGTACAGTTAATGACGTGTGTTGTTCAATTGGTTATGACATATTGGATGGCTTGAGCGGTTCATAAGTAATCTTTTCCTGGTTATGAACTTAATTGGAAAAAGTGAATCTACTGAAGTCAGTAGTCAGTTTGAGTAGCTTGTAATGGTTACAGTGTTTGATTTTATTTCCTATAAGGATATTAGGATCTTCACTGGTGCACCTCAGTAAAGATTGGCAAATGAGACATGGAATAATCTGAGATATGAACTGGGTTTTTTTTTCTGTGTGCTTCTGATATATTATGTAGCCTTCTCGTATCCCCCACAGTCACAGTAATTGGTTTTTAATGTTATTCTTGTGGTAGTATGCTTGGATCCTAAGAAGTTTAAGCCATTTAAGCTTGTTAAGCGGACCCAGATTAGCCACAATGTTGCCAAGTTTAGATTTGCTCTTCCATCACCAACTTCTGTCTTGGGACTTCCAATCGGGCAGCACATAAGTTGCAGGTTTGGTAGCTTCTTATCATGTTTTCTCGTGGTGTTCATGATATAATGCTGATGGTAGATTCTTTTGACACCAAGCTGAAAAAGTCCAATTTTATAGTTTCATCTCAAATCTCAATCATGCATGGAATTCTTTGTTCTTTTATTTTTCCCCAGGGGAAAGGATGCTAATGGAGAGGAAGTTATTAAAGCATACACTCCAACTACCTTGGATACAGATGTTGGATATTTTGATCTAGTTATAAAGGTATAAGGTGTTTAGCAGTGATGATATACGGAGTATTTCTCATCATCAAAATGGACTTATGATGCTTAATATTCCTTTCGACTTATGCAGATGTATCCTCAAGGAAGGATGTCCCACCATTTCAGGGAGATGCGTGAGGGTGATTACCTAGATGTGAAGGGACCCAAGGTTATCATTCTTTTTCCTGCATATAGTCCTTGTTGATGGTTATCTCATCCATATACAAATGCCAAATCGTGGGCACTCGGACAGATTTAGCACTAAAGCAACTCATGCTTTACCGCTTTATTTCGTGGGTTCTATGGCACTCAAAATAGTAACCAAGGGCTTCACTGATGTTGCAGGGTCGTTTCAAGTATCAACCTGGGCAGGTTAGAGCTTTTGGTATGCTTGCTGGTGGTACTGGAATCACTCCAATGTTTCAGGTAACTGTACTATATGGTAGAGACATCTAGAAACTATTTGGACCCTTTTTCTCGCGCAACGTTTTCTTTTCAGTTTTTTTGTAATGTCTCCCTTTTTATTAGGTCGCAAGAGCTATATTGGAGAATCCGAGTGACAAAACCAAGATTCACTTGATCTATGCAAATGTTACATTTGAGGATATTCTATTGAAGGTATCTCTTCTCCTCAGACATTCACTTGCATTTATGTTCATTTACAGCTGTGCAATGCATCTACAGGAGTTTATAATTTTCTGATCTGTTTGTTTGATCCAAATTCATTGTATACATGCAGGAAGAGCTGGATGCCTTTGCCCGTGATTTTTCTGACCAATTCAGTATCTACTATGTTCTTAATGAGGTATCATTTTGTGCTTTTACATGTGGTTTTCTGTTCACTGATTTTGTTATGTTGAAGTGTTGATGGGGAGTTAGATCAGCTTTCATAAGAAAGGGAGTAACGTCAAATTTGTAAGGAAAAATTGTCTATGCATAACATGATAAATAGTTGAATAATGATCTATCATTGATAATGCAAAACAAAAACTAGCTATTGTTGATGCTCTTGTTCCAATTTTCTCAGCCACCAGAAGGATGGAACGGCGGTGTTGGATACGTATCTAAGGAAATGATACAAGAACACTGCCCCGCTCCGTCGCCTGATATTCAGGTAACGCCTCCTGTCAGCTATTTTTCCTTATTACATGTTATTGTTTTGTTATCATCACTAGAAGAAAGAGGTCTCCTCGCAGATATTGAGATGTGGGCCCCCACCTATGAACAAGGCCGTTGCAGCCCACCTGGAAGCTCTTGGATATCCATCCCAAATGCAGTTTCAGTTCTAACAAGTTCTTCAATGCTGTGGTTTCAGAGATTCAAGTATTCTTCCCCTATGATGATAATTGAAACTGATGTAGCTGTTGCTACTTTTGTCAATTTTCAGCATATGAATTTGAATCTCACTCCCGAGGAAAAAATGATTTTAACATTTAAATAGCATAATGTAACCATTTGCAGATACTGTGAATGTTTTTATGTTCCTCTCTCCGCGGGGAAATGAGAAGAAACCTTGAATACTTCTCTTGACCATCTCCTGTGGAAATACCAAAAATTGATGTTTTGTTTTAATCAAGTGGACATGTAGGGGAAATACCAAAAAATGATGTTTTCTTAATCAATTGGAATATTTCATCAAATGTATTGGCAAGGCTTTCGTGAAACGCTATTTAAACTAGCTAACTCACCCAAAATATATTGAATTTTCATTCTTTTTAAACTAGCATAATGTAACCATTTCACTCGGAGCAAGAGTTGAATTGTCACAGAGATCTTGTTTTTGATTGTGCAAAATATATTGAATTTTCATTCTTCTTAAACTAGCTAACTCACCCAAATTATGGATTTCTCACCGAGATAATAAGACTCTACCCAGTGGTCAACTTTCCACAACATGAATGAATTCTACTCTACCTACAAGAACCATAATCATACATACCATGACTGAATTGCAAAGAGGTACTCTCTTTTTTTAGAACGAAAAAATATCAACGAAATAGAAGAAGTCAATTCTAGAAAAAGTAATTTGAAGGATGGAAAAAGAAAAAGAAAATATCCCCAGATCAAAATGTTTGAAGCTGTCAAATATGAAGAAAGAATAATCAAAAAGGCATTTTGTACATGCTCCAGCAAACTTTTGGAAGGTTCAAAGTGTAACAATGTCATCTGGGTACACGGGTGATTATATACTGCCCCTTCTCTAGATCGTATATTGTCTTCATCTGCGGTTTTCGCAATTTCATTACAAAGAATGCAGCCAGCAGTACACCTATTAAAAGTACTGCAAACATGAAGAAGTATGTCACCGACTCGTTCCCCACGATCTGATCCTGGAACTTGTCCTCAGCCCTGAACTTTTCAAGGGATTCTGCTGTCATGAGGTGGATGAATGCTCCAAGAGTCCAGTCAATCGGGATGCCTGTAACGTCGCTTTTCAACCTGGCCCTGGGAATGAAGATAAACAAAATCTTTGAGTTGTTTGGAAAAAAATGTTAAACTGAAAATCATATCAAACAAGCTCTGACTTTCGTAAAGCATTGGTGCAAAGGGATGTTGTGTACCTCTTGTTTTCAAAAGGAATTCCAAGATTATCGTGCAACAGAGCGACTGTGTAAGCATGGGAGAAGCAGTATCGGGACAAATCCACATCATCAACGTCGTGGTGCTCAGATTTTAGAGCATCCCAATCATCTTCACAGAAATGCCGTCCAACAGCCTCCAGTTCTTTTAAAGAACCCCTTGGATGAGGTCCGAGGAACTGCAAGGACGAGAAGAAATGCATGAGATCATTAACAGTAAGTTTGACAGCCTGAGTATGTATATATGAGGAGGTGAATCCTAAAGAGAAAACATAAATCCGAAATTCATCAGCAAATTGGTGGATAAGAATCCCAACAGTATTTCAGCTTTCAATAGCATTTAATAGAATTATGTACAGTGGAGGCCCATATTACATTCATCCCATGTCTAGATATTTATGATTTACACAAACCTTAGATATATAGAAGAATCCCCTCTGTGCACCAGTATGTCCTTTCAAGTCGACAAAGGATTCTTTGCAAGCTGGAGTGAAGCATTCTCCTACATGAAACCAAAAAGATACAATAAATCTCTACCTGCCACTGGAGATATAAATATTTGGAATGTTCTCCCAAATATGTTTTTTTTTCTAAACAAATAATGCAGACTACAGAAGGAAATCAAGCCATCAAACAAGCAAAAGTTATATAAATCCAGTATGAAAGGTGACAGGTTATGATCATTTTGCCTACAAATTTTAATAGTTGCTCAAGGTCCTAAAAGGTGAAAAGAACATCAATGAATCATAGAAGAGGTGTACAAAAGGTTACCTTCGCTTCTTTTCAGCAACTCTAACACTTCAAATCTGCATGCAGAAAAGTTTCCTATAACATGAGGCTGTAGAATTTTCCCATCACTTGAATTTGCTTGTTTCTCATAACCTCTAGGAATGCAAGGATTACTAGCAGTACTTTCCTTATCTGCCAAAACAGAGAAAAAATTAATGACATATAAATGTTTATATCATCTATCAAATAAACTAGGAGAATTTCGAACAAAGTGACTTCCAGTGAACATACAAAACTCAAAGTGTGCTTTTAGGCCCAACAGAAACTAAGAGAAGGGGACTATATTTCCTCTTGGAACCTAACATGAGATTTTGTAAACATACAGTAAAACTTCAAAATCTAAACAGAGACAAAATTGTTCAGTATACATTCATTTGCAAAAGAACAGGCATGACACTGATTGCAGTAAAGCACAAAAAATGGAAAGAGATCTTTGCATCCATGCAACAACATAATATCAAAGTATGAAATCAGACCTTGAGAGTTCCGAATCCCAAGCAGTGTTTTCCAAGCATTTTCCTGTCAACGGGGAAGTTCAAATACTTCTCATTAATCCATCAGAGCATACAAATACACCCCATGTTCTGATTTGAGAACTGATGTCATGCATACTAATTCAAACAACATATGCAAATTATACATGATTATCGTAAATATCTAAGGGTTTGTTTGGTTGTACACATTATAATGTAATTCTTATCTATAATGTAGTTTTTTTGTTAAAAATATTTATGGCTCATTGGAATTTGTGTAGGTATTTGGGTAAAATGGGGGTTGAAAAAAGCACATTTGGAAAAAAAGTGTCATTATTTGAATAAAGTACTTTTGACACCAAACACTATTATTCAAATAACTAGTTCTATATTAAAATGTCATTATAATTATGCTAGCCAAACAAACCCTAAATTAAAGTTCTCCAGATAGGATTCTTGCTTGAAAACACGATCAGGCTTTATTTTCTATTTTGGCTGATATCTCATATTACGATAAGATTAACAGATGAGGCTTGAAAGTGTTTTCTAGAAGAAGAAAAAACACATTTTTTAAGTGTCATTTTTACTTAACAGACTGACAATACAAATAGCAATAAGATTCACACATGAAGCACCTGACTAAACTGCGGCAAGCTTTGAGTATAAAGACGGTAAGTAACTCCTGCCAACCTGATAGTTCTTGATAACTCCACTTGTTCGGGTTCTCTAGTGGCATAAGTGATCTGCAAATGAAGCATTGTGATCTTAGACAAACTTTTATGCACTTACATACTTACAATTCTTATTTAAGGGGGTTAAGAATGTGAGACCTGCACAGAAGATCCACCAAGTACCACTATTCCAGAGGTATCCTGAGGTTCATTGCCCAAAGTACCAAGCACATAATTTAAAGCCACCCATGCATAAACACCCTCATCTTCACCTGCAGATACAAGAGCTCACAATTCAGGCACATGAAATATTATTTTAGTGGAGGTTGATGATTAAGGCAAATAGGTAGATATTAAAGACTTGGCACTAATAGGAGCATAACCACTGTTAAGAACTTAATTAGATAACAGATAAGGAGTATATGAGGTGTTCAGCACTAGAAATGAAGATAATCTATTCCAAATTGTGTATAATTAGAAAAGTGTATTACAAAACAGATAATAAGATAGAAAAAGTGCGTATATATGGCATTTTTAGGGTTAGTTACAGGGGCGAGACATGGTTTGGGTTAAAGGATCTCAACTAGAGCCCGGTAATAAATTAACTTTGTTAATGCTTCCTAAAGTATAAAAAGTCTCCACTAGACAAGCCACACAACTTGAAACCTCTTCTTCAACAATATACAGAACAAACTGACATTAACATATTCCTAACTGATTGGCCCCGTTAGCATTTAGAATCATATACAACAATCCAACTACATTGTTTCCTTAACATATAGTATATCATCTACGAATATTGAAAATGCAGAAGAAACCAATCTACATCCACCTAACAATTAGCAAGAGCAATAGTTGCAAGCATTAAACCAATTATCAGACTTAAGAAATCACAGAAAAACCAAATGGATAAACAAAAAGTTGAGACTCACTCACCTCTGAGAACACCGACTTTATCATCCTTAAACAGAAATTCTGATTCCCTCAAAACCCGACGATACTCATCCAAAACCTCATCCCCGCCATCATCCGCACTCACCATTAACTGAACCACAGTAGTCTTCCACTCCGATTTGGGAACCTTAAGCTTAGCAAACTCAATCAGCTCCAACACTAACCTCTCAGCCCCACCAGGATCACTCGACAATCCGGATAATCCATTTGAAATCTCCAATGAATCGGATCCCTCGCCAAGAACGGGGGTCCCAGAGTCCTGGTCTAGGGTTTGAAAGACGCGAATCTGAGATCGGGAAGCGCCAACGTGGAGGATCAAGCCGTAGGCGCGGGAGGCGGGAGGGGTGAACTTGGAGGAGAGGTGGATGGAGCGGTAGAGAGAGATGAGGTAGAAGAGGAAAGGGAGGAGAGAGATTGAGATGAAGAGGAGGAGCAATTTGTGGGGATTCTTGTTGGCGGACGATGAAATTGGCTTCGAATTTGGATTGGAGAGAGAGAAAGGCTGCATCCGGGGATGGAGTTGCGTTTTGTGAGGCGGGACGTAGGAGGAAGAAGAAGAAGATGAGGCGGAGGAAGAAACCCTAGATTGGAGTCTTGGAAACTCCATGGATGTGGGATTTGAGAGCTTGCGGAAAGAGCTCACATGGATTCAAACGATGTTTACTTACTGGCGGTGTAGATCAGAGAATCAAGATTGTCAATGTCAGCCGTTGGGCACTTCGCACTAGCGTGATACTTTAGGAAGCAACAAAATTTAATGACAATTATTTCCGGACTAAACAAATAAAGAATTTTTTTATTGAATTAGAAATGGAAGCCCGTACTTCGCATAAACTTTTTGTGTATATATAGTGTTACAGTTTAAATCTGAGTTTTTAATATATAGATTGTTGTTTCATGTTTTATCTTAGACGATATATTATTTGATATGGATTTAAATGTAATATCTAAGTCTTGACAAAAGAAATGTAATATCTAAGTATTTTAGGTATAAAATATCATGATTGTACGAAGTATAATTTTTTATTATTATTTTGGTCAGAAGTTTAATCTAAATAATTGCTGATTAAAATGCTATGATATATATCATTTTAATTAATAAATATTAGTCATTACTTCCTATTCTTATTAAATACGGAGTAATATAAATAATTGATGACTCTGCATATTCTTAAACCTTATTACATTTTATATAAAAATAAATTAGTTATTTTATCGGTACATGCTTACTTTTCTTAGCGAAATTATAATTCATAACTTCTTCCTTGTACATTTTATATGTGAGAGTGAGTATATGTCTATTATTTCGGCTTCCATCCTTGATTAATTCTTCTAGACCAACACAAATGAGGTCAGCTTTAGTATATATACATGATGAGTGTAAAATGAATATGTATAAAATAGAACAATAAAAATCATCTTTAACCAAAATAACAACACACCTACCTAAAACGATTTAGTACAAAAAAAGAACTAAAAATACAAACCTAATTGAATTTATGTTACCAATAGTTGAAGGGTTTACATCGTCCATAAAATAGTTTGCTTTATTCGTTACTAACAATCAGTCATCCTAAATAGATTGTCTTTGTCCTCCTTCTAGTGAAAGCTACCGGTATATGATGTAAACAATCGATGCCTCAATAGTCAATAGTGATATTAGATTATCCAATTATCTGACATCTTCACATGAAATTAACCTATCTCGATCAAAAGACAATTATATTAATAAATTTAAACCGATATATGTAAGTATTGTAGACTACAAAAGAGATCCAAATACATATAATCAAGGATAGTTTACCGTGAGGTGGATATATACTTGCATCATCGACAATCGGGAATCTTCATTCACATCTTTAACTTAATAATTATGCTTACTTCAGTGACTATGTCTTTTTAAGGTGTTGTCCACTATCTCCCAAGCTTCACTATATGGCTTTCTAAAGATAATTTCCATGTAGAAGAATGAGATGATGGATGCCCAGAGCAAATGAACGGAATACCACCGTTTTCACCCTTTTATAGATGAAAAATGTTACTTGGAAAGTGAAGCCATTTTGACATATAACCGTTTAGACATCTTGACTATAATTTATTTCCAACCATTCACTATGTACTAAATACGGGAGTTATATGTAGTAATTGGATAATATTAAAATAGGAGTAAATGAGAGCAAAATAAAACGTATACAGTATGTAGTAACTATCACTAATTGAAATTTAGGTTAAAAAATGAGTCATAACCTAAAGAGTAGTCCATACGTAGAGGCAAGATTTAACTGAAAAAAGAGTGTGTGGGGAAGGAATAATTACTTACAAATAATGCTTATTTTTATATATACACATAATTATGCTATGGTATATTAAAATAAACAAAGAAAAAGTAATTACTTAGATTACAAAGTAGCCTATAATTATACTTATGTATTTTATATTGTTTTATAAACTCTATAGTAAAAACCGATCGAAAAATCTAACATATTATATACATATTATATACTAAGGGTGATAAACTAACCCTACATGCAAACTATACCTTTAGGCCTATTTAAGCCTTTGATTTTGTCTTTAAAAGTTAGCATTCAATGACCTAGAATGCTAACTTTTAAATATATATAGATGGTTGTTTTTCATGCTTAATAGAAATATAAATTGAACTATGTTGAAAATTTAACGTGAAGATATAAGAGTTATACAACGATATGAAAATAAGGACTTTTTAATTGATTAATATGTAGTAATTGTATATAATTGTGAATCAAAAACTTTATATATTATATAGACGATTATAGATTAAATATAATTGTTAATATATGAAATTGTCACTTTAGTACTTTTTGGATTTGAGAAATTGTTTAAATTTTGTGCTAAATAAATAAGGCATGAAATGAAAATAAAAACTAATTCATCTTTAAAGTTAGCATTCAATGACCTAGAATGCTAACTTTTAAATACATATAGATGGTTGTTTTTCATGCTTAATAGAAATATAAATTGAACTATGTTAAAAATTTAACATGAAGATATACGAGTTATACAACGATATGAAAATGATGACTTTTTAATTGATTAATATGTAGTAATTGTATATAACTGTGAATAAAAAAACTTTGTATATTATATAGACGATTATAGATTAAATATAATTGTTAATATATGAAATTGTCACTTTAGTACTTTTTGGATTTGAGAAATTGTTTAAATTTTGTGCTAAATAAATAAGGCATGAAATGAAAATAAAAACTAATTCATCTTTAAAAGTTAGCATTCAATGACCTAGAATGCTAACTTTTAAATATATATAGATATAGATGGTTGTTTTTCATGCTTAATAGAAATATAAATTGAACTATGTTGAAAATTTAACGTGAAGATATAAGAGTTATACAACGATATGAAAATAAGGACTTTTTAATTGATTAATTAGTAGTAATTGTATATAGTTGTGAATCAAAAACTTTGTATATTATATAGACGATTATAGATTAAATATAATTGTTAATATATGAAATTGTCACTTTAGTACTTTTTGGATTTGAAAAATTATTTAAATTTTGTGCTAAATAAATAAGGCATGAAATAAAAATAAAAACTAATTCATCTTTAAAAGTTAGCATTCAATGACCTAAAATGCTAACTTTTAAATATATATAGATTTTTTTTCTTCTTCTCAATTTCCCCTCTTGTTATTATTATCTGTCCATTGTGATGTATCAAGTTTGACCATAATAATTGATAAATGAAAGGGGAAAAAACATGAGAAATTAGGTTTGGGTTAATGTCTTTATTAGCTTACTTATATGAGTTATACAATCTAAATATAGCTTAACTATGATTTCAATACTCCAAACGACTTGGTAAAACTGAGTCCAAAGGAACGCAAAGCTTACTAATTAATACCTGTTTTTCAACCCAAAAAAAAAATTATGAATTAATTCGAACCAACCCATCAAAATTACAGTTTAGATACAACAGAATTTAACAAGAACCCTCGACTCCATAGGTAACTTATCAAGGAAATGCCAATTTCTGCAGACATCTCGTTCAGCACTTCCTTACTATTCTAAAAGCGGAAAGTCTTGAAATGAACAGTGCTAAGTTAGCCCTTATTTTTGTTATATTATTACAATATTGTCATTTAAGCTTTGTCATCAAGTGATTATTGCAGGTATACATGTGTTGTGATGGTTTGTCTTCTCTTTGACACCTGTTGATTGCAGAACCTCCCTCTACACATCCCTCATTCCACAAACTCTCATATTCCACCGCCTTCCCGTCATTATAAATGGAACTCTATGATTTCACCAACGCCGCTCACCGCCTTCGTGCCGCTTCTCGCCGAGATCGCCGGCTACGTCGACATGGAGCATGGCTATGGAGGCATCTCTGATGCCCTCCCCTGCCTCCGAGCCCTCGCCACCCGCACTCTGGCGATCCCGAGAACATCATCCCGCGGTGGTTGCACTACGACAACTCCAACCACTGCACGATGCCTCGCTTTTCTCTGCCGATGGAAGCAGAGAAGAGGCGATCGGGAGTTCATCTCCACTGTCAACAACCTGCAATCAGCCATCAGGTTCTTGGCTTCAAATAACGCGTCCTCCAAATTGCGCTTCAAATAACGCGTCCTCCAAATTGCTTGTCCGTTCTCACGAGCTCATCCAGATGGCTATGAAGAGGCTTGGGAGAGAGTTTAATTGCATCCTCAAATCCAACACGGAGCACCTCGATTCTAGCTCTGTTTCCAATCGGTCGCCGAAAACCTCTAATCGGCTTTCAGATTGTGAAGACGAGGTCGTTCGGGAGGTGGATTTGCAGAGGAAATCGACTGTTTAGGGAATAAACAATTTTCAGGCTATGAAAAATTGTATAGATTTTTTTATGAATTGATTGGTGGTTTTTGTTAGGAGGAATCAAGAGCGGAAATAAGTGGTTAATTACGCATTACTTAATTAATTAACCCCCATTAATTGTCTAATTGAAAAGTTAGAGCCTATAATTGAGTGGGGGGGATAACATCTGTAATTTTTTTTATTTTTATTTTTTGGTTTCTTTGGTGTATACCTAGACTCTCATTTCCTCTGGCTATATAATGTGTCCATGAGCATGCTTGCTGTTTTTTATTGCTTTTGCTAATGCCCATGAGATTGTTTAGAAACCAATTCTAAGGAAAGGTTGATAAGTGATACATCTCTTTATATTTGATTTGAGATTGAAAGTGTACTTTGAAATACAAGGAGCTAATATAGTCTACATTATATCTATAGTAGGCTTTCTTGTATACATAATTCTATAGATGAGCCATAAACAAGAGATCCCTTTGCATCAGACAAGCATCTTAGTTTGGCCCTTGGGAAGAGAATTTATTCTGCACTTCCAGAATTCCCTTGCCCTCTATTCCCTGCTTCAGTCAGCTGTACACGGCGGCAAGTGAAAGGTTTGCTTCAGACAGCCTACAAAATCATCTGTTTCTTCACCTTGTCTGATGATCTGTTTTTAATTCAAACCAAAAGTTGGCAAATCAATCAAAACGGCATTCAAGGTCTACAGACAAAAACAACAGTTTCACACACATGAAAAACCATATTTTGTTCAACAAGTTCAGTTAACAAGTTATTAAGAGAAACCACAATTGAAAGATGCTTCAGAGTTTTATAAGTTCAATTTTACAGTTTGCCAAATTTAGGATTGATATAATAATACCATTTTCATCACAAAAAAAAAACTGATTATAATTGAAACATACATTTTTTAGTTCAGTTTTACATTTAGCCAAAATTATGATGGATGCATAACATCATACAAATTTACAGCACAACAGTTAGCCTACACATAAATTTGGATGTTTGAGAGAACAAGAGATTTAGTATTATATTATTATATCTATCTTTATGCGTATAAAAAATACAAGTTGCTTTATAATACAATCATCAAATTCTACCAAAAAAAACAATACAATCATCACATTGATTTTAAAAAATAGTTATTTTTTTAGGTTTCTATCTTCGCACGGGCCCGACGACTAGTAATACCAAATGCCAATTTCTACATCCAATCCCTTATTTCATGTTTACAGTGGTTTGTTTAATAGAGGTAAAAATGCAGCATGAACAATCAATAGAGATAAAACAATAAACAGCTTATCCACAAGAATTCAGCACTTGCCATCAAGCAGTGAAACTGCAAGTGCAGGGATCTCAAAAAGGGAAACCAATTACTACAAGGTAATTTCCGAAAAGCTATCATGTTACCAGAGGTATCAAATCTGGAAAGCTAAAAAAAAGATATCATCACAAATTAGATTTCCCAGAGGGATCAAGAATCAAATGCTTTTGCAGCAGCAGAAGACACCCAAAAAGAGTTACCAAACCTGAACAAATCAGAGAGAATCAAGCGTACATATATGGTTCGATTGTCAGATGAAATTATGTACTACTTCTAAATGTACCAAGGCAAGCAATAGTTTTTACCATTTCTTAGTAAAGCCTACTAGTTGAAGGCTGAAGTTACACTACAATTCATGCCTTCAGCTTGCCACTAACCCCACGTTTGCTGTACCAGATACCGCTTCTGTCCCCATTGATGGGATTCTTCTTAGCTGTTAGTGAACATTTCTCGTTCTTACCATTCATACCGCTCATCTCCAGCTGGAGTTTGCGTTGCCTCATCCTGTTCTCAAGCCGAATCCCTCTCTGGACACGGGCCCTTCTTTCTTTCTCCAGAGCCTCAGAGAAGTCCCAGACCTTGACAGTGCATTCCTCACCGCCACATACTATACGGTCAGCGCCAATGGAAACACAGAAGAGACTGCTGCCTGAACCATGAAGCATTCGCTGTGGGGGCTCCACAGCAGTCTGGATTGCACGCCTCGTACCAGAATGATGCTTCATCAAAGACCGCCTGCTATTCTTCAACAGCCTCCTCACGTCGATCAGGGATAGCCTACCGTCAGCTGAGGCAGACACGAGCCATGGAAACTCAAAGGCAAGGGAAAGTACAGAACCCGAGTGAGGAGCCCACGTTGCAACCTTGAGCACTCCGTCTTCCACACAGTTTGAGATTTCAAACATATGAATTGCACCGTCTTCTCCTCCCGTGAAGAGAAAATCTCCAGCATGGCTTCTGGCCACAGCATAAGTGCTTCCAGCATGAGCCTGAGGAATGAATGAAATCAGAGTCTCGTCCGTAGTGTCCCAAACGTACACATCTGAGCCCGATGCACTAGCCACTGTTGTCCCATGAGGAGCCAGGCTCCACACCCAATCACTGTGCCTTAACACCATGAGACACTTCATCAAAGCACGGTCCCAAACCCGTACTGTCATATCCCAAGAACCGCTATAGATCTTCGTGATGTCAAGAGCAAGAGACGTTATTGGCCCTTCGTGCTCCCAAAGTCTGAAGTCAGTATCTCGGTCATATGAACCCTTAAGATCAAACAAGTGAGGATGCCCCTCGGTTGCACTCCAGTACTGGATAAAACCACCGGTACCCCCAGCTACCAGCAGCTTTCTATCAGCTGCAACTGCTCGAACTGTACATCCAAGAGGCCTAGACGAAGCGATAGAGTAACCTTCTTCCAGGTCCCACATCCGAACAACGGAATCATATCCAGAAGTAAAGATGAGCCTAGCAGAGGCCAGAACACACACAGTACGAACAGCTTCAGTATGACCAGAGAGAATATCTCGCGTGTACTGTCCCAGAAAGATCCTGCTCCTAAACTCTCTCTCCACAAACAGCTCTTTCCATGTTTTCTCATCAGACAAACTCGAGCTTACATGTTTGGGCATGGGAAGGCCCCATCTCTCACAGTAGAAGTCCTTCCACACGTAGTGGTCCGAGGCAAGCTTGTAGAGACTCGTAGAGACACAAGAAACAATTCCAAGTTCCTTAGGATCAAGGAAGTTGAGAATCTCAGATATTAATGCAGAAGGAAGGTCAGTAATCGACCCGCTAAAGCCTGGTGCAGCCACCTCATTCTTAGGGACGAGTCTAAAACCTGAAGACACGACCGCACCTGTGCACAATCCGAATTCAGATCCTGGCTTCAATGATTCTTTTAGAACCCCAGCTTTGATTCCAGCAGCAAACTGTCTATCTTGATCACCACTACCTCCTCCCTTAAATTTAGAGTACACAGATGGCTCTTTCGAAGATTTGTGAGCTAACTTCACCAATTGTTTTGACAAAGCAACCTTGGTATTCTTTTGGCATTCAAATGCCATAAAAATAATTCAACTACTTCGTCAATTAATAAGTCACGGAGCCTCAAAACTTCTCGGCACAGCAGATCAATCAGAAAACCTCAAAATTCCAATTCTGTCGCAATTAATGAATTCAATTAAATCAAGCAAACGCCGAGCGCAGAAAAGAAGAAAAACCAAACGGGTCAAGCAGCACCAACAAATGCCCCAGAATCCCTCAAATCTCAAACCGTAGAATACCGCACCAGCAATTCCGCAGAAAATCAGCTAAAAATGGACGAGGAAAAGAAATATGAAGGTGGAATCAAAGGACTCCGGAAGGACAAATCGACAAAATATATTGGAAAGAAATTCCAATGATTACCTAACCCTGCCAAGTGCAAATTAGAGCATCCAATCAAATTGAGAAAAATATCAATCGCGAATTAGCTGAGACTTTGTGAGATTTACCTCAAACGGTGAAATAAGATCTGTTCAAGCCGCGTAACTCGATCCGGATGAAATTGCGAAGGAGCAACGCGAAAAGAGGAGGAGAGAGAAACACCAGAAAGGGGGTTCGTTGGCAGGGGAACAAGCATTCTAGGGCTCCAGCACCGCTGATTTTAGCAAACCAATCTGACGGTGAGAAATTAGGTGCTCCACGTCATGGGTCCTTCATAGCCGTTGGATCATATTTACGTACTTTTGACAGTTTTGTATATTTATTTGCGACTTTGCGTTCTGGAATATAGACTAGTGAATACGAAATTATTATGAAGTGATTAGGTTAAGATTATTTAAATTTTTATAAACTCTAAGTATTAAAAGAGAATGAGAGATATCAAGAATTTTAAAGATGTATTATTGCTATTTATTGGTATATATTTTATAATGATTAAGACATCTATTTACAGGTCAATAATAATATATATTTTTTGACTAATATTAAGACAAAAAAAGTGAATAATCACCATTACTATTTATCTCTAATAATCTATCTAAATTGTCAAATTTATAGAACACTTGTGTTCATACTTAATTAAACATGTGTTACATAACATGTTCATAACCTTCTAGAGACATTTAAGTTGTTCATAACACTTCCTAGGGGTGTTCAAAAACGGCCCGGATCGGACCGGTGAAATTACGGTCCGGTCCATGTTTTCCCATTAATCCGGGTCCGGTCCGGTCCAAACCCGGATTTTAATTGATCCGGACCGGATTGTTTTAAAAAAAAAATTAAAAATAAATAAATTAGGAGTTAATTTTTTTTATAGATATTTTTCTTAATTTAATAAATTAGGAGTATATATGTTTTTTATATATTTTTTCAGATATTAAATAAGAATTTAAATTATTTTTTTTAAAATAAGGATCGGTCTCCGGTCCGACATTTTGAAAAAATCCGATCCGGACCGGATGAACACCCCTAACACTCCCCCTTGAATATTCACATTCGAACTGTTGTGGGATATGGATGTACGTTGCCTCGTTAAAATCCTTGTCAGAAAAAACTCAGTGGGATACAAACCTGATGATAGGAAAAAATAGTGCAACTATGAATCTCATTATACACCGTTGATGCTGCCTCATTAAAAACCTTGTCAGGTAAAGCTCAGTGAGATAAAAGCATGATCGAAAGGAAAAAGAGTGCATCGCGTATGATGCTCCCCCTAAGATCAACGTATGTCTCGGAGTCTGCACATTCCAATCTTGAACACCAGCTGTACAAATTTCTTAGGATCCAATGACTTTGTAAACATATCAGTTAAATTGTCATTCGACCGGATCTGTTGGATATCAACATCCCCAGCTTCTTCCAGTTCATGAGTAGAGAAGAACTTCGGCAATATGTGTTTTGTGCGGTCTCCCTTGATGTAGCTTCATCTGAGCAACACATGCTGAGTTGTCTTCATACAACAATGTTGGGTCGTCAGTGATAGGCCTCATTCCACATTTTTCTGAATGAATTTGATCATTGCTCGTAGTGCCACACATTCTCTTTCTACTTTATACAAAGCAATCAACTCTGCTTGATTTAATGATGTGGCAGTCACAGTTTGCTTTGTTGATCTTCATTAAACAGTTGTACCTCCAT
Organism: Rheum nobile; assembly: GCA_027886185.1. Taxonomy (NCBI): domain Eukaryota; kingdom Viridiplantae; phylum Streptophyta; class Magnoliopsida; order Caryophyllales; family Polygonaceae; genus Rheum; species Rheum nobile. Next base: position 222,643 of record WOAB01000342.1, on the reverse strand, counting down.
ATGTGAATACATATCCATTTTGTAACTTGTCTTTATATGGGTCTGATAAGTACCATGCATCTGCATATTCGACCAAGGTAGCGTCTCTTTGGTTACAATAGAATAGCCCAAGATCATGTGTGCCGTGGAGATAGCAGAATATATGTTTGATCTCGTTCCAATGCCTCCTTGTAGGCGCATAACTATACCTGGACAATAGATTCACAGCAAAAGCAATATTTGGTCTTGTATTGTTAGTTAAATACATAAGGGCACCAATTGCACTTAGATATGGTACTTCTAGACCAAGAACATCTTCGTCCTCTTCTCGAGGACGGAGTTGATCCCTTTCTACATTGAGAGATCGAACTTCCATGGGAGAGCTCAAATGATGAGCCTTGTCCATATTAAACATTTTCAAGACTTTCTCAGTATAATTAGACTGATGGATAAAAATTTCATCCTTAAGGTGCTCAATTTGTAAGCCAAGACAAAGCTTAGTTTTACCAAGATATTTCATCTCGAATTCTTTCATCAAATATTTTGTAGTCTCTTGAAGTTCATGTGAAGTTCCGACGATGTTCAAATCGTCTACATAGCCTGCGATAATAGCAAATCCATTCTTGGATCGCTTGATGAAAACACATGGACATGTGGCATTATTCTTATATCCCTCTTTCATAAGATATTCACTAAGACGAATGTACCACATCCGTCCTAATTGTTTCAATCCATACAATGACCTCCTCAGTTTTATAGAAAACATTTCTCGAGGTTCAAAGTTGTTGGACTCAGGTAGTTTTAGTCCTTCTAGGACTCTCATGTAGATGTCTGTATCAAGTGACCCATATAAGTATGCAGTCACGACATCCATAAGGCGCATCTATAGTTTTTCAAACACAATCATGCCAATTAGAAACCTCAACGTAGTTGCATCGACTACTGGAGAGTATGTTTCTTCATAATCAGTTCTAGGAATTTGAGAAAAACCTTGGGCTACAAGTCTAGCCTTATATCTGACATTTTTCGTTTTTCTCATTTCGTTTTTGGACGAATACCCATTTGTAACCGACCTTTTTTAAACCCTTTGGTGTACAGGTCCAAAGACTTCTCGCTTTTCAAGCGATTTTAATTCTGCCTCAATGGCCTCTTTCCATCTCGGCCAATCTTTCCTTCAACGACATTCATCAACTGATTTTGGCTCAGTGTCGTCTTCCTCAACCACAATATTTATAGCCACTGAGTAGGCAAATATAATGATATCATTTCTATTCCATTGTATACCCGTGTATACATAATTTATGGAAATCTCAAAATTATCGATATTTCGATCTTCATCCAGGATATCATTTTCCTTTGAGATATTTTCATTTTCAATCTCTTTGCCTTTATCATTGCTCTCCAGGACAATTGTGGCATCTCCTGCCATACCCTTTTGGTTCTTTGACTTCCTTGGTTTCAAGTTCTTTGAAACTAGTGGTCTACCACGCTTCCGGCGTGTTGTAGACTCATTTGCAATGGACGCTTATGGCTATCCAACGGGTATTTCAATCCTTGCAGGAGCATTTGTTGCAGGTATATGTGACTTAGTTACCTTCTTTGTATCGATGAATGCATTGGGTAACTGATTTGCAAATGAATGATCCATTGTACTTCTTGTTCACACATTTTCGTTCTTGGATCAAGGTGAGATAATGCAGTAGCATTCCATATAACCTCTTTCATATATGGGTCCACCTTTTTCTTTTCTCCCCCTAAGTTAGGGAATGTACTTTCGTCAAAATGACAATCAACAAATCTTGTTGTAAACAAATCACCAGTTGTTGATTCGAGATATTTAATAATCGATGGGGATTCGAAACCAAAATAAATTTCCAATCTTAGAAACTAATTACAGTGGGAAATGTTCATGGTTTTCACTTGGTCTCAACCGAACCAAGGTTGCAGCATGCAATATAGCATGTCCTCACGCTGATGGTGGTAATCTGGACTTCATTAACAATGGTCTAGTGATTAATTGTAATCGCTTTATCAATGATTCAGCAAAACATTCTGTGTGTGAACATGAGTCACTGGATGCTCTACATCGATCCCAATCGACATACAAAAATCATTGAAGATTTGGGATGTAAATTCTCCTGCATTATCAAGCCGAATTTTATTTATGGCATAATCTGGGAATTGCGCCCTTAATCGGATTATTTGAGTAAGGAATTTAGCAAATATAACATTTCTAGTCGATAATATATTTACATGTGACCAACATGTGGATGCATCAATTAGCACCATAAATATCGAAATGGTCCATATGGTGGAGCAATTGGTCCACATATATCTCCTTGGATTCTTTCCAAGAATGCATGCATTTCACTTTCAGTTTTGCCCTTTAAAGACCTTATAATCAACTTCCCAAGTGAGCAAGCAGTGCAATTAAAATCATTGGACGATAGAACCTTAATGTTCTTCAATGGATGTCCAAGTGAATTCTTTATGATTTTGTGCATCATTACTAATCCAGGGTGACCCAAACGGTCATGCCATAATGTGAATGCAATTTGGTCATATGACCTTTTACGTATCACTGCATTAACATCAAACGGATAAATATAAGTGTGATATAATCCGGAGGTTTGCCCTGGCATCCTTTCAAGGATCTGTTTTCGGCCAGATTCATGTTTTATGATGCACAAATATTCTCTCCCATTTTCATTCATGGTTTTCATATGAAACCCATTGTGACGCACATCTTTAAAACTCAATAAATTCCTTTGAAATTTAGTCGAATATAGTGCGTCATTTATTACTAATTTTGTTCCTCTTGGGAGTAGAACAATAACTCTTCCAAAGCCTTCAATGAGTTTAGACACACCCGATATTGTAGTGACATTGCCTTCATAGGCTTTCAAATGAGTAAAGAACTCTTTGTTTCTCAAAATGATGTGTGTTGTCGCACTGTTAGAAGACATTGCTCATTGCCATCAAGTTTCACTTCAGGTGAGTTCATCTTTTCTAGATAAAGGGAGAAAGGATGAATCAAGACATTAGTAAGAAAAAACTTCATATATATTACACATGAATAGTTATATTATGCAATATTCTTACGAGAGAATGAGAAAACATAGTGTAAGGAAATAGAAGACATTACATAACATTATGCAACAACAAAATACCATAGATATTTAGAGGGTAGTGTTTTATATCTAGGCTTCTAAGACAGAGTCATTGTAAATATCAATATTGAGAAAATCATTAACATCCAAACTGGTCACATGTGATTTATTCACACATTCAATATAATTGGTCTCAGTAGCCTTTTCTTTATTTTTCTCATCTTGGTATAGCTTCACTAAGTGTGGAGCTATACAGCATACCCTTGACCAGTGACCAGTCATGTCACTTCTATAGCAAGTGGATTTAGATTTATGGGAGGGTCATGTTTGACCCGTCTGGACCTTTTGCTTGTAACATCCCAGGCTAAGCTACCCCATCCACCAAGCCGCCCAGTCACCCAACGGTGCCGGCGTCGGTACTGGTGCCGCCTGCAGCGCAATTGGTGATACAAGTGGTAAGGCATTGCCCTTGTATCTAAAGGTCTCGGGTTCGATCCCCATGGGCAACAACCTACCCATTTAAATGGGGGAAGGGTTGGGTGTGTGGGCTGCATGCCCTTGGACAACCAGGCGGCACCAGTACCGGCGCCGGCACCGTTGGGTGGCTAGGCGGCTTGGTGGCTGGGGTAGCTTGGCCTGAGATGTTACAAAAAGTACACTTTTATGGAGAGGGGCTCCGACCCTTACCGGCCAGCCATTGCTCTATCCATGGGCCGCAGCCCATGTACCCCAACCAAATCCTCATGGCTGGGAGGTTGTTGTCAACGGGGATCGAACCCGCGACCTTTGGCATATCTCCCCTTTCTTGAGAGATATGTCATCAATTGAGCTGCAGCACAATTGGTAACAAGTGGGCGTTAAGCTGCTTGTTAAAGCGTGAGGTCTCGTGTTCGAGACTCACGAACAACCTCCCAGCCATGGGGATTTGGTTGGGGTACATGGGCTGCGGTCCATGGATAGAGAAATGGCTGGCCCTATAAGGTCGGAGCCCCTCTCATTCAAAGTGTACTTTTTTGTAACATCTCAGGCCAAGCTACCCCAGCCACCAAGCCGCCCAGCCACCCAACGGTGTCGACGCCGGTACTGGTGCCGCCTGGTTGTCCAAGGGCATATAGTCCACACACCCAACCCTTCCCCCATTTAAATGGGTAGGTTGTTGCCCACGGGGATCGAACCCGGGACCTTTAGATACAAGGACAATGCCTTACCACTTGTATCACCAATTGCGCTGCAGCACAATTGGTGATACAAGTGGTAAGGCATTGCCCTTGTATCTAAAGGTCTCGGGTTCGATCCCCGTGGGCAACAACCTACCCATTTAAATGGGGGAAAGGTTGGGTGTGTGGGCTGCATGCCCTTGGACAACCAGGCGGCACCAGTACCGGCACCGTTGGGTGGCTGGGCGGCTTGGTGGCTGGGGTAGCTTGGCCTGGGATGTTACATTGCTTGCCATTCCCCTGGTGGCCAAAGTTATCACGATAATTAATATGGTCCTTGTTGTGGCCTTGACCACGACCATAGCCACCACGACCACCTCGGCCTCCACGGCCACGACCATTATCGCGTCGTGAATATTGCCCATATTCGTTGGCATTCCCATATGGGATTCTTTTATCCACAACATTTGCGTCATGAACTGTTGTGGAACCAATAGGCCTTTGGTTGTGGTTTTTCATCAAGAGATCATTATTCTTTTCAGCAACCAACAAGATTTTCAATAAGTCATAGTATCTCTTGAAGCCTCTCTCTCTACATTGTTGTTGTAAGACAACATTAGAGGCATGCATAGTGGAGAAAGTTCTCTCCAACATGACCACATAGTCTCAACTGAGACGTGATCCTGTGTATAGCACTATTGTACTCATATATGGATTTAAAGTCCTGGAACCTTATATTGCCCCATTCGTACAGTGCTTGTGGGAGCATGACCTCATTTTGATGTCCATAACGTTCATTCAAGTTTTCCCACAATTCTCTTGGATCCTCCACAAACAAGTACTCAGTTTTGAGACTTTCATGTATGTGGTGGCGGAGGAATACAATGGCTTTCACCTTCTCCTGAGGCGTGGTATTATTATTTCCCAAAATCGTTCCCTCAAGGCCATTTACCTTGAGGAGAGCTAAGGCATCAACCCTTCATTCAAGGTATTTGTGGCCTAATAGCTCAAGGATGTCAAATCCCCTATTTGCGATGTTTGTCATTTAGTTACTATAAATCAGGAGTTGTATAATATAAATTAATTAGCTTGTTCAACATTATGCGTGTATGATTTATGAGTCATGTGTGAAACGATATGGCCGAATATTGTTAAAGTCATGTCATATTATCTTTTCATATCAACATAGGTATGTAGAAGATAGCATGCGTATAACATGTAGATAGACTTTATATAAAGAATGCGTATAGTATGCAAACAGAAGGCGTGAATTAGAATAGTGATCATATGTGGTGGCGGAGGAATACAATGGCTTTCGCCTTCTACTGAGGCGTGGTATTATTATTTCCCAAAATTGTTCCCTCGAGGCCATTTACCTTGAGGAGAGCTAAGGCATCAACCCTCCATTCGAGGTATTTGTGGCCTAATAGCTCAAGGATGTCAAATCCCCTCTTTGCGATGCTTGTCGTTTAGTTACTATAAAGCAGGAGTTGTATAATATAAATTAATTAGCTTGTTCAACATTATGCGTGTATGATTTATGAGTCACGTGTGAAACGATATGGCCGAATATTGTTAAAGTCATGTCATATTATCTGTTCATATCAACATAGGTATGTAGAAGATAGCATGCGTATAACATGTAGATAGACTTTATATAAAGAATGCGTATAGTATGCAAACAGAAGGCGTGAATTAGAATAGTGATCATACTGTATAGACATAATGCAAGTAAGAAATCATACGAAGATAATTTTGGCGAAAACAATTAAAACCCGACCGTTTAATTTTACCCTCTTCATTTATGGCCACCCATTATTACCCTTTTTCACCGGCCTTATCTTCTCATTCTCATCTCCATTTTCGATCTCCCCTTCCATTTTTCTTTCAACCATTTACATGGCCGACGATGAGATTTTTTCGTCGCCTTAGAGCCAGTAATGATCGGTTCTTAATCAAGTTTTTTTGTTGCCATGTTCTTATCATGATTATCAACATCATTCTCATCATCTTAATAGCAAAAACTTACTTACGTTTCAAGTGGTGAAATCAAGGGTTTAATAAAGAGAGTTCAAGGCTAGACATCAAAAGAGGTAAGCAAATCTAAAGTTTTGTTTGTACCTTGTATGAATCTAGATGTTATGTTTCCATTTTTGGTAAAAACGTTTTTAGATCTAGGAAGATAAATCGAGTTTATGATGTAAAAGATCCCGATTTGGACAACTATAGAGCATACTCCTCAAAACGATTTTGTAATAATCTTCTTGAATGATTAAACTAATGTAATGGTAGAGATTTGTATATTGATGATTCCCGAAGCTAAAGTGGTATTTAGAGACTCGTGCTGATAACGTGTTATGAAGTGATTAAGGCAAGATCACCTAAACCTTTTATAAGAAAACACTTAAAGCAACTTTAAGTATTAGAATAGAGGGAGAGATATCAAGAACTTTAGAGATGTATTCTTGCTCTTTGTTGGTGTATATTTCACAATGGTTAAGACCTCTATTTATAGGCTAATGGTAGCATACAATTCTTGACTAATATCAAGGTAAAGAAGGTGAATAATCATCATTACTATTTACCTCTAATAATCTATCTAAGTTGTCAAATTTATATAACACATGTGTTCATACTTAATTAAATATGTGTTACATAACATGTTCATAACCTTCTAGATTGTTTATAACAAAATTCTATAATATAATTCGCCATATATATAAATTTCAATTAACCTATCATCAGTAATAAAAATATAAATCATATCCATACAGAATTATTTTTCGAATTGACCTAACATTAATGTGTTTCTCTGATCATTTACTAACGAGTGGTGATGAAGAACTTAGAGAGAAGATGATGATAAAAGCTTATAATGAGTATATCATTTAATTTTCTTTGTAATTTACAGACACGGCGATGAAATATTACAATATATCTTGGCTCTTTCAAACGAATAAGCGAGAATCTAGGAATACCATTTAACACGGTATATAGTAGTTAGTCTAAGAAGTAGAACTGAGGAATATCAATTGTAGCTTTTAAGAATTATAAGGCAGTTTCTTTGTACACTATAAATTTTGTCTTCGTACACTACACTTTGAAACGCAGAAATGTTACTTAAGCACTATATCTGCGTTTGAGGGTACATTATACCCAGAAATTGTATTTTTGTACTAGGATGAAACGCAGGTATTTTGCTTAGCAAAATACCTGCGTTTCAGTTTTTTTTTTGAAAGCGAAACGTAGGATCCTTGCTTAAGCAAGGATCTTGCGTTTCACTAATATTTTTTTTCTTCAAAATTGCACTTTTTTTCATAATCATGTAGAGAATTTCAATACGAGTCCGTAAATATAAAATTCGTCCAAAACGGACATCGTTTGCCTCTCCAAAAGCCCAAAAAACGAAGTCTTTTTACCTTTTTTTTTACAATTTGGTGCCCGGCATATAGGGCATTGTAGTGAAATTTTTTGGTATTTTTGGCATTTTTCTACTATAATTTTGTATAAGTTTTAATACGAGTATATAACTATACGTTAGAACCATAATATATACTTATAGTGTATAACTATAGTATATAACTATACAATATAACAATAGTATATAACTATACGATATAACAATAGCATATAGTTATAGTATATAACAATACGATATAACTATAGTATGAAACTATACGATATAACCATAGTATATAACTATTCGTTAGAACCATAATATATAATTATAATATATAACCATAGTATATAACTATACGATATAACAATAGTATATAACTATAGTATATAACTATACGATATAAAATTTGTATATAACCATAGTACGTTAGAACCATAATATATAATTATAGTATATAACTATACGATATAACCATGGTATATAACTATAGTATATAAATGAACGATATAGCAATAGTATATATATAACTAGGGTGCGGATCCGGTGAGAATGAACATTAAGGTGAGAAATGAGAATAGCTCGTAGTTTTTAAATTCAAAGGCTATGATTAGACTATCATTTAAGTGGTCATGTGTCATGCACATGACCACTTAAGTGGATAATTAACCGGTCACCGTCAGCGTTGACCGGTCAAAGTTTTTTTTTTTTTTTTTGGACCATTTTTTTTTGGACTACTTTTTGACTTAAGATGGTATGTGCATACATTTTGGCTTGTGTGTGCATCTATATTATGCTATATGTGCATCAAAATTTTATAAGACGTTGTCCAGCCTAATTTATTTTTTTTCGACCCAATTTTTTTTACGGGTCCACTTTTTGTTTGCGCTGGCATGTGCACCATTTTTTACTTGTATGTGCATTAAAATTTTATAAGCTATTGTCCCACCATTTTTTTCGATTCAATTTTTCGCAGCCCAACTTTTTTCCAAAACTATTTTTTTGCTTGAGATGACATGTGCACATATTTTAGCTTGTATGTGTATCAATATTGACATATATGTGCATCTAAAGATTGTAAAAAATATGCATTGTTTTCTAGAGAAAATGTGCATGAGTTGTACAATGTATGTGCATAAGTTTTGACATGTGCACATTCAAGCAAAAAGACATGTGTTTCAAATTATATACACATACAAGTAAAAAACTCATGCACATATCAAGCCAAAAAAAACGATGCATACAAGTACAATTTAGATGCACAAACAATTCAAAATTCGTGAACTTACAAGACAAAACATATACACAATCTGTAAAGTGTATAAGATTTTACATGTGTGTGCATAAGTTTCCACTTATAAAAAGTCACACATATAGTCAAACCCTATGCACGTCTAGTTTAATTTACATGCACATGCAATCAAAAAGACATGCACTTCAAGGATATGCACATACAAGCCAAAACTCATGCACAATTCAACCCATGAAAACAACGCACACAAGTAGAATTTAGATGCACATACAGGTCAAAATTTATGCACACACATGCCCAAACATATGCACATTATGTGAAATGCATGCATAAGTTTTTACATGTATGTGCATGAGTTTCCACATACACAAAGTCACACATATACATAATTTATGAAATTTAGATGCACATACAACAAAAAAGACATGCACTTTAAAGTCTGCATATACAAGCCAAAACTCATGCACATTTCAACCCAAAAAAATAATACACACAAGTAGAATTTAGATGCAAATATATATCAAAATCTATGCACACACAAGCTAAATCATATGCACATGCTGAGAAGTGCTGAGTTTTCACATATAGAAAGTCACACATATAGTAAAAAATCCTATACAGATTTTATGCAATATAAATGCACATACAAACAAAAATCAATGCACACGCAATCGCAAGCCAAATATTGTGACTAAAAAAAAAAACTTTGTCCGGTCAACGCCGGAGCTCCGGTGGTCATCGCCGATGACTGATTTGACCAGTCATATTGACCAGTCAAACTCCCAAAAATCAGGTCATGTGCATGACACATGACCTTTTAATGAAAATTTAATCTAGCCTTTGGTTTATTTATCATCCAAATACTAAGATTTATTCTCATTTCTCACCCTATTATATATTCTCACATGACACTTACCCATATAACTATACGATATAACAATAGTATATAACTATACGATATAACCATAGTATATAGTTATATATTATGATTATATCTTATAGTTATATCCAATTTGGTTATATCTTATGGTTATATCCTATAGTTATATACTGTGGTTATATCTTATAGTTATATCCAATTTGGTTATATCGTATCGTTATAACCTATAATTATTTACTATGGTTATATCTTATAGTTATATCTAATTTGATTATATCATATCGTTATATCATATAATTATATATTATGATTATATCTTATAGTTATATCCTATAGTTATATACTGTGGTTATATTTTATAGTTATATCCAATTTGGTTGTATCGTATCGTTATATCCTATAATTATATACTATGGTTTAATCTTATAGTTATATCCAATTTGATTATATCATATCGTTATATCATATAATTATATATTATGATTATATCTTATAGTTATATCCAATTTGGTTATATCCTATAGTTATATACTATGGTTATATCTTATAGGTATATCCAATTTGGTTATATTTTATGGTTATATCCTATAGTTATATACTATGGTTATATCTTATAGTTATATCCAATTTGGTTATATCATATCGTTATATCCTATAATTATATATTATGGTTATATCTTATAGTTATATCCAATTTGGTTATATCATATCGTTATATCCTATAATTATATACTATGATTATATCTTATAGTTATATCCAATTTGATTATATCATATCGTTATATCATATAACTATATATTATGATTATATCTTATATTTATATTCAATTTGGTTATATCTTATGGTTATATCCTATGGTTATATCTTATAATTATATCCAATTTGGTTATATCATATCGTTATATCATATAATTATATATTATGATTATATCTTATAGTTATATCCAATTTGGTTATATCCTATAGTTATATACTATGGTTATATCTTATAGGTATATCCAATTTGGTTATATTTTATGGTTATATCCTATAGTTATATACTATGGTTATATCTTATAGTTATATCCAATTTGGTTATATCATATCGTTATATCCTATAATTATATACTATGGTTATATCTTATAGTTATATCCAATTTGGTTATATCATATCGTTATATCCTATAATTATATACTATGATTATATTTTATAGTTATATCCAATTTGGTTATATCTTATGGTTATATCCTATAGTTATATACTGTGGTTATATCTTATAGTTATATCCAATTTGGTTATATTGTATCGTTATATCCTATAATTATATACTATGGTTATATCTTATAGTTATATCCAATTTGATTATATCATATCGTTATATCATATAATTATATATTATGATTATATCTTATAGTTATATCCAATTTGGTTATATTTTATAGTTATATACTATGGTTATATCTTATAGTTACATCCAATTTGGTTATATCATATCGTTATATACTATGGTTATATCCAATTTGGTTATATCATATCGTTATATACCATAGTATATAATTATAGGATATACCCATAAAATATAACCAAACTGGATATAACTATACAATATAACCATAATATATAACTATAGGATATAACCATAGTATATAACTAAAGGATATAACCATAAGATATAATTATAGGATATAATCATAAGATATAACCAAATTGGATATAACTATAAGATATAACCATAGTATATAATTAAAGAATATAACCATAAGATATAATTATAGGATATAACCAAATTGGAAATAACTATAAGATATAACCAAATTGGATATAACTATAGGATATAACGATACGATATAACGAAATTGGATATAACTATAGGATATAACTATAAGATATAACTATAAGATATAACCATAGTATATAATTATATACTATGGTTATATCGTATAGTTATATACTATTGTTATATCGTATAGTTATATATATACTATTGCTATATCGTTCATTTATATACTATAGTTATATACCATGGTTATATCGTATAGTTATATACTATAATTATATATTATGGTTCTAACATACTATGATTATATACAAATTTTATATCGTATTGTTATATACTATTGTTATATCGTATAGTTATATACTATGGTTATATACTATTGTTATATCGTATAGTTATATACTATGGTTATATACTATAATTATATATTATGGTTCTAACGAATAGTTATATACTATGGTTATATCGTATAGTTTCATACTATAGTTATATACTATTGTTATATCGTATTGTTATATACTATAGCTATATGCTATTGTTATATCGTATAATTATATACTATTGTTATATTGTATAGTTATATACTATAATTATATATTATGGTTCTAACGTATAGTTATATACTCGTATTAAAATCTTATATAAAATTATAGTAGAAAAATGCCAAAAATACCCAAAATTTTCACTATAATAACCTATATGCTGGACACCAAATTATATAAAAAAAAAGGGTAAAAAGACTTAGTTTTTTGGGCTTTTGGAGAGACAAACGATGTCCGTTTTGGACGAATTTTATATGTACGGACTCGTATTGAAATTCTCTACATGATTATAGGAAAAAAAATGCAATTTTGAAGAAAAAAAATTTAGTGGAAAAAACACTGAAACGCAGGTATTTTGCTTAATACCTGCGTTTCTTTGTACGAAGACAATTTTTTTATTTAAAAAAAAATTGAAACGCAAGATCTTTGCTTAAGCAAAATACATGCGTTTCATCCTAATACAAAAACGCAATTTCTGAGTACAATTTACCCTCAAACACAGATATATTGCTTAAACAACATTTTTGCGTTTCAAAATATAGTGTACGAAGACAAAAATTGTAGTACACAAAGAGCCTTCGATGTTTATGCAACAACCTTCCTTGAAATGCAATAGGTTCAAAATCTACAAATACTCCTTGTCTTCCACGAAAAAATAGTTCAAACTAACATGGTACAGAGCATATAAATTGGACATGCAGCAGTAGATTGTCCTTGTCCAAATCCCAATCTGGTTTCAACCAGAAATCCAGCCGAATCTACAGGCTTCTGTAGTCAATCACCGTTACTTCATCCTCAGGCACGTCCAAGTCTTGATAGCTGTGTCAAAATGAACAGCACACCGAAAAACGCTTGACATTTAGATTTAGGTAAACTGATCACTGATGCATATTCAACTAGTATAGGCTTGCATAATGACAATAACCTGCGTAAACGACGAGGATCTTCACGGAAATTGGGAGGTAGAATAATGGGGGCTCCACCCATACCAGGACGCGCACTTCTTCCTCCAGCTTCAAGGGAAGGGGGCCCACCCTGCTCCCGTAGCATTCGCATGGCAACTTCAGGAGGGGCAGGGACAAAAGGCCCCAAAGGCCTGCATTATGGAAAACAAGCACAGGTAATGTACAGCTGCTACTAATGGATGGTTGACAATACTCTTATACACAATCACCCGTATGACAGTTGCCAGTCTTACAGAAGATTAATGAATACGGGAGGTGATTGTATTCTTTCAAAACTTAACAGCACCAGAATTTATCTCAGATCGTGTATTAATCACAACCATGGGCGACATCTCCTTGGATGCAACCATATGAGGACTATTCTTGACAATACTCTTACACACACTCTCCCGTATGACAGTTGCCAGTTCTACAGAAGATCAAAGAATACGGGTGGTGATTGTATTCTTTCAAGACTTATATAGCACCTGAATTTATTTCAGATTGTGTATTACTCACTGCCATGGCTGACATCTCCTTGGATGCAACTATGCAACCATATAAGGACTATTCTTCTTTTAGGGGGGAAACATATTAAATCTGTCATTACAATAAATAATTCAACTTTGCAGTTAACTAGGTTTAATATGAAAGAATCCAACTTCTGTGAGCAATTATACGCATTATGTTCGAAAAGACCCAAGGCCTATAAAGCTTCCTACCCTGCCATAATTATCTTCACAGATCTAGGCACCATCTTAAGGTAACACAGTCACTATGACTTCAAAATCATTTGACATTATATGTATCTTAGCCCCAAGCGGAATTTTTTGCTTCTTAGCAGTCAAATAGAAGAAAACACTGCTTTCTGCAATGGTAATTCAAGTACATACAGAACCAAATCCACAAAGAAAAAGGCAGGACATACCCAGCACCAGGAACAGGCATCAGTACTTGTGGAGGTATATCTTGGGCAAATGGAGGTCCACGTACGCGCTGTCCACCAAAGTTATCAAACATTGGTCCATCATCATTCCCCTTCTCTGGATCATCATTGTTGGACTGAAAATCTGTTTCTGGTCCATTCCCCGGACGATCATCTTTCAATCGGTTTTCTAGAGGAGTTCTACGCCTCTGTAACTTCTCTTTCTGGAAAAAGAATAAATGAAAATGAAAAGCACAAAACTTGACATTTCCCAATTCTTATAAAGTTAAAAGAAGAGAGCATTAAGGTTGTGTTCTATAAAAGATCGTTTTCTTAATTAAGCTTCCGTATCAGCACATTATATCCTTATTAACTTTCTTACAGCCTTATCAGCACATTTTACATTATCTTCATGTCATACACCCCCAAGCTGATATGTTCTTTAAAAAACTTCAAAACAGCATTTGCATGAGTATAAAAAATGGTTTTTCATTATGATTGATTCAAGAATCTAATAATCCAAAAAAAGTTCATTAGATATGCAACATGTTAACTTGAATATTGTTGGATAAAGAAAACCAGGAAGCACGAGATAACAAGAAAAACCAGGAAATCTAACATTGAAAGCACCAATATCTTATCATTCAAACTCAATGATAGGAAATACAAGAAAGCCATACCTTTATAGTTTGTTGCATAACGGGCTTGCCCCCAGGCGCGTCTGGATCACTGAATTCAGTTGAGTCATTAGATGTATATTCATGCACTGATACATTTAAGTATATTTATAAGAGGAGAAACATACTTCATGTAGTTCTGAAAATATAGATCTTCACGCACTTTAGTAGTACACTCCATTAAAAGGTCAATGTGTTTAAGTTTCAGATGCTTCTGCACAAACTCTGGGGCATGAAAAAGCTTTGTGCAACCCTTGGCTCCACAACCATACTTCCAGCCATACTTTTCATCCCTAATTTTCCGGACATAAGGATCCAAAGCATCACCAGCAGCTGCATCTATCTTCTCTTTTGCGGTCATAATTTCCAAAGGATCCTGACTCCTCAACCTCTCCTTCCAATGTGAATCAAGTTTGCTTTCCCACTCAAGACCATTGTTAGTGGAATCAGAATCCTTGCCCTCAGTCCTAACATGTCGGAGACCTTTTGGTTCAGTTGTCTCAATCACACCATAATAATCCACACCATGAACACGCCAGAGATAAGTTGTAAGTGTATCAAGTAGCTCAACACCCTCAAGACCTTTGACAGATGTTGAACCCCGTATGATAATAACTGGGCCCATTGATCCGCCATGTGATTTATCCCTGTTTATCTTCTCATTATCAGGCCTGGACAGGATATTGCCATCTATGCCCTTTTCAGAGTCAAGCTTCCTGACAAGAGCTAGTGCTAATTCAACATCAAGTCGGATCCTTCTTGGCTCTGAGCTGACTGAGGGAGCTTTAGGAGCAGAAGTGAGATCAGTTCCCTTTTGACCATGAGGTCTCCTTTTAGCACCATCAGCCTCATCCTCAGAATTTAATCCACTTGTTTGCTCTGCTTTGTTCACATGTGTACTAGGGCCTCTGTGTAACACATGAAAGTTAATTAATCCATAGCTGGTAATCAAAGGAAGAGAAGAAGAATGTAAAAATAATAGAGGTCCTACAAGTTGAGCTCTCCGGTGTGCAAATCCATCAGGAAACTCTTGGCAACATTGCGTGCAAGCTCATTCCTCCTGAATGTTAGCAAATACAAGGAATAAGTTAGCTCAACCTTTTTCGGCCAAAAAAAAAGTTAGGTCAACCTTTCAAATGGTTGAAAGCAGAAGAATCATGCCGTTGTATATCTAATAATGTAGAAATAGCCAATTCCAAACAAACAAAGGTCAAACTAGTTCTCTACTTGTCATATCAAAATAATACAAACAACATGAGTAACAAGATCGTACCTTTCTATCACTGAAACTAGGTTTGTTGGATGATACTTGTTCCTCAACCTGTGCAAACAGTGAATTAATTAAAGAAAACATATATGATAAGACATGCTAACACATCATGCATACACTACTAGATAATGATTGACAAGTACCATTCGTCATCCTTATGAGCTTCAAAGTATGTTCTTTTTTGGGTTGCAATATACTCCGTTTTATATTCCTGGTACCTATATGGTAAGAACAATTATTAGTCACCATGGAAAGAGAATAACCACTGCAATAATCTCACATAAATCAACATATGGCATACCTTCGATCAGCTTCAGATGGTAGAACATCATCTTCAAGCTCTTGAATAAATTGCTTATACGACATTAGCCCCTCTCTGTTATTTCAAGGAAATAATCATCAGCTCTACTAAGTTATTTTGAGTATATTTACAATGACAGGATGTAGATGGATAAGAAAAATTGAAAATGTGAAGCATACACATCCGAGAAGTATTATTCATGTGCCAAGTCCAAACATAGAACATAATTGCCATAAGATGTGAACAATGAATGATACATAACATCAGTAACATCAGTTATGACTTATGAGTAAATTGTGAGTGGAAAAAGCATCAAGGAGTTTATCACCTAACCACGAGCTAAGAGGTTAAAAGGTCTGCATTTGTCACAAGAACAAGGTTCAGGAAATTATTTATTTGCAAAATATAGATCAGATATAAGACAGTGAATACTATAAACGCCCACCAAGCAGAAAATGAAGTCATAGGAGGCATTGACCATATAATTTAAAGCTTATTATTCTTAGTTTACAGCATCTTTTTACAAATACTACCAACTTTTTTTAGCAAGGGAATACTGCTATAGGACGAACCTGATTAAACAAAGCCATCAAACCATCTACTAATTTTCTCACCTTGACTAAAATGACTTAAAATGGGGCTCGCAACATATTTAGCAATTAACCTCCAGTCAATGATTAAACCAGCAAAATATCCAATTCAAAATGGGATGAAAAAAAGACAATAAGCTAGCAGGGTGTGAATTTGAACCTCTGGACATTGCCAGTATTAAGTGCATCGTTATAGCCACCAGGCCCACCACGACTAGGATCCCAATCTGAAATAAAACAAAAACACAAGTAGTTTAGTTGTTAGAGAGAAATTCATAGACCAAATCAAAACAGTCAGTGGGGTATTGCCAGACAGGAGCTCTAGACATCTTACTGCACAGTGCTAGAATAGTAGAATTACATCAATATCCACCTGAAAGAGCTGGTGCAGGCCAATATTGAGTGTCATTTCTAGTCTATGCAAAATAACATCAATGGCATGTTGCAACATGAAACAATAGTGATGGCATTGCCATGCAATTTCACAGTTAAAAATTTAGGAACAGAAGCACATGCAGAAAAATATCAAGTTGCAAAATAATGAATCATAAGAAACCATACCTGCGGCAGCAGATGCTCATTGAACAAGTGATTACCACTAAATTCGAATGACCCAAGCAAAACCACAATACCAGTTCAATTGGACTCAATTTTGAAGAATAGTAACATAGATGGTTGAAGAAGAAAATCCTCAATTCAACCCTTTATGCCACTATTCCTCAAAATAGTCCAGGCCTAAACTCTCACAGGGATCTAGAACACTCAATACTTTAAGTTGAAAGGGACAGATGGATGGTAGAAATATTTAAGTGGTGGTTCAAATATAATCACTCGTATATAGTACTGAACTATTTGCCACCATAAATTAGACTGCTGCAAAAGGCTCGAAAAGTTTACAGCCAAAAGCAACTTCAGCGTGGCATTCACTAATAACAGCCTGAAGATCAATATCTCCATAGTGTACAAGTCCAAAGCAGCTAGGAGCTAACATTCCTTACTTTCAACAAATCAGGTGCATCTGCAACTAATTTATATGGGCTAAACATGATGTATCAAGGATAGTACAAAATATATTTGAAGTTGACTTCACTTTTAATAATTTTTCACTCTCTATATACATTAGAAAATAAAAATACAATTAAAAAACAACTCTTAGTAAGTAATTATTTAAACAAAAAAATGGATGTATGCTTACAGCCCAATTATTTCTTCCAAATGTTCATTATTAGCAAACAACAAGAACTTGAGTTAAGTCAGTGAACCCAACTTGGAACAATTTCTAGATGAACCAAACCACAAATTCACACTTTCTAGATTTGCTTAAGCACATAAGCTACCTACAAATTAATTTATTTAAGAATTTTGCCTGAACCCAGATCTAGATGCGAGTGTGAAGCACTGAAAAGGCAAGAGAGAAGGAAGAAGAGGTAAGCATCCTATACACTTTGCAGCAATTGGGCATAGTTTAAGGTGCCTCGATGTGCAAATAGATCAGAAAGAAAGACTACTAATACAAATCATGAGAAATTTAAACTTCAATTACCAATTCCAAAAGTGAAATGAGCACAAGAGATTCAACCATGGTAGATAAGAACTTATACAATCAGAGAGGCCATAATTACCAGAACGGCCACCTGGATAACCACCAGATGAGCGACCAAAGTATCTCCCTGACCTGTCATTAGCATAGCCTGACCTGCTCATGTCTCGATCATATCCACCTGGATAGTCAAACCCAAACCTGCAAAAGATACATATATAAAATATACCCATGTCATGAATCACGATCATTTCTACAATCTACATGAAATGGATTTCGGCCATCTTAGTGCCACTTAATTAGCCAACCTTCACATGATAAATTTTGTAAAGCCAAAAACAAAACTAATCAACATTCATAATGAAAGAATTGGATCTATATACAGCATTTTCAAACTACCTTAAGTAGTTAGAACAAAGAATGATAAAGCATTGAAGCTAATTCCAACTAAGCCAACATAAGCTCAAATCTTCCTCTCAATTGAGTAAATCAAGAAAATTAACTTGCCAACACACTAACTGCTGGTTACCTCCTATCATTGCCATACCCTAGTCTCGGACTACCACGTCTGCCATCATAGCCCCCATCCTCTCTTCGCGACCGTTTAAATGGAGGAAACGGGGGCGAACGCCGGGAAGGAGAATATGGCCGGCGATCACGAAACGGTGGAGGGGAAGGGCTCAATCTCCGCTTGAAATCTCTGTCCCTCTTGATCGGCGGAGGCGGAGATCGGTTCCGGTCGTAGAATTGGCCGCCGCCACCGCGACGGTTGGGAGGGCGATCGGAATCCCTATCGTCTCTTCGCTCTCTAGAATCCTTCTCGCGGCGTCGAGGTAGAGGTGGCGGAGAATCCGACGGCATATCTTCGGGTTGCAGCTTGTCCTTGCTCTCAATGGGAACATCTCTTTCTGCTTCGAGCGAATCAACAGGCAAGTCCATCACTTCCGCCATAGATGCGCTATCGAGGTGAAATCTAACCCTAGCAGAGAGAGAGAGAGACGCGAAAGAAGTCTGTAGAGGTGTGATTGGATTTGCAGCAGCGGTCCACGAACTTCTAGAGATGATTTTGTGTAAATAATTAGGCTGGTCTCAATCAATACGGTGAGGATCTCCTGGTCCAGCATAATAGTCCATTTAGTAGTCCATTGTTTTTTATTGATCGATCTGTAAATGACCTTATTTTAGTGATAATTATTAAAAACAATTAAGACTTTAATTCATTCTTTCTTCTACTCTCTACCTCGTTTTCTCAGTTTTCATTTTTCGAAACCTTCAAGTCTCCATAGCCACCAGCCCACCACCACATTGGAGATTAGGAATTGTGCAAGACTAGTGTTGATTATTTAAATGCCGGTGAGATCTTAATTTGTTCCTCTTGTTACAACAATAATTTAGTTAATTTCATCAAATGCTTTCAAAAAATCATTTAGGACATGGACATTGAGAAATGAGAAAATATGTCCTGAAATTGTTCAAAAGTGAGACTTCCACCAAGTCGTTTATTTTCTCCCACCGGTTGTTGGAATATTCATTCCTATCATGTTTATAAGTTGAAATCATCACTAGGATTGCCAAATTTGTCAAATTTCATAAATAGAATTTTAGGGTTTTAAACATTTAATAAAAATAGATTTGAAGATTTATGAATTTCTCCTAAATTTCATATATGTGAATTTGAAGATTTATGGATAAGGGTGAATTTGTTGAGTTTTTTCATATTGGATGAGTTTTTTTTCTTATTGGGTGATGTGAGTGTATATGTTGAAAGCAAATCTGCATTAACAAAGAGAGAGCATCATGCATTTTAAAATTGAGGCACAATACAATACAATAAATTAAAAAAGAAATTAATTGGAGGATAGATAAAGCTGGAGATGATGGGGTGTGAAAGTTGAAACATAGAGGGGTAAGGAGTTTCAATCGAGCAAGAAGTAGAGGATGAAGAGAATATCAATTTAATTTTGCTATTGCATGCCAGGTGGACCAATAAAAAAGAGTGGACTATTAAATGGACTATTATGTTGGACTAGAGGATCCTCACCGATCTCAATAGCGGTGAAAAGACCAAACAAGAAATTTTTGCGGACTAGGGTTCGTTTGGATGGACCAATACATATACATGTTATCATTTAAGGTAATTTAATGCATAAAAATGCATTCTGAGAGTAATTTAAACATATCTTAGAATGTGAAATTATGAATCAACTCTCAAATCAGACGCAGAAGGTGAATAGTTGAGTCTAAATTTCCAATAACAAGTTCAAATACTTTTAATGGAGTCAAAAAATCAATACTTATCTCTTTCAATTTCAATTTTGGAAAGGTTAAGACGTTTAGGGCTCGTTCGGTAAGTAGTAGTGAAATCGAGTGGAAGTGAAAGTTGAAGTGAAAGTAGAAGTTGAAGTGAAAATATGAGTTGAAGTGAAAATAAGAGTTGACGATATAAAATGGCGTGTTCGGTAAGTAGTAAATTAGACGAGTTGAAGTGGGGTATTTTTTTTGTGTAATTATCAAAAAGGGTATAGTTTTGATATTGTTATTAAATAGCACGTGACCCTCACGTGATGGCTTCCACTTTTTCCCTCTTGAGCTCTGCTGAAGCTGGCTTCCTCTTCCTCTACGCATATTTCCCCCAAATCGTGGTCTTTTCGCTGGTGTGGCCAAGCTTCTTCCCCGAACTCGAAGCCATCTCCCAAGTAATGCTTTCAATTCTTACTCTTTTTCCAATCTGTAAAGTTTGTAATCTCATCACATATAGGCATATAGATATAGCTTGCGAAATTTCGTCTGATTTTAGTTGGAAATCTTGATCTACCTTGCGAAATCCTGTGTTCTTTGTGATAAATGAATTGTGGAGAGAAATTCAAACTTGTATTGCTTTGTGATGGATGAATCTAGACCGAATTTACCGTGTTCATGTAAAATTAAAACTTGGTTTGTGTTTAGGGTTTGTTTGTTTGGAGATTTATTTGCTTGTGTTTGTTTGTTTCGACCGAAAGATTTTTGTATGCTAGAATTTTAGAGATTTGGTCGAAAAAGAATGCTTTGATTTTGTGTTTGACTTCTTAAAGTAAGTTGAATTAGCATATACAAAGGAATTGGTCCTACTTTACAGAGAATACAAAAAAGAGTTCGAATTGTAGGCTTACTGAAAATTAAATGGTTGGTTTCATGTTTGATTAGCAATCCAATTGAAGACAAACATATTGAGCTTACTATTATACTGCTTCAATTTGTTATGAAGGTCATATGAAGTGGTAGTGTTGCCTCTGGTGGTTTATTGATATTATTGTGTTGAATGTGGATTGTAACGGATGGTGTTAAATTGATATTATTATTGTGTTAAATTGTGTTGAATGTGGATTGTAAGCACAATTGAGGTTGTATGTCTTATATGTCTTGAGTCTATGGCTTGATTTGTTGTTAAATAGTATAATGTTGAATATTGTTTGAAGGTGTGTGTTCACAGTGCCATGCATTTGTGTATGTTGAAATAGAATTATGGATTTGTGCTTATTGTATCCCTTAAAGAACGTAGATAGAGGACGATAAAGGTAAGGGAAAAGCAAAGGAGAAGCCATTTCTTTGGACTGAAAATCTTGCATTGACATTGATAAGGGTATGCAAAGATTATCAAAGGAAATATGGCTATTATCAAACATTCACTTGGCCTAATGTTAATGAGGAATTTGAAAAGAGGACAGACTTGGAGGTCTCAAAAAATACTTGTAGGAACAAAATTGAGCATATGAAAAAATTGTGGAAGCCATGGTGCGACCTAAGGCGCAATGTGACGGGTGTTGGGTGGGATTCGGCGACTGGTTTGGTCACTGCTGATGATGAATGGTGGGAAAGACAGAAGAAGGTCTGTAGGCATAACAACTTATCTATGAATATGATTTGGTATATATTATTTAGGAGTGAATTAATTCTTGGTGTATGTCCTTTTGTTTGGCAGGAAAAGGATGATAAGTATAGTCAATTCAGAAAGAAAGGGGTTAACCCTGAGTTGAGTGATTTGTGGGATGACGTGTTTGGCCAAATTATTGCAACGGGAAAGCATGTCATGTCCCCAAGTATGGATCTTAGTGCGCTTTCGCTTTTCCTACTTGGAGTTGATGATAGTGTTTATCTGGATTTACAAGAGGATAGTCTTGACCGTCAACTAGAGAAAGATGCTGAGGAGGAACAAGAAAGCCTTCGGTCGCTCACTGCTAGGGTAAGTGTGGAGTTGCCACTTGATGAGTGCTTAGCAAAAGTACACGAGGGGATTACTACCACAAGATCTGGTCCATCAAATGTCAGGGGGAAGAGCACCAGGCTTGCAGTTACACCTACCGAGTCCATCAAAAAAAGAAGGAGAAGGCCAAGTCCTGCTTCAACGGCATTCAACGAACACATGGCTGATGTGGGTGCTGCTAGTCAGAAAATGCTTACTATGATGGAGGGTGATATTGGAAGTACCAATGATCTGGCAAAGGAAGTGAAGAGATATGGATATGCAGAATGTGTTGTGGACCTGTAGTGCTAGAACGCCTTGTAACTGATGGGCTTCTCAAAGAGAATAAAAAGTTGTATTGTTTTGCCGCCAGTCAGCTTGCTCAAGAACCAAGACGTGAGGTCTTCATGTCCCTCCCGAAAGACAGTAACAGGATTGCATGGCTATAGTACGAGCACGATCTTGCATACCAGTTATATCAACCGTAGATGGAGTGTGATGGGTTCGAGTATTTAGGGTACTAGTTGGGGGATTTGATATGTTTGAGTGTCTAGGGTTATTATGATTGTTTAGTGTTTGATGTGTTTGGATAATTATGTGATTTATGTATGAACTTAGTGCTTGGTGTTTGATGTATTTCATACTTTATTAGTTCTTCATGTTAACTCTTGCATATCATTTGTGTTTTTCTAGTGCAATTTTCATTTGTGTTTTCCTAGTGCATGGCTACAGAATAGTAGTTACGTTACAGTAGGAGATATCTTATATTTGAAGTTTGGGATTTTCAGTTTATGTCTTGATCTAGTATAATCCAAAGACATGGATCAACCACTTGGTCCGAGACGAAAGATGTCTAGACGCGAGTTACGAAAGAAGTGGCTTCCTAGATGGCAAGTGTGTTTGGAGATGTGTGTGCATCTCTCGGCTGCATACCATGCTAGGTTTATTCACAAGGTTCCTTGTTATGATTAAGAGCTCACGGGATACATGTGGATGCGTCAACTGATGGACTCTGCGTCAGATGTTAGATGCATCAATGCATTTCGGATGGAGAGGCATGTCCTCCAACATCTTTGCTATGAGCTAGAGAAAAGTACAGGCTATTACCTTCACGTCGTATGTCCGTTTTGGAGAAGGTTGGGATTTTCCTTTATACTATTTATGTTGGGTTGGCTAATAGAGATGTATGTGAACGGTTTCAGAGATCAGGCGACACCATTAGCCGTGTGTTTCACCAGGTTCTAGATGCAATGGTTGGCATGAACAAGGGTTTTAACGGCCTTGTACGTAAGCTTCTAAGACCTAGTGATGCAAATTTCACTAACATTCCAACAAAAGTGATGAGTGAGCCCCGATATGGTCTTTTCAAGGTATGGATTATATTACTTATATTTTCAATTTAGGGACAAGTTGAACCAACCATGTCGTCTAATATTATTGTTACTGAATTCATTTAGGGTGCTATTGGATGTATTGATGGGGTTCACATTGAATGTTGTGTACCAGAGGAATAACAATTTCCTTATAGATGTCGTAAGGGGTATACTTCATTCAATGTGATAGCAGTGTGCGACTTTGATATGTACTTCACATTTGTATCGGTTGGGTGGGAAGGAAGCGCCCACGACACTCGGGTGTTGGACCATGCTTTGAGCTATCCTCATATGAACATTCCCCGTCCTCCATCTAGTAAGACATGATCAATTGTCATCTATGTTCTGAACGCCCTATAACTGGGTTTGCATTTTATTAACTTATATTTAAAATGTATCATTTGTTATGTTTTATTATTCGTAGGGAGGTACTACTTAGTTGATAAGGGATATCCAGACAGAAAAGGCTATATGGTGCCCTACTCGAAGGTAAAATATCCCCAATCTCAGTTCATGCGAGAGGCTCCGAAAAATATTCGAGAAGGATTTAACCGAGTCCATTCTTCATTGAGGACGACAATTGAACGGTGCTTTGGTATTTTAAAGAAGAGATGGAAGATATTAAAGGGCATGCCGTCATATGATATTCCCACGCAAATCGACATAATTTATGTGTGTTTTGCGTTGCACAACTTCATACTAGAACACAAGTTGAATGATTCAATCCTAGAAGAGGATGATGATGATGAGGAAGATGCTTTTAAGTTTGACCCCGATGAAGATAAAGGCGAGGACAATGACCCCAAAGGCTACATGAGTGGCATCCGAGATGCCATTGCTAAACAGATTTGGGATCAGAAGAATATATATTTGGCTGGCCTGTAATTTGTAGGAGTACAATCCCTATTTTTTTGGTAAACACGTGTAATCTTAAAACATTACATTCGTAATTAGGTGGCTAGCATATGATGTACGTGGTTAGGCGCTCATTTTGTATTCCGGGATACCTACGTCGTTCTCCATTTTGTATGGCGATTAGGCTCTTAGGCGGAATGATCATGTATTTTGTTGGTTATTTTAGTTTCATTGACGCTTGTCGACTGTCGGACTCGTAGCTTTGGTCTCGGAGTGTCTCGTGGACCCTCTGATGTTGTGCACGGTCTGTGCACGATTTGTCCTAAATCGTGCACATTGATTGGGGGCCCTCTGATGTTGTGCACGGTCTGTGCACGGTTTGTCCTAAATCGTGCACAACCGCAAACTCGCTTCAGGTGCGCCTCACATACATCAACGACTTCTACTGACCAAGAATTGTCAGAAAGATAAAAAAATGAACTCGAAGAGGATCATTCCTTGAGTGAATTGGAGTGGGATGATGGCTGTTTATCCGGTGAAGATGATATTGATGATACAGAATCAAAATCTACTGATCAAGAATTATCAGAGAGAGAAAATGGACTCAAGGAGGACCATTCTTTGAGTGAATTTGAGTGTGAATATGCACATTTATCTAGTGAAGATAATGCTCATAATCTTGGAGCAAAGGGAAGAGTTTCTTCCAGCTATAGGAGGGCTCATATTAATGTTGAATTGAATGGCTTCCATAGGTTTCAAAACATACATGCAACATTCACTATGGATCCATTACGTTTCAACACGTTGGGTACCGATGAACATTTTATTTGGCTTGTTAATGGATGACTCATGTGTGTCATATGATAATATTGGATTATTTTAAACTCGAAATAGGTGCATTGAACCCCTAGTTAACACATGTTGTCAACACTTGATGCTTTGAAGTTACATGTTGGCAACCACTTGATCGTTTTAAATGGTTTGAATGGAGAAAAACACCTACACTTGTTAATGTTGCTTTGTCACCTTTTCACACACATGAAACACATGAAGGAGAAACAAGACCACCATTCACTATGAAACAAATAAGCAAAGACTTGTAGGAGATGATCATCCAGTACAAACAAAGGTCAAAACAAACAAAGAACCAATTCAACGATACAAGTACGACAAAGCAAAAGAGAAGCATACCGACAACGACAATGACACTAATCTAGTCGGATGACTGTTGGGTTCGGACGTACCCAAACTTGACCATTCCAGTGAAGGTGGACCCTAAGATCCGTACCACTCACAACCACGTTGTCGTAGTTGAATGTCGAGAAACCGACTTCATACATGCCAAAGTCCGGCCGCCGTAAAATAGTTCCATACCACGATCCGTCTTAAGCCCATACGTCCACGTGCTGGCCAATCTCGAAATTGAATACATCTCTATATGGTGGTATGGGCCACAATAACTCGTAAGGGACATCTTCCACAAGGTAAGCGGACCTATCGTCAAGCATCAATGTTTCGTACTCGACCCGGTAAAATCCTACCATTGGTGAGATGATCAGCGCTACTTTATAGGGTTTAACTAGGAGTTATTACCGGAGTTTTGGGTACCATTTGGATGAGTTTTGAGCGTTATTATTGAGTATGGAGTTGAGGATAAGGAGTATGATTATGGTGGTTTGAAGAGCTTAAATGAAGACTTGTGAAGATGGAGGAGAAAGCCACAAGAGAAGACGGAGAAAGAAGTAAAGAAGTGCAACAACGAAGAATCCGCGGTCGCGGAAGACAATGCCGCGGTCGCGACAAATGAAGACAGCGAGCACTTTACAGAGATATTTCCGCGGTCGTGAAAAATCCTCCACGGTCGCGGAAATGAGCATCAGACGCGCGTGAGTTCGTTTCGTCCGAAGATCCGAAGATTTGCTTTTTACTTTATTTCCTTTTATTTTATTTCTTTTATTCTGGTTATTTTATTTCCTTTTAGACTTTGTTTTGTTATCTTTTAGCATTAGATTTTGGGTTAGGTTTAT
Organism: Rheum nobile; assembly: GCA_027886185.1. NCBI lineage: Eukaryota > Viridiplantae > Streptophyta > Magnoliopsida > Caryophyllales > Polygonaceae > Rheum > Rheum nobile. The sequence goes on along the minus strand of WOAB01000342.1, from coordinate 195,847 downwards.
AACCTAATTCTTGGCAGCCTTTTCTATTATCTAGTTTACATCAGTTTTTCCATTTGAGTTTTACGTTTCAAGACTATGAAGAACTAAACAACTTTTGCTTAGTCCGACAATTAAAGCATTCGTTTGTATTTGGTTGTGAGGTTATAATTCTATTTCTTTTCCTTTGAATGTATTGATTCTCTTGTGCTTCATCCCATTGATTCTTGCTGATTTGACTGGTCTGATCACCTAGTTGATATTAGTAATTGTCTATTGCTAGGGTTTGGAAGTTACTGTTTGAGTTACCTAATTCAGAGTAGCAACTGCAATATTCTAAGAACTGTTTGGACTGGTTTATTGTAGAGAGAATTAATTGCATGCAATTATATGACGGTTTGCTACTCTTGCATGTATCTATTGAAATTCTTGTGCTTCTTGCTGCTGTTGAATTGAATCTGGAGGTTTTCCTGGTTATTTGATAGTTAGTATTCTCAGGGTTTGTTTGTCCTGTTTATAACGTAAGAAAATGAATATAACATTCACAGGAAGGAATAAAGATAATCTAGGATCAACCAAGCAAATGAATGGTGGATATTTGTCTGGCTAAGTTACTTTTCCCAATTGATTACATCATTTGCTTTACTTTATTTAGTTTAATTGCAAACAAACCAACAAAACCCCTCTTTGTTACTTTGGCATACATTTGTGCACTTAGAAAGATTACTTCCTCCATGTGGGATTCGACTCTTGTTTGCCTACTTTACTTTGTTAGGTTTTTGAGGATTTATTTTGATTAGGCATCACGACTTTAGCCTCTATCAAATTGGTGCCGTTGTCGAGGAGGCAAGTTTGAAATTTTCTTTGTGTTTGTTTGTGTGCCAACTTTTGTGTGGACCTATCTTATGGTCCACACCCGTGCTGCTGACCCTCCCCTTTTTTGATTTTGATATAGAGATGGCTACGGATGCACCAACTTTGAGGCAGTTGACTGCCCCGAATTTAGAACAACAACCCCTGGCTGTGCAGTTTCCAGAGCTTGCGAAAGGCGTGAATTTTGAGCTAAAATCCGGGTTGATTCATTTATTACCCCATTTCCATGGGCTGAATGGAGAAGACCCAACAAGCATCTTTCTGAATTTCACGCTGTCTGTGCCAGCATGAAGTCGAGGAACGTCACTAAGGACCAAATCAAGCTGAGGGCCTTTCCTTTCTCTCTGAAGGATGCGGCCAATGATTGGTTCTATTATTTGGCTCCGGGAAGCATAGATACATGGGCGACAATGAAGAAAGCCTTTCTTGAGAAGTACTTCCCTGCAACGAAACTCAATAGCCTGAGACGAAGCATCAACAACCTTGAACAACATGCTACTAAGACGTTGTATGAATATTATGAAAGATTCAGGAGGTTGATATCTAGCTGCCCATACCATGGTTATTCTGACCAAGATCTCGTTCTATATCTATATGCCAGCTACATCATTCGAGGTATTCTTTGAGCTATCTAAGAGCTCAAGACAATTCAACAAAAGGGCGAGCCCCTATGCAGCAAGGACAGTTAAGTCCTGCAGAATCTGTCATGATCTGCTGCATCCCACTGATGAGTGCCCAACACTTCTTGAACCTGCAACTGAAGTAAACGTTGTACGAGGTTTTGATCTACAGAGGCCGAGATATGACTCGTACCCTAACACCTACAATCCAGGGTGGAGGGATCACCCCAATCTGAGTTATGGGAATCAATAATACCCTCCCCAAGGCCATTATAACCAGGAGTTCAATCCAAGCCAACAACAGTTCCATTTGTATGGCAATCAGCAACAGTACGGCCAACCATACACGCATAGACCACCAATACCAAATCCGAGTTCCGCAATGTCTACTGAGGACATGTTTCGATCTCTCGCTCAGAGTGTTACAACGTTGGCCAACACTATGGTCCAACAAAATCAAGAGATGAAGTCTAGCATTCAGAACTTGGAAAATAAGTTTAGACAAGTCGCTCAAGCATTGAATAAGTAGGAGGCCAGGGATTCGGGGAAATTACCATCTCAAACGGTAGCAAACTCGATGGAGCGCGTATGTGCCATGATGCTGAGGAGCGGAACACAGGTGGATGAAGTTCGTGGCCAGTTGAAAGAAATCCGCGACCGCGGAGAAGAAGGCCGCGACCGCGGAGTTGTTCCTGGAGACAATACAAAAATCGACGAATTTCCGCGACCGCGGATAGACTTCTGCGATCGCGGAAAAGTTTCTGGGGAGGATGATTTTATCGACAAAAATCCGCGACCGCGGACAGAAATCCGCGATCGCGGAAAACTCCCTGAAGAGTTATTTTGCCCAGACGAAGAGCCGTGATCACGGTTTTGCCTCTAATGTCCACGACACGTATGTACGTCCCAACTTCCCTCTGCTCAGTTCATTGAAGGCTCCCGCACCCTTTCCTGAGACTATGAAAGACACCAGAAGGCTGGAGAATGACAAGGAACTGTTCGAAACTTTCAGCAATTGCGAGGTAAATATTCCTTTGCTCAAACTTGTTAACAACATTCTTCGCTATGCAAAATTCTTGAAGGAGTTGTGCAAAATAAAGAAAAAGAAAGTTGTGAAAGAAAAGAAGAAGGTTCGGGTCAGTGAGAACGTTTCCGCTATGCTGTAAAAGCGGTTGCCCAAGAAGCGCAGTGATCCGGGCATGTTCACTATTCCCTGCAAGATAGGTGGCACCATGTTTGAAACAACAATGATGGATTTGGGTGCTTCTATCAATGTGTTGCCTATTTCACTTTATGAATCTTTAGAGGTCGGGCCAATGGAGAAGACAGGGATTGTGATCCAGCTGGCGGACAATTCATATGTGTATCCCAAGGGAGTGGTGCAAGATGTGCTAGTAGAGGTTGATAAATTGATTTTCCCTACGGACTTCTTTGTGATGGATACGGGGCAAGACAAAAACGCAGCCCCTGTGATGATGGGAATGCCGTTTATGAACACGGCGAAAACGAAGATTGATGTGAGTAATGGTTCGCTCACAATGGAGTTTGATGGGGTGAGGGTCGGTTTCAACATAGACGATACAAAGAGACACCCTCCTGATATTGACCCCAAGTGTTCGGTTGTTGTGAGTGATATGTGTCATTTCATACACCTTAACTAGCAATTATTAGCATTACTTAGAGGAGTTTATGACTAGTTTTGAGGTTAAGTCTGTAATCCAGAAGTTGTGGAGAGAATTGAAGATATCCAGGGATTTACAACTTATTTGAAGAAGATGAAGATGGATGAAGATCTGCTGGAGGTTTAGTGGAGAAGACTACCAACACTTGGTAGTAATGAAGAGCTGAAGAAAGGAGTGGGCGAGTGTCACCGCCCCGCGCCAGAAGCCACCGCGACCCGACGGTGGATCTCATAGAAGACTGACGCCCCGCGGTGGGCACGTAGCGCCTCGCGGCCAGAAGACTTTATTTCCTTATTTTTGCTGTTTCGGATTTCCTTATTTTCTATTATTTTATTTTCTTTGTTATTTTGCATTAGGTTAACTTTATTTTCCAAAACCTATTTAAGACCTCTTCCTAGGTTAAGAGGCAAGGGAGACTACTACTTTACTTTTATCAGCAATTTACTTTTCTATTAGGGGTTTCATTTACATCTGAATGGAGCATTAATTTCCCTTTGTTCTACTAGACGTTTGAAGCAATGCAGTTGATTCGGTTGTGAGATTTCTATTCTTTGTTCTTATTCTTATATGTGTTGGTTTAATTCTCTTGGTTATATTGATTATTGATTTATCGTTATTCTTCATAGTCTGGCCAACTAGGTTGAATAATATTTATCAAATTGCTAGGGTTATAGTGGAATACGAGTGCATATCTAGTAGCATACACGATTGTTGCATATAGTGGAATACGAGTGCACAATCGTGAGTGAGAATTATTTGCATGTTAAGTAGTAAGGTTTTCTTCTATTTGCATGTATCATATATCCTTGTGTGCATTGCTATTGCTTTGTTAGTGATAAGGTTTTCTTCCATTGATATTGTGATAAGTCTATCAACAACTGTGAGAATTGGTAGTACTTAAGATCAGGGTGGGAACAACCATAAGAATAGTGAAAGAACTTGGATTTAATAGATTTCTGTGATCAAATTATATCTCTGTATTGTGGATCTCGTTCTAGTGGAACTACTTTCCCCAATCATATTCTCAAGTCAACTTAACCTTGTTTACTTTGCTCAGTTTGATAACTAAAACCCCCCTTGTTACTTTGCATGCTTTTAAACACATAGATTGATTACTTTCTCCCTGTGGGTTCGACCCTTACTTGCTTGCTATACATCTGTTTAGTAGGTTTGTTAGGACTTTTACTTTGACTAGGCCATTCAACGATATTTACACTGCATATTTCGGCCCCGTCAAATTTGGCGCCGTTGCCGGGGAGGCAAGTTTTGATTTTTCTGTGTGTTTGTTTGAGTGCGTGTTACTTTGGTGTGGACCTATCTTACGGTCCACACCAGTGCTACTGATTTCCGTGTGTTTTTCTATTTGCTTTTGATACAGAGATGGATTTCTGGGGAGAATCGCACGATGACCCATATCCCTACTCATTTTCGCCAGAGAGGGGATACTACCCAACTTCCAGTACAACAAGGCCAGTTAGAGCCTGCAAACTCTGTCATGGTCCGCGACATTCCACTGATGATTGCCCAAGATTTCCTGAATATGCAACTGCTGTAAACGCTGTAAGAGGTTTTGATCCGCAGAGGCCGAGATGTGTCCCATACTCCCACACATACAACTCAGGGTGGAGGAATCACCCCAATTCGAGTTATGGGGGCCATCAATACTCTCCATATGACCTTGACTGCCATGAGTTCTACCCAGAGCCACAGTCCTTCTATCAGTAGGGCACTCCGCACCAGTACTATCCAGCATACGAGCATAAACCGCCAATGTCCAATCCAAGTTCCGCCATGTCAACTGAAGAGATGCTCAGGACCTTGACTCAACACTTCGCCACTCATACTCAAACTAGGGAGTCAAGCTTCAAGAATATAAAAAGGCAGGTGGACCAGTTGGTGGAGTCAAATACAAGGATCGATGCAAGGATTGCGGGAAATCTACCATCTCAAACGGTAGTAAACCCGAAGGAAAATGTGAGTGTTGAAATCCTCCGGAGTGGAAAGCAATTGGTCGTTCCTCCTAGTGCTGAAGAGGAGGACAAATATGAGATGGAGAAAATTGCCGACCGCCCCGCGTCACCTCCCACCGCGACCCGGCGTGAAGTCCTAGCTATCTCACCGACCCGCGGCGACACTGACCGCGACCCGGCGGCGAGCCTCAGTTATCCCTCCTCACAGCCACCGCCCCGCGGTGATGACCCACCGCCCCGCGGCGATGACCGCCGCCCCGCGGTGGACGGAGTGCATCCTAGCGAGACTTCGCCGCGCCCCGCGGTGAAACCAACGTGACCCGGTGTCCAAAATTTCGGTTCTGCTGTTGAGAGAAAGGAGATCTTTTCAATGACCCGACAGAGCACTGAGCAGCTGCATGTCGCCCCCTTAGGTGAAAGGGAAGAGCAAATTTGTGAGGCGGAGGCAGAATATAGAGGGATGTCTGCAGAAGAAAGCCACGACCGCAGATTACTCAAGGAGTTAGGCTTTCCAGATGATATTTGGGACCGCGAGGTGCTTTTGGAAGAAGAGAACCCAAGATCGCGGGAGATGTCTTTCGACCGCGGTTCACTTGAGGAGTTAGGACTTCCAGATGATATTTTGGATCGCAAGGTGCTGACTGAGGAGGAGTACTTTTTGGGACTGGAGGAGTGGAGCGACGATGAGGAGGAGTGCCGCGACCGCAGAAATACTCCAGAGACAACCGTTTCTCTCGAGAATGCTCCGGCAGTCCCCGACCCTCTGGAGGCTGCCTATGATGAGTTTGTGCGTCTCAACTCCTTCCCACTTGTCTCGCTGCAACCCGTCACACCCTTCCTTGAGGCTTTCCGAGATACTCAAAGGCTAAAGAACAACGATGATATCTATGAGGCCTTCAGTGACTGCATAAAAACCGTTCCCTTGGTCACACTGGCTTACAGCACCCCTCGCAGCAAGGAAATGTTAAAGGTGCTGGGCATGATCAAGAAGAAACCGAAGGGGAAGCACAAGAAGGAGAACTTGATGCAAGTGATGGATACGAGGCAAGATAAGCATACAGGCCCTGAGATGTTGGGTAGGCCATTTCTGAAGATGGAAAGTGCGTTCATGGGTATACACAACGGTCCACCCACAAAGAAGTGCAGGAGCATGGGGCAATGCTCAACATAGAGCATACAAAGAGGCACCCCCCAGATCCAGATCCCAGGTGTTCAGTTGCTATGAGCAACCCAAGTTGAGAGGATGAGTAGTATGTCATGCCATGACAATAACTAAGGCGCTGTCCGGGAGGCAACCCGATGTATGTTTTTTTTCTTTCTTTCTTTGCTTTTCATTCTTTGTTTTTGCATTTTCTTTAATGTGTTTTTGCTTTGTTTTTGTTCTTGTTTTTGTTTTCGACTAACCTGCAGGGAAGAGACCCATGCCTATTGAAGAAGGTGTTTACCACCAACGTAAGTCTTCTTTTCCCTGCACTAAGTCACTCCCCGAAAAAACCTTAAACGGGGGGCAAAAAAAAAAAGTTCTACCGAAGTCCAGCTGTCCAGAGTTCCCCATGGAGACGGTGCGCATCATGTTGTCAAGGAGGATACATTGCCCTACACATTATTTGGCAACGATAATGGCCCTACAATTGACAGCTGAGGAGGAGGAACACTAGAGCCCCCACTACGATTACATCTGGGCTCCATCATGTGTTCCTAGAAGGCCGTGCAACCCTACTATCATTGTTTTACCACTACTCACCAAAGTGGTTCCCTTTTGATTGCACGGTAGAAGAAGATTATAGAGTTGATGAAGACACCCGCCCAACACCAGAGACCTGGGCATTTATTGAGAAGACCGCCAGCGACACCTACAGTGTCCAAGCAGCTTGGCGACGTTTGTGAGTTATTTTTTGCTTTTCCCTGTGCTTCTATTCTTTTGTCTTTCATTACATTGAGGACAATGCAATGTTTAAGCATGGGGGAGAGTTCTATACTTGCTACGTTGTTGAGGAGAAATTTTTTTTAAAAAAAATGAAAAGAGCAAAAAATTGAAAAAAGGCATACATGAAAATCCTGGGATAGGTCGAAAACCCGAAAGGGCGGCCTAGGTAATAAGCAGGTGGCTTGGACCAGCATTATACTGGGGTAACATGTGGTCAAGAGTGACGTGAGCTTATGTGAGTACATCTATTGGAAAATGAAATGAGTGGCTTGGTGAAAACCCGAAAGGGCGCCTTGGCAAAATGAGCGAAAAAGAAGAAGAGTGATTTTAGGATTTCTCATTATTCTTGGCGAGGCGTCATAAGAAGAGGAGTTATGAGGAGGATTCGGGTAAGTCACTTTGGAGAGATAAGAAGATAGATGGAGGATAGGATTAGTATTTTCACTCTATGGTGTTGTGTTGTATTGTATTGTTGTGCTGTGCGTGTTGCTTCGATACTCTGGAGCTGATTGTAGAGATGTTGTAATTGCTGGTGTCATATTTTCTTGTACTTCCTGAGACCTTGGTGTTTGATTGAGAGAGTAGGTTTATCATTAGCTTACTCGGGACGAGTAAAGGTCTAAGCATGAGGGAATTTGATAGGTGTCATTTCATACACCTTAACTAGCAATTATTAGCATTACTTAGAGGAGTTTATGACTAGTTTTGAGGTTAAGTCTATAATCCAGAAGTTGTGGAGAGAATTGAAGATATCCAGGGATTTACAACTTATTTGAAGAAGATGAAGATGGATGAAGATCTGCTGGAGGTTTAGTGGAGAAGACTACCAACACTTGGTAGTAATGAAGAGCTGAAGAAAGGAGTGGGCGAGTGTCACCGCCCCGCGCCAGAAGCCACCGCGACCCGGCGGTGGATCTCATAGAAGACTGACACCCCGCGATGGGCACGTAGCGCCTCGCGGCCAGAAGACTTTATTTCCTTATTTTTGCTATTTCGGATTTCCTTATTTTCTATTATTTTATTTCCTTTGTTATTTTGCATTAGGTTAACTTTATTTTCCAAAACCTATTTAAGACCTCTTCCTAGGTTAAGAGGCAGGGGAGACTACTACTTTACTTTTATCAGCAATTTACTTTTCTATTAGGGGTTTCATTTACATCTGAATGGAGCACTAATTTCCCTTTGTTCTACTAGACGTTTGAAGCAATGCAGTTGATTCGGTTGTGAGATTTCTATTCCTTGTTCTTATTCTTATATGTGTTGGTTTAATTCTCTTGGTTATATTGATTATTGATTTATCGTTATTCTTCATAGTCTGGCCAACTAGGTTGAGTAATATTTATCAAATTGCTAGGGTTTGCATATAGTGGAATACGAGTGCATATCTAGTAGCATACACGATTATTGCATATAGTGGAATACGAGTGCGCAATCGTGAGTGAGAATCATTTGCATGTTAAGTAGTAAGGTTTTCTTCTATTTGCATGTATCCTATATCCTTGTGTGCATTGTTATTGCTTTGTTAGTGGTAAGGTTTTCTTCCATTGATATTATGATAAGTCTATCAACAACTGTGAGAATTGGTAGTACTTAAGATCAGGGTGGGAACAACCATAAGAATAGTGAAAGAACTTGGATTTAATAGATTTCTGTGATCAAATTATATCTCTGTATTGTGGATCTCGTTCTAGTGGAACTAATTTCCCCAATCATATTCTCAAGTCAACTTAACCTTGTTTACTTTGCTCAGTTTGATAACTAAAACCCCCCTTGTTACTTTGCATGCTTTTAAACACATAGATTGATTACTTTCTCCCTGTGGGTTCGACCCTTACTTGCTTGCTATACATCTGTTTAGTAGGTTTGTTAGGACTTTTACTTTGACTAGGCCATTCAACGATATTTGCACTGCATATTTCGGCCCCGTCAGTGAGCAACCCAAGTTGAGTGGGAGAGCACCAAGTCGAGCCACGACAATAACCAAGGCGTTGCTCGGAAGGCAAACCGATGTATGAATTTCTTTTCTTGTCTTTCCGTTCTAGCTTTTATTAGTGTTGTTTCGTTTTCGTTTTTAGACTAACCTGCAAGTAGGAGACCCGATGCAAAATTCGAAGATGGTGTTCGTCTCGCCCCAGAAACTTTTCCGCGGGCACGGATAATTTTCCGCGACCGCGGAAAACCCACTGTAAGTCTCCTTTACCTAAAAAAAAAGTTCAACGTTTTTTCGCGACCGCAGCCTTATTTGCGCGATCGCGGCCCAGCTGTCTGTGTTTTATTTTGAGAAGAGGTGCGCGTCATGATGCCAAGGAGGAGACATTAGCCCGACATTTTATTTGGCACCGATGATGGCCCGACATTCGACAGCTGACGAGGAGGAACACCAGATCCCACACCACGATTACATCTGGGCTCCACTTCTGTGTTCATTGAAGGCCGTGCAGCCCCATTTTCTTCGATGTACCACTACACCTTACAGTGGATCTATTTGGTTGCATGGTGGAGTTTGATTGAGTTTGGAAGACCGCCGCAACACCAGCGACTTGTGCTTTTATTGATTTACTGCCAGCAACAACTTCCACGTCCAGGCCAACTCGGCGACGATTGTGAGTACTTTTCTGCTCTTCCCTGTGCTTCATCCTTTTTGTCTTTCATTACATTGAGGACAATGCAATGTTTAAGCATGGAGGAGTGTTCTATACTTGCTAGTCGTTTGAGTATGAAAAGAAAAAAACAAATGAAAAAGAAAAAAGTCAAAATTATTAAAAAAAGACATAAATAAATCCTGGGATAAGTCGAAAACCCGAGAGGGCGGCTTAGGCAATAAGCAGGTGACTTGGACCAACATTAGGCTGGGGTAATAATTAGTCTAGAGTGAAGTGAGTTTTATGTGAACCCATCTATTGAAAAATGAAATGAGTGGCTTGGTGAAAACCCAAAAGGGCGCCTTGGCAACATGAGTGAAAAGAAGAAGAGTGATTATTAGGATTCTTCATTTTTTTCTGGCGTGGTGACATAAGAAGAGGTGATATAAGGAGGATTCGGGTAGGTCACTTTGGGAGTTATAAGAAGATAGATTGAGGCTAGGATTAGATATTTTTATTCACTCTATGGTGTTCGGGTTAAGCTTGGGGAAAGTACTCTGCTTTCCTTTAAGCTTGTATGTTTTGTGTGTTGTGCTTATTGTGTTGATGCCTTGGAGGTTCATGATTAGGTGCAGTTCTTAGTGGAGAGAGTTTTTCTATGCTTCTTGAGACCTTGGGTATTTCATTGGAGGAGTAGGTTTCTATTAGCTTACTCGAGAACGAGCAAGGTTTAAGCATGAGGGAATTTGATCAGCGCTACTTTGTAGGGTTTAACTAGGAGTTATTACCGGAGTTTTGGGTACCATTTGGATGAGTTTAGAGCATTATTGTTGAGTATGGAGTTGAGGAGAAGGAGTATGATTATGGTGGTTTGAAGAGCTTAAATGAAGACTTATGAAGATAGAGGAGAAAGCCACAAGAGAAGACGAAGAAAGAAGTGAAGAAGTGCAACATCGAAGAATCCGCGGTCACGGAAGACACTGCCGCGGTCGCGGCAAATGAAGACAACGAGCACTTTACAGAGATATTTCCGCGGTCGTGGAAAATCCTTCGCGATCGCGGAAATGAGCATCAGACGCGCGCGGGTTCGTTTCGTCCGAAGATCCGAAGATTTGCTTTTTACTTTATTTCCTTTTATTTTATTCCGGTTATTTTATTTCCTTTTAGACTTTGTTTTGTTATCTTTTAGCATTAGGTTTTGGGTTAGGTTTATAACCTAATTCTTGGCAGCCTTTTCTATTATCTAGTTTACATCAGTTTTTCCCTTTGAGTTTTACGTTTCAAGACTATGAAGAACTAAGCAACTTTTGCTTAGTCCGACAATTGAAGCCTTCATTTGTATTTGGTTGTGAGGTTATAATTCTATTTCTTTTCCTTTGAATGTATTGATTCTCTTGTGCTTCATCCCATTGATTCTTGCTGATTTGACTGGTCTGATCACCTAATTGATATTAGTAATTGTCTATTGCTAGGGTTTGGTAATTACTGTTTGAGTTACCTAATTCAGAGTAGCAACTGCAATATTCTAAGAACTGTTTGGACTGGTTTATTGTAGAGAGAATTAATTGCATGCAATTATATGACGGTTTGCTACTCTTGCATGTATATATTGAAATTCTTGTGCTTCTTGCTGCTGTTGAATTGAATCTGGAGGTTTTCCTGGTTATTTGATAGTTAGTATTATCAGGGTCTGTTTGTCCTGTTTATAACTTAACAAAAGGAATATAACATTCATAGGAAAGAATAGAGATAATCTAGGATCAACCAAGCAAATGAATGGTGGATATTTGTCTGGCTAAGTTACTTTTCCCAATTGATTACATCCTTTGCTTTACTTTATTTAGTTTAATTGCAAACAAACCAACAAAACCCCCCTTTGTTACTTTGGCATACATTTATGCACTTAGAAAGATTACTTCCTCCCTGTGGGATTCGACCCTTGCTTGCATACTTTACTTTGTTAGATTTTTGAGGATTTATTTTGATTAGGCATCACGACTTTAGCCTTTATCATGAGACTAACATGATCCTTGCGGTATGGTATGAACCTAGCAAGCCATTTTCGGCTCCAACGACCTTAACACGTTCCTCTAAATGGTATTGTCTAGCCATTCTAGAAATCTAAGAACATACAATAATAAGACATATATGTAGAGAAATAGAAGTATATATTGTAAAGGAATAAAAACATATAAACCATAGATTCAATTTTTCATGGTGTTATTACCGGATTTGTGATGTTCTTGCCGGATTAAGCAAGTGTGTTTCTCAGCTCCCTTTTTCTTCTTTTGCTTAGCACTCCCAAATTTAGGATGCAAATATGTATGAGTAGCTTGTCCACAAACATAACAATATATATATACTATCGGTCAAGGTAATGAAACTTGTTCCATTTTAGACAAACCTATACACTAGCTTTCATAGGTTTTTTGACAAAAGTGGAGGTGAAGACAAGACATGCATGGGCTTAGCTTCCCTAGCTTAGGGAAAGTTCACGTAGGGCCCTTCTCCAAAGCATAGGAGAAGCATCTTCTTGGACCATATCAAAAAACGTACACAAACTAAAACAAAATGAGATGACCATTTACTACAAAACATAGCTAAAAACGCACAACCGAGATGATCATTGACTACGATGCAAACATACAAACCGCACAACGAGATGATAAAAGTACATTACAAACACTTGAAAGATACGAGTACCACAAAATAATGCGGAAAGCAGTATTATGAAATTTCCAAATATTTCCTTGAAAGTATTACCGCCAGTGACCTCAGAATACACATCTGGGGTCACCCAAGACTTAACTATTTTATAACAATCATATAATAACGCAGTATTATGAAATTTCCAAATATTATTCAAACCCAAGTCACGGTTTTACAACTGTTAATGCCAAATATAACCAAATACAGAATTGTTTCAATATAGCGGAAGTCTTTAAAATAGATAAACATCACGAAGGGTCTTGATCTGCGCGATCTCACGCCTAGGATCCTTAACCTTGAAAACTCTTTAAACGTCATATGCCTTCATCATCGCGTACTAGCCTTCACGGAAATGGAGTTTACCTGATGTGTCGTATGAGACGGATGACACCAGCCAACCATGCAAAGGAAAATAACCGGTTGGTTAGTCTAATGAAAGACTACGCAAGGGTAAAAATAGAAAAGGTTCTAAGTAGTTGTATTAGGTTACACCTGTCACTTTTCGAATAATAACCGATGACGACAGTGAACCTCAACACTCTACGAAAACATACGGAAATGTATGAACAAAAGAAGACTCCAAAAGAGTGAGTCTTATGGAAAACGTATGAAGAGAAGACTCCAACATATTGAGTCTTAACGGAAAGTATGACAAGTGTTTGAGAGCGTTATAGTTTCACACAAGCGGTAAAACGACTTGATCATTTGGGTCCACGACCAACCTCACCGCGCAGTGCGAATTCAGATTTGGAAGGAGGACTTACTCTAACCGAAGTCCGAGCGGGTTCCAAGTTGTACTTCTCGCCCGAAGGTTCATTAATTACGTGCATAACCGCACTTATCTTATTTAATTACAAAACGTGCATTCACGTTAAAGCTTTTAGTATATATATCATCTCGATACGAGAGATATCTGGGGAATAAATCCCGATTGTCGGCACCAGATGTGTGCACCACCACCTATACTCGGATAGGGGTAGGTCATGACCAGGAAAGTACTAGGGCAAAATCCTCCTAATACCAGTTATAAAGAAACGACTAGACCTCGCAAGGTACATAGCGTTCCTACGAATACTCGTTCTAACTACACAGTTAAGTTCACACAATAGTCCACACCAATACCATCACGGTAATGACAGGTATAATATCGTTGTTTCTAGCAATATATACAACCTATTATAATATCATATTTTAACCACATCATTTATAAAATCTGTTCCCAAACGAAAACAACACTGCATTCCAATTTAATTAACAATCATAAATAATTGATAACTAACGGAAATATGGAATGATAAGCAAGAGCGAACCGCCACTTGCCTTAATTGAGACGAATGTAGTTGTTGGGTTCCGGGTATCTGGGAACTGGATCTGGTTACAGATTCCTACGACGACGACGAAACAACGACGGAACCCTAAGTTAGATTCGATACGAACGAAAGAATCAAAAGGAAACGAGGGTCAAAGCCGTGACCGGGCTCCTCCAAGCCACGATCGCGTTTGCTAACGCAAGTCATGGTCGTGGTTTGGATTTCCGTGGTCGCGGATTTCTGGGCAGAGCCGCGGTCGCGGTGTTCATAGCCGAGGTCGCGGATCTCCCCCTGTCGCGACCCTAAATCGGTTTGAGGCTCACCGATTACGACGACGACGATGCTAGCGACCACTCCTCGGCTTCGAACAAGGCTCACCACCACTCCAAGCTTCCAAGGCACCACTGACGACCACGAAGAACTCCGGTGACAACTCCGACGAGACACGAATTTCGGCGAGGGCACGAACGAGAGAAAGAGAGCGAGATCGGGAGCTGTGGATGAAGATCTCCATGGCCTCCACCTCCCCTTTTATAGAGCAAAGGAAGCCCAATGCCGAGAAGACGGAGCGATTGGCCTCCCCCCGGCATAATGGCGGCATCCGAACCGGCGAAACGCGCGAGTTTCTGGAAGAAGACGACGAACAGTTTCCGCGGTCGCGGAAATGCCGCGATCGCGTCTGTGACCTCTGGTCGCGGTCTCCCTCGCGGACTCAAGCTAAAATTAAATTCCAGTACCCATAAACTTACTCTAAGGCCCGATAATACCTCAAACGTAAATAATAACGTCTAAAAGATTATTACAGAGATTATAGAAGTTATAGAAATTCCGAATACGCCAAACGCGTCTCGCTTACAGAACGAGGGTTGGAAAAATTACCCAAATACCCTTTCTGAAATTGAGGGGTATTACATCACTACCCCCTTAAAAAAAAGTATCGACCCCGAAACTTGGCCGAAAATAGCTTGAAAATGAGGGATATTACATCACCGCCCCCTTAAAAAGGTTTCGACCACGAAACTAGGCCGAAAACAGGTCGGGAAAATGACTAAGCATATCAGTCTCAGTCTCCCAGGTTTCCCAAGTAACCTCCTTAGATCCGGACTTGGACCAGAGAATCCGTACTAATGGTACCATGATAACAGGTTTTTGTCGTTCTAAAAACTGCTATGCAAAATATCCAAACAAACCCTAAACCGTAGTCCTAGGTAAGTAAAGGTCGAATCCACAGGGAAGCGAATTCTATCTAAATGTGCAATTTATGTGTCAATCAGAAGTAACCAAAGGGTTTTTTTTTGTTTGTTTTAAGTTATCTAGCATGCAAAGGTAAACAACTAGATGTGATGGATTCAGTAATGGGGAAAATCACTTAGTCAAACAACATCCACTATTCGTATGACAAGTTGATCCTAGATACTCATTCAAAATCTCATGCAATGGTGATTCCAATTCCTTTTCAGATATAACTAATAGCACAACCAGATACTATTAGCACTAACTAATTAAACAACCCTGAAACTATCAAGATTCAGTTTAACAGCAGCCTTACGGATAGGAATATAGTTGGATACAATTCTAGCATAAAACAACTAGCTTTTATCCTAGAATGTAAATCAATTCTCTTCTGCATAAGACTAGCACAACCAGATACTAGTACGATGCAGTTGCTACTCTGAAATAGATATGCTCAACCAGTAACAATCTAGATCTAGCAATCAATCAATAACAATAAACCCTAGTTGCGTCCAAATAGAGATTATCAATATCAATCATAAACAACTTAAGCAAGAGAAAGATAAAAACCATGCAATAGATTAAGAACAAGAATCTCACAACTTAATCCAAACGAAAGCTTCAGCGTCTGACTAAGCCAGGGAGGCTTAGTTCTTCATAACAAGGTACGTAGAAATAAATTAGGGTTTCAAGAGATTTGATCCAAGATAGGCAAACAAGCCTTTTCTCTACCCTAATATACTAAAGGAAATAAAATCTAAATTAACCTAAAAACGAAATAATAAAAAGTAATAAAATAATGCAAATAAAGAAACGGCGCGGCGGACTTCAGACATCGGCGGCAAAACCAACAGCAGGGTAATCCTCAACAGCCTAGACAGCCATATGTGTCAAGACCACAGGGGCAGAGTTCGAATCCTTCATCGTCTGTGGAGGATATGATGAAGATGATGATGCAGTGCAACATGAACCTTAGTGAGAATGTTGCCAAGTTGACCAAGAGCCACATACAGTTCCAGGAAAGTACACATGCTAGCATTCAGAACCTGGAAATACAATTTGGTCAAATCTCTCAAGTGGTGAATAAACTGGACGCAAAGGATTCTGGTAAACTTCCATCTCAAACGGAAGTGAACCCGAATATTAGGAATGTCAGTGCTATGACTATGAGGAGCGGGAAGAGGCTCGAAGAGGATGGTTCTGAGGTCGACAAGGAAGCGGATCAGGGGCTGGAACAGAACAGTGACGGCGACCGCTGTGAAAACGGCGACCGCCGCGAAACACACGGCGACCGCCGCAAAAGGGACGATGCTCTCGACTTGGAAGAAAAAAATCACGGCGACCGCCGCAACAATTACGGCGACCGCCGTGACGGTGAAACATTTCTCGGAAATCCTGATGACATTCACGGCGACCGCCGCGAAACACACGGCGCCCGCCGCCCCTCCGTTGCTGAATCTGAGGCTGAGAAGGAGTATGTGCATCCAATTTTTCCTGAGTGGAAGCCCGTTGCACCATTCCCATCTGCATTGAAGCGTACCAAGCCACTCGCGCAGGACAAGGACATGTTTGAGATGTTCAGAAACGTTGAGGTCAACATGCCTCTCCTAAATTTGATCAAGTCTGTCCCTCGTTATGCCAAGTTCCTGAAGCAGATGTGCACCACAAAGAGGAATCAGGACAGGAACAACAAGAAGAAGGTCAAGGTAAGCGAGCATGTATCTGCTATTTTTCAAAAGCGCTTACCTAAGAAGTGTGGCGACCCAGGTATGTTTACCATCCCAGTCACTATTGGAAGCACCAAGTTTCCCAAAGCTATGTTAGATTTGGGTGCTTCCATTAATGTCTTACCGTCATCTCTTTGTGAATCCTTAGGATTAGGACCCATGCATGCGACCAATATTTCCATTCAGTTAGCTGATAGATCTAGTGTGCGTCCTATAGGGATTGTGGAGGATGTCTTGGTTAGGGTTGGTGATCTTACTTTTCCTGCGGACTTCTATGTGCTTGATATGGAACATGATATGCATATAGTCCCTATTCTGTTAGGGAGACCCTTCTTGAAAACTGCAAACACTAAGATCAACGTGAGTACTGGTTCCTTGACTATGGATTTTGATGGCCAAACCATT
Organism: Rheum nobile; assembly: GCA_027886185.1. Lineage (NCBI taxonomy): Eukaryota > Viridiplantae > Streptophyta > Magnoliopsida > Caryophyllales > Polygonaceae > Rheum > Rheum nobile. Next base: position 178,833 of record WOAB01000342.1, on the reverse strand, counting down.
AATTATAACATCTATGAAGCCATGAAATCCCCTGCTGATGCTCATTCTTTGTGTACAATTGATATCCCTGAGCCTGTGGTGCAAGATGTTTTTGATGAGGACCACCTAGATGACATACCACCTATTGTTGATTCTAGCTTGGATATTGCTGTATTTACTAACTTGCAGGAAGGTGTAGATGAGTGGGACGCTTGCTATAAGCGCCCTCCGGAGCTTCCAGGTAAATCACCTTTGCTGCTAACTCCGAGCGAGAAGCTCGCTCCCTCTTTGGTGAAGGTCCCTGAAGTTAAGGTTAAACACCCCCCGGATCGATCTAAGCATGGGGTAGACGCGACCAAGAAGGTCAGGATGGAGAAGCCAAGGAAGAAGAAGCATGGTCTAAGGTTCAAACCTTTCCATGATTGGTTCAGAAAGGAGGTATGGATTAAGAAGGTTCCCAAGGAACCTGACGATATGGATTGAAGTTGTTCGAGTAGTATGTCGAGCCACGACATTAACTAAGGCGTTGTTCGGGAGGCAACCCGATGTTAGGTAGTCTATTTTCTTTCCCTTAGTCTTTATTCAGTTGCTTTTCTTTTTGTTTTTCCCTTCTGTGTTGAACTAACCTGCAGGTAGAGTGAAAAAACGAAGATGGAGTTCACGGCGACCGTCGTACCCCTTACGGCGACCGCCGCAAATGCCTCGCCAAGCAAGTTGGCTACGACCTAAAAACGGCGACCGCCGCAATTACAGTGACCGCCGCACCCCTCACGGCGACCGCCGCATTTTCGCTTCGAAAAAAAAAATTTGAAAAAAATGGGCCCCGAAAAAACCTTAAACGGGGAGAAAAAGTCAAAAAACAAAAAAAAACAAAAAAAAAAAGTTTTACCCAGCTGTCCAGAGTTCCCCACGGAGAGGTGCGCATCATGTTGGTAAATGGAGAAATACATTCACCCTATATTTATTTGGCAACGATGATGGCCCTGCAGTCGACAGCTGGAGATGAGGTACACCAGGGCCCAACCACGACGACATCTGGGCCCATTTTTGAGGGCCTTGCAACCCCGTTCCCTTGATTGACCACTACACCCTACAGTGGTTTCTTATGGTTGCACGGTAGATGAAGATAATGGCGTTGATGCCAGACATCCAGGACATGAACTTTCATGAGTACACCGCCAGCGACAAGGAAGTGTCCAAGCCAACTCGGCACCGTTGTGAGTTATTTTTTGCTTTTCCCAATGCTTTATTCTTTTGTCTTTCATTACATTGAGGACAATGCAATGTTTAAGCATGGGGTGGGGTTTTATACTTGCTATGCTGCTGAGGAGAAAAATATAAAGAGAAAAAGCCAAAAATTTGAAAAAAGGCTAAAATTGAAATCCTGGGATAGGTCGAAAACCCGAAAGGGCGGCCTAGGTAATAAGCAGGTGGCTTGGACCAGCATTAGGCTGGGGTAATATGAGGTCAAGAGTGACGTGAGTTTATGTGAGCACATCTATTGAAAAATGAAATGAGTGGCTTGGTGAAAACCCGAAAGGGCGCCTTGGCAAAACGAGTGAAAAAGAAGAAGAGTGATTTTAGGATTTCTCACTATTCTTGGCGAGGCGTCATAAGAAGAGGAGTCAAAGAAGGATTGTCGGATAGGTCACTCTGGGAGACATAAGGAGCAATAGATGGAGGCTAGGATTAGAGGTTACTCACACTTTTGGATGTCCGGGTTTAGCTTGGGGAAAGTACTCTGCTTGCCCCTTAAGCTTGTTGAGTTGTGGATGTGTTGTGAATGAGATTGGTGCTAGGAGCTTGGCAGGGGTTAGGTGACTCTTAGTTGGAGGATATGCTTCCGGAGATCTTGGATGCTACATTGGAGGAGTAGATTCTTTATTAGTTTACTCGAGGACGAGCAAAGGTCTAAGCATGGGGTGGTTTGATAAGCACTATTTTGTAGGGCTTAAGTAAGAGTCATTAGAGGTTTTATTGGTGCCATTCGGGTAGATTTAGACACATTCATGTGTATGGCGTCTGAGGGAGAAGTTGGTGTATTTGGAGGTGTTTGAGCGGTTTTGGATATCATATGAGACACTGAGGAAGAAACCACATGAGAAGACGAGGAAGAGGAGTGCACTGAAGAGTAGAAGAACCATAGACTGAATTCAATTGGTTCGTTCTCTCTACTCCGATGTCCAAATGGAGTGATTCCAATTCGAGGAGTTATATCTTGAAGTCTACTGCAAGTCCTCAAAATATGAGCGCAATCCGAATTGGGAATCAAAAGTTATGGCGTTTTTACGGAAGTGTCGTAGGAGTTAAACCGAAGAACGGCGACCGCCGTTTAATTGCGGCGACCGCCGTAATTACGGCGCCCGCCGTTTAATTGCGGCGCCCGCCGCGATTACGGCGCCCGCCGTGGGAGATGCGGCGACCGCCGCCGATGTCTGAAGTCCGCCGCGCCGTTTCTTTATTTGTATTATTTTATTACTTTTTATTATTTCGTTTTTAGGTTAATTTAGATTTTATTTCCTTTAGTATATTAGGGTAGAGAAAAGGCTTGTTTGCCTATCTTGGATCAAATCTCTTGAAACCCTAATTTATTTCTACGTACCTTGTTATGAAGAACTAAGCCTCCCTGGCTTAGTCAGACGCTGAAGCTTTCGTTTGGATTAAGTTGTGAGATTCTTGTTCTTAATCTATTGCATGGTTTTTATCTTTCTCTTCTTAAGTTGTTTATGATTGATATTGATAATCTCTATTTGGACGCAACTAGGGTTTGTCGTTATTTATCTATTGCTAGATCTAGATTGTTACTGGTTGATCATATCTATTTCAGAGTAGCAACTGCATCGTATTAGTAACTGGTTGTGCTAGTCTTATGCAGAAGAGAATTGATTTACATTCTAGGATAATATCTGGTTGTGTTATGCTAGAATTGTATCCAACTATATTCCTATCCGTAAGGCTGCTGTTAAACTGAATCTTGATAGTTTCAGGGTTGTTTAATTAGTTAGTGCTAATAGTATCTGGTTGTGCTATTAGTTATATCTGAAAAGGAATTGGAATTACCATTGCATGAGATTTTGAATGAGTATCTATGATCAACTTGTCATACGAATAGTGGATGTTGTTTGACTAAGTGTTGTTCCCCATTACTGAATTCATTCATCTTTAGTTTATTCTTGCCTTTGCATGCTTAGATTAATTAAACTCACAAACAAAACCCCCCTTGGTTACTTTAAATTGACATACTTATTGCATACTGCGATTGAATTGTCTCCCTGCGGATTCGACCTTTACTTACCTAGGACTACGTTTTAGGGTTTGTTTGGATATTTTGCATAGCATTTTTTAGAACAACAAAAAACCTGTTATCATACCACCTTGTTCCGCAAGTGCTTCTCGCGGCGTTCGAGAATATGCACTGGTATTTCCTCATAGGTACCATTTGCTTGAATCTCGATGTCTTCATAACTCAGCACATGAGACACATCTGGCACGTACTTTCTCAGCAAAGACACGTGGAACACGTTATGCACTGGATGCGCCGATGGCGGCAATGCTAAACGATACGCTAGAGACCCTACTCTGTCAAGGATCTCAAACGGTCCCACGTAGCGAGGGTTAAGCTTCCCATGCTTGTCGAACCTGAACACACCCTTGGATGGCGACACTCTGACAAATACCTTGTCACCAACCTCAAACTCGACATTCCTGCGTTTCAGATTTGCGTAAGACTTCTATCGACTCTGAGCTGACAACATCTTCTGTCTGATCAAAGCAATGTCTGAGGCAGTCCTTTCGACTAACTCCGGTCAGAGCAGAACCTTGTCGGCATTCTCATCCCAACAAATTGGGGATCTGTACTTTCGACCGTACAAAGCCTCAAATGGAGCCATCTTAATGGTAGAATGCCAACTATTGTTGTACATGAACTCGATCAGACATAAGTTGTTCTCTCAGCTGGTTGGACAATCTAGTACGCAAGCTCTTAACATATCTTCCAGTGTCTGGATGGTCCTCTCAGAATGTCCATCCGTCTGAGGATGAAACGCAGTACTGAACCTTAACTCAGTTCCCATGGCCTTGTAGAGCTCTTTCTAGAATCTCGACATGAATCGGACATCACGATCCGATACAATGGTTTTTGGCGTACCATGCAAACGGACAATCTCGTGTAGGAAAACTTTCGATAGCTTCTGGGTTCCCCTTGTTGACTTGATAGCCACGAAGTAAGCACTCTTCGTGAGCCTGTCAATGATTACCCATATAGCATCCTTCTGACTCTGAGTCTTCGGCAACCCCGTGACGAAGTCCATAGCAATATCCTCCCACTTCCACTCTGGCACTCAGAGAGGTAGCAATTCACCACCTGGTCTACGGTGTTCTATCTTGACCTTATGACAAGTCAAGCATTTTGCCACAAATTCTGTTACGTCCCACTTCATATTGGGCCACCAGAATTTCTTCCTGAGGTCCTTGTACATCTTACTGGATCCTGGATGTACAGAATACGCTGATGAATGGGCCTCCTTCAACACCAACTGGCGAAGGCCATCCATGTCAGGCACACAGATCCGGTCCTGAAACCAGAGTGATCCATCATCCTGAATCACGAATCCGGGAGCTTTCCCGTCCATCACTTCACTGCTTAGCTTCACCAAAATTGCATCATCAATCTGCCTCTCCTTGATATGATCAAGTAGCGTAGCCTGAATCTCCAACATACTCAGGCATCCTCGACGTTGATCGTACAAGACGTCAATCTCGCACAATCCTTGGTTCAGTTTGGTCTGAGCAGTGAGTAGAGCTACTACGGTCTCGTGTGGCGTCTTTCGGCTCAATGCATCAACCACTATGTTAGCTTTGCCCGGATGATACAACAAATCGATGTCGTAGTCTTTGAGTAGCTCCAACCAGCGACGTTGTCTCATATTCAACTCCTTCTGAGTGAACACATACTTGAGACTCTTATGGTCGGTAACGACCTGACACCTAACACCATAGAGGTAGTGCCTCCAAATCTTCAGCGCGAAAACCATAGCCGCTAACTCTAGATCATGTGTCGAATAGTTTGTTTCATAGGTCTTCAACTGTCGAGATGTGTACGCAATAACCTTTCCCTTCTGCATCAGTACACATCCTAACCCATGCTTCGAAGCATCACTATAGACCACATAACCATCAGTTCCCTCTGGTAGCGCCAAAACTGGTGCGGACGTCAAGCACTTCTTCAACTTCCGAAAGCTTGTCTCGCACTTGTCGTCCCATATGAACTTCTTATGGACCTTGCGGAGCAAACCGGTCATTGGTAGAGCGATTTTAGAAAATCCCTCCACAAACCGTCTGTAATAACCTGCAAGTCACAAGAAATTGCGCACCTCCTTCACATTCTGAGGTCGCTTCCAGTTGGGTACCGCTTCAATCTTCTAAGGATCGACCATAACCTCATCCTCATTGATCACATGGCCTAATAAAGCTACTTTCTTGATCCAGAAGTCACACTTAGACAACTTCGCATACAACTGGTTTTGTCTAAGGACAGACAAGGTGATTCGAAGATGCTCCTCGTGAGCCTCCTCGCTCGGGGAAAAGATCAGAATATCGTCGATGAAGACCACCACGAACTTATCCAGATATTGGTGGAAACATCGATGCATCAGATCCATGAAGACTGTCAGAGCATTAGTAAGCCCAACTGGCATGACTACGAACTCGTAGTGCCCATACCTCGTGTTGGGGTCGGAAAATCGACTACTCGTCTAATGGGCATCAACTGTCTGATGCAATCGTCGGACGCATTGGACCCGTCAGACGCATCGGACGTGAGCCATGCGACCGTCGCCTGATTCCTGGACGCAGCGGACCAGCGGGATTTTCTCCTTTATTATAACAACTCCGAGATCTCCAACGGCTATATGCATTATTTCAGCCATCAAGGAAGGAATCAACCATCTTTAAGAGATGATCAAGGCTTATTAAGAGGAGATCAAGCGTAATTAATGCAGAATCAAAGAGAAGATCAAGAGCATTTAAGGAGAGATCAAGAGCATTTAGGGAGGGATCAAGCAAGTATAAATAAGGCTCTAGGAGAAGCCTCAAATGACACTCTACGACATTCTACAACACTCCAATCTACTGCAACCACTTGTACTCTCATCGTCAAAACTCTCATTTTTATATATTCTATCTTGTCCAACGTTGTTTAGTCCGACTGACGCTTGTAGTCTGGTCCGACCATCTCGTCTTCTTCGACTATTCATGTTGTAACCTTCTTCTTCCTCTCTTGCATCACAAAAACTACCATTTATAATCACTTACTCTCATCAAACGGAGTAGATTTATCACCCTAACTATTGTTACCCCTTAAATCAACGGAAAAAGATCGATTGGTCATTTTCCGTCCAAAACAATTTGGCGCCCACCGTGGGGCCGATAGTTAGATAATCCTGATTCATCTACTTCCTAATCCAAACACATCCAATTCGTGGCCATGCAAGGAGGACAGGGGCAAGTCACCATGGATGACCTCTCAAAAGGGATCGACTCATTGAGGAGAACACTAGATCTCCAAAAGGCCCAGATCATCGAGATGGCTGCCCAAAAAGCTCAAACCGATGCCAAGATAGCACAGTTGACTCTTCAAAATGAGTCCCTACGAGAAAAAATCAAGTCCAACGTCTCAAACTCAAGACAAGGTCGACTCCTTAATATAGGCGACCAAGCGAGGCGACCAGATCTGACGACGCGATCAGACCAGACGACACGACCGTGTCTGACGGACCAGTCCAACCTATATGATCTCATCAAGCAACAAATTGAGGAGCACTTTAGGGTTGTGGACGAAAGGATCTCTAGAATCCTCGATGCCCCTCGACCCATTGAAAAAGAAGCCGACAACTGCTTTGAAGATTCACCCTTCGTGGAAGCGATCAATGCAGTCGAAATGCCGAAAACGTTTGTCATCTCAAACATGACTTACTACGACGGTTCAGGCGATCCAGAAGACCATGTGTCCATTTACAAACAAAATTTGATGGCATGTCCAATCCCTCATGAGACTCGCGAGGCTATCATGTGCAAGGGATTCGGGTCAACTTTGGTTGGACCAGCCCTTACATGGTTCGTCAATCTACCGAACGGGTCTATCTCGTCATTCGCTGACTTGGTCAACACCTTAAAGATCCAGTTCATTAGCGGCCGATGTCCCAAAAAACAGTCCAGTGACTTGTACCGGATCATACAGAGGCACGACGAAACGTCAAGGGACTACTTGAAGCGGTTTAACCGGAAGAAAATTGGGATCCTCAATTGCGACGTCCCGACCTCCATAGAAGCGTTCCGCCAAGGACTCGATAAAGAAGGCGATCTCTACGAAGATCTCACAAGGTACCCATGTAAGACCTTTGAAGACGCCCAAGCTAAGGCAACGACTCAAATTCGACTCGAAGAAGACGCACCCGAAAGGACGACGCATCATCGAAGGGACAATAGGTTTCATCCATATCGTTTCTAAGTAATTTATTACGTATTATCATTATCATTTACTATTTGCACTCATCGCATCTTTGGATTATCGCTTTTCGAATTACAAAATAATTTGACTTTTACATGTCGACCTACGATTACATTCGTGTCATTTCAATTTTAATTATATTCTCGCTATATACTATTACATGAACCTGATTGCTAACATGAGGATTATCGATAAACTCGAGCACCAAATCCTACTATGTCTTTTTGATCCTACAAGGTACATGACGAATCTATTCAGTGCGACGAATACAAGACAACATCAAAATCAACTACGAACAAATCGGCTTAACATGTCGCATTACATTTACATACATATGGGTGACGACCCTTAACATACACGTTGGATCCAGTCATCCGCAAAAAGCGCTTACACTACATTTACACGATCGATCGGAACACGGGTGAGATGAATAACACAGGCACGTCGACACACCGCATGCCTTACACATTACATAAGGTTAAGACACCTTATTACATTTACGCAATAGAAACATATTGCTTACCTCCCCGGCATAGAGTCATGACTAACACACATTACGGGTGACAAATCCTACATACGGTACCTATAAATACACAAACCTGTGCAGTACACATTTACAAAGTTAACGCCTCACACAGCTACAACTTACACACGACCCACCAACAAAAGCTTTTACGCAAACGGTGGTACAATACAATATACATTTACGGAGTTAACGCCCGATGGCTAAAAACTTCAATTCAACACTTTCAAAGACAAAAGCTTTTACACAAGCAATGTCACATCACATCAATTCATCGACTGTCTACATAGCAGGACGAGTTCGGACAAATCGAAATTACTGAAGGACGATTCCCTTAAAGACTTGAAATTCATCTCATCCATCGCCTTGCATCGATGACTAAGATGAATTTGGGGCAATTGTTGGGGTCGGAAAATCGACTACTCGTCCAATGGGCATCAACTGTCTGACGCAACCGTCGGACTCATCGGACCCGTCAGACGCATCGGACGTGAGCCATGTGACCGTCGCCTGATTCCTGGACGCAGCGGACCAGCGAGATTTTCTCCTTTATTATAACAACTCTGAGATCTCCAAAGGCTATATGCATTATTTCAGCCATCAAGGAAGGAATCAACCATCTTTAAGAGATGATCAAGGCTTATTAAGAGGAGATCAAGCGTAATTAATGCAAAATCAAAGAGAAGATCAAGAACATTTAAGGAGAGATCAAGAGCATTTAGGGAGGGATCAATCAAGTATAAATAAGGCTCTAGGAGAAGCCTCAAAGGACACTCTACGACATTCTACAACACTCCAATCTACTGCAACCACTTGTACTCTCATCGTCAAAACTCTCATTTTTATATATTCTATCTTGTCCAACGTTGTTTAGTCCGACCGACGCTTGTAGTCTGGTCCGACCATCTCGTCTTCTTTGACTATTCATGTTGTAACCTTCTTCTTCCTCTCTTGCATCACAAAAACTACCATTTATAATCACTTACTCTCATCAAACGGAGTAGATTTATCACCCTAACTATTGTTACCCCTCAAATCAACGGAAAAAGATCGATTGGTCATTTTCCGTCCAAAACACCTCGTCTGGAATGCCATCCTCGGAATATCTTCCTTACGAATCTTGAGTTGATGGTAACCAGATCTCATATCGATCTTGGAAAAGACTTTTTCTCCCTGCAGTTGATCCAACAGATCATCAATCCTAGGCAACGGATACTTATTCTTGATTGTGACCTTGTTCAACTCTCGATAGTCGATATAAAGTCGGAACGAACCATCCTTCTTCTTGACGAACAAGACCGGAGCGCCCCAAGGCGATGCACTCAGCCTTATATACCCTTTCTCAAGAAGGACCTCGAGTTGCTTCTTCAACTCTTGCATCTCCGCGGGAGACATCTGGTACGGTGCCTTAGAAATCGGCGCGGTACCAGGCTCAAGGTCGATAGTGAACTCCACGTCACGATTAGGGGGTAAACCGGTAATCTCCTCCGGAAAGACATCCGGATACTCGCAAATTACAAGAATATCAAGAACTGAAGTCTCATCCCTCTTGGGCTTATCCAGATAGCACAAGTACTCGACACAACCTTGTCGAAGTAGCTTACATGCAGCCATCGCATTGATGAGCTTCCCGTTATCAGCGTCATTACGACCCTTGAACTTGCATACAAACTGGGCCCCAGATGAAACTGTCACAGTCCTTGAGCTAAAATCAATTACCGCCCCATGACGCGTCAGCCAATCCATCCCGAGAATAATGTCGTATGGAGCCATGGCTATACAGATCAAATCCGCTTTGAACTTCCGACCTTGGATGGAAATCGGAAATTCTGACAGACGCTTGGTTCCTACCAACTGTTTACTATTTGGAAGATTTACCACAAATGGCTCACAAGCCTCATTGCACACTAAGCCTAGCTTATTCACACAGTTCTCCGAAATGAAAGAATGTGTAGCACTCGAATCAAACAATATACACACAAAAGTAGAATGAAGGTATAGAGTACCTTGAGCAATCAGAGCATTTGGTCCGTCAGCCTCACGCATCTCGTAAAGCCGCTGACCTTGACCTCTAGAAGCAGCTGGGGCTTTCCCCCTGTCCTGGGCAGTTGTCTGTGTCGAAGGGCTAGGAGTCTCCACTGGCTTGAATCGGGGTCGGTTGTGTAATATTCCTCATTTTATAAGGATATTTTGGAATTTTTTTCCAACTCCTGTATTACAAGTCGGATTAATTTTAGAGAGGTTCGGACATTCGGTAAATTGTTTGATCTCTGTAATATTTTTCTGAGTAATATAAAATACAGTTGACGTATGTTCAAGGTTAAATAGTCGTTCGTGTACGAATATATTTAACCCGAAGTTAAGATATTTAACCCAAGATTTAAAACATACAAGAGGGTGAAAAATGGCCTTGACTACACCCCGCGGTCAAGTGGCCGCACCCGCGGCGAGGACCAGTTCTGTAGCAATCAGGTGAGGCGGTCACTGGACGCCACCGCACCCTGCCTCACCCCGTGGTGGGATATTTTTCTTCGGCAGAGTTATCCTCTTCCCCTGCAAGTGGCGTCGGTTGTCAGGCCTAGCCTCGCCTAGCCTCCCTTGTTGGTCTCCTGCTTGTTCCCTGTTGGGGGAGCTCTTGGTTGGCTATAAAAGGGGTCGAAATCAGAAAGGGAAGGAGCGTCATCTTCCTCCTCTGAAAATCTCCATTGAAACCAAGCTTTTGAGCTTTGTTTGAGAAGGTGGTCGAACCCCCCTTTGAGTGTTTACAAGGGTACTCACTAGTAGTATTTGAAGGTGCAAGGAGTATTAAGATCAAACCCCAAACGAGTCGAGTTGGGTGAGTTTTCTGAACCTTGCTGTCGAAGCCTTCGCCACTGTGACCCCACCGCACCCGCGGTAAGAGCTCTACCGCACCCGCGGCGAGCTGTCCGTGTATGTGTGTTCTTGGGAGTTGTGGTCTTGAGCGAGGCTCGGTTCCTTCGATTCTTTTCGTATTCTTTTAGATTCATATTTGTGGATATTGAATCTAACTTAAGATCTCGTCATGGGTCGTTTCTTAGGGATTTTTAATCCGAGATCTATCACAGTTCCAGATCCAGGAACCCGGCGTTTCTAAGCTTTGTTCGAGCTCGACTAATCTAAGGCAAGTGGCGGTTCGCTCTTGCTCATCATTCCATATTTCAATTAATTATCAATTATTTAGTTGTTAATTAATTTGGGATGATTTACTGATTTATTGTTCGTTGGGAACAACTTTGTTAATAATTGATTAAAAGATGATATTATACTATGTTGTATATCTGCTAGAAAAACGCTAGTATAAATATATGTTTATGATGTTGGTCATGCTGGCTTTGATGTGGACTATTACTGTGTTGAACTGTTAGTTAACACGAATATTCGTAGGAACGCTTGGACTTTGCGAGGTCCATTCGTTTCTTTATAACTTGGCAAATAACAGGGCGATCAAGACCCTATGCCAAACTTACTGGTCATGACCAACCGTGATGTGGATATAGAGGCTTGGACTCTGCGATTTGGATATAAAAGCTTATAACGTGATGTATGTTTTGGAATTAAATAAGATAAGTGTCGTTAGTCGCACATAACTAATATACCTTCGGCGAGTAGTGCAGCTAGACGATAGTTGTTGGGGTCGGAAAATCGACCATTCGTCCAATGGGCATCGACTGTTTGACGCAACCGATCGGACGCAACAGACCTGTCGGACGCATCAGACCTATCGGACGCATCAGACCCGTCAGACGTGAGTCATGCGACCGTCACCTGATTCCTAGACGCAACGGACCAGCGAGATTTTCTCCTTTATTACTTCATGATCTCCAATGGCTATATGCATTATTTCAGCCATCAATGAGGGAATCAACCATCTTTAAGAGGAGATCAAGCGTAATTAATGCAGAATCAAGGAGAGATCAAGAGCATTTAAGGAGAGATCGACGACATTAAATAAGGGATCAAGGGAGATTAATGCGGGAGATTCCTTCTCCTTGACTATATATACAAAGCTCCTTAGCTATTCTAAGATCATCGAATCCCACCCAAAAAGCCTTGTAATACGTCTATTCTTCTCCACTTCGTGTAATTAGAAGAACTTGTAAACATCCTCATACGATCGGAAGCTCTCACGCTTCGGACAATGTTCTTCTCTATCTAATGAAGATAAGTCTTTCTTATGTCAATTTACATTATATTCTACTACATTTTATGCTATTTTACTCTTTTAGTTTCATATACTCAATCTTGTCACTATCGTCGCCTTGACTCAACAAACTAGTCGTCATTACTGTTTTTTCGACTCTCATGCCTAACGTTCGATCGATATGAATTTTAGCTATTTTACCCCGTCTAAGGCGATTTAGGTTGTCCGATCTTTTCGCCCCAAAACAATTTGGCGCCCACCGTGGGGCAGATAGTTAAAATCATTCGATTAATCTATTCATCGTCTATATATCTAATCGATTCACAATCATTTATCTAATATACTATATTGCATAACGATCAAGTATAATTCAACGCCTCATCTATGGAGACAATATGAACAGATCTAGCGACCCGATCAGATTTGACGATCCAACCAGATCTAACGATTCGACCGGACCCCATTAGCTGTCCAACATCGACAAATGAAAACTGCTAAGGAAAACGCTTCTAGACTTGTAAAACCAAAGAGTCACACATGATATCCTTTCACTCCAAAATATCTAAATGGTGACGACATTTAGACCATCGGAGGACGCATTCATCCACCTTGAAAGATAAGTCTCTTTCTATGCACCTTCACTTAATACTATTGTCTAGTCCTGCTTTATGATTACGCTCACGTGACTTGTTTGTACAATCATAATTCATTTTTCTCGAATACGTTTACATACGTGCCACTTCTATCATGCTTGAAAATGCTACACTATTATTGTTCAAATCCACGTATGTCTTATATACTATCTAGTGCATGCATATATAACTTTTACATACGCCAATAATATAGTACTTATTCGTGGAATTCATTTTTCCCGCAACTCTTAATTACACGACTATTATATTTGAGTACGTAGCATTCAAATTGTCGGTGCACCCACACGTTTTATATATCGTCAAACACTTGCATACTAGTGCAAAATCATTATTCCATATCTCTTATTCATCATGTGTCCATATAGTGCTCTCCCACATGCATTATACTACTTCATATTCTTGCATATATGTCATACCTATCCGCATGCATTATATCTAAGCTACTGGCACATGTGTGTCATGTCATACACTTTTTTACGATTCTTGCACCTTGATATGCTTAATCATGAAATTGACCGATCCAAGGCTTATCTAAGTAGTCTTTTGCAACCACGTATGACATCCCATGCTCACTGTGCTATCCAATGCATTCATATGCCTTTCCTGAATCAAGAGAGTTAGCTACTAAGTCAGATGTTTATCACTTGCAAAAGAAACACTCTCTGATGGACTTGCATCTATTCTTTCATTTCATTCTTCGATCCTCAGTCACAGCTCATGTCACAACATTCTGCATCTTGGACGACCTCTTCGTGTCAATACGACGCAAACAAGGCACGATGAAAATCTACATGGACAAGACAACAGTCAAGACCTAAACGCATGATGAATGACGAAACCTCTCAGCATACGTGGCGACTCAAGGCAACACCAAGGTAAGCCTAGGTCAAGTCATAATAGTCATCATTCTGAGGTCACACAAATGCCTAGAAGACATCAACCACCGACGGGTCGGACGACAGAAAAAGACCATGCGAGCCAAACTTCACACATGAAAAATGGCAGATGAAGATCCAAGAGTCGTAAAACAAGAAGACAAGATAGTTCAAGACATCTGTCATGGCTGATAGCATACCAACGAGCTACCATGTGCAACGTGGTACAACAAGATCACTCGAAAGGTTAGAATGGGGCGATCACCCTCATCATCATCTCACGAAGGCAAGATACATCACGAGCCTTATCTCTGACAACCAGGTATGACTTACAAACTCAAAGGTACGATGGCGTCGACTGATCAATCTAGGTCTACGAACCCCGGAAAAGGGCGAGATCAAGTGAGGTGCGATACCAAAGGTAAGTAACCATATGTCGCAAACACATCAAAACGCTTACCATTTCTAAACTATTCACCCCTATTCATTCATGTGTATCATCTCATCCATACTTGCATCGCCTTCGATTTGAATATACTCTGACTAATGCATACTAACGTATACACGAAGAGACCGAAGCCGATAAATCGGCTCCTCACAACCCTTTTCTAGCTTCTACTCTTTTAGATGAAGCAGGTTCACAAAGAATGATGCCCGAACCATCCCCATCAAGCTAGTCGATGCAGTGCGATCTATGAAAGTCATCGTACTACACATCCAAGATTCTAATCCGATGCTAGAACAAGAAGCCACAAGAGAAGCGACACAACTGCTCACGACAGAAGAAACAGGCACATGGGAACTCCACACAGACGGTGCGTCGAACGCCAGAGGATCGGGGCTAGGAGTCGTGCCGAAGTCGCCACAAGGGGACAAGATAGCCCAGGCCGTAAGATGCGAGTGGGATGCGACTAACAACGAAGCTGAGTACGAAGCGCTCATTTTCGGACTCATCCTGGCTCGCGACCTAGGGGTCCGAGAGATTGAAGTCGTTTGCGACTCCCTGCTGGTTGTAAACCATATACAAGGGTCGTACATCGCTAAGGACGCCAGAATGATAGCCTACCTGGAGGTAGCCAGGAAACTGATCGGACAGTTCCAAACATTCGACATCAGACAGGTACCCATGAATCTTAACTCCCAAGCTGACGCACTCGCCAACCTAGGATCCGTCACTACAAGAAAACCCATTTTTTGTAACGGCTAAAGTCGTTGCGATACATAGCAAGTCGTTGCGAATAATATTTTTTGCAACGACATTTGTCGTTGCAAGGTCGTTGCCCGTAACCCCGTAGTGAAAGGCTTTTGCAACGACATTTTTTGTTGCAAAAAATAGCCTTTTTACAACGACATGGTTTGTTGTAAAATATCTGTCGTTGCAAAAAAAATTCAAATGATAGCATACGTTGGTAACATTTACAACAACTTATGTCGTTGCAATACATTGACAATATTTTGCAACAACCTTTTCCGTTGCAAAAAAAGGTAACATTTACAACAACTTATGTCGTTGCAATACATTGACAATATTTTGCAACAACATTTTCCGTTGCAAAAAAAAGTTATTAATTGGTAGCATAGTTTGTTTTTTGCAACAAACTATGTCGTTGTAATACATAAACTTAAACTGTTAATACAATTTTTGTTTTGCAACGACTTGTGGGTGCTGTACCAAACAATTATTTTTCGATGACCTGTTATAACAATTCTTATGACTCATTTCAGTTCATACAACCTGTATCCAAGATCATAACAATAATAACTTCGACTATATAACCTTTAGAAATTTGTTCAAAATACAAAATATATCCATAATTATCAAAAAAATGTCTAACATCCAAATTATCATCTCCCAACCTGCATCAAATATCATACGACAAGTATCCAAAATCATTTCATAATAATATCTTCGACAATATCCAAAAAAGGTCAACCTTCAAAGCTTCGACATCCAAAAGCCTTTGTTGTTCCATCTGGTGCTTTCCTTTGGTATAACCGCGTAAAGCAGTCCCTTTTCCATGAACATACCCAGACCCGACTCCAGAACTTGTGTCAATATTTCCTCTTGTGTCATTGAATCACCAGCTGATCGATGAGGACCCAGAACATTATAAAGAATTAACAAGTATTAACAAGTATAAAGTATTCAGCTGATCGATGAGGACCCAAAACATTATAAAGTATAAACAATTACAAAGCAAGACTACTATTAGCACCAACGGAAGATATTTCTAATAGGTTAACAATAACTTATGTCCTGGAGTTAAGCTATTACTATCAGCAAACACCCCAGGAAACACAAAGGACTTGAACTCTAAAGCCTAATACTATCAATAACTAATGTCCTGGAGTTAATCTAATCATATCAGTAATTAATGTCCACTCTAAAGTCTAAAGTAATTACAATAGTCACTAGGAAAAAGAGATTGTCAGAAGCAAAATGTAAGAACTAGGAAAAAAACTTTTTTAGCTAAAAAGTGTTTATAAATAATAAAATTCAGACAACATTACATCTTTTACTACAACATTTCACTGTGAAATACGATTAAAGAACCTATACACTACAATAATCAAGAGCAGTCCATAAAAATATATAAGCTGAATCCAGAGTTTTGATAATTTTCCTCACTAAGTGTCCAAAAACAAAGAACACTGCAGAAAATAGGCAGAAAATAACCACAAACAAACCAAATTAGAAATAAACCATATTCTCTGAACAAAGCATTTTTTGCAGTGTTTTTAGATAAGTGCAGATTACCTACTGATAGGATTAGATTAACTCTTCCAAATTAGAAATAAACCACAAACTACATGCTAATTAGAAATAAACCAGAAAATAGGCTTAGCAGTAGCATTCTCTGAACAATATAAACCAAATTAGAAATAAACCATATTCTCTGAACAATATAAAGTGTAATAGGCAGAAAATAATCTGCAGAAAATAGGTTTAGATGAATGCTAATTATCTAAAAACATATCAAGACCAAACATGCTAATTATGACTTAGCAGTAGTTATCTGCACATGGGAGCAATAAACCAAGGCACAAACACCACATGCAATTGAACTTGCCAAAAGAAGCACAAAAAATCAAAGTAGCTTCATGTTATAATCTCGCTATTCTCTGAACAGCTAGAAAAATTTCCTTCTATGTTGGCCTTACCCTACATAATAACAAAGAACACTGCAGAAGTTGTCACACAAATTTGACTACCATTCTTTGCCCATTTGAGAAATTGATAAAGCAATGTATCAAAATAGTAGTACCGGGCCACTGGCACAAGCCATTTGCGGGGACGCTGGAGTCAAATTTTACAATTCTTGAATCCTATAGTATCCAAAATTTTAGAACTCAAAGCCTCAAATGAAATTCCACACTAAACACAAACTTTCTGATCACCTAACGCAACAAAAAAGACACTGAAATTAGAGTCTATTGATTACTAAATTTTCATTTTCAACCGGACAAATGTACAAAAATTTCACTGAACATGCATATTGACATAAAAATTAATTGTGTCAATGAAAAAATAGTTAAGAAGATGGATTGTAGTTTTTATTACCTTTTTCAACTGTACGAGCACCATCTTGCTTGTTACACAAGTTGAATCGAGCTACTTGATTAATAGTTTGAAGTTTTCTAGGCGCAATACTACGAGGAGGAATGCTACGGTTACCCGTGTTCTTGCCTCTTCCTCTTCCTAGCATTTTTTACGTATTTCTTTGTCTCCTTTCACAAGTAAAATACTATATACAAAGCATCATAATATTTGATTAAAAAACAAAAGACAACTTACTATATAAATATGAAAAATATATCAATGCAACTAATAAAAAAAACAATCAACATTCATGAAAAAACTCAGAGTACACACTTATGAATCCATGCAACTAATAAAACACATTAATAAGGAAAATGAAATCAACATTCATGTGTCAGAATCAAATAGCAGCTTGCAGTCATAAACTTCAAAGTTTCAAATACCTTAGTTGAAGCCACGTAACCGAGCAAAGTGGCTAGAACGGTGTGCTGCAAGGTGAAGCAGCTAATGCAAAAGGGAGTCCAACTAAATATGCTTGTACACCTGAATGTTGGATCCTTAAACATTAACAAGGGGCCAATTGCAAATCGCAAGACCATCTGGATCATAATTTACTAATGTATATAGAGCTAAAGTATTACTTGAAGGAAAGCTTGCTGCAGCTACACGTGGGTCAAAGTTGTCAAAAAATGACGGGAGCTGCAATTCAATTACCTGCAAAGAGAAAGACTTGTTCACAGAAATAAGGAAGCTTTGACACAGATGGACTGGCCTGCATACATGGTGGGAAACTAGTCATTGTCATACCTCCAAAAGATTGAGACCCATGACAATAGCCAGGCCTGAAGCGGCTATAGACAGTCCTTGCCCAATCTGTCCATAAGCTTTTCCAGCAAATGAAGCTGCAACACCTAGGACTGCTAACGTAGTGGCCAAACCCAAAGCAAATGCAATGGAGTCACCAACGATCTATAAATACAAAACAAGATAGCAAGTGATACATAAGGCAAGACATATACACAAAAGCATAGATATTAATTCATGTTGCTGAATATTGGAAACATGAGTTATAGCTAGAGAGAAAGAGAGCGCATAAAACAATACTTTGCTTCATTTAACCAAATCTCATGTAACAAAAAATAATATTTGATAATGTGTATTTCTTTAAAAATACTGTTATTTAAAATATTTATGACTAACAATTCTGCTAAGAAAGTTTCGGTGAATGCTTCTGAATCTTTCCAGATCAACCAATGTTCTTAGTTCACATTATCAACAAAAGGCGGTTCATATTATTTTTAAGCAATGAATGTCAACAAGAAAATGGAAAAATCATCACCTCCCCTCGACTTTTACCAGAGCCAAATGCACCTGCACGAATCTAGTGATTAAATACATATTCAAATAAGTCATAAGCTCATCAAGGAAGTAAATGTAAGCTGAAAATCAGAACCATAAAAATCTGACCAATGTAACCAAGTGTTAGTGGCAGCACACTCAATGTGCAGGGTGAAAGACTGGTAACTAATCCTGCCCCAAATATAACAGCCAAACTGGAACAAGGAGAGAAAAATTCAACAAGATAATCAGATGTAACACACTAGTATCTGCATAAAAGTTATAGACTAACACGTAGTTCTAACAACCTTGTGAAACTGAGAGCCGTTAGCTGGCCTTGAACAGCTTCATTGGCCTGTTGTCCAACTGAATATAGAAGGCCTCCAAACCAATCTCCAGAGCCACCTTCGGCCAACGTATAAAGTGGTATAGACCGATCCTGACTTGAGTGAAAATAGTTATAGCTCATGGCTACTACTAAATACAAAAGTCTATTAGTCTATATATTTCAGAAAAAAACACCTAAATGTTATAGCAGTTATACAATACGTAAAGTTGGTTGAGAGTAAATCAAATGGTAGTTTAGATCATGTATTCAGTATCTAACAAGTGACCCAGATTGCTTCAGTTATTATCATGAGAGGAACATAAAAAAAGATTCCTTTAGGTTGAGCCATGACACTAGATCTACTTGATCCCGAGAAAAAGAAACTGGATGTTCTTGTAGGAAGCAGAAACCAGTCGAATCACAAGAAAATTTTTACCACTTCCACTGCAGCCTTTGCTATATCAAATCGAGCTAAGTTGGCCACTGAAAATAAGGATGAATAGTATTATTAAGCAAACATACGCTTATTTGTAGTAAATGCTAAAGGTTTATGCAAAGAAAGGAACCGAAATTTGGAATCACAGTTTTATAAAGAGTAAAAAAACGAAGAAGAAAAAAATCCATATAAACAGGCTTCTAGGCACAAAACCCCTTGTTCAATCAAGATAAAGAAGAAATTAAGTTTGTAATTAGCGTCTAGGAACCTATGAAGGCAAATGAGAACGCTAGCAACAACAACTGCACATGACCAGTTCCCAGAAAGCTATACTTCAACTAAGCAACATACCAAATTTAATGGATGAACGATATAGAATGACCACTAGAACTAGAAAGAAAGTTAAATATTTGATTTCAGTATTTCAATCTACGCACCTGCTAATGTGTGGATAAATGAATTGAGGAGAAGCTTATTCTTCTTCTTGTCCGGCTTAGACAGAAGGACTATATTTTGACCAACATCATTCGCTTCCTTGAAGCTTCTGATAGGTCGCACAAAGTGTCGCCCTATAGATAGAAACCCGCACGAACAATGAATTAAAGCAGAAGAATCAATAACCATTTGAGACAATAAAATCAACAATTCAGAGAGAGTAAATAGCAGCTTCATACCTTGGGCGAAGGAGACGAGATGAAGGCAGAGTGAGATTAGGACGCGCAGAAGCGGCACTGGCGAAGACGTTGAGAAAGATGATGAAGAGAGCGAGAGATTAGGGCAGAAGCGGAAGAAGCGCGGCGGCTGGCGGGGTCGACGAAGAAGTAGCGGTGGCTGGCGGCGTCGTTAGGAGTGCGGAGGAGGGAGACGAAGGAGAAGAGGCAGAGTAAGTACAGGAGAGTAGGAGACGATCGAATTGAAGGGGATAAGCCAAGGGGAATTAAAGTTAGGTTTTGTTTTTTTAGTGTCTTTTGTAACGACAGTTCGTTGCCAAATTGCAAAATATTAATCGCAATGACAATTGTCGTTGCAACACATATATAACTTTTAATTGCAACGACAAAGTCGTTGCGATATAAAATTTCCAATTTTTACCACCAACTTGCGGCAAATTTGGGTAGAGGGAACTGAAAAATTTATATAGAGCAACAACATTGGCAATGCTTGTCAATTGTCGTTGCGAAAAATATTATTAGCAACGGCAAAATTTAGGTCGTTGCAAAAGCTCGTTGCTATAAATGGTTTTTCTTGTAGTGCGTCCTGGACCCGAAAGAATTTCCACACATACCATTGGCCCACATCATGACGCCAGCCATCCCAAGGACATCCGTCGAGTCAATGACGCCACTTGAAGAACTCGTCGCTATGGAAATAGGCTACCGACCAGAAGAAGACATCGTCAATACCAATGACGACTGGATGCTGCCTTACATCAGATGGTTAAAAGACGGCATTCTGCCCGACGACAAAACGGAAGCAAAAAGGCTCAAAGATTTGGCATCCCATCAGAAATCGTGTGCGAAAACGGCTCCCAGTTCATCAGTCGTAAGACTCGAGCCTTCTGCGACCAATGGAACATCAAGTTGGTCACATCCATACCTCGATATCCGCAATCCAACGGACAAGCCGAATCCAGCAACAAAATCATTATCAAACAACCTCAAGAAGCGCCTCACTAGGGCTAAAGGCAAATGGGCGGACGAGCTCCCGTTCATTCTCTGGTCCGACAGGACCACTCCAAAGAACACGACACATCTGAAATTATACCATTTCTGAACCAACAAGGTAAGACACTAACATATCTTCATATGTCATATATTGCTTATCATCGTATGCGCAACTACATATCTTCATATGTCATACATTGCTTATCGTCGCATTAACAAATACATATCTTCACATGTCATACATCGCTTATTATCGCATACACAACTCTATTTCTTGAAATTTAGCATTTGACACTAAGTAAGGACATCCTCCTTGCAAAAACATGAGTACAAAACGACATCGATATACATATTGGATCCAGTCATCCGCAAAAAGCGCTTACACTACATTTACACGATCGATCGGAACACAGGTGAGATGAACAACACAGGCACGTCGGCACACCGTCTGCCTTACACATTACATAAGGTTAAGACACCTTATTACATTTATGCAATAGAAACATATTGCTTACCTCCCCGACATAAAGTCATGACTAAACACAAACACATACATAAGGCCTCTTTCTTTACATACGGTAAGCCCTACTCGACGGAGCACACGGGCAAACCCGACATACATACGGTATGCCCTACTCGACGGAGCACATGGGCAAACCCGACATACATACGGTAAGCCCTACTCGATGGAGCACACGGGCAAACCCGACATACATACGGTAAGCCATACTCGACGGAGTACACGGGCAAACCCGACACACAAATCAACTATGAACAAATCGACTTGACATGTCACATTACATTTACATACATATTGGATCCAGTCATCCACAAAAAGCGCTTATACTACATTTACACGATCGATCGGTACACGGGGAGACGACTTACGGTTCAGCGGCACATTGCCCACCTTACACAAGGGAACCCATCTTATTTACGCAGCAAACAAACTGCTTTCCTCCTCGGTCTACACAAACGTCATGACTAACACACATTACGGGTGATAAACCCTACATACGGTACCTACAAATACACAAACCTGCGCAGTACACATTTACAAAGTTAACGCCTCACACGGCTACAACTTACGCACAACCCACCAACAAAAGCTTTTACGCAAACGGTGGTACAATACAATATACGTTTACGGAGTTAACGCCCGATGGCTAAAAACTTCAAATCAACGCTTTCAAAAGACAAAAGCTTTTACACAAGCAACGTCACATCACACCAATTCGTCGACTAGATACATAGCAGGACGAGTTCGGACAAATCAAATTACGAAGAACAATCAAAGGTCAGGGTCTGCAAACGTCACTTGCAGCAGGGGCCAAGTCGGGAGAAGGCTGGGGCTCAAGCAACACAGAGTCACCAGAATGGACCTCGTCCTTACCGGTACTTTCGACCAGAGATTCCTCTCTGACGTCGACCAGGTGGAAAAGCTCCGAGCCTGGATTCCCCTTCGGAAACAAGACCTTCATGGTCTCCTTACCCGCCTTCAAATCTCAGGTCCCCTGCTTGCCCTCTTCAAACTCTTTTATCGTCTCGACACACGACTTCAACGCGTAAAAAGCGCCTACGTCTCCTGCAACTTGACCAGTCGGAGACGCTGACACGACAGATAATACATAAAACACAAGCATACAAAGAGAAACGACATACTACGAACTACTTACAAAGACTTGTCCTGTCCAAGGCACTCGTCTTTTCTTACAATACATGCAACTCCTCCCCGGACAGACAAAGCATGCTACATTACAAGTCATCACGACCAAACATTTTGTGTCACTGCCAAGGCGCGAATGACAAACAAGTTGATCCATACACACAAAACACAATCGCACATAGCGCTTATACATAACACGATCGATCGGTACACATGGAATAGAGGAACAAAAATACGATGCATTTTTACAAGACATGTCCCGCTTGAGGTACACGTCTTATACAAAGTACTACAATGTTCTTCCCTGGAACTACACGACGTGTCACACACAATTACAGGTCTACGTGACCAACGTTACACGACTTGACCAGGAATCGACTGATGAGTCCACCTGCAAAACAAAGCAAAATGACAAACAAGGAGCGGTCTCCTGACCCTTCGTCATCACAAGAAACGCCCTCAGTCGTCTTTACACGATTATTGGCTATATTAAGTTGATTCTCAGTTTGAGCAATACACATGTCGGCCCCGTCGCCAGATCGCCTACAACAAAATCAAGATCATGCCAGAAGAAAGAGAAGTTATAAAATCAAACCGTCCCATCACTTGACGCTATGGCCCAGTTTAATTTTGGGGCTATTGTTGGGGTCGGAAAATCGACCATTCGTCCAATGGTCATCGACTGTTTGACGCAACCGGTCGGACGCATTAGACCTGTCGGACGCATCAGACCCGTCAGACGTGAGCCATGCGACCGTCACCTGATTCCTAGATGCAACGGACCAGCGAGATTTTCTCCTTTATTACTCCGAGATCTCCAATGGCTATATGCATTATTTCAGCCATCAATGAGGGAATCAACCATCTTTAAGAGGAGATCAAGCGTAATTAATGCAGAATCAAGGAGAGATCAAGAGCATTTAAGGAGAGATCGACGACATTAAATAAGGGATCAAGGGAGATTAATGCGGGAGATTCCTTCTCCTTGACTATATATACAAAGCTCCTTAGCTATTCTAAGATCATTGAATCCCACCCAAAAAGCCTTGTAATACGTCTATTCTTCTCCACTTCGTGTAATTAGAAGAACTTGTAAACATCCTCATACGATCGGAAGCTCTCACGCTTCGGACAATGTTCTTCTCTATCTAATGAAGATACGTCTTTCTTATGTCAATTTACATTATATTCTACTACATTTTATGCTATTTTACTCTTTTAGTTTCATATACTCAATCTTGTCACTATCGTCGCCTTGACTCAACAAACTAGTCGTCATTACTGTTTTTTCGACTCTCATGCCTAACGTTCGATCGATATGAATTTTAGCTATTTTACCCCGTCTAAGGCGATTTAGGTTGTCCGATCTTTTTGCCCCAAAACAATAGTGCAGCTAGGAAAACTCGTCTTATCTTTTAAATCGCTCGTATGCGATACTGTGATTCTGTGATTAATTAAGTTTCCCAACATTTGTCATATTTTCCGATAAGACTCAATTCCTTGGGAGTCTTCTCTTCAGTGCATATCTTATTTAATATTCATTCAGGGAAAGTACCGGGTTATGTATTGTTCCGTCGGTTATTATTCGAGGGACAATGATAGTAAACGGTTACGATCTCTCGAACCACTCTGCTTTGTACCCCTTGCCTGGTCTTTCATTAGACTAACCAACCGCAATTGTTCTCTGCATGGTTGGCTGGTGTCATCCGTTCAATTCGGCACATCAGATAAATTGCGGATCCGAGAAGGCTAGAACGACTATAAAAGCGAACGATGTTTTTGTTGTTATTTTAAGACTTTCGCTGTGTTAATTATGTTTTGTATTTAAGACTTCCGCTGTAATAATTCTGATAATGTATTTTGATGTATTTGGAATTATGCTGTAATTCTGAGACTTGATTTTAATGGAAGTTATGATATGTTGTATCATAACTGTGGTTTAATGATTTATATCAACTGGAAAAGCCTTGGGTGACATCGGGCAGTACGTCTGAGGTCACTGGCGGTAATACTTTCAAGATGTTATTTGGGGGTGTTACAGACTTGGTATCAGAGCTGAATTTTTTTCTTCTTACGGGTCGGGTTTAAAATGTTTTTCAGGAACAAAACTTTTATAAACCGATCACTCGTTTGAAACTGAGAAAGGTTTTAGAAGGCTATGAATTTTCGAATAAAATTTTTAACCGTTCATAGTCGTGCATTTTCTTGAAGTCTGATATGGAAGTTCACTCCCATGTCTAGAAAGACTAATTCTCGTCTTGTTACCCCGTAGGTTATGAGTGCATGCATTTCCCTTATGAGAGATTTGGAAGATGCCGAGATGGCTCCGCTATCTCCGACAAGGCTAAATTTCCCTACTCCCTCGAGATGCTTTGAGATCGGAGGACCTAGTAATCCACCCGAGGAAGTAAAGCATGTACTTCCTGAGTCAGTGGTACTTAGATCCAACGATGTTGTGACTCCAGTAGTGGAACCTGTTGAGCTTTCAAGGTACGCTAAAGGATATTACAACGACGACCTCGAGATTGAGTCGGCACCCGAAG
The DNA here is from genome assembly GCA_027886185.1 of Rheum nobile. Classification (NCBI taxonomy): domain Eukaryota; kingdom Viridiplantae; phylum Streptophyta; class Magnoliopsida; order Caryophyllales; family Polygonaceae; genus Rheum; species Rheum nobile. The sequence continues at coordinate 153,618 of WOAB01000342.1, read as the reverse complement.
AGGATCCAGAGGAAGATCCGAAAGAGGATCTAGAGGAAGATCCTGAAGAGAACCAAGAAGAACAGGGGCAAGAGCCCGATAGTTTGAGACACTCATTGGTGGACCATGAGGACACGGGGATGCAATTCCTCTACCCAAGTCCGCCACCCAAACCAATATGCGCGCCAATGACTGACGCTGACTGGGAATCACTCTATGTCGAGTACGGCATTAGAGAAAACGGACCATGAGAATTATCTGAGAACTCTGAGCCTAATCTTATTCGGAGAAGGCAAAGGTCGAGCCCTGAATTGCGCATGATACTTCATCAAAGCCAAGAGATCTCTTTTGAAGAGCAGCGGCTGGTGGACGAAATGACTGATCATGCTCAAAGGAGGGCAAGGCCAAGAACACCAGAGCCAAGGGATGAACCATGTGTTCCAGGGCCGAGTAGGGTCAGGAGTCCGTCACCGGATTCAGATGATAAACCTCGCTCAAAGAAGCCTTGTGTGAGGAGTTTGCCATACAGGAAACGTGTTTAGGGCACCTTGATATGGGCCAACGTTGACTGTAGTAGTTTCTTTTGCGTATATTTTGATATATATACGGTGAAGTTCAAGAAAATCTCCGAACAATTTTGTTCGAAAGCTCGGGAGATTCCTTTTGTAAAATCAGTAGCTCAGTTGAAAGTTCATCTATATAATTAACCAGTTGATCTACTCTGAGTCAATTTTATTACATTAAGTATGATAGAATGATATTAATGTATAAATTACTTGGAAATTGATCGGTAAACAGATGGTGAATACAAGGAACACTATCCGTACTGGTGTTGGGCCAAGCAATAACCCTAGACCAATTATAAGGAATGTTCCAGACCCTGTGGAGGAACACGAATCAAATTCCCATAATAACCCTGGAGGCAATGGCCAAGCTCAGGCCAACGCTCCGATGGTGTTTGATGCAGCGGCAGTTGCAGCTATTCGGGGAATATTTATGCAAGCATTCGTCGATGTTATGCAACCTGTTGCACCTCAGGCACAAGGTGTTCCAATTCCGCCAGAAATTCCTAGGTTCGTGGAACCTAATGTTCATATACACCGTGATGAGACGGCCAAGAATAGGGATAATTATGGTCGAGCACTGAAGACCATTAACTCTATGAGGTCGGACAGTTATGACGGAAAAGGAGAGCCGGTCAGGGTGGCTCATTGGTTTTCCCATATGGAGCGGTTGTTCCGCAATATCGAATGCACCGAGGCTGAGAAGGTGCATATAGCTTCGCTTCAGTTGAAGGGAGATGCTAGCGAATGGTGGGAGAACACTGGACTAGCTGATCGGGCTGATTTGAACTGGGGGATGTTCAAAACAAAGATGAATGATCGTTTCTTTTCCCAAGCCATGCGGGATGAGAAACACAAGGAATTCCTCTATCCCAGGAATGACGGATTGAAAGTGACCGAGCTAGCGGCCAAGTTCAATCATTTATTGCAATACGCTGGGTCTGTTGTGTCCAGCGAGGAACAGAAGATTTGGCATTTCCATGAGTGGAAGAGCCTAGACATTAAACCGATGATGTTGCGTCACGGATGTTCTACCTTGGAGCAATACGTGGATGCAGCGTATAAGTTGGAGGTGACTCTAGAAGAGTCAACCAAGAGACGGAATCGCCAGAGGTCGATGCAAAATCAATCTCAGGCAAGTGGATTTAAACGTCCTGCGCCACCGTCCAACTTCGACAAGTCTGGCAAAGCGAGGACATAAATGACTCAAGGAGGGTCAATACAACAATCGGGTCAGGGCAAGAGTCTGATCCAATGTCACAATTGTGGTACAGCTGGGCACAAAAACTTTGCGTGGCCGAAGGAAAAGAAGATGTGTTTTGGTTGTGGGAAGGAAGGGCATATGCAGAGGTTCTGTCGACAGGGAAAGCAGAAGGGAACGGAGTCACAGCAAGGGTCTGTTAACCAGAACAATCGACCTAGGTTCAAACCGACGGAGACTCCTAGTCCTTCGATGCAGACGACTGCACAGAACAAAGGCAAAGCCCCAGCTACTTCAGGAGGTCAGGGTCAACGCCTATACGAGATGCGTGAGGCTGATGGACCTAACGCTCTAGTTGCTCAAGGTACTTTATACCTTCATTCTACTTCTGTGTGCGTACTGTTTGATTCGGGTGCTACCCATTCCTTTATTTCAGAGAATTGTGTTAGTAAGTTAGGTTTAGTCTGCAACGAGGTTTGTGAACCTTTCGTTGTGAATCTTCCTAATGGTGACCATTTAGTGGGCACCAAGCATTTGTCAGAATTTTCGGTTACCATTCAAGGTAAGAAGTTTGAGGCAGATTTGATCTGTATTGCTATGGCCTCATACGACATTATTCTCGGTATGGATTGGCTGATGCATCATGGGGCGGTGATCGACTTTAGTTCAAGAACTGTAACGGTGTCATCTGGGGGCCAGTGTGTGTGCAAATTCAAGGGTCGGAATGACGCGGATAACGACAGGCTTATCAATGCGATGACTGCGTTTAAGCTACTTCGACAAGGTTGTGTCGGGTACCTTTGCTACCTGGAAACGCCTATGAAAGATGAACCAACAATTCTTGATATTCCCGTGATTAATGAATTTCCTGATGTTTTTCCGGAAGAGATTCCTGGATTACCCCCGAAGCGTGACGTGGAATTTTCTATCGATCTCGAGCCTGGTACCGCGCCGATTTCTAAAGCACCGTACCGGATGGCTCCTGCAGAGATGAAAGAGTTGAAGAAGCAACTTGAGGTTCTTCTCGACAAAGGTTATGTAAGGCCGAGCGCCTCACCTTGGGGCACTCCGGTGTTATTTGTCAAGAAGAAAGATGGATCGTTTCGACTTTACATCGACTATCGTGAGTTGAATAAAGTCACGATCAAGAACAAATATCCTTGGCCAAGGATTGATGATCTGTTAGATCAACTACAAGGAGCAAAAGTCTTTTCCAAGATCGATCTGAGATCTGGTTATCACCAGCTCAGGATTCGTGAGGAAGATATTCCGAGGACTGCATTCCAGACGAGATATGGTCACTACGAGTTCGTAGTCATGCCATTTGGACTTACCAATGCTCTAGAAGTCTTCATGGATCTGATGAACCGATGTTTTCACCAGTACTTGGATAAGTTCGTGGTGGTCTTCATCGACGACATTTTGATCTACTCCCCGAGCGTGAAAGCTCATGAGGAACATCTTCGGATTATTTTATCAGTCCTTAGACAAAATCAACTATATGCGAAATTGTCTAAGTGTGACTTTTGGATCAAAGAAGTGGCTTTCTTAGGCCATGTGATCAATGAAAAATGGGTGATGGTTGATCCCCAGAAGATTGAAGCAGTAGCCAATTGGAAGCGGCCTCAAAACGTGAAAGAGGTGCGTAGTTTTCTAGGACTTACGGGTTACTACAGACGGTTCGTAGAGGGATTTTCTAAGATCGCTCTACCTATGACCGGTCTGCTCCGTAAGTTCCACAAGATGTTTGTCTGGAATGACAAGTGCGAGACCAGTTTTCAAAAGCTGAAGCAATGTCTGACCTCTGCACCAGTATTGACGCTGCCAGAAGGAACTGATGATTATGCGGTCTATAGTGATGCTTTGAAAAATGGGTTGGGATGTGTGTTGATGCAAAGAGGCAAGGTTATTGCTTACGCATCAAGACAGCTAAAAACCTATGAAGAAAACTATCCGACGCATGATCTGGAGTTAACATCAGTAGTGTTTGCGCTGAAGATTTGGAGGCACTATCTCTATGGTGTGAGATGCCAAGTCTTCACTGATCATAAGAGTCTCAAATATATATTTACTCAGAAGGAGCTGAATATGAGACAGCGTCGCTGGTTGGAGCTACTCAAAGACTACGACCTCGAATTGTTGTATCATCCAGGCAAGGCTAATGTAGTAGCTGATGCATTGAGCCGAAAGACGCCGCACGAGACTGTAGTGGCTTTGCTTGTTGCTCAGACCAAGCTGAACCAAGAATTGTGCGAGATCGAAGTCTTGTACGATCAACGTCATGGATACCTGATTATGCTTGAGATTCAAGCTACACTTCTTGATCAGATCAAGGAGAAACATGTCGATGATGTAATTTTGGTGAAGCTACATAGCGAAGTAATGGACGGGAAAGCTCCCGGTTTCATGATTCAGGAAGATGGATCACTATGGTTTCAGGACCGGATTTGTGTGCCTGACGTTGAGGGTCTTCGCCAATTGGTGATGAGAGAAGCCCATTCGTCAGCCTATTCTGTACATCCAGGCTCTAGCAAGATGTACAAGGACCTCAGAATGAAGTTCTGGTGGCCCAATATGAAGTGGGATGTGGCAGAGTTTGTGGCAAAATGCTTGACTTGTCAGAAGGTCAAGATAGAACACCGAAGACCCGGTGGAGAATTGCTACCTCTTCCAGTTCCAGAATGGAAGTGGGAGGACATTGCAATGGATTTCGTCACAGGGCTGCCTAAAGCTCGAAGTCAGAAAGATGCTATATGGGTTATCGTTGATAGGCTCACGAAGAGTGCTCACTTTGTGGCTATCAAGACAACATGGGGAACCCAGAATCTCTCAGAAGTATTTTTACACGAGTTTATCCGTTTGCATGGTACTCCAAAGACCATTGTATCGGATCGCGATGGCCGATTCATGTCAAGATTCTAGAAGGAATTGCACAAGGCCATGGGAACCGAGTTAAGGTTCAGTACTGCGTTTCATCCTCAAACGGATGGACAGTCTGAAAGGACCATTCAGACCTTGGAAGATTTGCTAAGAGCTTGTGCACTCGATCGTCTGACTAGCTGGGAGGACAACCTGAGTCTGATTGAGTTCACATACAACAATAGCTGGCATGTTACTATCAAGATGGCTCCATTCGAGGCTTTGTACGATCGAAAGTGCAGATCTCTGATTTGTTGGGATGAGAATGCCGACAAGATTCTGCTCGGACCAGAGTTAGTCGAAAGGACCGCCTCAAACATTGCCTTGATAAGACAAATGATGTTGATAGCTCAGAGTCGACAAAAGTCTTACGCTGACCCGAAGCGTAGGAATGTTGAATTCGAGGTTGGTGACAGAGTATTTGTCAAGGTGTCACCATCCAAAGGTGTGTTTAGATTTGGTAAGCGTGGGAAGCTTAACCCTCGCTACATGGGACCATTTGAGATCCTTGATAGGGGAGGATCTCTAGCGTACCGTTTGGCATTGCCGCCATCGGCACATCTAGTGCACAACGTGTTCCACGTATCCTTGTTGAGGAAATATGTGCCAGATGAATCTCATGTGCTGAGTTATGAAGACATCGAGATCCAGGCAAATGGAACCTACGAGGAGATACCTGTGCGTATTCTCGAGCATCGTGAGAAGCAGCTACGCAGCAAGGTGGTACTGTTGGTACGAATTTTGTGGTCCAAGTCAGGAACCAAAGAGGTTACTTGGGAGACTTGGGAAACTGAAGAGGATATGCTTAGACGCTTTCCCGAGTTATTTTCGGCCTAGAATAGCCAAGTGTCGGGGTCGAAACTTCTTTTAAGGGGGAGGTAATGTAATATTCCTCATTTTATAAGGATATTTTGGAAATTTTTTCCAACTCCTGTATTACAAGTCAGATTAATTTTAGAGAGGTTCGGACATTCTGTAAATTGTTTGATATCTGTAATATTTTTTTGAGTAATATAAAATACAGTTGACGTATGTTCAAGGTTAAATAGTCGTTCGTGTACGACTGTATTTAACCCGGATTTAAGATATTTAACCCAAGATTTAAAACGGACAAGAGGGTGAAAAATGGCCTTGACCGCACCCCGCAGTCAAGTGGCCGCACCCGCGGCGAGGACCAGTTCTGAAGCAATCAGGTGAGGCGGTCACTAGACGCCACCGCACCCCGCGGTGGGATATTTTTCTTTGGCAGAGTTATCCTCTTCCCCTGCAAGTGGCGCCGGTTGTCAGGCCTAGCCTCGCCTAGCCTCCCTTGCTGGTCTCCTACTTGTTCCCTGCTGGGGGAGCTCTTGGTTGGCTATAAAAGGGGTCGAAATCAGAAAGGGAAGGAGCGTCATCTTCCTCCTCTGTTTTCTCCTCTGAAAATCTCCATTGAAACCAAGCTTTTGAGCTTTGTTTGAGAAGGTGGTCGAACCCCCCTTTGAGTGTTTACAAGGGTACTCACTAGTAGTATTTGAAGGTGCAAGGAGTATTAAGATCAAACCCCAAACGAGTCGAGTTGGGTGAGTTTTCTAAACCTTGCTGTCGAAGCCTTCGCCACTGTGACCCCACCGCACCCGCGGTAAGAGCTCCACCGCACCCACGGCGAGCTGTCCGTGTGTGTGTGTTCTTGGGAGTTGTGGTCTTGAGAGAGTCTCGGTTCCTTCGATTCTTTTTATATTCTTTTAGATTCATATTTGTGGATATTGAATCTAACTTAGGATCTCGTCATGGGTCATTTCTTAGGGATTTTTAATCCGAGATCTATCCCAGTTCCAGATCCAGGAACCCGGCGTTTCTAAGCTTTGTTCGAGCTCGACTAATCTAAGACAAGTGGCGGTTCGCTCTTGCTCATCATTCTATAGTTCAATTAATTATCAATTGTTTAGTTGTTAATTAATTTGGGATGATTTACTGATTTATTGTTCGTTGGGAACAACTTTGTTAATAATTGATTAAAAGATGATATTATACTAGGTTGTATATCTGCTAGAACAACGCTAGTATAAATATATGTTTATGATGTTGGCCATGCTGGCTTTGATGTGGACTATTACTGTGTTGAACTGTTAGTTAGCACGAGTATTCGTAGGAACGCTTGGACTTTGCGAGGTCCATTCATTTCTTTATAACTTGGCAAATAACAGGGCGATCAAGACCCTATGCCAAACTTACTGGTCATGACCAACCGTGATGTGGATATAGAGGCTTGGACTCTGCGATGTGGATATAAAAGCTTATAACGTGATGTGTGTTTTGGAATTAAATAAGATAAGTGCCGTTAGTCGCACATAACTAATATACCTTCGGCGAGTAGTGCAGCTAGGCGATAGTGCAGCTAGGAAAACTCGTCTTATCTTTTAAATCGCTCGTATGCGATACTGTGATTTTGTGATTAATTAAGTTTCCCAACATTTGTCATATTTTCCGATAAGACTCAATTCCTTGGGAGTCTTCTCTTTAGTGCATATCTTATTTAATATTCATTCAGGGAAAGTACCGGGTTATATATCGTTCCGTCGGTTATTATTCGAGGGACAATGATAGTAAACGGTTACGATCTCTCGAACCACTCTGCTTTGTACCCCTTGCTTGGTCTTTCATTAGACTAACCAACCGCAATTGTTCTCTGCATGGTTGGCTGGTGTCATCCATTCAATTCGGCACATCAGATAAATTACGGATCCGAGAAGGCTAGAACGACTATAAAGGTGAACAATGTTTTTGTTGTTATTTTAAGACTTCCGCTGTGTTAATTATGTTTTGTATTTAAGACTTTCGATGTAATAATTCTGATAATGTATTTTGATGTATTTGGAATTATGTTGTAATTCCGAGACTTGGTTTTAATGGAAGTTATGATATGTTGTATCATAACTGTGGTTTAATGATTTATATTAACTGGAAAAGCCTTGGGTGACATCGGACAGTACGTTTGAGGTCACTGACGGTAATACTTTCAAGAGGTTATTTGGGGGTGTTACAGGTTGTTGTGACTAACAGACCCTTGTTGTGACTCAGCTCCCTTCTGTCTCCTTTGCGGACAAAATGTATGCAAGTGCCCCTCCTTTCCGCAGGCAAAACACGTTCTCTTGTCCTTCGGACACTCATTGCTCTTGTGCCCCGGTGTGCCACAATTATAACACTGGATCAGACCCTTGCCCTGACCCGAGCGTTGAGTGGAACCTGCCTGAGTAACCTTCGTTCTAGCCCGACCAGACTTGGCAAAGTTCGACGGTGGCGCGGGTCGCTTGAACCCACTTGCCTGAGACTGGCTCTGCGTCGGTCTCTAGCGATTGCGCTTCTTCGCCGACTCCTCTAGAGTCACCTCCAACTTATAAGCGACGTCCACATACTGCTCTAGAGTAGAGCATTCGTGGCGCACCATCAAAGGCTTGATGTCTGGGTTCATCCACTCGTGGAAATGCCAGATCTTCTGCTCCTCACTAGACACTTCCGGCCCAGCATACTGCAACATGTGATTAAATTTGACCGCAAGCTCAGTCACCTTCAACCCATCCATCTTCGGATACATGAACTCCTTATGTTTCTCCTCCCTTATAGCACGGGAAAAGAAACGACCGGTCATCTTGGTCTTAAACATTCCCCGGTTTAAACCAGGATGATCAGCTAGACCTAGGGTTGAACAAAAACCAGACCAGACCGGAAAATTGGACCGGTCCGGTCTCCGGTCCAAGTATTTCCAGATTTTTGGGTTCGGGCCGGTCCGGGCTAATACCGGTCCGGTCTGACCCGATTTTTTTTAAAAAAAATATATTCTAAACCCTAATTTATTATGTTATCTGACTTATCTGATATCTCACCTCTTCTCTTCACTAGCCGCCTCTCTTCTCCTGTTCTCCATCTGATTCTCCTCTCCATCCAGCTCTCCTCTCCTAGATCTTCTCCTACTCGTCGGCAAGCCGTCGCCGGCCAGACTGATACGGACCCACAGGCCACAAGTCCCACAAATCACTCCAGACCAGCTGCCTCTCCTCTCCATCCGATTCTCCTCTCCATCCAGCTCTCTTCTCCTGGGTCTTCTCTTACTCGCCGGCAAGCCGTCTCCGGCCAGACTAATACGGACCCACAGGCCACAAGTCCCACAACCCAAGCTCGAATCTCTCTTTCTTGGCTCAGGTTAGTCTCTCCCGTCTTGGCTCTCCTCTTTCTCGTTTTTTTTCCGTCTCTTTACAGTTTCCATTTCTTGAAAACATTGAGAAATTGGTGGTGGTTGGTCATTGCTTCTATTGCTGGTGTTTGACGGTGCCAATTTTTTTTGCTTCTAACTTCTAAGGGTTGAGATAAGTTTTTTATTAGGGATTAAAGGCTTCACAAATTTAGGGTTATCAGTAAATCATTCGAGGCTTCACAAATTTAGGGCTATAAGCCTATAATGACATCGGATAGTTATTTTTTTCCAGTGAATGTTTCCCAGTTGCTATAGATTTAGGGTTGAGCATCATTCACTGGAAAACAATTTGATCCCTTTAGTTGTTTTCCAGTGAATGATTTTGGAGTATTGAGTATTTCTGATTTAGTTGTTATTTGTTAAGCATGTTTCACATTGTAAGTTTGTAACTGATTCACAAACTTTCTTTGGCCTCTCTGAATTTATATTTCCGATTTCTTGAATGTACATACAGATGTCGACCTCCAATATCCAAAGGCAAAGCACTAAAAGAACTCGAGGGTCGGGCATATCAAAGTCAAAAGAAATTCAATCCGGTTTAACCAGCGATACTCCTGATGCTTCTGAAAATTCCATGGACAACATGGATGAGGATTTGAGTGCAAAAAGTGAAGTGCCAGTTTTGACAAAAGAAGAACCACCGAAAAAGAGAGCTAGAGAGTATATTGAATTCAAAGGAAGGATGGAGTATTGGAAAACTTTTAAGAAATATAAGGATGAAAATGACAAGGTCAGAGCGGAATGCATCTACTGCCTGAAGACATATGCAGCTCATTTGAATGATATCGGTTGCAAGAATATCAAGAAGCATTGGGAGACATGTGTAGAAAATCCAGAAAACAAGACCAAAGGTACCCAATCTAAAATTATTTTAGAGAGGGTTGATGAATCAGGTCAAGGTAAAATGAGAAATTGGGTGTTGAATCAAAATGATGCTAGGACTTCACTAGCTAAAATGATAATTATGGATGAGATGCCATTTAGATCAGTAGAAAGACCTGGTCTGAAGTTGCTACTTAGGGCAATTAGCCCCACATTCAAGGTTCCTTCACGTTGTACGGTTGCACGAGATTGCTATGCTATGTACTTGAGTGAAAAAGTTCTGCTAAAAGCTTTTGTTAAGTTGAGTTGTCAGAGTGTTTGTATAACAACTGATTCTTGGACTTCAATTCAGAAAACCAATTACATGTGTGTCACTGCGCATTTTATTGATAATGACTGGGTGTTGCAGAAAAGAATTCTGAATTTTTGTCCAATTGTTGGCCATAAGGGGGAAGATATTGCTAGAGGAATTGATGACTGTCTTAGGCCTTGGGGTTTATCTGATAAAGTTTTTACCATAATTGTTGATAATGTGAGTTCTAATGATTCAGCTGTTACTGCCTTTAAAGATTTGATTAGATCAAATGGCTCTTGCATTAATAAAGCTAACCATATGCACATGAGATGTGTAGCTCATATAGCTAATCTTATTGTGTTTGATGGATTGAAGTTGCAAGTTAAGTGCATTGATAAAGTGAGGGCTTATGTTAAGTATTGGAGGGGTTCTCCGTCAAGGATTAGGTTGTTTGAAGAACAAGCTGTAAAATTGAGGGTTGAGACACATTGTTCACTGATTCTTGATTGTCCTACACGTTGGAACTCAACTTACGATATGCTGCAGGTTGCATTTAAGTACAAGGTTGTTTTCTCTCGATTGGATCCTCCAAAAAATGCTAAAGGTGAGAGTATAGGAGAAATCACACCAACTGAGTGGAAAAAGGTTTGGGTCCTTGTGACTTTTTTGAAAGAATTCTTTGATTTCACAAAGGACGTGTCTGCTTCTTCTTATGTTACTGTGAACAATGTTTTTTTTTTACATTGGTAATATTGTGACTGCATTGGATACTTGGATAATAAGTGAAGATTTAGATTGTCAAGCCATGGCTTTGGAAATGAAGGGCAAGTGTAACAAGTATTGGGATGATATAGAGAAGATGAATATGATGATTTTTGTTGCCATCATTCTAGATCCAACCTATAAGTTTGCTATGGTGGAAATGGGTCTACAAGACTTGTATGGGAATACTAAAGGAAATGAATTAGCAAAAAAGGTTAAGGCGTTTGCTGTTGGATTATTTGAGGAGTATAGAAGTAAATATAGTCGTCTTGTTTCTCGTCATGATCAAGCTACTGAGGAGACAAGTTTGGCTAGACAAAGGGAGAAACCAATTTCTAAGTTTTTGAATAATCTCAACCAGAAAAGGAAACAACTCGACGATTCTGATATTGGGGTCACTGAATTTGATCAATATTTGACTGAGTTAAGGAGTTCAGAAGATCAAAATCAGATATTGGTCTGGTGGAAAAGGCATGAGGTTCGGTTTCCTATTATTGCACGCATGGCTCGTGATGTTTTAGCCATTCATATCTCTACTGTCCCTTCTGAGTCAGCCTTTACTACTGGAGGACGCACTCTCGATAAATTTCAAAGCCGCTTAACTCCTAAGGTATGCTAATTCTTTTCCTTGGCTTAGTTACATATTTATTTAGTTATTCTTGTTTTAATCATTTTACATTTTGATGCATGTGGTAATAAGACGGTTCAAGGACTCATTTGTACACAAGATTGGCTTCTTGCAAATTTAAGCTCTAGCATTGATGATGAGGGTGATTCTACAACAATGCTTGTAAAAATGGAAGAAGGTACCCTTTATTTACTTTTGCAATATTTTTGTAATAGATATAACACATTTAGATTTCTGATTTTTTAAGTTCAATACTTCAATTTGATTTAGATGTGGAGAAAGACATCTCGTCAAGTGTGTTATCTTTAGCTGACAAGGAACCGATTTACTTTTGAGATCAAGGTAATATACTATAATCATGTGATATTTTGATTTCTTTTCTGCCTCTGTTATAAGCCTCTGAAGAACTCTGAGACTGAGCTAAGATGCACAAACTGAAAAATACACAACACAACAGAATAGCCCTGGAAATCCTTCTCAAACCCATTTCCATAACAACTCCCCCTATTTTTTATCATTCAAGCAAAGGGGTATTTGGATTCTTGCATGAAGTAGAGATTTGGGTCTTGTTTGGTTGTGAAATTGAGTGAGCACATGAGGTTAGGAGTGAATGCAAATGAAGCATTGTTGTCAAATTAATTTAAATCTTGGCTTTGTTTCAAAGGTTTAGGGTGTGAGACTGGGAAGGAAATGCAAACCAGTGTGTGTATCTTGAAAGTGGAGGGGATAAGAATTGAATTTCTATAACCAGAAACTGACAGGAAGATGAAAATTAGTGGGTTACTCCTCAGACTCAGAAATGACAATGAAATAGCTCCTCTTCATTTAATTTTTGTAGTTCATTCAGTCATTCTGGTCTACTGTTTCTGGTCCCAATGATTGGAGTGGTAAATTTTTGTACACGGGCAATCCTAAAATTGGCATTCCACATACAATTTTAATAGAATGCAAGTGACATATACAAGTGTAAAATAACTCTACTAGCTTATTCTGATTTGTGCTTAACTGTATTGTAGTATGGAATGGTAGGTAGGGTGTGATATGGCTACTGAATTTCTGATCATATGGATTGATTTATGCAGATTTTGGAAGGAAGATAAAGTGACAGACATTGCTAATTTGCTAAGCGGAAGTGAAAGTGAAAGAATTGAAGGGTGGTTTTTTTTGTAAATGACTTAAGTGTTAGAAACTTTGGATGTAATTTTTTGGATGGTTTTGATATCTTAAAACTATTGTAAACTTGTATGTAATTTTTTGGGTAAGCAAGTTAAGGGTGGAATTTATGTAATTTTTAGTATGTGGGTCTGCTGAGTGCTGAGATAGCTAAAGTTGCAGGGTTTGTAATTTGAAATCTACTAAACTTGCAGGGTTTGAGATTTAGTGTAGTTGCTAAATTTTGCTAAACTTCCAGGTTTGTAATTTGGACATTTAGTGTAGAACTATTTGGACCGGTCCAAATAGGACCGGACCGGACCGGAAATTTCCGGTCCGGTCTCCGGTCCATCATTTTGGGGGTTCCGGTCCGGTCCGAGTCGGGCCGGTCCGGGTCCGACCGGTCCGGGTCGGTTTGGTCTGGTCCGGTCCGGGTTTGGACCGATGCTCAACCCTAGCTAGACCGGTGCTTTTCCACCATTCGCTAGCCACCTCCTTCAGTTGAAGGGAAGCAATATGCACTTTTTCAGCCTCAGTGCACTCGACATTTCTGAACAACCTCTCCATGTGCGAGAACCAATATGCCACTTTGACTGGTTCCCCCTTACCATCATAGCAGTCGGGCCTCATAGAGCTAATGGCCTTTAAAGCTCGGCCATAGTTCCCTCTGTTCCTGACGGCATCATCATGAGGCATATGAATAGCTGGCTCCTCAATTTCAGACATAACCTGAGGAACCGGCACACCCTGTGCCTGAGGTACAATTGGTCGCATTATATCGGTGACCGCTTGCATAACGATCCCTCGAATAGCTTCTATAGCCGTGGCGTCAAACACCACTTGAGGATTGGCTGGAACTTGGCCACTGCCCACGGGGTTGTTGTGAGAGATTGATTCGCTCTCATCCCCTTGATTTGCAGCGCTCCTCAAATTCAGCCTGGGGTTGTTGCTCGGCCCAGCACCGGCCCGAATAGTATTTCTTGTGTTCACCATCTGTTCACCGATCAATTTTCCAAGTATTTCACATGATTAATACCATATTTAAAATGCACAACGCATAGAATAGACTTGAAATAGATCAAACTGATAAACTTTTATTGATGTAGTGAACAGAAACTGAGTTTGATGAGTTTTTACAGAAAATCCCTCCTAAGCGAAAAACAAAATTGCTAGGAGGCTACAACTCTAATCAATGAAACAAAGCAACAAAAAGAAATCACTACGGCCCATCACTGCCTTGTTCATGGCGCCATGAAGAGCTTCCTATACCCAGTGGACCTCTGACATCTTCTCTTCGGAGGTTGAACTCCTCGATCATCCTCGGGTTCTGGTGTCGGACTCCTCGACCTACTAGGGCTCGGAGCACATGGCTCATCCCTAGGTCTCGGTACCCTTGGTCCCTCTCCGGACACAGGAACACTCGGCCCTCCCCTGTGAACCGGTGGGTAGCAAAACTCCTCAAGGAACCCTGGTTGGAAATCTGCCCTGTTCACCTCGTACTGAGGATTGAGTAGCAGTCTGGCCTGACGGATGTACTCCTGGAGCTCGCGAACGTCCTCTAGCATATGGGAGAGACTGAGTTCTGCCTCATAAGTCCTCTCCTCTATATCATACAAGGCATTCATCCACTCCTCCATGCGCTCCTTAAGCACTCGGGGCCTAGGCCTGGCCGGTTGGGTCGGGACCACCCTCGGGATACCCATCGCTTCCCAAGGCCTTGCCCTCATGCGAGCACGCTCAATCATCTCCTCTACCTGACGACGAGCCTCGGAGGAAACCCTCTCGCTCTGATGAAGCACGTGCCGAGAAGCAGGGCTCACCATCGGCCTCCTCGGAGTGGGGATAAACTGCGGGTCCCCTGGTGCATCCAGTGGCCCGTATCTCCTCCTGCTAATACCCGAGATCCCAAGCGCCTCCCAAGCGGCAGGGGACAACGGCGTATACTCCTCATCAGGCGGCAACTCTGGACTCGGGAAAATGATTTGCATTCCCGGGTCCTCACTATCCTCAAGCAAGTGCTCTAGGCCATCTGACTCATAGCCATGCACCTCGAGGTCCTCTTCAAGGTCCTCTTCCTCCGGATCCTCTTTCGGATCTTCCTCGGGATCCTCTTCCACCTTGAAGTCGTCGTCGTAGTACCCTCCATGGTACTCCGCCGACTCCTCCTCTGTGTCCTCCCTTGGGTCTGCCTCGGGCTCTACCTCGGAAACTCTTGCCCGGTCGGACACCAACACTACCGACTCCTCGAGTACGGTCTTCACCTTCTCGGGTGGACAACTTGGCTCCCCGACCTCAATGCATTGAGGGGGAATTGGAACCTCAAGCCTAACTGGAGATGGCGGAACCACCTCAGCTTCCTTCTTGTTCCTGAGTTGCGATACGAATGCGCCCATATCCTGCGAGGCGGCAAGAAAAGATTAGTCTTTCTAAATATAGAAGCGAACTTACTATATCAGACTGGAAAGAAGGCACGACTTGAATGACAAAGATTTCAAAACAGCACATTTTACTTAAGTATGGTTTCATTCAAAAAATTTAACTTTTGGATTTAACCAACAACTTTTCACAAAATGAACGGGTAAACGGTTTATAGAATTTTTGTTTTAGGTAACCTGCTTTGAAAACCCAACCCGTTTTAAAACTTTCGGCTCTGATACCAAATCTGTAACACCCCCAAATATTCCCTTGATAGTATTACCGCCAGTGACCTCAGAATACACATATGGGGTCACCCAAGGCTTAACCATTTTATAACAATCATATAATAACGCAATATTATGAAATTTCCAAATATTATTCAAACCCAAGTCATGGTTTTACAACTGTTAATGCCAAATATAACCAAATACAGAATTGTTTCAATACAGTAGAAGTCTTTAAAATAGATAAACATCACGAAGGGTCTTGATCTGCGCAATCTCACGCCTAGGATCCTTAACCTTGAAAACTCTTTAAACGTCATCTGCCTTCATCATCGCGTACTAGCCTTCACGGAAAGGGAGTTTACCTAATGTGCCGTATGAGACGGATGACACCAGTCAACCATGCAAAGGAAAATAACCGGTTGGTTAGTCTAATGAAAGACTACGCAAGGGTAAAAATAGAAAAGGTTCTAAGTAGTCGTATTAGGTTACACATGTCGCTTCTCGAATAATAACCGATGACGACAGTGAACCTCACCACTCTACGAAAACATACGGAAATGTATGAACAAAAGAAGACTCCAAAAGAGTGAGTCTTATGGGAAACGTATTAAGAGAAGACTCCAACAGATTGAGTCTTAACGGAAAGTATGACAAGTGTTTGGGAACGTTATAGTTTCACACAAGCGTTAAAAACGACTTGATCATTTGGGTCCACGACCAACCTCACCGCGCAATGCGAATTCAGATTTGGAAAGAGGACTTACTCTAACCGAAGTCCGAGCGGGTTCCAAGTTGTACTTCTCGCCCGAAGGTTCATTAATTACGTGCATAACCGCACTTATCTTATTTAATTACAAAACGTGCATTCACGTTAAAGCTTTTAGTATATATATCATCTCGATACGAGAGATATCTGGGGAATATATCCCGATTGTCGGCACCAGCAGTGTGCACCACCACCTATACTCGGATAGGGGTAGGTCATGACCAGGAAAGTACTAGGACAAAATCCTCCTAATACCAGTTATAAAGAAACGACTAGACCTCGCAAGGTACATAGCGTTCCTACGAATATTCGTTCTAACTACACAGTTAAGTTCACACAATAGTCCACACCAATACCATCACGGTAATGACAAGTATAATAGCGTTGTTTCTAGCAATATATATTATAATATCATATTTTAACCACATCATTTATAAAATTTGTTCCCAAACGAAAACAACACTGCATTCCAATTTAATTAACAATCAGAAATAATTGATAACTAACGGAAATATGGAATGATAAGCAAGAGAGAACCGCCACTTGCCTTAATTGAGACGAACGTAGTTGTCGGGTTTCGAGTATCTGGGAACTGGAATCTGGTTACGGATTCCTACGACGAAACAACGACAAAACCCTAAGTTAGATTCGATACGAACGGGTAAAATATACGAACGAAAGAATCAAAAGGAAACGAGGGTCAAAGCCGTGACCGGGCTCCTCCAATCCACGATCGCGGTTTGGATTTCCGCGGTCGCGGATTTCTGGGCAGAGTCGCGGTCACAGTGTTCATAGTCGCGGATCTCCCCCTGTTGCGACCCTAAATCGGTTTGAGGCTCACCGATTACGACGACGATGATGCTAGCGACCACTCCTCGGCTTCAAACAAGGCTCACCACCACTCCAAGCTTCCAAGGCACCACTGACGACCACGAAGAACTTCGGCGACAACTCCGACGAGACACGAATTCCGGCGAGGGCACGAACGAGAGAAAGAGAGCGAGATCGGGAGCTGTGGATGAAGATCTCCATGGCCTCCACCTCCCCTTTTATAGAGCAAAGGAAGCCCAACGCCGAGAAGACGAAGCAATTGGCCTCCCCCCGGCGTAATGGCGGCATCCGAACCGGCAAAACGCGCGAGTTTCTGGAAGAAGACGACGAACAAGTTTCCGCGGTCGCAGAAACACTTCCGCGGTCGCGGAAATGCCGCGATCGCGTCTTTGACCTCTGGTCGCGGTCTCCCTCGCGGACTCAAGCTAAAATTAAATTCCAGTACCCATAAACATACTCTAAGGCCCGATAATACCTCAAACGTATATAATAACGTCTAAAAGATTATTATAGAGATTGTAGAAGTTACAGAAATTCCGAATACGCCAAACGCGTCTCGCTTACAGAACGAGGGTTGGAAAAATTACCCAAATACCCTTACTGAAATTGAGGGATATTATAGGATCCGTCGCAATTTAACTTAATTTTGCTATCTTTTGGTTTAGACCATTTGATGTTTTTAATTTTCGTGCAGTTTCTTGTTTTTTCTTTTCCTTGTTTATTAGTGTTCCAGTTTTCCGAGTCAATGATTTTTGTTCTTTTCCAATTGGAGCTCATATAATTAATAAAGATTAATAATTCTTGGTTGTTTTTGATATTGTGGTTGTCATGCAATAATAGCTTGATATTCCGTTGGTACCAAATACCTCACCAAATAGTAGACGTTGATATGAACTCATCACTAGAGATTTTTTTATCGTAGTTCTTCTATGATATCAGTTATATTTCTATTATCTGTGTATATGGAGGAGATTATGTTGAAATATTTGGGATTATTTTCCTTATTGTCTGCATAGTATATGGACATTCCATAAGAATGTGGCTTAGATTTTCAATGTTGGAATTGCAAAAAGTACAACATGAAGGTGTATGAATCCATTTTCGATAATAATCTTTCCTTTGTTGGGAGTCCGTTTTTCGTTATATTCCATAAGTTGTTTTTTTTGGATATGTATCAAGTTTCCATATCCAGACATTGTTATAATTCGGGAGTCTTTAGTTGTTTCTAATCATGTCCATTGCGGCTTTAGTAGTAAACCATCCATTCCGACTATGTTCCCAATAGAGACGGTTTGTAAAGTTATGATGCGACAATGGTGTGGAGATGATTGAAGCTACAGTCTCTGTAGGAAGGTATTGCTCCAGTTTGGTTATATTTCATTGTATGTTGTTGTCAATAAAGTTAGCTACCTTTGCATTTGTATCAATATCGGTATTCTATTTCACAATGTTTTCTAGTGGCGATTTTGTTGTCCATTTGTCTGTCCAAAACTTTATCGACATCCCATCACCTACTTGCCAAGTCAATCCCTTTTTAAAGTTGTCTAAAAGACCCGTTAGTTTTGCCCATTGCCATGAGGAGTTTCCATGTTGTGTATACTCCAGGATGTCTGTATTTTTTAGATATTTTTCAGTAGTAATTTGCACCCAGTAATTTCTCGGTTCTACTAGGATTTTTCCTAGTAATTTGTATTGGAGTGCACAATTCATGTCAAAGGACTTTCTAATGCCTAGACCACCATTTTTCTTTGGTCTACATATTGTGTCTCATCCAATTAGTGGTTTATGAGAATCGTTCTTATTCCATACGA
Organism: Rheum nobile; assembly: GCA_027886185.1. Classification (NCBI taxonomy): domain Eukaryota; kingdom Viridiplantae; phylum Streptophyta; class Magnoliopsida; order Caryophyllales; family Polygonaceae; genus Rheum; species Rheum nobile. The sequence continues at coordinate 135,016 of WOAB01000342.1, read as the reverse complement.
ATTTTCTATTGATTTTGTCTAATTCATTAAGGGTATCTTGTGGTAGCATAAAGCTTTGCATGACGAAATTTGGTCGTGATGCAAGATTTGTTTGTATTAATGTTCTTTTTCCTGCTTGGGAAAGAGAGTTTGTTTATAGCTATGGCTTTGTTCTATCGTCTAATCGAGATGAGAACCGTTTGAGGCATTTCAAAGTAAGGAAATCTTGGAATAAGAGGAGGAATCTGATTTTTTTTGTTCCCTACCATTACTTGGAAACAACCAGGGATTTGGTTTTTATTATGGAATAAGAGGAGGAATTTGTAAAGTGAAAAATATTACGTATTCTATCAAAAAAAAAATTGTGCGTCTCACGCGTTTAAATGAAAGTTGGAGATGCGGGGTATGATATCTTTATACCTCTCGCATGTTAAGACCATCTTCAATGGTGATACTCATTTCAAATATCTTATTTTTCTTTTTTGATTTTTCTCTCTCTTCCATCTCATTTTATGATACTTTATATCACATTAGTGATATTTGTTAGAGTATCTTATTTTACTTTTTTTAAACTATTTTTTATGGGCCCATAATTCTTTTCATCTTTTCCCTTTGCTTTTAATAATAAAAAATTATAAACCACAAAAAAAGATTTATCATTAATTTGTGTCATATGTGTAAGAGTGAGTATCATCTTCATGATACTTCTCTCCACTCACTACCTTGATTCTATGATCAATTCTTACATTCTTTTATATATATTTTTTAAAATTGCTTATAATATCCAAAATACCACCATTAAAGATGTTCTAAGAGATTGCTCTACCATCCGGGCTACATCCTAGACAAAATATTCACATTTTTACTAATTTTTTGTTAAAAAAACTGAAAATTCACATTTTTACTTCTGAAAAGGGAGTTTGGGCCGATTCAGATATTTTTACTGGGCTGTATACAGAAATTTATAAGATCCGTATAATCCAGTCCATGGGCTTGTCAAATCGATGGATCACCAGACCCGATTTCGCAAACGCACTTCGTTGAAAGCTTAAAACCCTAACCCTAACGCCATTGCTGAGGTTCCGTTTTCTGCAGCCTTACGACGACGGAGAACACTCTCATTGGGCAAGCATTCGCTTGAAGCTCCCCCGACTCGCAACCATGGTGGCCGCTAAGAAGACCGTAAGATCTCGCTATGTCTATCGATCACGTTGCTTTTTCCGCGATTCATTGTTTTCTGATCCACTATCATTTGCGTTGGACTGAGCGGTGGCTTTTCTTTTCTCTTCTTCTCGGATTTGTGCGAGCAGAAGAAGACTCATGAGAGCATTAACAACAGGCTTGCCCTGGTGATGAAGAGTGGGAAGTACACGTTGGGCTACAAGACCGTACTCAAGACACTGAGAAGCTCTAAAGGTGACTCATTTCAATACCATCTGAAAAAAATGTTTTCCATCTTGATGGAATCGTAGTTTTTCTGATGAATGAACTATGATGTTGGCATTTCTTTTGTTGGCCGCGCTTTCATATGGTTTAGCTAGTACATTTGATTGCTAGAGACGTTGAATGTAGCTTTATTTTGGGCCTGTTGTAGTGATGAGTAAGCTTAATTCGGGGCATTATTCGGTTCTTCTTTGTGAAGGCATTGGATGAGTTTATAGAATGTGTTTTGCTAGTGGGTTTGAATATGTAAGCCAGCCAGTGGTGCAGAGGAGTTTATAGAATGTGTTTTGCTAGTGGGTTGGAACGATATATAGATAGATAGATAAATGAGGATGTGAATTTTTGTGGTGGAACTGATTGCAATTCCCATGGATAGTTGAACATCAGAATTCAGAATAGGTTGCCTTTGAATTTAATGTGAGCTCATGAAATCTAATATCCTTTCTTGTTTTTTGATTTATGTTTATTTTGTATCTCCTCTTTAATAAGATCAGCATGTGAGCTATAGTATGAACCGATCTTTTCGATTTGTTGTTTTCAGCCAAGTTGGTAATCATTTCCAACAACTGCCCACCCCTCAGGAAGTCTGAGATAGAGTACTATGCCATGTTGGCAAAGGTCGGAGTTCACCATTACAACGGGAGTAAGTTCCTAACATATTCTTTTCCTGACCTGCAATTTATTTATCATTTCTAAATTGATCTAGCATTGCGACAGGCCGACAGTCCATGTCTTAGTAGAATTTAATCGATTTAGGCAACATTTTGTAATGCAATTGGTCTGTAAGATACTTAGCTGCATAAACTTGTGGGTTGAATGCCTATTCTTTGGGTTGACTGTGTCTTTGTTCTGATATACTTTCTTCTGGCAGATAATGTTGATCTAGGAACTGCATGTGGAAAGTACTTCAGAGTGTGCTGCCTCAGCATTATTGACCCAGGTACTCTTTGTGCCAGTTATCATATCGGTTTCCCAATTTATAAGTAGTAAATGGCTTCTTCTTTTCCTAATCATCGAAACTGTTTACAATTTGCAGGTGATTCTGATATTATCAAGAACATGCCAAGCGACCACTAAGGAGCAGGGTGGAAAGGAAAGCTGTTCTTGAGTGGAACTCCTCTCCCATGTCTTCCGGCAGCAATTGTCACTATGTTGTCATGAGCCTTGCATTACAAGATCCCATTTTACTTGGTAGAATTCTTTCTTGCACTCAGTTTTGTTGACCTTATCATGTAACTTGCTAGATTCCTTATATTTGAGCTGATTTCTATTTTTTTGGGTTGTCATTTCATTTTTGCTGGTTTATTGTTGAACCTTGGTGTCCTTGGTTCTTATGTAGACTTGAAAGTAAAGGAAGAACATGACCTGCCTTCTTTAGTTCTTAGTGAGGGAGTGTTGGTTGTGGTCAACAAACCAACAAATCTTTGGCAGTGTTCTCCCATTTCTACTACTTGCAGTTTTGAGTTCCGTCTACTCTACTGTGTGCAACTCTGCTAGATTTTGCTGCTTGTTTGGAGTCTAAGGCAGTTTATTACAAGCCTCTTGGGTGCCAGTACAATTCCAATCATAAAGCTTACAATGGTAAGATTGACTCTAGTAAACTTGGGTGAAGTATAAAAACTGTAAAAGTTCTAATCTGAGTCTGATACAGAAGTGTATCTGAACCAGTTGTAAAATATAATTTGGATATCCTTCTTCAAGTAATGATTTGATTCAACTTGAACTTGAAAAACAAACAAAGAAAAGGGAAAAAAAAATACAATGGTTTGTACAAAATTCCATTGTGGTACGACTCATTCTTGTACATGAAAGAACAGTCAGGGATTCTTTATCTTCTTTTGATCATTCACTGAGGAACATTGATGGCCTAATTAACATGGTATGAGAATTAGATGCTATCAGCTTAATCTTTCACATTTGTGTTTACGTTGATGGCGAAGTCGCCACTTGTTTAGGTCGTACGCAATTTGGTCATACAACTAGTTTGTGATATTCTTTAGCTGTTGGTTTAAAATATTGTTGGAGAAATGTGGATATCATAAAGAAAAACAAGAGAAAGTTTCTTGCTCTTTTGGCTTTAGCATATGATATAAAGTTTTTTTAGTGAAGTTAGGACATAATAATTGACTACGGGTTTGTTTGCCACATTACTTACAATTTTGTTTAGATTTTTTTTCCTCTTTTCATATATATCATTCAAATTTCAAATTTTACAAACCACTTTTCAAAAAAAGCACATTATAATTTTTTTTATAAAGACATCCGGTCATCCGTCAAACCAAGCCTATAGTGGTAAGTGTGAACTTTAATTTAGACATTTCCGCCGAAGAGAGTGGATTTTGCAAATCTATCAAAAGAAGAAGTCTAAAAACTTGGCGTGTTTATGTTCGAATAGCAAATTTTAATATTGTTGGCAGTTGGCACAGAAATTATGGGGTTGACTCCTATCGTTGATTTTTTCTTTTACTTTTTTTATTGTTCTAAACCCGTAATTACATCTCAAACTTTACTAATATTTTATGTTTTAAGGACTAGTTGTTTAGGTGTAGACATATTAACTATCGATTAGAGTAGCAAGAAGACTCAAGGCTACACGTCAATTTTGCATAGTGGAAGCTTTCATATCTACAATGACGTTTGATCTCCTTGCTATCTTCCTAACTAAAGGAATAAATTATACTGATTTCATTACAGTTGAGCAAGTACTAAGATTTTGAATCCAAATTTCATCACCATTACGTATACAAAACGTATATCTAACCAAGATTCGTTGTTGCAGTAGCATATTTAATTCAAAGATTTTGTAACGTGTTGTGAATTTATGATTGAATATGGTCTTTCGCAGCGCAATAGCTAGTGTGAATTTTAACGTGTATGGGCTGCTGCACAAAGACCAACTGCATTTATAAAATAAAATAATGTAGTAACAGAGCCCATCACTGTTCTTAGATTTTGATCTATACTCTCTTGTTGTATTCACGCAAACACTTGGTCAATCAATGAAGCTTCATTTTCTTCAATCATATACATTATACAGGGATTTGATTTTATTACAATCTTGAAAGCAACTTCAACTGAAGTTTTATTTCACACATGCCATGTTTCAGTTTGGTATATCTGATTTTTGTCACAACGGTTTGTCAGAGACTCTTCTTAATGATATTTGGATCATATTTCCAACCGTCTCAATTTAAATTAGATTTTAGCAATACTGCCACCGTAACTCACAAAACTTACTGTTTGGTTTGGGGTTTATTTTTTAAGAAGTATAACTTTCCCGGTTTGGGGTTTATTTTTTAAGAAGTATAACTTTCCCACAAAGTTGTAATTCATGGGTTTGGATCATAAAATAAATATAAAAAATTACTTTTAAGGAATTTACACTACTCTAAATTATATGAATTTCATTTATCATGATTGAGTAGGTAAGATCTATTTCATGTATTTTTATATAGTAAATTTAAAATTCTTTCATCTATACAACATCACATAATTTTGAATCAGACATGATTATCTTTTTTTTATGAATTTTAATTTCCAAAAAATTAATTCCTAAAAGTAATTTTTACATTAACCAAACGTGGGGTATAAGAGCTTACTTATGGTATTTATTTAATTTCTTGCAGTTTAAAAACAAAGAGAAACCGGTTAAAAGTGTGAGAAGAGTATAAAAAATAACAGCTGTTATATTGCTTGTGTCATTAAGGTAACTTAGGTAAGTTGTATAAGACAAAATCCATAATATTATACACAATAACTCTCCAGAAATTTTGGGAGTATTTTCTTTTACTGCGGTAGTTGTACACGTTTCACATTCCTCCACAGCCGCCGCTAAATCACCACAGAAACCGCCCTGCGACACATCAGAGTACACGACACTTAAATTTACCCGCTTGAAAGTATGTAATTCCACTTCTGCCCCCAAACATTCAGAGTATTCCGAACTCGTCCCTGCCTCTTCGTTGCCGCCACAGCTCAAATCGGATTCCTCCACCCCTTGCCTCTTCACTTCCACGAACATACCCCTAACCGCCACCCATCCATCGCTTTCCCAATTTGCCCCTCCCGGACCCGCCAATTTACTGATCCTCACCTCCGCCGATGGTACATCGCCGCCCACGCGACTCCAGGCGTCTGAGCCCCACGCGCACTTCTCCGATACTTTCGACTGTGGCCAATCGATCACCGAGCGCGGGGACCAGGATTCCTCGATCTCGACCGTCGATTCAAACTGCAAGAATGGGTGCTGCAGTAGCTGATCGCAGCTCCACCTCTTCGCCGGGTCTCTCCTCAGACACTTGTCTAGAAAATCCCTACCGAGATCCGATAACCGAGTCGGGAACTGAGGCAACTCGTCCGAGTAGCCGATTCGACGCAGCGTTTTGGCGCCCTCGTCGTGCCACGCTGGCGCGCCCGTGACTATCTCGATGAGCGTGCATCCAAGGGCCCACACGTCGGATTCGTACCCCTGGAATTCCCCGCGCACAACCTCCGGAGCCATCCAGAGCGGGCTTCCACGTGGCGCTAATCCAGCCGTCCGATCATCCCCTTCCCGTTTCGCCGATCCGAAGTCGGCGAGCATGGCGGTTCCGGGAGTGGGCCCCAGAAGCACATTCCTCCCCTTAACGTCGCAGTGAATAATCCCCCGCGAGTGAACATACTTGAGAGCTGACGTCAGACACCACGTGTACCGCCGGATCAAATCCTCGTCGGCGCCGACGGAAGACTCCGCCGCTGTACCGCCAGAAAGGTACTCCATGTGGAGATTCCGGTAGACTAATTCTGGCGCCGCCGTGGTGTCATCGGCGTAGTAATCGACGACGAATGGGGAGGAAAGAGAACGAAGGATGCTGATTTCGTTCTCGATGGCTTCCAATTGTAAATCGGAAGCGGAATTCACCGCGACAGATTTGACGGCGAAGACACGGCCGTTCAAACGGTCGAATCCGACGCTGACGGCGCCGAAATTTCCCTTTCCGATCAGCTTCCCCCTTATCCACCTCGAATTCTCCGGTAGCAATGAGCTGGTTGCATTGGCCGCCATGGATTCTGAATGCTCTGTTTTTTATTAAACTTTCTTCTTGTGGAGGAGTTCTTGTTTGCTTAATAGAGGCGGGTGCTTGTCCGAATTGGCCACAACTGCAGAGATATTTAAACGAAGAGAGAGTCGTTTGGAAGAGATGGGAAGGAAGTCTGTAATTTAATCAGATAATCATTTGATAACTGATGATGTCATAGGATATACGTTTTCTTTTTCCTTTTTCCTTTAATCATTCAAGGGGGCCGTAAAATGAACAAGAATCAGTTTGCGTAAACCAAACGAGGCCTTAAATTGAGGTGGGTAAGAATAATAGGAGGATCCTTATCCGGGGATTTAGGCGGTGTTTGGATTTGGAATTTGAATTTCTGGGGTGGAGGATGGGTGCAAATTGAATTACTTGTGGGATTCGGTGACTTGACTTGGTTTCGAGGTGGGAGGTGAGAAAAGGAATTGGGTTTTGTATTTGTTATGTGTACTTATCTACTATCTAGACAAGTGTAAAAATTTCATGGGATTTCAACCACTAGGGTTGTTCAAGAAAGTTGGGAAAGTTTGGGTGAGAATTTAATTCAGATTAGCTACTAAGGGTAATATGATAGGAAACCACATGGAATGTGACACATCACAAAAAACTATTTTACATGTGATTAGACCTGATTTTTTTTTAATGTTTCAAGATATGAATGTATGTATAGATTTTGTGGATTTAGAGAATCTTGATTAGGATTCTGATTAAAACTAGTATTGTTGATTATACGAATCACACTATGCTATGATGCATCGTGATCTTCTTGTTGATTAAGTGGTATATAACTATATATGCATTATTTTTCATGTGATTGTATAATAATCTCAATCTCCCTTTTAAATTTCAATTTTTTGGGAAATGAAAAATAAAAGGGATAAGCTTTGATTGAAGCTAGTACTCCGTATTGTTTATACCGACCAATTGTTGGTATAAGGATTTGTTGGGTTTTCATTGGGGTTCAGTGTTACTGAGAATTGTAATGTCGTGTTGCAATGTAAAGCCTGAATTCATAGAATGTACTTACTGAGTTTATTTGGATAAAAAGGCAAGAGCCTTAGGAAAGGTTTTTTTTTAGAAAACAATTTTTTAAGTGAATTGGTCAAACTGAAAATTTTGAACACTTCATATATCATATCGAGACATCAATTCCCCGAATCTTAAACAATTTTATCCCAAAATTTTCCTCTTTGGCGAAAGGTACTATATGTAGAAAAAAAATTGGTGCAATTCATTTTTTTATTAATGTTGAATTGAAACTTGTCCACGCTAGATTGTCAAATGGTAACCTTATTTTACAAGATAAATCTCTTATTAGTTATAGTATAAGATTTTTCAAATAGAAAGATTATTGTGACCTATGTGTACTTCTGAAAAAGAATTTGTCCTCAATTCATTCTCATTTACGATCATGTAATTTTCTTGAAAGTAATCTTATTTATTGGAATAGATCAAAAATAATAATCTGTAATTTATCTTTGCTAATAATACTTCTATGAAAAAATATCTTAAAGAAATATTCAATAATGCTAAAGTAAGCAAAATACATTAATTTCACCCGTATGATATAATTTTTATAATTCCGCACAATTTCCAATTCCTGCAAAATATACTTATTTTTGAAATCCAACTTTCCATGCTTAACTAAACATGGAACAATGTAACTCTCGCCAAATCATTTACAATGAATATGATGATAAATAAGAAAGTAATTAACGGCTAATATTTGTAAAAAGAAAATATAGTAAAATCAACTACAGTTGTTAACTTACAACTAAAAAACTATATGTAATTATTTTCAACAAAATCAAGCATCATAAAATGCATACAAAACTATTATTTAATTATTGGCAGAGATTATATAGTTTGAAGTAGGATGGAGGCAGCTGCCAAGTAAGAGGCACACATATATACATGATACACTGCTTGGCAGCTAATTAGTGGGCTCCAACAATTCGGGAGCCCTAAAAGGTGCGTGCATTGTGGATTGTGGTGCTGCTTGCTTTTATTTATTTATTATTATTATTATTCCTCTAATATATTTACCACTATTTCAAAAGGATAATTTAGTGTGCTTATAGTTTAGGCTATTACTTACCCATACAAAATTATTACTACAGCTAGAGTAACATGAATTTAATGGGAAAAGTTCAACCTCCTTATTCAATTCAAGTAATTCGTTGAGTAAAACCTGCTATATATTGATACTTGGTCACACGCATAATATTCTTATCAAATTTGATTTGATGTGGTATAATTTCTAGGATATGATAAACATTATGAAGAAAAAGACCGAAAAGACACCAACAGGTGGCATGATTTGATTGGCCATGCAGAAAAGAAGAGAAAGAGAGAGACAATAAAATGGAATAAGCGTACGGAGATGCTATTTTTGACGTGCTCTTTCCTCATCCACAATCCACATCCCAAAAACATAATTTATAAATTGCGTATAAGAAAGCACTTACATATGTTATCTACTTATCTTACACAGTTATATTTCTACATGAAGTTGAATATGCATATAGATAGACTTCCAATTAGCCAAAAAAAATTGGATATATATATTGAGTCACAATAAATTGTCCGAGTAATTTTATTTTTTTTGGTCCTCGAGGACTAATGGTTCAATCTGATCAATAGAACCTGGACCGGGTCAAGAGGAACTTCGGCTCGGTTTTACATCCATCGTCCTCCACGTTGACATAGAAGACAAATCACTGAATTTTGTCATCAACGTCGAATAAAATCAACATTGTTCACCTAAAATTAGGATTTCGCGTTTACCTTCAACCAAAATTTTACAATTACGTTTCATATATATATAAGACAAACATGAATTTATTCTTTGTGAAGAGAGAAACAAAGATCAGTTAGAGAAATATTTTCCTCTGCCCCTTTCATTGAATGAACTTAAAGACTCGTTTGGTATGAGTCGGGAATAGGATTGGACTCGGAATGAAAATCAGAAATGGTTCATTCTCATTCTTGTAGCTTATCGTTTGGTATGTCGTAGGAATGAACCCAAAATAGAGTGTTTAGATACTTTTTTCGTTGAAATGGACCATATCTTGTGTTTTTCATGGGAATGAAGTTTTGCATGTGAGTTGGAATGACCCATTCCATGGAATGAAAGTGATTCTCATTCCTTGTACTACCAAATACAAATACTGGTATAAATTTTTCTGATTCCGATTCCTGATTCCCAAGGAATCAAACCAAACAGACCCAACATCATATAAAGACTAGGTTGACATGAGCCAAAAAAGATAAACAAATCTTTACAAGATAGATTTTAAGGTAACAAGAAGATATACAAAATATACAAGATAATATCCTAATATTCCAATATTCTTCATCGCGTCGTCTGCCGTCGCCTCCATCGTCGTCGTACCACTACGTTCGTCGTCACCGTTAGGGGTGAACAAAAATATCCGATCCGGCCGACCCGATTCGATAACCTGCCGATCTGAATCCTAAAAGTCTGTATTCGAAAACATCCGCTTTAAATTTTTATCGATCTGATTCGGGTGATTTTTTCAGATACTCGGACCGGATATAGATCGGGATATTTTGCTTACTGGGTATCCGGGAATCCGGTTCTATTAATATATGATATATATACTTTTAGAACATATATACAATGTTTAATTAGTTTAGATGATCTCAAAATGGTACTTGTACGTACATTTTTAAGCAATTGAACCCACTTTATCAATTCTCCAACACAACATTCCTTATTTTATTTCTATCAATAAAAAAACATTGATTATCATTCTTATAGAATTAAAACCCTAAATCACTAATTCACGTATTGATTGTCGCCTCACTACATAGAGAAAATATGTTTTTTTTTTGTCAAGACTAAGTGTTCATCATTAAATTGAATTTTGATTATTTAAGCTAAGTTACAACTTTATCAAGGTTATCAGAATCCCGATCCAAATCTATGATTCTAAAGATCATACGATCTAGGTTAGACAAAACGATCCCCAATCCTAGTTGGGATCTTATTAGAGGTAGGATCTTAATTTATAAAATAAAATAGGTAAAATCTTGTATACGATTCTGATCATAGATACGATTCTAACGATCCTACAATCGAGTCTTCACATATGACTATAATATTATACTATTCAAGTATCAAATTGAGATAAGCTATACACACTTACGAATGACACTATATTATATCATTTATATATACAATCAAGATTTATATATGAAAATAGTTAATTATTATTCTAATTATCTTGATAACATTACTACTTATCCAATATCAAATATTTATAATGTTTTCAGCTTAATATATAAAAATCATATAACATATTACATTATTACTACATACTTTTAGTTATAATGTAGAATCTTACGATTCACGATATGATCTTACGATCCAACTCCGAAGACCCTTCACTGATCCGATCCTAGAATCCCGATCCTGATAACCTTGAACTTTATATACACTTTTCAATTCCTATTGTCCTCACATTAGGTCGACTAGACTATCCCAGGTAAGACACCGTATTCTCCTTAACGTGTGAGATCCCCCAAGCTCGCTTGGGGCTGCCACCGCGTTCTCCTTAACATGTGAGATCCTCCAAGCTCGCTTGGGGCTGCCACCACGTTCTCCTTAACGGATGAGATCTCCCAAGCGAGCTTGGGGCTGTCACTGTGTTCTCCTTAACGGGTGAGATCCCCCAAGCTCGTTTGGGGCTGCCACCTCATTCTCCTTAACGGGTGAGATCCCCCAAGCTCGCTTGGGGTTGCCATCGCGTTCTCCTTAACGGGTGAGATCCCCAAAGCTTGCTTGGGGCTGCCACTGCGTTCTCCTTAACGGGTGAGATCCCCCAAGCTCGCTTGGGGCTGCCACCACGTTCTCCTTAATAGGTGAGATTCCCCAAGCTCACTTGGGGATGCCATCACATTCTTTTCATCAAGATTGCCACTACTTAAGAGGATAGAGAAGTTCAAAAAGGTGCTTGTCATTCATTCACATATAATACTAATGAAGTGTTTCATACAATGACACACATGAAGAAAAGTTGAAGAAAGTCTACAAATAGCTAGTGAAAATCAAGAAGCATCGCGGTCTTCAGGTAAGGCCGCACTGGTTGTCGCGGTATTTGCATCTATCTCCATAGTCTGGCCATCTCCCTCGATAGGGTCTTCGATCGATGGCTCGCCAAAAAGGTCTGTGTAATCAGGAGTGAAGTAAATGATTCTGGGGTCAATCTCGCCAAACTTCGCTACTGCTTGTCTGACTCCAATTCTAATCCTCTGCTCCTAATGGGGTCTCACCTCGTCCGCTACCTTGATCTGATAATCTTATGACTTGAGATAATCGGTGACAGCGCATTCCACTCTATCATGCCACCTTTCAGCCTCAAGGTTTGATGCATCGCGTTGTGTTTTGAGCTACGCTATCTCCTCATCTTTCTCATACGCGACTTGCTGTAAGTCTTCAATCTTCTTCTTGAGTAACGCGTTCTCCTCTTGAAGCTTTACCATGTTGTCAATAGCCTTGTCGCGCTCCGCCGCGGATTGCTCAGCTTGCTTGATCAGTGTTGCCACCTTGGCGCGAGCTTCATTTTCTTCGCGATTTCTTTGCACTTTGTCTCTAGGGCATTGCAGTAGGATGTTGTTGCCAACATACTAAGACAAGCCAAGCAAATGTAGTAATGTTAAGAAGTAAAGTTGGTATGGCAAAATTCAAAGGCAGGTGAAAGATCGCGTACCATCTCCATATACTTCATAGCCTCAAACTGAATAAATGGAGGGGGTAGGGAAGTTTGCCACTCCTTCTTTTTGGTACATACATCACTTGGAATGCCTAGCTTACGCATGTCCACCACAGAAGGCCCAGGCGCGGCAAAACTGGTTCTCCCCGTATTACAAGTAAGAGCAGGGTCAACGCTACTCTCAAATCTCGATCTCTTGCCCTCTCGGCTTGCTTAAGGAGTATCATTACGCTTTTTGCCACGCGTGTCGGTCTCAACTTGGCCAGCTAGAGGTAGTGAAGAAGTTGTAGTCCCACATGCGATCATCACGTCAGAAATAGGAGCTAGTGCCTGCTCCGCCCCGGCCTGATCATCTGATGCTCCTGCCACCGATGTTGACCGCGATGGAGTCCCCGCGATCTTCTTTGATCTCTTCACCAGGAAGTAGGGGTGAGCATTCGGATCGATCCGATCCGATCCGCTATACCGGATATCCGGTTGTTTTTTTCAGTAAAACAGCTATCCGTATCCGACCCATTACAAGCCGGATATCCGGCTATTTCGGATCGGATTATAATACCGGATATCCAAAATATCCGAAATTATATATATCTGCTTAAATAATCATTTAATAGTAACCCTGTGACTGAAATTAAACCAAATACACAACATCATTCATCACTCAGTTTTCAATACCTGTCTAATGTATCATATTACAAATCACATTCAAGTATTTTTGACTTCAGCCAAAAGAAAACAACTGTTGCAAACACAACAAAAACAAAATAAATAACAAGCTGAACTTCACATTGACTAGTTGTTGGCTGCTGCGAAGATTGCTGGCTGCTGCGAAGATTGTTGGCTGTTGCGAAGTGCGAACAATGCAAAGTGAGAACAATGCAAAATGTAAACTATCAAACATATAAAAGGAAAAGAAACTTACTGATTTATGGATGCTCAAGGTTGGTTGATCACATCATCAATTACATGGTCTTGATATTCCAATAACATTTCCTTAATTCCTAATAAATTTCATTCAAAACAGAAATAGTAAGGTATGAGCAACTTTAAACTATGAATCATATAAAGTGATAGGAGATAAAATATAGAGAAGTAACCTTCTTCAATTTGTTGCATTCCAAGCAAGGTTTCCTCAACAACAATAGGAACATTAGAGGCACGGTTCCAATCTTGTGTACAAATAAGAGCTTCCACCATGTTTGGAGATAAAGAAGTACGAAATGAATCTAAAACTCGACCTCCCGTGCTAAAAGCAGATTCAGAAGCAACGGTGGAAACTGGAATTGCTAAGATATCTCGAGCCATCTTAGACATAATAGGATATCTTTTTTGATTGTCTTTCCACCATTGTAAGATTATGAACTTAGGAACAAGAGCTTCACAAGCATCCTCCATAACGACAGCCAGATAATAACAATGTAGCATCATAAAAAACCTTCAAAATTGGTAAGATGCTACTAACATTCTTCCAGTCCTCTTCGTTAGGAAGCCCAAGTTTCTGGTTCTCCTTAGCACAAGAAGAATCTTTAATAATTAAGTTAGCAAATGCCTTCTTAAACTTAACAGCAGAACAAAGCATCAAATATGTTGAATTCCATCTTGTGTCAACATCCAAAACAAGAAGACTCTTACTTACCAGCTTCTCATCTTCTACACACTTCTTAAACTTGACAGTTCGTCCAGGAGAAGACCTCATATACCTTACAAGACCACGAACTTTCAAAATAGAAGAATCAATATCCTTTAATCCTTCTTTCACAACAAGATTAAGAATATGACAATGACATCTCATATGCAGAAATCTTCCTTCTAGAATACCAGATTCCCTATGGTTGAATCTCCTTTTTAAATGCTCAATTGCTAAATCATTAGAACTTGCATTGTCAACCGTTACAACCATTATGTTTTCTATACCCCAACCAGTCAAACAATTCTCAACTGCTCTACCAATCAATTGCCCAGAATGGCCAGCAAGAGGACATAAATTTATTATCCTTTTGTGCAAAACCCAATCATCATCAATAAAATGAGCAGTGAGACACATGTAGCTTAAGTTTTGACTAGAAGTCCACGCATCTATAGTAAGACTGATTCGACAAGACATCCTTTGAAGATTATCCTTAAGCTGTTTCCTATCCTCATAATAAAGCTTATAGCAATATCTAGCAACAGTGCATCTAGAAGAAACAACAAATTCTGGATTCAAACACTTGCAAAAGTATCTAAACCCCTCACGTTCAACAATAGCAAATGGCAGTTCATCCACAATAATCATTCTAGCTATAGCTTTTCTACAAGCTTCTTGATCAAACCTCCAAGAGCATGGTATAGAAACAAATTCAACTACTCCATTAGGACCTATCACAGTTTTTCTTTCAATATCCATCAATTTCTGTTTCTTATCTATATTAGCAGGATACTTTTTGCATCTCAAAGTGTGATTCTTTAAAGGAGTAGTTCCATTAGCTGTTGCACATCCAATCTTAGTATCACAATACTTGCACTTAGCAAACTCAGTACCAGGAATTTCATCAAAATGATTCCAATTAAGAGAATATTCTTTCTCTTACCCGATGTGCAAGAAAGAGAATCAGCTGAAGAAGAAGTAGGGTGTCTTGGAGGCTTTCCTTGTGCATATTGCTTATCTTTAATAATCACCACATCATCTTGCAATTCAGGATCACTTGAGTCTTGAGATGGAATACTTGAAGATGATTTAATATGATCCTGTGAAACATTATAAATAAGATGAAAGCAGCATAGAGAAGATCTATAAAAATTGCACAAAAACAGAATTACAATATAGCTCCATCATGAAACAAACAAGGTTTATATAAAGTCATTAAAGTAATCTTCAAGAGTAAACAGTTTTTAATTGCACAAGAAACAGTAAGACAAACAAACAAGAAAATAAGTTATGATGCTAATAAAGCTGATAAGGCTTAATAGAACTTACCATGATTTGGATCAATTGAAAGTTTGTCCTAGCTTCAATTTCAGTTCACTGTAGAAACAAGACATAGATCAATCAATGCAGTAAACATACTAACATAGTAGGATTGAAAGTTTAGATAATGAATTAATGACCACAAGCTACTCAAGTAATAACATACAATATACAGTAAACATTTTGGCTGAACACAACAAGATGAAGCAGAGACAAGTGCAGTGACATTGGCTGAACACAACAAGTGAACAAGATGAAGCAGAGACAAGGGCAGTAGTAACATACAATATACAGTAAATATTCTGGCTCAAAAGCTGATAATGTACATCCAAATTAAATGATTAGTTTCTGTTAAAGAACCATTTTTTCCCAACAAGCAAGAGAACTTCAAAGCTTTAAAGAAAATTTATAAACTTGATCAAACATGCATAAGCTCAAGATCAGACATGAAAGTTTCTTGTCCAAAAGATGCTCAGACCTCTAATTTTTAGTAGAAAATGTTAGCATGCATACATACATAATACAAACACTAACCATACATCATTACAAGTTTACAACTACTTAGATTGGAAATTAGATATCCATCCATTTCTATAAAAATTGAATTCTTCGAATCAAAACACCTTCGAATAACAAGTGATGAAGCAAATTACCAGATCAGAAAGAGTTTTTACTCGTTTGTTTGGACAGTGAAAAAGCTAGACAAATTACAGAAAGGAAAAGAGAAATAGCACATGAATTGAACAACAGAAGGGGAAATTTAAGATGAAGAATCCTAACCTGATCCGAAGGAGAAGGAACCCTAGATCGGACTTGTGTGCTTGAAATCGGAAGCCGGAGGCCACCTGAGCTTAAGATAGTAAAGATCAACTCCTCAATGGGGAAAGGAACCCTAGATCGGCTTGGCGTGCGCTTGAAATCAGAAGCAGAAGGCCACTTGTGCGCTTGAAAATAGGGAAAGGAACCCTAGATCGGCTTGGCGTGTGCTTGTCGCTTCACCATGTTGATCAAATGTCTGAGCCTCTGAGGTGAGGTGAGTGGGGAGTTAAATAAAACAGTAGGAACTAGGAAGATCGATGAAGGAAGATAGACGAAGGAAAGGGGTGAGTTGTGTCTGATAACACTTAACAGTGATAAGAGAACGAAAGCCATGGAGGAAAGCGGCGGGTGTGAGAGAGAGGAAGAGAACGATGTAAAGAAATCAAAGAATGGCAACTAGGTTTTAGTATTTTACTAGAACTTATTTACTGATGGGTCGGTTGATGCCTGATGGGCTAGTATGATGGACAGTAAAGTATGTAATATAATTAAGTTTGGTTGGATTTTGTTTGCAATTGGTAAATGTAAGTATGTTACTGATTGATTTTAAAATTTAGATAATAAAACATCTATATATTTTAGTTTAATTTTCAAAAATATCTTTATTATACGTAATATTCCCGGATTGCGGATATCCGATTGTTTATCCGTATCCAAGCCGGATATCCGGAAAAATGACTCGGATCGGACCGAATACGGATAATAATTAAACGGATTTTTTAGGATACGGATTTTTCGGATTCGGATTGGCGGGTTATAGGATCGGATCGACCAGATACGGATTTTTGCTCACCCCTACCAGGAAGTCAGATTTCACCATCCCTGGAGGCATGACACTAGGTTAGCACAACACGCATAAATAAAAGAACAGGAAAAATAGATAGTCACCTGACTCATCGCGTTCAATTGAACGCGGTAAGCTTAATTCTACTTTCTCTAAATTCTCTTGGGTAATCAAGCGTTTGAAGTCAGGAGCATCTCCTTCATTGCGGAATTGAGCTTTGCACGCGTCGATCTACTTTCGTTTTGGCTTGTCAGGACGCATGAAAGGGCCATGAAACAATTGACAGTTGAAGACCGCATGAGAGGAACACCATGCTAAACCATTTGTCCTTCCATTTGCCCACGTTGGAAGGTTTACTTATCACATTTATAGGGTCTTAACAAGAGAAATTCCTATCAATGAGAAAAAACAATAGTAAAAGCCGGATTACACACAACTAACAAACAAACAAAATAGGGAAAGAGAAGATTCAAGAGGCCTGTAGTAATAATTAATAAAGAGAAAAAGGAAGAGCCGACTTGATATTTTGGCATTATTACCACAAAGAATAACTTTCGTATTTTTAATGCTTCGTATCTGCGCACTTCCGCGAAGAATAAATCGGAAGATATATTCTATATGCGTCGGGAGCAGTATTTGTGTGTTTCTGCTTGAGCTGTACGAGATAAAATTCTCATATACGGTTCTCAGAGGGGGAGTCCCCCCAGTTTACCTATCTCAATAAAGTCTACGATTGGTTCGAAGAACGTCTCGAGATTCAGGCGATTGCAGATGATATAACTAGTAAATATGTTCCTTCTCATGTCAATATATTTTATTGTCTAGGCGGAATTACCCTTACTTGTTTTTTAGTACAAGTAGCTACGGGGTTTGCTATGACTTTTTATTATCGTCCAACTGTTACTGAGGCCTTTGCTTCTGTTCAATACATAATGACTGAAGCAAATTTTGGTTGGTTAATCCGATCAGTTCATCGGTGGTCGGCAAGCATGATGGTTCTAATGATGATACTGCACGTATTTCGTGTGTATCTCACCGGTGGGTTTAAAAAACCTCGAGAATTGACTTGGGTTACAGGTGTCGTTCTGGCTGTATTGACCGCGTCTTTTGGTGTAACTGGTTATTCCTTACCTTGGGACCAAATTGGTTATTGGGCGGTCAAAATTGTAATAGGCGTCCCTGACGCTATTCCTATAGTAGGATCGCCTTTGGTAGAGTTATTACGCGGAAGTGCTAGTGTGGGACAATCTACTTTGACTCGTTTTTATAGTTTACACACTTTTGTATTGCCTCTTCTTACTGCTGTATTTATGTTAATGCACTTCCTAATGATACGTAAACAGGGTATTTCGGGTCCCTTATAGAGAAGATAGATCATAGATCTTTGTAATCAACCGCTTATCACTCACTTGGGGAAGGAACTATAGTATTTCATTGCTACAAATGTGTCTTATTAATATGAATAAGACATGTTTTTGGACATTCTCTTTCCTTCAACCCCACAATATTGTAATATTGTATTATGTTATTTAACATAACACGACTAGTTGAAGGGAATTCTTCGAAAGGAAAATGGATTATGGGAGTGTGTGACTTGAACTATTGATTAGGCCGTGCGGATATATGCCCTTTTCTGCCACATTGAAATAATGTGTCTTTGTTCCAACCACCGTATAAGCTATATACAGACGATAGGTTGGTTCGCTTGAATATAATTCTTTCTATGATCAGCCCCGAATCATGTCATGCATGACCAGGCTCCGTAAGATCCAGTCGAATCAATGTTTTGGCAGAATCCAGATTCCATTTTATTTATTTCGTAATTTAATTAATGTTTTGTTTTAATAGTATGGAAATGCATTCATTTCCTCTGCATCGACGCGACCTATGATACTATCGGAGTGAAACAAGGCATCTAAAGAAGACTCGAGGCTATATGTTAGTTAGTAACAAGTAAACCTTTTGCTTTGTATGTAAAAAGTCTCAAATTTTTTTGAGAGAAACACCAATCGCAAAGTCTAAGACGACCCAGAAAGCATTTGAGCACGATCAACTTTGTAAGCCTACTTGGGGGTTGAGCATTTATCTGGAAAAACGGAATTCCTTGTAATGGGTAATTGCAACTTTGGAAAGGGGAATCTAGTAAAACTTTTCATACTTCATACAGAGAACCACTCATATATGTATGGATATCAACAACATAAAATGTATATATATCTTAACCTATATATGTTGATCCTTTTCATTCTTGCTCGAGCCGGATGATGAAAAATTCTCATGTCCGGTTCCTTCGGGGGATGAGTCTATAAGAATTCACCTATCCTAATAACAAAAAAACCGGACTTGAATGATCCTGTATTAAGAACTAAATTGGCTAAAGGAATGGGTCATAATTATTACGGGGAGCCTGCATGGCCAAACGATCTTTTATATATTTTTCCAGTCGTCATTCTAGGGACTATTGCGTGTAACGTAGGCTTAGCCGTTCTCGAACCGTCAATGATTGGCGAGCCAGCGGATCCATTTGCAACTCCTTTGGAAATATTACCTGAATGGTATTTTTTTCCCGTATTTCAAATACTTCGTACAGTACCCAATAAATTATTGGGTGTTCTTTTAATGGTTTCAGTACCTGCGGGATTATTAACAGTACCCTTTTTGGAGAATGTTAATAAATTCCAAAATCCATTTCGTCGTCCAGTCGCCACAACCGTTTTTTTGGTTGGCACCGCAGTGGCCCTTTGGTTAGGTATTGGAGCAACATTACCGATTGATAAATCTCTAACTTTAGGTCTTTTTTAACTTGATTCAATTGTAAAATAATCTGACGTGTGTATCTAGGGAATAGTTGCTTCAAAGTGAATTTTCCCTAGATACATCGATTTCGTTTTAATTGCATGCAGGAGCTATTCCTAATAATACGGATTGCGCTAAAAAATGAATTGATTATTGGTTTTTATTAAATTATAAAAGAAAAAATACAACGAATTTAAACCTTCTTTTTAGGTAAATTAATTACGAAATGCTTTTCTAGAGTGCCCAAAATTTGTTTTACATCTTCTATATGAAAATGCTCAATTTTCATAAGATCTTCTTGACTGTTATTCAATAGGTCCAACAATATATGTATATTGGAATTTTTTAGTCAATTATCGATCCTGGGAGGCAATTCTAATTGATCAATAAAAATCAATTTCAATGCTATTTTTTTTCTTAGTTCAGTCAATCTATCATGAAAGAAAAAAAGGGGTAAAGTAACCCTGTCTTGATTATCCTCGAAATAGAAGTTTTCTTTTTCCGCATATAGAAAGGGAATAAATAAATCAATTAAATTCCGAGAGGCTTCATACAGTGCTTCTTTAGGAGTTAAACTGCCATTTGTCCATATTTCGAGAAAAAAATATCTCTTGTTTTTCATTACCATTACTATATGAATGAATACTATGATTCACATTTCGAACAGGCATGAGTACATCATCTATAGGATAACTTCCGTCTTGAAAGTTATTTGGCATTTTTATACGATATCCGCGATTCCTCTCGAGTTGTAATCCAATACGCAAATCTATCGGTTCTGTCAAGTTAGCTATATGTTGTGTAGTATCAATGATTTCCACATAAGGTGGTAAGATGATATCTTGAGCAGTTACACATCCAGGTCCCCTAACACAAATAGACGCGTCACAGGTTCCATATACATTGCTTCTCAATACAATTTCTTTCAAATTCATTAAAATTTCATGTACTGATTCTTGAATACCTACTATAGTAGAATATTCGTGTGGTATTTTCTCAGATTTTGCGCGTGTAATACATGTTCCTTCTATTTCTCCAAGCAGAGCTCTGCGCATCGCAATTCCTATTGTGTCGGCTTGACCTTTCATAAGTGGAGATAGAATAAAGCGTCCATAATAAAGACGTTTACTATCTGTTCTTGATTCAACACACTTCCACTGCAGTGTCCGAGTAGATACTCTTATTTTCTCTCGAACCATAGTAATATTATAGATAATAGATCAGATCGTTGAGTCATTTATTTCTCTTGAAATCCCTTCAATGCTTAGTTTTTTTTTACACATGTCTTTTTTTAGGAGGTCGACAGCCGTTATGCGGCATGGGGGTTACATCTCGTACGAAACTTAACAGTATGCCGCTTCTACGAATAGCTCGTAATGCTGTATCCCTTCCGAGACCAGGACCCTTTATCATGACTTCTGCTCGTTGCATTCCTTGATCTACTACTTTACAAATAGCGTTTCCTGCTGCGGTTTGAGCAGCAAGTGGTGTCCCTCTTTTTGCCCCTTTGAACCCGCAAGTGCCAGCGGAGGCCCAAGAAACCACTCGACCTCTTACATCTGTAACAATCACAATGGTATTGTTAAAACCGGCTTGAACATAAATAACCCCCTTTGGTATTTTACGTGCACTCTTACGTGAATTAATACGCCTATTTCTATGTGAACCAATTCTTGGGATGGGTTTTGCCATATTTTATTGTCTCATAAATATGAGTCAGAGATATATGGAGATATCCATTTCATGTCAAAACAAAACAAATCTTTTCGTTTTTTTATTATTGGTACATCATATTTGTACATCTAGTCCGTTAGAAAGTCTCTTTTATTTATTAGACTTATTATCCTTGTCGTTGTTTATGTTTCGGGTTGGAACAAATTACTATAATCCGTCCCCGCCTATGAATTAGTCGACATTTTTCACAAATTTTACGAACGGAGGCTCTTATTTTCATATTTTTAATTCCTTACTTTAATTCTGAATCCATTTCTTGGAAGAAAATAAGTTTCTTGAAATTTTAAATCTCGTATTCCGGAATGTAGAAGTGGAAAAACAACTTAATCGGTTGAATCCTTGTTACGGAGTCTATAAATTATACGTCCTCTGGTTGAATCATAACGGCTTACTTCAATTTTAACTCTATCCCCCGTCAGGATTCGTATAAAACTACGACGTATCCTTCCTGAAACATAACCTAGAATCAGATCCTCATTATCTAAACGAACCCGGAACATGCCGTTAGGAAGTGATTCAATAATTAAACCTTCATGAATCGATTTCGCGTTCAATTGAACGCGGTAAGCTTAATTCTACTTTCTCTAAATTCTCTTGGGTAATCAAGCGTTTGAAGTCAGGAGCATCTCCTTCATTGCGGAATTGAGCTTTGCACGCGTCGATCTACTTTCATTTTGGCTTGTCAGGACGCATGAAAGGGCCATGAAACAATTGACAGTTGAAGACCGCGTGAGAGGAACACCATGCTAAACCATTTGTCCTTCCATTTGCCCACGTTGGAAGGTTTACTTATCACATTTAAGGTAGGCAAACTGAGGTTGCAAAAGCCCTTATCGTACTTCAGAGTGAAGAGTTTGAGCATGTGTTGCGCGTCGGGGGTAAGGCCTGAGCGATAGCATCTCATCGTGTATCTGCTAAGGTATCTCCACGCGTTGGGATACAACTGAGTAGGGTTCAGGTTGAGAATCCTCAAGAAGTTGCGGTAAAAGTTAGGTAGGGGAAGGCGGAACCCAGCCTCAATGCTGGCTACGAAGACGACCATGCAATTCTCATATCGCGCCATGAAAGTTCCTCCTTTTTCAGGAAGGCTGAGCTCTGTCCCAACCGGCCAGTGAATTGATTGCGCTAAATCCTCCAAGGTGGAGAGAGAGAGACACTTGTGGTTGTTCCAAGGCTTCATATGTCTTTCCCTGGATGATTCTTCATCATGGGAATCTCTTCTAAAATCACCGTGGGAGTAGGGGTGGATCGACATTCAAGCGATGACTCGCGAAGCTGTCCACACTTCGCGGTCCCTCGTCTTGAGGATTGCTTTGGGAAACATTAGCCGCGGGAGAATAAGAAACCACACCCTTGCCTTTCACTTTCTCAACCCGCATTACTCGCCCCTTCGAAGCAGCTTTATCTATGGTTTGGCGCGATGATTCACTCAAAGATAAGGACACAGACTCAGATTCAGGACTCGAAGTGGACTCATGCTCTCTATACGCGTTCTCTACTGCCCTGCCATAGGCATCACCACTCCCGAAGTTCGTCTCACTTGACATAATGAAGAAATGAGGAAGAGCGATTGCACGCTATTAAACAAGTCCTCTCTGGAAAAAAAAGAAAAAGTTTAGTCACAAGGACCGAGAAGAGAAGTACGCGCGCAATCAAGTTAGAACAAATGAAGGCTCTCCAAGAAAAGAACGCAATCAACAAGAAGTTGAAGCGGGTGAAGGTGTCAAAAGATCTAGAGGCGGAATTTGAAGAGTCAAGTTTAAAAAAAAGGGAAGAAGAGGAAGAAAAGGAGAAGAAAGAGAAGAGGAGGAGGAGTTCTAGAGTGAAATGAAGCAGAAAATCCCTGCACTTCGCAACCCACAAAAACTCGCCGAATCAGGTCATTCAGTCTTCTTTCCCCCTTCCCTGTTTTCATCTTCTCAGGGAAACACTACTCACCAGCACTGCCGTCGCCATTGTTGCCCAGAAAAACCAAGAAGCACAAAAAATAAAAAGGACACATCGAGAGAGAAAGGGGGAGAAAGCGCAGTTACAAACGAAAACACTGAAAAATCGAATAAAAAGCAAGAGCAGTTGAAGTTAGAGAATAGGGAAAGTCGATTTACCTGGGCAATTTCAAGAAAGACGATGAAGAAGAGGCACTTGTTGGCGGAGAGACGGCGGAGGAAGCCCAATCGGAACGACGCTCTGTCAGAGAGAAAGAAAAGAAGAAAGGTGAAGTGAGGGCCTTCCCGCCTCTGCCCTCTCTTATATAAGGGGTTGACTGGGCCAATTTAACTGAGGCCCATTAAGCAAAAACCCATCTATGTTGAACCGAAATGTTCTTACCCCGAGATATCTTGTGAAGTAAAGCAAATAAACGTTGTAATTAAACGCGTTCTCCATGTGTTGCCTTGATGACCTCATGCGTTCGTCATCAAGACAAGGGGTTGTGATGGATCGCGATATTCTCAAATATCACGGAACGCGTGGAATGACCGCGTTCATTTCCTTTGTAATCTCAACCGGCGTGTGAGACTCTTTCTCAAGTCATGCACAAAATCCTAAAAAGATTGCGATGATCTCGTCTAAAAGTCGTGATGTCACTCGCCCAATGAAAAAGAGCCACGGCTCAACCTCCATTGGATTCCGCCTTACTCGAGCACGACACGACGCCCCATGCAAGTCACCACTGACTGACACGTTTCTGCTCCTTGCCAGCAATCACAAGCAGGACTCAAACACTATAAATAGGCTTGAAGCTTCACTTTTGAGGAAACTTTTTGTTCGATCACCCATTTTTTGGAAGGAAAGAATAAGAGGTCTGTGTATGGTTCTCATGTAAAGAATTGTTGAAATGTAATCGCCAGTAGAATCATCGCGTTGATCATGAATAAAATGCATTTTTTTGCAAGTCTCTTGTTCATTGTTTGAAATACCGCGTCAATTTGTGGGATAGTCTATGTCGCGGTGAATCTATGTTTTAGCAGCTCAAATGCATGAGAACCATCAACCCTAACAAATTGCGAGCACGTAAATACGTTTAAACCGCTTAATTCTAGCTTTCCGATTAGTTTAAATGTAAATCAAAATATTTTTTTTGTCAAAGTAAATGTAAATCAAAATAGATAACACCAATTCGCTCAGAATTTAAAGCAAAGTGTTGTAGAATGGTTATACCAAGATAAAAGAACCATATTGTAAAACACTCTCTTCTAACCTCTCCTTCCCTTAGCTCACCGCCGTTTCCAAGACGAAGCCCTAGCTCAACCGCCTCTTGCTAAACAAGCAAACCAATATGAAATCTAGTAACAAACCTGCGATTCCCCTCCTATTCTTCTCTAAAAGAAGAAGCCCTATGATCTAGCACCTCGATCTGGTGAAAATACGCCCTAAAAGGATTCGTTTCCTGGGCGAAATCCCAGGGCTAGAAACCTCGATCAATTGAAAAGGTGGCCCATCCGACTTCGGCCTGAATTGCAACCCAGGTAGATGGAGACAACCTACCCTTGGTGCTTTGGTTTTTGGAGTGCTCATTCTATTTGCGGTACCCCGTAGTGCCTCAATTTTTTATCCAGAAAAGCAAACACCCCTGTAAAGGTTTACCTCTACCCGAGAGGAGATCTACACCGACGGAGGACTCAGTCAACGCCTAGCACTGTGATCGGAAGAGGAGAACTCCAGGCTAAGCCCGCGTTGCGACGAGTCTGATGGGACTACAACGACGACTACTGAAAACGCCACACCATGGTTCTGTATCACCCTAGTTCCTGGCATGAAAGGACAAAGAAATCCAGGTTCTATCTCTCTAACACTAATCTATTTGAATTTCCTGCTTGCCTGTTTGCATTTAGGAATCTGCCTATAGATGCTAGTGGTTATATACCCCAATTTGCATACTCAAAATTTCCCACATAAATCCCATCCATAATTGTCTTCTGGGTTATCTGGTTGGGTTACTTATACGACTTTCCTGCTTTGGTTGTATATTTTCTCCTTGAGTCTAGTTCTTCTCTAGAGGCTCTGCGATGGAAAGAGGTAACCCTTCTTACTCTGATGTCTTACATTCTGACCCATCAACCAAGTCGGCTTCACAAGCCAAATTTAGGTCTAATCCGTTCATTGTGATCAATGAACCCACCCCTAATTCTTTTGAAGAAAGATCAAACAAACAAAGTTCTCCCTCCTCAAACAAGGACAAGGGAAAAGCTAAAGTTATTACTGAGGGAACCTAATTTGAAAAACTAACAAAAGTGAGGGAAAATATAAAAAAACAAAAGGAATCCTCTCTTATGGGGTTTGTCATAGGCAATTCCTTAGAACTACCAAAAGCTTTCACCAAGCTAAAAACAAAATGGAGGTTTTTGAGAGGTGAGGTAACCTTCTCTGACCAACATTTTGGCTGGTTTGAGATCAATTTCTCAAATTCTTATGACCTTAGGAAAATCTGGGAGGGAAGGCCCTAACACCTCTTTGGCCAACTCTTGCTACTTCAAAAATGGTACACAGGTTTTAACCCCAAACAGAAATCATATCTCAAGTAGATATATGGATTGGGATCCTACTTTTGCCCAATGAGCTCTGCAATGTGGAAGCAGTGGAGCTTATTTTAAAAGAAAACAAGATTGGTAATTTCATCAAGCTTAAATCCCTTAGCACTAAAAAGAAAACGGGCCAAATTCACTCAAATTTGTGCCCAAATTGACTTTGCTAATCCAGTCCCCAATTCTGTCTTTATTCCCAATGAAGTTGGAACCATGGAAAAGTTTGACCTGTGGTTTGAGGACATACCTGAAGGATGTGGGAATTGTGGTGCCACTGAGCATGTCTTCACATTCTGCCCCCTTAGGAAATTCTCTCCCCCTAAGCTTAAAATCTCTATTCAAAAGGCCCCCATAACAAATGTTGAAATCTCTCAACCCCCTCCACATGAGACTTCTTCAGAGAATGTCAATGATGGGACTTGGACCAAAGTCACATCTAAGAGCACTAAGAAGTACACCAAAGCTCATCTTCCTGACCATGGGCACAAGCCTTATCTTGCTCCCAATAGGGGGATCACCATTAGCTATGAACAATATGTTGAACTTCCAAAATCAAAGCCTGATCCCCCCATTGTCACCCCTACCCATAGGACTGACCTGATCTCCTTTATTGCCATGCTCATACACTATGGGCACACAGATGTTTTCTAACCCTTTTATGGCACCTTTATCACCACCTGTCATTGTTAGGCCTGATACTTCAAACATGTTTCTTGTACAAGGATCTTCACCTACTGTTCAGAGCCCTATTCTGGAGACTATTGTCATCATTCCTCCTGCCCCAGAGGATGATATCAAAATGAGCAAAGAGTTTGATATGAAGGAGGATAATCTCCTTGATGAGTATGATCCATTTGTGCTTGTGAATGAGGAGGATAATCATCCTCTTACTGAGAAAGAGATGGAGTCCATGCTCAACTCAAACCCTGAGAATGCTGAGCTGGGGAATTACCCTTCTGAAGAATCCTACCACTCCATCAACTCTCTCAAGACTAACAATTCCAATGCTTCCATGGTGAACAAGCTGAATACTATGGCTGTCCATACATGTGCTACTTCCACCACTGGGTCTAGCAAGAGGAAGCTCCTGGAGGATGAAGGGGACACAGCCTCATCTGTGCTGCTGGGGATAAAAAAATCCAAACATTAATCTGTCCTAGGCTCTTTTGAGTTGATCAAGTTTTTAAAACCTTTTGGCCATCAGTACACGACCTTGTCTAGTCACTGATGTTAGGGACTAATTCCTCTTTGGCATATCACTAGGAACTTGTACCCTTGTTTTAAAGCTTGATTTATGTCTTCTTTTTAGTATGCTAATCTTGTTGTCTCAATGTAAACCAAGTTTCAGGGGGTCTCTTCAAGCCCTGCTTTTGTAATCTCTTTATGAGCTTATGATTTAATCAAGATTATGCTGGCATACTGCCTCTTCTATGGATCAATGAATCTCTGATTGATATTTGTTACAATATCCTATTCAAATCCTATGGTATTAATACTTAAGCTAAGAATTTACATTCTCATTTATTAATTAAGATCTATCTCTACTACTCTACTTCTACTTGCTCCTTTTTATGATTATACAAGTGTACTACCTAAGCAAAAGTTGTATGCAATTTCAGAAGATAACAAACCCACACTGAGATCCAGGTTTAACAACAATAGTTCAACTTCTACTAAAACAGTCATGGTTAGCTATGATGGAAGATATCCTATGCAGGGGCGGATCCAGGTTTAAGCATTTTTTACCCTTATTGAATCTGAAAATGTAATTTCAGTTAGCCCTAATAAATTTAAGCTATAAAAATGAAATTATCTTAAATTTTCCCCCTTATCTCATCTGAAAATGCAATTTCAGTCAAAAAAATAAAATTACTTAAGTTTTTTCCCTTCATCTCACGTGAAAATTACCTTAAGTTTCGTAAAAAAATTAAAATTGATTTTTGCGAAATAGGATTTAAGCCACGTTAGATTTAAGTCACAAAAAAAAAAATCGCACGGGATTTTAGCCCCCCTGGGGTTAATTCCCGGCTACGCCACTGATCCTATGGACAGAATTACAAACCCATGCATATTAATCCCTGTAATGCTTTTGAAAGAAGTTTGTGAAAATACTGGATTATCCCCAAAGGATGAAACAATCTTCAACACAGGATTACCATCCCCTTTCAACTACTATGTAATTTACATGTATTCTCATATGTAACTATTTTTCTCCAATTTACTAGTGCATTGTCTTCTTATAAATTACGGGAATCTCTAACAACCTCTTGCTTAACCCACATCTATAGAATAGTAAGCATTCCCATTAACCCAATCTTTTCACAAGATAAATTATAAACTACCCTATCTGATTAACACACAATGATATTGCAAATTTAGCTTGAGTATTTTCATGGCTTTAACTATCCGAATCACCAAGGCCTTCTTAAGACCTATCTAGGTGTAACTACCCACTTATATTAATATATTACCTAATCCCACATATGTAATAAATCAAACAAAGCTAAAAGATGTTTTTTTTTTCAACGGCATCATAAATTAGCTACGAGGCAAGATTAATGTAATAACCCTCAATTTTAATAGGGATATTTGTGTAATTTTCAAACTTTCATTTTGTAAGCAAGATGTGTTAGGCATTTTCTGTAGTCTTTGTAATAACCATTTGAACGTGTTGTTATACGTTTAATAAAGAGATATGGATCTTAAAGTATTTAAGGAGTGTTAAAAATGAAATTTAGCAAAGACCGCAATCAAGACCCACGAGCAAGGTACGCGAGCACAGCAGTTCCGCGACCGCGGTTTTGAAACCACGGGCGCGGTTTTGCCTGTGGGAAAACTGCGATCGCGGTTCTGAAACCGCGACCGCAGGGAAACTCGGATCGTCGTGGTTTTGCCCAGAGGCAAACCGCGATCGCGGTTCTGAAACCGCGATCGCGGGAAACCTCTGTTCGTCTCCTTCCAGAAGGCCGACGCTCGAGATTTCCCATGCGTTTCTGAACGTCGCCGGTGCGAGGAGTTGAAGCGTTCGAGCTTCCCGGAGTTCAGCTTCTCCAACCCTATAAATAGGGGTCTCCTCCACCCTCTCTTCCACCATCCAAGCAATCCATCTCGCTCTCTCTCTCAAAATCATTGTCGTCGGAGTTTGTTGTTCGTCGCCGGAGTTTTGGTGGTCGTTGGAAGTCGCTCGTGGCTTTTGTGTGTTCCTTGCATCGTGGTGGAGGTGTACATTCGTCCTTAAAGCAGGTTAGTGTCCCGTTGTCGTCGGTAAGGATTCGAAGCCGCCCTAAGCTCGCGTCGGGATGGAGACCCGCGACCGCGGCTCCATCCACCGCGACCGCGTGCTTGGCCCAGAAAACCACGACCGCGACTTTACCGAGCAAAGCGCGATCGCGGCCATGTTAACCGCGATCGTGGCTCAGGCCTTTTCTCTTCGTTTCGTTCCGTATTTTCGTATCGTATCTAACTCAGGGTTTTGTCATAAAACTCGTCGTCGTCGTAGGGACCGTACTCAAGTGCAAGTTTCCAGATCTCGGAACCTGATCCCTTCGTTCGTCTAGTTTAAGGCAAGTGGCGGTTCGCTCTTGCTCATTATTCCATGTTTCCCTTGATTATCAATTATTTGATTGTTAATTAAGATGGAATAAAAGTTGTTGTTTTATGTTTGGGAACTGATTTAATAAAACAATGTGTTAAAATATGAATTTATAATAGGTTGTATATATTGCTAGAAACAACGCTACTATATATGATATTACCGTAATGGTTTTGGTGTGGATTTATGTATGAACTTACATGTGTAGTTAGAACGAGTATTCGTAGGAACGCTATGTACCTTGCGAGGTCTAGTCGTTTCTTTATAACTGGTATTAGGAGGATTTTGCCCTAGTACTTCTGGTCATGACCGTGCCCTTACTCAGAGTAGGTGCACTTAGCTAGTGCCAACGTTCGAGATTCATTCCCAGAAATGTCTCTTGTATCGAGATGATGTGGATTGAAAGCTGTAACGTGAATGTATGTTTTGGAATTAAATAAGATAAGTGCTCTTATGCACATAATTAATATACCCTCGGGCGAGGAGTATAACGTGGAAACCGCCCGGACTCTTGTTAGAGTAAGTCCTCTTTTCAATCTGGATTCGCATTGCGCGGTGAGGTTGGTCGTGGATCCAAATAATCAATGTCGTTTTTAAACTTGTGTGAAAACTTAACGTTCCCAAATAATTCTTCACATTTTCCTATAAGACTCAATTCCGTTGGAGTCTTCTTTTCGTTGCATATCTTTTTCTATCATTTCGTGAAAGTTCCGGGTTATGTATCATTCATTCGGTTATTATTCGAGGGACAATGATAGTAAACGATTACAATCACTAGAACCATTCTGTTTTCACCCTTGCATAGTCTTTCATTAGACTAACCAACCGGGTTTTATTCCTTGCATGGTTGGCTGGTGTCATCCGTCCTATACGACACATCAGTGATTGGTCCCCGACGATTGAAGTAACCAGTCAAAGAGAAAGCTTGCAGATGAAGTTTACGTTTTAAGAAGTAATATTTCCAAGGCGAATATGTTTGATTTGAAATAAAAGTAATACATAGTCATGAGTAATCCGAATTCTTTCCTTATAAAAAAAAACCCTCAAAATATGTGAGTGTCAAAGGGAGGGACCCACAAACACGTAGTTGAGCTAAATGAGTGGTGAATACAAAACTAGAAGAGGCAATAGATAAGCAAATTGCAATTGGAGTTGGGTGGGTGATTGGCCACTACGTACCGCGTACGAGTTGGTTGGGATAACGCCAGATATGCATTTGCATCTAAATTTTCAATTTTGTGTACGTGATGCATCATCAAACAACGTAACTCCTCCTTTCTTATCTAGCTTCCATAAAGCTAAGGCATGTGCAAGTGCACCTCAAGCTGGCCAAGATCCTCACCTATCTACTTCCATTAATGCGCTCAATAATGCACATACCTCTAAATTAATGCCAAACTTAGTATTACCTCTAACCATTAATGAAAATTATCTGGAAAATGAGACTAGTAATTTGAGGAGGCTAAAACATCACATAATTTATATTCCGTAAGAAAAAAGTCTAAAACAATACTCCGATCAAGTATATATGACGTTTGAGGAATGTTCCTGGACTTAATGTGATACAATTGGAAGGATTTCCTTGTACATTAATTTGTAAGGGCCAATTTGGTATAAGCTTTCTTAGACTAAAATATACTTTACTAGCTCCTTCCGATCAAGTATATATGACGTTTGAGGATTTTGCACATGATTTAAGAAATTTCTTTACTCTAGTTAATTCATAGTTAATACGGAGTATAAATTACAGAGTAAAGAGAACTCTTTTCAGTGAAATACATTTGAACATACAACACTTTAAAACTCGATGGGAGTGGAGGATTAGCTAGCAATGAGAACCAATTGGAAACTTGAAACAATAAACATGACCAAGTTAATGTAAAGCATATTCAACTTAACGTCAATTCTTTTAGATCAAATTTAAATGCCTTGAACGACAATATGTCAATATATATCGAGCCTGCTATGTATACGTCAATTTTCTCCTATGCGCACGACATTTTGTACGCGATGAATTAGTGTACGTCAATTCATTACGTACATATTAAAAAAGGACAAAAAAAGTATAAAAATTATACGAATACGTATTTTTTTGTACGCTGTATTCTAGCATATAAAAAAATACGTATTCGTATTTTTTGTTTTCATAAAACAGACCTGTACGCCAAAATATAGCGTACGCCATATTCTGACGTACAGTCTAGGTTAAGAGGCCGCGTCGACGTGGCCTCTTCTTCTTCTCCCCTTCTTCCCCTTTTCCACAGACGGCGGCGGCGGCGATCTTCGCTCCTTCTTCCTTCTCCTCCTCCATTTCGCTCCTTCTTCCTTCTCCTCCTCCATTTCGGTCTTCTTCATTCTCCTTCTCCGACGATGGCGAGCAGTGGTGGTGACGACCACTCCGGTGAGGCTCCTCCTGGCGGCTCGATTGGCGGAAGACGAGGAGACGACAATCCTCCAGGCGGCGTGGAGAGCGCGGCGGCTGGCGGCGGTGCTCCTGGTGGTTCTGCAGAATCGGCCGACGAGTTTGTCGGCGGCGGAGAGGTGGCCGTGGAAGTGGCCGGCGGCGGTGCAGATGGCGGCGAGGCAGCGGCACCTAGTTCTCCGTCCAGCGGTGGCGGGGTTGAGGGTGAACGAGGTACTGTCCGGACCCAATTTATCCGAGCCCGTGGCAGACGAGGAGGCGGACGCGGAGGCGTTCCTGCGACACCCGGTCAGAGTTCTACCTGGGGTAGTCGAGAGGTATGAACGGAATAGAAATTTATTTGAATTTATGAAAATTTAGAATGAAATAAGTATTGAATTTAGAAATAGGTATTGCATTTAGAAATTGTTGGTATGTATTTAATTCTAGATTTTTTTATAAAAATTAGGTATTGAAATTTATATTTATGTTACAAAAATTGAATTTGAAATTAGGTATTCAATTTTGGATTTTAGTTATAATAATTAAACTTGAATTTAGAAAAACAAAGGAGTCTACTCTTCCACGTTGAATTTAGGATATGAAACTAAATTTGAAAATTTTAGATATTAAAATTAAAATTTAGAAATTAAGGAATTTATGTTTTTATTAAATTGGGATTGAATTTAAAGAATTATATTTGAAATTATCAAATTAGGTCTATATTTGAAATTGGCAAATAATATAGGTATTGAATTATACAATTTATATTATAATGTTGTAGTTGTTTATGAATTTAAAATTTTGATTAATATGTTATAAAAAGGCTTTACAAGCCTCGATGCTGTCTGTGAGACGGCCCCGACGTGGGTCCCGTCAGCTAGCACGGAGGAATCCGGTCACAACATCGGCTCGTCGGGCCGCTTCGGTGGATTTGCTTCCCGTCTTACAGGACGCCGCGGCGGGAGTGCAAGAGGGCACGGTTGACCCGTCGCTGTCTTCGTCATCAGCCTCGTCCATGGAGCTGGACGAGGAGGCACTTGACGTGTCCCTCCACCACGACTATTATGAGGGATTTGAGGAGTCTCCCGGACCCGCAACGGACTTGGGGATGGACGAGGCTCCCCAGCAGGCGGATCCGGCTCCGCAGCAGGCAGATCCGGCTCCGCAGCAGGCGGATCCGGTTCCCGAGCAGGCGGATCCGATTCTCGAGCAGGCGGGCCCCGCAGAGCCTTGGATGCCAGGAGGGCCCCTCGTTCCTCACCTCCTCGGTACGTATACGACCCACGTCATCAGGGTCCTATGGGACATGACATTGGCGTTGACACTTCCGGATCCCCCACCACCCGTTGCGCGCGTGGATGATACGGTACGTCTTTGATTTAGTTTAAGATTTTTAAATAAAAATATGAAAATGTTATAAGTATAATACTAATTTTGTTATTTCTTTTTCAGATGAGGAAGGTTCTGAAGATGTACACCAGAAAGCCATGGCATTGGAAGATGAACGAGCACATTACAGTGGCTCTGGACACCTGGTGGGATTTTGCACAGCGGAGCCGTATCACCTCTATGAGGGAGGTGGACTTCAGGAGGATCGACGACGTGCTTATTTCTGCGTTCGTCGAGCGCTGACATCCGGAGACGAGCTCGTTCCATTTCCCGTGGGGCGAGATCACTATCACACTCCACGATGTCATGCACATCCTGGAGATCCCCATCGGCGGGTTGAGCGTCACCACTAATATGGCGGATCCCGTCGTTAGAGATCACGTTTGCGCCATTACTGGGGCGAACCTGGAGTTGGTGGCCCAGTGGTTCGGTGGTGGCGGTATCCCGATAGAGGCCCTCTTGCTGAGGTCCCGTGAGCAGCTATCCAGTCCAGAGAGGGATGAACGGCACATAGCGTCCATGTACTTGATGATGCTTCTCGGCTATACCGTTTTCTCGGACAAGTCGACGAACGCCGTCAAGTACAAGTACATGGCGCTAGTCGTTGACCACGACCGCACCAGTTGTTATGCCTGGGGAGTCGGCGTATTGGCTGTCCTGTATCGAAATTTGGGTGAGGCGTCAAGGGCCAGGGCGAAGGGCAATGCAGGTTGTACACTTCTTCTGAGGGTAATTATTAATTTAATTTATTTTTGTAATATATGATATTATATGCTAACGGGTTTTTATATATATGTAGGCCTGGATTTGGGCGTACTTTCCTACTTTCCGAGGTCACGCTGTCCTTGACCTGAAGGCCATGGCGGATACGAGGGCCGCTCGGAGAGACGGGAGGGAGGCTCCTCAGGGACGGAATCTGGAGCGGTTGATTGCTATTCGCCGCATTTTAGACGCCGTGAGATTTGATGAGGTAATACTTTACTGTTTTATTGTATTTCGTTTAGGAAATTAAAATTATGAATATACGTTTTGAATTTAGGAAATTAAAATTATAAATATACGTTTTGAATTTACGAAATGAAAATTATATATTTTGACATTTTAGGTTGCTTGGACACCGTGGGGTCCGTTAGACTTTACCACCCCTCAGGACGCTCCTTCTTTGTACCGAGGCATTATTGAGTGCCTCGAGATACAGGAGCCGTACATGCCGGACCGAGTCCTCCGTCAGTTCGGTTACAGGCAGGGGGTTCCTGAGGATCCACCAGCGCCACGCGAGGTGAAGAGGCTGGTCGACTTGAGGTCGTACGTTTTGAAATACGACGACGAGCAGTGCACATGGGATGCCGACCCTAGACCGACGATCGAGCTTCAGGACATGATCCATACCACCTTCGCCTGGGACACTGACGATGCGTACATCGACTGGCTGGAGCAGATGTCACATCCGTATGTGGATGCACGGTCTCCTAGATAGGATCGTCCAGGTCTGGCTCCTGTCGTCCCTCCAGCTCCACCGGTGTCTACTCTCATGGTATGATACATTTTATTTATCGCTTATCATTTTTACGTGCTTAAAATCGGTTTAGTTGTAATGGAAATCTTTGTCCTGTATTCAGCGGACCCAGATTCTCGCCGGTCGGATGCGGCGTTTTTTGGAAGAGAGGGACGAGCTTCCACCAGATGTTACCACTACGATTATTTCGTGGATTCAGGATTTGATAGGTCACGAGGCGCCCATGGCTGATCCCTTACCGCGTGCTTCCCAGAGATTTATTGATTCACAACACGAGAGAAGAGAGGGCAGCCGTAGAGTCCCCGACGATGACTAGATTGTAGGATCATGTATTTATGTCGATTAGACAGTTGTGTTTTGGATCATGTTATTATATATAAGTATAACTATATTATATAAGTATAACTACGTGAAATATAATGAAATACTATAATATATAAGTGTAACTACATGAAATAATGAGAAATACTATAGTATATAAGTATAACTACATGAAATATAATAAAATACTATAGTATATAAGTATAACTACATGAAATATAATGAAATACTATAGTATATAAGTGTAACTATATGAAATGTAATGAAATACTATAATATATAAGTGTAACTATATGAAATAATGAGAAATACTATAGTATATAAGTATAACTATATGAAATTTAATGAAATACTATAGTATATAAGTGTAACTACATGAAATATAATGAAATACTATAGTATATAAGTGTAACTATATGAAATATAATGAAATACTATAGTATATAAGTATAACTACATGAAATATAATGAAATACTATAGTATATAAGTTTAATTATATGAAATAATGAGAAATACTATCGTATATAAGTATAACTATATGAAATTTAATGAAATACTATAGTATATAAGTGTAACTATATGAAATATAATGAAATACTATAGTATATAAGTGTAACTACATGAAATATAATGAAATACTATAGTATATAAGTGTAACTATATAAAATATAATGAAATACTATAGTATATAAGTATAACTACATGAAATATAATGAAATACTATAGTATATAAGTGTAACTATATAAAATATAATGAAATACTATAGTATATAAGTGTAACTATATGAAATTTAATGAAATACTATAGTATATAAGTGTAACTACATGAAATATAATGAAATACTATAGTCTATAAGTGTAACTATATGAAATATAATAAAATACTATAGTATATAAGTGTAACTATATGAAATAATGAGAAATACTATACTATATAAGTATAACTATATGAAATTTAATGAAATACTATAGTATATAAGTGTAACTACATGAAATATAATGAAATACTATAGTATAAAAGTATAACTACATGAAATATAATGAAATACTATAGTATATAAGTGTAACTATATAAAATATAATGAAATACTATAGTATATAAGTGTAACTATATAAAATATAATGAAATACTATAGTATATAAGTGTAACTACATGAAATATAATGAAATACTATAGTATATAAGTATAACTATATGAAATATAATGAAATACTATAGTATATAAGTGTAACTATATGAAATATAATGAAATACTATAGTATATAAGTGTAACTACATGAAATATAATGAAATACTATAGTATATAAGTATAACTACATGAAATATAATAAAATATTATAGTATATAAGTGTAACTATATAAAATATAATGAAATACTATAGTATATAAGTATAACTACATGAAATATAATGAAATAATATAGTATATAAGTGTAACTATATAAAATATAATGAAATACTATAGTATATAAGTGTAACTACATGAAATATAATAAAACACTATAGTATATAAGTATAACTACATGAAATATAATGAAATACTATAGTATATAAGTGTAACTATATGAAATATAATGAATTACTATAGTATATAAGTGT
Source organism: Rheum nobile (assembly GCA_027886185.1). Taxonomy (NCBI): domain Eukaryota; kingdom Viridiplantae; phylum Streptophyta; class Magnoliopsida; order Caryophyllales; family Polygonaceae; genus Rheum; species Rheum nobile. The sequence continues at coordinate 98,366 of WOAB01000342.1, read as the reverse complement.
AACTATATGAAATTTAATGAAATACTATAGTATATAAGTGTAACTATATGAAATATAATGAAATACTATAGTATATAAGTGTAACTATATGAAATATAATGAAATACTATAGTATATAAGTGTAACTATATGAAATAATGAGAAATACTATAGTATATAAGTATAACTATATGAAATTTAATGAAATACTATAGTATGTAAGTGTAACTACATGAAATATAATGAAATACTATAGTATATAAGTGTAACTATATGAAATATAATGAAATACTATATTATATAAGTGTAACTACATGAAATATAATGAAATACTATAGTATATAAGTATAACTATATGAAATATAATGAAATAATATAGTATATAAGTCAAACTATTGATTATAGATAGAAAAGGGTCAAGCAAATACTGGACCAGCGGGCGGGCAACCCTCTCTTCAACCACTCCTGTGGTAGGAACATTTTTTTCGAACGACGCTTTTTCCCCTTTTTTAACATCACTGAGATAGGCTTTTCCCCGAACCATTGACCTTTTCGGGAGAGAGAAGTGAATTCATTCAATGGAACTTTATTTGTTTGATCTAGTAAGGAGGGTGTTAGAAATAAGCCACCGTCCGACAAAACAGCGGTTTACAACAGAGCGACCAGAACTACATGAAATATAATGATATACTATAGTATATAAGTGTAACTACATGAAATTTAATGAAATAATATAGTATATAAGTGTAACTATATGAAATTTAATGAAATACTATAATATATAAGTATAACTACATGAAATATAATGAAATACTATAGTATATAAGTGTAACTATATGAAATATAATGAAATACTATAGTATATAAGTATAACTACATGAAATATAATGAAATACTATAGTATATAAGTATAACTACATGAAATATAATGATATACTATAGTATATAAGTATAACTACATGAAATATAATGAAATACTATAGTATATAAGTATAACTATATGAAATACTATAGTATATAAGTATAACTACATGAAATATAATGAAATACTATATTATATAAGTGTAATTATATGAAATATAATGAAATATTATAGTATAGAAGTGTAACTACATGAATTATAATCATTTTTCAGTTTTTCACCCGTTTCTTATACCATCATTTTTATTGGGCCTATTTGGGCCCAATTTCTCATTTTTTCAGTTTTTCACCCGTTCCTTCTACAATCCTTCTTATTGGGCCTATTTGAGCCCAATTTCTCATTTTTTTAGTTTTTCATCTGTTTCTTCTACAATCCTTTCTATTGAGCTATTTCGGCCCAATTTCTCAATTTTTCAGTTTTTCACCCGTTTCTTCTACAATACTTCCTATTGGGCCTATTTGGGCCCAATTTCTCATTTTTTTAGTTTTTCACCCGTTTCTTATATAATCCTTTCTATTGGGCCTAATTTCTCAATTTTTCGGTTTTTCACCCGTTTTTTCTACAATCCTTCCTATTGGGCCTATTTGGGCCCACTTTCTCATTTTTTTAGTTTTTCACCTGTTTTTTATATAATCCTTCCAATTACAGCTTCAGTGTGTTACAGCTATGTCATAGCTGTTATGCACAATTTGAGTGTTTTACAGCTATTATTCGCATTTCTGCACAACTTTAGTGTTTTACAACTGTGTGCTAGCTGTTATGCACAACTCTTCACTTGTATAAATAGTGTTACCCCTAGGGTTACTGAGTTCTCACAATTCCAACTGAAGCTCTATTGTTCATCACCATTATTCGGTAAGGTTATCCTCTCAACTTAGATCTTGTTTGAGTTTTATGTTTATGAAACATTTATTAATGGATTTATGATATTGATAGGAAAATCAAGCACTACATCGCATAATGGCATCTTCATCGTCAACAAACGCTGGTTGGCTATGCAATTGTAAGAGATCTGCGATTATCCGTGAGTGGCATATGCAGTTCAACTATAGAAGGAGGTATTGGGGATGTCCGACTATGGAAGGGGGGTGTCGCTTCATGAAGTGGATTGATCCATGCTACGATGAGAGGACACAGAGGGTTATATTACAACTGTGGAACGAAAAACAATAACTTGCTAACCGAAATGAAGAGCTTGGTAACAAAAATGAAGAACTTGTTAAGTTGATTCCCATTCACACAAGGCTGATGCACCTTAAGGAACAAGGGAAGTTAGCGATGGGCAAATCTAAGTATGAGCAGTTATTAAGAGAGATACAAGGGCGTAAATAAGTTGATGTAATGTTTGTATCGCTCTTGTAATTTGTTTTGGATTTTATATATGTTAAGAAAACAGATATATTATCAGGATTTTCAAATTGAGATTACACAAGTAAATCAGACCCAAATGTAAAGTTGATATCTGCTCTTAAAATAAATTACATCTGAAATTATATCTAAAATTACATCTGAAATTACATTTGAAATATAATCTACATCTTAAACTACACCGGGGGATCTGGAGGACGGTTATATCTAATGCGATAATCCTGAAATAGTTGAATCCTCGACTGAAATTGAGAGTCCCCACCATCGACACTTGGGTGTTTGAATCGACGCCAAGCGTACGGAGGGGGAGGTAGTGGACAACCATCCTTCAGCGACACCTACATAGAAAACACAAAATATGATCGAGCTTTGTGTTTTAGGGTAAGCACAAACATTACTAGCTATTTAAAAACAATAACTATACCGGTACGAAGTGGTTTCGGTTTCCTACGAAGGCCATCGTCAATATCTGTGTTGGAGGGCCGAGGCTTTCGTTAGAGGCCCTCATTGGTAAGCACAAGCACGGGCCATCCCAGGATAATAGGACAATAGGAACTTGGTATAGCGTGGCAAACACTAAACCAATCATCGGCATGTCGAGCCAGTACTCCTCGCTGCAAGGACTGATGACATAGTTGACCCGAAATATAAGGTCCTCGTAAGTGATCCCCGGGTGTAGTATGGGCAAGATGGGCATGTACACATCTCTGTTGTCAAACAACTCGCCCGCCACCTGCATTCGAACCATGGGGTATGCAGTCTCTTCTGATCCCAACAATACAGCCAGTGTCCGATATCCACAATGCCCGTCTGGACATACATCTCTGGCCCCGTTAATGTACGGAAACCAAAAGTAATCCACATTCTTAACCCCAAAGTTCACCCCCATATAAATCATGGGTTGTTCAGGGAGCTGCTGCGATCCTGTCCCTTCGGATTGGCTCCCTTGGGTCCCAATGCTCGGCGAAGCTTCACTTGGTCCCTTCTTGCCACGACCCCGACCTCTACCTTGGCTTCCACTGCCTTCTTCTTCTCAATATCTTCTAACTCAGCCCTCCGATGCTCAAACAAACTCGGCTCCCTCTTGGTGTCGTACTTTGTCGAACCCTTTGGCCTTCCTTTTGAAATGATTCCCGTGGGCTCCTGCATCGAAGTTTCATGCGGGTGCTGCGTGTCCCAGAACAACTCGGTGATTTGGTCTATTTGGTCCTTGCTCAATGTTTTAGCACGTCACATGTCATCCATTAGCTTCCATCTCAACTCTTGAACACACATCTGTGTTGTGTCCTCAACTGGATCTTCTTTCGTGTAAACCTTATCCCATTGCAATTGCTTCCAGAAGTGGTGTATCTCACTCGGCATGATCGACGTCTTATTGATGATGGCATTTGCAATTCTGTGGACACACGGCAGGCCGAAGCAGTCTCTCATCCAATGATCATCACAATCATCAGGGAAATTCTCCTCCTCTATCTGCTTATACAGATCAAACAACATTCCCAAGCACCTATCCGACACTTTGAAGAATAGCCTTGAAAACAACACTCTTATTTTTGGCGGCACACCATCAAACATCGTTGGTGTTTTGGTCCGTGACATCTCCATGGTCGCACGCACCTGCCCAATTTAACCCTCGATCGCATGGTGCATCCTCACTACCATTCTATTAAAACCACCAACGCTAGAATTCAGAATTTTCTTCAACACGTGATGCATACCCTCAACCCTATCAAAACACATGAAAAGCATTGCGTTAGTCCCACATTGAGCCCTGAACCTAGAAACTATTGAACATTGTACAAGGTTTACTTGTTTGTAGTCCTCGTGAAGAAGTGAAGATGATGATCAGTCCACGCTCTCACTATGCTTTCCTTGTGAGGATTAGTCTACGTCTTCTCAATGTATCGAACGAGGCCACTCTTCCACGATATCCTCAATTTCGCAAGCCTCTCTTCGTAGCTTTCCTCCGTGGTTGAACACCAAAGTGCCCAACATTGGCCGCAAAACCTTTTCACTTGTTTTTTATCCTTCAATATTGGGGAAGCATATGCTTCTATGTTGTGCTTAATATGCACCCAACACAAAAGGTGTTTTACTTCATCTTTGAAAACTATCCGAATTGCATTAATGAGGGTCTTCTCTCGATCAGTCATTATGGCGGTCGGCATAACACCCGTATCTTTAAACAAGCGCAAAAGTTTCTCCTTATGAACTTGTAATGCACAATTTCTTCTTGCCGTGTAAATGCATACGCAATGTTGAAAGTCTTGTGCGTACAAGTGAAACCGACAATCTCCACCAATGACATGTTATACCTGTGGATGAATGTAAGAAAACAAATGAATGTAAGAAGTCATAGAATATAAGATATAATTCAAATCGATGATATAAATCAATATTATTAAATTGTGTTGAAATTGTAACACAAATCCATCACATACCTATTTGTCTTGTATGCGGCGTCGATAATTACCACATACGGGAACATCTTCAATAGGTGGAGCGAGTCCGGGTGAGCAAAAAATAGGATATCAGTCTCTTTCGTAGACAACTTTCTAAGCGGAAATACCCGGTAACTATTTTGTTGAAAAAAGTTTAGAGTCCATTGCGTAACCGTCAATTCCCCACGATCTTCGTAATGCATCTTTTGCAGAAAGTTGGAAACTTGTTTCATGGATGTAACATTTCCGGGGAAGAAGTTCCTCAACTCCGCAACAATAGTCCTAGGCGTCACGAACGCTTCGCCCAAACTTTTGCCAAGACGCTCCTCATCCGGAGTCACTCTGCCAATGTATGCATGCCCAAGAAAGCTAGTCGGAAGCTTATGGTTGTGGCATCCATCTATCACAATCATGATCCATTTATGAGTCACTTCCCCTGGCTTCTTCTTCAATCTAACACCACACAACTCAAATGTGCATCCGGACTTCTTCGACTTTGTTTTACGAATTATCTCAACTTCCTCTTCTGAGTCACTACCTTTCTTTCTCCCTGATCTATATTCACCAAAATGCTCGCACGTCAAACTAACACTTCTGACATTTGAGTTACGAGTGACTAAAACCATCATCAAATCTTTGCCCCTATTCTTAACCCACTCAATCAATTCCTCTCGGCTATCCCACTTCAGATTGTTACGAAATTCATCTCCATAATCTTTCCCCTATACATGTTTACATAATCAATAATGTTACAATATATGGATTGCGATTTGTGAAATTTATATGTTTGTAGCTAACCAATATTAACTATAAAACAAAACTATAATTGTAATACATAATAACTAAACTAAAGAAAAACAAATTGATAGCTTATCTCACTAAATCATCATCATCTTCTCCATTACCATGTTCTTTTAACATATATGAAAATAAATATAGGACTTTTAACATATATCAAATTCACAATAATTATCAACTTCTCCACTACTATTAAATACTAATCTTTTAACCTATATCAAAACAAATATAGGCCTCTACCGCTAAATCGTCATCATCTTGTCCACTACAACTAAATACTAATCTTTTAACATAATAAATATAGGCCTCTACCGCAACATTGTCATCATCTACTCCACTAATTTCAATTATAATCATTCCATTATTAAATATACGTACTTAAGCTATATTAATTATAACTAATTTCAATCTTAATCATTCCATAATTACTAACATCGAAATTGCCATCGTCGTCCACTACTACTAAATACTAATCTTTTAACATAATAAATATATGTCTCTACCGCAACATCATCATCATCTTCTCCACTAATTTCAATTCTAATCATTCCATTATTAACTATACGTACTTAAGCTATATTAATTATAACTAATTTCAATCTTAATCATTCCATAATTACTAACCTCGAAATTGCCATCGTCGAAATCTTGATCGTTTTATTCTTCATTCTCTTCTCCACTACTCGATGTGTTTTCATTATATGCCATTTTTTTGTAAGATTTGTTGTTTTGAATTTTTAGAAAACGAGGGATTTGGCTTGCTATTTATAGGGCATAAAATAGCCGTTGGAATAACGGCTAATTCTGTACGACATGGGCTAGCGTACGCCGTGGTCTGACGTACAGGCCATTTCCAACGGCTACTTTCCTGTATGCTGTATTTTAGCGTACGCTAAAATACAGCGTACAGGTTTACGTACCGAAATTCAAAAAAAAACATAAAATATTCTGTACGCTGACATATTGCGTACGCCACTTTCTGGCGTATAGAATGTCGTGCATATAGCTAAATTTTGTCGTGTAGTATGAACCATATATATTGATCGAAGGTGTATTTTTCAAGAATTAGATAGCTAGCTACTTGATTGGTTGATATTGATCGATAGATGGATGGATTTGACTGTTAGATCGAGGCAGTTTAAGACCAAAATGTGGATTAACTAGCTAGAGATAAAAACGACATTTTTTTTAATCTTTTACGATTTTTCTAATCTATGTCCTAAGATCTCTTATATAGAAAGTTTTAATTATATATTAATATTTTAGATTTTTTTTTAAAAATGAGTTTATTTTTTCTTATTTAGGATTTATATTCTCTAATAAAAATTCTTAATCTATGTACATATGTTAGACAAACCGATATATATATATATAAATAGATTATTTGAGCTACCTGATAAACTATGACATATCGTTAAAGAAAGTGTGAAATAAAGAGAGGAAAAAGGCAGCATCAATAATTAACGTACATAAACTTTCAATATGTAAAGATGCATTTGCGCACGTCGGCATACATCATGGACTGTAAGGTACGTAGACCCTTAATTAATGCACCAGCTTGCAATCATATATACCGAATTGATTGGATATATCAACAACCAACGTACTGCCCACTTAAATTAAGTTTGACCACTTCTTTTACAGAAATACTAAATGCACGCGAAAATGAGTCTAAATGGACGCTATATTACGCGCTTAAGCTAAGCGTCCATTATTACACGCTTAAGCTACACGTGGAGGGATATTCTTGTCATTTTGAAAAACATGTATGTATTACACACTTACGTTAAGCGTATAACGGCACGCTTAACGTACGCGTGTAATACATAGGCTAGTTATTGGACCGGCCCAAATAACGAGCTCATGCCCCCAAGCCAAATCACACGCCTAAGCTAGGCGTGTACATACACGCTTACGTTAAGCGTGTATGTACACGCTTAAGAAGACGAGTCGTCTTCTTCCTCCCGCCGCGTCTTCAAACCTAAAAAAATCGAATCCGATTCCACGAAATCTCTCTTCCCTTTCCTTCGGTTGTTCCCATTAGCCATGGATTTGGATTGGGCTGGACGACTTGATTGGCGGCGGAGAGAGGTCCGAAACCGGCGGCGGAGTGGCGGCCGAACGTCTGGACGCTATCTCTGGCGGCGGAGCAACTGGCGGCGGTGCGACTGGCGCGACGACGACGAAGTCCGGCGCGGCAACGCACGGCGACGCGGAGGCGACTGGCGGTGCGAGCGGTGGCGGTGGTGCGAGCGGTGGCGGAAGGAGCTCCTGGCTGGCGGTAGAAGACGAGGAGGAGGAGGAGGAGGAGGCCATGGTGGTTTCCGACGGAGCTCGGACCCGAGGTGGAAGGGGAGGTCGAGCTAGGGACCGAGCGCAACCGAGGGCGACTCTGATTGAGGTGGAAACAACTCCGACGACGCCTGTATCGAATCCTATCGGTCTCCGAGCGGTATTATTTTTAATTTTAAATTGATCATTATTTTCGTAATTGTTTTCGTAAATATATTTCTTAAGATTTGATTTAATGTGGAATAGAATAATATAGTTAATTTGAAATAGAATAATTTAGTAAATAATTTGGATTAGAATGCATTATCGTTTAAATTTTGAATTAATTCGAATTAGAATAATATAGTTATTGATTAGAATTAATTATGTCTTAATTTTGGTATTATTTACGGATTAGTTATAAATTAGATAGTTATAGATTAGAATTATTGGCTCGTATATTTTGAAATTAACAAGTATAATAAATTCTAAAATTAATCATATAAGTCCCTAAATGTATTAATTAGTCCCTAATCAATTAAGTATCCAAAAAATTAGAGTATATTGGCGGCCTTCACCCCTACTGGGCGTACAAAGACGACACCTGTTGTTGCTGACCGCATCCGGCGTGTTGGTATTTCTGAGTCTATTCGTCGCCGCGCCGGTCTTGTGAGCGCTGATATATTGTCGTCTAGTGGGGTATCTTCGCATCCGCCTATGACCGCTGATGATGAGTATATGGAGGACGATGAGGACTTGGCAGCTCAGCACATGGCGGTTGATGATCAGGCTGTCGAGGAGCCGCATGATGAGTCTTTGGAGCCTAGATTACCGACACATGAGTTGAGTACGGACGACATTCCATTTTCTCATTCTCCACCTTTTTTTGGGTCGATACCTACTCCTGTCCCCTCTCCATCTCATGCCGATCCTTCTTCTACACCTTCTGCCGGTATTTCTTCTCCACTTTCTGCCAGTCCTTCTTGTCCACCTCCTGCCGGTCCTTCTTCTCCACCTCTTGCCGGTCCATCTGTTGTACATACTTACCATCCTTGTATGCCTGGAGGCCCAAGGTGTCCGATTCTTCTCCCTAGCTACGAGACACACATATTGCTCGTGCTATATTTGACCTTCCTATACCTCAGCCCGCTCCTGAGGCACTTCCGCAGATGCCACCTCATGTACAGTAGAGGAGACGGAGACGTAGAGGAGACGCTGCAGCTGTTGAGGATGCAGAGCCTATTCCTCAGATTGCTGAGCAGGAGCATCAGCCACGTCGTAGCGGGGTAGCCCGTCGTCAGACGGAGCAGGATTTGGTATGTTTTACGTTATAGTTTATGTGTTGAATCTTTAAATATTTTTTTATTAGAAAATGTATACTAATCTTAAATTTCGTTAATTCAGAGTCGTAAGATTCTGAGGATCCATTTCCGCGCAGCTCATTGTTCTCCACACGAGCAGTATATTAGCCCTGAGCCACATACGTGGTTTAGGCTGGCTGAGCGGAGCGGGCTTACAGGTCTACGCACACTAGGCATTGCATGCAACATGGATTCGGCGTTGATTTCTGCATTTGTGGAGAGATGGCATCCCGAGACGAACACATTGCATATGCCCTTCGGAGAGATGACCATCACCCTTGCTGATATTCACCAGATCTTACGGGTTCCCATACGTGGGAGGAGCTGCACTTCAGACCTCGGTGATCCGGCAGTGAGACAGCGCATCTGTGCTGATCTGGGCGTTGATCAGGAGCATGTGAAGAGATGGCACATAACTGGTGGTCTTTCTTTGGCGGTTTTAGAGAGTAGATTGCTGGAGTGGATGAGGAGTGACGAGCGTGACGAGGGCGTTATTGCTACGTACTACTTCTTGTTGCTTCTCGGCTCGATTGTCCTGGTGGACAAGTCGACTAACGCCGTGAAGCACAAGTGGTTGTGTAACACCCCCAATTTACACCGGAGATATTACATGCCAGTGATCTCAGACTTTACCGTCCAAAGTCACCCCAGGCTTTTCCAGAACAATTAAGCTTAAATACATACGTAAATTGAAAGAAATAAACAGCGGAAGACTTTAAATTACACAGCGGAAGACTTTAAATTACACATCGGAAGCCTTTAAATGAGCCAACTTATAACATGACTAAATTATAGGGATACATCAATCTTAAAACACTTAACAACTTAAATACTGACTTTAAATCTTCGTCTGCAAGCTTCTTATCCTTCAATAGGTTACTTAAACTCCGGGAATCAACTCCTGATGTGCCGAATCGAACGGATGACACCAGCCCACATGCAGAGAACAAAGTTCGTGGGTTAGTCTACTGAATAGACTAGCAAGGATACAAAGCAGAGTGGTTCGAGTGATTGTGACTGTTTACTATCATTGTCCCTTGAATAAAAACCGAAGGAACGATATATAACCCGGCACTTTCACGGAATAATTTAACAATTAAGATATGCACTGAAGAGAAGACTCCAAAGGAATTTGAGTCTTAAAGGAAATTATGACAACTGCTAGGGAACATTAAAGTTACACACACAAATGATTTAAAAGTTGACTGAGATGCTTCAGTTCACAACCAACCTCATCGCATACAGCGAATCCAGATTGAAAAGAGAACGTACTATGATCAAGGTCGAGACGAGTTTTCCTAGCTGCACTATAACTTAGCTGCACTACTCGCCGAAGGTTTATTAATCATGTGCACTCGGGCACATATCTTATTTAATTACAAAACACTCTTTACTGAAACACGTTAATGTTATTAAGAGCGGTACAAAGCTTAAATCTCAGGGTGACAATCATGTCGACCCAAATTAACACAACACACAAACACACACACGAGGCTTAATATTATTCCGAGTAATAACGGAAGTTATTATTACACAGGGTGACCTTACGTTCACCCAAATTACACTGCCACAGTGCTTACACTTTAATTTACAGGGTGACAGTATGTCCACCCCAATTGCACTAGCTAAGTGCTTAATACACAGGACTGCAATTATGCTCATCCAATGGCGCTTGCAAGGCGCTTAAAACACTTCAGATCCTTAACGGTGGATAAGAAGCATAGGTCATGACCCTTAAATTATTATCCGGAAATTAACCCGAGGAGTATTACGATTTAAAGAAACGACAAATCCTTACTTGGATTAGCGTTCCTACGAACATTAAGTTATAAAAAAACGACTAATCCTTACTTGGATTAGCGTTCCTATGAACACTCGTGTTAACTAAACAGTCTAACACAACAATTATTCACATTAAAGCCATTCAGGCAATCAACTTAAACATAGAGATAATAGAAACGGCTAATCCTTACTTGGATTAGTTTTCCTATTAACCCACATGCTATTCTAGCATTAAGATTAAATTCACAACAATACCATCACGGTAATTATCACATATAATAGCGTTGTTCTAACAGATATACAACCTATCATAACATTACTTTAATCACGTTTATTTATAAAATTAGTTCCCAAACAAAACAACAGTTCACTCCAATTTAATTAATAATTAAATAATTGATAATTAATGAAACATGGAATGATTAAGCAAGAGCGAACCGCCACTTGCCTTAATCCGCAGAGTTGGAACAAGCCTAACGACGACGAAATTCTGGGCTCGACGCGGGTATAGCTCCGACAACACAACAACCCACACACACGCGAAGACACCATTTGGCCTGGCTTTGGATTCCACCCTCCACTAAGCTTCCAAAGGCACCTCAAGGCTACTGGAAAACACACCAAACGACCTCCGGCGAACACTCTAGAATCCGGCGAGGCAAGAACTCCGGCGAGGCACAATTTCGGGAGAGTTTGGGCTATGGAATGAGCTCCAATCCGACCTCCAAGCCTCTCCTTAAATAGCCAAGCAAAGGAGACACCATGATGGCCCTAGGACGAGACGCCACATGCCTACTTCGGCGCTGCCAGAGCCTCGCCGATGACCTTCGGGCAAAGACCTCCGGACAACGACGGCGGGCGCCGCGGAGAGCAAGGGTCGCCGCCTCACAAATTGCCTACGGCGGGCGCCGTACTGCACGGCGGTCGCCGCCACTAGGCTTGGCGCCCAGCTAGGAAGACGACCACGCCAGTCCTCGAGCCTGGCGACGGCGGTTGCCGCCTTAACTGCGGCGGTCGCCGCCTCTGTTGCTTCGTCCGATCTTGACTTTTGGGATGACTCGGCTTAACTCGGGATAAAAATAATCGTACACGAACGAGTATTAAAATCCAAAGTACGCCGTTTGTATTTTATTTCACTGAGAAAAATATTACAGAGATAGAGCACATTACAGAATGTCTCAAACTATCTGAATTAAATCCGACGTACGAAACGGGTACTCGGGAAAATTCCCAAAATATCCTTACAGAAATACGGGGTATCACAGGTTGGCTCTATTGTTTGACCACGACGTCACCGACGACATTGCATGGGGAGCTGGGATTCTAGCCTACGTCTTCCGCAACTTGGGAGAGGCGTCTAGGCGTGGAGCACAGGGCATTGCATCTTGCGGGATTCTGATTAGGGTAAGATATTAGATGGATTAGTGAAATAGCAACATAACGTTTTTATATTTCGGTCATTAATAGCCTTATTTATTCATTTACAGTGCTGGGTTTGGGCATATTTCCCACATTTTCGGGAACAATATGTCACGAACCCCCAGGCCTTTGGAGGAGCTGTCCTGGTGCCTAACGAAGTCTCATCTCTGTAATGTCCATTCGAACGTAGGCAGAAGGGCCAAGAGTTGTTGTTGGAGTCTCTTCCCATTCCAAGTCCCTCCAAAACTCGTGAACGTCTGACGGAATGAGAGGTGTTCTTGAAACGATGGCTCTTGCAATGCTGTGCACGCAAGGCAACCCAAGGCAATCTCTCACCCAATGGTCGGTGCATTCTTCTGAGAACTCCCCCTTCTTCAAGATATCGTAATAGCCCAACAACATATCAAAGAACCTATCCGACACTTGGTAGAAGAGCCTAGAAAAAGTAGCTCATACAACTTGCATCATCGATACATCATCGAAATCCGTTGGTCGTTTGGAAAGTGAAAGGTTCATGCTCCCCCTAATCTGATCTATTTGAAGGATGATGGCATGGTGAATCCTCACGATCACTCTGTTGAAGCCCCCTCTACTAGAGCCAATAATATCTTTCAAAACCTTGTGCATCCCCTCAACCCTGTCAAATCACATGACGTTAGTACGACATTAACAACTATGAGTACAAAAAACAACATATTGTGAACGTCATACCTGTTTGAAGTCCTCGTGAAGAAGTGAAGATGATGATCCGTCCACGCCCTTACTATGCTCGTCTTGTACGGAATAAGCCATGTGTTCTCCACGTATCCAACAAGGCCTTTCTTCCACGATGTCCGTAATACGGCAAGCCTCTCTTCGTAGCTTTTTTCACTGGTTGAGCAAAAAAGTGCCCAACATTGGTTTGCAAATGCATCCACACTTTCCTTCTTCTTCAAGATGGACGGGGCACGTGCCTCGATGTTGTGCTTTATATGCACCCAACACAAGAGATGTTGAACTTCGGTGCCGAAAACACTCTCGATAGCAGTTATGAGGGCCTTCTCACAATCTGTCATTATTGCAGTCGGCATCACTCCCAAATCCAAACACAATGCCCAAACTTTCCTCATTATCCACGTGTAATGGTAAATCCTTTCCGCCCGGGTGAATGCATAAGCAATGTTGAACGTCTTATGAGTGTTGGTGAAACCAACAAATCTCCACAAGTGGCATTCCATATCTATGGAAAACACTTCAAACACTAGTGGAAAAAATCCTTATAGAGGCGGGCCTTTGGACACTTATTGAGGCGAACACCGTTCGCTTCAACTAAGGGGGCTGCAACAAGTAGGGACACTTTTTGAGGCGGGTATTTTACTCCTCTAAAAGGACATTATTGAGGCGGGCCTCATAAGCCCGCCTCAACAAGTCCCTCACTTTGGCGCCAAAATGAGGGACTTGTTGAGGCGGGCTTAGGAGGCCCGCCTCAATAAGTAAACACTTGTTGAGGCGGGCCTCTATAGGCCCGCCTCAACAAGTCGCGCGTATATACTTATAGAGGCGGGCGTATACAAGCCCGCCTCAACAAGTAGACGCTGACTCGGCCCAGAACTCGCCCGAGTTCTCGGCCGAGTCAGTCAGGTTCCTGATTTTATTCACAGAATAATATACAACAAACAACAGATTTCATTTGACCAAAAAAAAACAACAGATTTCATCAGAGTACAGTCAGGTTCTCAACAACAGTTTACATGACAAGTAAAAACAAGTTCAATCCGATAATAAATACTTCGATGTAAAATATTGTGCCCATTGCTCACGAACAACATCCATTTCTTCATAAGTATATGATGTCTTCCTCTTAGGATATAGCTGCATAAAAAACACAGAAATTATTGACAAAAAACACAAATACAATCAATATATAGTTAGTTAAGTTACATACATTATCTAGTCGATCATGAAACTGATATCTAGTCGGTCATGAAACACAAATACTTCCCACCTTGATACTTGTACACTTGAAATGCCCTAGAAAATCAACATAATACACTCATGAAACTGATATTGTTAATATTCCAAAAAAAACTAATTTGTAAGCAAAATAACTTACCTCATCTTATTCATTTATGATTTGTAACCCATATTCCTTCCCTATGATCTGTACGGATATGATTAGTATTATTTGTATCTTCCTCCTCCGGTAATGGTTGAACAACAGTTGATAACAAGGGTGTGTCATCATACTCGTCATACTCATCTTCATCCACAACATCATCAATACCCATAATATGTCTTTTGCCTTGGGCAACTGCACGCCATCTAGGATCAACATTGTCTACCACATAAAAAATCTGCTTAGCTTGTGATGCTAGGATGAATGGCTCGTCACTATCACTTAATCGGTCAAAGTTTACCAATGTCAAACCCGGATAAATTTCATCTTGCTTCACCCCGTTAGGGTTGTTGACCCACTTGCACCGGAAAGTAGGGATTGTAAAATTGTTATAATCAAGCTCCCATATTTCTTCGATAACACCATAATACGATTGTGTCGCATCAACCGGTCTTTTGTCCTTAGCGCTCGCATAGACCCTAGATGATGCAACTACCTTCACTCCACTATTCTGCACCACACTCTTTTCATCTTGTCTTCTAGTGTAGAATGTGAACCCATTGATATCATACCTTTCGTAAGACCGAACACATAGTCGAGGACCTCGAGATAACCACTTGACCATATCAGAAACGTCATGTTCTTTCCTTAGTTCCTCAGCTACTTCCTTCTTAAACCAATCAACAAATGTGCGATTATGTTCCCGCATCAAAGCTCTTTCATTCAATTTAGCATTATTGTGTTGCAATTCAAGGCAATGCTTTTCTATGTAAGGATTGACCTCTGTAAGATGCTGCAACACACAAAGATGTGCCTTAATCTTCCTTTCAGATGGAGGAGATATCACATTTTTACCAATTACTCCCTCTCCTTCAAGCCTCCCTACATGACGAGATTTTGGAAGACCTATTGGATGAAGCCTTGACAAAAACTCAGCTGCGTATTGAGATATCTCTTCATGAAGGACTCCACGAATGATACTACCCTCTGGATTCGCCCGATTCT
Organism: Rheum nobile; assembly: GCA_027886185.1. Lineage (NCBI taxonomy): Eukaryota > Viridiplantae > Streptophyta > Magnoliopsida > Caryophyllales > Polygonaceae > Rheum > Rheum nobile. The sequence continues at coordinate 82,925 of WOAB01000342.1, read as the reverse complement.
TTACTTTGTCCTTTAAACTGCCAAAAAATCTCTCAAAAGGATACATCCATCTTAAGAACACCGGACCACATAACTTGATTTCTTGAACCAAATGAACAATTAAGTGCACCATTATGTCAAAGAAAGACGGCGGAAAGTACATTTCAAATCGACACAAAGTTTCAACAATATCATATTGGAGAGCATCCAATATTTCCGGATCAATAACCTTAGCACATATGGAATTGAAAAACACGCAAAGTTTTGTTATAACATGTCTCACGTGTTTCGGCAATATCCCACGAAGTGCGATCGACAAGAAAACATTAATCAATACATGACAATCATGAGACTTCATACCAATCAACCGAAGGTCCGAAAGAGAAACTAGACGTTTTACATTTGACGAATATCCTGATGGAACCTTAATGCCATATAAGCACTCACAAAACACCTTTTTCTCCTTTCTTGACATTGTGTAACACGTCGGAGGCAGAAAAGTCTTTTTACCATCCGGTTTTACCACGGGCCACAAATCTGGTCGAATATTCCTCTCTTTCATATCAAAACGAACTTTCTGATTGTCTTTCGTCTTTCCGGGTATATTTAGCAAAGTCCCAATTATAGCATCACAAACATTTTTTTCAATGTGCATCACATCGAGACAATGCCTAACCGACAAATCTTTCCAATAAGAAAGATCCCATAGTATAGACACTTTCTTCCATAAAACACCCTTTTTAGAGACGGACTTGAAGCTCTTGCCATATTTGGTGTCAACATTTTTAATCCGTTCATAAACCTGTGATCCTGTCAAAGGTGTACGAGCTACTCCTTCCTCGGTGTACCCATTGAACTCCTTCTTTTTACGGTAAGGGTGATATCGACTAAGGAACTTCCGGTACCCTAGATACACATTTTTCCTGTAATTTTTCAAGTAGGCAGGTTTCATGTCTTCTTCACATATAGGGCATGCTTGTTCTCCTTTGGTTTTGTACCCAGACAAGTTTCCATATGCCGGGAAATCATTTATGGTACAAAAAACCATAGCTCGCAAGGTAAAGTTTGAGTTGGTGTATGCATCGAACATTGGAACACCTTCATTCTACAGTAATTTCAAATCATCAACAAGTGGAGCCAAATACACATCTATGTCATTCCCAGGTTGCTTAGGCCCTAAGATGAGGAGTGATAACATGATATACTTGCGCTTCATACACAACCATGGAGGAAGATTATAAATCGCTAGAAGAATCGGCCATGTGCTATGTTGACTACTTAGAGTGCCATACGGATTCACACCATCTGTACATAAAGCAAGTCTCAAATTCCTAACCTCCTCACCAAATTCAGAATATTTCTTATCAATATTTCTCCATTGAGGAGAATCAGCAGGATGTCTAAGGAGTCCATCTTTCTTCCTCCCTTCCGCATGCCACCTCAGACTTTTTACTTCCTTCTTTATCGAAAACAAACGCTGAAACCTAGGTATTATCGGAAGATACCACATAACCTTAGTTGATGGGCCCCTCTTAGCCGAATTTACCCCTTTACGCTTGTAACGAGATGCACCGCACTTTGGACACTCATCCAAATTTTCATGTTCGTTTCTGTAAAGCATACAATCATTTGGGCAAGCATCTATCTTGACAGCCTCTAAGCCTAAGGGACACATCAATTTCCTGGCATAATAAGTAGAGATAGGCATCTCATTGCCTTCTGGTAAAAATTCACCTAACCATTCCAATAAGGTGTTGAAACTTCCATCAGTCCAACCAGAAGCACATTTCAAGTTATAAAGTATTCACACACCCTCTAACTTGCTAAATTTTGTACACCCGGGATACAAGGGAGTCTCTACAGTCTTTGATACCTGTTCGAACATCTGAGGTCGTTCGTTCAAGTGATCTCTCACCCCATCCATCATCCCATTCATTTCATCATCTTCTTGGTCATCATCATCATCCATCTCATTATTCTCAGCAATATCATCATCACTATCATCAGTGTCTACCCGAACATCAAACTCATTGACACTAGAACTTGGACGATCAGGTATTTTCTCACCATGCCAAAACCAAACATGGTAATCTTCTTTGAAACCATGACAAAATAAATGATCCTCAATCTCATCAATATCAGCAAACCGTCTTATATTCTTACAATCACGGCATGGACAATAGATTTTTTCGGCTTTCGTACTCCATTGGTGTGCTAAAGCATATCTAATGAACTCCTCAACCCCACTCAAGTATTGTGTCATAGTATGGTCACCGTACATCCAAGGATGACTCATTTCTAGTAATAAATGCAAAATAACATGCAAGGAATTAAGATTAAATACTCATTTCTAGTAACTATCCCGCCAAGGGCCTAAATAGATAATAATATGCAACCAAGCAAGAAAAACTACAAACTCAACTATCCCGCCAAGGGCCTAAATTATGAATTCTATCCCGCCAAGGGCCTAAATTATGAATTCTATCCCGCCAAGGGCCTAAATTATGAATTCTATCCCGCCAAGGGCCTAAGGAATTAGGGTAGAAGTATTACCTTGACCCAATATCGATCCTTCAAGGCAATGCCCTTATCAGCCTGCAGAATGTCATTTCACCAATTAAATAAAGAATTTGATTCTTTTCACTTTTGCTTTATTTATATAGCTTTTCTAAGACTAGTAAGAAGCTTCACTCATCAAAACTGCTATGTATTTGTAGGAGCTAAAAAATATTAATCCATGTCACCCAAACTGGATATTATTGTAGCCTTATTCATTTACTTTTATTGCCTACCCGACTATCATAAATATCCAAAACCACTAGAGCATGTCCAAATACAATCAGTCTTCCCAAAACTCTGCCATCATTGAAACTACTTTACATGCAAAATTAGCAAGATCGCCAGAACAGTCATACTCGTTTGCATCAGTTCAAAGCAAAAGAAGCATGCATCCATCATTTCAAATACTGAAGTAAGAACCTAAAACTGAAAAACTAAAGCATTGAGAAGCGAACGGATAAGGAAAATGGATGTGAACGTCGAGGGCGCAAAGGATGTTGATACCTGACTTGGCTTCGAGTGCGTTGAAGTATTAGAGGGAGCTTGGCGAAGGGAGGGAGCTCGACGAAGGGAGATGAAGTCGGAGCTCGAGAAGACGGAGCTCGGCGAAGACGGAGGAGATCGGTGAAGTCGGGAAGACGGAGGAGATCGATGAAGTAGGGAAGACGGAGGAGATCGATGAAGTCGGAGATCGTCGTCGGAGCTCAGGACGAGAAGAGGAGGATACGAAGAGGAAAATGAAGGAAAGCAGCATCTGTTTTTTTTTTTAATTAGGGTTGAGCTTATAGAGGCGGGCCTAACATGCCCGTCTCTATAAGTATTACGACTAATGGTCTAATAGAGGCGGGCCTTACATGCCCGCCTCTACTGGACATACTTGTTGAGGCGGGCTTTAAGAGGCCCGCCTCAACAAGCTCTAATTGAGGTGGGCTACTTGGCCCGCCTCAATTAGTTAGAATTAGAGGCGGGCCTTACCCTGGCCCGCCTCTAATACTTTAGCGAGAAATGTTTTTTTGGATACTTGTTGAGGCGTATATTAATTTGCCCGCCTCAAAAACCAAAAAAAGTGATTGCCTAAGTCGTTATTGAGGCATTTTCTACTATGTACGCCTCTAAAAGGGAGCCTCAAAAAGTGTTTTTTCCACTAGTGAAAATACCAAACACATTTTTAAATGAAATACTATACCAATTTATGTCATAAACTACACATTATTACAATTTAGGACTTACTTGTTTGTATTGTATGTCGCGTCAATGATTATCACGTACGGGAACTTCTTCAACAACCGCAGCGACTCCGGATTAGCAAAAAATAAGATTACAACCTCATCAGTCTTCGCATCCCTCAAAGGATGAACTACGTATTTCTGCTCAACCATAAATCTTAGGGACCATTGCGTAACCGTTAACTCTCCCCGATCCTCGTACTGTAGCTTCTGCAAGAAGTTGTCCACTTGCTTCCTGGACGTCACATTTCCCGGGAAGTTTTGCCTCAATTCCGAACCAATTTGATTCGGCATCACCGTCTCCCCACCTCCTAGCGCACAGCTGCTCCGCCTCGGTCATTCGACCCATGAATGCATGGCCTTTAAAGCTAGTTCGTAGCTTATGGTTGTGGCGACCTTCAATCACACCCAAGATCCACTTTTCACCAACCGTCCATGCCTCTTTCTTCATGCGAACACCCATTATCTCAAACTTACACCCACACTTTTTGGATCTCGACTTTCGAATTTTAGCAACCGACAACTCTGGATTCTCTTCGTTCACCTTCGGCCTCCCCGATCTCCAAGGCCCAAACCTATCGCACACTATACTAATTTGGTACGGACTTGAGTTACGCTTCACCAAAGCTATCACAAGCTCCTTTCCTATTTCTTTCGCCCATTTGTACAGTTCTTCCTTACTATCCCACACTAGGTCGGTAATAAAATGCTATGTATAGTCTTTCCCCTATAAATGTAGCGGTTTATGTTAACTACAAATTCATCATAACTACATCACTATGTTACACTACATATGATTTCCAATTATATAACTATAAATTTATGCTAAATATTGGCTACCTAATTAAGTGCAATATTTAAGACACTAATTACGTATTAAAATACCGATGAAGGAAAGAGCAAAACTATTTTAACACTAACCACAAATTCGCCGATAGGGTCTCAATCGCCAGTCGCTTCGTCATCTTCCACATCTAAGAAAAATTTCGACTCCATCCATTTGTCGTCCTCCTCCTGATCTTCTTCACTTTGAACCCAATCATTTTTTTCGTCACTACTATCCTCACCACTATGATACATCTTTAAAATTAGGAGAAAACAATTTCGGTTTCTTGGACATGGAATGGCAAGACCTTCGACTATAAATAGAAAGAAATATATCCGTTAAACGCACCAACGGAACTTTCCAACGGCTATAAATGTACACGCCTAACGTACGCGTGTAAACATCACACGCCTAAGATAGGCGTATGGATACACGCCTAAGATAGGCGTATGGATAGACGCCTAACGTACGCGTGTGTTTTTGGCTCTCCTGCGTGGCATCAGTGAACATCACACGCCTAAGATAGGCGTATGGATACACGCCTAAGATAAGTGTATGGATACACGCGTAAGATAAGCGTGTGTTTTGGCTCTCCTACATGACATCAGTAATATGTCTTTTCAAAATACCAACAATACCCCTACACGCTTAAGCTAAGCGTGTAAAACCGCACGCTTAGCTTAAGCGTGTGATATAACGTCGATAAAGACAATCATTCGCATGTATTTAGTCATTGTCTTCTTTTATACACTCCGTAGTATTTATTCAAATTAGAAAACTCCTATCATAATTGAGTACCTTTTTATCGGCCTAAAATGCAGGACAAATCTATACTTACACTAAGTGTAGGATATAATTTTTATACTTTTTGCCAAATGGAAAAAAGTAAGACTTATATCTGATAATACTTATAATTACATCTTGAAAACATAAAAAGTAAAATTACATTAATTATTATCTATTTAACTTTTTCATTTCAAAAAAATATATAAAACTAAAAACTCTTCATCTTCTCCCCTTCCATTTCCTTTATGCTTTTGTACCCCATTGCTATTCCGATTGAAAGACAACATTCTACAAAAGTAACCACAATGAAAGAACATGATAGCAAGTCAGCAACCATTGATAAACAACAAATTTAAAGTTAGGGAATTTCTCCCGTTTTTCTAGTTTAACATTAAGTAAAATCTTTCAACCATTTTCTCATACTGGTGTAATGTAGTAACATCAGTCACAAACAACTCTGCGGCAATATTAGCATATACACACCCAATTGAGATGTTCAGGGAAGAAGAGTAATAGGTCTTTCATTCTTGAACATCAAGGGGGAGCATGCCAAATTGCCCCTCTCTCTAGCTCTCTCTACATTAAGATAAACACACTACACCAACAAAGAGTGAAGTAGCAGAACCCAAATGAGCTTATGCCGGTGAAGTACTAGAACATCTGCAGTAGTGATTTCCACATTTCTACTCCTAAGCAGAGACTGATAATTTGATTGGGATTTGAGAGGCCAGAGGAGAGAAATCCTCTTCACCTTTCACCCTGAGGAGGGAAATCCTCTTCGTCTTTCACCCTGGAGGAGAGAAGGGGCCGAGAAGTGGGAGCCTCTGGTGAAATAGTAATTAGGAGAATAAAGAATTTAAAGAAACGGAAGCCGGAGAAGTCGAAGTGTTGGTGAAGAAGATGAGGCTGGAGTTCTGGAGATAGGAAATTGGGGGTGGAATTAGAGTTTGAATTGGGATAAGCTGAGAGAGTTGAAGTTTCCATGGACAAGAAATTCAAAACTAATTCAAAACATAAACTTAATGGCGGTGGCGGGCTGGTGTGGAGCGGTGAATAGAGGAGGAAGAAGGATAGAGGGGAAGAGGAAGAAGGGCATTGGGACTGTAAGAAAAAATTAAAAATATATTGAAATTACTTTTAAACTGGGCACACTTATCATAAATTAGCTTTTAGTGTGGAAAACCCCTTTCCCCTTTTTTTCACTGAAATCCTAGCTTTGCCGCCGTCAACACTTTACCCCTTTTCAACCTCCCTCCGTCTCAATGAATCATCCGAGATCTATAGATCCTGTGAAGCACGGATCTATAGGTGGCAGACACGCAAAATGGAGAGATCCTGGCCCCCTCGTTCACGAAAGATCTCTGGAAAAGAAAGGGATGAATCGAAAGCATGGGTATGCCTGGCCCTATGTGGCTGCGCCGAGAAGAAAGGTGCCTAGAAAAGCCGACCTGACTGAGAAGACCTCCCTCTGGCGCCAGTGGTGGTGGAAGGTGCCTTTCCTTCCCCCTTATCAGAAGACGGTGCCCCCCCCCCCTTATCAGAAGAAGGTGCCTTTAAAATTAGGAGAAAACAATTTCGGTTTCTTGGACATGGAATGGCAAGACCTTCGACTATAAATAGAAAGAAATATATCCGTTAAACGCACCAACGGAACTTTCCAACGGCTATAAATGTACACGCCTAACGTACGCGTGTAAACATCACACGCCTAAGATAGGCGTATGGATACACGTCTAAGATAGGCGTATGGATACACGCCTAACGTACGCGTGTGTTTTTGGCTCTCCTGCGTGGCATCAGTGAACATCACACGCCTAAGATAGGCGTATGGATACACGCCTAAGATAAGTGTATGGATACACGCCTAAGATAAGCGTGTGTTTTGGCTCTCCTACATGACATCAGTAATATGTCTTTTCAAAATACCAACAATACCCCTACACGCTTAGCTTAAGCGTGTAAAACCACACGCTTAGCTTAAGCGTGTGATATAACGTCGATAAAGACAATCATTCGCATGTATTTAGTCATTGTCTTCTTTTATACACTCCGTAGTATTTATTCAAATTAGAAAACTCCTATCATAATTGAGTACCTTTTTATCGGCCTAAAATGCAGGACAAATCTATACTTACACTAAGTGTAGGATATAGTTTTTACACTTTTTGCCAAATGGAAAAAAGTAAGACTTATATCTGATAATACTTATAATTACATCTTGAAAACATAAAAAGTAAAATTACATTAACTATTATCTATTTAACTTTTTCATTTCAAAAAAATATATAAAACTAAAAACTCTTCATCTTCTCCCCTTCCATTTCCTTTATGCTTTTGTACCCCATTGCTATTCCGATTGAAAGACAACATTCTACAAAAGTAACCACAATGAAAGAACATGATAGCAAGTCAGCAACCATTGATAAACAACAAATTTAAATTTAGGGAATTTCTCCCATTTTTCTAGTTTAACATTAAGTAAAATCTTTCAACCATTTTCTCATACTGGTGTAATGTAGTAACATCAGTCACAAACAACTCTGCGGCAATATTAGCATATACACACCCAATTGAGATGTTCAGGGAAGAAGAGTAATAGGTCCTTCATTCTTGAACATCAAGGGGGAGCATGCCAAATTGCCCCTCTTTCTAGCTCTCTCTACATTAAGATAAACACACTACACCAACAAAGAGTGAAGTAGCAGAACCCAAATGAGCTTATGCCGGTGAAGTACTAGAACATCTGCAGTAGTGATTTCCACATTTCTACTCCTAAGCAGAGACTGATAATTTGATTGGGATTTGAGAGGCCAGAGGAGAGAAATCCTCTTCACCTTTCACCCTGAGAAGGGAAATCCTCTTCGCCTTTCACCCTGGAGGAGAGAAGGGGCCGAGAAGTGGGAGCCTCTGGTGAAATAGTAATTAGGAGAATAAAGAATTTAAAGAAACGGAAGCCGGAAAAGTCGAAGTGTTGGTGAAGAAGATGAGGCTGGAGTTTTGGAGATAGGAAATTGGGGGTGGAATTAGAGTTTGAATTGGGATAAGCTGAGAGAGTTGAAGTTTCCATGGACAAGAAATTCAAAACTAATTCAAAACATAAACTTAATGGCGGTGGCGGGCTGGTGTGGAGCGGTGAATAGAGGAGGAAGAAGGATAGAGGGTAAGAGGAAGAAGGGCATTGGGACTGTAAGAAAAAATTAAAAATATATTGAAATTACTTTTAAACTGGGCACACTTATCATAAATTAGCTTTTAGTGTGGAAAACCCCTTTCCCCTTTTTTTCACTGAAATCCTAGCTTCGCCGCCGTCAACACTTTACCCCTTTTCAACCTCCCGCCGTCTCAATGAATCATCCGAGATCTATAGATCCTGTGAAGCATGGGTCTATAGGTGGCAGACACGCAAAATGGAGAGATCCTGGCCCCCTCGTTCACGAAAGATCTCTGGAAAAGAAAGGGATGAATCGAAAGCATGGGTATGCCTAGCCCTATGTGGCTGCGCCGAGAAGAAAGGTGCCTAGAAAAGCCGACCTGACTGAGAAGACCTCCCTCTGGCGCCAGTGGTGGTGGAAGGTGCCTTTCCTTCCCCCTTATCAGAAGACGGTGCCTCCCCCTCCCCCCCCCCCCCCCCCCCTCAAACAGGTGTTTCCTTCCAATATCTCACTCCTTCTCTTATCATCTCTACTTGCATCATATTACCATCTATAAATATTAATGTCTTTGGTTGAAATTACTTAGACTTGCTTACTTGCAAACCCTCTGTAAAACCTCTAAAACTGAGTGCTCTCTGAACTGTGATACTCTGCTGTGTGCTTTTGTTGTTCTCTTCATACAACTGCTTGCTTGCTTGCCTCCATCTCTGATGGAAAAAGGTAAACCCACTTTCTCTAAAGTCCTTTGTTCGGATGAAACCCTCACTTCTGCTTCACAAGCAGCCCCATCTGATACCCCTTCTGTTGTTATCAACAAAAAGAAACCACCTACCCTTGCTAATACAAAAGATAACAACCAAAATAACACCAAGGCGGGAATCAAAGAGAAAACCAAAATCAACACTGAAACCTACATATCTAGGCTATCAAAAATTAGAGCCAATGTCCAAAAACAGAAAGAATCTGCCTTAATTGTTGCTCCACTACACTCCTTTACTCCAAGGAAACCACATAGTGATGAGAGCTCTATATTCCATTTCCTTGCCTTTTCTTGGAATGGACTAGGGGGCTTTCCCTGTGTAATCTTCTCTGTATCAAAAAATAAATTTATTCCGAGAAATTGTACTACTCTTCCCAGACAATGGATGTGTACTAACATGCTATGTAACCTGGAAACCACCCCTTGGCATGCTTATATTTGGCAGGTGGAGCTACAGGGTTGCAGCTTGCGATAAGCAAATGTTTACCTAAGTTGAATGTGTGTTTCACCTTTAACTACGAACAGGTTAATGACAAATTTAAAATGCGTCATCTTGGCAGGGGTCCTGTTAAGCATGATCAAGGCCTTACTGGCATGCACAAAATGAATAAACCATGGAATCTTTCACCCAATACCTCTGATCGCAATAAGATCAATCTCAATAACACATTGCAACTAGACATAAATTCTATTAACTCCAAATTTGGGGTCCATCCAATCCAGAATACCCTACCTAACTTAATTGACAACCAAGGAAAGCCCAAAATGAACACATATTATATAAACCTTGAGTCCCTAGTTAATGAGTGTAATATTACTCTCTATGAACCACCAACATTGGTACAATTACCACCCACCCACAATCTAGCAAGACCAATATACTTGCAAAACAATTCCAAAGTGATTATATGAAGATAATCCTTTGGAATTGTAGAGAAATTGGTCGAAAAAAACCTCTGGACCGATATCGAGTCCTTCTGTAAAATTGAAAAAATACAAATTATGGCCTTAGTTGAAACAAGAACTAACCAAGAACCTATTAAAAGTCTCTGGCTTAAAGCCGGTTTTGACACCATCCACTCGTCGCCTGCTTCGGGTTTCTCTGGCGGACTATGCGTCATGTGGAAATCATACCAATTCTATAATGAAATTTGCGAACTAGCACATATGGACAAAATATTTATAGCAATCAAATACAAGATCATTGATAAAAACTACACTATCATGATAATTTTCTCTTATGCGCCACCAAAAGAGAAGGGAAAAAATGAATTCTGGAACACACTTGCTAAATTCATCTCCCAAACCCACTTTCCGTGCATCATCATTGGCGATCTCAATGAAATTGAGTCTCCCCTGGAAAAAAAAGGCGGCAGTAGTAATATTTACTCAAGATTCGAAAGACTTCACAACTTTAGAAATAGTTGTGACCTCCTTAATATCCACACTAAAGGAGGTGAATTCACCTGGCGTAAAAATCATACTGGAATCAACAATATTTATGAGAAATTAGACATGGTCCTTGTTCACGACCAAATCATCCAATGGTTTCCTGGCATTTTTACCAAAAATCATGCATTTACTTCATCGGATCACCCCATCTCGATGGAGCTTGAAAATCCTAACCCTATAAAGGCACAACCTTTCAAATTTGAAAGAATGTGGACAACTAGAAACGACTTTGAAAACTTAGTTAAACAAGCATGGCGAATTGAATCCCAAGGTTCCCACATGTTCAATCTTGTTAAAAAAACCTTTGCTCTTAAAGTCTCTACCAAAAAGTGGAATAAAACCACATTTGACAACATCTTCAACTAAATCAAAGAAACTGAATTGGAGCTACTAGAGATCCAAAAAGAAATCATTTCTAACACAAATCAAACCTTAATTAACAAACAAAATAGACTTATCAATAAAAAGGAATGTCTACTCTCCTTTCACAAAAAATACTGGAGTCAGAGAGTCAAAACCAAGCATATTAAATCTATTGACACAAATACAAACTACTTCCATCGCATAGCGAATGGAAAAAGAAGTCGTAAAATCATACGTGAGATTAGAACTCAAGAAGAAACGATCATTATTGGTCTTGAAAATATTAGAAATGAAATCCGCTCAGATTTTGAAAAAAGATTTAAAAAGGGAACAATTAATAATCACAACCTTCACAAGTTGCTTGAAAACATAACCAAAGAGGTTACGGACCAGGATAGCTTATCTCTGACAAGAAATGTGACAAACGAGGAAGTCAAGAACGCTATCTTCAACATTGGCAGCGATAAATCACCAGGACCTGATAGAATGTCCGCTCTGTTCTACCATAAATATTGGAACATTGTTGGACCACTCGTCACTAAAGCGGTTAAAAGCTTCTTTCATTCAGGTAAACTTCTCAAACAAATAAACCACACCTTCATTACTCTAATACCCAAGTGTGATAATCCCAACTCAACAAACCATTACCGACCGATTAGCCTTTGTTCCACAATTTATAAGGTCATCTCTAAAATCTTAACAGAAAGATTAAAACCCATTTTAAATAAGCTCATTCACCCCCCTACAAGGTGCCTTTGTTGCAGATCGTGCCATACAAGACAATATCCTAATAGCACATGAAAATTTTCACTCATTTCGGGCTAAGAAAGGAAAAGAAGGATGGATTGCTATTAAACTGGATATGGAAAAAGCTTATGACAAAATAGAATGGGAGTTCATTCTGAATGTACTCAACAACTTTGGCTTCTCTCCAACTTTCGTTTCTTGGATTAAAGAGTGCATCGAAACCGTCTCTTTCTCAGTACTAGTAAACAACGGACCAACCGACATCTTCTTCCCTAAAAGAAGACTTCGACAGGGTGATCCCCTATCCCTTTTTCTCTTTATCTTAGGTGCTGAAGTCCTTGCTAGGCAACTTCAACATGAAGCCAACTCTAACACCAAACAACTAGGCTTTAAAATCAGTCGATTGGGCACTAATATCCCCTTCATGGCCTTTGTTGATGATATTCTCATTTTTGCCAAAGCGAACCAAACATCCTGCCAGAAGGTTAAGACAATAATCGAAGATTACTGCTCCATATCGGGACAATGTGTAAACTACCATAAATCGGCATTTCAAACAACACCCAACACATCGAACCATACCAAATTATTGATCCAATCAATACTAAATATTCCCAGTTCAGTCTCACTAGACAAATATATCGGCTGTCCTATCATAAATGGGAAAGTTAATCAAAATACCTTCCAAGACACTATTATTGCAACAAATAATCAACTCTCCAAATGGAAAGCTAGTTCTCTTTCCCTTGAGGGAAGAGCTACCCTTATCAAAGCAAACTTAGCTGCGAAACCTAATTACACCATGCAATGTTTTATGCTACCAGCTTCCCTACACCAAAAACTGGATAAAGCTAATAGAACTTTCTTATGGAACAAAGAGCCATCATTTAAACCACTTATCGGGTGGGATAAAATTTGCAAAAATAAAGGAAATGGAGGAATAGGAATCCGTAAAACAGAAGACATGAACAAATCTCTTCAAATGAAACTCATTTGGAAAATATTTGCAGAACCAAATAACATTTGGGTCAAAATCATCAAAGAAAAATATCTCAAAAATGATAATATCCTTAACTATACTAGAAAAACGAACCATTCTTGACAATGGGGTCACCTCCTCAAGCTTCACAATGACTTCAAAGCTGGTCTGCAATGACTCATTGGCGATGGCCACTCTATCAACTTTTGGGAAGACCCATGGACCCCCAAATTTACCCTTAAAGACTACTCGTTGCTAGGCCAGAGGTGTAGAATTTTTTTTTACACTCTTGTGTATCACCCTCTACTTAATTGACCAATTTTTTCCAAGTATAAATTGATTTGACAAGCATATATAAATTAAAATTTCCAAATATTAATTGGTTCGAGTGAATTAAGGACTTTTGTCTACGGAATTTAATTAATACCTTATCTCACGCTATCATAATTAGGTATATATATCGGAAGAATTCTGTATACTACATTTTTTTTCTGGGTACACTACAGTTTGAAACGCAGAAATCTTGCTTAAGCAAGATTTATGCGTTTCAAGGCAAATTGTACCCAGAAAAGGCATTTCGGTATAAATTTGAAACGCAGGTATTTTGCTTAAGCAAAATACCTGCGTTTCAACCAATTTTTTTTTTAAAAAAAAAAGCTGAAACGCATGAATCCTACTTAAGCAGGATTCCTGTGTTTCAACCAATTTTTTTTTTTTTAAAAAGCTGAAACGCAGGAATCCTGCTTAAGCAGAATGCTTGCGTTTCAAAACGGTCATATTTCAACGGTCGAATTTAGCCTTTTATAAGAAGTCCCCATCACTTGTTGTGGGAATACACAACCAAATCCGAGCATAAAATTATTTCGTAAATGTCTAGTAGTGAAGAAGAAGCGGATTATAGCACCGAAGAAGAGTTCGAATTTGAGAGCGACCACGAAGATGAAAATTTGCCCGATGACGAAGACGATCCAAATTTCGATATTTCAAACTTTCCGGTTAGTAATGCGTTATATTATAGAATGTGTTTATAGTTGGAGCATATAGATTTCGATATGAATATTATAATTGGAAATAAGTTTAAATAAATGTTTACTTTTGTAGATATGAATTCGTATTTGTAGTAGATATGATCTTGTACGTATTTGTAGATTTAGATATAAATACTAAAGTTTTTATATATTTCGATATAATAGGTAAATTTGTTTGTGTATGCAACAATTAATTGTTGGAAATGGATAAAATAACAGGGGAAATTTTATGGAAAGGAATTTGCCACTAATCAGAAGTGGAACAGTCGAGAGGAGTTGGTTGACTGGGCTAAGAATTTGGGAAAAGAATTGATGATGTGTTTAGTTATTAGGCGAAGTAACGTGAGGCATGTTAGTTTGACTTGTGAACATTTTGGGAAGCAAAGAATTAGAAAGGATAAATGTGATTTAGAAGATGAGGAGGCTCGGGAGATTGATGTTGATAGGCGTCCAGGAACAAATTCGAAGAAGTCATGATGCACATTTGAGCTTATAGGTGTCCCAGAGAAGAAGAAGAAGTATGAGACAGAGAGTCGTAAATGGATATTGCGCGTATTGAGTGGTGTACACAACCATAAGTTGCCGCTTAGCTTCGAAGGCCATGCAATCATTGGTCGATTAGCCGATGAAGAGAAGATTTTGGTGCGGAATTTAGGTGAGTCATTTGTCCCCCCCTCTGCTATTTGTAAAGCGTTGAAAAAATCCTTCACAGGAAATGTGACATCGGCAAAACAAGTTTCCAACTACCTACAAAATTTGCAATTCGAGGATCGTGGGGATTTGACGGTCACCCAATGGACACTCAATTTTATGAAACAACACAAATATGAAGTGTTTCCATTGAGGGAGAAGCTAACTAATGAGTTAGATGTCTTATTTTTTGCCCACCCTGACTCACTGAGGCTTCTTAAGAGGTTCCCATATGTTATCATCATCGACGGCACATACAAGACAAACAAGTATGTAACTTATTGAAGCAATAATTGTAATTATGAATATGGTAGGAAATTTGGATATGCACTAATATTTTGTTGCCTTTGTCCTTAGGTATAACATGCCTTTGGTGGAGATTGTCGGTTTTACGTGTACTCACAAGACCTTCAACATTGCCTATGCATTTACGAAGAAAGAAGAGATTGTGCATTACACTTTCATCATGAAGAAGCTGCGTTATTTGTGTGAGGAGGCCAAAGTCATGCCAACGGCGATAATGACCGATCGAGAGAAGTCCCTCATCAATGCAATCCATTTGATCTTCCCAGAGGTTAAACACCTTTTGTGTTGGATGCATATAAAGCACAACATCGAGGCTTATAGTTCCCCTATTTTGAAGAGTAAAGTAAAGGTAAAAGCTTTTTGCGGGCAATGTTGGGGATTGTTTTGCTCAACCACGGAAGAAAGCTACGAAGAGAGGCTTGCAGCATTGAAGAAGTCATGGAAGAGTGGGTTGATTAGATATGTTGAGAAGCAGTGGCTTACACCTTACAAGAAAAACATAGTTAGAGCGTGGACGGACCACCATCTCCACTTTTTCACAAGGACATCTAACAGGTATCCCAACTTCAAATCTTATAGATATTTGCATAAGTGATCTATAATATATTAACCTCGTTGTTATATGGTTTGAAAGGGTTGAGGGTATGCACAAGGTGTTGAAAAAAATTGTGGATTCAAGTATAGGCGGATTTAATCGAATGTCGGTGAGGATCCACTCAGCGATTGAGAGCCAAGTTTTCAAGGTTAGGGCAAGCATGGAGATGTCACGGATCAAGATGCCCACATGTTACAACCGCATGGTTCCAACAGTTTGGGTTGTGTTTTCTAGGCTATTCTACAGAGTGTCGGATCGGGCCTTGAGGAAGTTGTATGCCATGTATCAGCAGCTACTGGACGGTGATTTCAAAGATGAGTGCGATGATTTCTGGATGAGAGAGTGCCTTGGCCTACCGTACATCCACACAGTTGTGTTTGCTATCATTGATAAGAAGCCAATCATGCCTTCTGAGATACACCGCTTTTGGAGGCATATCGAATGGGATAGGATAGTTTGTTCCGACACAGACGATGTTGTTTGTGACAACGTCAATATTACAGTTGCAGAGATGAGGTGCATCGAATTTGGAGAGAGGGTGAAGAGGCGTGAGTTACCGAAATCAACAGTAGATCATATGTCGGAGGTTTACTATGACTTGGAGTATCCGCATGAGTCAACCCTGCGGCAACCCACAATGATCAAGGCAAAAGGAAGACCGGTGGGGTCGTGCAAGTATTCCACCGAGAGAGATCCGATTAGGGTTGAGTATGCAAGGGCGGATCTTGATAAGATAGAGAAGGAGAAAGAGCAGGAGAAGGGCAAGCAGAAGGGAAGCCAAGGAAGAAGTCGGCCTAGAAAGGGCCAAGAAGAACCTGTTTTTGTTGATGTAGAAGAACATGTTCATGTTGATCAAGAACCGTGTGGACCACAGTTTCCCGGGGAACCCATCAATCACATGGGAATGGACTTTGGAGTCAACAACATTGACTGCTTTTGGTATCCGTTCATTAGGGAGGTGAGGAATATAGTTGGAGACGGACATTGTGGCTACCGCTCACTATGTGTATTATTGGGCGAAGATGAGGAGAACTACAGGAGGATTTGATTCAATTTGGCATCTCACTTGGTCGACAACAGAGCCTTGTACGAGCCCGTGTTGGCAAGACTAAACCCTGGGAAGTCATTTGAGCAATATGCAATTGAGGTGAACTACTTCTTTAGTCCTTGCGGATCGAGGTTCTGGTGCGACATGCCCATGGTCGGTCTACTGTTTGCCACGGTGTATCGGGTTGCTTTGGCATTCTTGTCTTGGAATGGTCCGTGCTTATGCTTGCCAATGATGACATCGCAATCAAGTCTCAACGGTAATGGGATACGGATATTGACCATGGCTCAAGTTGGAAATCGAGACCACTTCATACCGGTATGTCTTATTGTTTTAAGCTTCTTTACATACTTATATAAATACGCACAATTTACTAATCTTTGCATTTTTTTGATAAATGAAGTTATGGCTAAAGGATGGAAGTCCTCTGCCTCCAACTCTGTATGCTTGGCGCGAATTCAAACATATAAGTGTCGACGGTTGGGATGCACCATTTGCCTCAAGGATTGCAATGTTTCGGGACTTTCGCATAGCATATGGTCGTTCACCCCGTACTATGGTTTAGGGAGATGTGATGGGATATGAGTTATGATTGTAATATTTCAGTACTCAAATTAATGCAAGTTGTGATTGTAATATTTTAGTACTCTAATTAATGAAAGTACTCTAATTGAAAAAATCTAAAATTTTGGGCCCAATCGGAAGGATTATAGGAGAAACGGGTGAAAAACTAAAATTACTGAAATTGGGCCCAAATAGGCCCAATCGGAAGGATTATAGAAGAAACGGGTGGAAAACTGAAATTACTGAAATTGGGCCCAAATAGGCCCAATCGGAAGGATTATAGAAGAAACGGGTGGAAAACTGAAATTACTGAAATTGGGCCCAAATAGGCCCAATCGGAAGGATTATAGAAGAAACGGATGGAAAACTAAAATTACTGAAATTGGGCCCAAATAGGCCCAATCGAAAGGATTATAGAAGAAACGGGTGGAAAACTAAAATTACTAAAATTGGGCCCAAATAGGCCCAATCGGAAGGATTATAGAAGAAACGGGTGGAAAACTAAAATTACTGAAATTGGGCCCAAATAGGCCCAATCGGAAGGATTATAGAAGAAACGGGTGGAAAACTAAAATTACTGAAATTGGGCCCAAATAGGCCCAATCGAAAAGATTATAGAAGAAACGGGTGGAAAACTAAAATTACTGAAATTGGGCCCAAATAGGCCAAATCGGAAGGATTATAGAAGAAACGGGTGGAAAACTAAAATTACTGAAATTGGGCCCAAATAGGCCCAATCGGAAGGATTATAGAAGAAACGGGTGGAAAACTAAAATTACTGAAATTGGGCCCAAATA
Organism: Rheum nobile; assembly: GCA_027886185.1. Taxonomy (NCBI): domain Eukaryota; kingdom Viridiplantae; phylum Streptophyta; class Magnoliopsida; order Caryophyllales; family Polygonaceae; genus Rheum; species Rheum nobile. The sequence continues at coordinate 65,068 of WOAB01000342.1, read as the reverse complement.
GGCCCAATCGGAAGGATTATATAAGAAACGGGTGGAAAACTAAAATTACTGAAATTGGGCCCAAATAGGCCCAATCGGAAGGATTATATAAGAAACGGGTGGAAAACTAAAATTACTGAAATTGGGCCCAAATAGGCCCAATCGGAAGGATTATAGAAGAAACGGGTGGAAAACTAAAATTACTGAAATTGGGCCCAAATAGGCCCAATCGAAAAGATTATAGAAGAAACGGGTGGAAAACTAAAATTACTGAAATTGGGCCCAAATAGGCCCAATCGGAAGGATTATAGAAGAAACGGATGGAAAACTAAAATTACTGAAATTGGGCCCAAATAGGCCAAATCGGAAGGATTATAGAAGAAACGGGTGGAAAACTAAAATTACTGAAATTGGGCCCAAATAGGCCCAATCGAAAAGATTATAGAAGAAACGGGTGGAAAACTAAAATTACTGAAATTGGGCCCAAATAGGCCCAATCGGAAGGATTATAGAAGAAACGGGTGGAAAACTAAAATTACTGAAATTGGGCCCAAATAGGCCCAATCGGAAGGATTATAGAAGAAACGGATGGAAAACTAAAATTACTGAAATTGGGCCCAAATAGGCCCAATCGGATGGATTATAGAAGAAACGGGTGGAATACTATAGTTCTACTTTATATTTCATGTGATATAACCTTATATAACTTATATACTATAGTTCTACTTTATATTTCATGTAATATAACTTATATACTATAGTTCTACTTTATATTTCATGTGATATTACTTATATCCTATAGTTCTACTCAATATTTCATGTGATATTACTTATATCCTATAGTTCTACTCAATATTTCATGTGATATTACCTTATATACTTATATCTTATAGTTTTACTTTATGTTTCATGTGATATAACCTTATATAATATAGTTTTACTTTATATTTCATGTGAATAACCTTATATACTATAGTTTTACTTTATATTTTATGTGATTAACCTTATATACTATAGGTCTACTTTATATTTCATGTGATATTACTTATATCCTATAGTTCTACTCAATATTTCATGTGATATTACCTTATATACTTATATACTATAGTTTTACTTTATATTTCATGTGATATTACCTTATATACTTATATCTTATAGTTTTACTTTATATTTCATGTGATATAACCTTATATAATATAGTTTTACTTTATATTTCATGTGAATAACCTTATATAATATAGTTTTACTTTATATTTCATGTGAATAACCTTATATACTATAGTTCTACTTTATATTTCATGTGATATTACTTATATCCTATAGTTCTACTCAATATTTCATGTGATATTACCTTATATACTTATATACTATAGTTTTACTCAATATTTCATGTGATATTACCTTATATACTTATATCTTATAGTTTTACTTTATATTTCATGTGATATAACCTTATATAATATAGTTTTACTTTATATTTCATGTGAATAACCTTATATACTATAGTTTTACTTTATATTTCATGTGAATAACCTTATATACTATAGTTCTACTTTATATTTCATGTGATATTACTTATATCCTATAGTTCTACTCAATATTTCATGTGATATTACCTTATATACTTATATACTATAGTTTTACTTTATATTTCATGTAATATTACCTTATATACTTATATCTTATAGTTTTACTTTATATTTCATGTGAATAACCTTATATACTATAGTTTTACTTTATATTTCATGTGAATAACCTTATATAATATAGTTTTACTTTATATTTCATGTGAATAACCTTATATACTATAGTTCTACTTTATATTTCATGTGATATTACTTATATACTATAGTTCTACTCAATATTTCATGTGATATTACCTTATATACTTATATACTATAGTTTTACTTTATATTTCATGTGATATTACCTTATATACTATAGTTTTACTTTATATTTCATGTGATATAACCTTATATAATATAATTTTACTTTATATTTCATGTCAATAACCTTATATACTATAGTTTTACTTTATATTTCATGTGATATAACCTTATATCCTATAGTTTTACTTTATATTTCATGTGATATTACCTCATATACTATAGTTTTACTTTATATTTCATGTGAATAACCTTATATACTATAGTTCTACTTTATATTTCATGTGATATAACCTTATATCCTATAGTTTTACTTTATATTTCATGTGATATTACCTTATATACTATAGTTTTACTTTATATTTCATGTGAATAACCTTATATCCTATAGTTTTACTTTATATTTCATGTGATATAACCTTATATACTTATATAAAAAATACGAATTAATTTCATTACAAAAAAGACATACAATCTACGTGTCATACGTAAATACTAATCTGCCTAAGGGCCGCTATCTCTAGACTGCTCATGTGCCGTACTACCAGATCCCTCCTCGTAATGAGAATCGTGAAAAACAGGCTGAGGAGGAGGAGGAGGCGCACCACGTGGAATGGGAGGAGGACGAAGCGGCCTTGCACCCACCATACGCAATGCAAAATCAATCAGCTCCTCTCGTATGTCATCGGGAATACCAGCTCTCTCTAGAGCATACGCCTTCAGCTCGACTGATACCACCTGGTTACACTATTTTCAAATAAAAAATGTTATTAGATACACATATGTAATGAATGCAAAATAACATACCGTGATCAGGTCGCTGGGAAGCAGTGGCGGAAGAGGCACGTCATCATCTACTGGTGATGGTGCTGAAGGATCCTGCCTCGATGATCGATAATCTACGTATGGATGAGACATATGCTCCCACCAATCCAGATACTCTGGCCGACAATCGCAAGGTAAACTGGCATCAGGCATGACACCGAGCTCTATCATTGGCCTCGGATCGGCTCCCCACTGACATGCATCGTCTGGGAAACTAACGGTGTAAGTCGCACGCAGACTCGCAGAACGTACAGCTGCGGTAGGAGTAAGGGGCGCTTCTGGTATGCCCTGCGTACGACCAAACTGACGCATAACTCTATCAGGCAGGTACGGCTCGCGGATCTCAAAGCACTCAATCAATCCCCGAAACCTCGATGGAGCGAGACTCGGGGAGTCAAAGTCCAACTGCCCCCAGGGCATCCAGCGAACCTGTAATATATTGAGAATGTCAAACAAATGTATCATGTCGAAGGAAATACTTACTTACGAATAATGTAACATACATCTGCATATTTGTACTGATCAAGGACCCGTCGTAGGTTGATCAGACGATGTCGATCCGCGCCCTGCGGTGCCTCTGCACCATCACGTGCAGCAGCGCGACTGTCACGTAGAGCCTCGAGATCGGAAGACGCATGACCTCGAAACGCGTGAAAGTAGGCCCAGATCCAAGACTGAAATAAATCAATGTAAGTATAGTTTCTCGGTGTAAACGTAAGACAAATAGAGTTGAATGCGATAGATTACCTTCAGCAGAAGCGTACAACCGGCAATAGAAGCTGCTTGACCTCGCGACGCCTTACCTAACTGGCGGTATAGGTACGCCAGGGTAGCGACTCCCCATGCGTACCCTCCAGTCTCGTCGTGATCAAGGAGGACCGCTAGATACTCAGGCTTGCATTTCATCCCCGACTTGTCAACGAAGAGAGTACAGCTCACTAGTATCGCAAGATACAACGTAGCTATGTGATGCTCGTTCCTGTAAAGAACGATTATTATTTAACATTATATTTTAAAAATAACTACAGTAATTTTCTAATTTTAATATTATTCAAAATACAACAGAATGTCACCTCTCCTCGGCTATGCATAACTCCTTAGCCCGATCCTTCAACATCTTGTTAGCTCCATAACCGCCAGCTATTTAGAATACAACAAAATTTTATCAGTTTTCAATAATATTAATAAACTATTTGTTATAATTTCGATTTATTTACCTATCCCAGTAATCTCAGCAATACGCAGATCTACCCCCAAAATCGGAGCCAAGGCCTCCCACATCTCTGCATCAGGCATAGGAGAAACCACCACAGCACCGTCAATCGGAATCTGCAGAATCTGCACAACATCGTGCAATGTGATGGTAATCTCGCCCCAGGGGAAATGGAAGGAGTTGGTCTCCGGATGCCACCTCTCGACGGATGCTGATATGAGAACCGAGTCCATCCGTTGAAACTCCAACGTCCCCAATGCAGTCAGCCCGCTGCGCTGCGCCAAAGTCCACCATGACCCATCCTCGTCCATCCTATACCGGTGTATATCATCAAAGTGTGGATGACGAACGAAGGTCCTGAGGATCCTCCTCATCTGAAACAATAAATTTTGTGTATTTAAGATTAATGTACATATATTTTTTTTTTTCCAAACATTTGAAAATTTAAAAGAAAATTTTTATACATACCGGATCCTGATGCGGGGGAAAGTGTACTGGGGGAGCCAAAATGTCTATGGCTACCCCTGCCTCCTGCTGCGTCGCCATCCATAAAAGGGGTGCGATGTGGGTAGGATAGGATGGGATCAGGTCTCTCCGACGAGGACCTCCTGGCATCCAGTTCCCCTCCTGCCCTAGAGGTATAGGGCCAGCAGAGGGGGCAAGAGAGGGGGGGGGGGGGGCAATGTGCTCCATAATGGGTGGCCCCTCTGCCTCAGGTGGGGGAGAAGGTGCCTCAGAAGTCTGCGTCGCACGAGGAGGGGGCATGTCGTCAACTCTATTAGCATCTGTGGAGGGCTCAAATGTTTCATGCCAGCCTTGCTCCGTCGCCTCAAAAACTGGAGAACGTGTGTACTCATCTTGGCCAATATCAACCTCATCGTCCGAAGATGATGACTCAGACTCAGTCGGATGGTCCTCGGGCTCAGCAGACTCGGTCGGATGATCCTCGGGCTGCCCAACATCTCTCTGTAATGCAACGTCTACCTGTCTGCTCAGCTGAGATGTAGAACCACGTCGTGCAGAAGCTGTGATCCCTCGTTCTTTGGGCTTACGAGGACCACGACGCTTCGCTCTAACAGATCCGCCGCACGCCTCCAATATGCCCTTTATTTTAATTATTTGTTAATTCTTAATAATTCCTATTAATGTTTAAATTCTATTTCTATTTGTTTTTATATAGACAATAATCTTAATATTCTTTATTTTGACATTTAATTCATTTCTATTCTAAATAAATTATTTATTTCTAAAATTAATTGTCAAATTTCCTAAATCATATCGTTATCTTCGAACGACAAGGTTTTAATTTCTAATTTTTTTAATGTTTTATTTCGATTAGATCACTCGTTATTATTTTATATTTTAATTATTTTTTATTTCTTAATAATTATTAATAATTTTTTAAATTCTAATTCTACTTGATTTCTAAATTACTTGTTAATAATGTTTTAATTTCTAATTTTTTATTGTTTTATTTCGATTAGATCACTCGTTATTATTTCATATTGTTTTAAAATAAATTATTATATTTAAATTATTGTTTATTTCTCAATAGTTATTAATAATGTTATAATTTCAAATTCTAATTGTTTTTATATAAAAAATAATTTCTATTGGACATTAATATTCATATTCTTTATTATGAAATTTATTTAATTTCTATTCTAAATTACTTGCTAAACTAATTGTTATTTTGGTAGTTGTTATTTAATTTGTATTCTAAATCATATAGATCGTGCTATTAAAATCATGAATTTAATTTACGCAACCATAAATCATGCTATTAAACACATTTTAAATATATTTTAAATTTTAATCACTTTTTATTTACGCAACCATAAATCATGCTATTAAACACATTTCGATATTCATGCTATTAATTCATGTATGCGGATATTTATATCATATTAAACACAATTTAAAATTTATTTAAAATTTAAAATATACATGTCGAATATCGGTAGAAGAAGATACTATCGGTGCATCTGGTACGGTAGACGAAGAGGCTACCTTGCGCTGCTTCCGAGACTTTCTCGCGTCGCGGCCTTTCCCGCGTTTTCGGGTCACCGGCGCTACAGTACTTCCGGCGGCTTTCTCGGCGACTTTCCCGGCGACTCCATCTTTCCCGGCGACTCCATCTTTCCTGGCGACACCTCCAGTACACACGCCGGCAAAAGCATCCAACGCCAGCCCAACCGCCTGAGCCACTGCCTCGTCCCCCACCGTCGTCGCCCTCTGCTCCGACTGAGCATCAACACCGTCGCCCTCTGCTCCGTCTGCTGGCATTGTCGCTCCGTCACCTCCCCCACCGCCAGCCAAGCTCTCGTCGCCAGCCAAGTTCACTGTTGCCGCCGGAGAAGACGATGAGAGCGCTGCCGGTTGTCTTCGGCCGCTATCGTCTTCGTCTCCGGCTCCACCATTTTTTCGCCCCAAATCCATTGATTTCACTAGTACAGAATTTTCCATAGATAGCACTAAAATTAGGGCGCTATTAAAAAACGCAATAAAATAAACAAACGCTTAGCGATTTTATGAAACAACCGCTAAGAATAAATAAATCTTTTTTTTTGATTAGGTATTTCTAAACTCTTAGCGGTTTTTATAAAAAAATGCTAAGATAATTGCACAACTCTTAGCGCTTTTTATAAAAAAGCGCTAAGATAGTTTTTTCCATTTTAATTTTGAAAATGTCTAAAATTTTCTTAGCGGTTTTTATAAAAAAAACGCTAAGAAAATTAAACTACTCTTAGCGCTTTTTTATAAAAAGCGCTAAGATAGTTTTTTCCATTTTAATTTTGAAATGTCTAAAATTTTCTTAGCGGTTTTTATAAAAAAACGCTAAGAAAATTAAACTACTCTTAGCGCTTTTTTATAAAAAGCGCTAAGAGTTGTTTCCTACTTAATTTTAAAATGTCAAAAATTTTTATAGCACTTTTTATAATAAAACGTTTCCTACTTTCTACACTCGCGCGCTGCTACTAAGTACTTAACTCTCTATCCCGCCCTCACTTCATCCCCCCGCCCTAACTTCATCCTCCCGCCCTCTCCTGTGTCTCTCCCGCCCTACCTTCGATTTTCCACTCTCGGCGCCGCTTCCGGCCTCCTGTGTATATTTGCTTCCGTTTCCGGTCTCCTGTGCCGCTTCCGTTTCCGGTCTCCTCTCTGTCGGCGGCTCCCAGTTGCCATCTTCGCAGGAGCTTCTCTCCGCGGCTCTGTTGGTGGCGTCTTCACATCCATCTCCGGCGTCGCAAGGTATGCCACCTTATCTGCTTCAATCTTGTCTGCTTCAAACTAGAAAATCATTGCCTGTCAATTTTTTCCTGCTTCAATCTTGTCTGCTTCGATTTTGATTCCTGAGAAACTCTCGGCGCCGCTTCAATTTTGATTCCTGAGAAACTCCCGGCGCCGCTTCAGAGAAATTCACTGCATGCCAATTTTGATTCCTGAGAAACTTGCAATTCCTGCAAAACTCAATCAAAATTAGTCTTGTTTGATTGAGTTCCATGTTTATCCATTCACTGCCTGTCAATTTTTGCCTAATTTTTGAACTAGTCTGCTTATTATGAGTGAACTTTTGCTGAGTGAACCAATTTTACAATTTTTACAGCAAAAAGAACTCACTCCCCTGCTACATCTCTATTAGCAATTTTGCTTAATCAGCCATCACAGAAGCAATTGGGCAGCAGAGTAAATAGAGGTAATTTCCCCCTTTTTGAGTTTCATCTGCCAAACCTGCTGGTTGAATTGATAGGCATTTGCGGCTTGATTGTGATGAATTATATGCAATATGTCATTTATCGTCAACAATTATCTAAACCAAATCCAATCTAGTTTAACGGCATTTTGCAAGATGTCATCTCAGTGTGTTGAAAATGTGAGTTTTTGACCGCTTAACGAGATATACCTTTTTTATTGAGTAACAAATGGGCTTACTGATAAAATTTAGACACTCTTCATTTCTGAACTTGAGAAAAATTATCCACTTCTATGCTAATTGAAGGTCTTTCTGAATGAGGAATGATTTTTTATCTGAAAAGATGTCTTTTAATCACGTAGATTTGATTTACTTAGCTATGAATACTGTTGTTGTTTTTCCTGTTACGATGCACCTTGTTGGTTCTAGGTAACCCAAAATAAATAGTGCTGCAGTTCTGTTCTGGAATGAATTTTGAGCTGCAGATTTCAGTGATGTGTTTCTTGTTGCCATTTCTCCCAAGGATACATATTTAACAATGTGAAAGTGCAATACTAGTAGTTGATTGAGATTAGCTTAAAAGGATTACGAGGTTCATAAAAGAATTTATTCTTCGTATAATTTTTTTTTTTTGAACTGACAATTTGTTTATTGGCCCTTGACTTGATGATTTGATTAATTTGGTTCGGAAGAAGAAAGAGGGCTTCTATTTGCAGTGGCTTACTTGTAACTAGTGGTATACACTTATTTGCAGTGGCTTACTTGTAACTAGCCCATTTGGATTGTGAAATGTCCTTTATTCGGTTGGCCACCTGTCAAATTTGACCAAATTGATTCCATTTGATTTATGGGACGCCATATGCTGATTTGATATTGACCTACGAATTAAAGTTTATTCTTAGTGATGTTTGAAGCTCTAAGCCGACGAAACTACCTTCAATGTTATTCTGTTCTAGGTTAAATGAGAGTGAAATTACATTACCGGCTGAGGGCTCAGCTGATTACTTTCGAGTTGATAAAGAAAACTTTTTATATATAATATAGAGTACTGGATATATCTCAGCTGTTAATTTAGACTATCTGCATGGCAGACTCTCACCAAACTCAGGTTCTCACGAAATACATTGACAGAAACTGATAAAGAGAAGTTCCAAGGTAAGTTTCTGGATATAATGTTTTATTACTATCTTCTTTGAACTGCTTGACATTAAAGAACATGCTCTTACAACTCTACATTTATGTTATGCCCACAGGAGCTCCTTCGAGGAGATGAATTTTACAGAGTAAGACTACCATCCAATGTTCCGAGCCCTCCTGGAAGGAACTACACAGTGTCTTCCATAAAAGCAGTAAGTTTCAATTAAATCATTATGCGTTCTCTGTCTGGATTTCATATATTCTTTCTATTTCTAATTACTTGGCCCTAAGTTGTTTGTTCGATATATATATATATATATATGCAAGATTAAACAATAAAAGTTTAACATCAAGTTGCTATAATTATTAATGCACTAATTATGTAATTCTATAAATGACTAAATTTGCACTTGAAGACCTTTAGTTTGAATAAGATATCTTAGTTCAAGTTTAAAATTAGTAATGTGGCTATTTGATTTAGATTAATCTTGTTATTAGAAAAAAAAAGTATGTGCAATACTATTATATTATTTCGTGATAGATTGTGGGACTAGTCGGATAACAACTATGCATTATAAGGTAAAGTACAAAAAAAGCTGCTTCTTTTTTAAATCATAAAGTACAAAAAACAAAGTTAAATATCCTACTATCCTAGTATAGGTTCCATATAAATTGCTTGATCCAAGTTATTATTCCTAAGCTTTTGCGATATAAATTTTTGTTACATTCTCTAGTTTGAGGTTTGCATCCTTTGGTTTGCTTAGCTCCATGTTTAATAACTAATATTGTATTGCATGTATGATATTATTTTTCTTGTAAATTACTTGTTTTTGTTGTTGTGTATAAGCATATGGATCGAAAGTGGATGTCCGCTAATCGATTATCTCGTGAGTATGATAAAGGAGTGGATGAGTTTATACAATTTGCTGTTGAGAATGCTGAAAATCCTGCAAAAATTTCGTGTCCATGCACAAAATGCTTTAATGCAAATATGAAGGGGGTAAGTGATGTGAGAGATCATCTGTTTATGTATGGAATCGATCAATCCTACACCTATTGGACAATGCACGGTGAAAAAGAACACACGCCCATTAGTATGGATTCCAAGTCTGAAGCATCTGATTATGAGGAATCTAATTATGAAAGAGACCGACTTGAAGAAATGGCTGAAGTAATTGCACAAGATTTCCATGATCAAACTGATATGCTGGAAGAAATGTTGAGGGATGCTCGAGAACCTCTCTATCCATCATGTAGCAAATTCACAAAGTTATCCACTATTCTGAAATTGTTCAATTTGAAGGCTTCTCATGGGTGGACTGATGTGAGTTTCACTGCCTCTCTATCAATTTGAAGGCTTCTTTTAACCTTTAGTTTTTTTACTAAAAAATACATGCATTTATTACCACATTATTATAATCCTAAACATTTTATCATGTAGGGCATTGCATAACTTTCATGTTAAGGTGCTCAAAGCAAAACCACCTAACACATCCTGGATAGATATAAAGGTCGAGCATTTTTTTAAGTATTGTCATTATATATTTTATACTTAAAAATTCTAGCTAACATTATATATGATTTTGTGGTTGTGCTGAATTTTTGTGGTTATGTAGAAGTGTCCTCTTCAACCCAACTCTGTGCAATGTGGTTTTTACATATGTCGAATGATGAGAGACATTATTGAACAAGATGTCAAAGAAATCCCTGAATCGGTATGCCTAATTTATATCTTTAACATCTAAGTTTTTATAAAAATAAATACATGAATTTATGGTTTATTTATGTATATGCAGTACTTGCCGGGTTCAACCGAGTCGTACACACAAGAAGAAATTGATGAGGTAACAAATGAGTGGCTTGGGTATCTTGAACCTCATTTGCAAATGGTCGCCTAATAGTTTCATACACCCTTCATGTATATGGCTGTTAATCATGAGTAGGTAGTGATTTTGGGGCTTCATTTTGTTAAGGGGGACTAGGTCCTCAATTTTGTGGATATATATGATACTTCATTTTGTTAGGATTTAGGAAGACTAGAATGACCTTTTGGATATAGTGCTCAATTGACCTAATTAGTGATTTTGTGGATACGATACTGATCGATTTTGTGTTTTTACATATGTCTAGTGTAGTAATTGTTGTCTTAATGGTGGTTTTATCATGCATTTAATGACGTCGTTTATGATTTTGATGAAAGTGAAACAGCAGCCTGATCTTATCCCTCCCATACACAAATCTGGACATGAGTTTCATGTCAAACATACTGATTTGATATGATTTTGATGAAAGTTTTTTGCTGTAAATTTTGCTGGTATGCAGGGTGGTGTAGGAGCAAAATTAAATATTGAATAAAAAAAAATTACAAAAATCATAGCGTTTTTTAGTAAAAAGCGCTAAAATTTTCATCATAAAACCAAAAAAACATAGCGCATTTTATTAAAAAGCGCTAAGAGTTTCATTATAGAACCAAAAAAACATAGCGCTTTTTAATAAAAAGCGCTAAGAGTTTCATCATAGAACCAAAAAAACATAGCGCTTTTTAGTAAAAAGCGCTAAGGGTTTCATCAGAGAACCAAAAAACATAGCGCTTTTTAGTAAAAATCGCTAAGAGTTTCATCATAGAACCAAAAAAACATAGCGGTTTTTTGTAAAAACCGCTAAGACTTGCATGAGAAAGTCAAATAACAAAGCGCTTTTTATAAAAAAGCGCTAAGAGTGTTACTGAAAATCTTAGCGCTTTTTATTAAAAAGCGCTAAGAGTACTATTGTTCATAGATCAAATAACACACTTAAAACATAGCGGTTATTTACAAAAAACCGCTATGCGTGTTTTTTTATAGCGTTCTCTCTGTAGCGCTATTAGATTATTTTATCACAGACGCTTAGATAACGGTTGTAAAACCGCTATCCGTATCATAAAAAAACCGCTATGCCAAGATCAATCTGTACTAGTGTTTGTACAGATCCAAATCCAAATAGGAAGAATCAAAATCAAAATCGAAATAGGAAGAAGAAGGAAGAAGAAGACGATGGAAGAAGAGGGATGAAGGCGCCGAGGAAGTTGATGGCGGCGGCTGACCTAGCGGGAGATGGAAGACGCGAGAGATGGAAGACGAGTGAAACGCGAGATCTTGCGTTTCATTTCACTTAAAGGGGGAGGGCTGAAACGCAATATTTTTGCTTAAGCAAAAATATTGCGTTTCAGCTTTTTAAAAAAAAATAAAAATGGTTGAAACGCAGGATTCCTGCGTTTCAGCTTTAAAAAAATGGTTGAAACGCAGGTATTTTGCTTAAGTAAAATACCTGCGTTTCAAATTTATACAGAAATGACTTTTCTGGGTACAATTTGTCTTGAAACGCAGAAATCTTGCTTAAGCAAGATTTTTGCGTTTCAAACTGTAGTGTACCCAGAAAAAAATTATAGTGTACATAACCTTTGCCATATATATTGCCTTAGTTATTTATGGACGTACTGTACCCAAAAAAGAATGACTAACATAGATATTGTACTAGTTCTAGATACTCCGAATAATCTTATTTTTAATTGGGTACGTGTTACGGACATTAGATTATGTACGTTGAAATTGCACACGTAGCTACGTAATATAGTGGTATACTAGTGTAATACCCGTGCCTTGCACGAGATTTGTTTATATTGTTTTTACAATTGTAAAAATAGTATTTTTAAAATTATCGATGAGTCATTGGTTCACTTGGTAGATTTGAAATTGTTCGTTATCGTTTATCTCTAATAACATCCAATCTCAACGCTCTGTTATGTCGAGTTAATTCGTCCATAACAAAGTCACCCTGCAAAATCATATATCTATTCAAATTAAAACTTATATATTTATTATAGTGTAATCAGATGTAATACTCAAATACAATAAATACATTTATGACAAATTTCTCTACTTCTATATGTAAACACTTAAGGATATGTTTATAGTTTTTTGTTACATGACTTATAGGCAAAAAAACAGATATCATTGCCAGGGTTTTGAAATATAGGCCTAATACATACCAAAATAGAGATTATGTACTTATTAAAAATATAATAAATAAACATTATATATATTTTTTTTTTATTAAATTATATTGTAAAATTATAAATAATCAATGGACATATGGCCCAAAAATAAAAACAACTAATATACAAACAATACACGATCCATTTGAATAATCCTAAAGTTATTAAACTATTAATTGATTTTTGTAATCAGATTTAGAGAAGAGTAAAAAATAAAAATAGAAAGTCTTAGAACCAAATTAGACTTTCACTCTCAGAACCAAATAATACCGAAAAGTCTTCATGCTCATTACTCAGGGGCAAGTGGGCCACCTCCTCCTTTCACTCTCAGAACCAAATTAGAATTTCTCCACACGGCCACGCCTTTCTCTCTCGATTCCCTCTCGCCGTCTCTACACCTCTCTCTCGTGCTCCAATCGGACGTCCATGGCGAACAGAAACTTGCCTCGAAGAATCATCAAGGTCCGTATTGATCGTCCCCGCTGGATGACTTTTGTTTAAAAGTCAATTTTTGCTTGATCGCCCTCTGAAATATTGAGTTTTATCTAGGGTTTTGTTCTGGATCGTGTTAATTGGATCTCTGCTTTGCTGATTGCTTTATGAATTTCCTTTCTTTTGTTGTTGTTCGCTGTAGGAAACGCAGCGGCTGCTCAGCGAGCCAGGTAATTTCATCTTTCCGTCACCGCGAATTTGAGATCATTTCAGTTTCTTCTTTGCTTGTGGAAGCTGCAAATTGCGTGACACTTTTCTGGAGATGTAAAATATTTTAGATTTATTATGTTGTTGGCTTTGTGATCTCTCTTGTATTTGTGAATTACAGCTCCTAGAATCAGTGCTTCACCATCCGAAGAAAATATGCGGTACTTCAACGTGATGATCCTTGGCCCTACACAATCTCCATATGAAGGTGTGGGAGGACTTTTATTTGTTTATTTCTATCTGGTGATTCAGTACATTTAACTATTTAAGCATTAAAGTTTTCTTTTGTTTCTTGCTGGGACTTCCGTTGGGTTCAAATGTCTTGCTCTGTTATGGGGGTTTATTTGTGGATCTTAGTCAGTGGGATCAAATCTAAAAATGCTTGTTCTTTTGGGGGGAAATGTTGTGATTGTCAAGTCTTGCTTATTGCTTTGTTTAAAGCTTTGTTGGATCTTAATCTTGTTGTACCGACTGTTTAGGAGGAGTCCTCAAGTTGGAATTGTTTTTGCTTGAAGAATATCCAATGGCTGCTCCAAAGCTACTTTTACCAAAGCTCAAAACTGTCAGCAACTGAATATCAGCTAATGCTATTCATTTCCATCTGGGCCCAATCTAAACCAAAATCTGGCCCAATTTCTATCTCTGTTGGCCCAAGCCCAATAGCACATATCAGAATACCTAATACCCGAAACCCTAATCTCACTTCATTATTTTCTCTACTCTACGCCGTTTCTCTTCTCTGCTTCTTTTCCCTTCCAATTCTAGGGTTTTGGTAAATTCAATCTTTCCATTTCGAAGTTTGAATCTATTATGGGACGCTTTCTCTTCTCTCCTTCTACCACCTTCCATTTCCAGAGTTACCATTTTCAATCTTTCCAGATAAAATATCAACCTTTCTTTCGATTTCATCTTCCATTTTCGTCATTCTCAAACTTCACTCAAGCGCTGAATGAACATATCATTTTTATTCTTCCTCTTCCTCTAAATTACATTAAAAAATATCGATTTTCTCTTCCGATGTTCCCTAGAACCTTAAACATTCGTAATCTCGAAGAAAACAGTAAGCGCTTTTAGATATGTTTCAAACGACCCTAAAAAATCCAGAAACTACAGTCGATGCTCTAGAAAGTTCACATGCAAAGAGAAGATGTACTAAACGATGTCTCTAGAGATGAAGGTTCATTATCAGATCCGGAAGAAGAGGGTGACTGCTTGAGATCCAGATCTTTCAAAGGTAATATTTGTTTCTGCTTGTCTCTGTGTCAGTCTCTGTATTGATCTCGATAGAAGTCTCTTTATCGAACTTTTTATTTAAACCTAAATTTTATCTTCTATGGCACCAGATCTAATGTTAGTTTCATTTCATTTGGTGGAAACATGTATCTGCGTTGGAGATTGGAAGAACAAACAGGCGCGGATGATGAATAAATTTTGAAGAATATTCTGGCAAATTCCAGAACCAGATCTCATGTTAGTTTTCCTTCTCTCTTTCTCCTTCACTTTCTCTAGAAAATATTTAGATATTTAATATGCTTAAATTTACAAAATCATGTTTCTAATAATCTCAACTATCAACAACTTTCGTGTAATTGATTGAATTCATACATTTGATCAAGATTATTCTTCCTATGTTCTGTGTGAAAAAAGTTTAGTTTTGGATTTTTTTAGGTAAAATCTGATATTATTTGAAAATGTAATAACATCTGATATTAGATTAAACTGGTTCTATATTGTAATAAATATTAGCTCAAACCCAATCCACTTTAATATATATAAATTATCGAATTCTTATTCACATAATAAAGGATTAAAACATTCTGGGCTTATTGGCCCATTTACAATGTTAAACAACCTATATACAATTACGACATTATGGGCTTTTTGGCCCAATTACTATTTAAACAACCTGAATTGTAGGATTATCGGCCTATAATAAAGAATGTAAGTGAATGGGCTTATTGGGCCGCCGAATGTTTTATTGCATTTTTATACTTCTAACAAAAGTAACTGTGTCG
The DNA here is from genome assembly GCA_027886185.1 of Rheum nobile. Classification (NCBI taxonomy): domain Eukaryota; kingdom Viridiplantae; phylum Streptophyta; class Magnoliopsida; order Caryophyllales; family Polygonaceae; genus Rheum; species Rheum nobile. The sequence continues at coordinate 49,587 of WOAB01000342.1, read as the reverse complement.
AGCCCAATTTTAATATAATGGCCCAATTATATTTTAACCCAAAAATAATTTTTATTTAAGAATATGTATATGTTAATTTATTTTAACCGGAACTATTATGGGCTTATTGGCCCAATTATATTTTAACCCAGTATAAACAGAATGCAACATTTGTACTTTGCTAAATGGGCTTTAATTTTAAGGCCCAATTTCAAAGCCAGCAAAATTAAAAATATCTTTCCGAATCTGTCTAGAGGTTTCGATTGAAACAAAAGGAGGTGAAAAAGTCTCTTTATTTGTACTCTCTCTTTATCTGTGTATTCTCACTATTTCTCTGTGTCCCCTCTCTCTATTTCTCTTTCTCTGTGTCCTCTCTCCATTTCTCTTTCTCTGTCTATGAATTGTCGTCTATCAAGATTATAGATCCAGATCCAAAACCTCTTGTGTCCCCTCTCTATTTCTCTTTCTTGGTCTCTGTATCCTCTATCAAGTTTATACATCCAGATCTAAAACATAAAGATCCTCTATGAAGCTTATGGTTTTGTACTTTATATTTGTTGGAAACAGGATTATGCTTTGGAGATCTGGAAGAACAAACCTACGCTGCTGATGAAGAAACTTGGAAGACTATTGTGCCAAACTCCAGAAACGATAAATGTAAATTCTTCATCTCTCTCTCTTTTACTTTGTCTGGAATTGCACGGTATATTTGAAATGCTTAAATTTTCACTATCATGTTTCTAATAAACTCAACTATAAATAGCTTAACATATTTCTGAATCTGTTATTGTAACTCTCTCTCTCTCTCTCTCTCTCTCTCTCTCTCTCTCTCTCTCTCTCTCTCTCTCTCTCTCTCTCTCTCTCTCTCTCTCTCTCTCTCTCTCTTCCGGACCCTTCTGTTTTAAATCCTCCACCACTTAGCTGACTAATAAAATTTTGTGTGCAAGTATGATGTAGAAATCGAAATGCTATAATCATATATGAAGGGAATTTTTGATATGTTTTAATATATGTTGCAATGTAAGTTTCAGATTTTTTTCTACGTATACATAAGTATTCTATATGCAGGGTTTATAGTATATATAACAGTACCTTTATCTACAACTTATATATAATAGATACTATTTTCATGCAAGTTTAATATAGTATTTGAAATGCTTCAATCATATATTAAATAAATTTATCTATAGTTAAAAAATGTACATAGATTTGTATGAAAAAAATTATCTATATGTAAATATGCAGCTACCTTTTTCCTAGAGCTTAGATTTGTATGAAATAGATTTTTTGGAAGACACTAACTTTGCAATTGCTTTCCTTTGTCAAATTGCATGTGAGCACCTGAGCAATACCTGCAAACAACAATTAATAATACCTTGGGATGTCAAATTCAAATGTTCAATATTATGCAAGGTAGTATTTTGAAATTACAATATTTAGTTCATTTTTTTATGCTAGTTAACTTATATTCTAATTAGTGATTTGTGTTAATTGTGTACTTGTGCAAGCATATATTCAACATATATACTCCAATGTAGATGCTTCTGAATGGGAATATTGAATTTATTATTCTAAATTGGTAATATTTATATTGTACTGAATATGTTCTTATATAGTAGATTATTTTAATATCAAAATACTTTGAGAACCTAATTGTTAAACTCTAAGTCCTAACTTATACCATGAGCCTTCTTTAATTAGACAATATGCAGCAAATATGAATTGGTTTTTATAAGAACATTTAGGTTTGTAGGCATCCAAACAACTTTTTGCAAAACCTCTGCTGAACATTATTCACACTATTTAGATAAACAGATAATCTTTAATTGATTGCACGGGTCATTTTAATGATTGGATTAATAAAAATTATATTACTTACTTTCTAAATATATTTGTACTTAATTGATTTACTTGATGGGTATGTACTTATATCAATTGTTTATTATATAGGAATCATTTAGGAGCTTATGTTGATCTCTAAAGGAATTATGGATAATCATGTATATATAGAAAAAGAAGACCTAAAGGTATGTTTTCTAGACTAACTTTTAGTGAAGTAATATTTGGAAATTGTATATGAAATAGTTTAGATGTAAAATAATTAGTGTCACTTGTAATTTTCTGGTTCAGTTGTAAAATAAATGGTTTTACTTATTTCAATATGAATATAATAAAAAATTTGAAATTTCAAACTTTACATCTTTAACTGATGCTGGTTTGTTTAGGTTGTACACCCATGCTAAAAATTTAGGTTATAAACCCATGCTGAAAATTTAGGTCTAAAAGCATCCAAACACAAAAAACATAGCCTACTTTAGGATGAAGTTCTGTAGATCTAAACAAACAAACAAAAAATCATAAATAATACCCATGCCAATAATCAATTATGTAATTTAGGTTTAAAGCAGCCTACTTTATGAAATGGAATCAATTTTTAATACAACAAAATTTAAACCCTAACTGAACATAAACTGAAACCTTTTATCCAATACATGATGCCTTAAAATTTATCTCGCCTTGTGTCTTTCTCTAGCTATCTCTGTCTATGTTTATACATTTTTATGCATATGGTTTGTTTGATTTATGTCCTGTTGCATTACTGTGTAAATAAACTGAAACCTTTTATCCAATATGAGCAGATATGGAGTTCTGTAAATGAATATGAAAATGGATAACCAATGAAAGAATGAAAAATATATAATCAATGTTGCATATAGTTTGTCTATGTAGATCTAAAGTTGTTACATGTAAGTTATCTTTCTGTATCTCTCTCTCATTCAGTCACTCACACTCTCTCTCCCAATGACATCCAATATGTCTTCATCTTTATCAATTTCTCTAATTTTATCTCTATTTGTATGAGTTGTTCAAATCTATTAATTTGAAATCTCTTGTTTGTGAGGGTTTAAATCTATAGATTTAGTATGCAATCATAATGTAATGAACAAAAATCTAATGAACAAAATGTAATGAAAGACATGTATAGTCAATATCAATACATGTAATTTCTGGGTGAATGACAAAAGTTACCTTGTAAATAGCTCAAAACGTTCTGTTGTTTGTACTGCAATGTCTGGATGCTTGTACTGAAATTGAATGAGAGGCTGTAAATATATAGCTGCACAAACCGAGTCATTGATTCTGTCATATTTTGTCATATATTATCAATACCAGATCGGTTTTAATTTTTGGAAACATAGATTTTCAGTGCCATATATTTTTCCATATATATATTCTGCCATTTATTTTGCACATTTTTTATTCTGTAATATTTTGCCACGTTCTCATTTGGAAAATGTAGATTCTGTGTCATATATATTGCAATATATTCAGTGATTTCCTTTGATATGATTCATTTATTGTGCATATATTTTATATTCTAAAATATTATGTCATATGTCTATTTATGGACAGGTTTATACCAGATTGATATGCAGAATTTGGGCGTCGAGGCAACAATTGCATAATTTGTGTATTTTTGTGGCCTAATCTGTATTATTGTAAGTTTTATTGTTATTTGTTTCTGGTTCAGGTTTAGCGTTGCATGTTTTTATATTGCACAAGCCGATTTAGTTTTATGCAATATGTTGTTATTAAGGTTTGCAAGTTTTCTGCAGGTTTTTTGTAAGTTTTTGCATGTGTGTTTCAAGTTTTTTGCAAGTTTTTGCATGTGTTTTTGCATTTGTATTTGGTCATAGTTAATTTCAATTTTATTTATAATATGTATACCAGAGAAATTTCTTTTTGGACATGTTTTGTTCATTTTTTGTGTTTTCTGGGCATATAATTTATAGGAATTTAATTTATGTTTTAGGTTATTTTTTGGTCTTTCAAGTTTTTGATTGTGTGCATATTCTATTATTTTTCTTATGGTTTAAAATTTATAATGTTTTGTGTAAATCATATATTGCACAATTATGCAAGTTTTATTGATTGCAAATTATTCATTCTTATACAGAAAATAGATTGGATTATATTTGTTTATTTTAATAAAGATTTGCAATCGAAAAATTAGGTTAGAATATTAATTTCATATTTTTTAGAAAGATTTATAATCTATTAAAATCAAAACGGAACAAAGAAAATCATATTATATAAGGCTATAACTATGTATTTTAGTAAACTACCAAATGAAGCAAAAAACTGACACGTGTACAAAGAAATTCCGTGATGACACGTGGCAGCGCAATTGTCGGAAGCATTCTCGGGGCGCGTTCCTATGCAGACGCGATTCTACTTTAGTTATTATATAGTAGATTGAATCCAAAATTAGAAGTGTATTGGAAATCAGTCAGCAATCTCAGTGTTACAATCATATTTGAAGGTACTCTTTTTTACACTACAAAATATACATTTTCATTCAAGTTCTTAACTGCTATTCTACTTTACTGACATCTGGTACATGCAATTTAACCCTATTATTTTCCTTCATAGGTTTGAAGAAATAAATATCCATGATACATGCTGTGTTAGAGATCGGATTGGACTCAGATGTAACAAAAACCATTAATTGGTACTGCATAAAATGAAACAAATACAGGTACACCTACTATCTTTATCTTTAGGCATTTTATATGAAATGTAATAACTCAGTTCTGAAATCTGTTGTTCTAAAATCTAAAATTCTGAAATTAGTATAGATATTATTTAAAATGTAAAAGTTCTAAAATCTGATTTAGTTGTAAATATACACAAATAATATGAATGAACCCTATTGATTCAGTTGTAAATTAACCTAAATAATATAATGCACCCTACTCATTTGCATGCCTCCTCGAATAGAAAAACTTATCCAAGCAGTTTTATTTGTTTTCTCGATGTGTCATCCTATAGAATAATCAAACCTTATATATGGACATTAAATTATACTATATTGGATAATCAAAAAAAATTATATACAACTTGTCATTTCCTGAAAAACCGCAATCCAAAAAAAGTTTGTAGTAAACTAATCTTTACTAAATGTTATGTGACAAATAAATTGTTTTGAAAGTATTTGTATACATCCTACAAGATCTTTAGACACATTAACAACTATTTACATCATATAAATTGCAGTTTTATAAGTTAATTTTTTCCCTTTTAGATTTAGTATACAATCATAAATGTTTTATATACAAAAAGGAAATAAACCTATTCACTTATAAACCCTAAGCCCTAACCTTTACTTTATAGGCTTAGCCTAAACCCTATAGCATAATTATCAATTTGAGAACCTAATTGTTAATAATCTAAACCCTAAGACATACATAATAACATAATTATCAATCTGAATTAAATCTTATTAAATATGCTATGCAAAAAATACTAAGATTTACTGGAAAGAATGCATATTCATTAACACATACTTGAGGACGAATTACCTACATTAGTACATGGACATATATGTTTTGATATCTGATTTAATACCTTTTTCATGCATTCTTAGTACATAAACAACTCAGTTGAACTGTATTAAATGAGTTTAGGTATTAAATCAAAATCTGTTTTTGCTATTAGATCAGAAATCAATATGCATTCTTATAATTTAAAATTATACATGGACAAACAATCGATTTACGAAATTAGTATTTGTTTTGATTGTAGTTTATGCAAAAAAAAATAAGTTTCTCATCTTATTCCAGAATTCATTTATATTATGATTTCTTTTTTTCCCACAAATTAGAAATCGATGAGTATATGTAATGAAATCAATCAAAAAACAATTAGTATATGTAATAAAATCAATAAGAAAACAATCAGAAAACAATTAGTATTACCTTTTCACTGAAAGAGTTTTCTACTGTAGTACGTAATGATAATACCTCAGATGTTCTACATTTATACTGCCAAAAACTGAGTCTTCTAACACAAGTTTTAGTAGACGGATTTGGGCATAATTGGATATCGATATATTTTTGATTTATTATGTACTGTTTATTACGTAATCATACACATTTTGACTATTTATGGACAAGACGATTTTTGCTTCAGTGTTGGATTTATATGTATTTTCAGCCTCAGAAGATTTGATATTATTTGCATTAGAATGTGCCAAAAAAGTTGTACAAATTAATTTTTTTGGCTATAATTAATTTCTTCTTTGGTTATTGCAGGTTCAATTAATTTCTTGCTTGTTTTGTTGGCAATTTCTTGTTTGTTTCTGTGCAGATTATGTTATTTTGCTTGTGATTCAAATTTTTTACGTTTTGTATAAATCATGCACTACATAATTTTGCTATTTGGATAGATTATAATTAAATTTTTTAATAAATATACAGGATAATTTTTAATAAATATACAGATTAGGATACATGATAATATATTAGGCTTAATTTAGGCATGATACAAATATGCAGGATAAGAAATTAGCCAAAAAAATATTATTTACATTTTCGAAATATTTTGTATGATCTGGAATATTATTTACGAAATATCTTTGACAAAAATAGCATTTCAGATCAATCTTCACGATTACAAAAGATAAACAAATATTCTGGCATGTCTTAATTCAATGGAAAAATGAGGCAAAACCCGGATAATAAGGATCTATTGCCACGTGAAATTTTTTTGTGAGAATGCCACGTGGCAGCGGGAATTGCGGATGCATTCTGGGGGCGCGTGTTGTTCAGCTGCCATTCTGCTTTAGTTATTATATAGTAGATTATAATGTTAGTACGCACTTTCGTACGTCGTGGATCATGTATTACATATACGCATGGATGAGATAATTAAACATAGAAATCAAATGTTTTATTTCTATATTAAATATCTAATTTTACAAGATTTGTAGGGATGGTGGGGGTTCAATAATTTACTAGAATTGGACCTCACGTTACTCAGGTCAATTATAATTGAAATACAAATGCACGCACAATTTCCTCATGAAATTAATTATACACATATATAAATGATTCCATCCAACTAACTGATGTTCCTAATAATTAATTTCATGAGGAAATTGTGCGTGCATTTGTATTTCAATTATAGTGGCTCTTTGATCTATATCCATCCAAATAATGTACGTCCGTAGGACCGTGAGCCGACAAAAAATTTAGAGCGTATTTGTTTATTTAGATTTTCAAACTCTCTCAACCAATTTTAATAATTTCTAAAATCTGAAACATTTTATTATTAGTTTTTAAGTTCATAAGTTTGTAGGGATTAGATGCGTATAAGCGAAATTTCAAAAAACTATTTTCTAACTTCTAACAAGGATCTCATGCATGAATCAATTAGAGGTAGAGTTATATACCGTTTGATGTGAGCCTGAAACGTTCCTGTAAGATTTCAGCGGAGATCGAAAACTCCAAGTGTGGTTTCTCTAATTGGTCCACACGAGTCTGGAATTTAGATCACCTTTGATCTCGTCTGTTAGAACGACGGACGAAGGAAAACAAACGTGGCTTGAATTAGGAGGGTTCGACCGTACTCTCTTGAATTGGAGGAGGAGAGTTCTGTCCGTTGTATATGAGGAGAATCAATACTTTATGTAAGATCATATCTTCCATAATTAATGGATATAATATCAAATAGATTATTTCCATATATCTTCTAATAAGACCTCCTTATCAAGTAATTATTAATGGAAATTTTTGTCCATTAATAATAAAAGTCAATCTCCCAATTAAAGTCAATGGGCCAAAATTCATGTCCCACATGAGCTTTCGGTTCGGTTTGATCCAGCCCGATAACTCTATGTGTGTGACCTCATAGGACCCGGTTATTATAGCCATGGGCCTAACCCGATTAAGCCCATTGATCGTAGTTGGCTTCTAGCAAAGCACTACGACCCCTAAAATTCTCGGATTATAAATCTCCATTAATTATCTTATTCCATGTTCGGTAATTGCACCTTTGATTAAAGGACACAATTCCTGCAATCTTCCACTTGTCCTTAAAACAAGTGTGCAATGTTAAATCCCTTTGTCTCTTAGTGTCTGATTTGATGATATGATGACATTCATATCTCTTATCAAATGTGTTCCTTGAACTCCTGAGTTTGAACTGTCAAATAACGGATGATTACAGATAATCCATCCGAGCATGGCCATGCATTTTTCAGTTCTCACTCTTCAAGTGGCCGAGACACCATTCCTGTCCATGTATCACTGTATACATGAAGAAGGAGGACTTCTCCAGTCTTGTATGACCATAGCTTCCACTCAACTTCTGGCAATCCCAATCACTGCCTTTATAACTGCCTGTTATGGTCAGCGTTTAACAGCGTCAAAGACATACCAATCATCAAGAGAAACCATATCACACTCATGTATGAGGAATCTATCAATCATGGTTTGACTTAAAACTCTTCAATCCCTTTTGGAGAGTCTTAAGGTGGGTCTTGTCCTATATGTATCATCCATACATATCTATGTAATTGACTAGACATCTCTATGTCCCTATAGCCCATGAAACTTGGCGCTATTAGTCAACTTACAATATAGTCTTTAATGAAGTCATTTATGTCATAGTTAATGACTTAGACTACGGACTTTGAATAATTCATAACTTCAGTTCACTTAATGGGGTTTCATTCACCAAAACACTTATGATGAGTCCATTTGCGAATTATAAATTATTTGGACATTTTATTTAATTCTAAGCAATGATTAAATAAGAATGAAAGTTGTATCATATAATCAAGCATAAAACGTCTATGACATTCATAAAACAAAGTTCATAATGTAAGACAATGCAATCTCAAAGCCATTCTCCAATGTGCTTGAGGCCCTAGTATGACTCTCATGCTTGGGCCTAGGCATAGGCTTGGTCAGTGGATCTACAATGTTATCATCTGTGTGCACTTTGCACATCCTTACGTCTCCTCTATTAACGATATCCTCGAACGACTAACTCGCCATCATCCCCAAATTCCAAGAAATCATCCTTGGTCATTCTCAAGTACTTTAGGATGTTCTTGCATGCACACCAATGTGCATCTCCTGCATTTTGAACATGTCAAGAACCTTATCTATATAAGTTCCTTGACTTAGTCCAAGCAGTCTCTTAGATCTATCTCTATAGATCTTGATACCCAATATGTACTCTGCTTCTCCTAGGTCCTTCATTGAAAAACATTTTTTCAGCCATCCCTTAACGGACTCTAGCATCGGAATGTCATTTCCAATGAGTAGTATGTCATCCACATACAGAACCAAGAAGACCACTTTTGCTCCCACTAAACTTCTTGTAAACACAAGGCTCTTATTCGCATTTGATGAAGTCAAACTCTTTGATAGCTTCATCAAATCGAATGTTCCAACTCTGGTTGTATCATGTACACATCCTCTTCCAAATATCCATTTAGAAAAGTGGTCTTGACATCCATTTGCCAAATCTCATAATCATAATAAGCGACAATAGCTAGGAGTATCCTAATGGACCTGATCATTACGACTGGTGAAAATGTCTCGTCATAGTCAATACCATGAATCTGTTTAAAACCATTAGCAACTAGCCTTGCCTTGTAAACATATATATTTCCATCTTTGTCTGTCTTGAGTTTAAAACCTCATTTGCATCCAATGGGTTTTACCCCATCTGGCAAATCTATCAAGTCCCAGACTTGATTTTCAGACATAGAATCCATTTCAGATTTCATGGCTCTAAGCCATTTCTCGGAGTCTGGACTCGTCACTGCTTGCTTATAGGTGGCAGGTTCTCCGCTTTCTAAAAGCAGAACATCAAGGCTTGCAGTCAAGATGAAATCATCATATCGTCTTGGATGTACCCTTGGCCTGTTTGATCTACGTGTGGGTTCAACAACTGGAGCATTTTCCACAACTGTTTGTGGGTCCTCATTTGAATCTGGTTCTCGAGGTATTGGTTCCGATACCTGGACGACTTCCATTTGTGAATCTATGCCTCCAGATACTGGCATCTCCTCGTCGACATCATCCATGTCGGCCTGTTGTTGGGTTTGTTGTTCATCTTGAACCTCTTCAAGATGAACATTTCTCCCACTTGACTTCTTGGAAATAAACTTTTTTTTCCAAAAGACACTATCCCTTGCAGCAAACACTTTGTGCTCTGTGGGATTGTAGAAGTAGTATCCCTTGGTTTCCTTTGGATACCCTATAAAGAAGCATTTATCTAATTTGGGTGCAAGCTTATCCGATAGTAAACGCTTTACATAAGCTTCACACCCCTATATTTTCAGGAAATACAGACTTGGAACTCTTCCAGTCCATATTTCATATGGTGTCTTGTCTACAGTCCTAGACGGACTCCTATTTAGTGTGAACGCAACGGTTGTGAGGGCATATCCCCAGAAGAATACTGGAAGGTTAGCAAAACTCATCATTGATCGGACCATGTCCAACAAGGTCCTTTTCCTCCTTTCAGACACATCATTCAGTTATGGCGTGCCTGGTGGAGTCAGTTGTATTATAATCCCACAACTTCTCAGATGATGATTGAACTCCTGACTCGGATATTTACCACCGCGATCTGATCGAAGTGCCTTTATCTTCTTGCCAGTCTGAGTTTCTACTTCATTTTGAAACTCTTTGAACTTTTCAAAGGATTCAGATTTGTGTACCATTAAGTAGATATACCCATATCTACTCATGTCGTCAGTAAATGTGATGAAGTATCGATAGCCTCCTCTAGCTTTTGTGCTCATTGGTCCACAGACATCAGTATATGTTTAGGGCCAGTAGCTCAGTAGCCCTTTTACTAGTCCTAGTGAAAGGTGACCTTGTCATCTTGCCCATTAGGCATGACTCACATGTCTCAAGTGATTCACAATCAATTGATTTGAGAATTCCATCTTTATGGAGTTTCTTCATGCGGTTCAAGCTTATGTGGCCCAAGTGACAATGCCATAGATAGACTTCACTCAAATCATTCGTCTTCTGCCTCTTGGTATTAATGTTATAAATTTTAGACTTGAGGTCCAACACATAGAGTCCATTACTCGTAGAAGCATTGGCATAGAAAATATCATTCTTGAAAATAGAAAAGCATCCATTCTTAATGACAAATTCAAAACCCTCAATATCCAAAACTGAAGTCAAAATAAGGTTCTTACTTCTTAGTAATTGAAGGAACAAAATAACAATTATTCAATTCTAAAACTAAGCCAGAAGGTAAAAACAAACTATAATCTCCTACGACAAATGCAACAACCCTTGCTCCATTTCCAACGTGCAGGTCTATCTCTCCCTTCTCCAACTGTCGCCTACTTCTTAGTCTCTGTACATTCGAAATAATGTGAGAACCACATTCGGTATCTAATACCCAAGTAGTAGCTTTGGTTGTTAAGACTTCAATAACAAAAATACATGAAGTGGAGCTCACAGTTCCATTCTTCTTGTCTTCCAGGTACTTGGGGCAGTTTCTTTTCCAGTGCCCCTTGGCCTTGCTGTAGAAGCAGTCATGCTCAGCAGCTACCTTTGGCTTCTCAACTGCCTTGGGTTGGGCAACTTTCTTGCCTTTCCCTTGGTTTTGTTGCTTCCCTTTAGGACCCTTCTTGAACCCTTTCCCTTTGTTGATCAAAAGAACTTCTTTCTTGTTGTCAACTTGGATGTTTTGCTCAGTTATTTTGAGCATGCCATGGAGTTCATTCAGGGTTTTTCCAATTCCATGCATATGGTAGTTCAATCCAAATTGAGCGAATTCATCATGCAAGGAGTGAAAAATGATGTCAGTAGCCAACTCTTGGCTATATGGGGAACCCAGTTCTGCCATTTGGTCAAAGAGACCAATCATGTCAAAAACATGGGCACTCACTGGTTTACCCTTTTCAAGTTTGCGCTCCAATATGGCCATGTGTGTCTCATACCTCTCAATCCTGGCCTGCTCCTGAAACAACACTTTCAGGTTGGTCATGATTGTATGAGCATCCTGGCGTTCAAACCTCTTTTGAAGGCCAGGCTCCATAGCTGCGAGCATAAGACAGGTGACATGCACCGAGTTAGCTCTCATCTCCTTTTCTTTCTCCTTCTCCTCAGCAGAAGAAGCGTCAGTCAAGGTAGGGATAGGGTTATCTAGAACGTCCTCACGTCCTTCGGATTTGAGAACAATTCTCAAGCTCCGTTCCCAATCAAGGAAATTTGTTCCATTGAGTTTATTCTTCTCAAAAATTGAGCACAGGGTGAATTTCAAGTTATCGTTGCTAGACATGATATCTACAAAGGAAGTAACATGCAGATAAGTTTATGCTTGACATGTAAATGCTCAAAATTAAACATGCTTTAAAATTTAAACAAATGCACATTTTATTCAAATTAAGTTTGTCCCCAGTGAATAAAATGATTCCAAGACCCTATCTCAGATAAGACCTAAGCGTACTTTGGCACTTCCCTAAGTCTCATGTGATCAAGGTAAGTAACATTTACTAATTATAACTCCTTATAATTCTTGGTTGATGGCCCACATCCTATGTTAGACTCATCTCTATGCCTCAAGATCCAAAACTTTGTCTTTTGGTCTCTTGTTGAGTATAATCATATCAAGATTTATGAATCTCTTATATAGATCCACTCTCACTATCCCAAGGTCAAAGAAGGACATCTCACTTTGGCGAAACCTATTCAACTAATTTCTAGGGCCTCATGGGTTATGACATGGAAAGGCAATACCTCAATATTCTTTTAGGGACTTAAGCATGCAATGATTGTCTATTTACTAGTGAACAAAATAGCATAAACAAACAATCATGCAAGATTTAAAATAATAAAGCATTCAAAATGCAATAATTAAATGTGATCCTAGTATGGCCCCTAAAAATCGAAATTAAAGATCTAATCTTCAAGGGTCTTGTACTTCATGGATCTCCATCCTTGGTACCCTTCATGGATCTCCATCCTTGGTCTTCTTAGGATCTTCTCTTCTTGTATTACATAATTTTCTAAATAATCTAATTACTGAAAATTAAATTACAAAAATACATAGCGATACGCATATCGTGTACAAGAAAACATAATGATACGCATATCGTATTTTCTATCCTAAAATGGGCCATACTAGTCACCTCATGCAAGAAATAATATCATAATATTAAAAACATGCATGCAATAATATCAAATATCATCAACAATATTAATCTAATTAATAACAATAAACAATTTAAATAAAACATTATTAAATTAAATAAATCATCTCATGAGATAAATAATTCAATATCAAATTCTTAATTCAAATTAAAATCAATTTATAGAATTAATCATAATTAATCATTAAAATGCATTATTGGATAAGATATGCATAAATAGGGTAAAATATCAAATATTCTTATCTTAATCTAGTGAGAATCTATCCTAACAACTTTTAGGAAATTATATTATAGATAATATCAAATATTATCCAATTGGGCAAATAAGATCTTATCTTATATTTTTTTAGGAAAATATACTAAAGCGCCAAATCTACCCAACCGGACCGAGTCAAACCCGGACCGACCCGTGCCCTACCGAACCGCGCATCCACTGCGCAGTCCGACCCGAGCCCAGCCCGACGACGAAACTGCGCACCCAGCTACACGGACCCAGGCCGCGATCTGGCCTACTGCACCCGTGCACGAACCTGCCTGTGGACCATCCGCGGACCCACGCGCGCCCAGCAGCAGTCCGGCGGACCCACAGACCCGCGCCTGAGCTGCAGTTCTGTCATACAGAACCGCGCCAGTCCGCGCGAGCCGACTGTGGTCCGGTCATGCTGGATGTGGTCTGCACCCTCTTGGCTCATCCCCATGAGCCGGGGTGCGCACCCGGCTCGGTTCGGTTCTGTTTTTTTTCTTCAGAATTTTCATAAAAATCAGAATTAATAAAAAACAGAATTTTGGGGATTAATTCATCTTATGAAAATCATAATCTTCATCTAATGATTTAAAACATGCCAAACAATCAAATTTCTTGCATAATTAAATCACATGAATCAAGTATTAGTAGAATAATTTTATATGCATATTTGTTCATAAAGTTCTTCAACTTTACTAATCCAATCAATTAAAATCAGAATTTTAATCATGCAAATTAACCTACATATCAATTTACCACTTTTTTTTATTAGGTAAAAATTAGACTGGAAAACCACATAAAGCCGGTTTCTCAGTCTAGAGCATCCTTTCGGATGAGAATTACAAATTCTATATGTGTTCGAATATCTTCCAAGGAACTCAGCTGGACCTCCTTAGCGATGAAGTCGGCCACCACGTTTGTTTCTCGGAAGACATGAAAAATCTGCACTGAAGAAAAAAGTTGTAAAATACACAGGATATCATAAATTAACATTTCAATATCCCATGGACAGTGCCAGATTTGATTCAAAACGTTCACAATGGTCAAGTTGTCACATTCAAGGTGAATGTCGGTAATACTAATGCCTAATTCATAGGCCTTTACCAGGGCACTTCTTACTGCAAGCGTTTATGTTTTTAAAGGGGTTGAGGTACCACACTTTTCCCCAAAGAGGAAGATTGGTTTACCTGTGATGTTCCTGAGAATGTAGCCAAAGCTAGATTCACCATTAGTTTTTGTGGATCCATCTATATTAATTTTAATAATATTTTCCGGGTTTTTTTTTCCATTTCTTTATTGATCGTCTGACATTATTCATTCTATGTATTTTAGGTCTGTTCTCTGCTAAGTAGTCAGGGTTCCAACTTTTCGTCTTGTTCCAGTTCTCAATTTGAGTTCTAATATAAATTGGTACATCCTTTATGGAGTCAGCATCATCATTTGTTCTTCCAAAGCTTTGTTGGTTTCTATAAAATCAGATTCCCCACCAAGAAACCATTAATTCTAAATTTACCACTTAATTTGAATCAAGACATGCATCAAAAATAACTCTTTTAATATTTTGATCCTATCAATTTATGCAAGAGGCTCTGATACCACTGTAGGGATTAGATGCGTATAAGCGGAATTTCATAAAACTATTTTCTAGCATCTAACAAGGATCTCATGCATGAATCAATAGGAATCAATTAGAGGTAGAGTTACATACTGTTTGATGCGAGCCTGAAACGTTCCTGCAGGATTTCAGCGGAGATCGAAAACCCCAAGTGTGGTTTCTATAATTGGTCTACACGAGTCTGGAATCTGGATCGCCTTTGATCTCGTCTGCTAGAACGACGAACGAAGGAAAACGAACGTGGCTTCAATTAGGAGGGTTTGGCCGTACTCTCTTGAATTGGAGGAGGAGAGTTATGTCCGTTGTATATGAGGAGAATCAATACTTTATGTAAGATCATATCTTCCATAATTAATGGATGTAATATCAAATATATTATTTCCATATATCTTCTAATAAGATACCTCCTTATCAAGTAATTATTAATGGTAACTTTTGTCCATTAATAATAAAAGCCAATCTCTCAATTAAAGTCAATAGGCCAAAATCCATGTCCCACATGGGCTTTCGGTTCGGTTTGATCCAACCTGATAACTCTATGTGTGTGACCTCATAGGACCCAGTTATTATAGTCATGGGCCTAACCCGATTAAGCCCATTGATCGTAGTTGGCTTCTAGCAAAGCACTACGACCCCTAAAATTCCCGGATTGTAAATCTCCATTAATTGTCCTATTCCATGTTCGGTAATTACACCTTTGATTAAAGGACACAATTCCTTCAAAGTTTACTAAATTACTTTAAGAAAAAATTGCAAAGTTAACTCAAATTCCGATTAGTTGCATAAATTAGTATAAACTTGTATAGGTGCGGAAAATAACTCCAATTTATGGGGTAGGCTGCAAAAACTAGCTCAATTATGCATGGTTAGTGATCGAGGAGATTTTTCTTAGTACTGACGTGACATTGTTATAAACTTACGTTGACTTTACCTGTAAGTTTTTGTCATGTTCTTACTTGGTTGATAATTTGGGCCATCTTTTGTAATTAGTGACTATTTGCGGGTGAGGTTGTTAGGGCGTTACTGAGCTTATATGAAGTTGTAACAGATTCGGATGAGGTATCCAAAATCAATACAAGAATTCTATCCCTCTCTTCTCTCTTTCTATCTCTCTTTCCCTATCCTTCTTCCATAATATTTTCTATCCATATCTTTTCCTTTCAATCGACCATTGTTATGGAAGATTAAAATACTATTGTATCTCGGATACAACAAATTGGTATTAGAGCTTCTTGATCCTCAGCAGTGGCGGAGGGCACCCGATTGAAGACCATGGAGGAGACACTTAAGAAGACAGAAGCACAATTGTTGTGAATGCAGCAGTTCGTTGACATGAACAAAGTTTTCATGGACACTACTGAGAGATTCATGGCAGATTCGAGGCGTCAATTTGATGAGCAGCGTCAGCAATTTATGGAGCATCAGCAACGAGTAGAGAATTTACAGAAGAATACTGAGAGCCGACTGGAGCAATTGACTTCCATGATGAGGAATCTTGCCAATTCCAAAGAAAGGGAATGTAGTCCCAGTCTTGCACCTAATGCGAGTCCTGGAATTCATTCTGCTCATCAAGAAACCAATTCAGGAGGCAATTCAAATCGAGTCAATTCAGTGAATGCAAGTAGTCCCCCCATGACGATCAACAAAGAAACTAATGAAAGGAGTACACAGCAAGTTGGTTTAGACAATCACGGAGGTTATCATCGTTTCCCTAAGCTCGAACTTCCAACTTTTGATGGTCAAAAGCCAAGAAGTTGGATTAGAAAGTGTGACAAGTATTTTTGGATCTTTGGCATTCCTGAGATACAGAAAGTGGAAATTGCACTGTTGTATATGAATGATCGAGCCAATGTGTGGGCTCAAGGTTATTTGTCACATAAACATGTAGTGATTTGGGCAAAATTGTGTGAGGTTGTGTGTTTGAGGTTTGGCGAGAAGCAAGGGGCTGAAGTGGTGGAAGAGTTCAATAAGTTGACTCAACAGGAGGATGTTGAGGATTATACAGAGAAGTTTGAAGAACTCAAAGCTTGTAAGAATTCTTACAACTCATTCTTACCAGAATCTTCTTTTGTGTCAAGTTACATAAGTGGCCTTAAGGAAGAGATTAAATCTCTTGTTAAACTCAGTCGCCCAACTACTTTGCATATGGCTTATGAACAAGCTAAGTTGCATCAAGGAGCTGTGCAGATTATTGTGAAACTCAGTAAACCACCTTGGAGACCTTCATACCAAACCCAAACCTCTAATTCTCCTCGACCAAATTTTATTCCCAATAAAACTCCTTATAGACCCTTTTGTGGCCAACACTAGTATACCTCCAGTACCACCACCTGTTAAACCACAAAATACCACTCCTCCTACTCAGTTAACAGAAACCAGGAGAACCCCGAGGAAGTGTTATAAGTGTGGTGACAGATACTTCGTGGGTCATAGATGTAAAACTCAAACTCTTCACAACTTGAATTGGTAGCCGCTGAAGTGGAAGGAGCGCATCCAGTAGAGTTTGGTGAGATCAGTGGTGATATTGAGACTCAAGAAGAGGAAATCTTGGAGGAGGAACCTAAAGTCTATGTTCACACATTGACTGGGAGTAACCCCTTGAATACCATTAAGACTAGAGGCCTAATGAAGGGTAAGACAATCACTATCTTGGTAGATAGTGACAGTACTCATAGTTTCCAAGATTCCAGATTTCTAAAGAGGCAGGGTTGGAACTTCAAGAATCTGTGGTGATGGTTATTGTTGTAGCAAATGGAAGCAAAATGTTCAGTCATCAAAGATGCAAAGAATTTCAGTGGTCTATGCAGGGCAACCAGTTCTGTTTTGATATTAGAATATTGAAATTGGGTGGATGTGATATGGTTCTAGGAGTGGATTGACTGAGAGAATTCAGTCCCTTGACTTTTGATTTCAAGGAACTCAAGCTTTCTTTTGTTAAAGAAGGCCATAGAATTGATCTGGTTGGGTTTAGTGAGCAGGCTTCACTGAAGTTGATGAATGGAAACAGACTGCATAAGCTTTTGAGGAAGAAAGTGCCTATGCTAATTACTCAAATTGCTCACTATTTTGCTATGGATGACCAGGATACAACACTTCCAACAATAGTATAGGAGTTGTTGCTCAATTATGGTGATGTCTTTGAAGAGCCTAAGGAACTTCCACCTGCTAGAGGACATGAACATCATATTTCACTCAAACCTGGAGCTCTGCCAGTTTGTTCTAAGCCATACATGTATCCATTTTTGCAAAAAAAATGAGATTGAGAAACAGGTTGCTGAAATGTTGCAGCACTCCACTATAAGGTCTAGTCATAGTCCTTTTGCATCTCATACACTCCTTGTCAAGAAAAATGATGGTAGTTGGAGATTTTGCATTAACTATAGGCAGCTCAATGATATTACTATCAAGGATAAATTTCCCATTCCTCACATTGAGGAATTGCTTGATGAATTGCAAGGAGCCTCTATTTTTTCTAAATTGGATTTATGGGCTTGGTATAATCAGGTGAGAATGGCTGAGGAGGATGTGTCAAAGACTACATTTAGAACTCGCCATGGGCATTTTGAGTTCAAGGTTATGCCCTTTGATCTTACAAATTCTCCATCAACATTTCAAAGTTTGATGAATGATGTTTTTGGTGAATACTTGAGAAAGTTTGTCCTTGTGTTCTTTGATGATATTCTTGTATACAGTAGCAGTTTAGAACTTCATTTGGAGCATCTGCAGTTAGTTTTAGAAGTATTGAGAAAGCATCAATTGTTTGCTAAGCGCTCTAGATGTGAATTTACTTAGTCTAAGGTGGCTTATTTGGGCCATATTATCTCTGGTGCAGGAGTAGCAACGGATCCAGAGAAGGTGGAAGCTATGTTGTCATGGCCACCTCCTAAATCTGTGAAGGAACTTAGAGGGTTTCTAGGACTCACTGGTTACTATAGGAGATTTATTCAAGGCTATGATTCCATTTGCAAGCCTCTAACTGATCTTCTAAAAATAAATTCTTTTCATTGGAATCCTGCAGCTAATAAGGCTTTTCATCATTTGAAGTCTTTATTTTCTTCAGTGCCTATTTTGGGTTTGCCTGACTTCTCTTTACCTTTTGAACTGGAGACTGATGCGTGTGACTCTGGTATTGGAGATGTGTTGATGCAACAAGGTCAACCATTGGCCTATATCAGCAAGGCTTTACATGGCCAACATTTATTGCTCTCCACTTATGAGAATGAGTTGTTTGCTATTCTTATGGCAATGGATATGTGGAGGCACTATTTGGAGCCTTCTCACTTATTTATTGGGACTGACCATCAATCCCTGAAGCATCTATTGGAGTAACAGTTAAATACTCATTTGCAGAGAAAAGCAGTGATGAAGTTATTGGGTTTGTCCTACTCTATTGCTTATAAAAAGGGGAAGGAAAACATAGTGGTTGATGCTATGTCTAGAAGATTTTAGGGAGTTTAGGGTGATTGTGCTATGATCACTGGTGTGGAGCCTGCTTGGATGAGGCAAGTGTTAACTAGTTATGAGGGAGATGTAGTGGCTACTGAGTTACTTGCTCAAGGTTTATTAGATGGCACTTCAACTTACACTGTTTAAATAGGTATTTTGAGATATAAGTGGCGTCTATACATTGGTGCTCAGTTGTCTCTCAGGCACCAGTTGGTTGAGGCTTTGCATTGTGATCCATTAGGGGGACATTCTGGCATCCAGGCTACTTACAAGAGACTCAAATCCTTGTTCTTTTGGCCAAATATGAGACAATCAGTTCAGGAGATGATCAAGGAATGTGATGTGTGCCAAAGAAACAAATCTGAGCATATTCCTTATCCTGGCCTTTTACAGCCCTTACCAATTCCTGCACAGTCGTGGAGTCAAATTGGTATGGACTTTGTTGAAGGTCTACCCAAGTCCCAAGGGAAAGACACAATTTTGGTGGTGGGTGATAGATTGACCAAATATGCACACTTTATTGCTCTAGCTCATTATTTTTCTGCTAGTAAAGTTGCTCAAGAGTTCATGACTCATATATACAGATTACATGGCCTTCCTCAATGTATTGTCTCTGACAGAGACACAAATTTTCCTCAGTCACTTTTGGCAAGAGTTTTTAAGGCTCTAGGTACTTCATTGCATCTCTCCACTGTGTATCATCCACAATCAGATGGACAGACAGAGAGAGTGAATCAATGCTTGGAAGTTTACCTTCACTGCATGACATCTAGGCATCCTTCTAAGTGGATGAAGTGGCTAGCCTTAGCGGAATGGTGGTATAACACCAGTTTTCACACAACTCTTGGTATGACTCCTTTTCAAGCCCTGTATGACTACTCTCCACAACTTGGTGTTCAATTTTCTGGTATCACTACTGCTACAGTTGATGAGTGGTTACACGAGCGTGAGCACATGCTTCAGCAGTGTAAGGAACACCTTCAGTTAGCTCAGGACATAATGAAGATGTTGGCTGATCAGCATAGAACCGAGAGAGTTCTTGAGGAGGACTTTGAAATTGAGTGCTAAGTATTATGGTCCTTTTGAGATCATTGGCAAGATTGGATGTGTAGCTTATAAGTTGGACTTGTCTGCTCACTCTCGCATTCATCCTATCTTCCATGTGTCTCAGTTGAAGAAGCACATCGGTACTTAGCTTTCTGTTTCTCCTTTGCTTCCAGTTGTCACCACTGCTGGTGAGTTGGAAGTTGCTCTTGAATCCATTTTGGATTCCAGATTACATCATTTGGCTAATGGTGATCCTGTGACTGAATGACTAGTGAGGTGGAAGAATCTACCTGCTAAAGAGGCCA
Organism: Rheum nobile; assembly: GCA_027886185.1. Taxonomy (NCBI): domain Eukaryota; kingdom Viridiplantae; phylum Streptophyta; class Magnoliopsida; order Caryophyllales; family Polygonaceae; genus Rheum; species Rheum nobile. The sequence goes on along the minus strand of WOAB01000342.1, from coordinate 28,972 downwards.
CTTGGGAGCATGTTGCAGAGGCCCAGTACATAAGTCAAGTAGGGTTTCATCCTAAAATCAATTGACAATAATAAGAATTGTCCATTAAACTTATATACTATGCAAATTATGTCTCAACTTCAGATGTGAAAAGTTTATGTTTCAACACGCTACTTTGAAACTTGAAATTAAAGTTTAGATTGCTTCTTTGGAAGTACCAAGCTAGCTGAGGACTATTTCAATTAGTACAATTAATTAACCAAAATAGCTGATAACTATTTCAATTAGTACAAAACTGTTTTATATTACTCCGTATGATCTAAACCATAGATTTATACGGAGTATATGAATACATTAATTTATAAGACTAGATAGCCGGTCAACATATATAGAACGGTGTACGTCGTGGGGTTATTTCAACTAACACAATTAGCTTCTTCTTTTATTGTTAATCATGACTAATTAAAGACACGTTTTTGCAAGTGATTGTTGCTATATAATTTTGGCCCCCGCCTAGATTAATAATCAATTAAAGTACATAAACTTAATTATGCCTTTCTTTTATCTTGGCTATAGCTTCAACAATATACGGAGTATTATACAATTATACTCGGTAAAAATCAAAGTCAGCTGGTTTACAAGTCTTTACAGTTTAGATGCCTTTACACACTTCCTTCACCTAATCAATCAATTAAATAATTCGATATTGAAAAGGTAATTCAAGAAATGAAAATAAAACTTTTGTACGTGGACAGATCAGAAGGGCTCCTTCAACAGAAAACGATACTCCAACGATCGATATTCGTGACGGGCATTTCATTTTCCCACAAGGAGTCTTCCTACTAGCTTGTTTTGTGAACGTGATGCTGCCTTAGTTTGTAGTCACATGTGTCTGTGTCTTACTCACTCGGTTCATGAGTCTTATATGTTTTCTATTTCGGTTTACTTGTTTTTTTTTTTTTAATCTAAGGACTCGTTTGGTTTGAACTTATGAAAACGGTAACGGAAAGGAAACGAATCTAGTCCATTTTGACATCATGATACATTAATCAATTTTTTTTTATCTTGGTTTAGTGCTCTAAAATTTATATGTCAAGAGAAGAGAAGAGAAGAGAGAATGAAATGATTTCATCATTTTATAACCCATCTTTACATTGGGGATACAAATACCTCTATCATAGTGTCAAGTAAAGAGGCAAAGAAAACACTTTCATCATTTTGATCAATGAATAATGACACTAAATTAGACTAAATTTATTTTATTTTCGTTATCGTTTTCGCAATTTAAAACAAACAGAGTCTAAAATTCTTATTTGATTGTCTTTCATATCAGTTTGCCCGATTACCAAGTCTCAGGCGAGTAGGGCTTCACATACGGCTTTTGTATAGGAGTCTCTCACGTGCCTCATTGTTCGTCACGTGGCCCAGCTTCATTACACGGACAAGGAATTGGGTTGACAGAATGGACACAAGACAATTTAGGCCGAACGGGTTTAATTTGGCCCAAACATTACAAAAACCAAAGTCTTAACTTCATACATCCTAGTTGGCTAGTGTACGTCACCGGTGACCGAATATTCCTTCAAAATATTATTGATGCCAATCTCAATAAATCTTATTCTATATGGTAGGATTATTGATGGAAAATTGGCAATATTCGGTACTTGAATAAATATGTGGATGGTGACGTTTGATTTCCACCATCTCCGATCCCCGTTCTACTTGCGCTGATTTGAATCGTGTATTGACTCACCATTTCAAACTTTTTTATGTCGACCAGCCTATTATTTTAAAAGTAAGATGACTATACTTATTGAAATCTAGCTCATGCTAATTCAATATACAAACAAAAACTTGGGATTATAACATAAGATGTGATGAAAGATTGAAAGGGAAGGGGCCTCGATGGAACTTTGCTCCTACACTAGCTAGGCTTTCCGTCATGAATAAATGGTTGACCACTTGCTTGTTTGGATATATAAAGAAAACTTTATGGCAAATTGTAGTTATCCAGCTGTCATATCCAATCCTATAAATTTCTATATTCATACAAAAACGTGCTCAAGGGCCAAGTTAAGTAACAAGAAGTAAGTAATGCTGATTTGCAGTCTCTTACAAATTAAAAATAAAATAGAAAAAAAAAGAATGGAATGTGTGATCATCGGTTTTCCACAAGGGAATTAGTTGGTGGTCCACACAAAAGCAACTCCGGTTCGGTTCCTCTTAGACAATGCACTCCTTGTTCCTCGTCGGCGAGCCTCTGTCATGTCGGACACCATCCTTCTCGCTCCTATCTACTGATGCTAGTCACTTATTTGGTTTCCACAAATTCAGCAATTAGTTATTATTTAGCTTTTATTAATTAGTAGTACTGGTTTCCTGAAATTCAGTTAGAATCCGTCAGAGGCAGTCAAGGTCAGTTCCTTTGTTTTAGAGTCCATTAGCAGTAGTGGGTAAGTGGCAATTAGGTCACTACTCGTTTGGTTTATCAGTATATAATTCCTAGAGAAGTCAGTTGTTAAGCATCCAATTTCAGACTATTAAATATATCAGAAATGTTGAAGTGTTCTTCAGCAAAAATCATTGTGTTGTGAGATTATTGCTTCACAATTCCTTAGGGTGAGATCCTTATCTTAAGTGGATTCTATCATTTGGTATCAGAGCTGTTCGATCCGAATGGTGATGACACGCGCTTCTGCAACCGACCATTCACCACCCAATCAGCCCCCGCCACCGCCACCACCCACCACCACCATCAACTCTGATATGTTAGCCAACCTCGCAGCCGTTGTTCAATCCCTTTTCCGCTGATGTCGCAACCCTCAAAGTTGTTGATGGAAGCCCCAGTGGTTCCAACCGAGGCAACAACCGAGTGCCTCACGCACGCCCTTCCGAGTGAGGCCATCCTCGCTGGTGGGACGATCCCGAGGAGGACGAGGACAATACCCGGGGGTTTACCTCTCATCGCCGACCGCGCGCCAAGATCGATTTCCCAAAGTTTGAAGGCCGAGACCCAAGAGGATGGGTTTTGAAGGTTGAGAAATACTTCAGGTATTTCCAAATTCCAGATGAGATGAAGGTTGAAGTCGCTTTCATGCACCTTGACGGCAATGCCCTCGACCTATTTGGATGGGTCACCAATGAGGAGGAGATCATCTACTGGGAAACGCTTGTTCGTATTTTTCAAAAACACTACGGGCCGCCTAAATTTCACAACCCGGACGAGTGTTTAAGTGCCATCAAGCAAGTGGGTTCGGTGATGGAATACCGCCAGGAGTTTGCCCGACGGGTCGCTCGTATGAAGGATTGGCCAGAACACTGCTTGTTGGGTGTTTTCTTAGCAGGGCTGAAGGAAGAACTGAAGGCAGAGGTTAGGATTCACAAACCTCGTTCAGTATTCAAAGCAGTTAGTTTAGCCCTAGAATTTGAGAGTAAAACGGGCAATTAAAAATGCCCAAAACCCACACATTAGTTTTCCAGCCCAAAGCCCACCAACTCCCTTTACAACCCACATGCACACCTCACCCCTGACCTACATTCCAATCCATCTTCTTCTACCCTCACCCACCAGCCAATCGACTTCCCACAACAACCTCTTTCTGCAACCAACCAGCAAAGATCACCAACACCACCACGTCCCAGAGACCATGAACGACAACAACGAAGGGAAAAGGGGTTTTGCTTCCGGTGTGGGGAGAAGTTCTTTCCGGGTCACCGCTGCCAACCCACGGCCTTTCACCAATTGGAATTCTCTGTTGAAGATGGACAGCAAACTAAGAATTTACTCATGGATCCAAGTGATGGTTTGAAGGGCAACTCTGAAGGTTTGGTTGCAATTTCTTTCATGCCCTATTGGGGACTACGAGTACTATGACCATGAAATTTAAAGGCACAATTTCAGGGGAATCGGTGGTGATATTGTGAGATAGTGGTTCAACACATAATTTCATCTCAAGCACCATCGTGGAAAAGCTAAAACTGCCTGTTGAGTTGATTCCATCATTTGGAGTTCAAATTGGCAATGGAGAATTGATCAAGTGTGATAGTGTGTGCTCTGATTTAGAGGTTCAGATACAAGGTCTTTCTTTTACCCAAAACTTCTTTCCTTTTCCTATTGGAGGGCCTGATCTTGTTGGGTATTACTTGGAGGAAAACCTTAAACACTATTGAAGCGAATCAGATGTTCTTGGCTTTCAACCTCAATGGGAGTCAGTATAAATTTTTTGGGATCAACCCCAAACTTGAGGTATGTTCTCCTGCCTCATTCAAGTATATTGTCTCTGATCAAGGCTCCTTCATCCATTCCAGTATTCCACACCGTCTGCAGTCCATACAGCCATTGTCGTCTCGCCTGGATTACGCCTTGAGGACAAGTCGAGTTTTCGATAGGGATGTATTGATATGGTTCCACCTCCTATCTACTGATGCTAGTCACTTAATTGGTTTTGACAAATTCAGCAATTAGTTATTATTTAGCTTTCAGCAATTAGTCAGTATTGGTTTCCTGAAATTCAGTTAGAATCAGTCAGAGGTAGTCAAGGTCAGTTCCTTTGTTTTAGAGTCCATTAGCAGTAGTGGGTAAGTGGTAACTAGGCCACTACTCGTTTAGTATATCAATATATAAGTCCTAGAGAAGTCAGTTGTTAAGCATCCAATTTCAGACTATTAAATATATCAGAAACATTGAAGTGTTCTTCAGCAAAAATCATTGTGTTGTGAAATTCTTGCTTCACAATTCCTTAGGGTGAGATCATTACCTTAAGTGGATTCTATCACTCGCCGCATCAATCCTAAAAAAATAGCCCGAGGAGAGCCACAGACTTGCCACTCTAGTTCCTTGCATAAGGGGAGAAAGAAAGAGGGGAAAATAGTTTGGAAGAAAAGAATAACTTGAGCAATCTCTCAATGGAGCTACTCTCTTGTTTCTTTGTGTTGGGGTCGGGGAGCGCAATGGTCTTAGAGGAGGCCGAGAATCCTCTCACCGGTTCCTACCCCTCCCACTTTTATATCTTGGGTTGGCCCGGTTTGTACGTCTAGCTGGATTGGGTTGCCTCGGGGGTAGGCCTTGGGGGTTTAGCCGGGTTGGGCCGCTTTGAGAATGGGCCTTTTTGGGTGGTGCAATAAGATTGGGCCGCTCCATATGTGGGCTTTATTGGACCGTGCCAATTCCAGCTCCCATATAATGAATTGCCAAGTCTTCTTATTTCAGTCGGTAAGTATAACATCTTGTGAGTTGAAATGTCTTCTTATGTTGTAATGGACCATAAATAAAAAGATATGGGATGAATTTGTGAAAAAGAAAGTTATATTCTTACCGTTACTTTACAGGCAAAGTAAAAGAAGGTGAAAAAAGAATATTCAAGGAAAGTAAGAAAACAGTAATCTAGGTATATCTTAAGCAAAATGAAATTGAGTTTGTATACGATACCTAGTGATTCACTTTGTTAATTAATGGCAAAACTAAACTGATGTGTTGTTGTGGTTGTTACCTTATCAACGGATTTGGATGCTTATTAACAGTACTGAGTGTTGAATATTAATCCTGGCCGAAGTGAATAAACCATGGCCGCCATGTTTCTTCAACGTTGTTCTTCATTTACCACTCTAGCATCATTTCCAAACAATTCCAAGCTTGCACCAAAAGCTTGATGTCTATTAGTGTATTATGTATTTATTGCCTTTTACTCCATCTTCTATCTCTTCCTATTTCCTATTTTATCTCTTCCGTTTTCATATGTTCAGTTTCCTGCTTCTCTGTATATATGTACTTCATATGTATGTGAATAAGGCAACAAAACAATTTTCCCTCATATCTCCCTTTAATTTCAATATGGTATCAGAGCCTTTTCCTTTTCAACCCTAAATTTTCTTGCCTCTCTTATGCAGCTGCACATCGTCTCTTCTGGCAAAATTCCTTCTTGCTGGTTTTCTGTTCTAATGACGATCGTCACCAATGAAGGCAAGAAAGGGGCCATGGATCCTTCATCCCCCTTCTATTTGCACCCCTCTGATCACCCTAGGATGAATATTAGCCCAGTTGTGTTGAAAGGAGACAACTTTTCTGAATGGCAAAAAGGTTTGAGAAATGCTTTTCGGGCCAAAAGAAAATTGCGATTTTTTGATGGCTCCATCGCAAAACCAGAAGATTCATCTGCTAAAATTAAAGATTGGTGGAGCGTCAATTCGATGCTTGTTGCCTGGATCTTGCAATCGATTGAACCTTCCCTTCGATCGTCCATCTCTTATTCCGACACGGTGAAGGAGCTATGTGATGCCTTGAATCAACGATTCTCTGTTGGAAATGCACCTAGAGTCCATCAATTGCATACTGAAATTGCAAGATGTGAGCAAGGAGGCCAATCTGTAGCTGTATATTTTGGTCGCTTACAGTTGCTTTGGGATGAGCTGACTAACTACACCAAGGCTAGAGGCTGCTCTTTTGGACTTTGTACTTGCAAGTGGGGTGATGACTTGCAAACTGAACGAGAAGAGGAGCGTGTTCATCAATTCCTTATGGGTTTAAATGGAGACTTGTATGGAAATCTTCATTCGAATATTATTTCTCAAGATTCGCTCCCATCTTCGAATCAGGTTTATGCTTTGACAGTGCAAGAAGAACGTCATCACTCGATGACAAAGGAGAAAGAAGCACGATCTGAGGTTGTTGCTTTTACTGTTCAGGGAGGTTTGAAAGGGTCGTCTACTCAAGGAAAGAAGTCTGATCGGCCGGTATGTTCTCATTGCGGTAAAACTGGCCATGAAGTCAGCACTTGCTATAGGTTGCTTGGAATTGTGTGTACCCACTGCGGTTGTAATACCCCTCATTTTTAGTAAGGGTATTTGGGTAATTTTTCCAACCCTCGTCAATTATTCGGGACGCGTTAGGCGAAGTTCGGAATTTCTATAACTCGTATAATCGATGTATTATTCCCTGAGCCTTGGAATATACATTCGATATATTTTGGAAGCTTAGAATATTTGTTCGGGTACAAATATATATAATCCGGGGTTTAAACCCACGCCAAATCCTTTCCTGAGCAAACAGATGCGAAAAGGGCATTTCTGCGACCGCGGCAACACTTCCGCGACCGTAGAAAAATAGTGCTCAACAGCACTGGGAAAGGGAATTTTCCGCGACCGCGGAAATGTGCATTCGTGCCACGTGTTCTTCGTCGCCGTCGATCTTCTGAGCCACCGTCGATTTGGGCGGGGACTTCTCTCCTCCTTTGGCTATAAATGGAGGCCAAGTTGGAGGGTTTTTGGGCACCCAACTCAGATCTCCTCTCTTCTCTCTCGTTTTTCCTTCGTTCGCCGGAATCTTCGAGGTGTCGCCGGATCTCTCGCCGGAGGTTGCAGCGGCCGTAGGGTGGTGCCCTGGACGCGCAAGGAGGATAGGAGTGGAAGCCCCATCGTCTTGAGCCCCCTCGCGTCGCCGCCGGTGAGTTTTATCCTGATCTGTGGTCGCCGAGTTCATGGCCGCGACCGCGGACATGAACTGCCGCAACCGCGGCAATGACACTCAGGCCGCGACGCGGACGTTGTCCTCGACGCCCGCGGACGCCATGTCTCCGACGCCCGCGACCGCGGAATCCACGCCGCGACCACGGATCGCCTTGGCAATCGCGATCGTGGCCTTGGACGATCTGGTCTCGGGTGGGACTTTCGTTCTTTCGATTTCGTTCTTTCTTAGATTCGTATCATTTTATTATCGAATCTAACCTAGGGTTTCGTTATGGGTCGTTATCGTAGGAATTTGTAATCCGACTTCCGTTCCCGTTCCGGACCCAAAAATCCGTCGTCGTTCAATCGTTCGTCTAGACTAAGGCAAGTGGCGGTTCGCTCTTGCTTATCATTCCATGTTTCCGTTAATTGTCAATTATTTCGAATTGTTAATTAAATTGGGATGAATTGTTGTTTTCGTTTGGGAACAGATTTTTTATAAACAATATGATTTAAAATGTGATATTATAATAGGTTGTATATATTGCTAGAAACAACGCTATTATATCTGTTATTACCATGATGGTATTGGTGTGGATTTTATGTGTGAACTTATACATTATAGTTAGAACGAGTATTCGTAGGAACGCTATGTACCTTGCGAGGTCTAGTCGTTTCTTTATAATTGGTATTAGGAGGAATTTTCCCTAATACTCTCTCTGATCATGACTATACCCTTACTCAGGGTAGGTGCACACAGCCGGTGCCGCCATTCGGAATTTATTCCCTCTGATATCTCTCATGATGAGATGATATATCTTAAAAGCTTATAACGTAAATGTGTGTTTTGGAATTAAATAAGATAAGTGCGATTATGCACATAATTAATATACCCTCGGGCGAGGAGTACAACGTGGAAACCGCCCGGACTTGGATTAGAGTAAGTGCTCCTTCCAAATCTGAATTTGCATTGCGCGGTGAGGTTGGTCGTGGACCCAAATGGTCAAGTCTTTTTAAACGCTTGTGTGAAATTATAACATTCCCAAACATTTGTCATACTTTCTCGTAAGATTCAATCTTTTGGAGTCCTCTCTTCATACGTTTCCCATAAGGCTCATTTCCTTTTTAGTGCATGTCTAAACTTTAATCATTCCGTTAAAGTTCCGGATTATATATCGTTCATTCGGTTGTTATTCGATGGACAATGATAGTAAACGGTTACGATCACTAGAACCATCTGTTTTCACCCTTGCACAGTCTTTCATTAGACTAACCAACCAGGTTTTATTCCTTGCATGGTTGGCTGGTGTCATCCGTCCTATACGGCACATCAGTGGTTGGTTCCCGAAGACTTGAAGTAACCAATTGGAGAAGATACTTGCAGTTGAAGGTTCAAGTGTTAGTGTTTTAAGATTGTCAAATATTATTGTAATATATTCTTATCACTAAGTCATGTAATAGGTTTATTCTTAAAGTCTTCCGCTGTGTAATTTATAAGTCTTCCGTTGAAATTTCACTCTGTTGTAAAAATACTTCTCTCGTTTGATGAGAGACCTTTTAATATAAATGGTTGAGTTTCATTTAAAAATGTCTTCCGCTGTTTAATCTTTCGTTATTTAACATGTTTAATTAAGATTAATTATTCCGATTAAAGCATTGGGTGACATCGGACAGCAACGTCTGAGGTCACTGGCATGTGACACTATCGACGTAAGTCGGGGTGTTACAGTTATGGTATCAGAGCAACAGTTTTAAAATTCTTGGCCTATTGTTAGGTTTGAGAATTTTCGAAAATTCATTTCGAAACTATTTTCAACCTATTTTTTTTATTTTGAAATAAATTTTGAGAGTTTTAATGTTAAATTCATAAGTTTTAATTATTTCTTGGAATTTAATTTAAACTAATGATTTAGCTATTTGAACTTCAAAAGCTATTTATAACCGGTTTATAAAATGTCGTGTTATAAGTGATTAAACTAAGTTTATGGTTGTAACTTTAAAAGTATGATTTGGGTCTTAGAAAAGTTTTGTGATAATCGTATCACTAATTTGAGAAACTAACACTATAGGTAATTATTTTTGTATAAGGTTTAAAAAGTATAAAGTATAAGGTTTGAAGGTATACGGTTTTATAATAAGTGGTTTTCAAACTTCTACAAGGTTCAAGTTGTTACTTATTCCTTAGATCCATTCTTAGGAATATCGGTCCTCCTTAGGTTAATGTCATTTAAAGGTTGATATTTCTCCTAGAGTCCCCATTTTCAAGAAAAGAGATGAAGGTCGTTCTGCGGTTAATGGTGGTGGGCCAATCAGACTGATATAGAGTTATTAGTTTGGACCCTTATAAATCGTATCATAACGTGATTGACTCAGTGTCATGTACAAGTTGGAAAGGTTCTAGACTAACGTTATGGTTCATCAACAGGTGATGGATACCCGATCCACCAACCAAGAAGCTAGCGAGAGTCCTAACAGCGATTCTCGAATTCAGTTGAGGAGTGCTACTCCACAAGGGGAAGACGCGGGATTTGGCTCACGTAGCAATGACCCGACCCTGCGATAGGAGGTTCATCAGGGACAAGCGGACCCCCAAGCTACAAGGGGGGTTCCACCTCCTGCCCCGATCATGCTAAATGCGAGGACTATTGGGCAGATAGTAGGGCTGGTGGTCGAAGTACTAACGGCCCAGGTGATACCGCAAGCCCAAGCAGCCCCCATACCTCAAATCGCAGCTAGTGTGGAGGCACAGATTAATGCAAATGGTAGGCAACAGAATCGCATGTCTCGCTCGTTCAAGTGGTCGGCGTCGCCCACCAAGATCGAGGAGTCTGGTCGTATTAGGATCAAGACGACTCCGTTTGATTCCGCCAAGGGCTCATGCTGGAATAGCGGCGGGATTCAATGCCACAACTGTGGTAAGGCCGAGCACAAGAGTCCTAGTTGCCAAAAGGAGAAGAGGGTATGTTACAGTTGTGGGAGGGAAGGTCACATGAAGACATACTGTAGGCAGAAGAGCCTAAGGCCAACACAAGGATATCAGGCCTCAAAAGCTGACTTTAGGCAGAACTCAAGGGAGGAAATGTCTGCTCTGGAGCAATCTGTTGCTCGTGATAAAGGCAAGGCGCCTATGGAATTTTCGGGTCAAGAGCAGTAACTCTTTGTGATACGTCACCCCGATGGGAGGGAAGCTTTGTACAAGTGGTAGTATTTTGTAAGGCTTTTTAGAATAAGGAGCGAAGACTCGTGTCGATAGTCTCCATAGTTTAGTAATCTGTCTATTCGACGTTCTATCAATTGTTTTATGTAATGTTTCGAACAATAAAGAAGTGTTTCCTTTTTCCGGAAATTACTAAATTCGTTACTATTGTAAATTGTTCGTTCATACGAGACTCCGTGAGTGCCAAAAAAAAAAGTTATGTCACGTATGGATAAGGGTTGCCAGGACTCACAAAGGAAGAGTAACGTATGGAGCAGAGGAATCACGTATCGATTCCGTTCGTTCTTTCTTAGATTCGTATCATTTTAGTGTCGAATCTAACCTAGGGTTTTGTTATGGGTCGTTGTCGTAGGAATCTGTAATCCGACTTCTGTTCCCGTTCCGGACCCAGAAACCCGTCGTCGTTCAATCGTTCGTCTAGACTAAGGCAAGTGGCGGTTCGCTCTTGCTTATCATTCCATGTTTCCGTTAATTATCAATTATTTCGAATTGTTAATTAAATTGAGATGAATTGTTGTTTTCGTTTGGGAACAGATTTTTTATAAACAATATGATTTAAAATGTGATATTATAATTGTGATACCCCGTAATTCTGTAATGATTATTTTGGGAATTTTTGGAATTTTCCCGAACACCCGTTTAGTACGTCGGATTTAATTCAGAAAGTTGGAGGCATTCTGTAATGTGCTCTGTATCTGTAATATTTTTCTCAGTGAAATAATATACAGTCGACATGTTTTGAAAGTTCGTACTCATTCGTGTACGACTTTTGTTAACGCGGATTAAGATTGGTACAAGTTTATTGCCCAAGAGTTGTTATCTAATGGGCAATAGTACAAGATTCTTTATCCGAAGGTTATTGTCCAAGAGCTAATATCCAAGAGGCAAAAGTACAAGAGTATTAACCAAGGGTTAATACCCAAGCTCCTTCCAAAACCCTAATCTTTGCCTATAAATAGGGAGCATGGGGTGAGTGTAAGGAGGAGGGGAAAGACGCCATTACGCTGTCCATTTCTCGTCTCTCAAAAACGCTCCCAAAGAAAAATGCTATCTCTCTCGGAAAGCTCTCGTGGATCGTTGGAGGCTCGTTTGGTGTCGTTCTCGGTGGCCAAAGGAGACTTGGAAGGCCCTTAGAAGCCTAGAAGCCAAGCAAGGCGAAAGGCGAACCAAATCGAGCGTCGCGGGTAAGATTTCTCGCCCGTTTTTAAGTTTCTGTTCAGCGACGGCGACCGCCGCCAGGAACGGCGACCGCCGCCAGGGAGACGGCGCCCGCTGCCAGGAACGGCGACCGCCGTGAAGATCTGGCGCCCGCCGTGATGAGCTCGGCGACCGCCGTGTTGGGGCCGGCGACCGCCATGAAGATCTTGGTGCCGCCGTGGTGTGTGGCCAGCCGCCGTGGAGGAAGCCGATGAGCGGCGCCCGCCATGCTTGAGACGGCGCCCGCCGTGATGGTGGTGGCGCCCGCCGCAATTGTTTGGTGGCCGGCCGTGAAGGGTTGCTGCCCGGGAGTTGTTGCGTTGGCTTCCGAGACCTTCGATTCCTTTCGTCCTTTCATATATTCGTACTATTGTTTGTCGAATCTAACCTAGGGTTCCTTTTTGGGTCGACTCGAAGGTGTTTATGCTAGTGGAGCTATACGCGTGTCAAGCCCGGAATCTCGTCGTCGTTAGGCTTTTCTGCGGATTAAGGCAAGTGGCGGTTCGCTCTTGCTTAATCATTCCATGTTTCATTAATTATCAATTATTTAATTATTAATTAAATTGGAGTGAACTGTTGTTTTGCTTGGGAACTAAGTTCATAAATAAGCGTGATTAAAATAATGTTATAATAGGTTGTATATCTGTTAGTACGACGCTATTATATGTGATAATTACCGTGATGGTATCGGGTGGTTTAATGTTAATCTTTAATGCTTAATCTCGTGTGTGTTCGTAGGAACGCTAATCCAAGTAAGGGTTAGTCGTTTCTTTATAACTTAATGTTCGTAGGAACGCTAATCCAAGTAAGGATTTGTCGTTTCTTTAAATCATAATATTCCTCGGATTTATTCCGAATAATTTAAGGGTCATGACCTATGCTTCTTATCCACATGTAAGGATCTGAAGTCCTGATGAGTTATTTTGCTTCAGCTGGCATTGTTTCGAGACTTCTTGTGTCGGCACTCCTCAACAAAACGGGAGGGTTGAACGCAAGCATAGACACATTTTGAATGTCGCCCGGGCACTACGATTTCAGGCATCCTTGCCTCTTCGCTTTTGGGGGGAGTGTATTTTAGCAGCAGTCTATTTGATAAATCGTACACCTTCTGCTCTTCTTGAAGGTAAAACACCCTATGAGATTTTATTTGGTCGGTCTCCTGATTATGCTCACATCAAAGCGTTTGGGTGCTTATGATATGCCTCCTTGATACCTCGAAACAAGGATAAGTTGAGTGCTCGAAGTCGGCGTTGTATCTTTATCGGATACCCGTTTGGTAAGCGTGCTTGGCGTTTTTTCGATCTAGACACGAGCACTTTCTTCTACTCTCGGGATGTTCTCTTTTATGAAGATCAATTTCCGTTTGGTACAGTGCATGCGGCTCCAACTTCGTCGACCCCGGCTCAATTCCCTGCTATGTATGATTCTGAAAATGGGATCGACTCCTTTCCAGATGATGTGTTACCTGTTCCTGCTTTTGCTGAGCAAGGACATAGGAGCCAGGAAATTCCTTCTAGTTCTCACATCCCTACATATGAGCCCACTGTTTCCGCACCTGTTGTTGCTCCTTTGTCTGAGCCAACTAAATCAGTTGTTAGGCGCAATGATAGAGCACGCCAACAATCTATTCGTCTTTGGGATTACGTCTGTAATACCGTTTTTCAACCCCCCATCTCTACTGCTCATACACCATCACCATCTTCAGGTACTCCATATTCTATTGCAGATTATGTGAGTTACAACAAGTTTTATGCCTCGCATGTGCATTTTTTAGCCGTTGTTACTGTTGAATTTGAGCCTGCTCACTTTGTTAATGTTGTTAGACATTCAAAGTGGCGTGATGCTATGAATCATGAATTGTCCGCTCTTGAAAAGAATGGCACCTGGGAACTTGCAGATTTACCTCCGGGGAAGAAACCCATTGGTTGTAAATGGGTTTACAGAATCAAGTATAATTCTGACGGTTCGGTTGAACGATACAAAGCCCGTCTTGTTGTTCTTGGCAATAAACAAGTTGAAGGAGTTGATTTCACCGAGACTTTCGCTCATGTTGCCAAAATGTCTTATGTTAGGACGTTTCTTGTTGTTGCCGCCATCCGTGGATGGGAACTCCATCAGATGGATGTTCACAACGCTTTTCTCCACGGTGATTTACATGAAGAGGTTTATATGAGACCCCCACAAGGCTTTGTCGCTCCTTCAGGCAAAGTTTGTCGTCTTCGCAAGTCTTTGTATGGTCTCCGACAAGCGCCGCGAAATTGGTTTGCCAAACTCGCTTCATCTCTTCTTGTCTTTGGCTTTGTGCAGTCATATGCTAATTACTCTCTTTTTTCGCTGATTCGGAACCATATCACTCTTCATGTCTTGATTTATGTTGATGACTTAATCATTGCGGGAAGTTGTTCTGAATCTGTTGCCCGGTTTAAAGCTTACTTGCATGCTTGCTTCCACGTGAAAGATTTGGGCACATTGAAATTCTTCTTGGGACTCGAGATTGCTTCAGGTCCGGCTGGTTTATATGTGTCTCAACGCAAGTACGCCCTGGAAATTTTATCTGAAGCTGGCCTTCTTGCTGCAAAACCAGCTGAGTTTCCAATCCATCAAAATCATGATTTTGGGCGTGCTAATGGTCCTTGTATTGCCCATCCAGATAAGTATCGTCGTCTTGTCAATCGTTTGATATATCTAACTATCACCAGGCCGGATCTTTGCTATGCTATTCACATCCTGTCTCGATTTATGCAAAACCCACGAGAAGCTCATTGGAATGATGCGTTGCGCGTTCTTCGGTATTTGAAAGGCCATCCAGGGCAAGGTATTATTCTCTCTCGAGCCAGCTCGCTTCGTCTGATCGCTCATTGTGACTCTGATTGGGCTGCCTGTCCTGTATCGCGTCGGTCCCTTATTTTGTCACCTTGGGCATCTCTCCTATCTCTTGAAAGACGAAAAAGCAGCCCACTGTCTCACGTTCCTCGGCTGAAGCGGAGTACCGGTCTATGGCTGCTGCTTGTTGTGAGCTAATATGGCTCAAGTTCTTTCTCCGTTCCTTAGGTGTCCGACACTCTCATCCTATGGAACTCATTTGTAACAATCAAGCTGCTCTTCACATTGCGGCTAATCATGTTTTCCATGAACGGACGAAACATATTGAGATTGATTGTCATTTTGTTCGTGATCAGTTGCAAGCCGGACATATTGTTACTTCTTCTGTTCGGTCCACCGACCAGTTGGCTAACCTTTTTTACCAAAGCTCTCGGAAGGCAACAGTTTTTCTATCTTCTTCGCAAGATGGACATTTCTGATTTGCATGCTCCAATTTGAGAGAGAGTATTATTATATTATGTATTTATTGCCTTTTACTCCATCTTCTATCTCTTCCTATTTCCTATTTTATCTCTTCCGTTTTCATCTGTTCAGTTTCCTGCTTCTATGTATATATGTACTTCATCTATATGTGAATAAGGCAACAAAACAATTTTCCCTCATATCTCCCTTTAATTTCAACACTGTCATTTCCCAAATGGAGGAATCTCTGGATCAACTTAATTGCAAGCGTGATTTATGTAGTTAGTTGTCAAGATTGATTTCCGTCTTTCTTTACAATCTATCATCATTGTGTTTTCTTGGACTTGTTAATTAACTACTTTTGTTGGTTCAGATTATGATATATGTGTTGTGTATAACCAGAAAATGTTTGTAATACCCTGAGGGTAGTCCACCCTTTAATGATTTGGCAGCCACATATATAATTTATGCTGATGAGGCATTTAGGGATATCAGATTTATTTATTTTAATATATTTTGAGTTTTTATTTTTATCTCTGTAATCTCAATTGCATTAGAATTGGGGCAAATAATAATTACCTTTCCATCTTGAAAAAAATAATAAACTTTAATACTTGTTAAATTTATTGAAAAATGTAAAAAACCCCACTTTGTCTTCTCAAATCTCTCCCCAACCACTAAACCTTTCTCTGTACATTTTTATGGTTGAAGCTTCTTAGCAGTCTCTATCTCTCTCAATCCATCGGCGGTGAGGTGCAATGGGCACGAGGAACAGACTCGTTGGTGGACCTCCAACACCCCTCTCTACCTCCAGATCTGACTACCAAAGATGTTTTGGTGGAGGTTTTGAGCATCGGAGGCGGCGATGGACTCCAAATCTGGGGACGAAGCGGCTACGAACCCATATCCGAGTACCGACGGCGACTTTCTCTGTCTCTAACGAACAACGGAGGCAACCATAGCTAGAGGTGGGTTGTGACGGTGTGAGTACATCGGTGGAAATATCCTTCATTGAAAGGGCATTCTTTTAGTATATGTGATGTGGGAGAGACGGAGAGGGGAGGTCCGGGAGGAGGGAGTACGGTGTGGGTGGGATGGAAGGGAAGATGAAAGGACGCTCAGAGATTAGATTAATGAAATCTAATTAATTAAAAACAATTTTTTTATACCAATATATAATTAAGTATGGAAATGAGGTGACAAAATTTTAATAAAATGGCAAAAGAGTGGTCTACCCTGAAGATAAGAGAATCAGTCCCCGTGTATAACCTGATGAATTCTCTCTATGGTCTTGTTCAGCATCAACATCATTAATAATTATAATACTCATTATATTATAATGGATTAAAAATAAAAATTTACTTTCCCCATTTAAATGGAAAGAAGTGAGTGTTTGTTAATTTCTCTATTCAAGTGTCACTTTAGGCACATATTTCAAAATACTTTTTTTCACCCTTTTTCTTTTCAATAATGAATTATTTTTAAAAATATATTATTATGTACAATGAATAGTACACCCAACAAACCCTATGTTGTAATACCAAGTTAGTCTCATGGATGGAAGATAAAAGAGAAATTTAGATCCAAGTTCAGGAATTGGAAGTTATATTGTGGTCCGATCCAACACTATTAATAATAGGTACATCAGTCCAAATTAGAATTCAATTTCTAATTTTGGTGTTTTTAGATTGGATTTTTAACAATAAAATTGATAGTTAATGGTGTTAGAAAATCGTGTACACTCACCGATATCTATCAAAATAAAAATGTAATATATAAAAACGATTTTATATCATATAGTGAAAATACACAAGAGATATTTTACGGATAGCTCACTTCATACAACTTCGTACCCACACTTACACTCGAGCACACCTCTCCTTAAATTGATCTTGCTCGATTGATAAAAATGACAACCCACTAGCGTATTTATACATGTGTAAGTCGGTTCTCATAGCCAAATGCCACCACCGACCTTCACACTACAAAGGAGTACTTAGCTACATAATTCTAGACTATTCCTTAATTAATCTTATCCAAATTAATGCTTCTAGACATGCTCCATTTGTGCTGCATCTTCGGGAGTGTTCCACATCCATTCACCCCTCAAATTTTCTAAATAACTCTTTTGTTTTTAGTTGGACCAATCACCAGAAGTCCAATTTTATGACTAATTTAGTTTTTCATTTAATAGCCCACATTAATATTTAGAAATACTAATTATTATATTCCAACAATTCCTCTCTTAATTAATTAGTATTTCCAAATACCTTTACAATATCCGAAAATCTCACCTTCTTTTTCGTCTAGACGTCACAACATCTGTTCTGCACTTGTCCATCCATGACGCAAACATTCTTCTCGTTTTTTCGGCCTCACATGATCAAGCGTCTCCCTTTAAACACCTTGCACCACTTAGACGTGCCGACAAACCTGTATCCCTCTGACATCATCGCACCCAACGAGATGATGTTAACTTTGCTTAAGGGCACGTACCTCACATTATGAAGAGTATGGTTTGTACCGTTATGAAGCCTCATCGTCACACTTTCGAGACCCTCGACCTTCAACTTCTCTCCGCCAGCTAAGTTAAGATGACCAAACTCTCCATCCCTTTTCAAGGTGTCGAATAATGCTAAATTAATGAGTAATTAATTGGACAAGAGCTCTATTTTATATGTAGAAGATAGATATATATAAAGATATGAGTAATTAATTAATATAAATCAAAAAAAATAAAAGATAATTAGTAAAACAAAATTGTTAAGAAGGGAGATTGAACCCTAAACCTCTTGTATTATGAGAGTATTTTTAACCATTAATCGAGTTATATTAGAAGATATAGTTTATAATGAAAGATTAATAAAAAAATCTTTTTCTAGGAATAGCATTATCAATGAAAATCTTTTTCTTCCTAGTTCTAGCTTGATTATGATTATGCACATGTGAATCATCATAGATTCAAGTTTACATTATTACTCCTATTGTTCCTTCTCTTTGTGTGCTCTTCGGAGAACTTCCTTTTCTTTTCACAGTCTTTCTGCAAATGTCTGTTGTCTCCACAATACCAACACAACTTGAATTGATCCATTTGAACATACTTCATGTTGGGAACAATACTCTTGCGTTGCTTAGCACGTTCTGAACAAGGAACATTGGATTGCTTTCCTTGAGACTGCTTGAGGAAGATTTTATGAGCGGTTGTCTAGTGTAGGGGGTGGACAAAAAAAATCGAAACCGAATAACCGTTCCGAATAACCAAAAAAATGGCATATTTTTAGGTTAACCGTACCGATATTTTTTAAAACTACGGTATGGTTAACTGACCGAAATAAAATGTGGTTATTTGGTACGGTTACGGTTAGTGATAATTTTTAGTTTGGTTAACCGATTAACCGAACATATAAATAATATATTTTTATAAAGAGAATAAGTTAATTTAGTAACTATGAATACATTTCAATGATTCTCTTAGTGTTTGGTTCATGATTTAAATTTCCTTAGTCTCCCCTCTTTCTAATTTCTTTTGTTGTATTTAACTATTCTTCTATGCTTTGAATAATCTCTTTGTCTTTAGTTGAATTAATAATGATTTAGATTATAAAAAATAACCAATAAATGAACTTTATAAGAATACCAATCTAATCTTGAGGTATTGTGTAGTGACTTGTGATATTTAAACGAGTGTACTTGTCATATTTTCTACAAGTATAATAGAATAATTTATTATAAGTTTATTGGCAAAGAGGGTTTTAGGCTATAATCGTATTGCATATGAAAACTAATAGATTAAAACTATTGTTCATACTTTAGAAACCATATTGACTATGTAAAGGATATTTTTTATTCTAATGAAAGTTGATTCGCCTTCCAAATTAACACTGTAGTTTAAATATCTCACTTGATATTAATAGTTTATATTTTAATCAACCCAAAAGAGAAAAGAGTAATAAAATTGGAACTAAGATAAGTATTTTTTTATGAATTAGTAGTTAAGAATCAATAAATAATAATATATTTTTGTTAAAAAAAACCCCTAGTGTTTCGCCAATTTTTAAAATCTTGGTTAACCAATTAACCGCACCGAAATATTGGTTAACCGATGCCCGGTTAACCGATGCCCGGTTAACCGAATATTATGGTATGGTTATGGCATTGAAAATTAAGTAACCAAAATATCGGTTAACCGCACTCCGGTTAACCGAAACACGGTTAATCGCCCACGCCCACCCCTAGTCTAGTGTACCACGACTGGTTCTCATCCAGCCCACTCTCAAGGACCTTCACATGTTCCGCAAGATTGCAATTATTTTCTCTAGCATCATGTAGTTTCCTATCTCTTGATTCACGAAGTTCAAGAATAGATGGATCATCCTCTTTTTGCTTAGAACATGTATAACCAATACCATACGTTGCTTCGACAAACTGAATATCTTCAGTTTCAGCTTTCTGTTCCACTAGCATGGAGTGAATTTTGTGAACATAGGCTTTCATCTCGGATATATGTTCCTCAAGCTTAGTTGGTCCGGCTACATCACTTGCATAAGTATTGTTAAAGACTTCATTCATAAGCAATGAGACCTTTTCGTTTCTTAACCTCTGAAGTTCCTCACGATTAGCATCACATGAAGAGCAAGGAACAGTTGAGCTACTCGCGGTTTTACACGTGTTTTCTTTTAAACTACTACACTCATCTTCAGCGTTAGCAAGTTTCTCTTGTGTTTTCAAATTTTTAGAATACATTTCCCTTATGAGAGAAATCAATGATTTCTTATCATAATTCACAAGAGATTTCAAAAATATTTCAGAATTTACCTCAAGATCCTCAGGCAGAGCAGTTGAGTCATTGAGAGTCATTGCACACATCTCACCACCCCAAGCTTCAGGGTCTTCACCATCCGAGTCATTCTCATCGCCCCAAATAGCAACAAAAGCTTTCTTCTCATCGTTCCCAGAAGCTCTGCTTGGTTTCTTAGGCTTTGGGCACAAACTGTAATAGTGACCCTTCTCATTACAGTTGTAACAGGTGATGTCTTTGATGTCACGAGTTTCGTCATGGTTTGCATTTTTGTTGTTCCGACCTTTGTTGTAAAGGGAACGCATGACTCTTGTTAGCAACACAACTTCAAGATCATGAGAGCCATCATTATCATCAAGATCATTCTCAATCCTGTCAATAGCTTGTTCGACCATCAAAGCAATTTCTTTGTTCTTGTGATCTTTATTTCTTTCAGCCTTTTCTTCATTGTCATACTTCTGAATCTTGCTAAAAACCTCATGGAACGTCAGTTTAACAGTATTGGGATTCTCTTTCAAAATGGCATTGGTCATCGCATGACGATGAGAAAGACCATCAATGATGATAAGGATCTTATCATCAGGAAGGATTTCTCCATCAAGTTCGCGGTGATTGCCTTAAACCTAGCCTGGTAAGAACTCACTTTTTCATTTTCTTCCATCTTGAAGTTGTAGAAGTTCTTTTTGGCTGTGAAACGATCAATTTCACGAAGATCCTTGCTTCACATATACATTTGTTTCAGGGCAAGCCACTTATCATTGGCATATTCACAAGATTGAAGTTTTTGCACATCTTGTTGATTAAGAGCATTGTTGATGAGCATGAAAGCTTTGCAATTCTTCTCCATGATATGGAGATCCTCTTGGTCTCATTTCTTCTGCTTTCGCTTCTTCTCAAGATCAGTAATCTCAAGATCTCCAAGGTAGATGATCAACCAGCATTGAAAGTCATGACTTTGGACCCACTTGATGAAGAGAATCTTCCAATGTTGATATTGACCAACGAGCAACAAGGGAGGCCTTGAAGAGTTCAAACCAACTTCGACAGTGGTAGCAGTCATCGTTACCTGTAAAATCTGTAAGTAACACACAATCTAGAACAAACCTGCTCTGATACCAATTGTAGAATCGAGTGTACAAGGAACGGTAGGCCAGTTTTTTGGGAAGCGGAAAATTGTAACAGAAAACAGAGTAACGGACAATGTTCCTTAGAGACGAAAACTCAATCAACCAACTAGTTGACTGAGAAAAATCTCTATCTCTAGGTTTCCCTAGTAGAATTTCAAATGTCTACTTGTATTATTAATCTTGGAATTACAATCAAGCAAGTCGTATCTCAATCTAGTTTACCCCTAGATATATAGACTTCTTATTGTAACGTTCCTAACAACACCTAAGACAATCAAAACCGTAACAAATACTCAACTTACCAAAGTCTCATCCTTGTAAATTCTTCTTCTCTTTCTTCTTCACTGAATGTTCAAAGCTCTGGAAAATGATCACTCGTATGTATCGAAATGGTGTTGACGACACTCGTGCTTATATCCTAGAATATCCTAATTGATTTGCCCTAGTTTTACTTAAGGAAAATCAAATTAAATAATCTACACAATTTTTTCTTATCTTTTCTAACTACAAAATCTTCAACAACTCTATCTCTTGCGGCCCAAGTTTTATCTTCAAGATATCTTTCCAGAAATAGGAGATTCGGCAAATCATAAGGACAACAGCGCGCGCGTCTCTTCGTTCTTTGGCGATGTTCCATTGTTGACTTCTCTGTTTCTTTCAATCTCTATTTTGATTCATCACATGGTTTTCATCGTTCCTTTTATTCACCTAGTTCTTGAAACTCATAGTCATACTAAAAACCATCAAATACAATTGAGTTTATCATCATTAAAACTAGAGGGAACATTATCGTTCCAACAAAGAGTAATAAGACATAAGAGATATGGTGCTAATGTAATTTGCATTTTTCATGTGAAAAAATAAGCTCATTAGCTTAATTAAGGGAAGAGAGGCCGTTGCCAGAGCACCTAATCCTTTTGTGGGTCGTTAACTTTCTTAATTAAACCCAATGAGAAAAGTTTAAGTTTAAAAGAAAGGGGGTGAATAAAATAAAATGGACCTTGTGATAAATACATGTGAGATTTTTGCTTTAGCTATAACCCTCCTGAGTCCAGCCCTCCACCAGTACTCATCCGTGCAACGTTTTTCTCAATTGCGAAACAAGTTGATTGATTCATCAAAATTTCAAAAGACAGCTACTTTTTAACTCTTGGCCGATATAATATACTATGCAAACAAGTCAATTTGGCCACGGAAATTTCATGAAGTATATTATTATTGAAAAATATTTTGTTCTTATTCAAAAAAGCCAGTGGAAAAGAAGACCTGAAAACGAGTTCACTCTTGAGAGTCTTGACCCGTTCTAACCCCTTCTAAACTCCCTCCCAAAAATCATGCTTAGTAAAAAAAAAAAAAGTGTCATATTTTTTTTGTACCTAGTAAGCAGCATATTTGCGATTGAGGGAAAAAGAAAGGATTTTTTTTGCTGATCTGGAACTAAAGTCCAACCTCCAATCTTCTTTTAATCCATATAGTTTGTATGATCATTGCAATATGAGGTATAATCGGTGTGCATCTGATCTGGAACTTCGTTGTCATCTCACGAACAGGCTTTATTAAGGGGTAAATTCTGATTTCGATTGTAGGAATGTATGTTGAATAAGGGAACAATGTATGTTGAGGCGATTGTTCCCTACAAGTCTTGATCTTCACTTGATGTAAACTTCGGCTTCAATAGGAAACGATCAATGAACGCTGTAACTCGGATAAGATTTGAATCGTGAGAACACATTCCAAAATCAGAATTTTACCCCTTAAAGCCTTAGGTAATTCGCAAAATCTAAAGTGAGATAACACAAATCCTCTAGTTTCCTTCAAGACTTCTAATGAGAACTAAACTATGTTCATGTATTTGTGGAGTATGACTTCAACTCAGATAGAGAACTTGTATGTTCAATCTGATCTCCTAACACTATCATCGAAATGCCTTTATATAGGCTTTTGAGCTGTTACAAGGAACGATTACGGCAGTTACAAACGGTTACTAACGGTTACCAACCATTCCAACTGCCACTAACCGTTTTCAAGGATATCCAATCACTTCTATCAGTTATCAACTGATTTAAGGTAGTTAAGAGGCGGTTATTCCGACGATTACCAAGACGGATATAACGAATTAATCATGTGCTGAAACTTTAACCATGCCTCAGGGAACGACCACTCGTTCAACCTTAAGTAACGTCGATATGTCTTAAAGACACAATTAATCTCTCTGATGCATTATTCCCTTATAGGTAACGTCACATATCCTTAATATCTCCCTCAGAATCTCAAGTATGCTTACACGAGTGTGTACTCCACACCTCCAAACCCGTGATGTAACTAGGTGAGATCTTATAGTGTCATATGAATCCCGATCACACTAAATAACATCGTTTCCCATAAGA
Organism: Rheum nobile; assembly: GCA_027886185.1. Classification (NCBI taxonomy): domain Eukaryota; kingdom Viridiplantae; phylum Streptophyta; class Magnoliopsida; order Caryophyllales; family Polygonaceae; genus Rheum; species Rheum nobile. The sequence continues at coordinate 5,542 of WOAB01000342.1, read as the reverse complement.
GAACGGTCTCTTGATTACACTAAAATCACCAACAAATAATACGTACATCACTCCAAATTAGAATTCAATTTCTAATTTTGGTGTTTTTATATTGGATTTTTAACAATAAAATTTATAGCTAATGGTGTTAGGAATCGTATACACTCACCGATACCCACCGAAACAAAGATGCAATATACAAAAACAACTTTGTATTTTTACAGTGAAAATATAGAAGAAATATTTTACGAATAGCTCACTTCACACAACTTCACACCCACGCTTACACTCGAGCACACCTCTACTTAAATTGCTCTTGCTCGATTGATACAAAATGACAACCCACTAGCGTATTTATACATGTGTAAGTCGGTTCTCATAGCCAAATGCCACCACCGACCTTCACACTACAAAGGAGTACTTAGCTACATAATTTTAGACTATTCCTTAATTAAGGCAGTTTCTTTGTATACTACATTTTTTTTCTGGGTACACTACAGATTGAAACACAATAATCTTGCTTAAGCAAGATTTTTGCGTTTCATTATAAAAGGTATCCAGAAAATGCGTTTTGTAAAACATTCAAATATTTATTTTTTTTAAAGTGAAACACAAGATCTTTGCTTAAGCAAAGATCTTGCATTTCCCTTTAAAAAAAACATTGTCTTCGTACACAGAAACGCAAGGATCTTGCGTTTCACTAATTATTTTTTTCTTCAAAATTGTATTTTTTTTCATAATCATGTAGAGAATTTCAATACGAGTCCGTACATATAAAATTCGTCCAAAACGGATATCGTTTGCCCCTCCAAAAGCCCAAAAAACAAAGTCTTCCTACCCTTTTTTTTTACAATTTAGTGGCCAACATATAGGGCATTGTAGTGAAAAATTTTAGTATTTTCGGCATTTTTCTACTATAATTTTGTATAAGATTTTAATACGAGTATATAACTATACGTTAGAACCATAATATATAATTATAGTATATAACTATACAATATAACAATAGTATATAACTATACGATATAACAATAGCATATAGCTATAGTATATAACAATACGATATAACAATAGTATATAACTATACGATATAACCATAGTATATAACTATTCGTTAGAACCATAATATATAATTATAGTATATAACCATAGTATATAACTATACGATATAACAATAGTATATAACTATACGATATAAAATTTGTATATAACCATAGTACGTTAGAATCATAATATATAATTATGGTATATAACTATACAATATAACAATAGTATATAACTATACGATATAACAATAGCATATAGCTATAGTATATAGAATCCGTTTCATGTGCGAAATATGCTTACCGTGCGAAATGTGAAGCGGTCGCGTTCATTCGAGTTCATAAATAGACACCACATGTTCATTTTCTGAGCGGTAATATTCATTATCTGGGGGGTAATATTCAAGGGCACTGTACTGTTAAAAAAAGAGGGGAATAGTGAATAGTGATGCGATGACATAACCGTAAATATGGCGATTTTTTTTTTTTCGGTCAACAATTTTTTATTTTTTTTTATTTATTTATTGTCTCTGATCGTTCTGGAATAGACAATTATTATTTATTAACGTTCACATATAAGTACTATATGTTCATTGTATGTGCCGTATAAGTTCACATATAACATCATCATGTTCCAACACATGTCTTTGAACATTCAGTGCTTATTTGTGAACGTGAATGTACAAATAAATGAACATCTAGTGCTTATTCGTGAACCTTCTATATAGGCTTTTCCAGAATGATCACGGGGCGAAAATGAAAAAAAAATTATTGACCAAAAAAAAAAAAAACAACGTACGGCCGAGATTGTTTCGCATTTCGCACGGGAAGCCTATTTCACACGGGAACCCAAATCAAAATATATAACAATACGATATAACTATAGGATATAACCATAGTATATAACTAAAGGATATAACTATAATATATAACCATAGTATATAACTATAGGATATAACCATAGTATAAAACTAAATGATATAACTATAGGATATAACCATAAGATATAACCAAATTGAATATAACTATAAGATATAATCATAATATATAATTATATGATATAACGATATGATATAATCAAATTGGATATAACTATAAGATATAAACATAGTATATAAATATAGGATATAACGATATGATATAACCAAATTGGATATAACTATAGTATATAACTATAGGATATAACCATAGTATATAACTAAATGATATAATTATAATATATAACCATAGTATATAACTATAGGATATAACCATAGTATATAACTAAAGGATATAACTATAGAATATAACTAAAGGATATAACTATAGGATATAACCATAATATATAACTATAGGATATAACCATAGTATATAACTAAAGGATATAACTATAATATATAACCATAGTATATAACTATAGGATATAACCATAGTATATAAGTATAGGATATAACCATAAGATATCACCAAATTAAATATAACTATAAGATATAATCATAATATATAATTATATGATATAACGATATGATACAATCAAATTGGATATAACCATGGATATAACTATAAGATATAATCATAATATATAATTATATGATATAACGATATGATATAATCAAATTGGATATAACTATAAGATATAACCATAATATATAATTATATGATATAACGATATGATACAATTAAATTGGATATAACCATGGATATAACTATAATATATAATCATAATATATAATTATAGGATATAACGATATGATATAACCAAATTTGATATAACTATAAGATATAATCATAATATATAATTATATGATATAACGATATGATATAACCAAATTGAATATAACTATAAGATATAATCATAATATATAATTATATGATATAACGATATGATATAATCAAATTGGATATAATCATGGATATAACTATAAGATATAATCATAATATATATAATTATGGGATATAACGATATGATATAACCAAATTGGATATAACTATAAGATATAACCATAATATATAATTATAGGATATAACAATATAATATAACCAAATTGGATATACCTATAAGATATAACCATAGTATATAACTATAGGATATAACCATAAAATATAACCAAATTGGATATACCTATAAGATATAACCATAGTATATAATTATAAGATATAACGATATGATATAACCAAATTGGATATAACTATAAGATATAACCATAGTATATAACTATAGGATATAAAATATGATATAACCAAATTTGATATAACTATAAGATATAACTATAGGATATAACCATAAGATATAACCAAATTGAATATACCTATAAGATATAACCATAGTATATAACTATAGGATATAACCATAAGACATAACCAAATTGGATATACCTATAAGATCCGCACCCTAGTTATATATATATTATTGCTATATCGTTCATTTATATACTATAATTATATACCATGGTTATATCGCATAGTTATATACTATAATTATATAATATGGTTCTAACGTACTATGGTTATATACAAATTTTATATCGTATAGTTATATACTATTGTTATATCGTATAGTTATATACTATGGTTATATACTATAATTATATATTATGGTTCTAACGAATAGTTATATACTATGGTTATATCATATAGTTATATACTATTGTTATATGCTATTGTTATATCGTATAGTTATATACTATTGTTATATCGTATAGTTATATACTATTGTTATATTGTATAGTTATATACTATAATTATATATTATGGTTCTAACGTATAGTTATATACTCGTATTAAAATCTTATACAAAATTATAGTAGAAAAATGCCAAAATACCAAAAAATTTCATTACAATGCCCTATATGTTGGACACCAAATTGTAAAAAAAATGGTAAAAAGACTTCGTTTTTTGGGCTTTTGGAGGGACAAACGATGTCCGTTTTGGACGAATTTTATATGTACGGACTCGTATTAAAATTCTCTACATGATTATGGAAAAAAAAAATTACAATTTTGAAGAAAAAAAATTAGTGAAACGCAAGGATCTTGTGTTTCTTTGTACAAAGACAATTTTTTTTATATATAAAGTGAAACGCAAGATCTTTGCTTAAGCAAAGATCTTGCGTTTCACTTTAAAAAGAAAATTTTGAAACAAAGGTTATTGTGTTTCAATGTTATACAAAACGCATTTTCTGGGTACCTTTTACAATGAAACGCAAAAATCTTGCTTAAGCAAGATTATTGCATTTCATTCTGTAATGTACCCAAAAAAAAATGTAGTGTACAAAGAGTGTTCGTTAATTAATCTTATCCAAATTAATGCTTCTAGACATGCTCCATTTGTGCTGCATCTTCGAGAGTGTTCCACAACCATTCACCCCTCAAATTTTCTAGATTTCTCTTATGTTTTTAGTTGAACCAATCACCATAAGCCCAATTTCATGACTAACTTAGTCTTTCATATAATAGCCCATATTAATATTTGGAAATACTAATTATATTTCAACAATTCCTCCCTTAAGTAATTAGTATTTCCAAATACCTGTGTAATATCGGAAAACTTCACCTTTTTCGGCGTCACAACATCTGATCTGCACAACTTGTCCATCCACGACGCAAACATTCTTCTCGTTTTTTCGGCCTCGCATGATCAAGCGTCTCCATTTAAACACCTTGTACCACTTAGACATGCCGACAAACCTGTATCCCTCTGACATCATTGTACCCAACGAGATGATGTTAACTTTGCTTGAGGGTACGTATCTCACATTATGAAAAGTATGGCTTCTACCGTTATGAAGTCTCATCGTCACACTTTCGATACCCTCAACCTTCAACTTCTCTCCGCCAGCTAAGTTGAGATGACCAAACACTAGTACAAAACATAGGGCCGGACCGCGGTTATTTAAGACACGGAATCACAGTTTCCCGTCCGTGGTTGTTCTCGACGCGGTCCGGTCCTCGGACCACGTTTTTGGTTAACCGTGATAAGTCGGACCGCGGTTATTTACAACCGTGGTAACCGGACCACGGTTCATAATAAACTGTGGTAAACAATGCCGGACCGCGGTTCTTTAGAGAACCGTGATGCACTTAAGTTTTTTTTTTTAAAAAAAAATGAAACTGGACAGCGGTTCTGAAAATAACCGATGTTCAGTTTCTTTTTTTAAAAAAAAATTATATGATTAGCTATGCGTGTTATGCATGCTAATAAGACAAGAATTCATATGTACAAGGAATACAAATTATCTTTTGTAACGACCCACGTGCAAAAGTTCAATCTTGAACGGCGTTACCTCTGGTTTGAGATCACCTTGAAGATGACAGTAAGAAGCTACACTTAAAATCTGTACCATGACAGCCTTCGCCTCATCTTCAGAGTATTTTCCTCCCCTGAATAACACAAATGTCAGTTGCAGTTGCAGCTATGGCCATCACAAAACAAACCAAGTTAAATGCTCGGCCAGTACCTATGGAGAATACTATCCAACAATTCACCCCCTTTGCAGAGCCTGCAGAAACATACAAAAACACACAATTTACAAGTTGCAACA